>JAPDVR010000003.1:20669378-21989378 GCA_026230005.1 Gila orcuttii
TACTAAAGTAATGTTACATATTACATTTGATTTGATTACTTTTTTACATTTCTGTCAAACATTTTCAAAATAAACATTTCTGTCAACCATTTTCAAATAAACGGGGTAGTGTTAACCTTATTCAGCACTGAAATCTGTCAAACTTCTTTCAAAGTCCTTCATCACATATTAATATTAAAATAACTTAATTTCAGAGCACCACAAAGTCAGACCTCAGCACCTTTATGTACCTTTAATGTAAGATCGTTCTTAGGTCACATACCAATTTAAAATCATAACATAAAAACTGCAATGGTACTGTTTTTAAAATCATGTGTAGTAGGCCTAAGTGTACAGTAAGTGTGTGTGTAAACATGCTTTAATGAAGTAGACTTCAAAAGCTTTTGAATTTGAGCTTACAGTTCTTTCATCAACCTGTCTTTTACATAAATTTACAAAATAGATACTTTAACCCTTTATGGGTCAAGTAACCATATTTAGTCACTTCCGCACACATTTAAAATGCCCTCCCCCTCTCCATTTGGAGTTGTAGAGTCATATGGTTTTCTCTCAGCCAATCAGGGGAGATCAAGCTATCTGACAGATATTGACATCAAGGCATCTGACCAATCAGCAGTGGCCTGGAGCACCTCAAACACAGCCATCTTGCAGAAATCATAAATATTGCTTTTTTGAACCTGGCTTCTCCCTTAGCTATAGTAATAACATCATAACTAAACATGGTAAGTTGATGTAACTCACAAATTATTTGGTTGAATAGTTGTGTTAAAGATTAAGATTGTTATTTATTTGCATAGCATTTGTAAAAATTAGCTTAATTTTTGGCTGAAAACTAAAGGCACCATATTTGATCATATGCCCCGTTCACCTAAGTGGCACAAGTGTCCATTTTTAGACATATGCCTTATGAATGTATGTTTTTTTTATTATAGGTAAATGGCATACACAGGTGCTTATTGTTAGTGTGAGGCCTATACTGTGTGAATTGATTTTAATTACTGAATATTGGTTTGTGATAAAACACAATTATGAGCAAATATAAGTGGTACTAACAATAATTATAATTGTATTTTCTGTTTTTATTGTTTTTATATTTTCTATGTCAATACTCTTTTCCCATTAGATCTACATTACACTGTTACTGTTGGTTTAATATTGACTAAGCATATTCCTTTTGCAGCTGTCTGCTTGGCTATTTTATGGGAAGAGGGATACCATTGTTGTTCCCGTAAACCCTGCCATCAGCGATGATGATAGCTCAGAGGAAGAAGACAGATACCTCAAGACATAGATGTCTCTAAATAAATGTTCCTTGCAGTTTGTGCCTATAATATATAAATGTTCCTTGCAGTTTGTGTTTTTCTCATATTTTGTTCAAATTCACTCTCTGTAATTTATTTTACCAAGACGGGCAAGTGCTCATATATGGTAACTTCATTGACCTTGATTTGCAATGCAAAGATGAAAAAATTTGAGAATATATATATATTTTTTAATGTCCTGTAACATCCCCCATTAGCTTTCTGAGGTTAAAATTTAGAATTTCCAAATATTTCAATGAGTGCCCTATAAAGGGTTAACTTAGTCCTCAGATAGAGGAGGGTTGCTGCTAGCTCCGTTAAGGTATTTCTGTCCCTCCCAAACTGCATTGAAATGGTATGTTTAGCAGCCAGAATTTAAAAATGTTCAGGGGGAGAAACCCCCTGACCCCTCCTAACATGATCCATATCACCCGTCAGAAAACAATTGCAACGTCTCAGATTGTACCCCCCCCCAGAATTTTGGCTTGCATGACGCCCCTGGTTCCATTTGTTAAGATTGGTTAACAATATTAGTTAACATGAACTAACAATAAAAAATATTTCTAAAGCATTCATTAATGTTAGTTAACGTTAATTTCAGCATCTAAAATCAAAAGATGTATCTGTTCACATTATTTAATGGCCCTGAGCTAATGTGAACTAGCAATGTACAGCTGTATTTTTGTTAACTAACATAAACCAAGATAAATAAATATTGTATTGTTCATTGTTACTTAATGCATTACCTAACATTAACTAATGGAACCTTGTTGTAAAGTGTTACTAAAATATGAAATATTGGGAAAAATTAAATGATACTATTATACATGAAACTATAACCTTCAGCAGTTGACGGCAATTCGTAATAAGTGAATCATAGAATCATTCATTCAACCGATTCGTTCAAACTGGCTGCTTTATTCATGAAAGAAGTGTCTACTGACTTTATGAATGGGTCATTGAATCATTGACTCACCCAATTCATTCAAAAACGGTGAATCGTTCAAGAACGAAATACCGCTGTTTCTGAGAGACGTAACTTTTCTGCTTTGTTTGGAACTATTTTCGTTGGTAAAATAGAGCAAAAACAGTCCAAATTTACAATGTTGTGTCAATTCATTTAATCAGCTTCTTGTTTATTGAACTGTTGAATAAATTTAAATTAATATCACATTTTGCAATCGTGCTGATATTCGAGGAAAAAGCACTCTTGTGATATTGTTTAACTATATGCAGTGGCGGCTGGTGAAAAATATCGGAGGTGGGGCTGTGTCACTGTTGGTTTCAATAGTCTGGTAATGGGAGTCTTTTCGTGTAGTGGCTTCCAGGTTGTGGAATGCTCTTCCTCAAGACATCCGTCCAACATCCACCCTCCTCTCCTTCAAAAACACATTTCATCTGATTCTGTACATTACTCTTCAGCTCACAGTCTGTAAATTAAACATTGTTATTGATATGCTATTTGTTTGAATCCCTCTTTGTTTGTATCTTTAACCTAAATCTGTAAGTGAACTCTGTATATTAGGCCTACTTTCTGCCCTTGGTATGTGTATTGTGCTTTGATGTTGATTGTTCTATTCTTTAACCCGGTCCCAGTGGTTCTCAATCTTTTTAGAGTTGTACCCCATGAGGCTTTTAGCATTTTACTTCCTGCCCCCACTCTTCAGTCACACCTTTGTCAGTAAGGGACAATATTTGCCCCCTTAAATCCATTTAAATAATTAAAAAAAATCAATAGAGAAATGTGCAATGATGGTAAAAACAAAGATGCTTTTAAATGTTAAATTAAAATTGCCAATAGGTGGGGAGTCATCGATTCAGTAACGAAGCAAGTGGATGTATTTATGAATTAATAATTGAATCATTGACTCTAATGATTCGTTCAAAGCCGCAGATTTGTTCACAAACACTGCTGTGTGCTGCAGTTCTGCTGTGGCTTTCGTTGGAGCTGTTATTTTGTTGTAAAAAATACTGACAACTGTGTTGTAGCCTAAATGAACATCACTTAATATTTCGTTTGTTGAACTGTTGTATAAAATTAATGTCACATTTGCAATCGTGTGGACCTTCATATAAAGTGATCAACATTAAACACAGGAACTCACACAGGGAATGTGTCTGTATGGAAGAGAGTTTGAATCTTATATCGATCTCCATGCACAGCCTGTGTCTATATTTGTTCTGCATGCTAGTAAGTGCTAAATCTCTTATTTTACAAAGGTACATTGTCTAGAACGGTAGTATAGTGCGATTTGCCAAGGCAGCAATCTGCACGAGGATGTCATGTATTTACAGAATTTTACCAGATAGAAAAACATGCTCAGTTTAAATCTTATTTTAAGGTGAGGTCGACTTAAATGAAGGGCAAAATTCAGCATTTTGTTCCCGTACCCCCTTCTGTCACCTCACGTACGTAACGTTACGTACAACAGTTTGAGAACCACTGCCTTTACATATCTTTGTAAAGCGACCTTGGGTGTTGGAAAGACACTATATAAACACAAATAATAATAATTATTATTATTAATAACCACCTAAACATATTTTAACAATCTGCATGATACCAGTGCTTTGTGATAAAGTCAGTAATTATGTAATGCCATATTACAAGGCTGAGGCATTCTTACACTAAATCGAACAAATTGCAGAAACTTTCCATTTGCATTGGAAATTAAACTCAAACTGTTTACTTTCTCAGACAGGTGCTGCTTCCCTCACTCCGGTAACTGTCCATGCTGGATCTGTCTCTGTTGTTTTAAAAAGTAATCACCAAAACAAGGCATTTGCATGACCGCATCCAGCTAGCCAGGCCTTTCTAGTGTACAGCTCCGATAGTGTTGCTGTTGTCTGATAGAGATGCGCGCGCAGTTTGGTGCGCTAAAAGAATCGCCCATAGCTGACCTGATTGGAGCTCGCTGATTGGCTACAGATTATGTCAAACATTTATATCTTAAATCAGCAATTGGCTAAACTGCTCCAGAGACCCGCCTTTCTGGGGCGATTTCTCCAGCGCCCCAGAGCTGATCACGTGCACAGCGCTGGAGGGGACGTGTAGAAAAAACAGACATTTTGAATTTCTATCATATTTTTCACATATACTGGGTGCATTTAATATCTCAAACACACAAATATTGACAATTTGTATATATTATTTATTTATGTATTTACATGTATTTATTTATGTATGTGGCTCATAAACTGTGGTCTGGCTCATGGGGGGGCGGCGCCCTCTTTTGGCCAGCCGCCCCTGACTATATGTAATGAATAATTGACTCCGTCTCCGGGCCATTCAATTATTGAAAAATAATGTACACCCGAGGTGGTAAGGCGGCCACGATGCGAAGCCGCTTATACTACGGTTAACAAACCTCAAAACATTGTTCATATGATGTATTTCAAGACATTTGTCAGGTTTTTGTCCTTTAAAACACTCTTATACTCTTATGTGTAGGACTAATTTCTTACACATTTAATTCCAAGCCTCTGTTGCTAATTCCAAAATGTAATTTTAGAGCTAGTAAAGGAGACTTTAGCCATTGATAGCAGACTATTGCAGTTATAGAGAGAGAGAGAGAGAGAGAGAGAGAGAGAGAGAGAGAGAGAGAGAGAGAGAGAGAGAGAGAGAGAGAGAGAGAGAGAGAGAGAGATTAATCGTAAGTGAAGTGAATTACCTGAGTCTTTGCATCTCTCAACAGTGTTCGGCAACAGAGTCTCTACTAATAGCGAAACTGTAAGTTTATCTGCTTCAAGAACAGCACCGTTTATTACCTTGCTAGTGAGAAATGTCATGTAGCTGTCAAGTTAAACTATCTTAGGGATAAATTCATCAGAACAGCGCTGACAACAAGTTTCTGTGCGAGTGTGTGTCTGTAGCCTACTGTATGTGTTTGAATGGGAGAGAGAGCGGGAGAAAGAGAGTATGCTTTCCGCATAAAACATAATTTTGTGGAAAAAACATGGAAATAAGTTGTTTGTTATATTTATTTGCCCATTAGTGTTGTTATGGGGTTTGGTTCTTTTGCTGTTTTATTCTGTAAAGAGCTTGAAAATAACTGAAATCATTTGGCGAAGTGATATGGAACTGTAATTCGGTCAAGAACTGCCAGGAACTACTTTAGCCATGCGTTTCCCTGAAAATAATTGCGCCTTAGAACGTCCGTCAACCAATCAGATTCAAGCATTCAACAGCAGTAGTAGTGATCTAATATGTTATAAACAGAAAGTACTTATACAAAGGCAATTCATATCTAGATATTTGGGCCATTTGTATTCATTTTGGAGGCATTTCAGACCTTGCATGACGCCAAGTTAACTAGCATGCTTGTTTTAAGCTTAATGGAGGGCTATTGCTTAAGTTTGGCTGGCTTTATAGAGATGTTTTAATAGTGGTTTAAAGGGCAAAAGATCAGATACTTGGAGTCTATCTGTGCACGTGCCTGGTGACCAGGGGCTATCAAGTAAAAAAAGCAGTCCTCGTGCACTATATTTCAAAAGCTTTATATGATGAAAAGACCCAACATGAAGCCATTATCCACTATTGATGCAGTAGCTCTCAAATGTCATTTCCACATGTGCATATTCAAACGTAGCACACCAGATTTGACGTCAATGCCAGATCTGTTTATCACGAGTTGTATAAAGCAAACACAACATGCCAATTTTCAATATTCAGAAGGGTGAATGACATTTAAGAGCAATGTGAGCAAATTATGACAGAATTTATTCTTTTGTTAAAATTGTTCCTTAAGAAATGCCCTTTTATAACCCCTTGAAGAAGCAGCTGGTATTTAAATGAAAAAACAAGAAATTAAGTCGTTTTGAGGAGGTGTCTTTAAATATAGTTAAAATAAAAAATAATGATGGGAAAAATAAGGCATAATGGGCAACAAATGGACAGCCGTGCAACCAATGATGAACAAAGCACTGACAGACACTTGAGCTGTTATGTGTGTGTGTATATAGAGATACCAATGAAATAAACAAACCTTTCACACTCTTCGCCCTCACAATACCGGCCAGACACACTAACACCAAAATATACATCACACAAGCACATGGTCAGTCGCAGTGCTACTATGTTTAGAGAGAACGGCCAGGGGAAGGACGTCACCCCTTGTGATACTAAACTTCGCATGAACAGTTTGTCGCATTCACACAGTCTCGTCTTGCCCTGCTCCTGTGATTCATAATTCCTGATTCAGCCGCAGGGAAACCCTGACATTAGCCTGGACGCCGGCCATGTTAGCGCTGCCCTTCGACCTGTGTCCTACACATTAGAGAATGTTTTTAGCACGCTCTGTAACGGCACGGTCTAAATCACATTACAAGATTGTAATACTCACGTAGGCTACACACTTTGTACTTTCTAACCTTGAGCTTAAGCATTTCAAAGAGGTTATAGTGTAGTTGCTGAAAGACCTTAAGACACAAATCAAATCACACGGTTTATGTTACCTAACATGGTATACAGTTATGGTACGGATGGTAAAAGCAATTAAGGGCCTGAATGATTACATATACTATGTAAAATATGGAATGTGGCACGCCATCGTCTTTCAAAGAGCAAATGCAACAAAACAAAAAAATATGATAATACGATTGTGCATGGGTGCTCAAAATTGTATTTTTATGTTTTTGCAAGTGACATGAACAGCTAAATTTACAATAACAAAAAAGTATGGAGGTGTAGGATTTCACTATGTCCTCAAAGTATGTGAACGGGTAGGTGAGCAAACACACACACACACACACACACACACACACACACACACACACACACACACACACACACACACACACACAGAGAGAGAGAGCAGCTGGCTCTCTTATATAAGTGCTGCAGCTCTCTCTCTCTCTCTCTCTCCATCAGCAGCATGTGTAATGCACTGTCTATGGTGTAATGTCCTTCGTGTTGCTATGGGCCTGCGGGAACAGTGCGGTGCTGCTACCTGCTGGCGAACACGGTTCTCAATTGGACTTGAAATGGCGACATAAACACAGTACCAAAGTTAAAAATGAAGTAAATAAATGACATTAAAATCAAACATCGAAATTAATCTATAGTCTATAAATTACTTTGAATGGCATAATCTCGACAATATTGAGAGCTAACATGATGGTGTTAACAGAAGTTTAATCTTTTTTTAGTCTTAATCTTTCAGCTCGATATTATTAAAAAGGTTTTTTGTAATTATGTCAAACAGGACTGATGTTTTAGATTGAGACAAACCACCTAACACCACAAAACAAATCAGATCTTATGCCAATACTTACAGGTGTGAATTCTGTTGATTTTCCTCCAAAATGATGTCACTTCCTGGCGGATGATGTCATCTTTTGTCAGTTAAAGTGATATAACAATATTGACAAAAAAAAGAAAGAATATATATATATATATATATATATATATATATATATATATATATATATATATATATATATATATATAAGTCAATAATATATATAGACAGGATGGACATAAAATCAAATTAAATTCATATTCCGTTATAATGTCTATTTATTTTTCAATTTAAAATAATACTGTAAAATGATAATTGATCATTTTGTCCATTTAAAAGGTAAAAGGAAATGTATTTTTATGCTTGAAATATTAAATTGATCATTTGTTTATTTTATTATTATTGTCATATGAAAAGGATTTCAGTGTACACTGATAATAAAGGAAAGTCTATTAAACGATTACCAATTTAAACAATATTAATATTGTTAATTCTGATAATGCATGTTTGGATTAAAATAAATCTTTTAACATGGAATATATTTTAAATAAATTGCCAGTTGTCATTTTAAAAGTTAAGTTCCAGTTAGGAAACTAACTAGAAAATTAACTGATTTTCAAAACATTTAATTTAATATTTTCCCCATTAAGACAAACTGGGGATATACAATGAATATAGTGCATAACAGGAAAGACTCATTTGGATTGGTTCAAAAGGAAACCCCTTCCTACAAATACTACTGAAGCCTCATTGAATTACGCCAGTAACACTGGCCAATGGCGTTCAAGCACGCAAAATATGGGCGGGCTTCCCCGCCATAAAAGGCGGCTCTGAACGTCATTCATTCAAAATCTTTTCCTTCAGTCAACCTTCTGCAAGAAGCCTATAAGCAATCAACCGGACACTCTGCAGCGGACAACACCTTCTCATCCCCTGCTGTTTTCCGGTGAGCCTTCAATAAGGATGACCTCTCACGATTGCCTCTCCCCGCACAGAGCGATAGGACGTTCTGAAGGCCACGAGGCGTGTGCCTTCTGCCTGGGTCGTGCCCACAGAGAGCCGGAGTTTGGGGAGCCTGACTGCCCCCACTGTGAAGATATGCACAGATATGCTCAGGAATCTCAAGGGGTCGCACACTGGACGAGAAGCACAGCGCCACATCACGTCTAGGACAACTCAAGGTATCGCACATCGGACGCTTTGAGACAAATATAAATGTAAACTGATTATAAAATGTTTTCATGTTTTCTATGAGTGTACACACACCGGCAGCGCCATTCGACATCTGTCCGCGGCGCCCTCCTACGCCTCAGGACCACAGAGCGCCATTTAAATAGTTTTATAATCAGTTTACATTTATATTTGTCTCAAAGCGTCAGGTATGCGATACCTCGAGTTGTCCTAGACACGATGCGGCGCTGCGCTTCACGTCCAGTGTGCTCCCCCCTTCAGGCTCCGTGTGACCATCATCCAAGGTGATAACCCTACAACTAACTCTATAACTAACCATACAAGCCGCGTTCTTCCTCTGTCGCCTCTTGCAAGCAGAGGAGGAAAGTGCCCCAAGCTTCTGATGTGGTCCTGTCAGGGTCAGGTGATGAGCTTGCGCCTGCTCGATGCCCACGCGCCTCTAACCACGCCTCCCCCCCCTCGCTGCAGGCTCCCTTCCAGTGCGCTTCATGACTGCTGATCTCCACCCCTCCCCCGACCCACAAGATTTTGTGGGCACTGTGGATGATGCCATACCAGTGGTAGCATCCGCGAAGGATGAGTGATCCAACAGCCCGCAGGATTATACCGCGCACCACGTCAGCAACGTAGGGGACCTCCATCATAGTGATGATGTCGAGCTCCTACACGTCCTGTCAAATGTGGTTGATGAGCTCTGTTTGGAGTGGGCACCTCCTGCCAAGCCAGCCAGGAGCTGCCTGGACGAGTGGATCCTCCAGTCTAACCGCGGCCAAAATGACAACATGAGGAGGCCCTCTCCCTTCTCCCCGAGGTGCACAATGAGATATCAAAGTCGTGGAAGGGTCGCTCATGACTCGAGTGCACATTCGAGTCCGGTATGAAGACTATCCCCAATAGAAGCCGCCATCTCTGCCCTGCAGCAGCAACGAGATGGAGAGTGAGAAAACACATCTCTCACTTCTAAACCTTGCCGCGCCACCGCAAACTTCAATGGCAAGGCATTCTCCGCGGCGGGCCAAGCAGCTTCACCACTGCATATGATGGCGATCCGCCAGGTCATCAGGCCAAGCTGCTCAAGTCTGTGGATAAGGGTGGGCGGACCCAGAAGAGCTCTAGTGTGCCACGGAATCTGGTCCTCAGAGCAACAAAAGTGACAGCTTGGTCGATCGGCCGCAACATTGGAAATCTGGTGGTGTTAGATCGTCACCTGTGGCTCACTCTGACTGAGATAAAGTTTCTCAAAAAGAAAGACGGCAGACTCCACCCAGTCTTGGATTTGAGACCATTGAATCGCACGCTATCAGAGCGCTTGTTCAAAATGAATACGGCCGGGAAATTGGTTTCTCTCTGTGGATTTAAAAGATGTTTATTTTCACATTCAGGTAGCCCCTCGTCACAGGCGCTTCCTGAGATTTGCATTCGAGGGGATAGAATATCAATTCAAGGTCCTGCCTTTCGGGTTATCATTGGCCATGAATATGTTCACAAAATGTATAATGCATCTCTCTCCCCTCTGAAGCAGAGTGAAATGCACATCTTGAACTATATGGACGAATGGCTGGTTTTAGCCCAGAGAGCGCTGCTCAGCGACAGGCTCAGACTTCTCACTCATCTTCAGAGCTTAGATTTCCTATTGGACAGGTGATCAGGAGAAAGACTGTTATGACGGATGAGACCAGCCTTCGGGAAATGGTCAGAAGTAGACAAGTCGTGGCACATCAGCTGCCTAGAGCTTCGTGCTGTTCATCAAGTGCTTTCTCCCCGATATTCTTCACCGTCATGTTCTCATCAGGACAGACAACACGACATTGGTAGCATTTATAAACTACCCAGAGAGGTGTGAGCTTGCGGCTATAGTGAGAGACCTCCTTCTGTGGTCAAATCAACATCTCCTCTCCATTCGGGCAGCACATGTCCCCGAACATCTGAATTGCGATGCGGACATGCTATAGACGGGGTGATCCATGGAGAGTGGAGATTACACCCTCTAACTGTCAATATGATTTGGAGTGTATTCGGCAGGGCGGAGGTGGATCTCTTCTCATCCACAGTAAACGCTCACTGCCCACTGTTTTATTCACTAATGCAGTCTCTCTGGGTGTGGATCCAATCGCACACAGCTGGTTGAAAGCGCACAAGTACGCCTTTCCTCCAGTAAAACTTCTGCCTTGCATGCTTTTCAAAATTAGATTAAAGAGGGAATCAGTTCTGTTAGTGGCACCGAAATCACCCAACCAGCCATGGTTCCCAGAACTGGTGGAGATGCTGGGAGCCGCTCAGTAGACAATCCAGCTGAGGAGAGATCTCTCTCAAGCAAAGAGAACGATATGGCACCTCAACCCGGAGTTCTGGAATATTCATGTCTGGACGCTCGACGGAGCTTGCCAGCGACAGATGCGCTTTTTCAGTGAGTGCTGAACACAATATCTCAGAGGCCAAGGCTCCTTCCGCGGTAACGGCAGAAATGACCTAGTGATGCGATTCTTAAAGGGGAGCTAGAAGGCTGAACCCCCTCGCCCTTCCACCCTGCCCACTTGGGACTTGGCACTTGTGCTAGAAGCTCTTACGGGACCTCCGTTCAAGCCATTGCAATCAGCGAGCTTGCGTGAGCTCTCTCTCAAGGCTGCTTGCGTTGGCCTTTGTTAAGCGAGTTGGGGACCTGCAAGCGCTATCAATTGACAACTCGTGTATTGAATTTGGGCCAGGTGATTGCAGAGTCACTTTAAACCTATTTATTTTTTATTTATTTATTTATAAAGCACTATTCCAACAACGGTTAGTTGTACCAAAGTGCTGTACAAAAAAATTCTAAAATATGAAATAAACAAATATACAGAATAAAACACAGAAACAACACCACACTAAAATCACATAGTAAAACTTATATGCACAAGAGCTCATCCCTCTACACCGAAATAGGACATATGGAATAGGTGAAATTTCAAAAGGCTTTTAAAAAAGCCTATAGTCGGAGCGGACCTAATATAAAGTGGTAGCGTATTCCATAGCTTTGGGGCAGCTACTGCAAAGGCCCTATCACCCCGTTGCTTGTATTTTGTGCGTGGTACAGACAGCACAATTCCATTCTCAGCAGATCTTAATGATCTAGAGGGCTTATGAACCTCAAGAAGTTCAGAAAGATATGATGGAGCTAGTCCATTTAAGCACTTATAGGCATAGACTAGCATTTTAAAATCAACTCTATCTTGAATGGTCAACCAGCCCAAGGAGGCCAGAACAGGAGAGATATGATCATATTTACGGGTCCCTGTCAATAGTCTGACTGCAGCATTTTGTACTGCTTGCAGCCGACGTAAAGATGCTTGGGAGACTCCAGTGTATAATGAATTACAATAATCCAGTCTTGAAAACACAAAAGCATGGATCAACATCTCTAAGTCTTTTTTAGTTAAAAACAGCTTCACCTTTGCCACAAGTCTTAAATGAAAGAAAGCAGATTTCACCATTGAGTTTATCTGTTTTTCAAACTTTAGGGAGGAATCCAACATTACCCCAAGATCTTTTACCACTGACGTACAATAGGGGTACAGTTCACCTAAAATAGGAAGATCACTCAGGGCAGGACCTCCAAACCAGACAAGCTCAGTTTTGCTTTCATTTAAGTATAAAAAAGTATTTGACAACCAAATATTTACCTCCTGTAAGCAGACTTTAAGGGAATCCAATGATGATTTAGGGTTTTTACTCATAGGCAAATAAATTTGCATATCATCTGCAAAGAAGTGAAAGGAGATACCATACTTGCGAAAAATAGACCCTAGTGGTAACATGTATAGGGCAAATAACATTGGCGCAAGAATGGATCCCTGCGGAACACCACAGTCCAATGAAGTAGATGACGAAAAGGTATGTCCTAGATTAACTGAAAATCTTCTGTTTGTCAAAAATGACCTAAACCATTTTATTGCAATACCACGGATGCCTACCACATTTTCAAGGCGCGAAATTAAAACCCCATGGTCTATAGTATCAAAAGCTGAAGTAAGATCTAATAGTAACATAACAACAGAATGGCCAGAATCCCTAAATAAAAAGATATCATTTAAGACTTTTAAGAGGGCAGATTATGTACTATGTTTGTTTTTAAAGCCAGATTGAAACCGTTCAAGTGCCACGTTTTGGTCCAAAAAACCTAGGAAAGGTTATGTACTGAAAGTGCTTTCGAACCCGCTTAAAGTGCAGATCATAGCACCATCAGCTTTCCCAAGAAACTGGCCAGGACAGGACAGCTTAATACACCCTTGATGTGCCCTGTACTCGCGTTACATGTTATATCGAGTGCTCTAGACAGTTTAGGCACTCAGAGCACAAAGTAGCTATTAGTAAGCTTTGGCGGACGCACAAAAGGCCTGACTGTGTCTAAGCAAAGACTGTCCCACTGGATTGTCTATGCGAGCACCCTGGCTTATGGCTCTAAAAACGTGAAATGTCCTATAAGAGTACGAGTCCACTCCACCAAGGGAATGGCTTCATTGTGAACATGAAACAATGGCATATCTATTCAGGATATCTGCGGTTTTATAACTTAGATGTGTTGTCACTTGCTTCACATGTACGGTCTTGTGTGAGCTGCGCACCCGCCTAGTCTCAGTTATGATCTGCGCTACATGCCTCAGTGGTTTTAACTAGGTCGTATATACCACCTCAATTCTGTCCCTGTCAGCTCTTCACGTTTATTATGATATAGACAGATGGCGAGATGTGATCACCGTGTCATACACTACTCATTAAGCACCATTGAGCTCAGCCATTACCCCATTATACATAATTTCGTTTCAAATGATCAAAACTTTTCAAACCAATTTATATGTGATGGCGTTGACACCATTTCATTTCCTACAGGTCTCACCTGTGTTAACTCCGCCCCGCCCCTGGGATGAATGCGACATCTTTATAGTTAACACAGCATGATTTTACACGTTCATAGTATTAGCTAATGCAATGTCGAAAAACAAAATTGAAAGGGAACGTCTCCGGTTACTCCCGTAACCTCGGTTCCCTGAGATTAGGGAACGAGACATTGCATAAACTGCTGTATTACCTAGCTTAGGATCTTGAAATATAAGGTTGCTTCAGTCAAGATACTGAATGAATGACATCCAGCACTGCTTTATATGGCAGGCAAGCTCACCCATATCATGTACACTTGAACGCCATTGGCCAGTGTTACTGGCATGATATAATAAGGCTTCAGTAGTATTTGGAGGAAGGGGGTTAGTAAACGCAATGTCTCGTTCCCTCATCTCAGGGAACCAAGGTTACGGGAATAACCGGAGACGTTTGTGAATCAGACTATTTTATAACATATGAACACATTAGTGAATAAAACCAAGACAGAAACTGAATTCCCCATGAAATCGAGTTTAATAGAATTCAAAAATAAGGCTATGATGCACTTTTAGCAAACTTTTAACAAGAAAAACAGTGATGACAAGCCGTGGCGCGCACACAGCAATTCCAGTAAGAGTTAAGGGATACAGCGACTACACACACACACTATGTCAAGCCGTTTTAACTTTTATTCATTTCCAGGATATGTATTGTTGATATCAAGAATGCAATTGTTGATATCAACAATTATATTTTTTGATATCAACAATTGAATTCTTGATATCAACAATTGCATTCTTGATATCAACAATTGTATTTTCACTAGTGAAATGTCACCATAGCCTGCCATTCAAAATCAATTGTTGATATCAACAATTACATTTTTGATATCAAGAATTCAATTGTTACTAGTAAAAATGCGAATTCCTGATATCAATAATTAAATTGTCACTAGTTGAAATGTCTATTCTTGATATCAACAATTGAATTGCTACTAGTAACAATGTTCATTTTTGATATCAATAATTAAATTTTCACTAGTGACAATGCTAATTTCTGATATCATGAATGTGATTGTTACTAGTAAGAAAGCCATTTTAGATATCTGAAATAATATTGATATCAATAATACATTTTCAGATATCAAGAATAAACATTTTTACTAGTAGCAATTCAATTGTTGATATCAGGAATTCGCATTTTTACTAGTAACAATCTAATTCTTGATATCAGGAATATAATTATTGATATCAACAATTGAATTCTTGATATCAAAAATGTAATTCTTGATATCAAAAATGTAATTCTTGATATCAAAAATGTAATTGTTGATATCAAAAATGTAATTGTTGATATCACAAATGTAATTCTTGATATCAACAATTGATTTTGAATGGCAGCCTATGGTGACATTTCACTAGTGAAAATACAATTCTTGATATCAAGAATTACATTTGTGATATCAACAATTACATTTTTGATATCAAGAATTAAATTGTTGATATCAAGAATTAAATTGTTGATATCAAAAATTAAATTGTTGATATCAAGAATTAAATTGTTGATATCAAGAATTCAATTGTTGATATCAAGAATTCAATTCTTGATATCAAAAATGTAATGGGTGATATCAATAATTATAATTTTAACTAGTGAAAATTGAATTGTTGATATCAAGGATTCATATCCTGAAAATGAATAAAAGTTAAAACGGCTTGCCATACACACACACACACACACACAGACACACTCATCCACACACACAAATGCAGTAATATTTCTCAATCATCTCCACACACTCACAACACACAACCACCCAAAAAGGTGGCTTTAAACAAACATGAACAAACTGCAGTATACTTAAAAAAAAACAAAAAAAAAAACATGCATAGCTCAGTACAATATCATGTTGATTTCCGAACGATCCATGGAGGTTATCCGTCATAAGCCGTCTAATACTGTCAAAATTATTAGTCAGTTCCTTCAACATGACAACATCTGTGTCTGACGTAAAGCAAAACAATAACGTCCTTGTTCACAAACATGTAAAAAGTTACATTCTGAACCACAAAGTTCATTATGAAAAATAAATACTTGGAATGGCGTCGACAAGGATATAAAGATTCCCTTTATGTGTCAGAATTGAAAAGAAACAAAAAGCCCAAAACCTACCCATTTCCCCATAAAAAGACAAATATCCTGTTGCATTTGTTTCAACAGACATCAAGGTACGATAAAAGTGTCGAACAGAGCAGATACAAAAGGAGCGCAAAACTCAGAATTAGAAAATATAACACACTCGAAACGAGGCCTGGGACATACAATACAGAGAAAACCCATATTAATTATCTGGTATGCTTAGTGCTGAAGCAAACAAAACTAAATCCAACATCCAACACAAGAAATACAAATCATTTATTATACAATCCCTGTCAATTGTTTATTAACATTATTTTGTCCATTGTTTGTTCATTCAAGAGAGTCACAGAACATCAAAAAGCCTTGGCAATGCAAAATATTTGACAATTAGGCTGTTTAGTTACGTGTTATTTGTTCTACGTTTCATCCTTTGGTTAAAGGGTAGACATCTCTACTGCAATAAACACTACCGCGTATTAGAGCTGCACAATTAATCGTTAAGAGATTGCAATCTCGATTCAAACACCCACACGATTCTGTCGCCAACGTTCACTGTCACTCGTGATGCCGAAAGCTCAAGTGAAATTGAAAGCTCTCCATTGAAATGAAATTGGCAGTGTGAACGCAGCTTTATTCCTAAATGACAACAATTCGCCTGGTTATTAAACCAAAAGCACACAGAAACATTCAAATCTGCATAAGTGCTGCCGCTGATCCAGAGAGAGCAGTTGTCATGTAGAAGTATGAAACAGCTTCACAAAATGTCTTTTCAACCACACAGTATTCATTGTTCCTGTCTTACAATAATTCAAATTATCACAGAAGTACTGGGATAAAAGTTTATAGTTTGGAATCTGGATATAAACACTGATGTCTACAGTAGCAATAAAAAATAGAGCAAATCACCTTTTAAAAGTAATGTGGCGCTTCAAATTATGATTGTATCAATTACATCGTTACACCAGTAGGTGGCGACAAGTGACTGTTAAAAATATGTATTTGCCATCGAATCATTCATTCAAGAGATTTGATCAAAAACACTGATTCATTCAGTAATTCAGCAAGAAGTATTTAAGTGAGTCAATGAATCATTCGTTCAAACCAATTTAAAAAAAAATTAAATTCGAATTAAATAAACATTTTTATATAGACTGCAGCATTTAAAATTTTGTCAGAACCTCTAATAAATTAGATATTATTTTGTTCAGTTGTCTGTTCAGAATCGTCTGAGAATTGTGATCTCTATTTGAAACCATTTTTCGATTTTTCAATTTGAATCATGCAGCTCTTCCATATGTTGCTCTTTCCCGGAGATTATGTTTGTTCAGTTTGTCTTTAAAGTGTCAGCAAGCTCTAGCGTGAAGGAAGCCCGAATGTCTAGAGCTCCGGGGCTCCGTATAGGAATGATACAGGACTCATGCAAGCGAGAAATACACACATACAGACACGCACACCATGCTGTAAGGTGCCGAGACACACCGCTCACGAGATCTATGCCAGACAGATAGCAAAAATAGCTCTCTGAGTTTCTATATACATGAACTACACAATGCTACCACTGCTATAGTGCACAGAGAAACCTCTGATCAATTCTGTGAACAACAAACAAAAAAACTACAAAAATCATCTCAAGCAGCTAACATTATAACAGTTCCCTAAACTTACATGTAAACCTTTAAGACTTATAGCACAGGATTTTCATATAGTTGCGATATAGTTGTGGACGGACAAAGTTGTCGTTTTCTTCCTTCATTTCAACACCAATCTCTTCTGTCAATGCCAGATTTATATAAAACAATCAAATTAAATAAACATCTAAGCAAAAAATATTAAAGAACTCATTGTGATGTAGGTATTAAGAACAACACTAATATTATTAATGATAATATCTGTATCAATAAGAAGAAAAGTATGTCCGTGTGGGTTTGATCTAGAGTTCTCCGTTTAACCCGAAGCAGTGATTCATCAGTCACTCACTGCGCAACCTGCCAGACTATAACATAACTGCGCTCCGGCTTGGCAGGAGCCGACTGCAGTTTCAAAGTAGGTTCGGCTGATTCTTCATCTTCATCTCGTCCCAAACCACCATCCTCATCACCTAAGAGAACAAAAAAAGAGATGGTTTTAAAATGTCAGCAGAGCAGACTGTGCACATTTAATAGGTTTACAATGTGAGACCTGCACAAATGGCATCTGCTGCTCATGGACAGGTCCTGGAGACACTGTTACTGAAGCTCTTACCGATTCTGAAGTCGATGTATCCCTCTCCTCCGCTCATGATAAGCATGCTCTTGCCTTCTGGGGCTGAAGAGTCTGAGTTGTCAGGCGTGCCTTCAGCTCCTGGCACAATAACCTGACCTGAAACACAGCATTAACACATTTGCACTCCACCAGTCATTATATCAAACACCACAGATTTGAAACAATATGCCGAACAGGTTCTTTCATCTAGTAAATTGCAAATCAAAACATTTTTTGCACACACAGCATATTTTTCACCATTTAAGGTTTCACTTTATTTTGATGGTACCTTTAACACGTTCTGTTGAATGTAAGTAACGTTGCACCTACATCTCTACTAGCTCTCAGTGTTTGTAGAGCATTAGTAGACTGGTAGGGTTAGAATAAGTTGACATGTAGTTGCAAAGTTAAAGTTAAACAAAATTCTTAAATATAGTCAGTAGAATGTCTATTGGAGGACCATCACAATAAAGAGTCCACATACATTAAGCAGAAAGTCTACTGATACTCTAATTACTGTAAGTTGACATGTAGTTGCAAAGTTACTTATAGTAACAGAATGTTCAAAAGGGACCATCAAAATAAAGTGCTACCCCATCTTCTATCTGATTTTATGTAATGGTATAGTATGTCTAGCAAGCATAATTCTTAAATGCTTTACTTGCATAAAAGAGATTAATAAATGTAGCTATTTTTGCACTGTATATATATAGTGTACTAGTTCATTCATGGCACAATGTTTCTCCTGGTTTCCACATCAGCGCAGTTTGGTCTGTTAATAACGGAGAAATATGAGTGCTTCTTACAAGATCTCGCAGCGATGTTATTAATTCAGTGACGAATTCGAATGCTTTCGTTACTGGATCTCTTAGCGCTGTAGTAACAGTGTTACTGTGATCAAGATCGGCTCGCACTGCACAGACATTAGTCCAAACTGTTAAACTGTCAGTTTCGTTCCACTTTCATTACGTTTGCCATTTGATGTTGAGCAACGCCAGCGATGCGTGCGCATTTTAATTAAAATATCGAGCGCTATATTGAACATTTTTTATATCGTTACCGACAATGGTGTACCGTCGATAAATACCGATAACGTTTTATTGCCCTGTATACTGTATATATATTATTATTTGCAAAAATATACATACATAAACACTTTACACCATAGTAGTATTTAGTATTTATTGTGCTGCATTTACTGTTATTTTCCTTTTTAATATAAAAGGATTGATTAATGTTATAGGGTTGACCATTTCAAAATATGTATTTTTGTATTACATATATATGTATTCATAATACATTATTGTAATATTCTTCTTTTTATTTTGAGCTAAAATATGGTAATTTTGTTTGTGAGATTTACCCACATATCTTGACAAGCCGTGGTCCTTAATGTTACTGGAGTAATATTAATCTTATCATGATGTTATCATGAAACTTTCAATAATCAGGCAATTAATTGAATGGAGTCGACTTCTTCAAACACGAGGCTTATCCATATCCACCTTATTTTGAATGTAAGAGCATTTGTAAATTGTCATTTACCATTTAATGCATTTACCATTTAATGTATTCCTCTATGTATTTACCTATAGATGTATAATGAATAGGAAGACTTGCAGATTCACAGAAAATAGCTTGCTTCCGTGTTTCAAAATAAGGTGGCTAATGTTATGACGTTATACCTGGAACTGTAGCAAAGAATTTAACAGCGTCTCTGTGGCCATGGAAGCAGAGCTGCGCGTGTGCCATGGAGCAGTACGGTACGTACGAGCCAGTCACAGCACCGACCATGGTGTCATCGCCGTACACTCGCACCGCCCCACCTGGACGACAGGCGATCGCTCCCACCGTCTTATTAGCTGCTAGGGGAAAAGTGTGTAAACACAAGTGCCTAAAGCATCTAATGTTAGCAGTTAGTATCTTGCAGAGAAGATGCCTGTCAAATTCAAAGCACAGCCTCGTTGCGAAATTACTGGGATACAGCCATTAATATTAAAGCATTAAAAGCAAATTTCGACTAGATGCAGATTTACTGTTGATAAGCTCAGAAAGAGGAAGTTGGTTTGAGAGAGAGGACGATCTAAGAGGAACTAAGAACAAAGAACTTGGATATGAAATATTGAACACAGCTGAGCATAAAAGCAAACAAGCCAATCAGAATGAATCCGCTGTCAACAATGTGTTTCCCACTCACCCCTCTGACCTAGATATCCACACTGATCTACAGCTACAGAGACAGGAGACGAGAGAGAACAGAGAGAAGTGGCCAAAGAGACTGAAACTAAGGCTGCCTTCCACATCAAATACTGATGTACATATGTTTATGTGTGCTGTGATGTTGGCTTACAGTCTGATAACGGGATGGAGATGATGACACCATTTCCAGTTCCCACCCACAGCCGGTTACAGGAAACCATTAGAGCCGTAATCCTCACAAAAGAGAAGCCCAGTTTCCCTGTTCCTGTTAAAGACAAGTGGAAGTCCGATTATTGTGTATTTATTCCAAAGCATATTATAAAAGAGCTCAAATCTTGTCTTGTAATTTCATGTGTTTCTCAGATGCACACTCCCATTCGAAAGTTTTGGGTCAGACAGACTTCATTTTTTTAAAGACATGCACACGCCCGCTGTCAGGCAAATCTGGTTTCGATGACTGTAACCCTCCATTTACAAGCAAGCGAGTCTGGAGTTGGCGTGAAATAGCATTGTGCAGGGTAGGAAATGCCCACAAAATTAATTAAATGCCCGCAAAATTCAAGATAAATTGTACAAGATTGTTTTTTATAACATATTTAAGCAATATCACACGAGGAAAAATGCTGTTTTCCCGAATATCAGCACAATTGCAAATGTATTACAACAGTTCAATAAACAATGAGTTGATATGCAGTAAATTTTTACTGTCTTTGCTCTATTTGACCAATGATAACAGTTCCAAACGAAGCAGAACAGTTGTGTCTGAATGAATCGCTGTAAAAAGTTGTAAAAGCAACGTAGAGATAGTGTTTTTATTACTCAACAGGTGAGTGAGGTATTTTATTGAACATAAATTGCGTATGTAGCTCTCTAACAGAGTTCATTATAAAGCATTATCTGTTGTGAAGGGTCATTTCATTATGGTTGTTGTAGCGCTGGGCTGGAATTTATTTTCAAAGAAGGACCGGGTCTATTAATGGGTAAAGCTACAGTAATGTCTTCAGCTAGTCAGCTTGAGATCTTTCCATCTAAACTGGTTATATCTCTTAAGCCTAGTAGTGAATGTTTTACGAGCAGAAGGATAATCTTTTTTTTAGTTATGAGAAATAACCATATTCATCCACACAGTCAGGCAGAGCCGAAGCACAAGCAAAACAATGTTCTTCTGCAATGTTTAACCACTAGAGGCCCAAACGCTACATGGCGCACAGCAAGGATATTGAATTGATCAAAAGGGACACTAAAGACATTTAAATGTAACAAAATATTTGTCAAATAAATACTTTTTAACTTTCTATTCATCAAAAAATCCTGAAAAACAAAATGCATCACAGTTTCCACAAAAACATGAAGCAGTTTTCAACATTGATAATAATCAGAAATGTTTTTGAGCATCAAATCATCATATTAGAATGATTTCTGAAGGATCGTGTGACACTGAAGACTGGAGTAATGATGCTGAAAATTCAGCTTTGACATCACAGGAATTCATAACAGTTTACTATATATTACAATAGAAAATTTTAAATTGCAATATATTTCACAATATTAAGCAGACTAATAAAAGGTGACCATGAACCTAAAGAAAAAAAACAAAATTTTCACAGTATTCTCACCTAACATTTTGCTGACATAAGGCTCAATGTCCACGTCCTGGAGATGCTGGAAGGTGTGAGCGTGGAAGAGGCGAAGGGTGGAGTCTAGCCGGATGGACACCCAAATCCCATCACCCACCCAGGCCAGCTGACGCACCTGACTCTCCTTACGCGGGTGGGCATCAAAAGACTTCTGTTTCATAAATACCCAATGAGAAATACATCACAACTTATTGTAAAAACATCCTGCTTAAGCAAGTTAAAGGAGCACTTCACCGCTGGCAAAATGGGTTTCTATATGACATGGCAGCCTATACGAACACGGTGTTTTGGGCCAAACGCAGGAGAAAACTGAAAGAAACTGCTGTTCTGTCAGTTTCACCCGAAGCAAAACAAATAAACAAATTTCTAGGTCCAGGTAACATGGCGAATGAGTAAGCATAGTTCATTTCCATATTCTATTGACATCGTTACAATTCAAAGCGGGTTGAAAAAAGGCAAAATTAAACTTTAAGGAATTTTTCCTCTCCAGAAAATTGCATTTAACAAATACTAATAAAAATTGCATGCAACACATTTTTCGAAAACGCAAAAGCTAATAGAGTAAAGACATAATCATGAACCTCTATTTTCATTGCTTTAGGCTGAATGACATAGATCTTGTTCTTGTAGCCGCACCACACTTTATCATGCACAACGGTCATGCAGCGGATTGAGTGATGTGGCCGGCCGAGGTCCAAGAGGTGGTAGTTGGTCAAATCCCACTGGCTGTCTGTAAAAGTAGAAGCAAGATGTGTTTTTTTTAACAATGTCAAAGTTAAGATAAGTTTCTGAATTATTAGCAAACTGACAGTGTCTTACCAAGACCTCTGTGGAAGACGGCCAGTGTACCATCAGCCAGAGCCACCAAAACACGGCCTTTCACATGTCTATGTCGAGAAACAATATCAAATATCATTAGTACTCAGTGTTTTCTTTTGATTGCAGCTCAAGATTGAATAAAAGTGCAATAAAAGTAGAGCTAAAAAGCAAATTGCTTTATCATCTGGCTACATACATTGGAATTCCACTCAAATATGAAATAAACAATATTCCAAAAGTTGTTATATTACCTTCCTGAATTTGTAAGGTTACTTTCCACTTACACTATGTTCAAGATGGAATCCTTCAGCTTGACAGCATGAAGACACTTCCTCCATCGAGCGACTGATGAGTGCACGTATAAACTACATGAAAGACATTTGCAAATGAGGAATTGTCACATTGTTTTTCAATGGTGCAATATAACAAATTGTTGATGATCTGATACAGTGTACATTACACAGCTCTCTAAATATTTTTTCAGTTTGCTATACTGTAGATCTTAGTCAAAGTAGACAACATTTATTTGGCATGAATGAAAACAAGGCAGGCTATGTCATACTTAAGAGTACTTTTGACTCTCTTTGGTCATTAAAAATCCCATGGCACTCCTAGTAAAGAGTAGGGGTGTAACCCCGGTGTCCTGGCCACATTCCACACATTGGCCCTTGCCAATCATGGCCTCCTAATAATCCCCATACACTGAATTGGCTCCATCACTCTCTCTCCTCTCAGCTGGTGTGTGGCACTTATAGTTATATGCTGCACAATGGTGATGGTTGAGGAGAGATGATTGTAAAGCGCTTTGGGTGTACAGTAGTACATATGAAAGCGCTATATAAATGCCTAATTCATTCATTCAAACTTTTGAATACTAAAGTGTTGATTGTTCAGCTGACAAAAAATTAAAAGTATAATTTTTCACAAATTTCAAGTGGACAAAAATACTACAGATGTGGATAGTAAAAGTGAGATCCGAAGAAGTATGGCAGTATTTTGTTGTTATGTACTATAAGAAGACAAACATCGACAACAAAACAACTCCATCACTACCGGTCAAAAGTTTGGAATAATTAAATGGGTCATGACATGAGAAATTAAGAGACGTTCGTTTTGACGCATCCAGTTTAAACAGCTGGTTTGCGTCTCTGTACAGACTTCAAAAGGTTCACAGCATCAGGAACAATTGATTGGTTTATTTTAATGCCGTCCTGGATCACTTTGAAGGATTGTATGTTTGTTCGGAGCATTTTGTTTTATCAGCGAGGCACCGTGTAATGGAGAGTTTGCAAAGAAACCTTTGTTAAAAGATGAAGCAGCCGACTGTATTGGATCTGACAGCAGCTGCATCACAAACGTTAAGTAAATAATTTCATAATACTTTGTCTGTAAAAGAGGGTTTTATATGGATAATGTTTTCAAAACACTCATGCAATAGCGAGTGGGCGTTGATACAGTTTCCTTATGCAATGACGTTAGCCAGTCATAACAGTGGCCGTTTACTGACAAGCCTTAAAAGGATTAAGGTTAAAAATAATTGTTTTTACACATATATATGTTTGTTTTCTTTGTGAAAAAATCTTTATTAACAATGTATGTGAACTTCAAGGAACATGTTAAAATCATTTTTAAAAATTCATGTCATGGCCATGGATCCATTTTTTTAAATAGGCTGCATTTATCGGATCAAAAATACAGTAACAGTAATATTGTGATTTAAAATTATGATTTGCTGCTCAAGAAACATTTAACATTACTTATTATTATCAATGTTGAAAACAGTTGTGCTGTTTCATATATTAATATTTTGTTTCAGGATTCTTTGATGAACAAAAATTTCAAACAAACAGTATTTATTTGAAATTTATTTGTAACATTATAAAGATATTTACTGTCACTTTCGATCAGTTTAGTGAGTCATTGCTGAATAAAGTATTCATTTATTTAAAATAAACAAACTTACTGACCCCAAACTTTTGAACAGTAGTGTATATACTCATATACAAACTCATACTTGCATATAAACTCCTATATTTTTTGAAAAAAGTTTCAGTATTGAGTGTTTTAAATCTTTAATATTTTGGTGTTTAATAAAATCTGTGGCTTGCCATAATGTAAATGTATATGGTGCGAGATGCTGTTTTTTGTGTTGCGTGCATCTCACCAGCCATTCTGAGCCCCCAGCCACATGGTGGGCAATGCGCTGCTCATCCGCTGGGTCTCTTCTTTTGCCTGATCCACTTTTCCACCTGCTGAGACAGCACCGTCCCTGTCTTGATCTGACTCCCTGGAAGGGAACCCAACCAAAGGATGAGTTCCCATCCAAATCTGGATGTAAATCAACAACGATAAGACACTGGGCCTGACTCACCTTTGGTTATCGTTGCCTGCTGACGCCCCAGAAGACTCTGTTCCGAGTGGGTCTGTAAACACATGCTCTGTGTAGATTCCTGGCTGACTGGTGTCCTGTCCTGGGCTCTCCTGGTCTTCCTCAGTGGCCTCCATAGCCTCCTCTGCTGCAGGGACCCCATCTTCACTGGGAGCTCTGGAGAGATCTACAACAGAGAGACTTACAAGTAGTGATGGGAGATACAAAGCTTTTCGAAACTCTGACAAACTGCTTGAAAAAATGATTTAATGTTTTGAAAAGCTTTAAACACCACAGGCTGGCTGGTCAATGCAACGGACATTGTACATGCATCAAAAATTCAGCCCAAACACCTCTTACAAAATAATTGCACGTTTCATGAAAGTGTAATCTATTAAATGTAATCTACAAATAATTAAATATCATTAAATATGAAGTTTCAGTAAGATTTGCGTTCCTATATTATTTGTAGTGCTTGTTTTGTGAAGTAGCAATACATATCATTATCCTTTTTGTATTATAAACACACAAGTATTGAAATTCATTAAATTAACAAAAGAATTAACCTACATTACAAAACTGACCCGAGATCAGTTAACCTTTAGAAACTTGTTCATGGGTTCACAAAATCTACGTCAAAAATCTGAAAAACATCTGAATTCTTAAATGTTTCGAAACCAAGGTTCCAAACATTATGAAGCCCTGTTTGCTGAAAATCACGTGACTTGGCAAATCTGAAACGAGCGCCGAACCACTGATTCGAAACAAAATATTTGTAAATGTTTCGAAGCTTCATGAAGTAGTATTTTTAAAATCACTACTTCCACTACTTCCAAGTGCATTTTAAGCTTCAAATAGCTCATCCAACCAACAATTTAGAGTCTGAACTAATGGTTCTTTTTAAAAAAAGGTTATGAATAAAAGTGATGTTAATTCAGCCAGCTCACATACCTGTATTTACTTCCTGATTTCGGTCGAAGTCCACAGTAGTCGATTGTCGAGTGCACGCGCGCGATCATTGGTAACTAAGCAATGGTAATTTACCAATGATCGCGCGTGCGCACTCGACAATCGACTACTGTGGACTTCGACCGAAATCAGGAAGTAAATACAGGTATGTGAGCTGGCTGAATTAACATCACTTTTATTCATATCTTTCACATCTATTGCAGTCAGATTCACCGTGTTCACTCTGAATAAAATCACTCAAATGGCTGTGCACTTGTAATGACACATCAAGGATGTTAAGAGGCTAAAAGCAGGTTTAAAACTTGCCCCATTTAAGTCAACAGGGTGCCAATTTTAAAAAGAGGATAACACGGTGTAGGCAACACCGATTTTAGTCGTTGTTCTCAGACAGCACTCCAAATTTACAAAACAATTAGCTCAATGTTAAAATTGACCGGAGTTCTCCTTTAAAGTTGCCAAAATGACATGAATTCTACACTGAGCTACAAACGGTTCCTACCACTTCCTCTGGCAGGACTCTGTTCTGCTGACTGTTCATTGACTCCTGTGCTGCCCGTCTGAGATCCTGAGCTGGAATCTTCAACGCTGCAGCCCACCGCTGACACGTCACTCAACACACCCTCACTGCCCTGAGAGCTGCTGCTGGCCAATAAAAAGTCTGGTCCCGCCTCCAAATCCTGAGGAATCTCCTCCCCTGCGGGATAGTCTGTCTCCAAGACTCCTGGAAATCATGTTACAATAAAAAACATAATTGATTTTTATTCATATTTAAATGGCACTGATAATTGCCATTTAATTGTGTGAATTATTTCTCCACTACCTTTTTCATCTGACAATTATTGAATTATTAATTCAATTATCTGCAGAATTCCAAGAAACAAAACTAGACATGCACAGATTTATAGCTCAATAATTAGAGTTTTGTAGACTAAAATGAGTTGAGCCCAGGATCAAACTCAATGCACTCTCTTTAAGTTTGAATACTGAAAAAGGTCTGAGTTGGTTTCCTGTAAAGAAGTTAAAAAGTACATATTTCTACTCGTATCAGAGTGTGTTCTCTTTGTTTTTCTTGCCTAGATGTCTTAAATAGCTATAATTTGTTGGTCAAATCACGCAGCCCTAGTACAACATTTTGTATTTTTTTATCAAGATATAAATGATAAACTATTCATGCCTATGATTGAAAGAAACATGACAACAAAAGTGTACAAAAGATGATGTGTACAAATGATGTGTTATGTACAATTCTGACCTGGTACACTGGCGATACACAGCACACATGAGTTACAGACGTAGAAGCTGTCCAGCAGGTCGTCGGGCCGCGTCACATCCATGACCATCACCTTTGTGGAGGAGTGAGTGCTCGTACAGATCCAAACACGACTGGACATCTCCACATGCACCGTCTGCTCCCGTTCCTGCTCCTGTCAACACACAGAATAGCACTGCATTGAGAACTAATACTGTAAATATATTATACTGCAAAAACAGATCCCCCCCATTAAACATTTAAACATCCGTAAATCAAGAAAGAGTGACTTTAAAAGCTAAATGAGTGTTGTTTTCTGAAAAATATAAGTGACTACGCTTAAAACAGGCAAAAATGTCTGCCAATGGGCTAAGCACAATAAGCTTGCTATCCCTTTTAAATCATGTTTTTTTACCCCACTGGCAGATCTTTTTTTTATTGTTTTAAGCATGGAATCTCTGATTCATAGGTTTGTGCCACTCTGCCTTTCTTATGTACAGGGCTTCTCTATAGACCTTATGCACCAGAGAAACAACCGCCATCTTTAGAGTTTTGTCTTTGAACTTCTGTTTTTGCGGTAGCCCTGTATATTTCTAGGGCATCGCTGTTGAAGAGCAATTATCTGGTGAAGTAGATTTACTTATTGTAGAGTAAACTAAAGTTATCGTGAACACTGTCATGTTTAAAAATCTTCCCTGTTTACTGGCATTTGTTATGACATCCACTTCAAACGAGCGGTTCATTCATAAATCCGTAAGATCTTACATTCATGCTGTGGAAATACAAACCAGAAGACAGAACACAATGCTGAAAAGGGACGGGGCTAAATAAGGCATATATGTAAATGATGTTTATCATGATTGGCTAGCCTCTTCGCATTTCAAATAAGTAACAATACCCTCACCAAGAGTCTAGATACCAAACAGGTTATGTAAAAGTGAACGCCATATGCTAATGAGCTCATACTTTTGATGCCATGACCATGATGATTTCTGAATGAGATTTGTCTAATTTCTACATCAAGCTCTTTCACTTCAAACAAGTCCATGGTTTCCATAATAAGGCCCCTTTGAAAGTTTATTGAAATATTTTACTTTAGGTTCCTGCTCCAGCTGATCTAGGCTGCTCTGAGAGCCTTTCCTCTGTTTGGAGGCGTCAGTTTCCACCATAGACTCTTCACCAGAAACGCCAGAGCCTCCCTCACATAACCGTCCACCTGAGAGGTTCACTCCAGCTGCACACAAGAGCTACACAGGGGAAATCAGAAAAATAGATCTATTAGAAGCTGACAGCAGGAGTTCATACCAGCAAAGTAAGGTCTGGTGAACCCGAATAACATGTAGATGCACTTATAAGACAAAACTACTGAAGCAAAATGGAATGATAAATGTGCACAGGAAGACTGAAAAAGCAGTATGGTCTGATTTTAATTATTTTCATATTTCAGGTATTAATTAAAGGGATAGTTCACCCAAAAATGAAAATTCGGTCAGTATTTACTCACCCTCATGTTGTTCCAACCCCGTAAGACCTTCGTTCATCTTCGGAACACGAATTAAGATATTTTAGATGAACTCTGAGAGCTGGATCACTCCTCCATAGGCTTCTAAGGGATTGACACTTGCCAGCCCCGAATAGTTATTAAAGACATCGTTAAAATAGTCCAAGTGACTACAGTGGCTCAATCTTAAGTTTATCAAACGACGAGAATACTTTTTGTGCGCAAAAACAAACAAAAATAACGACTTTATTTCAACTATTCATTTCCTTCTGTGTGGGCCTCGAGTCAGTTCACTAGTGAAATAGTGTATGCTTCTGTTGTTATACGTCATACGCATCACACACATGACCAGCGTCGGCCAATAGTGAGCCTACGTGTGACGTACAACACAGAAGCACTACGCTATTATACTACGTGAACTGACTCGAGGCCCACAGAGAAGGAAATGAATAGTTGAAATAAAGTCGTTATTTTTGTTTGTTTTTGCGCACAAAAAGTATTCTCGTCGCTTGATGAATTTAAGATTGAGCCACTGTAGTCACTTGGACTATTTTAACGATGTCTTTAATAACTTTTCGGGGCTGGCAAGTTTCAATCCCTTAGAAGCCTATGGAGGAGTGATCCAGCTCTCAGATTTCATCAAAAATATCTTAATTCATGTTCCGAAGATGAACGAAGGTCTTACGGGGTTGGAACAACATGAGGGTGAGTAAATACTGACAGAATTTTTGGGTGAACTATCCCTTTAATGATTTTCAATCCATTCATACTTTATCTTTCCTCACTAAATTACCTTCCTTCTAGTCCTCACCTTCATAGAAGCATCTTTCTGCTCCAGGGGCTTGAGACACACAGGAACAGGTAGGTTTATTTTGTTCTCTGCATGGCTACCATTGGCAACCTATACAGAAAAGGATAGCAGCACAATTATAGATGTAGAAAATATGGAATTAATAAAATCAAATGTTGCAGTGCTTTTAAATAGTACTTAAGAGCAAGATTAAAAACTAAATAAAACATAACATAAAAAAAGTTTAAATAAATATGATTAAAAACGTTGTCTTTGACGCTCTTCACCGAGCGCTAACACAGATACACACGGGAGCGTTTGTAAGCGGCGTCTATCAGAGAATCCGGGATCCGCTGATAGACGCCTGCTTTTAAACGCTCCCATATGTATCTGTGTATGCGCTTGGTGAAGAGCATTAAAGATGTCATTGTTGATCATTGTAGCCAATCACAGACATATATGTTGAGCGCGTCAACACAATGACCAATCAGAGATGATTAAGAATCCGTTCAACAGTGCTCAAAATGCTAGAGGGAAATGCTGGTATCGTCACATTTTTTAAATTTCAGTAATTTTTGACAACTCTAGGTCCTGCAATTATAAATTACAAGACCAATGTTAATTATAAGAAAAGTTTTTTGAACATTAAATGATGTAAACGTATTCCAATCTAGTAGACCCCCATAAACAAAATTATGAACGTGTAAATGAGCATAATAGAACCCCTTTAAGAAGAAGATAACAGTACAATTATAGATATTTTACAAAAAATATGAGTAGAAAATATGTAATTTAATCAAATAAAAAGATAAAAATATATATATAATTAAATAAAATAGCTTTTTTTGTGACAATATACTAACAAGACGTATAACTCTTGCCTTGCATTTGCCCGGGAGACTCCAGCCATGTGCGATCACCCTACCATCCTCTTTCTGCATGTGGGCTCTCACATGTTGGTACTGAGCCCGCTTCTGCTCCCGGCGGGACAGAGAACCACTCGAGTCCACCCTAATGAGAAAAACAGAGAATAAATAACAAAGGAGGAGAGTGTTGCCAGACAGCAACATCTTCATATGAGGTTTATAGATCTAAATGGTTCTCAACAGGCATAACATTTTTAATATGTTTGACAAGGTAAAACATAGGTAGAAGTTACTCTTCTTTAAGGAAGTCGAATGCTTTGGACTTTTCTCTAGGGAACTGGGAGAAGGTGTTGCTCTTCTTCATGATGCTGGGTGGGTTGTACTTGACGTTGGATGGTAAACCTCTCGCTGTGTTGCAGGATGTTGAGGAACTGGAGGAACTGAACAGGCGACTGAAGCTGGAACAGGACATGGAGAGATGGATGTGATCAGGCCGAGCTCATATTTGTGATCTTTATAACTAGCATGCATGTGGACAAATTTTCAGGAGCAGTTGGGATAAAAGGTCTTACAATTGCCTGATGCTTGACCTCTTCTTCTCTGCAACTTCAGAGTTTTCCCTTGAAGCTCTGTGGAAAAACAAGACATCAGCCGTGAGCAACCAGACACGTGTCTCCATGTGGCGGTGTGGGGTTTTTGCTCATGAGCCAGAAAAACTGGCCTACTTTCTTGGACAATTAGTATGAGAACAGAGCTCAAGCTGAGCGTAAAAAAGATGGTCTGGTCAGACACTAAAGACATCAGAAATAAACAAACAGTTTGACTACAAAACAGTAGCATCGTAAGTAGCATATACTGTAATTTGCTTGCCTGCAGTGCTAACAAATATATTATAATTTTGGACTAAAAAAAAAAAATTACAAAATTAAAAAGGGCAGAAAAAGAGCTTTCATGTTTAATTTTGGACAATAAAGTTCCCCGTATTATGCAATTTTAGAGGTTTCTAATTTTGTTGTGGAGGTCTGCGACAACAAGGTCAAAAAACACTTTAATTTTCTCATAATATACATTGCAGCATCATCTCTTTTCTCACAGTGTCAGAAATGGTTTGATAAAGGATTCAGACTGGTCTGTTGCTCAGTCTGTTGTGATTGGTCTACTCTTCGTTTAAGAGACAATAACTTTACTTTGCATTCTGATCTTTGAATCTTTGCAGACCTTTTACATTCACAAACATCTATATTACACACTACATGTAAGGTAATATCCAAAAAAGCATAATAGGGGCACTTTAAAGATAAAATATCCTTTCTTTACAGTACTGTCACACAGTGACATGTTTACCGGATCATTTCTGTCCACCTGACGGCCTCCTGCAGCTCCATAAGTCTCTCCTTGTACTGATTTCGCTCCATCAGGACTCGAGCCATCTCCACCCGTGTGAACCTTCTCCTCTGAGCTGTGGGCACATCGCTCTGCAGAAACCCAATGAAAGAGGAAAATGACACAAAAAAAATTGCACACAAATGGGCCAAGCAATTATTATTTTAACATGTATTAGCTGTCATTTGTTGTTTTAAATAGAATAATATAATATGCCAGGGCAACAATTTCTGTGACAAACAAGATATAATTTACACAAAACTATCATATGGCTTCAGAACACCTGAAATATACACAACTATTCAAAAGTTTGGGGTCAGTAAGATTTATTAATGTTTTTGAAAGAACTTTCTTACACTCACCAAGGCTGCATTTACTTGATCAAAAATACAGTAAAAACAGTAATATTGTGAAAATATTACTCCAATTTAAAATAACTATTTTCTGTTTTAATATATTTTAACCCCTTAAGTGTCACCCCCCCTTTTGATAATGGACATTAAAATGCACTATACAAACTGAAATGGTTGTAATTCAAGAATGCTTTGGAATATAGACCTAAGTTTAGACCTATTACTTAAGTGAAAGCACTTAAAAAAATTAAAATATGAAAAAGTTTTGGAAGTTAAAACTTACAGTAAATCAAATATACTTTATTAATATATTTTTTTAATATAAAATAAATATTTTACAAAATATTTTTTACTATAAAATTACTATAAAATGAAAGCTATATATCTAACCAAGTTGTGTTCCAAATTTGAAGTTGATATCACAAAAATTGAAGTTCCCATGAAATTTTGTTTAGGCGTAGTACCAAAAATAGCCACCGGGTGCCATTGAATTTAATTGTATGCATTCTGCCATAACAAATTAATACATTTCTATCCAAATATCACTTTTGTCACTAAAAATGGAACCTTGAGACTCAGACCTTTCTGACAATATGTGTTTTGTCAAGATTAGAAAAGTTTTTGATAAAAAATTATGAAAGATGAATCCCAAAAGGGGAGGAGCCTAATACAAAAATACAGTTTCTATGGTAACGCAACGTCCAATTTCAAAACGTTTTTACAGGATGAATTCTGAGTTCGTAAGCTTTCAAATGATACCTAATTTATGATTTATGATTTTGACCTAATTTATAATAATAAAAAAATTAAAAAAACATATATATATAATATATATTATACTTTTTAGAGGACTTTTTACTTTACTTTTTAAAATATTATTTCATCTTTTTTTATTGACAAATACTAGATTAATGTTTTATTATGAACTTTTAGCATTAAAAACCAAAGTTTCAATTATTAAGAAGAAAAAAAATTCCTGTGATGGTAAAGCTGAATTTTCAGCAACATTACTCCAGTCTTCAGTGTCACATGATCCTTCAGAAATCATTCTGATATGATGATTTGATGCTCAAGAAACTAACTATTATTGTTATCAATGTTGAAAACAGTTGTGCTGCTTAATATTATGAATGTCTTTACTGTCCCTGTTGATAATTTTAATGCATCCTTGCTGAATAAAAGTATTAATTTCTTTTCAAAATAAAACTGTCACTGACCCCAAACTTGTGAAAGGTAGTGTATAATTCTCATAATAATATTTAAATAATACCACTCACCTCATCTTCGTCTTTATTATTGTTCTGTTTGGCCACCTCTGTCTCCGCTTTCACTCTGTATAATAAAATATTCTTATGAGTCCCTCATTTTCAGTGCAATTGTACAGTCTAGTTAAACATTTAATTACATATCCAAGTAGCATGTTATGAAAAAGTCGCACATTGATGTGATAAACATTACCTGTGGCTGCTAACCTGAATATGCCATGTTTGATTTATTCTACTACTGCGTGATAACTACACCCTGAAAACTGCATATAAAAGCACCCCTTTGGCTTTTTATTTGGACACAAAAATGACTCACTTTTTGAGTTCCTCCTCCAGCTCCTTGTTTTTCTCTTCTAGTTTGGTTTTGGCCTGCAAAACCGCATCCAGCTCCCCTTGAAGAACCTCTCTCTCACAGGACAGCTCGTCCACACGAGCGATCAGATCATTCTTCACCACGTTCAATGCATTTCTGTGCACACAAACAATATGGTGTCAACAACAAAGTCACAAAAAAAACAGCAAATAAACTGTAAAAAGCAACAACAAAAATGGACTCACTTTGTCTCAAGCAATTGCACATTTTCCTGAATAAGATTCTCCACCTCACGACTCATGCCTGCAAAATACAACACAAAAATGATTAGAGTAAAACCAAGGCAAATTGATGACAACTGCAACGATCCAATAATAAAAACTCAAAAATTCTAAACGTTTCAGATGAGTTTTATGTGCCCTGTGTTTTTAGGTTGGACAGGCCATATGAATGGTCTTACCGGAAAGACTCGGATGTGAAAGCGCATGCACTGCATGTGTTCGACAGAGAGACAGACACATGGAGAGTGAAACAGGAATGGACAGCTGTGAGGTGAGAGTTAACAGGTCACAGAAAAACCAAGAGAGATGCTGGAAAGAGTGGAGAGTCCACTGAAAGATCAGCACGACTATTCGACCACATTTAGATGAGCTATTTAACCAGGCCCACACTGAATCCATGCCAAGATTATTTAATATTACGGCTGATTTTTCCAACAAGACAGCGACAAACAAAGAGTGTAGTGTGGGAGACCAGGCTTCACTTTGTGAAAAAGGTTTAACAAAAACTTGGGCAATTGAAGTAATTTTGGGGGTATCAAAATTGTGTTTTTTTGAGCTTTAAAATGATTTTGGGAATGCTCAAGATTTCTAAGTTCCAATGCCTTTATGACTAAATTGAAAGATTAAATCATGTAATGCATATTATTTAATTTAAGTATCTGGTTGAAAACTGTTCTTGACTCATCAGATGATCAATATTTTCTGGTTAAACTCTGGTATTTCAATTCAAAGACATTTATAATGTTACAAAATATTTCTATTTTAAAATAAATGCTGTTTTACCACAAAAAAACCCCACATTTAAACAAAATATTAAGCAGCACAACAGTTTTTATCATTGATAATAGTTTTAAATGTTTCTTGAGCATCAAATCAACATATTAGAATGATTTCTGAAGGATCATGTGACACTAAAGACTGGTGTAATGATGCTGAAAAATATATATAAACTGTATATTCATATAGAAAACAGTTATTTTAATACAGAAATCTGCAAAGTTCTGCGTATTGACATGTGATTAGAGTCTGTTAAACGGACTCTAATCACGTCAATACGCAGAACTTTGCAGATTTCTATAATAATTACTGCAGAAAATGTGAAAACGTCGGCAGATTCTTTGTGGCCTTGGGAATAACACTATAACTATATTATGTGCTACATCTAGTTAAAAATAAGGACAGTAGGTAAAAATGTTCATATCATGTTGCTGCTTTAGTCCAAACCCATATGGCTAGCACTATTTATTTGCTGTATGATTTAGTAAAAGTGGAAATGAAGAAGTATGAATGGAAGATTAAGATGCTAAGTGAAACAGAGGATGCTGATTCTCTGACGTAAAGAAGCAAGGATGTCATACACACCGGAGTACTCCACTGCGGTTAGAGGGAAGAGCAGGACAACAGGGCATGGAGAGAGAAATCTGGGTCAGTTCAACATGCAGAACAGAGCATCATGGGACTGTGCCACTACATCTCAGAGCTCATCTCATAATGATGGAAAATGACACACATTTAATGTTTATAAAAATCAAGCTCAGGTAAAAAATGTCATTAGTTTGTGTAATACTCTTCATATTATCTGAAAATGAACAGCAATAAACGCACCTAACAGATCTGCTCCTTCATCCACGTCTCCAATCAAACCTGTGCCTGCTGACGACACTTCTTCAAAGAGAGAGTCCGTGTTCCGGTCAAATGCCATGTTCTCGATCCCTCGGGTCGGGGTACTTCAACACATCGGCAACAGGCATGTTACATCATTCAAATATATGCCAGCATTGGATTTATTCTGAGAGGGTTACGACACAGCAGTTACTCAGTTCAGTTTAGAGAATCCTTTTGAACTGAGGTTTTAAGGTGTAATCTCCATTGTTGGAAAAGTTACTTTTAAATGTGATGCATTACAATATTGCATTGCTTCCTTTAGAAACTACTTAGGTACTTTTTGTGGAATGTGTTTCGTTACTTTTGAGTTTCTTTATCTGACCTGGCTGGGGCTCGCTCTCTTCCAGGCTTTGCAGGTGTTTTTTTTCCTGAGAATTTATTTTTCGCAAGAGTTTAAAGCAGTAATGCGTTCAACAACACAACCTATATAACATTCACCTTCCTTTTCTTTTAAAAACACATTTCTAATATTATTTTAGAATATTTCCTTACCTCTAGAGCCATGTATGCCATAATGTGATTACGTAATGCATGTACCTATGCGTTACTCCAACACTGGTCATCTTTTCTAAAACCTAGTGCACTGCCTGACTAAACAGCATTTTTGGGCATCATAGACACATTCAAAGGTTTTAGACACAGAGTTTGATTTTAGGGCACATTGGTTACCTTGCACCTTTATATCCGAGGTCCATGTCCAGCTCTGGGGTGGACTCAATAATGACCTGAACATCTGACTTCTCCTCATTATCAGCCAGACCTGAATAATCAGAATGAATAATTACATATTTGTCTGTCTTGCTCTAGGGACTCAATGCATTTAACAAGTGATCTGCAATATGTAAGCATGCTTGTATCATATTACATGGTTGCTAGAGTTTAAGATGCTATTTACACCGAGTACAAATAGTGATAGCTGCTATTTACACTAAGTTTAAATAGCAATTTAGATTCTATTCACTCAAAGTGAAAAAAAGCTGCATTTTCTTAGCGACATGCTATTTACACTTAAGTGAAAATAGCAATAGATTCTATTTACTCTAAGTGAAAAAAGCTACTTTACTTATAATTAGTGGCAGATACTATTTGCACCTCAGTTTTTGTTGTACATGAAACTGTATGCAATAATGTAAATTATTATATTTATTAAAATTATTAAATGGATGCTAGCTTATTGGCACAATAAAGCCCTTCCTACACCTACATCTAACCCTAACCGATAAACACTTTATTATTAAACACACGTTAGACACTTTATTACCACTTTTCTAATATTTTCTTAATTTGTATTGAAAATAAATGCCTGTTCGCACATAGTGTAAATAGACACACTGTAATAATAAATGATTCTTGAGCACCAAATCATCATAAAGAATGATTTCTGGAGGATCATGTGACACTGAAGACTGGAGTAATAATGCTGAATATTCTGCTTTGCATCACAGGAATAAATTAAATTTTAAAACAGATTAACAGTTATTTAAAAAATGGTATATCTCACATTATTGCTGTTTTTACTGTAAATTTGATCAAATAAATGCAGCCTTGGTGAGCAGAAGAACATCTTCTGAAACAAAAAATATTACCAACCCCAAACTTTTGCATAACATTCTGCAATTTTAGAGTTATTTAAGCTTGTACTGATGCTTTCCATCCATAGTAAAAGAGTGTCTAACCCGCAGAGACGCTCCTGGTCCCGGGAACAGCCTGAACCTCGTTGTTCTTCCAGAATCCATCTCCATCCTCTCGATGGGAATCCAGGGCCAGGTCAGAGGCCGTGGTGGACATGGGAGTGACAGACTTTGAGCCGCCCTGGCTGAGGTCAGACAGCTCATCCTGAAATCATTCAACGCACAATGATCATTACGACAAGGTCAGAGGTCACAGTTTAAGGACAGAGGAAAGCATGTACAACATGAAATCATGGAGGGGTAGGGATATTCACTTTATCCCAGCACATTTAGCAACCTGAGGTGACACCAACGAGCAAACACAGGACAGACACAATGAAAAAATATAATGAATAATATTCATAACTGCTGGGACTGGTAACCGTCATCAAACTTATTTGAAAGGGGGACTATGAAATTGGTGCCAAATAATAACTAGATAAATCAGTGTCAGTTCAGGATACAGAACAAAGTATAAAAATAGAATAAGACTGTAAAAACAAGAGAAACACTTGACAGCTCATTGATGCTACTGTAAGAAAGCTTAAAAGAAGATACACAGATAACAACAAAACAACAGAGAACTGTGGTTAGAGAACATAAAAAAAAAAAAAAAAATTGAGATTGATCGATACAGATTATTTTTTATACGTTTTTTCGTATTCGTGATTCGGGGGCTCTGAATTGTCAAAACACCATTCAAAATGCTTGCTATGGATGCAAAAAACGCAGAAAATCGAACCCGATCTGAGGCAGTGTGTAAGCATTTAAAAAAAGATTATAATTTTATCCAAACAATTCATGAAATAAGTGATTTATCTGTGAATTACTATTACCATACCAATGTTAAAGACAAAACTGATAACTGAAAAAAAAAAAAATATATATATATATATATATATATATATATATATTAAATCACCTAAACCAATTATCGGTCAATCTCTACAAAAAAAAACTATTATAAAAACACATTGCAACACAGAGATATTTACCATTTACACAACACACCCCAAACAACAAAGCAAATCATTTATAATGAATGATGAAATAAGTATTTTATTGCAGTGAAAGCAACACAACTGAAATGAATGCACTGATTTATAGAAAAGAAAAAAGAAAAACTACATTAAAGCCAAGTGTTGGGGGTAGCATGTTAAAGTTGACCCAATTTACTCTGTTAGTGCACATTACTAGTCTTGTGGTGAAAATGTCATCTATGCAAGTTGATAATGAAACAGTACAGTACAGTACAGTTTCATGTAATAAAAAAATGTGTCTTTGTAATTTTTTATCAAAACCTGAAAAAGTACTTCCCCTCTAGAAAGGCCTTCCTTCTCTGCTGACGTCACTTAGACGGCTTGAGTAGAGCATCTCCTCCGTCTGTCAGTCTGCTGTGAGCTTTGACAGAGAGCTGAGCGCCCACTTTTCTAGATCCAATCAACTCCCAGCGGGAAAAAAAAGCCACGCCCTCTATTCTTCTCATTCAATATTCCGTTTCACTCAGAAAACACGTCACAATATTGAAGTAACTTCAAGTTTGCGGTGACTTTAAAAGTAATGTAAAGGAAGCAACAAATATATTATATAAAAACATTACTTTTTACATTTATGCTGTAAAATGTAAAAACCTATTAAAATTGAAAACTTTTACTGCTACATTTTTTATGTTTTAAAAAAGAATGCAAAAGTAATGCATTTCTTTTAAAAGTAACATTCCCCAACACAGGTTAAAACTAAATAATAGCTACAATATGTGTTAAAAAAACTAAAGACAAGCAATACTATTAGCTACTATTATGATTAAAAAACACAATGTAAGAAAAGTGTGAATGAGGAATTAAATCTGAAATGGCATGCGGTGAAATCGAAAATAACAGCATGCGTTAGCTGTATGCAACTATATCCTAGAGTATTGATAACTAAAGATCATTTTAACGCGCTCTTTTTAATTAGCATTTATTGTTCATCTAGAATTTCTACATCTTTCTGGTTGCATACAGCTAAATCACCAGACATGGTTCTGTGAATAAACTTTCGGACTATTAAAGGACAACAGTGATTTGCACTACACACTGTCCGCCGGCACGGAGCCTTGCTACCTTGCAGTCGTTTGCCAGCGAATCCCAAGCTTCCAGAACATCCTTACCCTCCCTGTTCTTTGGAGAGTCCTCCGCCTCCAACTGCTTGGACAAGAAAATTGGGACGTGGCATCTTATATTTGTTTGCAACACTGACACAACACAAAACACAATAGTGCTCACATGTGTTTGTGTTTGTGCTGTGGGAAACACAACTCTTAACATAACATTATTGAGCATGGGAACATTTAAAGCAGCGATTCATTCAAGAGAGCTTCGAATTCTTAATCTTGCCATTTTTCATGCAGGTGAATGTGGATTTTGAAGCATCAGTTCACGTAAAGAAAAATGGCTCTAGTAAACAATTCAAAATGCTTGTCATGCTTGATGTAAATTCCCTCGACATTTGTCTCAGTAGAAAATGATGTGGGCCGTTATTGTACCTTGAGGCTGGCGTTAGAGCGCTGGTGACTGAGATTGTTGAACCTCCAGCCTTCCATCCCAGGAGTCTCGGCTTTGCCCTGGACATCCGGAGTCAGGGAAGAGCTCCCGCCAGACATGGGAAAAATTCCCAGAGACAGGGGCCGATCTTTCCTGTTCAAAAAGGGGAAAAAAGAGGATTGAAAATCCTGATATAAGCAAACCTGCATCATATATTAAGATAAATGTGTTATGCAATTAGCCATTGTTCTAATTTGATTTTCGGTTTGCCAGTACATGACATTTCTTTCTAGCACAGATATAGGGATCGTGTCCGTCTTACCGAACTCGGCCCAGTGTCCCCATGTCAGAGGTCTCTCCTCCCGTCTGCTGCAGCCTGATCCGTTCCACATGTTCCATGTAGTTGTGGATCATCTGAAGAACAATGAACAAAAATCATGTGGATTAAATGAAGAGCTGCAGGTAGACACTACAGCTAAATGTGGTAGTAAATTCTCTTCTGAATGATCAATTCAGTTTTGTATGGGTTGGTAAGATTTAGGGGGTCCGAAATTGCCCCCAAAAGATCATTTAAAGTCTTTATTGTGTTAAATGAGAAAAGCATCAAATAGACATTTTAAAAAGTAGTTGTTTTTTTTTTTTTTACAGAATTTACTACAACACATAACCTTTTAGGCTACAACGGCCATGAGGTTATGAGGGTGAGTAAACGATGACAGAATTTTCATTTTTGGGTGAACTATACCTTTTAAATGATTTTTTTAATTAATATGGAAATATAAAATGTTTTTAATCAAATGATACTCTAAATAAGAAACTAAATGAGTAAGTCATTGAGTCATTCATTCATTTGATTCGTTCAAACAGGAATTAAATAAATGGCTCTTTTGCTGTGTCCCAATTTAGAGTCCGCATCCTTTGAAGGCCATTTTCGAACGCTAATTGCGTCACAGTGGCCCGACGAAGGCTGTACCAATTCGAAGGCTCCTTCAAATGCGCCCTTCGTTTCCCGCTAAATTAAGGATACAACAGATGGATCCTTCACAGCTTTGTCTACCCCAGAATTAATTGCTCGCCAGTGACAACAGGACTTGTTTGAGAGGAATTACCAGATTACACTTTTAAATGTCCTTCTAAGGATGTAGCCTTTGAATTGGGACAGTCTTTATGAATGGGCCACTGAATCACAGGTTCACCTGATTGATTCGCACAAAATGCGGGTTCATTCAGAAACGAAACACCATGTTGATTGGAGACACACAACAGTTCTGCTCTGGCTTTACAGATAATATTTTTGTTGGCAAAATTTAGCAAAAACAGACAATAATGTGTCTAAAATATGACACAATATTAACTTCTTACTGATTGAACTGTTGTATAAAATCAATATCACATTTGCACTTGTGCTATTCAAGACAAAAACAGCACTCGTGTGAAATTGCACTCGTTATTCGTGTGATATTGCTTAACTATATCATATGATTTAAATGTGATACAAAAGTTGTGCTGCTTAATAGTTTTGTGGAAACCTTGATACATGTTCTTTTCAGGATCCTTTGATGAATAGAAAGTTCAAAAGAACAGCATATATTTGAAACAGAAATCTTCTGTAACATTAAAAAATTGTGACCCTGGACCACAAAACCAGTCACAAGAGTTCTCAATTTATTGTAATTGAGATTTATACATCATCTGAAAGCTGAATAAATAAGCTTTCCATTGATGTATGGTTTGTTAGGATAGGACAATATTTGGCCGAGACTATTCAACTAAAAATCTGGAATCTGAGGGTGCAAAAAAATCTAAACATTGAGAAAATCGCATTTAAAATTGTCTATTTATTTTCATAATTTTTTTTTTCATAATAATATTTTCATAATAATATTTTAATAATAATAATTACTAACCACAAACTTTGGAACAATATATTTAAATTTAAATTGAGTGCATTAAAGTCACCATGAAATCAAATTTGACAGTTCTTGTTTTTTTATGGAATATTGCAGTATTTATTATAAATTATTTATCTGTGCGCATAATTATTTTTTGTGTCATGCCGCCTTTAAAATGTGGTTGTCACTCTCAGTTTCACTATGTCCATGGCCAATGTCATTTACATGGTGTTGCATTTGCGCTCTTTCTTACCTCTGTGTGCCGCAGGTGAAGGGAATTATACTCTCGCTTGAGTTCAGCCTCTCGCTCCTCTAATCGACTTACTGAGAAAGATAGATTAAATCAAGCATGATTATTTCAGCAGTGCAAGAGTGCTTTGCAAAGATTTTAGAGTTGTAGTTCAGTTCACAAGTCTTTTTCTTTTTACAAACAACTGCTTTTAAAGAAACGTTGAAAGAGAATATTTAGGCTTGTTATCTCTTTGCATGCAAACATGCAACGTTTGCAGTGTCTTATAAACACACGTTACATGCCACATAGAAGCTCTGAAGAAGAGCCTAGACCTAAATGAGGACAGAGAAACGGGGGTAATTTATTCCAGTCTTCATCATAACACAGGTTGGAATGTCCCAAATGACCAAAGACGACCCGCCGCTCGCCGTTTCACTGTAAAACCATGTGAGAGAGCTTGCCACTTTAAAAGGTACATTTTTTTTGTTATGCTGGTTGAAAGTCTCCTCATATCCTGATAGCAATCACAATGTTAAGCAGTCTAAATGTATTTTTATAAATCATCTGTGGAAGGCGTAGGACCCTAAAATGCTCGTTCAATCATTGCATTCGGTCCGAATGAAATGATAGCATGTGTTCCCCATCAGTTAATGTGTGATTGTATACCACTGTTCACACAGACATCATATACGCCATCAGCGCGTTCACGTACGCTGTGCAGACAGAGCGAGAATGGCAAGCAAACAACCTAACTTTCCTTCTGAACCGACAACAAGTGGCAAGTATCTACATTTCAGGTTTAACTGTACAGTTCTATGTAACGCGGACTTTGCCCTATGCAGAAAATTCTGTGAGATTCGACTGTGTTGTCCTGAAATCGCATATGAATAAAGCTAAAATACAGTGCATTCTTTCCTTAAAGGTACATTGTGTAGGAATTTCTCCCATCTAGCGGTGAAATTGTATTTTGCATTCAAACGAATTGTGCTCTCCAGCGCCTCGCTTTTTCAAATGCGTGTTGCATCTACGGTAGCTGTTATGTATCAAAAAGCTATGACAGGATGTCTTCTAATAGCACTTCGTCGAGTTTTCCTTCGGGTGAACAGGTTTGTTATTTCAAACAAACTGCAACTTGACACAACGAACAAACGAATGTTACAGTATGAATAATAACAGTGCAATGCAGCCTTTTAAACTTGCCGGGGCCGTGATGCGCCTCTCACTGCTCTGCTCCTCCGTTTCTGCTGCTTTCAGTCACGTGACGCTGGCTCTGAACGAAAACGCGTTGTGGAAACGCATTGGCCTTGTACTTTTTGACCCTCTCTGCTATTATAGTTTTTCAAGATGGCGGAACGGCATGGAAGCCTCCGTGGACCTACCCATCACATGTATATAAAGATAATAAATTCTTTGTTTATGAGGATAAGTCAGATAATTGGCAGAGGTATTTGTACACCATTGAGGACATATTTATGAATAAAAATATTGATTTTAGATAATAAAATACCTAAAAAACTACACATAGTCCCTTTAATGTCAACAGGTCACCTTCTGTCATTTCACAATCACTTACGAGTTTTATATGCAAGCAAGTGCTTCTCTTTCTCCTCTCACTGTACTATAAAGAGTTCACACCGGTGAATGACACACATGATGTAATCCAATAACGTTGTCTCTGGTCGTCTCTCTTCTGGTCTGTGTGTCGGAGGAGGCGTTAGTTTTGGATGTGATTTGCAAGGAGGGTGGGATCGTATGCTTTCAATGCTAGCAGGCTAAAGTTAGCATTTCCCTGATCACCTATTGCACCTTTAAACTGGCCTGAAACCAGATTTTATATAGGCTAAGTGAGGCCTATAAAAAACACTTGCAGTTCTGTAGAGGATATTCACACAGGATATTAAACAGGCTTGATTTAAGAGGTGAGACAAAGACATAATCCACTTTTAGCTGTCAGGTTTAAATCTAAAAGCCTGCAGCAGAACTGCCCAATGCATCCCGCCTACAGTAATTCACTGTCTACTTAATTTCAGCACAGTGATTTCAAGTAGAACTGATATCCAGTTCAAATCTCAGACAAGGGTTTGCTGGCAATTCACTATTAATTAATGCCAGAATTAATTTATTAGTGCCAGATTAAAACAGCAGACATCCATAATTAGCATGTATTGGTGCTTGACTAATATCATTATCACCCACGGGCATCTTGTGGAGCACAGGCCAATTCTAGCACACACTCGGTCTGAGCTGACCCTGTTTTAGCGTCTTCTTTTTTTTACAGATGTTTTTGAACAACAATACATGAGTAATGGTATTCAGGGCCACAGGAAACACTGCACTTAAGACTGAAGTGATTATCACATTAATTCAAAACCAGATTAAACTCTCTTCAGGGTTCGTACAGATTCCTGGACTTTCAAGGACTTTTCAAGCACTCCTTTTTTGGATTTCAACTACAATCAGCACTTATCAAACAATATCTTTTTTATTTGTTTGTTTGTTTTTACTCAAATTACAGATATCAGATCTCTGACATTTCACTTCATAGAGATCAATCCATTGACAATCCTTTTTTTTTTTTTATGATTTCATTCTAACTAATTTCATTTATATTGTAGTTCAATAATTGAATCACCTTTTAAGTACCTCTTCAAAAATATGGATGTTTTCCAGGACTTAAATGTCAAAAAGTCAAATTCAAGTATTCAAGTTCAAGTAAAGCACTTTAAGCACCTTGTACAAACCCCGTCTCTTACACAAAGCCAGACTACTAGTGGTGCAAATATTTGCTCTGACAATTTCAATTCAGATTTCAAATCTTTTCACATTAATGACTCACAGTCCATTAAGGAATCAAACAGCTATATATTGAAGCCAAAGAAAATGTCAACTCTTTCCTGTGCAAATGGGCAACTTTACATTGTCACTGATCCATTAATGGGATCAGTAGAATGGGTTGAGGAGAAAGAACAAATTGAATGATGGGACGCTACTTATATGGACCATGTGTGAAGAGCACTGTAAACCAATACTTCACACAAACAGCTAAATTGCATAGAACTATGGATTATATCCATTTGATATTAAAGGATTATTTCGCCCCTGGCAAAATGGGCGTTTTATATAACATGTCGGCCTATACAGTAGAAAGGTGAAACAATTTTTGAAATCAGTGCTACCTGACTAGAGAAAACAGAGAAAAAAGGCTGTTGTCTTTCCTTTTGCCAATTAGGTATGAAAACTTCAACACCCACAATGCATTAGGCATGTTGCCATCCAAGGCCAGTCCCACCAGTCTGCTATGGATACGCTTAACCAGAGTCAAAAATCGCCTTGCTTTAGTAGATAATACCTCTTAGCAAACTTTTAGTTATTATGGTGTCGACTTGTATTGTTCCCAGCTGCAAGAATTCAAAGAGTAAACTTTGAAAATCAGGTTGAAAATCAGCGAAGTTACACTTTTAAACAGAAGGACTTTTTGAGCAGATACATGGACATAAAACATCTAGAAGACATATGAAGGTTCTCCATATTGTCAGACCATGGAAGTGTAAGAGTAAACGAGAACAGGAAATGAAAGCAGGTGATTCTTACTCTGGTCGGCATAGTTCTTGATCTTCAGCTCCAGCTGACGGGAATGTGATCCCAGGCTTTCCAGATGGTTCTGCAAGTCCTTCTTCTCTTGCTCCTGGGAATCTTCAAATTCAATGAACTTCTGCTCACAGAAAACACAAAAGAAAAAATTTAACATTGCATAATACATTTATTTTTATAATAGCCAACAGGCGTTACAGGATTTAATTCTTACATCATGAATAGACCATGATTTGCTACTTGCTGTTGCTAGTCAACGCTAGGTGGTATTTTTAATCTAAAGGAAGGGGACATTTTCAGTCTTGTACATTTTCATGAATCATCAATATTTTTGGTCTGTTTTTATATGCATATATCTGCTAAAATAAACTTCATTTAGCTAGCATATTGATTGTACACTTAGACTAAAAGCTACAAAACTTCAAGCAGGAAAAAAAACATTTATGATTTCTACTAAGTAGTAGAATAGATGAATAGTGTGAACCCTTATGGATTTTTCCAGACCTTTATGCCTTTTACAGGCTAAGGAACAAGTTTAAAATGTCAAATCTATCAAGAAAAGTTTTCTAAGGATTTAATTGAATGAACTATATCCAATTTGTTTGCATAAAATAAATATATAACCAAATCTACGATGTGAAATGTCGATAACTGGATGACGGATGTGACTGATGCTTTTCTCAATAGCTGATGCTGATATCTAGAAAGCACAGTCATTGATAGAATGCCGATAAATGATTTAATGATAGCAAATTAACAACACTGCTGAATGTACAAAAATGTGCTTTTCACAATATTTACTAACCAAATTCACTAAAACATACACTACAGTTGTGCTGCTAAATATTTTTGAGGAAACTGTGATGTGTTTTTTTTCAGCATGGTCACAGCAAAGGAAGTAATATTTTCTTGACTAATATTTTCCCTAATTAGAATCTGTCTGGAGTACAGGGGTCTCCTGGAGAGCCTGGTGCAGTGAACGCATCTGATAAAGAGGAGCTGTTTCAGTGTCACTTTAGGTTCCCGTCACACTGGCACACAAAACTCATTCAGCAACATCTGCCATGGAAAAACCCAAATTAACTCATTCAAATAAAAATTTACACTATATACACTGATGATGAGCCAAAACATGAGCAGTCAAAGGTGAAGCGAATATCGTTGATCATCTCCTAACAAGGACACATATTAAGATCTGGTTAGATTAGATAGAAAGCAAACTATCAGTTCTCGTAATCAACGTGTTGGATGCAGGAGAAATGGGCCGGAATAAAGATCTGAGCGACTTTGACACGGGCCAGATTGTTATGGCAAGGCGTCTGGGTCAGAGTATCACTGAAACGGAGAGGCTTGTGTGTCGCTCTCGGTCAGCAGTGAGGAGGATTTATCAGCAGTGTTCGAGGAGGGACAAACACAAACCAGAGACAGGGTGTTGGATGCCCAAGACTCATCAGTGCACGAGGGCAATGAATGCTGTCCCGTCTGGTCTGAGCCAACAGAAGGTGTACAGTGGCACACAACATTTTAATGATGGTCATGGGAGGAATGTGTCACAACACACAGTACGTCACACTCTGCTGCATATGGGGCTGCGTAGACACGCTGATGCACTGTGGGACGACGACGGTGGAGGGAGTGTGACAATGTTCTGCTGGGAAACCCTGAGTCCGGCCATTCATGTGGACGTAAATTTGACACGCGTCACCTATACCTAAACATTGTAGCAGACCAGGTACACCCCTTCATGACACTGGTGTTCCCTGGTGGAAGTGGCTCTTTCAGCAGGAGAATGCACAATGCGCAGGTGTTCATATCATAATGTTTTGGCTCATCCGAGTAGTGTAGTACAGTATATAGTGGCCCGATTTCACAGACAGGGCTTAGATTAAGCAAGGATTAGGCCTTAGTTCAATTAGGACGTTTAAGTAGCTATTAGTCGTGCCTTGGATAAAACTTGAGACAAAACAATGGCACTGACATATTTTAGTGCATTGTCAGTGCAAGTTGCTTAAGTTAAAACAGCTCAAATATGCATTTTAGACCGGGACTAGCATAAGCCTTGTCTGTGAAACCGTGAGAGTACATATAGTTTAAACTTTGGTCTCATATTGAATTTGCAGGCATGATTGACACTGTTGTTATCATTAATTAAAACTAAAACATTTTCGGTAATCAAAATAAAAGCTGAAATTAACTGCAATATAAATATTAGACAAAAAACTAGAAAAAAGTAAATGAAAATTAAGTGCAAGTTGAAATACTAAAATAATTCAAACTGAAATAAAAATCTATTAAAATTTAATAGAAATGTTTAAAAAACTTACTAAAACAAAAAATTCTAATGAAAACAGAAAATCTAAGGCTAATTCAACATAACAGTGTATAAATTATACTAAATTAACACACTGGATTAAGACAGCATAGTAGTACAACACGTGGTTACTATTTTTCAGTAAAAAAATATCATACAGTATGAAAATTAACACATAAGGCCTGAAACCTAAACCAAATTATCCTAAATAGTCTTAAAAGTTTCTCTAGTATTTCAGTGAGATGAAAGGCAAGTAAAAGATCAATGTTCACCACTGAATATTGATCACAACAACCTTATGTCACTCTTTTGGAAGTGAAATCAGTCTGTCATAATAGGATGTATCCCAGATCCCGTATCAGTTCACACAGGGATTAATGCAGCTCATGGCTCATTTGTGTTTTGGTTGGAGAATGTGCCAGGCATATTGCTCATATAATCCCAGTTAACTGTCACTGTCTCAGGAACACATAAAGCCATTGAGCAGCCTTAATCTGTCCAAAGTCAGGCTTACACACGTTTAGAACTGTACAATGCAGCGTAATCTTATTTCCAAAACAGATGAGAGTCACATCAAAGAATTTACTCATGTAATCAACTATGAAAGGTTCATATCATAACATAATGTAACACAAATGACACGTGCAAGGTTTAATGTGGGAAAAGTCTCTGAAAAAAATACTTTTCTGCATGCGTGTTTACATGCATGTCGACAGACTGTTGCATCAAAATCCAGAAACATATGGGAGGCTTAAATTGGAATAGCTGGCAAACTTTAGACTCATCGTGAATATTTGCCAGGGTAGTAAGATTATATTTTGAAATATATTATATATTATTAAAAAAACATATTAGATTAGATTAAGCCAGGATTAATTTAGGCCTTAGTTCAATTTAAGTAGCTTTTTTATAAACGTGCCTTAGAAAACAACATTACTGGTGCATTTTGAAATGAAATAAATGGCAGTGACCTATTTTAAGATTTGTAAGTACAAGTTGCATCAGTTGAAACGGCTCAAACATGCATTTTAGTCTGAGACTAGCTTAAGCCTTGTCTGTGAAACCGGGGGTTAAAGTTTTGGTTACAAAACAAAAGTTATTAAACATTCCAACCATTATTGCCCAGAAAAAGGAAGAAAAAACACCTGACACACTACATGGGGTAAGTTGTCACACAGTGAAAACTGTAATTAAATAACCTAAAATAGGCTTATTAGCTAAAATTTAAATATTAAAAGAATTATGAAACAAGACAATCTGACAAAAAAATGTATAACCTTTACAACACATGACAACTTGCCTAACTTGACATATTTTTAACATTTTGAACAAACATGACCACTTCTAAAGAAAACAATTGTACTTTTAACTTAAAGCTTGTCTAAAAAAAAATGGTATTGTGTATTACAAATATTGATGTCTCTTTGACGAATTGCTTTTCGTTCCTATTTTGTAAGTCGCTTAGGATCATAAAAGTGTCTGCTAAATGCATAAATTTGATTTAAAAACTTTAAAGTTACAGCTAGCCATTGTGACAACTTACCCCAGTCTCTCCCATATGGCACTGAGGCAAGCATCTCTGTAGTTTGCATGGTAAGAAAACAAACATGTTGCCTTTTGTTTGTTTTATGCATAGATTTTATGTTGTGTTCCATCTCTGGCCTTTATTTATAAGAATGTAAACAACACTGTGGTGCCATCTAAGCTTGTACATTAGGTTCTCACCATCACCCAGGACAAGGACACAGTGATGAATGTTAAAACAAACATGCATTGATAATAATGCTTTTTATTGATTTATTTCTTGAGGCCCAAGGCTGACTCGAAGGGCACTGGCTAGTAAACAAGGCATGATGAGATGACAAAGCCGTTCGTGCACGTGCAGCTGCTGTGATGCTGCAACAAAACAAAGATGCCAAGCTCCCGTTTTCCCTGCTGATGTCAACTGATGGATCTCCTTCACTCACTCACCTCCTCTGCGTGTTTCCTCAGCGCTTTCTCGCGCTCGTACTGTGTGATCAGCTGCTCGTTGTCCTCCTTCAGGAGCTCCAGCTCCACTTCATGCTCCTGATTCTCGGCGAACACGGTGTCGAGGTTCTCCAGCACCGCCACGACCAGCGGCATCAGCTCTTTCACCACGTCCTCGTCGTATTTACGAATAAGGCTCTCGAATTCGCGGTAGATGGAGTTGGCGAGGCCCGAGACTCTCTCCGACATGATCGCCGATGTCCCCGAGTCGTCCTGGTACACAACTCCGTCATCCAACTCCATTTTCCTTCCTCTTCTGTGAATGTCCTAGATTTAAACCGCCGCTATTCCAACCAACGTGCCCTGAGATATTTTGAGAACAAATGCGGATATATATTCCCGTTATATTCTCCGACACACAGCCACAAGGATCCCACGTAAGTCCAGAGTCCCTCCCTCCCTGGAACTAACCGGCCGATGTATTACGTGGAATATTTTCCCGCGGTCGACCGTCAACAGACGAGTTCAGTTGTTGACCAGACAGTCGCGCGGTGACGTCACGCTCCATATATCGTAATAAAACCTGTCACATTACATTACCTGCCGTTAGTTTTTAAAATCACAACATTTCCACATCGGAATTAATCAGTTTGTCATAACTGAGCATGATCATTTGGATAATTAGAGTGTTCTTGACAAGATTGCAGAGTGCGAGTTATAGTGTTTTAATCATAAACTGTAAAAAGGTGTTAATATTAAAGATTTTTAATAAATACATTAAATTAATAAATACATTTATTAATAAATAGTAAATAGTGGCGATCATAAATGCTGAGTTGCTTTAATCCATGTTTGGGTCAAATATGGACAAACCCAACCGGTTTACATTTTTAACCGTTTAAAATATTTAATTGTTATTTTTAAGTTTGTCCATATTTGGTACAAGCATGGGTTGAAACCCAGCATTTTTTAGAGTGAGTAATGTAGTAAGATGGTCGGTTATTCCAAATTACATGAAAAAAATTGTAGAAGTAGCCTAATGTATACATTTAAAACAGTCATTTTATGTATTCTGACTACTTTTTGATTACATTTTAGATATCTTTTGACATAACTCGTTAATCACATTAATTTGAATAGGATAATATTATCAATACCATATTGATAAAAATATAAAGAGGGAGAAAATGTATTCCATTCTTTGTTACAACATGAAGTGCATTGAATATTATTACGTCAGCGTTTCCCAGACTGGGGTTTGTGAGGTTATGAAAAGCTGTTAGTAATTGAATCACACGATTTTTTTAATTCAAATAAATAATTTTAAAATAAAAAACAATAATTTACAATATAAATTACGTGAATTTGTACATTTTAAGGTGTTTGAAAGACAAAAGACTTTAAATGACCCGCTCAGTGATAATTCAAATAATAATTAATGTGTCAGGAGCTGATGATTAGATATGCAATGTTGAGAAAACACTTGTTAAAGGTGAAATGATTTATGTAAATCAAACAAAGAAGCAGAATCAATGAATTATGAATCATTAACTGCCATAAGAATAACATGTTATCATGTAATCAATAAAAAAAAGTATTATTACATGTTAAAATGTAATCTAATTACAAGTGCTTAATTTTTGGAATCGGCAGATTACATGTAACCAGTTACTACCCAGCACTGTTGTTGACACATATTGGATGAGGAAAATCACATTTCATGAGATTTACATCTAAACATGCTGAACTATTAATGTAAAATAATTCCTTGAAAAATATTTGTCTCAAGAATAAAGAATCAAGGATAAATGTTTGAATGCTTGGTCATTTTAAGGGATCAATGGAACACTGTGGTGGCCATTGTTTTTTAGTTGGATCTGAACTAATTATTCATTGATGTTTTCACTGCTGTACACTCACATATCCATATAGAACTAGTGTTCAGTTCATACTGATGTGAAATAAATTAATAAATAAAATACTGCGTGCATAGTTATTATAAAAGAATGAGCAAAATAAATACATCACAGTTTCAGCACATACAATATATTCAAGCTATATGTACAAAACAAAATGCCCCAATTAAGCATTTTATTCATACATTTAATATGTGCCAAAACTGTAATGTGATGTTATATGCTACTCTGTCTTTGCTCATTATTTTAGAATTAAAACTGCATGCATGATTGAGAAATGACATGGAACATAACTTTTAAAAATGTATCACACCACAGGAGCATTTAAATTGAGCTTTAGCGGAAACAAAATCGTGAATAAAAATTAAAACTTGGTCATACGCACCATCAACACTGATATGGTTTACTTTTTGTATTGCAAAACATTTCTATTTATTTCTTCTTACTTTTGTTGTCTGCATCGTGTTCATTAGTAAAAATATCAATTAAGAGGTGTTCGGTTTGTACTGTAATTACTGGAAAACAGTGGAATATACCAAGTAAAATTGTCAACAGAAATTAATAAGACAACTGACTTTAAAAACCACCAAGGAATAACACACAAAATCGTGTCCCTTAAAATATTTATTGGAGACATGTAAAAACTAGAAAAAAAAATAACTGTAAACCCTAGAGGAATGATGAGAGAGGGGAAAAACATTGGGGATGTTGAACAAAGAAACAAAAAAATACTAAGCTACAAAACTTATATTCACTCCAATATGTGCTTTGACAGTATCCACACCACTAGATTTAATGGGCTTACCATAAATTACTGCATTTTAACAAGCTGATGTTTGCAGGAAATAACTGAATATTTAAACAACCTTGCTTTAACATCACACATCATTGATAAATGTTGACATCCTAAATAAAATGATAGGGGTCACACAAGGAGAATTGTGCCGAATGAAATATGAAACTTTATCTTATTTACAGTTAACTCATTGCTATTGGGGCCATCAGCACAAATGCTTATGTACATAAACTGAAAGACGAATAAGGCATCTATGTGAAAAGATGAAACCTCAATTTTCTGTGTTGGCTAAACCTCTCATTTAAGCAAAGTGTGAATTTACCACATGTAAACTGTGGGGGAGAAGGAAAAAAAAAAGAATGGGATATAATAACTTGAATTGTTGGACACACATTTCATTTTCCCTCTTAAATCAGGAAAGAACTTATTTGACATTCTGGGAACCATTTCCAATCATGGACAAATTTACAAATGACGCATTTAGTGTGTACAGAATGCACTGTTCAATATTCAATATTTCAATACACCTTGCATATAGAAAAGTTTTTTCTTCTTTTTCTTTTTAATAGCAATAAAAAAGTATTGCAAGATGCTAAAGACAGAAGAAAACGTCCTCGTTTCTGTAAGGGGATGGTTGGTGTCCAGGCGGAGAGAAATAAATCAGTGATTGAACTGGCGTTGTGTTCTTTGTCTTGGGCATCTTGCGGTGGCATCATTGGCTTGTGCCCCTCTATAAGTCTGACGGAGACACAGCTCTCTGTTCTTTGGCACTTAGGCTGGTAGACTCAGTTTCTTTCCTTTCAGCACTGTGGCGAAGAAAAGAGATTTCAGAAAAGAAAAAGCATAAAAAAGGGCTTTTCATCCTAAAACAAGCCAAAATCTACAAACAAAAGCCAAACAAGTGCTTAAACTGTAATTAATACATGCCTTAATTAGGGTTATTTTACAGTGTCCTTGTTACACGATACATGTAGTTATTATGCATAATTACAGGCAACTAATCTAATCCTAACCCTATAGTTCCCTATACAGTCGGGTTCTGCAAGTGAAAATTGTCTCCATAAAGAAATTGATTTTGAACGATCACTTATAAACCTTTAAAAACAGCCTTAGTGTGAGCTACGAGATTGTTAATCGATGGTATTTGCTTCTGTTGAAGCCGTCAGCCCACATTATTTCATCTTAGTTTTAAAATAATCATGTTTAACGGTGGAATTCGAGGTGAAAAACTACATTACCCATGATGCTGTTCAGAAAATTACACCAATTAGCTGAAGTTAGCTCCGCCCACTCCAACGAAGCACTGCAAATAATGGAATCAAGTCGATCGCCCTACACACTCAAATGCTGAAATATTTGTGTGTAAATGTGTGCATATTTTGCAATAAACTTAATATTTTTATACATACAATTCATCATTTTAAATGAGTAGTTTTATATTTCTCCATTGTTTTTCATTTGATTGCGCTGTTCGCAATGCTTCATGGGATTATAGTTCTTTCCCTCACTAAAGCCGTGAAGAACAGTCTTTCTTGTACACTTGCATTTTTGTCACCTTGTAGCTAAATTACTTGGTTCATGGCTTATACCACTTTAACAAAGACTTTTTTTAAATCCCTATGGGAGATTTGGAGATAAATGGAAAAAAAGCTTTCGAAACCAGCACAGCTGAAAAAGGGGACGGGCACTAATGCCCTCTATTGTAAGTACATGTAGTTAATTAATATTATGCAGTAATTAAATGTATAATAACACTAACACAAACACCTTAAACTGAAAAGACAAGAGGAATCATTAAATTCTGAATTAAAGAGAAAATCATAAAAAATTAAATGTTTACCTTACCTTCTAAAACCACTCTGCAAAAAGCTGTTTGCATCCCAACTTACTTACATAACTGTATTTTTTAATGGAACAGGATTGGGAAACAATCGTGTTTTTTTTTTTTTTTTTGGAATAACATCAACAACATGTATAAAGAAAGTTGATTTCATCTTAACTTTAAGGTCCACCCAAGCATAATGTATTTTCACACCCATCACCCCTGCATAGGTGTGAGTGCATACAAACTGACCTTTTGTGACATAAAGGTAGAAGAAGTCACAATAGAGAATAGTCTGGACGACCCCAGCCACGATGGCAATCATGTCAAAGAAGCCCTCGAAGTAGAACCTCCAGATCCAGTTGAAGAGGTAGAGAGCGCGATAGACCCCCAGACAGAACAGATAGTGGGTAGTGATGGTCTCCGCCTCGCCCGTCTTGCTGATCATAAAGAGCTGAGGCAGGATGGCCACCGACTCCAGGTAGATGGAAAAGGTCCACAGAATCTGTCATGAAGATATTTTGAGCACAGGTAAGTTTTATTTGCAAAACATATAGATTTCTTTACATTTCTAAACACCATGAAACTTGGAGAAACTTTCATTTAATCCTTAAGGCAACCTGTCTAAATTATTTGTAATATTGATAACCTAAAGGTGCAGTGTGTAATTTTTAGTAGCATCTAGTGGTGAGGTTGCGAATTTCAACCAACAGAAGTTACGGTGGCCGACAGGAAAATATGTCATCGTCTGAGACAGCAGAGAGTAGCCAGTTCAGCAATGAGGTTTCTTTACAAGGATAAATTAAGAAATTATGTTTACTTAATTATTCAGTAAAACTATATGTAATTGCGAATATTATTGTTACTTGTTCATCATTGTGTCAGTGTTTTATTCGCTGACTTTAGCTAGTTTCTTTGCACGAAGAGCAACACAGTGACGAAAAGCGTTTGTCCGTTTAGGGCTACTGTAGAAACATGTCGGCGCATTTCAATGTAAGAAGACCCGCGGTTATGTAGATAGAAATGGCTCATTCTAAGGTAATAAAGACTAGTCTTATTTTTTTTAATTATTGTGATTGCATGATAATGATTGGTTCATTATTTGCAAATGTGCAGTGAAGAGTCTAATAATCACCTCCAACGGAGAGAAGTCGTGGTTGACCAGAAAGGCGAGACCTCCCACTGGAACCACTAGAAACTCCACTCTGAAAGTGTCATGGTTTCCATCATAGGTTGCCCTGAATTTTGCATAGATCAGGTAGACAGTGGCATAGGCACAGCCAACGTAGATGATCTGTTTTAACAGAACAGAAGCACACAACGGATTAACAGCGCACATATAAACACACTCAACTGTTTACTTGGATGTGGCAATTTAAGATTGGAAAATGTATTGATGTGTGCATGTAAAAGTTCACTCTGCTTTTACCTTCATGCAAGAGTTGTAAAGAGAAATGAAGGATGTCAGGAGATCCAGGTATCGTGTGGTGAACACCAAGGCGAAGAGTATCTGGCTCTTCCCAGAGATACCTGGGGATTAAAACAATTACACTCAGACAACTACTTAAAACAAACAAGAGCGGTTTTTACTGAATACTGAGCTCAAAAAACACTTCAAAAGGGTTGCATCTAGGTTCTCTAGGGACCAAAAGAAAGAAGACCATATATCTAGACTACGTTACTCAGACCCATCCTTGCAAAGCCCACACAAAATAATATGCACTGCCACGTCAAGGCAAGGAATGCAATGCACTTCAGGAATGTAACTTTAAGGAAAATAAATGGAGGGCGAAATTAAGATGTATTTTTTCAACTATATAAAAAGCGCTTATTTGATTCTCACAATTCAAGATATGAAGATGCAACTTGTCCTCAACATAGTAAAACGGTATACATGTAACTTATATATACGCGCGCGTTTCTCTGTGTGTGTGTGTATATATATATATATATATAAATATATATATATATATATATATATATATACTAAATAATCTAATATTAAACAGCAGTTAGTAAGTGGGCCTTCAGTTCAGCTAATTTAGCCACTTTACTGAGAACAAGGCTGTCATGTAGCCTGCCCTTTACCTTCAAATATATATAGCAAACATTAGCGTCACAACATGTTATATACATACAGATCTTCCCATTCAAACCCAAATTAAAATTTAATTAAACAAAAAAAATCTAGACCAGTTGCTTTCAAGTCAAGCTAAACCACTAGCTTGCATGCTACACAAATTACTTCATTTTTTGCTTCAGTGCTTTAATATTAAAATCACAAAGACTTTTCCGGACAGCTCAACCCAGTTTCAAGTCTTTCCTATCTTTGATAAACACGCGTATTAAGTATGAAATGAATGAGAAAAGTAACGTTACATTTCGTGTGAGTTTAGCTCACCTGCGCAGGACCTGGTCTTCCATATCTTGAGCAGAAGGATGATGATGGCAGCTAGATGAGACAGATCTCCAGTTAGCCTAAAGACATTCATGATGATTTTACCTCTCTGGCTGGTTTTAGTGGCGTTAAAGAGAGCTCAGGGTGAGTGAAGTAATTGCGAACCGGCTGAGTGCCGATATCCAGCAGAGCATTCCTCCACGAAATATGGCGAATGGGGCGACGTGGCCGGTGGACGTGACGTGGCCAACAGTGAAATCGCAATGAATGCTGGGAGTAGTAGTCTTACCTACCACGCCCCAGGCCAATACCTTACTTATTATTATTACAGTTTTTCTCAGTCGCTTTGGTGCATTTCTCAGATCAGAAATGAAATTCTCAAAACTACTTGTTCAACCTCCACATCATCTAGTCCAGGGGTCTCAAACTCAACTTAACTGGGGGCCGCTGGAGGTAGAGTCTGGGTCAGGCTGGGCCGCATCAAGTATTCCACAAAAAATAGTATTCAAGTATTCCAAGAAAGGAGCACAACTGATCCAATCTTCTCAATCTTTATTATTAATGTTTCTTCTGAATAGAAGAATTCCTTTTTGTACATGATTGGTTCTTCATGAGCTGTCCTTCTGACAGTTGAAGTACAAACTTTCTTTGTCTTTTCCTTATACACAACATCTTTGTGATAATTAATTTTACAAACATTATTTTTCTTTTTCTTATAACACATCTTTATGATACTTGTATAAAGAAAATAAAAAGGACATGAGCAAATATAACACATTAATATGATATTGAATGTTTTTTTGGAAGGCACATTTCCTTTTATTATACTTAGAAAAACAATTATTGCTTTTGAAATACAAATATTTGCAGTCATGTCTGCCCGTCTTATTGAATTCTTTCTACACATGTATAGTGTCTCAGGCAAATTACTGACTTTGCACAAATCAAAGCAAACCTTCTTATCAACCTGTTGGACACATTTTACAAGCTCAACATGATTATTCTCACATTGTTTTAGAGCAGGGGTCTCCAACACGCCGCTCGCGAGCTACAAGTAGCTCGTGGCCTGATTGGTGGTACACATATCGCGCTCACAGATTTTGCGCGCTCAAGTTCGTCATTTCAAATGTAGGCGCGAGGCAAGCGCGCTCATAATTGAAGCGACGCGCTCGTTTTTTCCAGGCGCAGTATGTTTGTACTTCGCGGTTGTCTATGACAACTATTGACAACAAACCCACTGTAAGCTGTCACGAGACTTTCTATGGTAGCCCATAAGGGATAAAAAAAAAATAAAAAAAATAAAAACACGGCACACGCAACGACGGGCCGCACTAACATTGAACTTTAATGTCAAGTAGGGGGCCACAAAATATCACCCCGCGGGCCGCGAGTTTGAGACCACTGCTCTAGTCCCTTGTGCACATCATAAAAGCAGCTTCTCATTCTTTTGAACAAGTTGCGATTGCTTTGGTACATGCATGCAATTGATTATCTACAATTGTCTGCGGTTTCCTACATTATCAGTTGCTAATGCCATGTTGCTCAAAATGTATTAAATAGTTATCTGTGCAATATAGTCTTATACTCCTCAAAACATCTAGTCATTAGTTAATCGTATAAGTCATTACGTAAATGCAAAATGGTTGATCTAATTGTCATAAACTGTCAAGCATATTTTCTTTTTTTAAGCATTTTTTTTCATACATTTCTATTAGACTTTTTGTAATGTGCCAGGAGTTGATGAATTGTGCAGGTGAATCTTGACTTTCACTAAGAGAATGTAGATCGATCAACCAATGAGAAACCAGTTCTCTGAAATAGCTCAAAGTTGTATCTCATGAACCTTCAGTTGGAAAGCATATATACAGCGCTGCATGCAAAAGCAAAGTTCTGCCAAAGGTGTCTTTCCTGTGTTTGCCTTTCTAATGTTGTATTTTCGCCTTTGTGCCCCTATTTCTTTTTCTTTTCTATAACACACTAATATTGAAAAAAGTAAAAGTGTAACTGAATCCTATCCAGTCTCTTTCAATCAATAACTCGCATACAGTAGTGTGTAAATTTGTACTTTTGAAATGGATATATGGCACACAGAAGAAGCGCAGCTTTGTACATTTCAATATAGTCATCCAAACTGTTGCCATAGTTTACATCAGGTCATACTAAGAGTGAAGTGTTTTATTGACAGCATGACTAAGCATTTTGACGATCTTGTTTGTGAACAATGGCACAAGGACTTTTCATTCTGATGGCACTATGTGTTCATTGACAACTATTTTTGAGAGCTGAACTAAAGATTTTGAGTAAGTTATGGCTTTTGCAGGTAATCCAATATGTGGTGCTGTTTGTACGAATTGTTTTGAGAATGCACAAACTTCTATGCAAATATTAAGGATGATTTAAAAAAGATTTCTGTTTTTTTGTGGGGGGGTTTCTGTATTATTTTGCTCTGTGCTGTACAGAGAGAGAGAGAGATAGAGAGATAGATAGATAGATAGATAGATAGACAGACAGACAGACAGAGAGACAGATAGATAGATAGATAGATAGAGAGATAGATAGATAGATAGATAGATAGATAGATAGATAGATAGATAGATAGATAGATAGATAGATAGATAGATAGATAGATAGATAGATAGATAGATAGATAGATAGATAGATAGATAGATAGATAGATAGATAGATAGATAGATAGATAGATAGTCTAAAAACTCAAGTCAAAACCTTTTTGCGCAATAAGGACAAAAAAAAAATTTGGAATTTGAATTTCCATCACTCATTGATGTGATACTACAAAATGCGCATAAAAACAGGGTGATGGGAACAGCTAGTCTTCCAAGTGTTTTTTCTTTTTTGCAAGTGTTTAAAGCAGTAAGGCATTCAACAACACTGCCTATATAACGTAAACCTTTTTTGTCTTTTAAAAACATAATAAATTATATTCTGAGCATGCACTTAAATATATTTCCTATTACCCCTAGAGCTGTATGCCACACAAAAGATCTCTTAATATTAAGGTTAAATTACCTATGTACAACTTTCTCTTTTTTGGAAATTAATGTTACTTTTTTCTTTGTTCCTGTGCACACATGAGTGCTAGTTTAAATTATGTTATGGAGAAGAGAGAGAATTTAAGTCACCCCCCCCCCCCCCCCTTTTGATAATTGACATTAAAATGCACTATACAAACTTAAATGGTTGTAATTCAAGAATGGTTTGGAATATAGACCTAAGTTTGGTCTTGTTTTAAAGAAAACAATCAGCAGATTATTACTGAAGTGAAATCACTTCAAAAAATTAAAGTATGAAAAAGTTATGGAAGTTATAATTTACAGTAAATCAAATATACTTTATTAATATTTTTTTTAATATAAAATAAATATTTTACAAAATATTTTTTACTATAAAATTACTATAAAATGAAAGCTATATATCTAACCAAGTTGTGTTCCAAATTTAAAGTTGATATCACAAAAATTGAAGTTCCCATGAAATTTTGTTTAGGCGTTATACCAAAAATAGCCACCGGGTGCCATTGAATTCCATTGAATTTAATTGTATGCATTCTGCCATAACAAATTAATAAATTTCTATCCAAATATCACTTCTGTCACTAAATATGGAACCTTGAGACTCAGACCTTTCTGACAATATGTGTTTTGTCAAGATTAGAAAAGGTTTTGATAATAAATTATGAAAGATGATGCCCAAAAGGGGAGGGGCCTAATAAAAAATACCGTTTCTATGGTAACGCAACGTCCAATTTCAAAATGGTTTTCACAGGATGAATTCTGAGTTCGTAAGCTTTCAAATGATACCTACCTACCTGATTTATGATAACTACTAAAATATGTGATATAATAATAATAAAAAAATAATATATATAAATAATATATATTATACTTTTTAGAGGACTTCTTACTTTACTTTTTAAAATATAATTTTATCTTTTTTTATTGACAAATACTAGATTATGTCTTATTATGAACTTTTAGCACTAAAAACCAAAGTTTCAATTATTAAAAGTGTGTGCGTCGACTTTTTGTGACAAAGGTCAGAAACTCCTGTAATGACGTTGATTTTTTGAGGCGCACTCTTGTCATAAATTCATATATTACTGTTCATTCATAATTTGTAAGAAAAAAACAGCGCTAAAATATCTATTTAGGAGTCTTAGACCTTTCCAACGATATATAGTTTGTCATGATTAAATTAGGATTTAATAGTAATATAGTGAAGTAAATTTAGGTTGCCCGTATACGGGCAGGTGACAGTTAAGGGGTTAAATGAAAAGTAACTTGCAGTACTTAAATATTAATGTGCAAATTTATAATGGAATGCATCACCTCACTCGTTTACTCGCACTGACCTTATTTCTTTAAGTCCAAGATCAAATTTGTTAACGTACGGAGTATGAAACATTGCCAGTGGGACATTAAATAGGAAGTGTTTGTCCGAACTCACAACAGGTTTTGCGTATAGGCTAGAGAACGCAAATATCTTTGCGAGAGAACACAAAAGCTTTGAAAAAAGTTTTTTCCTCCCATCCCATTTTTCCACCACCATGTCCCTTTAGGGGCTCTGTAGAACAGCACAGTTACCTGCTGACTTTTAAAGTCGTGTAGTCTGAACCTATATAGGCCTAATACCCGGTTTCACAGACAGGACTTAGATTAAAGCCAGGATTAGAATTTAGTTCAAATGTGCCTTAGAAAAAAACATTAGGCCCTACTGGATTTTAAGACACAACAATGGCAATTACCTATTTTAAGGGATGTAATTTGCTTCGGTTAAAACAGCTCAAACATGCATTTTAGTCCGGGACTAGATTTAGCCTTGTTTGTGAAACCGGGGGGAAAAGTTCAAATACAACAGAACGTGACAATTACTCACATGTCACTAAACTGTGGTGACTCTTAAACAACAAGAAGTCTCGGGTGACAAGAAGTCTTACACAAGGAAGGAAGAACTGAGGGGATGGGTCTGTCACTTCTCATTTCTACAAGTCATTTCTGCTTTTATTTCGTGAGACCTTTGTTCCGATGACTAACAAATTTAAAAACAATCAGAGAGATACAGGAGCCACAAACAACTGTGACATCAACATGAACTTTGGTTTCCTCTTCACCATCGCAATTCATGTTTTGAGATCAGGTGAGCAGAGATTCAATTTATCAATGTTATACTACATTCTTAAAAATAAAAGTTCCAAAAGGGGGTTTCACAGTGATGCCATAGTGATTCCATTTTGGGTTCACCAAAAAATCCTTTTTTTTTTAAGTATGAAGAAAATTTTAGCAAATCTGAAGAACCTTTCTCCATTTTAAAGAATCTTTGGTGCAATGGAAGTTCCCATGGATGTTAAAGGTGAACTATTGATAATAAAAATAATAAAAAAAAAATATTTTTAAGAGTGTACTTAGAATATTTAGTAAAAAAAAATTAAAAAATCTTGATTAGTAGGGCAACTTGAAATATTAATTGATATTAATTGATAATATGAACTATCAGCAATTAAATGTTTTCAGTTGAATAAAATATAATATTCTGAATTTCCACAGTCAAAGGATGTATGGTAGATGTCCAACAGCCAACGATGCTCATGAGAAAAAAAGAGCAACAGTCTATCTCTATTCCCTGCTCTGTCAATATATCCTGTGGACTCACACCTGAAATCTCTTGGTATGTGTTCCGGAAAGACTTTCACTACAAGATTGATTTGTCAAGCCAGCCGCTGAAGTACAAACAGGAGCATCATGATCTGAAAATCAGCTCTTTGTCAAAAACAGACTGTGGGGTGTATTACTGTGCAGCGGCTCTGCTGACAGAGACTCACAGTGGGGCGCAGGCAATCGGACAGGGAACCACTTTGAAAGTGTCAGGTAAGCACTTGAAGAAGATTCAGCACGACCCCAACAGACCCTTCTGATGTGTTACACATATCATTCTTGTTTTGTATCCAGAGATGGGCTTAAACGTCCCTCAAACACTGCTTATGACACTGCTAGTCCTGCTGAGTGTCTACAGCCTCCTCGTCCTGGGCATCCTCATCTGCATTAAGGTTCAATTTTAAAGTTACAGTACATTTTGAAAGTAATGCAGTTGTTAAACAAGCTTTTTAATGCTCAGAATTTTACTACATTCTCAAAGTACTTTTTCAGAATGTTTAATGCAATTTAAATAATTAAAATGTTTTTTTTAATCGATAGATTGGACAATTCCAAGTTTTTAAAAGAAGATGGAGTAAAACTAATAAAAAGGTATTGTTTGACCCTATTTATACACAATAGCAAAACATATACACTCTAACTTAAATTTTTGGGGGCGGAAATATTTTTTATGTTTTTGAAAGAAGTCTCTTATGCTCACCAAGGCTGCATTTATTTGATCAAATAGTAAAAATTAAAGTCCCTTTCAAGTCTGTTCACTCGGCAGCTACATTTGCTAATTTGGCCATCCGAGACCAATCCAGTCTTTACTGTCACATGATCCTTCAGAAATCCTTCTAATATGATGATTTGATGCTCAAGAAACATTTTTTATTATTATTATAAATTTTGAAAACAGTTGTGTTGCTTCATATTTTTGTGGAAAGCATAAAAAAGAAAATCTTACCAACCCCAAACTTTTGAACGGTAGCGTACAGTATGTTATTGTCAAAAGTGTGGATGATTTCAGGAGGACTCTGCTAGCCAAGTGATTTTCAGTGGAGTGGTGCAAGAACTGTGCAAGAGGAACTTAAGTGGTGACAAATTTCAGGCGAGCTACAAAGTTTCCCAAGACAAGGTTTTCACTTCAGACTATTCTTTTACAACACACATGCATATTTTTAGCAAATTAATATTAATTTGTAGCGACTGTAACACTCTCCTTGTGGAGTTTTAATACTGAAATTGCTGTCATATTATGTATAGCTATATATAGCCTAACATTTATTTTCAATCTTCCCCACAGTCTAAAGGTCTTCAAAATATGTACCATTGTGAAGATGTTTACCAGAATCTTGATGAGTAAAAGAAAACAAATGCCTTAATCCATGCAGCTTCCTGCAAACCTGCAAGCTAGCATTTTGAGGAAAGTGTTTGCAGAGACCCAGAATTGTGATGTTTTGACGACCTTCTTCATGTTTTGCATTTAATGTGAGCCCTCTTGCTATGTCAATTACACTGTAAACTGCATTAATGTATACTAGTGACTAAATTTACAGCAAGACACTAGGTGAATTGAGTAAACATTTAACTAATAAAAACATTTATATTACAAGGTTTCTGGAATGTTGTTCAAATTTGCAAATGAGGCATTATCTAATTAAATATGCATTAGGCTCAAAATTCATGTTTTATTTGGTTGACATTAGAGTTAAAGGTTTTTATCTCTTTTTATCACTCAATAAATGAGAAAATACTGTCAACAGCCAGGCAAAAATACATATTCACCATGTTTTTATGAATAAAATGATATAGGCTATAAAACCTGGCAAACAAAACCCAAAACCTTCAGAATATAGATGAGAATGAAACTGAACGGTTTTATGTAGCCTATTTAAGTGATACTGAAGTGGAGAATTCTGGAGATAAACATTGGCACAATACGTTTTGCACAAATCAGGATTTTATTTTCCGCTTACTTTTACCAACAATTTACAAGCCAATTCAGAACATATTTCTTTCTCATAATCTTTATGGGCATTAGCATTACTTGTAGTAGCTAGCCTATATGCTATTTGACCATCTCATTGGGACCATCTCTCGACTGCCAGTGCCAATATGAAATCTCGCGAGGACTCCACTTGAATAAATACTCCTCGAACTCTCGTGCGGCCTTCTTCTTCCTGAATACACATCACGTAAGTTGACACGGGTACACGTCGCTGCTCAGCGGAATCCGCTTTTATCTCCGCAATCGTAAAATAAAAACTTTACATTTGCATATAAAACATATCTGTACAGTTTGCTTATATAGCGATAGCAAAATTAGTCTTATGACTTCAAGAGAAATATTATTTTAGAGCAGTTAATATTAGATGGGTCTCAAAATGGCGGAGAACTGGTGTAACGTTAGCTAGTAATTTAGTCTTAATATGCGTTCTTGTGTTATATGATTCCTGTTAATTACACAATTCCATAGACAGAGTTATGGACTATGGCTATAATGGCTCATATATTTGCGAACAAGTGGATTGTAGTGCATATGCACTTATTCTTGACATGTCTCACATTAAGCGTCACTTGTATAATTAACGGAGTTTTTGTTGTTTTTAGCAAATGGCGGACGACGCCGGTGGTAGAGGAGGTTTTCGCGGAGGTTTCGGCGCTGGCGGCCGGGGTCGCGGTCGTGGTCGCGGCAGAGGCCGTGGAAGAGGCCGCGGTGCCCGGGGAGGCAAATCCGAGGATAAAGAGGTAAAGCATCGCCTTACTCCTACTCTCTGAGTGTTATGAATTGGCATGTATAAATGTTTTGTTAAAGCTATTTTTAATTGCATACATTCTGTACCATTCAGTTTATTTTCGCTGTACCGCATGGTCTTTTTTCCTCATATCAGTATCTGTCAATTTTGTATATCTGAATCTCCGTTTCTGTATGCTTATAAGTAATTTGTTTCATATAGTGGGTTCCTGTGACCAAACTTGGTCGTCTGGTGAAGGATATGAAGATCAAGACCCTGGAGGAAATCTATCTGTATTCTCTGCCAATTAAGGTAACGTTACTAAAATTGACAAGTAAAATTACCCTGTTTATATTTTCAAAGATCCTGTTATGGATCTTCATCTGCACATGTGTTCCTATTTTATTTTTTTAAATAGTCATGTAATGTTTAATCAATATCATAACTAGTTAACCCAACATTGAAAATTGTGTTCCAAATCTGTAAGATTTTTGTTTGTCTTTGAAACACAAATGAAGATATTTTGAATGTTTAGGGTGAACAGACTTTCAATCGAGGGACCGAGATTTCTTTAAAAATATTTAATTTCAAGCAATTGTGTAGAACCAATCCCACCATCTGTTTTTCAATCCATTATGCTCTTATGTACATCACACTGTGGAAGAAAAGAGATGGTGCTACTTTAATTTCATGACTTGTTATAAAGTCCTCCATTAAGTGACATAAAAATACTTAGCTTTTTGTGAACCTTAATAGTTTTCTCACCTGTAGGAGTCTGAGATCATTGACTTCTTCCTGGGCTCAGCACTGAAAGATGAAGTTCTGAAGATCATGCCTGTCCAGAAACAGACCAGGGCTGGTCAGCGCACCAGGTTTAAGGTGACTTGTTTCTGCTGGAGTGTTCAATACTAGTCTGATTCACTTCTTAAAGCTGCTTCATAATCGCTCATGATTCTCAATCTTTAGGCCTTTGTTGCTATTGGTGACTACAATGGCCACGTTGGTCTAGGAGTGAAGTGCTCCAAAGAGGTAGCCACCGCTATCCGTGGAGCCATCATCCTGGCCAAACTGTCCATCATTCCCGTCAGAAGAGGATACTGGGGAAACAAGATTGGAAAACCACATACAGTGCCGTGCAAGGTGAGACTTGAAGCTTGTTAGGTTTTATATGGCCTGGTTTGAATTAGAGCATGTATTTTTTTTATTGACTGAATATGTTTTTGATTAGGTGACCGGTCGCTGTGGTTCAGTTCTGGTGCGTCTCATTCCCGCTCCCCGTGGTACCGGTATTGTGTCTGCTCCCGTGCCCAAGAAACTGCTGATGATGGCTGGTATCGATGACTGCTACACATCTGCCAGGGGCTGCACCGCCACTCTGGGCAACTTTGGTGAGGGGCTTGTTTGAAAACCGTTTCAGGATGCAACTGTCCATGCTTGGGTGTTTCAAAGTTATTAAAAACTGCTCTTTTTCATTGCAGCCAAGGCCACCTTCGATGCCATCTCAAAGACTTACAGCTACCTGACCCCTGATCTCTGGAAGGAAACTGTGTTTGCCAAGTCTCCTTACCAGGTAATGCATGCATTTCCAGACATTATTCTTTTTCAAAAATGCATCCTGTCGTTTGAAACTAAAGTGTCTCCTTTGTTTCAGGAATTCACTGATCATCTGGCCAAGACTCACACCAGGGTCTCTGTTCAGAGGACTCAGGGAGCTATTCCGGCACCCTCCTAAATTTTGTACAATGGATTGAAATAAAGTCCAGAAAGTAAACATCTTTTTGAGTCTTTGTGTTCTGTTTGACATTAAAGTTGTGTAATGGCGCTAACAAAGTTGCTACAAGTTTGTGGATTGCTTCTGATTTTCATACCAAAAACTGTCCCAACAAAGTGATCAAGTTACATTTCTCAAGTAATTTATTCAAGTTGTTTAAAATAGGGGTGCACCGATATGAAAACGATTCTTTATGAAAGTCGATATTTTGGCCGATAAATCTAAATTCAAGTTTTATATAATTTGAGAGCCTGATTACAAAATTAAATCTCACTATTAAAAGCCATGTCCCAAGCACTTTTATATATATATAGGTCCTTCTCAAAAAATTAGCATATTGTGATAGTTCATTATTTTCCATAATGTAATGATAAAAATTAAACTTTCATATATTTTCGATTCATTGCACACCAACTGAAATATTTCAGGTCTTTTGTTTTAATACTGGTGATTTTGGCATACAGCTCATGAAAACCCAAAATTCCTGTCTCAAAAAATTAGCATATCATGAAAAGGGTCTCTAAATGAGCTATTAACCTAATCATCTGAATAAACTAATTAACTCTAAACACCTGCAAAAGATTCCTGAGGCTTTTAAAAACTCCCAGCCTGTTTCATTACTCAAAACCGCAATCATGGGTAAGACTGCCGACCTGACTGCTGTCCAGAAGGCCATCATTGACACCCTCAAGCAAGAGGGTAAGACACAGAAAGAAATTTCTGAACAAATAGGCTGTTCCCAGAGTGCTGTATCAAGGCACCTCAGTGGGAAGGAAAAAGTGTGGCAAAAAACGCTGCACAACGAGAAGAGGTGACCGGACCCTGAGGAAGATTGTGGAGAAGGACCGATTCCAGACCTTGGGGGACCTGCGGAAGCAGTGGACTGAGTCTGGAGTAGAAACATCCAGAGCCACCGTGCACAGGCGTGTGCAGGAAATGGGCTACAGGTGCCGCATTCCCCAGGTCAAGCCACTTTTGAACCAGAAACAGCGGCAGAAGCGCCTGACCTGAGCTACAGAGAAGCAGCACTGGACTGTTGCTCAGTTTTGCATGTCATTCGGAAATCAAGGTGCCAGAGTCTGGAGGAAGACTGGGGAGAAGGAAATGCCAAAATGCCTGAAGTCCAGTGTCAAGTACCCACAGTCAGTGATGGTCTGGGGTGCCATGTCAGTGTTGGTCCACTGTGTTTTATCAAGGGCAGGGTCAATGCAGCTAGCTAGCGGGAGATTTTGGAGCACTTCATGCTTCCATCTGCTGAAAAGCTTGATGGAGATGAAGATTTCATTTTTCAGCACAACCTGGCACCTGCTCACAGTGCCAAACCACTGGTAAATGGTTTACTGACCATGGTATTACTGTGCTCAGTTGGCCTGCCAACTCTCCTGACCTGAACCCCATAGAGAATCTGTGGGATATTGTGAAGAGAAAGTTGAGACGCAAGACCCAACACTCTGGATGAGCTTAAGATCGCTATCGAAGCATCCTGGGCCTCCATAACACCTCAGCAGTGCCACAGGCTGATTGCCTCCATGCCACGCCGCAATGAAGCAGTCATTTCTGCAAAAGGATTCCCGACCAAGTATTGACTATTGAGTGCATAACTGAACATAATTATTTGAAGGTTGACTTTTTTTTTTGTATTATTAAAAACACTTATTTTATTGGTCGGATGAAATATGCTAATTTTTTGAGACAGGAATTTTGGGTTTTCATGAGCTGTATGCCAAAATCATCAGTATTAAAACAATAAAAGACCTGAAATATTTCAGTTGGTGTGCAATGAATCTAAAATATATGAAAGTTTAATTTTTATCATTACATTATGGAAAATAATGAACTTTATCACAATATGCTAATTTTTTGAGAAGGACCTGTATAGACAGTCTTGCGCAGGACATGTTGCACTTAACTGTATTTTCCTTTTTGAATTGATTCAATCATATTTCAAGCTATTGAAGTCCATGTGCACCTGATGGAAAAAATCCATTATCGGCTTAATATATCGGACTAATTTTCTTATCGGACCAATAACATTAAAAATGAACATATCACCCGACAAGATGTCGACCGATATATCATGTATCCCTAGTTTAAAATTTATTATGATGCATGCTATATTGTGGTGATCATGGCTGAAGGGGCTTTAAGCGCCCTACTGTCTATTAATGCCTCAAAGCACTTTGATAGCCTTTTGACTTATTTCTACAAACACTTGGGAAACATTTTCATTAAGCTAAATTCATTAAATTCCTAGAACATAATAGTCCTTGACATGCAAACTAATTTTATACTAGTTTGCATAAATCAGTGCTATGCACTAGGTCATGCTGTTGCCATATAGGGTGTTTCACAATACTCAAATTGATGCTTGTTTACTCTGTTGACCAGCCTGTGACCCTAGTAGGAGCTGTATTGGTCGCTCACTACAGCGCCTACTAAGGTCACAGAATTTGGCACTACACTGTAAACTGATCAAAGGACGCCATCTTGAAGGATATCTAAATTCTCTTAATTGCCCCTCGAGTCACTGTTGATCAGTTTAATGCATCCTTGTTGAATAGAAGTATTACATTTCTTTCAAAAAACGTCTCCCCCCGAACTTTTTATGTAAAGTAATGTGTTCCGTTACTTTTCCTCACCTAGGCTGGGCTTGTTTGCTTTGTTTTTTTATTATCAATAAAAAAGTTATATTTTGGCAATTGTAAAGGCCCTATCAAACTAAAAGTGAAATGAATAAGCCTCAGGCTGAAGGAAATACTAGTTCATGCCTGTACAGTAGAGCAGCTCAAACAAACCTTTCAGCTGTGCTGCCATTCAGGATTAAAGAAGAATAGGTCGCTGGAGATTAATACACTTACTTCAGTAATAAAATAAACACAACTGTGCTGTTTATCTAATATCTTATTAGTATAGTTGAGTTGGACCATCGAAGGTCAGCAGCAAAGACATTGGCAAATAAAGTGAGATTAAATACATAACGTATATTTGTGTATATTTAATTATTGCAGGTTTGTGTAATATTCTGAGTTTGCATTTAACTGTTTTTCTTCATTTTGAGGAATATTGAATGTGTTTTTGTGCAAGTGAGATGAGTAAATGTCTGCTCACATTAGTCTAGAACTACAAGAACCATCATGTTCACACAAGCGCACATAACACCTGTCAGTCAATACATGGGAAAATAAAGTATCTTACTTGCTGAAGGTAATAAAGATATTTTGTTGTAAATTTAGAGTAATGCGTTACTTTACTGGCTACTCGCATTTGTGTTATCCCCAACACTGATTATTTCAACATCCGTTTCACACCGACTCTATCCAGCAAATGTCATATAAGCACCGATACATACAGTAGATGAAATAAACTGTAATCTGATTTTTAAAATGTAGGAAATATCTACAAAGCCAACAACACAACTGATATTGAATTGAAGGGAAAGTAATATATAAGGGAACTCTGACACTGGCAGGATTTTATTAAATAACAGCTACTCAGAAGTCACTTTCCAATAAACTTTATTTTACACATGATACACAGGTAAGAGAGAGATGGACATAGAAAAGCTGAAAGACAGGAGGTTTATGCGTTCTGTGTCTCTGCCATCATCCTCTCCTTCTGTTTCATCAAACACTTTCGTCCGCTGGCGTACGCGCCGAGGTCCCCGTCTAGAAGAAATAATGAAGGTTAACAGCCGGAATACTAATTCCTGTACATTCATATAAACATAGCTTTGGTTTCACTGTCAATTGAAAAGTAGTTTTTAGACAACACATATCACAACTGGGCTTGTCCCATTGTGTTATATATTGACCACTGCTAACTGACCCTTCGCTAAGCCACGCCCGAAAACCGCCACTGGCCAATCGTGTCTTAGCAACCGTAACTAGGCGCGGGAGGTCTGGCAAGCTTTCGAGCGAGGGAAACATGCCGAAGCGTTGTGCGTATGGATTGTGCAAATCTGATACCCAGTATCCAAAAAAAGTTTGGACGAGGGAGTGGAATTTTTTTCCTTCCCGAAAATCTAAAAGCCAAGGGGAGAAATGATGGGCGTGGATCAAGCAGTGTGGGAGACCCCATTCACAACTAATGTCCACAGGATTAACAAAAACACCTATTGCTTGGAAGTTGGAAATAATGACGGTTCTTTGTTCATAATGCATATATTTTAACGTAAAATAAGACGATTAAAGACAAGACGGAGGCTCACTGACATACTTTAAAATATATTTCAGCATTTTGTTAATCGACGGCCTACTACCCCTGACTGAGTATTTTTAACCCAATCCGATCGCGGCTCTCTCGGTGTTCGTGTTATTCCACAAGATTTATGAGATGGTTCTCACTGCGGAACATGAAATCCACGGGGAGGAGTCGGATCCAGATCCGACTCCTCCCACCTTACACACACCTAAACCTACCCAACTCCGCCCCCTGATCCCTAAACCCACCCCTAATCCGTAAACCCAACCCTAATCCTACCCATCTCCACCCCATGGATCTTGATCCGACTCCTCCCTGTGGATCTCATGTACTGCATTGAGGTGCTACTGAGATTTATGAATAAACTGTCTGATTTATAATTATTAGATTATTTTCACATTTCACTTACCCTTCTGTGCACGAACATAGCTGTTCCTCAATTTGTGTGTTTCTCATTTGAATGGTCAGCGTATGAGACGCTGCTGCTGCGACTATATATCCCTCGAATGCATACTGCAGTCCCTTTTGTCTTGCTCTCTCAGATATTTCACATGTTCGCCAACAATTACTCATTACTAATTATCTCATTGGTAATGTCTGACACCGGTGCATACACACTGCAATAGACGTGCCAGGCGCGAAAGCTTGACAGGCGTAGCAACAGTAACTAGGGAGGGCGGGGCTTAGCGAAGGGTCAATTGCGCATAAAATATTACTACCTGACAAAATACTCACAGCGTGACTGAAAGGCCTTGGACACTTGATCAAACTGCTTTAGTTCTGTGTTACAGTTCTGTCTGTAACTGGGACCCTCACGCTGCTGGCAGGCCCGAAGACGCTCCTGGATCACCTTCACGATCTCCTGATCCACCTTACTGCAGACAAAATCAAAAGAAAAAGATATCGATTGTGTGCAAAAATAGAGATATATGAACAATAGTACTACAATGCTTTTTTGATGAACATACTAGTCTCTCCTCCACTGCATCTCGGCCTCATAATAGCACAGATAATCTCCTTCCTGGCATTCAGTCAGCTCAGGAACACGGCGAAACTTCTGATGGTAGTAGTGGGACTTCTTATCGCCCTGGATGGCTTCGATAATACCTGGTAGAACAAACAAAAAAAACAGGAGGACAATAAAATAAGGGTCAAGAATTACAAGCCAAGTAGATTTTGTTCTTTGTTCTCAAGTAGAGTGTGTTCCCACTTGTAGTTCGGTTCGCTTGGTCCGGTCCCAAAAAAAAAAAAAAAAAAAAATGTAGTCCTGGTCCGCTTAGCGTTCACATTAGCATTTTAACACCGAACCTAAAGGCATAGGGATATGTTCGCAAACCTAATTGGTCGACTTATATTGCGTACATTCTGTCCTTTTTAGGGTCGCATCTTGTGATGTTGTGTTTACTGTTTTTGGTTAGATGTCTTTGGTCCGTGTTGTTCATATTTCAGTTGTTCGGTGTTCAGAGTTTGTTTGGAAACGGAGCGAGACCCATCTTTTCAGCAGTCTCGATCCGCTTGTTTGGTGGCACCAGGGTTCATATGGCAGCGTTCATTCACACTAAATGAACTGCACTAACAGAGCAATCGCACCAGAGTTTGTTTTAATTCAAATACATATGCCACGTGTGAACACACCCTAAAATGTGATTAGTAACAAAATGCATATCCTTTGCACATATTGTTCTGATATTGATTGTTACAGTCTTGTTAACGATGTCTAGAGATATTTTAATCTTTGTCCTCCATACAATTTGCACTGCAGAATATTTCAATATATACTTGTATTTCACTGAAATTACAATAACCAAAACTGAAACTAAACCAAAATGCATTGCATTGCCATTGTAAAAAAAACAACCAACCAATGAAGCAAAGGGAAAGAAAATCATAGTTTCAAGAAAATTAAAATTGACCCAAATTTTTCATGGTTAAAGGCGGCTACACAGACCCAAAATACAAACTTAATTTTTTTTTATGTCCATGTTTAAGCTACGCTCTGAGGGTATTTACAGCATTGCTTTGAATAAACTGCATTAAAAGAATACATTATTATTCCTTCATGCATGTTAATATTGCTGGGAAGCGAACCCATGATCTTGTTGTTGCCAGCACTATACTCTATTGTTTGAACTTCAGGATAACACAGAATACGTGCTTTTCGATGTAGAATATGTCCCTGCAGAATAAGGCATTAATATATGCTTTAAGTACTAAAAACAGCTAATATCCTAGTAATATGCATGCTAATAAGCAACTAGTGAGAATTTGGACCCTAGATAGATAGATAGATAGATAGATAGATAGATAGATAGATAGATAGATAGATAGATAGATAGATAGATAGATAGATAGTTCACCATAACATACACAAATGTATGTCCAGAATGTGCTTTTCACACTACAAAGGCTACTATATGTGAAACTGGATGAATAATGTAAACAGTCTCAAATGCACGTCACCTCTGAATTTGGTCACTGGCACATCCACCGAGTAGTAGAAGAGCTTAGACAGTATTAAAGCTGGATTCGGCAGAGTAGTTTGTTTATCCACCAATGGAGTCTGGCGGGGAGGCTCTGGATACACATCTTTGTCGTGATCCTCCGGCATTTTCGACCATTAATTGTAATGGGAATGTCAAAAACCCTTTAATTGACCTTAAGCTCCCGTCTCTCAGCGCGCATGCGCGGTTCACAAAACATGGCGAGAAAGGTCACAGAGCTACGATTAATAAACTGAGTGGAAATTACTTTTATAAATTTTTTTGTAATTTTTATTTTTTTTAAATGAAGCTAATACTATTAATTTGTATAAAAGTGGCAATTTTTTCTCATCGTTTCGTTTATAAACTGCCAGGTTGAAGGTGAAAGGTTATACACGTAATTATTGTTTTCTACCAATAGATGTCGTCGTTCTACTACTGTACAATATATTGTTTTTTTTATACAAAAAATGCATTGACACATTAATACATAAAGTTCTCAATTATAAAACTACAACAAAATCAAATACAATATGTATTTAAAAAAGGGTAATTTTAAGTAATTAAGTCATTTTAAGGCTTCCCAACAAATCTGGCATTCTTACTCATAAAAAAACCCTCAGCAATTACTCGTCTATATATACAAAATCCCCTAAAATAGGTTTAATAAGTTTAAGTAACATGCAATTTGCGTAGTTATGTTACACACAATAGATGTTTTTGTGGTTTTGTTATGTAACGTTACATGTGGTCTAGACTTTAGCTGATATCTATTGTGTAGTAGTTGGTTCTTATGGTTGAGAAACTATAATTTTGCAATAATATCGTGGCTCATTTGTGATATAAAAAAAATAATAAAAAAAAAAATCTGCCACCATGTGATTGTTTGACACAAGTGTGCAGTCGCGATCATAGATATCATATAGAGACTAGAAGATGCCCTATTGGCCGCTGTGGCGCAAGAAATGCGGCCGCCATCTTAAACCGGTCATACTCCTATTTGCGTTGCATAGCAGCAGTAGATGCCAGAGCACTGTGCAGCATATTCCTGCTCAAATCGGTGGACCATCACTCGGGGATTACTTTTCACAAGTAAGATTTAACATTTAACATGACCGTACTATTGGTTGTATTTTGTGAACAAAATATTCAATGTGTCCTGTATCGTAGCTACGTGTATGACCTTTGCAGCAAAAAAACCCGCGTGAAAATCAGTTCGGTATTCAGTGAGATATGATTAATTAAATGCGCTGGCAGCTCATTGCACCTGCCATACACTGAGCGGAGCGGGTGACCGGTTTAAGATGGCGGCCCCACGGCTCGTCCGCGCCAATAGGCAGTAGCGGTCGATAGGGCGTCTATCTATATGATGTCTATGGTCGCGATTGTGTGATCACGTGGTACCGACACGCTTCTTCCATTTAACTCTGAACCAAAGCACCAGTTGATACACGAAGTTACAGTCCTTCGTTTTAACTTGACCACAGTCTGCGTAGTCATGTCTTTCTGTTTGTTCTCCGGAGGGGAGTTTTATAAAGATCATTTTGAGACTGGTAAGTTGATCCCGATGATACGTAAACAAGGCAACTTGTGTAAGAGCATATATGTAACTTGTGTTATGTGATTAGTAAAACTATGGGAATGTCTTGTTTTAAAGTTATCACACATGGTGCTTGTGTGCTTGGTTCTCGACTATTTTTGACATGTTTATTTGACATTTAATATTGCGAAGCATCAATAAAAATGTAACATTAAAGGTTAATTTAGCCTATGTTAATGCGAGTTGCTTTTCTTCATCCTTAAGTCTCAGTGATCAGTTTAATCGGTAACACTTTACATTAAAGTCAAAATTTTTAACATTATTTAATGTATTAACTAACAGTGAGCAATACACTGATAAGCTAAAAATTATGAACACCTGCCTAATAAGCTGTTGGTCCACTGCGTGCTGCCAAAACAGCGCTGATCCAGCCGAGGTGGACTCTACAAGCACCCTAAAGGGGTGCTGTGGTTTCTGGCACCAAGACGTTAGCACCAGATACTTTAAGTCCTGTAGAGGTTGAGTCGCTGTGGCTCGAACTTGTTGGTCCAGCACATATTACAGATGCTCAATTGAATTGGGATCTGGGGAATTTGGAGGCCGGGGCAACAACTTGAACTGTTCATCATGTTCCTCAAACCATTCCTGAGCAATGTGTGCATTGTGGCATTGTGCATTATCCTGCTGAAAGAGCCACTTCCACCAGGGAACACCAGTGTCATGAAGGGGTGTACCTGGTCTGCTACAATGTTTAGGTATAGGTGACACGTGTCGAATTTACGTCCACATTTATTGAGACCATCCACGTGATGTAAAAGAAAACTTCTTCCACTGCTTTAAGGTCCAGTTCAGACACTTGCGTGCCCATTGTAGGCACTTTCGCCGGTGGACAGGGGTCATCATCTCTCTGATTGGTCCGTGTCTACGCAGCCCCATATGCAGCAGAGTGTGACGTACTGTGTGTTGTGACACATTCCTCCCATGGCCATCATTAAAATGTTGTGTGCCACTGTACAGCTTCTGTTGGCTCAGACCAGACGGGACAGCGTTCATTGCCCTCGTGCACTGATGAGTCTTGGGCGTCCTCGAACACTGCTGATAAATCCTCCTCACTGCTGACCGAGAGCGACACACAAGCCTCTCCGTTTCAGTGATACTCTGACCCAGACGCCTTGCCATAACAATCTGGCCCGTGTCAAAGTCGCTCAGATCTTTATTCCGGCCCATTTCTCCTGCATCCAACACGTTGATTACGAGAACTGATTGTTTGCCAACTATCTAATCTAACCAGATCTTAATATGTGTCCTAGTTAGGAGATGATCAACGATATTCGCTTCACCCGTGACTGCTCATAATGTTTTGGCTAATCAGTGTGTATATATATATTTTTTTTTTTTACTGCAAGACAATATTTTTGAATAGTATTAGTGAATATTGGCAAGTTAGTAACTGTATAAAATAAGATCATCTGAGACTTAATCAAACCACATGCGTGTGTGTTTCTCCTGTAGGCATGTATGTTTGTGCTGAATGTGGACATGAGCTGTTCTCCAGCAGATCCAAATATGAGCATTCATCACCCTGGCCAGCCTTCACAGAAACCATCCATGAAAACAGCTTGTCTAAACATGAGGAGAGACGGGGCGCTTACAAGGTAAAAGTTAAAGTGGTTTCCTGTCTGTAGATGAACTCCTGCAGTGCATCACGATTTCATTGCCTTCACGTCCTATGGGAATTATTGTAAATACGAGTTTCCTAGTTAAAATTGGACATGAACACCCTCTCAAGTTGTATTTACCACTGGGAAGTTTGGGGATAATTTTGATACCCAAGTTCCTGAGTTGAGCGAGCCATAAAATTAAGCCATTTTGTTAAAGTAGTGCATATTTACATATATGAGTAATCATTTGAAGCGTAATGTATGTTTTATAGAAAGCTCAAATAGGCTGTATTTGACACAAATTCCAGAATCGTCAGCAAGATGACTATAGATGAGCACGTGAGTGTTTATATGGTTGTCAATGAATGGGACGCTAAATGTCCTTTTGGCTTTAATAAGAATTTCGCAATAAATAGGCAAGAATAAACCTGGTGTCCTACAAGATTCCTGTTGTTTCCGACAACAAATCACTTGAATGCGACGGGCTCGTAATCACGACATCAGAAGTGGGAAGTAGGAACTTTCTGATAGCATGTGAAGGCAGCATAAAGGTGTTAAAGGGATAGTTCACCCAAAAATGAAAATTAATATATTTTACTAAGCCTCATGTCGTTCCAACCCCGTAAGACCTTCGTTCATCTTCGGAACACGAATTAAGATATTTTTGATTACATCTGAGAGCTGGATCACGCATAGTAGTCCATAGGCTTCTAAGGGATTGAAACTTGTTCCTCGAAAAGTTATTAAAGACATCGTTAAAATAGTCCAAGTGACTACAGTGGCTCAGTCTTAAGTTAATCAAGCGACGAGAATACTTTCTGTGCGCAAAAAAAAACAAAAATAACGACTTTTTTTCAACTATTCATTTCCTTCTGTGTGGGCCTCGAGTCAGGTTACTAGTTTAACAGCGTACGCTTCTGTTGTTGTACGTCACACGCATCACCCACATGACCAGCGTCGGCCAATAGTGAGTCTACGTGTGACGTAGCTCTACGCAATCACACTACGTTAACTGACTCGAGGCCCACAGAGAAGGAAATGAATAGTTGAAATAAAGTCGTTATTTATGTTTGTTTTTGCGCACAAAAAGTATTCTCGTCGCTTGATTAACTTAAGATTGAGGCACTGTAGTCACTTGGACTATTTTAACGATGTCTTTAATAACTTTTCGAGGCTGGCAAGTTCAATCCCTGAAGAAGCCTATGGACTAGTATGGAGGAGTGATCCAGCACTCAGATTTAATCAAAAATATCTTAATTCGTGTTCCGAAGATGAACGAAGGTCTTACGGGGTCGGAACAACAATAGGGTGAGTAAATACTGACAGAATTTTCATTTTTGGGTGAACTATCCCTTTAAGGCCCGTTCACACACAAAGAATGATAACTATAAAGATAATGATAAAGATTTAGTTCTTAAAATCGTTCTAAATATAAAAGAATAGCAGAGTCCACTACACAACTGTAATGATAATGACACAGAAACAATATCGTTGAAATCACTTTCAGAACAGTTCTTTTTCCAGCTGATGAACGATAAAAACATTGACAGCCAATCAGAATCCATCCTGCTTTAAAGAGCTTGAGCATTTAAAGGGGTAGACGACAAAACTGCAGTGCGCGCTTATAATAAAAATAGGGATATCGTGCATAGTGTGGATACTAATATAGTTATCTTTATAATTATCCTTCTTGGTGCGAACAGGCCTTTAATCTCTTATCTGGAGTATGTGAACAATGAATTATGTAACATCTTTTACAGGTTAAATGTGGTAAGTGTGGAAACGGTCTTGGCCACGAGTTTGTGAATGACGGACCCAAGCGCGGCCTCTCACGCTTCTGAATATTCAGCAGCTCTCTGAAGTTCATTCCTAAAGGTATACACTTTTACAACAAACAATACAAGTAGCCTGTATTATTATACAGAAGTCAACATTTGAAGTGGATCAAAAAATTAATCAAAGTTGTCCCAAAACAAAAAAAGAGGTATTGTTCAAAATTCATGTATAACTTTGATGAAAGGTTTCGATCCACTTCAACTACTGTAATTAGATGTATATTATTATTAAATAAAGCCCCATAATAATTATAAAATAAAATATCTAATGTACCACTGTGATAGAATTTGTAATGTGTGAATGTGATCTGAATTTGTAAACTAATGCATACTGATATGCTGTATTTCTTCAAGTAAGCTATTGATAACTGCTTCTATCTATGTACAGTATGTCTTTTAATACAGTTGTTTCTTCCACAGTCAAGAATGAGCAGCAGTAGAGCCAGATGGTTAGATAAGCATGTGAGGATGTTTCAGTAAGAGCATATGGAGAAGCTTGGATGTGTTTACCGTGTGGATGGTGAATGAAACACCCTGATGAAAAGCCCACAGAGGAGCGTTCAGAGTGATGATGTGTAAAACAGCCTCATGGGAAACATGAAGAAGCTTTCTCCCAATAACTGCTACTACCAATCAATACGCACAACTAGATCAAATCTTTTATATTCTGCACAATATACACTACCGTTCAAAGGTTTGGGGTCATTACGATTTTTTTTAAAGCTTCTGCTCACCAATGCTGTATTTATTTGATCATTATAATTTAAAAGAACTGTTTTCTATTTAACTATATGTTAAAAATTGTAATCTATTACTCTGATGAATTTTCAGCATCATTACTCCAGTCTTCAGTGTCGCATGATCTTTCATAAATCATTCTAATATGATGATTTGACGCTCAAGAAACATTTCTGATTATTGTTAATGTTGAAATCAGTTGTGCTGCTTCATATTTCTGGATTCTTGATGAATAGAAAGTTCAAAAGAACAGCATTTATTTGAAATGGGATTGAATGCATCTTTGCCTAATAAAAGCACTTCTTTATTTATGTTCTTTATTTTAAGTTCTTTTTTTTTTTTCATAATAAAAATAAAAACGGTATACTGACTCCTAACTTTTGAATGCTAGTGCACATTTTATCTTTTAATTTGCCCGTTATAGGTCAATAGTTACTTTATAAAATGTATAGTGACTTGATAACAAGGATCCTAAATACTGACATGATCATTTTTGCAGCCTCACTTGGTCATGTGGAGATCCTCTTTAAAACATTTACCACTTGAAATAATTTACTTATTTGCATGTGTAGAACAATGCCAAAAGATCAACTTTTGGAAACTTTCTGCTGTTTCTGTATATCACTGTTTGTGTGCTCACTACAAAGATTTCAATCATTAAACTTGTTTGATTGTTAAACTGCTGCATTTTTCTGTTGTTACATATTGATGAAAAGCCCAGGAGATGCTTAAAGTTTGAAAACCCCCTTAAGCATCTTCTTTAAAAAAAAAAACAGGATTAGTAAATAAATTGTTTATGGGGATGAATATAGAGCTTGACACTTTGAACCTATAAAGACACATTTACAGTCTTTGTAGTAGTATGTGTGTGTGTGTGTGTTGGACATAAATCCTCAAGCTCAAACTATGCACCATATCATTCTGGTTTCAGCATCAACTTAAATGGCTACTGAAAGCTGACATTTGAGAATAGATTTTCCTACACGTATGGTTGAGCTGCTGTTTTTCATGTTTATTCATGTAACTGATACACCATAAGCAATAATTAGTAAATTTGAAAAACAAAGCTGCTCTGATTAAAGTACATTTTGTCCTGTTAAATAGTACATAACACATTATAACTTCAATGGCCAGGGGTCTTGAAAGTGAGAAAGCAAATCAGCCACAGGTAATTTTGCAGAATGAGAATAGCAGATGACCACCAAATATGATGTAGTCAGATCTTTTTTATTTAGAAAAGATTAAACATTATACAATGTTTCCCATTCAGTGAATGTGTCCTTGTCAGGCATTGTATTCGCATTTAAAACAAATCAAAATGCTTTTGCTTTGCAGCAATTTGAGACTCAAGAATGTTAATTCTTAATGAACAAATCAACTTTTTCTTTCAACTTTAAATGTAATAGTCACAATGCCATCAATCCCAGCTTGAAGTTCATCATGTTCCTGGACGCTTGACACTCCTTTAGGGGTTCCAGTGAGAATGAGATCGCCTTCTTCCAAAGAGATGATCTCACTGATGTAGTTTATGAGAAATGGGATGGAAAAGATCATCTGGGATGTGCTTCCACTCTGTTTCAGGATATCGTTCACCTTCAACCACAGATTGATGCTCCCAGGGTCTGAGATCTTCTCCTTGGGGATGAAGTCACTAATGGGGCATGAGGTGTTGAAAGCTTTGGCCAGGGTCCATGGAAGACCTTTGGACTTGCATTCGTCCTGAATGTCCCGAGCTGTCATGTCCAGGCATAACACATATCCAGCCACATGGTCCATGGCTGAAGACTGAGGAATAGCAGTTCCTCCTTTACCAATGACCACCCCGAGTTCAACTTCATGGTGGAGATTGCTGGTGTAGAAGGGGACCAGAATAGGAGACCCTTCCCTAATGTAAGCAGACGGGGGCTTCAGGAAGAGCACTGGCTCGCTGGGAATTGCATTTTTCAGTTCGATGGCGTGATCTGCATAGTTTCTCCCGACGCATATTATTTTCTTTCCCCATTCCCAAAAGCGAACAATATTCCTCGTGCTCATTTTGAAGTGCAACACCAGCGAGTCCTGCAGCCGGAAATAAAATGACCTTTGGTCGCTTGATAACGGAGGGCGATGAGACGCGTTAGTAGTACATTACGAAATATGTAAATGTAGTGCAAATAAAACAAACAAGAAACTGATACGATTGTCTGGAATTAAGTCCAGGAAACATTATTTGGCTGGAAGAAGTTCATCACAATCACGAAGCCCGAAAAGCGTTGTCAATAATCCTACTACGGCAAAGGCTTACCTTATGAATATTAATTAGCTCTCGCAAGAGTTCTTGAAATACGTCCAATGGCGAAAGCTGCGTTATTGAATATTAATGAGATTTTGCTGACGCTCCTAGTTTGGCCATCCAATGACAAAAGCTCGATTCTAAGGTTTATCTCGAGATACATTCCTAAGTCTTTAGCTATTTTTGTATTGTTTGCTATTGATTTCTATTGCGTGCATAAACTTTTTTGCATTTCTATTGTTTGCATCAACAAAACGGATATGGATTTATGGATTTTATATATGGATATATTATTAATATTAATATATATTTTTAAATAATTGCATTCAAAATGTCTCTTTTTGATGTTTCATCCCTCATAATTTTTGTAAATAAAATATAGAAATTTTGTCTTTTGTTCTAATTTAAATGTTTTTATTTTCTAATTGTTTTTATCATTTTATACAGAGGCTTACTGTACGTTGTATTGTATTTTATTTGATTGTTATGGCTCTTATTGAATATATGTTGAATATTTATTAGGTCATGTGACATGAGTTCTGAATAAATGGCCAAGCCTTCACTATAGTAGGATTCGTAAATAACCTCAAAAACAGCTTGGATTACTGAACGCGCGACACTCCCTCGTATTGGATTGGTCAAACGAGGGGTCAAAGTTAAAAAGTGGGCTGTTTTGCACTTTAAACCAGACCTTCTACTTCCTCCTCCCTGTGCTGGCTGTAATATCAGACAGCTGAAGTCCTGATATGCGGTTCAGGACACTGGCGGCGAGTGCCTGCACTCTCGGTGCTCTCGGAGCTGCTGTAGCGCATAAATTTGGTATGTTTACACGAGGATCTTTCCTCGCGCATGATCAGAAAGAATGCCTTATTTATCGATATGCATATACATCCATATGTCAGTGTTGTCACAGAACCGTTGGTGTAATGGCAGTCAGTGTTTTGATCTAGTAAAAGAATTGTTCCCTAAACAGTGGGGAGTTACATCATCTTGGCTGTTGACGTATGTCATCGAGCATGACATGTGGCATGAATAGATAACGCATTCTTGATTAGTGTTCACGTAAAAGGAAAAGTGCATCACTTTACATGTCGTGCGTGTGGAGGGACGTAATTGTAAACACTTCGTGTTTTATGTTTGTTCTGCGTTGTGCAATTGAAAGTTGTAAAACCACTTATCAAAGATTTCTTAATTCGCACTTTGGTGTTAACAGACCGGTATTGAAATAATTTCAGTATTGCATTAGATCCAACAGGGAGAAAATGACTAAACCAGCATTAAAACATTAAACAATTTTCTCATAATATACGCATTTTCCATAAATTATAGATGAACACCAAGTGTCAATTTGAACCCTACATTTTTATAATGGTAAGGTCTCAAAGTAACGTATGTATTTAAGAAATTACTAGTTTTATTCAGCTTGTATGCATTAAATTAATAAAAAAAGACAGTAAATAAACTTAATTTCTGTTTTAAATAAATGCTGTTCTTTTGAACTTTGTTAATCGAAGAGCTCTGAAAAAAAGCATTGATAATAATAATAAATATTTCTTCATCAGATCATCATTTTAGAATGATTTCTGAAGGATCATGTAACACTGAAGACTGGAGTAATTTATCAGCACAGGAATAAATTACATTTTAAGGGATATTCAAATAGAATTTCAAATTGCAATAATGTTTCACAATATTACTACCAATACGACTAACTGTAATTTCCACCAAAATACTACAGTTACATCATAACTGTATAATCATAATATAAGAATGTAGGAACTCCTTCAAACTCCTGCATTTCAACACTGGAAAAAGCTGGTCGAACCAGTTTAAAGTAGTCAAGCTGGTGAAGCGCTTCTGTAACATGGATAATGAGCCTAACCAGTTCCGCAGAAACTTAGACAAGGTCGACTACCGGGAACTTATGAGCATAAATGACCAGATTTATCAGGTAGAAAGTATGTGAAATGTATTATACATTAACTCAAATTGTAGTAACTAGTATTTTGGTAGCAACTATGTTAGCCATGGTACATTTTTCATCACGTTTTAAAAATTATGAACATACATGTATGTTATTCAAGCGAGAACATTTCCTGATCCCGAATCTCTGTTTTGAAGTTCCTACAGCCTGGTTTCACTCCGCTCTTAGGAAATCATCTCTGGTGGAACAGTCAGATATGAAGGTCGAACTGCTTCCTGCTCTCACCGACAACTACATGTACCTCCTCATCGATGAAGACACCAAGGAGGCAGCCATAGTCGATCCAGTAGAGCCCCAGAAAGTAAGAATATCTCATTGTGCATATTACACAATGTGCATCGCATGGATTCATAATTGTCATCTGTCTCAGGTTGTAGATGCGGTCAAAAAGCATGGCGTGAAGCTCAAAACTGTCCTGACTACTCATCATCACTGGTAAGTCAGACCTGTAATAAAGTACAATCCTTCTGTGGTATGTATGCAGCCCATGCACACTAATATGACAGTTTGATTGGGGAATTAGAGGTGATGTTTCATAACTTCCAGGGATCATGCTGGAGGAAATGAGAAGCTGGTGAAGCTCATGCCGGGACTGAAGGTGTACGGAGGAGATGACAGAGTGGGAGCTTTAACTCAGAAAGTCACACACTGCAACACTTTCAAAGTAAGATTGGTTTATATAATATATACTACTGTTCGAACGTTTGGGGTCAGTAAAATTTTTTTTTTTACAGAATTTAATAGTTTTATGTGATAAATTGATCAAAAGTGACATTAAAGATATCAAAGAATCCTGTAAAAAAGGTTTTCACAAAATTATTAACTGTTTTCAACATTGATAATGGTAATAAATGTCACTTGAGCATCAAATCAGCATATTAGAATGATTTCTGAAGGATCATGTGACACTGAAGACTGGAGTAATGATGCTGAAAATTCAGCTTTACCATCACAGGAATAAACTACAATTTAAAACCGATTAACATAGAAAACAGTTATTTTAAATTGTAATTATATTTCAAAATATTAATGTTTTTACTGTATTTTTGATTAAGTAAATGCAGCCTTAGTGAGCAGAAGAGACTTTTTTCAAAATATTAATAAACCTTATTGACCCCAAACTTTTGAATGGCACAAATTGGCTTTGAATGCAGCTTAGCCAATCAGAACCATGCGCTTCATACCGCTGGACACATTTCAGATTGTTTGATCGTTCCAGGTGGGCTCTCTGAATGTTAAGTGTTTGTTTACGCCGTGTCACACCACTGGCCACATCTGCTATTTTGTGACAAAAGACAACAGCACCGAACCACCAGCTGTGTTTACGGGTAAGACACATTTTCATACACTACCGTTCAAACGTTTGGGTTCAGTAAGATTTGTTTAAAAAATGTTTTTGAAAGAAGTCTCTTATGCTCACCAAGGCTGCATTTACTTGATCAAAAATACAGTAAAACCAGTAATATTGTGAAAAATTATTACAATCTAGAATTACTGTTTCTACTTTAATATATTTTAAAATGTAATTTATTCCTGTGATCAAAGCTGTATTTTCAGCATCACTACTCCAGTCTTCAGTGTCACATGATCCTTCAGAAATCATTGTAATATGATGATTTGATGCTCAAGAAACATTTCTGATTGATTGACGTGCAAAGAATGTTGTTCTTTGATGAACAGAAACTGCAAAAGATCAGCATTTATACTTTTGTAACATTAAAAATGTCTTTACTGTCACTTTTTTATCAAATGAATGCATCCATGATGGATAAAAATATTAATTTCTTTTAAAAATGAAAATAAAAAACATACTGACCCCAAACTTTTAAATGGTAGTGTACTCCAAGTAAATAATAATTCTTTAGCGATTTAACAACTTTACTGATTTAATTTGCTCAATTAAAAAAAAACAACAACCTTAAGTTCCACATTTTTAAGCAGAGACTACAAAAACTATTCTGACAGTCTGACATATGCACACTTTGGAGAACTGTATTGACGAGCAGGTTTTTTTTCTTGTTACGTTCACATTCTGAATAGGAGATACTCTGTTCGTGGCCGGCTGCGGGAAGTTTTTTGAGGGTACCGCTGATGAGATGTACAAAGCCCTGATCGAGGTTTTAGGCCGTCTTCCTCCAGAGACGGTAACAATTCCCCATATCTCTAAACTCAAATCTCTGTCTTTGTGCTATAAAATATCACTGAACGTTTAATTTTAAAGCAATAAATGCTGTTAAACTTTCACTGTAAAAAAATAATAAACATGTTTTAAGTAATAGTCGCATGTTCTAAACTCACAATTTCCTCTGGTTTCAGCGTGTGTACTGTGGGCACGAGTACACGATCAATAATCTGAAATTTGCACGGCACGTCGAGCCAAAAAACGAGGCCGTCCGGACAAAGTTGGCGTGGGCTAAGGTGTTTAACTCTTCTTTAACATTCATTTACTTAAGCTGCAAATACTATCATAGTGCAAGTGTTTGAATAACCTTGTCTTACATTGATTAGGGAAAATACGATAACGGAGAGCCGACCATTCCTTCTACGGTGGCTGATGAGTTCACATTTAACCCCTTCATGAGAGTGAGGTATGTGAAATCATTCCCAAATATACAGTTATTTATCTCTACAGCAAAATATATAAGTAACTCGCTTAATACCATTTCTTTGGGGTGAAAATACTAGCGTCCCTCATTCTTTTGCACACTACTGTACAACATATATAGTTTTTTTTAACTTCACTTGTTTGTGCATTTCACATTATCTGGACATACGAGTTAACTTGGAATATTGCTGATAAAATGTAAGCATTGGTTTGAACTTATTGAAAAACATTAAGAGACAAAAACATGAAAAAAACAAAAGTATTTTTTATTATAAAAAATAGAATTATAAAAAGTATATGTCCATGTTAAAAATGCTTAAAGACATTTATTCTTTAAAACTTATTTAATACTAAATTAAATTTTCATTAGTAAACTACATTAGTTAACATGAACTAACAATGAATTCTACAGCATTTATTAGTCTTTGTTAATGATAATCTCAACATTTACTAATACATTTAAGATAAAGAGTTGTCTGTTAACATTAGTTTATGCAATGTGAACTAAAATGAACATGGACTTTTTTTTTTGCTAATATTATCGAAGGTTAATAAAGGCTGTAAAAATATGTTGCTTAATGCATTAACTAATGTTAACAAATGAGACATTGGAAAATGTTACTAAGATTTTTTTCCCCCCTCACGTCTTTGTGTTTGCACTTCAGAGAGAAGTCGGTACAGGAGCATGCTGGGACCAGTGACCCGATTGAAGCCATGAAAAGTATCCGTAAGGAGAAGGACAGCTTTAGAGTCCCGAAGAATTGAGTTTTCGGGCTTGTGTTTGCGATGGTCATCACCACTACGCTCAGCGTTTCACTAAAAATTGCAGGACATGAGGCACATGCATAAACTCTGTTGCTTTTTACACATGCTTCATTTATATCAAAAGTACAATTTTTGGGCAGCGTATCATCTTCAATGAGCAATACACATGATTGTTAATCTGCAAAACAATGTATTTAAATCATTGTTACAAGCAATAGATCAAACAAAAACAGATGTTTTCATCGTAAAAAATACATTAATCCTGTCGATTTGCATTTAAAAAAAAAAATACAGATGTACTAGGTCTGTGCTGTAGGCCAAATTTTATTTACGGAAATTTGCGTAAGTTTTATTTTTGGAAGGATCCAGGCCATGTCTGAACCAATGTTGTGTGGTTAAATTATAGTTTTATTTCAGAATGTTACGTCTTAATGTGCAATGTTTTTTGTAAATCAAAAATAATTATTTTTAAGATGTTGACAAAGCGAGGTGTTCTAGCTAAATTTAATTTGGTGTGTTTTAATGTCCATAAGAAAATTGCATTTGATTGAACTGCATTTGTTGATGTTTCTGGATGATTTTGAATGTACAAAATATTGAACACTGCATACTTGTTTTAGCTTTTCGTCTTGTTTCAGCCAATCTTGCACTAGTCATCAGAAGTAACAAAGAGAAGATTTAATTATAATCATTCAAACTGAATAAAGTTTTAATATAAATTTAAACAGCTGTTTGTTTTTTAGAAATGCAGCGACACAGATTTTCTGAATGATTTATTACCTGCTTTGTGTGAAACAATAAGTACTAATTGTAAAACACTAATTAAGTTGCAATATTATAACACCAAAAGTCTGCAAACAGTCCTGGATCAACTTTATCATGGTATAAAATTTAAATAAAATTATACCATAATTCAAGGTTTATAATCCTGTTTTAAATACAGTGTTACACAGATGAAAATAATGTACTGTGCAGGACCAATTTTAATACAAATTTTTATGTTGTTGCTTTTTGAAAAAAAAAAAAAATTATAATTAAAATGCCTGATAAAAAAAAAATCACAAATGCACACAAAAAATGTATTGAGTAAAATATATGTATAGTTTATTTCCTCAAATATAATAACATTCATGGAATGATTATAAACATGGCAACGTTATCATTTTTATTGTCATCATGAATCAAAATGTATTCTCAAAAACAAGATAAAAAGTACTGTTTTCAGTGCATACTACATAGTAACAATGAATTTACAGAAGTATTCAACACTTTCAAAAAACAAACTCATGGATAAATGAGAGAAAATAAAACAAGGCAACATTCATGGACAAGTGTAAAGTACATAAAGGCCGGTTTGATGAGTAATCTGAACTCAACGTTCTTCAGCAGCTATCTAATAGACGCATATTTGCATGAAATATTACTTCGTCTGTCCATTCATCTGTAATGACATGTATAGCTGGTGTAGTGGCTAATGTAGGTTAAATATTACCTTAACGCAAACAGAAAGAAAACACGCTAACAATGTAGTTGGTTGATCAGTGTCTGGGCAGCTCCTCACCACTTTATACTGAGGCCACTGTTGTTTTTTTCTATGGCGTGGTACTGCGTGTGCAGTAACTGTCGGGCTTTCTCGTCTCCCACACTCTCCAGCCAGCGCTGATAGAGTTCAGCCACTCGCGAGTCCTCCTCCGGCACTGCGGTGCGTTCACCGTGGTAAACCTCCTCCACCTGCTGCAGCAACTCTTTGTTGGATTGATCTGGTGAAGGTTTGAGCTGACCGCCGCCGTTAAGACATCCTGTAGAGTTCAGTTAAACGCTTTTGTGAATCAGACCTTATTTTAAAACGTTACTAAACAACACTGACTAACAGTAAGGGCCCTATTTTAACGATCTAAGCGCATGGTCTAAAGCGCACGACGCAAGTGCATTTAGGCGTGTCCAAATGCTAGTTTAACGACGGGGAAAACGGTCGGCACATTTGGGGCATGGTCTTAAAGGGTAACTAAACCCCTGGTCAGAGCCTGACTCCACCCACTGGCACTATTTGAAAAATGTTGGAAGAGTGGGCAGAGCCCAGCGGAAGGGAGGCGTGCACCTGAGACGCATCTCTCTGTAGGCAAGGGTGTGGTGATCTGGTACCCTCTGACGTCACAACTTCCAATAGGAAAATTCAACTGCAGTAGCCACCGTTCAACCTGAAGAGGGCAGCACTCAGATGTTTTTACACCATATATTGTAGAATTAAAGGGGCATTCGGCAACTCTTGCTATTTCTTCGCTGATTTTCACTTTTGTTGTCGCATGTTTTCTCAACGAGCTCCCCCTACAGCTGTGAGGATATATTTCACAACAATGTCATAAAAAAAACTCACTTGCGGCCCCTCCTCCCCCTTTCTACCGCTGCTCATGTGCATTTGTTATTATCGGAGCCGGCCAACTTTATCGTGTGGAGCTATGTCTACCGAGGTGGGCAATACATCATACACATTGAGGGCGGCGTGTGTGTTTATGTCGAATTGCCATAAAGCAGTTTGTGTTTCTCGCTCGTTCTCACGAGACTTCCTATTTCCAACTTACCGGGTCGTTAATCCTCATGTTGCAAGGTTGGTTTTCCGCCTAGGAACGTTGGGGGGAGCGGGGAAAGTCATCATTCTCACCAGAACAGGTTATTAAACCATCCAAATGATTTCTGAACGGTTTTATTAAGCTGAAATAGTTGCCGAATGCCCCTTTAAAACAATGTACTCTAATCAATGAACAGCATTTATGAAGCTCCATTCTTACAGATCATTAACTAAAAAAAGTAGTTTTAGTGTTTAGTTACCCTTTAAGGGGTTGTCCCTATTCTCTTAATGAGTAATAGGTGTATTTTGGACATAACGTGCAAAAAAAAAAAAAAATCAGTCTCATCTCCCATTCCCTTTAAAAGCCAGTTGCGCTCGTGCCATGGCGGATTTGCAAGCAGAAAGACTGAACGCTTCTCCAGAGAGGAAATCTGCTCGTGCACGAGGTTAAAGCGTGTGAGCAGACCATCTACGGGACAAGCCGGATTCCACCATATCTTTATGTACACAATAATAATCTTTTATATTCTAATCCTTTTATTTTTAATATTTGGCATGTTTGTGTGCTGTTGCGCGTCCCTGTGTGTGTAATAAGCAGAGTGTACGCACGTTGTGGACCCGCCTATAGGCTCACATTACTAACGCGCTCTTTAACAAAATAAATATTGCACCATTGACTTTAGACCAGGTTTCAGTTGGTTTGGTCAATGGCGCAGTGCCGCAGTCTATTTCAGTTGCCTCAAAATAGGAACACACCAACAATGCGCCTGAACACACCTCGTTTTCAGACCAGCAAGCCCATGAGCGCACAAAAGCATTTGCTATTTAAACAACGTGGAACAGGACGTGAAGATAACTGCTTCAGGCTGAAACGAGCAAAAAACACTTGGGTCACTACTCCCGCCTGGTGTATGATAGGGCCCTGATAGGTCATGCAAGTTTAGAACAGATATTATTCAAGAGAACAGGACTTGTGGTGTAATTTCCTACCCGAAGGACATGCCATCACTTCTACAAAGTGGTACGGTGACTTCCCTCTTTTCAGCTTCTGCACCAGGTTCTGAATGTTCCTGAAGCCGTAGACGGCAGCAAAACGCAGCAGAACTTGACCATCCTTCTCCAGAGTGACTTCCTGGAAGTCCTTGTTTCTGTTTGAACAAAAAGACTTGAAGAGTTGACATAAAATGTACCTTACGAAAAAGTACTGAGGCACTATCACGATACACAACTTTTGGAAGTTTTATTTGAAGAACAAACACTTGTTAAGAACAGTCTTTTTAAATAAATCAAATGTGACAAGCATATTATTCCTTAACAAAACAGTACTGTGGTAGTACCATGGTAAAGGTATCAGGGTATCTTGTTAATACTAAGGAGCTTTGATACATACCATGGAACTGAAGGATTATCATATTATTATCATATTCATATACCAAGGTATTTACACTGTGCTCCAGTGCACTTCAAATAATACTGTGGTATTAAATGGTAACTACAATTTCCAGTAATAAAATTGTTTTAAACAGTTATTTTTAAAAATCATTTTATACAGAAATTAGATTAAATTGGTAATTAGTAAATTAGAAATTACAGGGTGATTTATTTCTAGTAATTTCTAGTCAAAAGAGAACATTTAAAAGAACTGGGTGTAACTACTGGCTATAGAAAATTCCATGATATTACCATAATCTAAGACTATTATTATTATATATTATTATATTATACTTTTCCAGACGTGAAAAATCACACTTTTAAAAATTCTCTCATATTTCTAAGTTTTCCTGGTCTGCTGAAACCAGAAATTTAAAGGTACATTTTTCTAACATTTATTAATTCCAAACTATCTCAACCTTAAAACGAATATTCATTATTTAGGTAGTTATTTATTAAAATATCAATAAAGTGTATACACTACCATTCAAAAGTTTGGGTTGGCAACATTTTTTAACGTTTTTGAAAGAAGTCTCTTCTGCTGTATTTGATAAAAACAAATACAGTTAAAACAGTAATAATGTGAAATATTATTACAATTTGAAAGAACTGTTTTCTATTTGAATATATTTCAAAATGAAATTTATTCCTGTGATCAAATCTGAATTTTCAGCATCATTACTCCAGCCTTCAGTGTCACACGATCCTTCAGAAATCATTCTAATATGCGGATTTGATCAAGAAACATTTCTTAATATTCAATGTTTAAAAAAAAATATCAGTTTTTGCTGCTTAATACATTTGTGGAAACTGATACATTTTTAAAGAGATTTAGAGTTTAAAAGGACAACATTTATTTTAATTTGAAATCTTTTGTAACACTTTTGATCAAATTTAATGCATCCTTGATTAATAAAAGTATTCACTTCTTTAACAACAACAAAAAAAGACCGACCCCCAACCTTTTGAACGGTAGTGTACATATAACCCAGTTCTGGGATCTTTGTAGCAGTATTGCTGTGTTCAGACATACTTCACTGTCTTGTGTGTGAGTTCATCTACTTCAACCCCAAACAGCTGTTTTGCGGCATGTTTGTAGATGTGATGAAGGTATCCTCCAGATCCACTTCCTGCGTGACGCAGCAACTCCTCCCCACAGACGTTACTGAACCTAAAAACACACATTCATGTATGACACAATTTCCATTAGGTATTAATACTATTGGTTTGGCAAACATGAAAAACTCACATTGTGTCTAAAGGGGCCGACTCCACATCTCTCAAGGACACATTCTCCTCCTCAAACATCTTCAGAACTTCTCCTGTGAACCAAACGCATTCAAGTTGAAGGACTGAGCCTTGTTGTTGTACACCTGTTCATCTTTTAATGTTGTTGATTCACTCACCTGAAGTGATAACACAGTCCACCTCTCTGGTCTCGTACTCGCTAAGGTAAAAGTCTGGTCTGGAAGCCTCTAGTTTCTTATCATAGCAAGGCATCACAGTCACATGGTAGATGTTCTGTGGTGAAATACCCTATCAAAGCAAATGATGGAGAATAAAATGCATTTTGACCTTGATTTGTCATGTAAACTAAAATAGACGAGACATATATATGACTCACTGTTAACTTAACTGAGAAATATTTAAAGGCTGCCTGTCATTTTATTCACTATGTTTACTTATGTTAATACCCAATGTAAATAAAGGTATGTGTTCAATAGTTGTGTGCGTTCCATAGATTAGCCTTTTCTGTGGTACGGACTCTTGTGAAAGCTGCAAAACACAAGGCTTTACATGTGCAGACCAAAGCAAAGTTTATATTCACTTTACATAAGATTTTTTTTTTTTAAAACTACAGTGAAACAATACAGGTTTAAAATGGGGGACTTTGTATTTGGCACAAAGCATTGTGGGCAGTTCCTCCCTCTCTGAACAGAAATTCATGGTTTAGTACCTCCTGAGATGCAAAATAGCCCTTGACTAGAGAACCCATGATCTGCTGGGGCGAGCGCGTTGTGCTGATGTACGGGAGGATGAATTCACCATGAGTCTTCTCAGCATAGCAAATCCACCCTGGATGAAATACAGAGAATAAATCCATGTTGGACCCATAATAAAGCACGCTACCATGAATATTTCAGAAAATAAAAATACAGATTGAGAAAAGACTACCTGGACAGGCAGACGCCAGCATCGGTAGGGCCTTCTTGTCCACTTCCTTCCGACTGAATCGCTCCAGAAACTCCTTCTGGCTTTCTAACAGGCTGAAAGAGCGACTGAAGCCGGTCTCAAACACATGATGGACACCTGAAAGAGCAGTATGGCACTCTTCCATGATCTCAATACACAGAGGAGCATATGGAAACCCATTTAGCAATTTGTCACAATTCTTTTTCACACTTTGGAATTTTCATCTCACAATAGCTCACAATTGTAAGTTATAAACTCCTAATTCTGAGTTTACATCTCACAATTTTTGACTTTATTCCTTGTAATTCTTAGTTTACATTTCGCAATTCTGAAAAATGTTCTGGTAAATCTGAGTCAACATATCATAATTCTGACATTTTTCTTATAATTCCGAGTTTACATCTCGTAATTTTGACATTTTCCCTCCTAATTCTGGGTTTACATCTCATAATTCCTGCTTTTCCCTCCCAATTGTGAGATTACATCTCACAATTCTGCCTTTTTCCTTAGAAATTCTAAACTTGCAATTCTTTTTTTCTCCTGCCATGGACTAAAAAATTAAAAAAGTTATTTGCGAATTTTGTCTCGCCATTCTGAGTTTATACAATTCTCCGGAAAAAATAAATTGTGCGAAAAAAGTCGCTATTACCTTTTTTAAATGTATTTTTAATTTTGTGGCGGAAATACGCTTCCATAGGAGGATGTCTTTGACTGATCAGATGAATTGCAGCTTCCAACTCACCCAAATTTTTCAGGAATCTGGTGAGTCTGTGGGCCACCTCGCTGCTTTTGAGACCGTAGTGTGCAGCTAGAGAGGCTCTTGACTGAGGCGATACAGACACCACCACCACCTTCTGCTCGCTACTGCTAACCTGCTGCTCAGACACACAAACATGTTTTTAGGTGAACTATTCATTTGGAGCAAAAAGTTAAATGAGTGTAAAGTACTGCGCACTTTATTATGACGTAGCACACGGTACAGTTCCTCATGACTCTGTTGGGTGATAAGGACACTTTCCGCAGACGTGATGCAGCCACTGCAAGCGAGACAGTCGTTCAGCGTAATCTTGGCTTTCTCCAACTTTTCCTTTTGACCATCCTGGGAAATAAGAAAATTTAACATATCTATCTAAGGTGACAAGTCAAAAACATACTTTGCTTTCTGCTATCATATGAAACAAGACACAACACCACAATACTGGCTCAAAATAAAAGGCACATAATTTGTACTGACCTGATGGACCTGAAAATAACTGCCATCATCTTCTATCTGGATTTTAGCCACAGATCTGCCCTGTTTCTTTTCCACCTTTACAGGCTTTACACATTCCTGATCAATTGGGCAAATTAACAGCAGTGAAATTATATTCTGTTATACATTACCGTTTAAATGTTTGGGGTCAATAAGAGTTTTAAGAAATTAATCTACTTTTTATCAGCAAGGGTGCATAAAATTGACCAAACGTGTCAGTAAAGATATTTTTAAAATGTTACAAAAGATTTCCGTTTCAGATAAATGCTTTTCTTTTCAACTTTCTATTCATCAAAGAATTCTGAAAAAAAGTATCATGGTTTACACATAAAATATTAAGCAACCACAACTGTTTTCAACAACGATAATGACAACACGGGAGAAAAAATTACATTTTAAAATATATTCAAATGAAAAACAGTTATTTTAAATTGTAATAATATATTTTACAATATAATTGTTTTTACTGTATTTTTGATTAACTTAATGCAGCCTTGGTGAGCAAAAGAGACTCCTTTCAAAAACATTTAAAAAAATCTTCCTGACCCTAAACTTTTGGACACTTAGGTCATAGTTAAAAATGTACGACTGCTATTGCTTTAGATGACAAATATATGATAAGTCAAAATATCAAACCAAGTGTTTTCGGCAATAATCTTTAATTAAATGATGTAACTTTAGCAGTAAATTTCAGTGCATGACAAACTGTCAAAATACATTTCGAATAGAATATAATATCCAACAAACTTGTGTTTGTCATCTGTTTTGTTATCTTTGCACTGTTTTTCTTACAAATGTTGTAATATTAATACACATTTTATCTAATGCAGTGACATTTAAGTGTCAAATGTGTACCTGAAGTGTACAAAAACTTTTTAGGACCACTGTCCATTAATTTGATAACTTATACAGTAGTTGGCAGATCATTAGGTTTTAGACAGTCACTTTCTGTATCTGACAGAGCAAATAATGTGGGTCCATCCTTAGGAGCTCGAACTAACCAAATGTTCTTGATAAATAGCATTTACCGTATTTACAAGACTAAAAACAAGACCGGTCAGAAACATGTAACGTTATCACTTTTAGAAACGGTATCGTTATCGGTAATGTTACATCCATTTATCTTTTGATCAGCTGACCGTTTTTTTGTCCAACATATTCAGCTGATTAAATGTAAATGCGTTAAATTAACAGAAATGTGTCTGCTTTAAATTTTACGGACAGAAACAACAATTTAACCTGAGACGGGGTGATAAAATCATCTAAATCCGTGAGCTGAAGCACTCCGCTGAAATGCGACGCCATTGTTTTTTTACTGCTACCCGTATGCCTGTGCTGTGGTTGGTCGGGCTCTGTGAATGACGTCTAAACTCTCCAATCGTAGACCGCCTAACAGAGGCTCTGCCCAATTAGAGCAAACAGTAGGAGTATAAGGGCGGGACATAAAAGAAACCAGCTGATTATGACTACAGGTTAACTGTATCGTCACATGTGACACTAGTGTGTTAATTCAACGTCGAAGCATAAGGCAAACATCTTATAGTGTTTCTAAAAGCATTGAGATTAAACTATTTAACTTAAATCGTTATTCTGATTATGCAATTTATTAGCATGTATTAGCTACATTAAAACAATACAAAATACAAAATTTACTAGTGCTCTCAAATTCGGACTTCCTATATAAAATATAACTGGCAAAATATATTTTTAGATATATATGTAGATATTTTTTTGTTTAAAAAATAATATTTAGATAATGCTTTAGCTGGAGTATATCATGTTGTTGCCTAACATAGCAGTGCTCCAATGTTACGTTCTTGACATGTAATGTCAACTGTCAAATTTTGTTTTTGTTTTTTAACAATAGTAAGTCATGTATCTTGTGCTTGTAACATACTGCATAATTAATGTTGTACTGTAGCAACTGGTATTATGTGCGCATGTATAAGACATATTACGGTCGCCTATCAGAATAACACACGTCGTAAAGTATCGATGTGACGCGCGCACTTACTTTCACTTTTACGCAGTTTGCGTTCAGGTGTTCGCGTTTCGTCAAGTGCATAAACAAGGTTGCCAACCAACCATCATCATAAATTGCCAATGCAAATAAGCTGCCGTGAGAACGTCACGTGGTTAAACAGGATGAACCAGGGTTAAACCTATGGGTTGAACTTGTCAAGGTTTTTCAACCGCACAAATGGACTTGCAGAACAAGAAACTACTTGCGGGAGTAAATGTATGTTTGCTTTTCTGCATCATAAAGGAGTTATTTTCCCTAAAGAATTGATGATCTTTAACAAAGTAAGTAGACGTTTCGATATTTCTTGAGTCATAGCAAGATGCATCCATTTATAAAGCCTCTATGTAAGGAAAAAATGTCTCCTTTAAGTCAGAATTGTGAGAAAATAAATAAAATGCATGCTGTATTTTTTTTTATCTACTTTGATTATTGATGCATTTTCTTTATTTAAACCCGACCATTTGCATTTGTAAAGTGGTATCAAAGTGTTTTATGATGATGATGATGATTATGATTATTACTATAAATACATAGGATATATTTAATAATAAATACGTATTTAGAATAGGAGCTTTCTTTTCTGTTGATATTATAAACACTAACCGGTAAAACATTTTAGCTTGCCATTATGTGTTGTGATTTCCAATGCAATTTTTGTATTTTAAAGGTCACCTGAGTTTAAAGCCTGGCTTAAATTTAATGGTTTATCCCATCCACCTGCAGAGACACTAACATGAACAATCAAAAGCTATTGAGGTTAATCATCGGTGGGTTGGTGATTGTTGCCATGGGGAAATTTATCTTTAGCCCAAGGTGAGGATTGTAGTTCTCAAAGGTCTCCATGTACACACTTGCATCTTTCAAACCAGCCTTCATTGTCCCAAACAAACTCGTAATTGCAGTTTATTTGCCCTCTATTTATAGCTCAAGCAAAGGCACAAGTGGAAAGACACACCAAGTCATACAAAGTAGTAAGTTCTGGGCTGACCAGCGTGTCCCGCAGCCAAATTTGGATGAAAATCAGGAAGATCCTGTCAAAAAAGAACATACAGACGGCCCAGTGGTTCAGCCAGAGGAAAAAAGCACGATCCAATTAAACCAAGAGGAGTTTGAACCAGACGTTTCTGATAATACACAGACAGATCCACTAAAGATTGTACACTTAGATCTGAAAGGTGCAGCACCCAAAGTCACATACCTCAAAGAGGTGGGAATCAGTGTATGCAAACTGGTTTGTGTTTCAAACGTGCATGTATGAATAGTGTCCTTTTTAAAGTTTCCCTTTGTGTCCTTTAACAGATATTCCCTCTACTGTCATCTCTGGGTGCTAATGGGATATTGCTTGAATATGAGGATATGTTTCCCTATGAGGGGGAGCTCGCAATTCTCAAATCCAGCTTTGCGTACAGGTGGGTGACTGATTCTTTGCTTCTGATGAGCTGAACTTGACTTAATTTGACTCAAAAATTGAAATTCCATTGTTTACTCACTCATGTCATTCCAAAGCTGTATGCTGTTATTTTCTGTGGAATGCAAATGTATCCTGAAGAATAGTTACTGTATGCAGCACTTTTCCATACAATTTTTGGGTGAACTGTTGTTATAATATAGTCAGTGATCATAATCTCATGATTTGTGCCTCTTTCTCTTGATTGCTTTATCTTAATCTCTATTAACACATATTTTCCCCACTTGTTTGTCTTCATTGTTTACGGTAAAGTCCGGAAGATATAGAGGAAATTAAGTCACTTGCCAAACAGCACAAGCTTGAACTAATTCCTCTTGTGCAGGTGTTCGGACACATGGAGGCAAGTACAGAGGAAGCTAATTATCATAAAACTTTATGCAGCTCAAACATGTGCTCGCTACATATACTTCAGTAAAGCGCTAAAGGCACCTTTACATTTTTTTACATATGCATCAAGGTCAACCATTCATGGTGGTTGTGTTTGGAGGCAAAACTTATTCAAATGCTGTAGATGCATTGTGATTTTTCTTGACTTTATTAGCATGCCTAACACTCCTGCTTACACTTAACCAGTCTTTCTGTTCACATTTCAGTTTGTGTTAAAACACAAGAAGTATTTCAGATTGAGAGAAGTGGAAACGTTTCCCAATAGCCTAAACCCTCTGGCCCCAGAAAGCATGGAACTTGTTCAGGACATGTTAACTCAAGTTATGAAGAAGCACCGGGAAGCACGGTGGTTCCACATTGGAGCTGACGAGGTCGGTGGATCTTTATTCTTTACGGATCAGTTAAAAATGGTCGTTTCATGAAAGAAAGAAAATAACAGAAAGGCGTGATGAGATTGTTTTCATTTTTGAGTGAATGATTTATATCCACTGTCAGTGTTGGGGAAGTTACTTTTAAAAGTAATGCATTATTCTATCTTGTTACTCCCAAAAACGTTGTTACTTTTTATTGAAAGTAATGCATTACGTTTGCGTTACTTTTTCTCATCTGGGCTGGGCTTGCTTGTTTTTCAATAACAAAAAAAGTTCTATTCTTGGCAAATGTAAAGACCTTTTCACACCAAAAGTTAAACGAATAAGCCTCATCTGTACGAATAAGCCACATCTGTCCAGTAGAGGGTGCAGCTCAAACAAACCTTTTAGCTGTTCTGCCATTCTGGACTGCGTTTCCCGTACAGCGACGTAACTCGCTGCTTAGCATAACTACCATAGTATTTTTCGTAAATTGGTTGATAAAGTGAGATTAAATGCATAAAGTATATTTGTGTAATTGAGCATATTTCAAAAAGTATCTCAGATATTTTCTTGTAAATTTAAAAGTAATGAATTGCTTTACTATTTATATGAAAAAAGTAATCTGATTACATAACTCATGTTACTTGTAGTGCGTAACCCCCAGCGCTGTCCACTTTTGATATAATACGTTTAGGTGCGTGGCCTGGGCGAAAGCGAAGATTCGAAGCGCTGGTTGGAGGCCAACAATGGAGACAATGGAAGGCTGTTCCTCAATCATGTGACCGCAGTGGGGAAGTGTATGACCAAACTGAAGCGAGGAATCAAGCTGATCTTGTGGGATGACATGTTTAGGAAGCTCAGCTCCAAATCTATCAAAGGTTTAATGCAAGCCTTTAAATTCATTATTTCTTTAAATTGCAGGTGTCAATTTTGATAAATTCAATGTATCCAAATTATCACTGAGAGCTCAAAAGCCACAGCTTCAATAGCATTAGTTTTATTTCAAACCAGAATCTATGGGAATTACCAAAATATCCAAACCCACATTGCACACACTGTGGGCTGCTGTTACTGTTAAAGAAGACATCAGTTTCACATTGTTAATTTACTGTAATGTATTTGCATATTATGTACTGTACTGTCTTCTGTACTGTCTGTACTGTATATGTATTTGCATATAAAAAGATATATATTTTTTAATAATAGAATAACAGTGACACCTATTGGTGTGGATGAAGCATCATGTAAAATTTTTGTCACCTTATGAAATTATTTATTCCGTAACTGAAAGTATGAAAAAGGGGCATAAAGTGGTGGGACAATTACTTTTTCAATTGAAATTTACTTTGTGCACCTCTAAGCTTTCAAAGATACTACATTGGCAATAGCACAGAAAAGCAAGTGTAATATTTTTGTTTCTGATTTTTAGAATCGGGTTTGCAAGATCTTGCATCGCCAATGATATGGGAGTACACCCAAAACTTGAACGTGAAGGAGATCGGTGAGGCCATCTTCTGTTTCTTATAAATGACAAAGTCAACATGAAAATATTGCCCCAATTTATTTGCTTAAAACATATTCCTTATTGTGAATGATTAATCTATGCATATTATTCAGAAGAAGAAAAAAATCTCTTTGTAGTCTTTTATAAAAACGTTAAAAATTCACCTATGAAACAATTCCACCCCAAACTTTTGAAATTTGTCAATTTTTTCTCAAACATTTTCTCAAACAATATTTACTTATTGTTTGTAGGTGACTATATCTCTAAGTATGAGGAGGCTGGATTTCGTGGCGTGTGGTTTGCTAGTGCTTTTAAAGGAGCCTCTGGAATTGACCAGAGATGGACTCCAATCAATCACCATTTAAACAACCACCTGCAGTGGCATAAAGTCATTACATCCATGCCGCAGTACAAATCTGTGAGATTCCAAGGCATTGCACTGACTGGCTGGCAGAGGTAAGCTTGCAGTTTTACTCGATTGTTTCTTCAAATATTTTGTGCCATTAAACGTGCAATAACGCAAACTGTAAAAGGCAGAACTTCCACTTTTCCAATAAGGGACCATATTTGCACCCTTAAATTGATGTTACAGTGCATTTTTTACCTTTATAAAATAAATGTTTTAAACAAAAAAACAAATTTCAATAGAGAAATATGCAATGATGGTAAAAACGAAGTGATACCAAGCGAAGCCAGTAGGTGACGCCTAGTTACGTCTTAATGAGTGAGTCATCGAGTCATTCATTCATTCATTCACTAACTAAGCAAGTGGCTGTATTTATGAATGGATCATTGAATCATTGTCTCCCACGATTCATTCAAAATTAATTTTCGTGAAAATTTTTTCACTAAGCACCGATGTGTGTTGAAAACGCATCTGGTTACCTAATGTAACCTGGGTTCCTTGAGAGGAGGAAACGAGACATTGCGTCAGAGCTTGCGCTATGGGGTTGCCCCCTCCGAATCTACTGAAACCTTATTAAATCTCGTGGGCGAGAATTCACCCGCCAATGCCATTCACGCGAATGAAATAGAGGCACACTATAAGACGGTGCTGGACGCCATTGCCACTTATTACATCATGAATGTGTACTACAGCAGTGCACATATATTTAACCTTGCCTGTGACAACAGACTGTGAACCAGCTACAGTATACCACCTAGTTAAACACCTCTTTTCAGGGGCTTTAACAACTGTTAAGAACAATTTGTGACACATGACCAATTTGAACACCATCCAAAAATGCCGTTCGTCAAGTTATGAAGCAGGTAGATATAATCTTCTTGCAAAGGCAAACTTGCAGTGCAGTGAGGAAACATTCAAATGACAGAACTGACCAGAGTGCTCAGCATGAGTTGGTCATGCAGAGGGGCGAGGGGTGATCAGCCTTTTTGTGCTATTTGGCATTTTTATTGCCAGGACATTCTACCGGGCGAATATGAAAATGATTAGCGACATGCCGACTGAGGATCTGTTTCAATGTGCTCATTTGAACGCATGCTTTGACAGCGTTATTTGGTCCAAGATGGGATGGGAACCGCCATTTGTCAGGGCCCGGACAGTAGCCTGCCACACTTCTGTATAACATGACAGAAGCTGACGAATTTTGTGTCTAAAGCAATGCAATTTGCCACTCGAACACTACACACCCATATGAAAAACAGTTGTACAGCCGGTGTTTATCACAGAAGGCAACAAATAAGCGAGTGGCCGGAGTATTTTGTGCCTAAAAACAGGATAGACCGCCGCTCTGTGATGCCTCTATTTTATTACCATTTTGTTTGTATAAATACTGTTGTATTACCATATACTGTTGAATAAAATCAATGTCACATTTGCAATCGTGTGGATATTTGGAAAAACATGCATTCTTGCTCATATAATATATTATCAACTTTAAAAACAATAAGAACTCACACAGGGTATGTTTTTGTATCGAAGAGAGTTTGAGTCTTAAATAGATCTGTATGCACAGTCTGTGTTTATATTTGTTCTTCAGGTTAGTAAGTCCTAAATCCTCACTTTTACAAAGGTACATTGTCAAAACTAAATTTGCTAAAAGCAGAAGACTGCACGCAACCTATCATATGCATGCTGCTTGTGTGGATGCAGTCAGTTTTGTTCATTTGATTGGATCTCATGTTTTTGACCTTTTACGGCATTTTGCCTGTCAGAAATGCATGCTCTGTTTTAATGTTATTTTAAGGTGGTGTAGAAATAAATGAAAAACAAAACACAGCATTTTGTTTACGTTAACATACCCCAGTTCGGGAACCACTGTAGTAAATGAATAAGCATTGTGTATCAACAACAGTAGACTATTACTATGGTTAATGAAAAACTGAAAATGTGTGTTTAAGGTATGAGCATCACACTGTGCTGTGTGAACTTCTCCCGGTGGCCATCCCTTCTCTTGCTGTCTGTCTTCAGACACTAAAATATGGTGAGTATTTATGAAATCCATGTATATGGATATATGATGTATATATGGATTATGCTGACCAACAAATTTTATTTCAGGAATGGTTAAGTATGGGAATAAAATCATATGTGATGTATTGCAAAGGTACCATGCTGTCATGTGTTTTGTGAGCGTTAGGTTCATTTGATGCCAAGGCACAGAGAGAAGTACAACGCATGCTTGGCTGTGAAATTCAGCTGAGCAAAAATGAGTGGTATGAAAATGTTTACACACACACACACACACACACACACAGACACGTGCGCATTTGTAACGGATCTTTTCTTGAATGTTCTGCAGTAAGGGTGTATCCTTTCCTGGCTCAGATGTTTATGAAATGGTGAAGAAGATCAACGACAATCTTGAGAGTTCAGTCAAAAAGATCATGCAAAACTAGTGAGTGATCTGAAAAATATGAGCTCAAATGACATTCACTCAGCACACAGCGCATAAGCCAGTATTAATTCTCTTTCACTTGGTCTTGTGTTGTGAAGCCATTTCAGGGGATCATTTAGTTCTTATCATCGCAAACACAACTTTGCAAACCCTCGGAATCTTGGATTTTTCAAAGATGAACTGAAAAAGTACGTTTTTTTTTTTTTTGCTCTGCATATCTTTTAACAGTTATTAGCAAGTATATTTTTCTTTTTATATTTTTCATAAAACATGTTGGTTATTATTTAGATTCAGGTTTCCCACAGTCATAGAGAGACAATTGTTGTTTTGAGACGGTTCTTTACGCTGAAGTTCTCAGAAACGGTTCACAGATGACGGTCATAAATTAATTATTTACAGTAACCTAAATATTTTGCTTTTCTTCCTTGTCAGATTGATGGATGAATGGGATTCCTTTTTAAAAACTTTTCAGCAAATTATGGATGCTATCTTCTACCCAGACACATTAGAAGAGTGGTTGGAAGAGAATGTCAACGAACACATAGAAAGACTTAATGAAATGGTGGTTGACGTAGAGCGAATCATTAAACTCAATGGCCAGCCAAAGGTTGATGCCTTGTTAACTAGGTGAAACAGACAAGCGGACTAACAGGGAGTATATCCCAAAATGTGACTTTCAAACCTGTTGTGCTGTCAGTAACAGATGTTTTTTACACCTCAGGGATCCTGCTTATTTCCTGAAGGTTTTGCTGGTAGTGGTAATGTAAGTAGTACTCTAAAAAATGCACTTCTTGAAGAAGTGGACACTGTGCATTGATGCGTTTTTTTGTGTTTTTGCATGTGTACTTAGAAGTTCATGTAAATCATTTGCCTTTCCATTTAAATTGGTACAGCTCTTTTTTTATTTTTTATTAAATGTCTAAGGGTCAATTTGTATTGTATTTTGTACATTTGTGTAGTTTGGGGAGTCCAAATATTGTGCAATTGTGTTAAAATGCCAAATTTGCAATCTTTTAGAAATGTTACAATTGAGAGCCTCAATAAAGATTCTAGGTGTCTTGAGTGTTTCACCATATTACAGCAGCATTCTAAGTAATTCTTAACATTCTTATAGCTCTACAGAGTTCCTGGGGAAGAAGGAGCCCGGAACCGGCGAACATTCAACACACAATTTAATAATAAAATAAACAAATACAAAACGAAAGTAAAAGACAGCAGCCCCTCACGGACGACTGCTGTCACATATATAGCCTAAAACAAACACAAGTCCAGGCCTGTCCTCTCTCGTCCTTCACCGTCGTCGCTCCTCCGTGACGACACGAGACCGGTGCGTCCCGCAGGTGTCGCTCATCTGCAATCACGCCACCGGCCTCGCACCTTTCTCCCACGGCCCTCGGCCTCATCCTGCTCGCCACAGTTCCATTTAGGTGTAAAAAAAAAAGCATTTAACCTGAAAACCTGCTGGTCCTGGAGCTTATTTTGCATTATAATACTTACATTACATTATAATACTAAAACATGATTTGCATCAACATGATTTGCTTGAAATTGTTTCATTTCTGGGTCTTAAGGGGTTTACAATGTAGAATAAAAAATGGTTAAATGTATTTTGTACTTATATTGTTTTCATTGCTTATTAATGCAAAATCTCAACAACATTTAAGATTGAATAGTTTCTACCCTTCCAGTATTTAGACACTATAGGCTACATTCCACAGAGTAGCCTATTGGGCCAGTTATAAAATATTTTTCTGTCTCTGAGAGTTGTGAATGAAAGTCAGCGTAAAAATGTATGATAATCATGTAAGAAAATATGCTGTTGCATTGTGTTGTTACTTATCTCTGTGATCATGTTAAAGGATGAAGGAAACTAATATTTCACTTCTATTTCACAAGTTCTCAAGTTTAACATCACAAATATGACACTGTTGTGTGACAGACAATTTAATAGATAATCATAGTCCTTAAGACAATTTACTGTTCAATAAGAATATTTACTTAATAAGCTATATCAAAATGTACTGTTGTGTTTTTGGGTTTGGACCGAACATTGTAATATTTGTTTGTGGCTGATAAAACTTGGGACATTAAAGGGAAAAATGAAAAATGTGACATAATTTACTCCCCCCTCATGTTGTTCCAAACCTGTATTAGTTTTCTTTCCTCTGTTGAACACAAAAGAGGAAATTTTGAAGAATATTGGTAAACCAGAAAAAAAAAAAAACTACTATGGAAGTCAATGGGTGCCAGGGTCAACTATCTGGTTTACCAACATTCTTCAAAATATATTTTTACTTAAACAGAGGAAAGAAATTCATACAGGTTTGGAACAACATGAGAGTGAGTAAATGATGACAAACTATAAACTATCTCTTTAAGGCAGAACAAGTCAAAAATAAATGTAGGCTACTATAGGTCAAGGTCACTTTTGTTTATATAGCACCTTAAAACAGCATTCCTGCTGACCAAGGTGCTTCACAGAAACACAATAAAAACATAATAAACCCTGGCCGGTTTTCGAAAGAACCGATTCGACTGTAGAATATAAGTGAGCGCGCCTTTATTTTGAATTTACTATGACGTGCTGCTCGCTCACGCTCAACTCGCCCAACTCGCCGCCCTTTTGTTGTTATGACTACGAGGTCGTAAATCCGCCATGTTTTCCTTGCTGAAGCGTTGCGACAGAGACGGAGGTCTGGAACGACATGACTGAAGAAAATAATAATACGGCAGCAACAGTTACCGACCAAACGGAGCATAGCAACATCATCACCATCCAAACCACTCTTGGAGACGAAGGTAGAGCCAGTGTTACGGGACACAATCACATAGTAAAAACGATTAAATGTGTGGGCCTGACTTTGGGTTGTTCAGTCACGCTAGCAGAGTCTCCATTAGCTGCAATGTTATTTTTGAGCATGATGTTTAGGCTGCTAATGCTGCTTAGCATCGTAGTGTATTGGATGAAGAAGATCTAACAGCTCATCCATGTTCTTGCTGCATCAGTAAAGACTGATATTAAAACTGCAAGGCAGCCGACACTTTTGATCATGTAGATTGTTATATAAAAGAAAATCAAGACTCTTAAAACACAATGGCCATTTCCACAACAAAGTCAGTTGCACCTTACATTATGCATTTTGTTGAATAGCATTCTGTGATGGAAATTACATTTTAAATATCCATGGAATAAAATTGCTTTGTCTTTCTTGGCTAGCATTTTATGTCCTAAATGCACAATTCATAAATTATATTTATTATTAAATGTATATCTTATAAATATATTTATTTTGCCTTTTTTAGATGCAAAACATTATGCCACAGCTGTGTGAAAATGTGATTATTTTAAATCAGTAAATAATCGTTTAATTCATTCTTTGTTTAACTTTGCACAGATCATTTCACAATATGCATGATCTGTCAAATTGAAGTTAGGCCAGTATGTTTGTGTTCCCTGTCAGATGAGGATATTCATAAATGTGGCAGATGTCTGGAGGAGTTTTCTGCTCTGGATGCTTTCATCCAACATAAACTCAACAGGAACTGCAAGCGTCCTCTGCAAGACCATCAGGTTTGTGTGTTATTGTTATCATTCCTGATTGAGGGGATACTTTCACATCCTGAGTGACTTTACTGTACATATTTCTTGTTGGGGAAAATCTCCCTGAGATTAACCATATAAACCAACAAAACGAGTAGTAATTTCTGGGAAGCTTTTTGACTTGTATTCATCAACATTCTGTACATCAAATGCATGCAAATTAAACTGTACAGCCAAACATGCGATGTTATTATCTTTTACTTTAAAAACATTTCACCTAAAATAAATGTTTGTATTTACATTGATTCACATTGATACACATACATGTTCAAAGTTTGGGATCAGTTAGCCTAGATTTTATTTTTGAAAGAAATTACTACTTTTACTCTTCAGCGGACATATTTGTTCAAAGTGACAGTAAAGACGTAGTGCTACAAAGATTTCTATTTCAAATAAATGCTGTTCTTTTAAATTTTCTATTCTTCAAAGAATCCTTAAAAACGTATTACGGATCTTACAATAATATTAAAGTGCCCCTATTTATTTATTATGCTTTTTCGGATATTACCTTCCATGTAGTGTGTATAGCTGTTTGTGAATGTAAAGGGTCTACAAAGTTTTAAAGATCAAAGTGCATGACAAATAAAGTTATCGTCTCCTAAACGAAAGAATTGATTCTGAACTGCTGAAACGAGTCGTCAGCAATTCCAGTCTCACCTCCTGTTACATACAGTACGTAACAGTGTAACAAATTGGCATTATGCCTGGCTATTGCCTTCATTGGCTGCTTGCAAACGATGTCTATTATGACCCACCCTCAAACGGAAGAGTTTGGTTCTTGTTGCCGAAACGTCGAGAAGATGCTGTTCTCAGAACTGCGAATCCACTTTACATGCACTTCAAAAGGATGAGGACTCGCTCTGGAATTGGATTGGGAAACCTGACACCATCCTTACTGTTCGTATCACTGTGTGACAAGCACAGAGGAAGATCCGGAGCTGAAATTCAGATATGGAAATTAGCGTTTCCCGATAGACCATTCTTAACAGATTAGGCCATTTGACCGAGCAGAGCAGAGTAGACCAATCACAACAGACTGAGCCATCTGACCAATCAGACCAAAATCAAAGTTAATTTATTTGTTATTTTTTTCACCTTGGATGCATGTAAACCTAAACGCGATGAACCTAAAATACTAATATCATAATAGGGGTCACTTTAAGCAGCACAACTGTTTTCAGCATAATCAGAAATGTTTCTTGAGCATCACATCAGCATATTAGATTACAAACTCTGATTTCTGAAGGATCATGTAAAGACTGGAGTGATGATGCTGAAAATTCTGCTTTGCCATAAAATACGTTTTAAAAAGCATTTAAATATAAAACAGTTCTTTTAAATTGTAATAATGTTTCACAATATTCCAGTTTTTACTTTGTTTTTGGTCAAATAAATGCAGCCTTGGTGAGCAGAAGAGACTTCTTTCTAAAACATTTAAAAAAAAAAATTCTTACTAACCCTATATTTTGAAAAGTAATCCAAGAATCTGTAACTGTAAAATTGTACCTTGAGGTCATTGTAGGATATATCTGTCTGTCTCCTCCCTCAGACAAATGTTGTCCCTAATGAAGGTGCTTCCATTGAGGTGAAAATAAGTGAAAATGATTGTTCATCTGATGAAGCGGGAACGTCCAGTGCAGGTACTGCACTTTTTGTTATTAAAGTAATTCAAATGGGGGGCAGAAGCCCAATTTTAATGGGACAGGACCTTTCCATGATGTCCCAACTTATTTGAATTTGTCTTAAATACAGGATCGTCCAAAGCCAAACAAGACATCTGCTCTCCATAGTTATATACAGTATGATTACAGTGGGATCATTTGGGGCTGAATTTAACGTAATTTACCAATCCATCTGTCTTTGTTTGGGTACTAAATGTAGTTGCTTTGTTCTTTTAGACAAGACGGGTAAAAAGGCGGCAGCTGGAGGAAAAAAGAGAAGCTGCTCTGCAAGCGAGGATGACAGTCCCAGTCCTGCAAAAGTGGTTTGGAAGTTAAACACAGAGGGACGATACATCTGTGAGATCTGTGATAAGACCTTTAAAACGGTACAATATTTGATTGACTTTTTATGCATTTAAATACAGCTATGTGTCATATTTGTGAATATGCAACTAAAACTCACTTCAGTTGTAAAATTGATCCATTTCTATGTCCCTTAGACAAATATTCTGAGAACCCACATGTTCACGCACACCGATCAGAAGGATTTTAAGTGTGAAATATGTGAGACTGCGTTTAGGACCAAGGGTTCGTTGATCCGACACAAGCGTCGACACACAGGTAAATCTATAGTCCATTATGTTGGACTATACTAGGTGGTGAAAGTTATGTAGCGTATGTTCAAAGAGGCCATATCATGCCCTTTTTTAAAGTCTTGATTTTGTTTTTTGTGGTCTAGTAGAATAGGTTTTTATTCTTGAATTTTGCATCAACTCTCTTCCCAGTCTGTCAGTAATACTCTGTTTAGTTCCTGTCTCTATGAAGCTCCTCCTTCTGAAAAGCACAGTGCGCTCTGATTGGTCGGCTGGATCAGTGTGTTGTGATTGGTCAACCACTTTGAGCGTGTTTGGGAAATGTCACGTCCCTTATCATAACCGCGAGTTTCAACACTACTAACTAACTCAACCAGGCCCCGCCCCTTTAATTTGCATATGCTTTGGGCAGGAATTATTTAAAATGAGGGACACTGTGATGGAAGAAAACCCAAGATTCAGAAACAGTGCACACTAGGGCTGGGTAAAAAATATCTATTTCTCGATTTTAATCTATTCTCATTTTTATGAATTGATATCGATTCTTAAATCCCAAGAATCGATTAGGCTAGTCATCCTGTTTTCAGTTGATGAGTGAATGGAACATTGTAGCGCGCATCCCATCCAATAAATCGCAATTATCTTTGTCTCAGAAAACAAAGTCTCAGATTTCAAATTTTTCTTACGAAAAACATTTTTGGCGCTGTGGCGTGAGATCACTCTGGCTCAGCTCAGCTCAAGACAAGCAGCAGCGCTGCACATGTTGCACATGATCTTCTCTTCCGCCTTAATACCAGTTACAGCGCAAAATAAACATGAATGAGCATCTGAAAGTGTGTTAAAAAAAAGATAAATGTACAACTTATCGAAATCCGTATCATGTTACATGGAATCGCTCAATCAGTGTTTCAACCGTGGAAAGACGTCAGTAAAACAGCTTGTAAACAATGTCATGTAACGTCACATTTACCTCAGAAAAAACATATCCAGTGACCATGAACTTGTTAGTCGGCTAGAAAAATTATTATTTATCATTTTGCTAAATATATGAACCATATAACATATTGATTATAATTTTTAATGTTCTTCAATATTTAATGCATGTTTGAATGAATCTGGCAAGTTTTTATGACAGCCACCATTTAAATGTAACTTTAACTTTATTATTATAAAAAAATGTAATTTAAGTGTTTGTATACAAATCAGTTAATTTTAACCTTCAATATTATAGTAGGCTAATGAAGCCTAGTAGGCTCCTACCCATAGTTTACAGCATTAGTTAAGAGATTTGTTTTCCTTGAGAAAATTTGCCATGTATTGTAGCCTACCTGATATCCAAAATTATCGATATTGAATCGAATCGAAATTGAATCGAATTGCAAGCTTGTGAATCAAAATCGAATCGAATTGTGAAATTTGGGTCAATACCCAGCCCTAGTGCGCACTTATATAGAGAACATGACTTTGGAGTAACTTTGTAGACCTTTTTCATGCTCAAACATGGACATTTCACACTAAAGAGAGTTGAAAATGTATAGTATAATAGGTCTACTTTAAGTTTTCAAGGTTGTCTTTTGAGGAATCAAATCATGATGTAATTTTCTTTTGTAGATGAGCGTCCGTACCGCTGCAATCAGTGTGGACTTGCGTTCAGAGAGTCCGGAGCTCTTACCAGACATCTGAAGTCTCTCACTCCTTGCACTGAGAAGATTCGCTACAGCCAGTGTAAAGAGATACTTGTCAGCAAAGATGGAGTTCAGAAAGGTAATTCACATCTCACAATGGCTTTGTCGTTTGAAAATATCTGTAGTACATGGTTGTTGTTGGTCAACATTTTTAGCTGCTTTGTTCGTGTCACAATAATGTTTTGTTTTTAATGTGACAACTGTTGTAAAAGGGAGGTTTTCTGATTCTGCCACTGTTGGGTATCGTTCTAGAAGTTCAGCCGTCACATCCTGAAGCTGAGAAGGAGCAAATTCCTGTTTTGAGAGTGGTGGAAGCTGGCCAGGAGATCATCCAGATCGAGGTGGTAGGACAAGTACAACAGGTCTGAGACTAACAAACATAGTATATTATGCAAAAACAACATTTTGAATTGCACTAATTGAAACAAAAACATTTTGCATTAACGGTTATTGCGTTTTGGGGTGCTGCAATTTTACGTTTTTATATTTAAGCATATGACAAGGGTCCACGTTAAAGATTATGCTTGGTTGTTCATTTCTACATATGCATGTTTAACATTTTACATTAATGTATTTTGCACAAATATAAATCATCAAAGAACAATAGTATATTTAGAAATTAGCATTTATATTGAGATATTGAGAATCATTAACTAATATTAACAGTATTTAATGCATATTAACAAAGTGAACGTTATTGTAAAGTGTTACATCACTAAAATGGACATTATTACAATGATTTGTTTTTGAAATATTTTAAAATACTTATATTTACTTTATAGGTTTAACAAAGAAAAAACGGACTCGCTAAAAAATTAAGATGTTTGCATTTATCCTAAAAAATATGAGATTCACGTGTTTAAAAGGGTGGGTCAGTAAGAAATTAGTACTTTTATTCAGCAAGGACACATTAAATTGATCAAAAGTGACAGTAAAGACATTTTTAATAAATAATGCTGTTCAGAACTTTCTGTTCATCAAAGAATCATGGGACGCATTTCTGAAGAATCATGTGACACTGAAGACTGGATTAATGATGCTGAAAATTCAGCTTTGATATCACAGGAATAAATTACAGTTTAAAACAGATTAACATAGACAACAGTTATTTTAAATTGTAATAATATCCAACACTATTACTGTATTTTTTAATCAAATAAATGCAACCTTGGTGAGCACAAGTTCTTTTTTTTTTCAAAAACATTAAAAACTCTTATTGACCCCAAACTTTTGAATGGTTATATATTCAGAAGTAGTTGCTTTTTAAGGCTGTTCTCTGCTCTGTCCGTAACAGGTGGTGTCTCAGCCTCAAAGTGCGACTGTGGCTGAAGCCGAAAATCTAATCTGCCAGGCCATTATCAACTCTGGCATTGCGCTGGAGACCGAAGCCACAGAGGCAGAGGCCCGATCACCTAAAGCCATCCTGCAGTCTCCTGAGGCCGAGACCAGACTCACTGACATCCAGGTGACAGAAGAGTGTGTGGAGACCGTGTCCGAAGAGACGCAGGTGAGTTTATAAGGTCGTGGTGGCATGTTTTATTACAATAAAATTGCAGGACAACACAAATGAGACTACAAACTCTTTTTATCTATGGTAGGATTCATCTGTGAAGGATGGAGAACCTGTTGAGTCAAAATTATACAAATGTCCTCACTGTGAGCGCATGTTCAAGACATTGGCTTACCTGAGGGTCCATGTCAAAGGGCATGTTGGTAGGCCCCATTTAAAAGCAATTTATTCATTTCCCACAAACCTACTTATTAAATGTTAAATGTATTAATTATTTAATTATGAGTCACACTTTATATTAGGTGTCTTTAACTACTATGTTTACATTTTATTTTGCCAAACACTTGTACTGCCATTGAGGTGGGATACAGGTAAGGTTAGGGACATGTTTGGTGGCATGGTTAGGTTTGGTTTGAGCAGTAATGGAAGTAAGGGAAGGCTCTACATTGTAATTATAGATGTAATTACAGAAATTAATCTCAGATGTAATTACATGCAGGTATTTTATAAATATGAGTACAATGTAAGTACATGTATCTGCACAATATGTGCATTATATCAATTGATTAATCTAAATCTTAGTACTGTACATAGTAGTTAAAGACACTTAAAGGGTTAGTTCACCAAAAAATGAAAATTACCCCATGATTTACTCACCCTCAAGCCATCCTAGGTGTACATTACATTCTTCTTTCAGATGAATACATCCGGAGTTATATTAAAAAAACGCCCTGGCTATTTTTTAAATAATCCAAGCTTTATTATGGGAGTGAATGGCTGGAGAAAATTTGAAGCCAAAAAAAGTGCATCCATCCATGATAAAAATAATCTACACGGCTCCGGGGGGTTAATAAAGGCCTTCTGAAGCGGAGCCATGGGTTTTTGTATAAAAAAAAAAAAAAAACATATTTATCACTTTATAAACTATAATCACTAGCTTCCAGTGGTAAATGTTATACTGTCTGAAGCCACTCCATTCTTGAACAGTGTTCCCCAGGGCTCTGTCCTAAGTCCACTTTTGTGTTTACTGTACATTAGCCCTCTTGGAAAAAATTTGAGCCATTTTAACAATGTGTCATACCATTTTTATATTGATGACATACAGTTGTATTGCTCGTTCAATGAATCTGAGTTCCACAAACTAACGGATTTATTGGATTGTATTTCTTGTGTAAAATCGTGGCTTGCTAGTAACTGTCTCCAATTAAATTAGAAAAAGACTGAAACCCAAATTGTTGCCCCAGACAACAAAATCCCATCCATCCTTCAACACCTTGGTTCTCTGAGCTCCTCTGTCCAGTTGACCCTCAGAAATCTTGGCGTCTGGTTTGACCAGTCAGTGTCTTTGGACTCCCATTCTAGACTTTTGGTCAGAAATCGTTTTTAGCATCTAATTAATATTGCAAAATTGAGGGCAATTTTATCAGACTCTGATCTTGAGATGGTTATCCATGCTTTTATTTCTTCACGTTTAGATTACTTTTTACTTCTTTTAACAAATCTGCTCTAAATCTTCTTCAAATGGTTCAAAATGCTGTGGCAAGGCTTTTAACAGGATCCGGCAGAAGGACACACATCACACCCATTTTGTCCTCCCTACACTGGCTACCCATCAAATTTCGTATTGATTTTAAAATATTAGTTTTAACTTTTTAAATTGTCAGGCCCCACAATACATTGCTGATTTGTTATGCACATACTGCCCAGTCCGTGGCCCTTCGATCCTCAGGCCAGAGTCTTTTAATGGTCCCAAAGACTCATTATAAAACCCAGGGAGACCTGTCCTTTCAGCCTGTACCCCCAGACTGTGGAACGCCCTGCCCCTGTCCCTCCATGTGGCCGACTCTGTCTCGAGTTGCCTTTTAAAAGAATCAACACTGTTATTTAAACAAGCTTTTAGTTGACTGGGTTTTATTTTGGGCTTTTTACATTTTTATTGATTGTATACTGTTTTATTATTTTGGTTGCACTTTGTTATGTACTTTGTGATTTTTATCTGTGAAAAGCGCTCTATAAATAAACTTTACTTTACTTACTTATTTTTATAATCTAAAATAAGCGTCCACAAGACGACCGTATGCATACTTTGCAGGTCGACTTGCGCCACAAGTGTAACCCAACTCTTACATCTGACAAGCATGTATGACGTAGGGTGCTGGAGTATGGTAAGCTTAGAAGCCTCTCAAGGGGTTAAACAAATAGGGCTATGCAACAAACTGAAGCTCCTCTTCTATTACTAGGGCTGCAGTGGCTCAGTGGTTCATATAGGTTGTCTACAAACCGAAAGGTTGGTGGTTCGATCCCCGGTTCCACCTGACCAAGTGTCGAGGTGTCCATGAGCAAGACACCTAACCCCAGCTGCTCCCGACGAGCTGGATGGCGCCTTGCATGGCTGACACCGCCGTCGGTGTATGAATGGGTGAGTGGATGGGTGAATGTGAGGCAACATGTAAAGTGCTTTGGTGGCCATTGGGTCTGTGAAAGCGCTATATAAATGCAGTCCATTTTTACCATTATATAGAAATCCTCCGACATTTCTCTTCAAAATGGCTAATTCGCGACCAGTGTCCACCGTAAATCTATGTGTATGGCCGTCTGTCGGAAGCTAGTGATTGTAGTTTATAAAGTTTTAAATATGGGTATTTTCCTTACACAAACACATGGCTTCACTTCAGAAGGCCTTTATTAACCCCCCGGAGCCATATGGATTGCTTTTATAATGGATGGATGCACTTTTTTGGGCTTCAAATTTTCTCCAGCCATTCACTCCCATTATAAAGCTTGGAAGAGCCAGGACATTTTTTAATATAACTCCGATTGTATTCGTCTGAAAGAAGAAAGTCTTAAGGGTGTGTAAATCATGGGCTAATTTTCATTTTTGGGTGAACTATCCGTTTAATATAAAGTGGGACCTAATTATGAAAACTTTCAAAGGTGTTTTTTTTCCCTCTACAGGTTATAAGCCTTTTAAGTGCTTAACATGTCAGAAGGAGTTCCTGACAGGCTACGTACTGAAGAAACACATGGAGACGCACGTCAGCGAGCGGCGGTACAAATGCGGAGAGTGCGGCAAACAGTTTAAAGCCATCGGACACGTGAGGGAACACATGAGAGCTCATTCGGATGATAGGCCGTACCATTGCAGCTTCTGTGACAAGAGTTACAAGACCAAGGTGAGACACCACAGAAGAACAATATGCAAAAACGATCTTTGGGTTTATACAGTAGATATGTTTAAATCCAGAGTTTAACTTGTGCAAAATTAGAATGTCGCATAAAAAATTTGTGATTAAAGCAGCGTTTCCATCTCGTGTTCAAAAGAACAAAATTGTCACTTCATGGGAAATTGGCACAAAATATCTGTAATAAAAATGGAAGTTTCTGCAATCAGGGAAGAAACTGTGGCTCTTTTTTAGTACATCATAAAATTATGAAATTTTAGTACACAATAAACGCTGACATGTTACTTTGTGTTCGAATGCTGGCGTTTGAGACGCTTCTGGGAGGGAATTAAACCAAATAATTCTGATGACAGACTTTGGCTGAGACGTTTCAGAATGATCAGTGCTGTGGAATGAAATTAATCTCTTGATAAGTCCAGTTATCCAATCACTATTGAGGCAAACAAAGTCACATGAGTTTTCTGTTGTGCATAAAGGGATTTATTTTGTAAATGTGTTTCTATCTTAGTTTTATTCATGTCTTATCAGATAAAAAATATATCTGCCTCAATCTTGGAATTTCCATCCAGTGTTTTTTATGCTATATCCCAAAATGCACATAAGAATAGGTGGATGAAAACATAGCTAGTGTCATCTGTAAAGTCATCATGAAAATTTAAAATTGATAATTATTTTTTTATGCAATATTGCAGTATTTATTATGAATGATTTACTGGCGCGATGGCGGGAATAAATTCCTGATGGACAAAATTAAGTTCCGCCCTACATTTTTGCTTGTTCGAGAAGCCGTTATGCTCAGATATACATCACAATAAGGAAGAAAAGACTATCACAACTTCCGTTTCATGCCGACTCATATCCGTTGTGTTCCAGAATGCTCTGCAGGTTCACCATCGCACTCACGCAGACGAAAAGCCTTACGTGTGTACGCACTGCTCCCGTGGCTTCCGGGAAAAAAGCGCTTTAGTACGTCACATCCGACATCATACAGGAGAGAAACCCTTCAAGTGCTCAAAATGTGGGCGGGGCTTTGCTGAGCATGGAACGCTGAACCGCCACCTGCGAGCTAAAGGTTTGTAAATATGTAGAATTGTGATTAATTAACCATTCAAATGAATTAAAACGCACCAATACTGAAGTGAATGTCCGACGACAACTAGTAAACAAGGTCAGCATAAATATAACATTTTTCTGGCATATTAAAAGTCCTAAATATAAGCTACAAAATCTATAAATATTTCTTAGGGGCAGATTGTCGTTATGGATATCGTAAGTGTTTATATTGTTATTTTGTATTGAATTAAACTCATTTTTATTAATGCCTTGAAATGATGTGTCTGATATGGTAAAAAAAAACAATGGATTTCAAACCCTTTTGAGTCACACATTTGTATTTTGTTAAAGTTGCAGTAAGTGATTTCTGAGAAACTCTATTGAAAGTGGATCGGACTGTGCAGCACAACACACTTGTAGCCACTCATTATGGCTTGTCCACTCATTATGGGCGAGGAGAGAGTTAGCCAATCAGCAGTAGGAGGTGTGCCCACTCATGATGGGGAGGAGAGTTAGCCAATCAGCAGTAGGGGGTGTGTCCACTCATGATGGGGAGTAGAGTTAGCCAATCAGCAGTAGGGGGCGTGTCCACTCATGATGGGGAGTAGAGTTAGCCAATCAGCAGTAGGAGGCGTGCCCACTCATGATGGGGAGTAGAGTTAGCTAATCAGCAGTAGGGGGCGTGTCCACTCATGATGGGGAGTAGAGTTAGCCAATCAGCAGTAGGAGGCGTGTCCACTCATGATGGGGAGTAGAGTTAGCCAATCAGCAGTAGGGGGCGTGTCCACTCATGATGGGGAGTAGAGTTAGCCAATCAGCAGTAGGAGGCGTGCCCACTCATGATGGGGAGGAGAGTTAGCCAATCAGCAGTAGGGGGCGTGTCCACTCATAATGGGGAGTAGAGTTAGCCAATCAGCAGTAGGAGGCGTGCCCACTCATGATGGGGAGGAGAGTTAGCCAATCAGCAGTAGGGGGCGTGTCCACTCATGATGGGGAGTAGAGTTAGCCAATCAGCAGTAGGAGGCGTGCCCACTCATGATGGGGAGGACAGTTAGCCAATCAGCAGTAGGGGGTGTGTCCACTCATGATGGGGAGGAGAGTTAGCCAATCAGCAGTAGGAGGCGTGTCCACTCATGATGGGGAGTAGAGTTAGCCAATCAGCAGTAGGGGGCGTGTCCACTCATGATGGGGAGTAGAGTTAGCCAATCAGCAGTAGGAGGCGTGTCCACTCATGATGGGGAGTAGAGTTAGCCAATCAGTAGTAGGGGGCGTGTCCACTCATGATGGGGGAGGAGAGAGAATGAGCAAGAAGGAGATTTGAAGAAAGACTGTAGAAAGAGAGATGGCTGAGAGACATTACAAAAGAGAAAAGGTCAGAGGAATATCAGTGGGAAAGAAGGGCTGTGATCAGACAAGAGCTTTAGGACCCGCGTTAATATTTGAAAAGCTTTCCAGTGCAGGGGGAAGATCGAAACAGGAAGGCCTGAAAACAGACGCCAAGGTTGAGTTGTTTCTGGTCCATACGTGAGTGTTTTTGCTATTTTTCACATCCACTCTTGGATTGTGTGTCTGAGCATTTTGGGGACGGAGCAATGAAGGGAGGGGTGTGTTTGTTTGGATTGATTACAAGTATCAACAGTTTTTCTCAGAAATCGCGTACTGTGCCTTTAAGACTTATCAGAGGCTGATGAGATGAAAAAAAGCTCGAATTTTTCTCTAAAACGTGAGGACACTGGAGAGACTCGTTTAAGCTATTTATAGACATCATTAAGACCCATTCACACCAAGGATAATAACTAAAGATATTGTTTTAAAATTAGTTCACACCTCAACGATAACGACACAGAGGAACGACATTGTTAAGACCACTATCAAAGCATTTTTTTCCGGCTGATTAATGATCAAAACATTGACAGCCAATCAGAGCCCATCCTGCTTTAAAGAGCATTTAAAGCACCAGATGACAAAACTGTAGTGTGTGCTTATAATAAACAGTGTTATCATTCTTGGTGTGGAAGGCCCTTGACAGTTGTCTTTGGTAATGACTGTATGTTTGCGTGCGTGTGGTCAGGAGGCTGTTTCGCTGCGCAGCAGAAGGACTCTGAACATGCAGGGAGCTCTGATGAGCAGGAGGTGACGGCTGAGAACGTCTCCACCACTATCGTATCAGACGACCCTCATGCTGTGCTGGTGGAGTTCTCCTCAGTAGTGGCCGACACTCAGGAATACATCATAGGGGTAAATGCGTCGGTATGCTTGCTATGTGACATCTAATGTATATAAGATTTTGATGAAAATCCAACCAATTTGATGTCTTTTGTTTTAATTTGAATTAGTTTTCTTATATTTTCATGTCATTACATGTTTACCGGCAATATATAGGGTTTTCACCATTATGTACACAACAAAAGTTTGGAATCTGTAAGATTTTTTAAATGTTTTTGAAAGAAGTCTCTTATGCTCACTAAGGCTACATTTGTTTGATCAAAAATACAGTAGAAACAGTAATATTGTGAAAAATTATTACAATTTAAAACAACTGTTTTCTATGTAAATGTTTTCAAATATAATTTATTTCTGTGATGGCAAAGCTGAATTTTCAGCATCATTACTCCAGTCTTCAGTGTCACATGATCCTTCAGAAGTCATTCTAATATGATGGTTTGATGAGCAAGAAACATTTCTGATTATTATTAATATTATCAATGTTGAAAACAGTTGTGCTGCTTCGTATTTTTATGGAAAACATGATTCATTTTTTAAAAGTATTCTTTAAATAGAGTTAAAAAGAACAGCATTTATTTGAAATAGAAATTATTTGTCACATTACTGTCACCTTTGATACATTTTCAGTTTAATGCGTCCTTACTGAATAAAACTATGTATGTCTTTTTTTTTTCTTTTTTTTTTTAATCATACTGGCCTCAAACCTTTGAACGGTAGTGTATGGTTAATAATATTTTTATAATTAATAAAATCGATGGCCAAATATTTATCTAAAAAGGTATCTGTTGAGACATTAGTTGTAATATAATGCAATATAATCACTATAATTTAGTTAACAATACAGATTTTGTCTCATGTTTTTCCAGGCACCAGTTGAGGAAGCAGCTCAAGGGGAGGAGCTGGCAATAATTCAAGACAGTCAGCAGCAGGTCATTTTTCACTTTTGTCAATGTCAACTAGAAGCAAATATTAGCAAGGTAAAAAAAAAGAGCTTTATGAACCAAACAGAGGTAACCACATTGCTCAATGTGTCTGACTTCAGATGGACAGTCACATCATGAAGGTGGTGCAGCAAATCGTGAGCCAATCACACGGAGGCCACCAGATCATCGTGCGTAACGTGGCCGCCAACGAAACGCCCGGCATCTCGGACTGCGGAGACACCATCACAATCGCCACTCCAGAGAGTTTGACCGAACAGGTGGCAATGACACTTGCAAATGCAATTAGCGATGGCACCATCCTTACCACGACGACAGAGGGCGCCATCGAGACGCCCCACACCACAGTTACAATGGTAACAGCTGAGAACATTGAGCCAATCGAGCAAGAGGAGCAGTATGTCATTGCTTCACCTGACGAAATGGAAATCCAGACTGTGGTAGTAGTCTAAGACGCAGGTTTCGTTAAGTTAATATCTTTTAACAGTGGTGGTGTTGCATTTCCGTTCTCTGTGAGACTTTATTCCACATGTTTTGCACTGCATGTGTAAGGCCTGATGGATTCAAAAACTTTGTGTTTGGGTTTCGGGCTGCAGGTTGCAGGTTCTACCTATGAACTATGGCATTTTCAATGGACTGTAAAACCATGTTTCTGTTCTATTCATTTGATAACAGATATTACACCCCAAGATTTATTGTACAGTTTTCATGGCAGTGATGCCGACATACCAACATTTCTCTCTTGCTGAATGGCATATAATCATATATGACTATCATCTACTCTTCATGAGTGTGTAACATAACATGTTTCCACCAATACAACAACTGGGAGGGAGTGAAAGTACAAAATATGAAATGTATTTTTATGCACCTCTGTATTTTTACAGTCATTGATCAGTTCTCATTTTTGCATATTTAGTAATGCACAATTTGCACAGTCGCCTCCTAAAATAAATATTCTGTGCACAAAAAGCATGTTAAGCTTTCAGATAAACAGCATCTCTGGCAATATTTCATCCCCCAGCTGATTAAAAACATTATAAAATGCCTACGGGACAAGGCTGTCTGGAGTGTTTAAAATCAGAAAAGAGCTAAATATGTTCATTTTCAATAGGAATTTTCAATAAACTTTCGGTTTACTGACTTAGTACCTGCACATGGAGACAGTGCCTTTCTGCTTTTTCAAAGTTCATATTCCAGACAGGAGTTGAAAAATTGGATATGATTTTGGCCAGTCAAGGTTAGTAAGCTTTTTTAAAATCACACTTGTAATGTTAACATGTTTAATAAGTTGTATAATAAATGGTTAAAGGTATATTTGAATGTTAATGCTCATAATAAGTGCATTACTGTAATTTTTGCTTATTTAAACAAATTGATGGACTATTTGGACAGTATAGGTATAATGTCCATTAGGGACGTTGGGGAAAAATTGATTTACCTATTTTTTTATTTTAAAATCAATTTTTTTTTAATATATATATATATTCCAGAATCAATATTAATTCATTTTAAACTGCCTTATTTTAGTCCTTGCTTATAGCCAAGGCGGAGGAAAGTTACCTCTTTTAATTCAGCTGACGGCAGGGCTCAAGAATAAGGAATGCCCAATGGCAGCTGTCGCAAAGTGTGTCATTTTTCAATGTTAAAAAATACTTTCTTCTTTTCCAGGTCAGATGCAGAGAAAACTGAGTAAAGACTGGCTCTGTGATGCTTACGAAACATCGCTTTATTTGTCTGACCAGCTGGACGCAGCAACATTGGCAATGACGTGAGTTTGGGATGGGACTCTCTGTTTGACCAGTGGAAGACGTTCACCGATGCTTGTGGAAGAGAAATGACACAATTCGGCTATAAACATACATATGTCCAGTCCTAATACCCAATATTGTGAACTAAATTTTTACAAACCTAGTACACCACCATTCAAATGTTTGGGTCGGTAAGATTTTTATATGCTCACCTTATGCTCACCAAGGCTGCATTTATTTGATCAAAATAAAAACGGTTATGCTGCATCATATTTTTGAGGATACATTGTTCCTTTTATGAATAGAAAGCTCAAAACATTGAACTTGTGACTGACTGATTGATTGATATACACTGCGTGTTTCAGTCTACAAGCCCGCATGGCCTCTGTCGTCTTGAGATTTGGCAAGTACTGTATGAGGTTGGTGTATTTTTCACGTCCACTCTGTTCTTTCACTAAGCGATAGATAGATGTAGCTTTAGACGCTTCATTCTGGCAGATCGGGTGCATGATGAAGCTTTGGTCACCTTGACTCTACTTGTCCTCCTCCTCATCAGCTCATCACTGTATACATGCGCAGTGCTTCGCCCCTCCAGGCCTTCACATATGCCCATATATAATGACATCTGTGTTTTATTTCCTGCTATAATTGAATCCCTGACCTGACTTGCTACTGATCCGTTGAAAAGCCCTCTGGTTTGACATGTTTCAGAGTGATATTAAATAGGATTATCGAGGGTCATCTTTTAACACCAAATGCCTTTTAACACACATCATATTACTGTTATCTCTCCATTATAGCCAGCAAGTATGCCTTTTGTTAAATGATCTCACTGGACGTTTATAGATATTCAGGTTACATTTCACCCCACAATCAAAACACACAAATAAGATTGTATTTTATATATATATATATATATATAAAAAAGGGCTGTTAATATTTTTTTGACAATTCAGCACAATATCTTGTACATTCTCGTTATTGTAATACGATATTTTCAGTTTATTCTTTTATTTTACTTGTTTTATTTAATTTCGTTTTTTTGTTTACATTTAGAATTATTTTGTTTTGATTTACTTAACTTGTTTTTGTTTTGTTTAAATTTTATACATTTCCTTTTCTTTAGTTTTATATATTATTTTTGTTTTGTTTAAAATGTATATATTTGGTTGTTTTGATCTTACTTGACTTTTGTTTTGTTTATTTTAGTTTTATTTATTTATTCTTTTATTTACATTTTATTGATTTTTGTATATTTGTTTTGTTTAAGTTTTATATATTTAGTTATGTTGTTTTGATTTTACTCGGCTTTTGTTTTGTTTATTTTAGTTTGATTTAAAATGTATATATTTATTTTTGTTTACATTTAATAGATCTGTTTCTTTTTGTTTTGTTTTCTAAACTATTTTTTTTTTGTTTAAAATGTATATATTTAGGTATTTTTCTTGGCTTTTGTTTTGTTTTTTAGTTTTGTGTTATTTATTTTAGTTTTGTTTAAATTGTATTTTTTGTTTCTTTTTGTTTTGTTTTATATAGTTGTATATATTATTTTTGTTTAAATTTATATATTTAATTATTTTGTTTTGAATTGACTTTGCTTTTGTTTTGTTAATTTTATATATTTGTTTATTTTATTTATTTTTTAAATATAATTTTTTGTTTTGCATAAATTTTGTATATATTATATTGTTCTTTTGTTTTTTATTTTATTTTAGGTTTGTTTATTTATTTTAGTTTAAATATTTGTTGAAATGTTTTGGGAGAATTCAAAGGTAATTGGAGTATATTTACTTACATGAAAGTAAACAAAGTACTTCACTGCACTTTAACTACTTCCTTACAACTTGAGGTTAAGGGCACAATTGTGATGTGCTGTTTGCTTTTTCTTAACGGAGGTCAAACCAGCAACCTTCTGGTTACCAGCCCCAAGTGCCACAGATCTCCTCATTACTTTCTGACATCATGCTGTAAGTGCTATTAATATCATATTAAATCATGCCTCTTATTGCAGTGTTGGAAGTTAACCAATCCTGCTGTTCTGAGACTGTTTTTTGTGCTGCATAAGGAACAGTTGGAAGAATGGATCAGATTCAGACGGGAAATTGGAGTTAAATGTACCAGACTATATCTAACTGTACCACAGCATCTCTGAGGATCTCTAATCGGAGCGCCATCCTTTGCTGCTCTGACAGGCAATTTCTGGGTCAGTCCTCAGCCCTGAGAGAGGGCCCAAACCACCAGCATCACACACAGATAGAGAGGGAGAGAAAGGGAGAGGGAGGTATTTATAGAAAAATGGGGCTTCACTGTACCTTTTTCTTGCAAAAGAATCATTAAAAGACCCAGCTAGCTTGTCCCAGATTTCTGCTCGGTGCTCTGCATGAGGGTTAGGACTGGACCAACTTAGTGGAGATGTAGAGCCACGGCTGCAGAGAGCTTGACAGCGCTCTCTTGATCTGCACTGGACTGATATCTTCATCGAAGTATCCTCGATGGAGGCTAAACCTGCTCGATCAGTTCCTTCACCGAAGGCTTTTTTGGTAAAAATGGAGCAGTGACTTTTTGAGGAGGGCGATGACCTGACCCGAGGTGACCTCGTAGAGCTTGACTTCAATACCATTCAGAAGACCCAGAAACCATGATGAGAAGATTTTTGAAGAGCCAGAAGGGTCGTTTCTCTCTTCGCCAAAGCCGATCGGGATCCCGCAGTGCCTCCAAAGATTTCTGTAAGTTCCTAAAGTAAAACATGGATCTCTGTAAGGCGGTGACTGCAGTGCCATAGTCATATGCCTTTGAGTCATTACCTGAGAAAAATATTCTTATATTTTAGATATTATATTAAAGAGCATATGTTTTAAATAGTTTAGATGCACTACTATATTATCTATATTTATAAATGAATATATATTTTTTCTCCAGAGTGTAGATAATACTTGTAATGCCATTTTACCTTATATAATATGGTAATATATCATGCATACATATATATATATATATACACAAATTAATGTGTTTCTTCACTTCCACAGACCCAAACCCTAACGTGCTGAGAGAATTCCCACTGAATATTGGTGCGTACAGTAATTTGCTTGACCTTCTTTTTTTTCATGTTTTATTAGGTCACACAAATCAAATGAACTGAAAAGTTCTGATATTTTCGAAGCAAGGGCGTATAGATTTGATTTGAAAAGATGTGTTGATTTTGACAGTTTTCCAACATTTTATTTGATTCATTTACTTAATCTGGATAGATGAATGTATGGGTTTTGGGCAGATGTCTTTTGGTGTGAAGTTAGAATTCTATATATTTTTTTATTTTACTTTAGATATATTGTTGTGTGTGTGTGTGTTTATGTCCCTTTTTCAAGATAATGTATTTTAAAGGTAATATTGAGCTTTACATCTCTTTATTTGAAAGGATTTAAATTATGTGTATACATGCTTGTAAAATAAAGCAAAAACAATTACTGCACATGCCCCAGTGGAACAGTACATTAGACACTAACAGTTTACAGGCAGAAGACTCAGGTACAATGTAGGACACTAAAGAGATATTTCTAGAAAGGACAGCTGATCCACATGTAACCATATGAATATGAGAACTTGCAGATGTCTTAGTGGAAGTGTGTAGTAACATCTCACTACAAGAACTGGCAGATCTTCTTTGGTCCATGAGGATGAGATGCACTGTAGGACTTAAAGCAGCTGGTGTACACACCACACACTGATTCCTACTTTTGATATTGACCCCCCTCCCCTTTGTTCAGGGGCTCATTATTCTATTTCTGTTCATATACATAATTTATTGCCTTTATCCAGAACTGGGCCTTCCAGCAAATAACCAGGGTTGGCCAGAGGACTTTGGCTTTAAGCTGGGTGGAGATGGACCCAGTTACATCCTCTCTGTGGTGGAGGGCAGCAGTGCTTACATGGCCGGGCTGCAGCCAGGTGACCAGGTTCTGGAGATCGATGGGCAGAACGTCTCCTCTCTCAGCACCAAAGCTCTCGTCGCTCTGGCTCAGACCCTCAAGACTGTGCCGCCCAGCATCGGAGTCGTGTCTAGAATTGAACAGGTCAGTTTGTTTTTTATATATGTTATATTTTAGTGTTAATAAGAAAATGGATGGACGGACAGATGGATGGATGGACGGACAGATGGACGGATGGATGGATAGATGGACGAATGGATGGACGGACAGATGGATGGATGGATGGATGGACGGATGGATGGACGGATGGACGGATGGATGGATGGACGGATGGATGGATGGACGGACTGACGGATGGATGGACGGACGGACGGATGGATGGATGGACAGATGGATGGATGGACAGATGGATGGATGGACGAATGGATGGACGGACAGATGGATGGATGGATGGATGGACGAATGGATGGATGGATGGATGGACGGACGGACGGATGGATGGATGGATGGGCTGACGGATGGACGGATGGACGGATGGACTGACGGATGGATGGATGGATGGACGAAAGGATGGACGGACAGATAGATGGATGGACGGATGGATGGATGGATGGATGGACGGACTGACGGATGGACGGACGGATGGATGGACGGACGGATGGATGAACAGATGGATGGATGGACAGATGGATGGATGGACACAGGGCTGGAAATGTGTGGGTAACGTGGGGGGACGAAGTCTAGGGAGTGAATTACGAGGGGGGACGGCTTTCCAGTTCATATTGTTTAAAAAAAAATTTAGGGAAATTAAGGGATTTCTATATGTTGTTCTCTCAATAGGCTACAAAAGCGATACGAGTTCTGTGCAAAAACATTGCGCAATTAAATTGCATAATTAATCATTAAAATATCGCAATCTGGTTCCAAACACCCACGGGATCTCAGTGCTTGAAGTGGGCCGAAAATATTCCTCAGTGTTCTTTAACCCGAGGACAAATGTATTTAAAAGGTTTGTGTGGCCTGTTCAATTCTGTATGCACCACATATGCAGATTCCTAGATAATGTATCTTTAATTTGGCCAAAATCAAACAGGTCATTTTCTCCAAGCAGAGATTCTGTTGAATAAACGTGTTTGTACCACACACAATTAATAAATGTTGTTCATTGACCTTTCATGTGCCTGTCTTGATAATTAAGAAAATATAGATTGGAGGAAACATTATTATACAATAGTTTATGTAATATTTTATTTTTAAGTACATCTGGAGTCATTAAAAGTAAAAAAACAAAACAAAAAAAAAACAGAGTCCCCCCAGTGAATCTTAGTCATTTCCAGCCATGGATGGATGGATGGATGGATGGATGGATGGATGGATGGATGGATGGATGGATCCTTGGATCCTTGGATCCTTGGATCCTTGGATCCTTGTTGTCTAAAAGAGAATTCAGATCTGTCTTCTTTTTCCTTTGCAAAAACTTACCACCACAGCTGGACATTGCCCCAGGGCCTGATGGCCGTTTTGGCTTCACCATAGTGGGAGACAGTCCCCTGCTGGTGGAGAACTGCATGCCCAACTCTCCAGCCGGCCGGAGTGGACTGCGAGCAGGGGACTACGTGATGGAGGTGAATGGGATTCCAGTGAAACAGCACGAGACTGCGGCGGCCATGATCAAGGCCTCTCAGGGACGTACGCTGCGTCTCGGCGTGCTCCGTATTAACCGCTGGCAGAAACGCACCAGCAGCAGCATGAAGGAGACCTATCAGAGCGGAGACATCGTGAGGCATGACCGCAAGCACAAAGCTCTGGAGTTCAATAAGAAGGTCAGTCCTGAAGGCATGTCAAAATAGTTAAACTCTAACCCCCAAAAGTTAGTTCTATTTTCAACAGCGTTTCAAACCCCAATATAAAAAGTGTGTAAAATTGTCTGTTCTGAATTTTTGTAGGTTGAGGAGATTTTAGGGGAGGAGCCTGAGGTGAAAGAGAGGCTGTTTGATTTGCTGAAGCAGTATGCAAACGAGAGGGATGTTGAAGGGCTGGCGTCCACACTTCCAGAAATACTGCTCACTGAGGAGCATCAGCAACTGATTGACAGCATCAGGTACCAATGAGCTTTCCTGTTTTCCTGTAATCCTGTTATGTGACCCACCTCCTTTTTCTTTTTCTTTTTTTTTTTTCACCAATTCCAAACTTATTACATTTTAAGTTTCCTCTTTGTGTTTGGATTGGTGACAATGCTAAATTTTATTTTATTGGCTGGATTAGTACGTGTCTATAATATCAAACAGGTTTGAAAATGTCGCAGTGCCTCGAGACGGGCACAGATCGCGTTGCTGACCTGCTCATACCTAACAAATATCGGCGACTGTAGAGAGCACCGATTTGGCCGCTTTCCGGGGGGTTTGTTGCAGACCTTGGAAATCTGTCTAACAGCAGAATCCAGCCAAAGTTGTATAGTGTGAGCTTCCCTTAAGACAGGACAGCCATGAACTGGGTGCTTTCGTTTTATATTGTGAATCTGAATGGGACACCTGTAGTGGAAATGAATGATGCTAAGACATTGTTAACTGGATGTACTGCTTCTTCTTGTTCCTCTCTGATTTTTTTAAGTTCTTTATAATTTCTCATAATGCCTTTTCCTATCTAATAATAGAGGAGGTGCTGATTAGGATAAAAATCATTCATTAAAGATTATTTCTCTCAGAATTTTCATTAAAATTTGAGTAACACCATCTTTGTAGCACTTGGAAACTTGGATCAATCAACTTTCACATAAGCAGCAGTTATGTTGGTTAAGAAAGCTATTTGTTGTATTTCAATCGTAGCCATGGATAGTGTTGTATTTCTTTGCATCTTCTGTTTTGTTCCACATTCTTTTTGTACCACAAAAGAGACCTCCTTAATAACACTCTCCACTGATGCTCAGCTTTAGAGTCTCCCTGTTAGTTTTATGCTTGAGTTTTGTATCTTTTACATTTCTGGTGATTTCGATCTCAGATTTCAGATCTAACCTGATCTGATCCATGAGTTCGAAGTGGAGTGAAATATTTCAGAACATTTTGTTGTAGTAAAATAGTGAGAGAGCAGATTTATTCAATTAAAATTTGCCATGTCATTATGGATGGCTAACTTGAATCCAATGAGCTGGCTATTCACTCCCATCTTTATTTAAAAACTTTGTGGGGCGACAATAACATGTCAGCTATCTAAGTTTAGCTTTATCTGATCCTTTAGTTTGTTTCAACATGCGTATGGCTTAAAATGCAAAAATACTTTGCATATTTTTTATCAATCAATTTTATAAAACCTTTGATCATCGATTATGTATTTCATCATTCCTTAACATTTTTATCACCATAAACAATTAGATCACAGATTTAATTAAAATATTATTCGATTGTAATTAGAGATGCGCCAGTGCTGTCTCCGCCGATACCAATTGCCGATTATTCAGAATATCTGCCGATACCGATACTTTGTTTTTCTTAAGGAAAAAAAAATCTCTCCCTACTAATGGTGTAATCTATGCAGGTAACCCTCTCAACAACAGATCTAACAACAGAGCACAAACTATAATATTTAACTGCTATTTAATTTCAGGTATATAAATTACACACAAATAAAAACTGAAATGTTTATAGACAACTCAGTTGAACATAAGGTAGTTTTCATAAACACTTGTCTTCATGACAAATTATTCAATAATACATATTTAATTAACAGTAAATATGCTTTTCTTCAGTGTTTTATATCTAACTAACAAGATGTGAACATTGTCTAATTGTAAAGTTAAGTGTCACTGTGCACAAGTTGTTTTTTGACGTCTTTCTGTGGTTCTCAACTTTTCTCTCTTATGTATAGAGTACATTTAAAAACAACTGGAGTTGAACCAAAGTGCTTTACAGTACATATAACATAATACACTCTTCTATGAGACCAATAGTAGTTGAAATAGTGACTGAGCAACTACATTGGATAAGTTGTACTGTATCTTTCAACACACCTTCTGATGTTCATGCATGTTTTTTCGTGCATTAACGTGCATTGAAGAAAAGACTCGCGCTCCACGCTGCCGCTCGAACTAAGGCGCTACAGCGATCTGTCACGTCACATTTAAGAGTGTCAAAACGTCATTTATTGTTTGAATTCCTTGAAATGGTTGACAGAATTTGAAAGATGAGACTTTATTTCTTATCGGAAGTAACAAAGCACAAAGCTCTTTGCGATTATTGGATAGGAAGTGCCCTACAAATAATGGTTGATGTAGGGAAAAACCGCGGACCTGGCAACCCTGGCTTGAACTACGGTGATTCATAGGGTTGAATAGATCCCGCTCTAACGCTGCTGTTAAGCATCAATGCGTCATTGACGCGTTAATTTCGAAAGCCCTTAATTCAACACAACTCGAGACATTTTGCAGTCTGACATGTTTTTCCGACCCCTTTAGGATATAACACCTTACAAGATATAATCGGTGCTGATCATCAGCTGTTTTTAAACAATTAACCTATGGCCTATAGTGACGATAATTGCTTTTATCAGCCGATACCAATAATTGGCCAATAGTTGGTGCCTCCCTAATTTTAATATAATTAAATCTATTATTATTATTAGATTTATTATTAATTATTTGATATTATAGAGAAATGTATTATTATTTATTTATTTATTATAATTATAATTTAATACTATATTATGTGAAAATAAATATACTCTATAAGAAATGTCTCTTTCTCTTAGGTTTGTCGGTTCTGTCTCTTGCAGTAATAACTCGCTGATGAGGGTTTTTGTCAGGGGAATTTGACTCGTCTCACAGCTGAAAGGTTTTCAATTTCACTAACAGAGCAGTTTTAACAGCAACCGCCTCTGGCTACCAGTGAGGAATTATCCCTGTGAGGTTTACCAGATAAAATACTGTTTCATCAAGTATTTATCATATAAAGATGTTTTGATTTAAAGTTAAACTCAGAAATGGGAAGTCTTTTGGAGCGCTCCTACCTTCATGAAGAGTGATTTATGAAGAAGGACAGTATGCTCCAGATACCTGGATTCACACTTTTCATCAGCTTGTTCTGATTAAACGCTTGATAAGCCTGTCCTTGTGTTTTCAGGAACCATGAAAGCCTTTTTTAGCAAGTAAGAAACATTTTTGTATTTGCACAAGCTTCAATTTGCTGTCATTTTCCATTGTTCAGAGGCAAGTTACTCTTTTATTCTTTTGTTGCATGTCTTTATACTTCTTTATGAGAAATTTTGGTACCAGAAGACTATTGTTGATGGTGTTCGTTTTGAATATTGATCACATTTGACTTTCAATTGAATGAAAAGATAGTTCAGACACATAGTTTGAAGGCATATCAACATCTTAGTGAAAGCATGACATTTTTAGCTCATTTTCCTCATTGATATCACTGCATTTTCACTGTCCTCCAGTGGACTCGAGCGCTGACCAGTTTGTGTGCATATTGAGTTTGAAGGCATATCAACATCTTAGTGAAAGCATGACATTTTTAGCTCATTTTCCTCATTGATATCACTGCATTTTCACTGTCCTCCAGTGGACTCGAGCGCTGACCAGTTTGTGTGCTGCGCTCTGTCCCTGCAAAAATTTGCCCAGTTCTCCCTATGGAACCTCCCTATTTTTAAGCAGCCTACTTCTTGTAATAAATCTCTCTTAGGTCGGTGACGCACCAGAAGTTTGAACAAAATCCACATAACAACTTTCTTGATTTAAACTACAGCTGAGCTACAAAGATCCGGCTAACTAGATTTTGGGACCTTACCTTAAATGTTATAAGAATCAGTTCTTTGTGGCTTCATGTTTTGCATTCAACTAGGACTTTTTATCTGGTTGGAGTCGGTTGTGCGAACTCAAGAGTTTTCTGCTTTTGTCCTTGTGAACCTGGATACTTCAAGGATCTTAAGTGGATCGGATTGAATTACCCTCTCCTACATGATGACCTGCCTTAGATATCCAGTGGGACAGTATCTATTCTCTCTCTCTCTCTCTCTCTCTCTCTCTGTCTCTTTTCTTGCTGCACTCTTTTATTCTATTCTCTCTCTTCACCTTTGAAGCAGCTGCAACTTTGCCTCTCGTCTGCAGTTGAAGTCATCTGGTCTACAGTTCTGGATGAAGTCTCCTTTCTAACGTTAAACTCCCCAAGGCAACCTAGCATGGCAGTGTGGGTGATCTGACTCGATGATGACGTGAACTGAAGTTTCCTTCTTCATACATGCAACATCATCGCTCCTCAAGTTGGCGCTAATAAGCATCTCCTCGTCTGGCTACTGGACATAATGGCTTTTCCAACTATCCTGTTTTATTCAGTGAATGATTATTTCAGCCCTATGAAGAATCCTGCACTGAGATCAAGAACATCTCATTGTTTCTTTGAGACGTAATGTAAAGGAGAGATGGGAATCAGGCGTTTTCGGTAAGGAGAACCTTCTCATGCTCAGAGAAACTAGTTTCAGAAGTTATGGTTTGAGTCATTTTCTAGAGAAATTGTTACTCTTTAATCAATTATGCTATTTCAAGCATTATTGGACTCAGATCTAGAGAGCAAGTAGAAAAAAAATATTACAGCTTTGAGCTTGCTTTCTTTAATAATGCATTTTCCATCATTTTATGTGATTGAGGACTTGTTAAGGTGATGTACATCAGTTTGTAAAGTGCATGGCATGCTTTATGTCGATTATAACTATACAAAGAGGAATTAAAACGGTTTGAAATAGGTTTAAAGGTTCACATGTGTTAATAGATGTCTTTTATAATTGAGGCTCTTTAATACGTTCTTCATTCCCACCTTCATTCATTTTGAAAAGTGTGTCCTTGATCTGCGTTCCCTCCCCTCTCTGACTCAAGGTTAATTTTAGATTTAGTGTGACCTCCTTCTAATTGAGGGCATCTTGAACTAAATAAAAGTTAACTTTGAGAGAAATGTGGATTTAAGTTGCAGTTGAGTTTTTGATGAAACTTTTAAGAACGAATACACTGATGAGAGTTCTGTTGCACAGTTGTACTTGGGTACAGTAATTGTGAATGAATGACATGAATCAATCGTTTTAAGTTAGTATTAGTTTTGTTTTTGCTTGGAACATAATGTCTCACAATTGCTGGGCTCTGAGGTCTTCAGAGGTCAGAAGAACAGCATATGTTGTATGTGGAATACAACAACTTTATACAAACAGGGATAATGTAATGTTGAGTGAAAGCATGCATGTACAGTATATGAGGCTATTATTTATATGTACAATTGCGGCAATTGCCGTTTATAATCTAATCTTGATCTACAGTACTATTGTGATTAGATTGAATGTGATTAGATTGAATGTGATTAGATTGATTGTGATTAGATAGGAATGATTCAGTTTTTACAAATACAGGTTGCAGATCTGTTCTGATCAGATGATGCTATAAATTATGCTAAATGCAAGGAATAAAATGCAACTAATCAAATAAATTAATAAACAGGCTTATAAACTTTTATAGAAGACAAAAATGTTCAAATATCCTTTATTGTTGAGGTCTGTGCATTATTGTTATTATTAAAATCACTTAATAGTATTTATTTACACTGCGAGGATAATCAAAAACCATGTTAGATAATAAACACAGATCAACTAACTGGATAACAATGAACAACGACAGAGACAAACCAACTCAAAGTACTACAGAAACACAGACAAACTAAACATTATCCCTGACATTACATATCCCCTGGAAGGCGGGTTTTCACGCTGTAACCAAAACAACAGTCCAACAGAAGATGGTGGACAGTGCTTGGGAAGTGGACGCAGAACTGGCAGACAGGACAACCCAGGACGGAGGAGGATAACCTGATAAAATTCCCAGAGAATAACCAAGACGAAGGTCCTCGGTGGGACCGATGCTAGGAGGAGCCAGGGTGGAGTCAGTGGTACAACCACCAGTGATGGAGCCAGGAGATCTGAAGACCCAGGTGTAGCAGAGGAGAAGACGAAACAAGACGACACTGTAGGTCCTGGAGGCCAAGCCGGAACTGCAGCGATGAGCTGCCGAGGTGGAGCCAGGGTCTTGGAGGACTGAGACGGAGCTGGTACAACCAAGGCGGAGCCCAAAGAAGCTGAAGGGGTGGAGGGACGAAGCGCAGGTGAAGTCCGTGGTGCAGAGTGACGACTGACCAAGGCGGAGACGGAGGGACGAGGAGCCAAGGTGGAACCAAATGGTCGACGGGCCAAGGTAAAGCCAAGGAGATCCATTTGCAAAGGTAGAGCTGGAGACTGAAAGACTCGAGGCGGATCCGAGTTTCTGGGCGGCGTCAATAGAGGAGCCAGCAGAAGTGGGGCCGTAGGACTGGGCTGCTTGGGTAGAGGAGGCAAAGGGAGTCTGGGTGGGAGTAACAATCGACTGTCGTGGCTGGGATGAGCATGGCGTGTGTATAGTGGGCGTCCTCCTTAGCCTCCTCAACTGTAAGGGGAGATCCAGTCATCCATAATGCATATTCAAAGTACTGAAGTAAAGTGTATCTCCTGTAGGCTTCAGGTAGAGGAGGTCATTTTCAAGCACACTCCAAAAGCAGGTCTTCAATGTGGCGTCATTTAGTGATGTTCGGCACAGAGGCTTCTAAGCTTGAATCCAAAAAACGAAACATCTCACAATGAAGCACTGTATCAAAGCTTGATTCGTTTTGCCATAACCACGTGAACTTTGACGTCCGAAGCTTTGTTTTCTCACACAACCATGTGACTGTGTCGTATTCTGATTCAAAAATAGTAAAAAAGCCTTGCACAGGTTTCAAATGTCATTCTCTTGTATGATAAGAATAAATCATAATATGAATAAATATATGTGTAGATTTGTGCATGTTCAATTTGAATTAATCCCCAGTTCACAAGCACTTCAACTGACCATTCCACAATCATCTTCATTTATTTGGATTTCTTACATGAGCCATGCCAATGAACTCATTGTTATAGGACTAAGGTAAAAGCTTATATGAATAGGGCTGCATGTGTTGATTGAAGCAGATTAATAAAAACTGTTACAGTAAAGTACAGTACAAGTTCATTTGTCCCATTTGTTTATTTATTTTTCATACATTTTTATCCCAGACTCAATTAATCATAGGCTACATTGTGTAAGTACAATGACACGAGAAAGACTATTATTTATATACACTAAATATGCTTGTAGCCTTGTAGCACAAACTGATTTATTATGAAACAATCAAAAATGGCATCACTAAAAGATAATCTACAACGAATAAGATCACAGGAAAACACGTGGCAGCATAAACAACACAAGACACAGAACTGAACAAACTGAGGACTGTATACACACAGCAAGCACAAACAAGAAGCAAGGTAAATCTAGAAACAGTGAAAAGTAAACCAAATAACAGGATAACAACTCAAAACCATGAACAACGACAGAGACAAACCAACTTGAAGTTCTACAGAAACTGACCAAATTAACATATCACTGAAAACAGTTTTTTTTGTAACATTATAAATGTCTTTACTGTCACTTTTGATCTATTTAATGCATACTTGGTGACTAAAAGTATTACTTAAAATCTTACAGATTTTTTGGTCTATGCTGTTTGTGATAATTTTAATCAATTGCATAGTTTTATTTTATTTTAAGGACCTTATGTTTACTTTTTCACTGTAAACAGTTTTGGTATTGTGTTGTTTCCCCACTTGTTGCCCAAAGAAGAATCTGTGTCCTGCAGCTAAACTAGTTTTGAAGCAGTGTTTGAGATGAGTGCATGGAGGATTACCCAGACTGAAGCTCTTGAGCTGGTTCTGGGCTGCGAGTTGTGAAAGTGTCCTTGATGATGCATGGGTTCATTCAGTTTAATGCGATATCTTCGGCTTTCTGATGAGTCAAAACAATCCAGTGGGTAATGCACATTTAGTGCACTGAAAACAACAAGTAAAATGTACTCAATTTTCCTTTCGCAAGTTTTTGCACGCATATTTTTTAAGTAAATTTCATATATGGAATTATGTCAAATCTACTTAACTGAGTTGAGCAAAATTAACAAAGAAAATAAGTAACTTTAATTTGGCCAGTTAAAGTTAGTTGAGTAATATCTACTAGTTAAAGTTTACTTTGCAATATTCTGTGTAAAGTACAAATTCTTAAACAATATAACACTGAATTAAACCATGCTTTTAAAGTGTATGCTTTACTTAGAACTTCTAAGTAAATAATACATTGTCTTGTAGTCAACATGACTACATAAATGTGGTACCCATCCAAACACTGAGATCTCAATACTTGGTACACAATACATAATAACATTCAATGGATAATTTTTGAGTGTGATTGTGTCATTTTGACTAGAAAATGAACTCCAAATGTCACAAAACAGCAAGTAACTAAACCTAACAACAAAAGCAATAATAATACAGCGTAGATACAGCTGTAAAACAGTGAAAATTTTAACCTTATTAATTATTCCCCAGTGCATGATGGGAACACCAGTATCAGAAAGTTTTACTTAATGTTATAATGTTGATATTTACACATTAATTTCTACAAGCTTAAATTGAGTACTAATATAGAATTAATAAAAAAAAAAAAATTCTTGCCTGAATTTATTCTTCACCACAGAATAATTTTCATCAGTGTGGGTTTATATACAGGTCCTTCTAAAAAAAATTAGCATATTGTGATAAAGTTCATTATTTTCCATAATGTAATGATAAAAATTAAACTTTCATATATTTTAGATTCATTGCACACTAACTGAAATATTTCAGGTCTTTTATTGTTTTAATACTGATGATTTTGGCATACAGCTCATGAAAACCCAAAATTCCTATCTCAAAAAATTAGCATATTTCATCCGACCAATAAAATAAGTGTTTTTTATACAAAAAAAGTCAACCTTCAAATAATTATGTTCAGTTGTGCACTCAATACTTGGTCGGGAATCCTTTTCCAGAAATGACTGCTTCAGTGCGGCGTGGCATGGAGGCAATCAGCCTGTGGCACTGCTGAGGTGTTATGGAGGCCCAGGATGCTTCGATAGCGGCCTTAAGCTCATCCAGAGTGTTGGGTCTTGCGTCTCTCAACTTTCTCTTCACAATATCCCACAGATTCTCTATGGGGTTTAGGTCAGGAGAGTTGGCAGGCCAATTGAGCACAGTAATACCATGGTCAGTAAACCATTTACCAGTGGTTTTGGTACTGTGAGCAGGTGCCAGGTCGTGCAGAAAAATGAAATCTTCATCTCCATAAAACTTTTCAGCAGATGGAAGCATGAAGTGCTCCAAAATCTCCTGATAGCTAGCTGCATTGACCCTGCCCTTGATAAAACACAGTGCACCAACACCAGCAGCTGACATGCCACCCCAGACCATCACTGACTGTGGGTACTTGACACTGGACTTCAGGCATTTTGGCATTTCCTTCTCCCCAGTCTTCCTCCAGACTCTGGCACCTTGATTTCCGAATGACATGCAAAACTGAGCAACAGTCCAGTGCTGCTTCTCTGTAGCCCAGGTCAGGCGCTTCTGCCGCTGTTTCTGGTTCAAAAGTGGCTTGACCTGGGGAATGCGGCACCTGTAGCCCATTTCCTGCACACGCCTGTGCACGGTGGCTCTGGATGTTTCTACTCCAGACTCAGTCCACTGCTTCCGCAGGTCCCCCAAGGTCTGGAATCGGTCCTTCTCCACAATCTTCCTCAGGGTCCGGTCACCTCTTCTCGTTGTGCAGCGTTTTTTGCCACACTTTTTCCTTCCCACAGACTTCCCACTGAGGTGCCTTGATACAGCACTCTGGGAACAGCCTATTTGTTCAGAAATTTCTTTCTGTCTTACCCTCTTGCTTGAGGGTGTCAATGATGGCCTTCTGGACAGCAGTCAGGTCGGCAGTCTTACCCATGATTGCGGTTTTGAGTAATGAAACAGGCTGGGAGTTTTTAAAAGCCTCAGGAATCTTTTGCAGGTGTTTAGAGTTAATTAGTTGATTCAGATGATTAGGTTAATAGCTCATTTAGAGACCCTTTTCATGATATGCAAATTTTTTGAGACAGGAATTTGGGGTTTTCATGAGCTGTATGCCAAAATCATCAGTATTAAAACAATAAAAGACCTGTTATAATATAACTGAAATATTTCAGTTGGTGTGCAATGAATCTAAAATATATGAAAGTTTAATTTTTATCATTACATTATGGAAAATAATGAACTTTATCACAATATGCTAATTTTTTGAGAAGGACCTGTGTATATATATATATATATATATATATATATATATATATATATATATATATATATATTGCTGATGACATGTTGACAGGCAGCACGCAAAATATGTATTATTTGTGGTTGAATTGTTATAGTGAAGTCAAACTCACAATTGCTATATTTATAGATCATATTTTTCACCCAAATGAGGAATAATTAAATTAATAAATGATAAAAAGAGAAATTATATATTATATATATATCAAGGCACAGCTTTATTTTTGTGTATAGGGTTGGTAGAAGCTAATGAGGATTTTTAAAACTTTGGACTTGGTTTTAAAAGGATGGTGAGAATTAAAAAATCAGAGACTGCTTGTATCACAGAGGGATAAAAAGCACTTTCTTTTTCACTTTAATCATTTATCCTCCCAGCACTTCAAAATACCCATCAGACATCTTTCAGAAGTCACCTGCTTACCTGCTTAGCTTTTGAAGTTGATCAAACAGGATATTTTTACCTGCACCACTTCACAAGAGAGTAAAAAACAACACCGCTTCATTGCATCACATGCATCCTTTTTTTCATAGCAGGTCACAAACATCTCCATAATCTGGTGTAATTATAGCAGACTCTTTCTCATAGCTGTCCCTCCTCCTCCTCCATCTTTGCCTGTGTGTCTCTATCCAGTGTCTGTCTCAGTAGGCATGAAAGTGTTCACACGCCTGGACAGTTTCTCCTCTGTGACTCCGTCTGCTGTGTGTGTGTCATGTTTGTCAGGATCTTCATCCCTAAGAAGCACAGGCAGCGCTTTGATGAGATGGTCTCTCAGAGTTTGATCAGTCGGTTGAGGGGCCGAAGCTTCAGCGAGCACAGGAACAACCGCCTGCGGCGCAGCCGGAGCGAAGACCACCCCGAACGACTGCTGTCTGTGTCCACTAGAGCCAGTTCTGTGCCCCGGACCTCGAATGAGGATGTGGCCATGCCTCCCGCCCGTGGCCTCCGCAAGACCACCTCTCTCATCGCAGGCCATTCCAGCTCCTTCTCTACCCGCAGGTCAGTGAAAGTGTCACTCTCAGAAGAATTACACACTTTTCCTTTTCTCCTGTGGTTTATTGTTGATGTGGTAGAAATTTTAATTGGCGTTTGCTTTTGTATTTTTGGAATGTTTCATATTCCAATAAATCAGTTAGTGTTCCTTTAACAATTATTTTACTTTATGCTTTTTAATTGTATTTATTCTTATTCTCATTTGATTTTTTTATGCTTTTATTAGATTTTGCTATATTAGTTTTATTTTTTATTTGTTTTTGTTAGAAAATAGTTGTCGTGTTACATTATTAGGTTCATGTAAATATAATCCTGAGTGATGGAAGCATGGATGGATGGATAGATGAAAGGATGGATAGATAAAAGGATGAATGGAGGGTTGGATGGATGGATAAATGGATGGACAGATCGATAGATGGATGGATAGATGGATGGATGGATGGATGAATAGATTGACTGACAGACAGACAGACAGACAGACAGACAGACAGACAGATAGATAGATAGATAGATAGATAGATAGATAGATAGATAGATAGATAGATAGATAGATAGATAGATAGATAGATAGATAGATAGATAGATAGATAGATAGATCGATCCCTTCTTGTTGGATTTCCAATTTTCACAACTGTTGTAGCCTGTAAATGGTGGAGATTTTATGATTCATGTTACTTTTAGTCATATTATTTGACACCTGCGTATGTGTGAGAGAGTAAATATGACACATCACCAAGATTCGTCCTCAATATTATGCTTTAAACTTTACTACACAAGTGAATTTCGTAAGTATGAATTAATTATCTCTTAATTTTGTGTCTGATGCATAAATAGGAAAAGGTGGGAGGATGTGAAATCCTGTCAGTCACTAGTACAATACACACTTGATATGTCACCGGGAATGCAGGTGTAGTTTCTCTTTAATAACGTGGGTAAGACTGAATGTGTGGTTTCATTGGACTGGAGAATTGAAAGCTACGTATTTACATAATGACAGCATATACATAATGGAGATTCCTTGAGCCACACAGGGAAAGCAAATGAAGTCTGTAGGAGAAGAGCTCTTCATATGCATCAGTAGTCCGAGTATATGACTGTAGTGGAAGAAATTCAAAGAGATTATTTGACTATATCTATTAATAGCACTACCTTTAAAGAAAACAACAATCAGAATAATATATGTGGCATATGAGCAGATTGGATCCGTATTCATTTCCTTTCTCTGTGTGGGTCAAGACTGGACAAACACAATATATATATATATATATATATATATATATATATATATATATATATATATATATATATATATATATATATATATATATATATATACACTGTGTACATATTTGTGTGTGTGTGTAATATCTATATAATATTTTCCAGAAATATAAAATTCATATTATTTTAATAAACAAGTCAGCCTGCATTATATAAATAATCAATATTTTCAATTTCTTCTCCCCATTGTGTTTCATTAGGACAGTACGCGTGTACAAAGGGAACCAGAGTTTCGGGTTTACTCTGCGTGGCCATGCTCCAGTCTGGATTGACTCTGTAATACCAGGTATGAAATGAACAAAAACGGTTGTGGATATAAGTAAAGGTTTCACTGTCTTATATATATATATATATATATATATATTTATATATATATATATATATATATATATATATATATATATATATATAGATGTGTATGTGTGTGTGTGTGTGTGTGTGTGTGTGTGTGTATTAATGGATCAAGTGTTGCCGTTTAGAGAAAAACAATAACACTTTATCTTCTATTCTGTATCTATTATCTTTATAATTTTTTTGTACTTTAAAAAAGTACACGTACTGCGTTAGATTTAACTGGGAAGGGTCATAGCACTTGCATATTGTTGTCCTATTGTTAGTTTAACTGCTTCTATTGTTCTCATTTGTAAGTCGCTTTGGATAAAACCGTCTTCTAAATGAATAAATGTAAATGTAAACAACTTGGATTTTATAAATAAAATATAAACCTTCCCATTTACATTTTTTGTATGACAGCAATATTATTGTTGCTCTTCAAAATTATTCTCCGAGTAGTATTTTCAAACGTTGAACTTTCGTCTTCATATGGGAAGGGTTTGTGTCTTGTGGTGCATTTATTTTAGTTGACATCCTACAACAAAACAAGGCTATTTTAAAAATATAAAAATATATATTTTGGACATGAAACAAGTGAAGGGGAGTCAATTATTAGACATATTACTGAAGCAGATGACATGAATGCCGAAATCATGAAAGTTCTGTCATTTCTGACTCATGGCGGCCATTAAAAAGTTAGGAGGCAAAAGCTGGCAGTGTGCAAGAACAGCAGGAGATGAGAGAGAGAGAGAGAGAGAGAGAGAAACGAGAAGACACAACAGCAGATTCTCCATAGGCTGATTCAGAGTGGCACAGGTGGTAGAGCTCTGTTTTTATCTAGCACAAATCCTTTTAGATTCACACTTTTCCCACAACCAGCACTCAAGCCAAAAAGAGGCATCCATTCTTGGGCAGAATGTGACAAACACCCAAGCTGCAGTGTCTTGACTTAAAGATCTTGCGTCATTTCAAAGGGCATCAAATGAGCACAGCTTAATCTCAGTTGGAGCCCGTATGATCTGCTGTCAGTAGTTACTTTCTGCTTGGTCTGTTGCCATTCCTTCTCCAGGCAGCCCTGCTGAGAAGGCGGGTCTCAAACCTGGAGATCGCATCCTGTTTCTCAATGGGTTGGACATGAGGTGAGGCTTGTGGTTGGGTTGCATTGGAATAGATTGCTTTTATCCTAATGTGGAACTGCAATAGAGTTTTAAACAAGCATCACTATTATTTTTTATCCATTTTTAAACATAAGTATTAAACTTTCTACATCATTTTGAAAATAAATATATATACTCAAATCATCTGCCTTGTTAAATAAAGGTGTGCTGGTACTTCTCAAAGCCATCTGACTTGGGATTTTCACCTGGTGGATGATAAAACAGGCAAAATAGTCCCATAGAGACCAGAATATGGGGTGGGGGATCTTTTGACCAGTTAGTATCCCTTTACAACCCCCTAGTGACACCCAGAACATCCTACCAACCCCATAGGAGCTCAATAACTAACAATCAGAATTCCTTAGCATCCACCTAGCAGTGCCATGGCAGCAATGCACAACACTGTATCATCGCAGTACTTGATGGTACAGTTCTCTTTGATACATTCGTTATCGGTTAGAATAAATCAGGTCAAGTTTCACTAATATATAAATACCATTTGTGATCACATTGAATCTTCTTTGCATGTTTATAAACCTGTAAGTTAACACTGTATATGTGTCATGTATTTGTGCATCATCTCAGGAGCTGTTCACATGAGAAGGTGGTGTCTATGCTGCAGGGGAGTGGGGCAATGCCAAGCCTGGTGGTTGAAGATGGCCCGCCAGCCTTCACCATAACTGAACCAGAGCAGGTGGAGATTTCTCCCCGCTCCCGTGCTCCTGTGCTCAGCTCCCTGCAGTGGGTCGCTGAGATCCTGCCTCCCAGTATCCGTGTTCAGGGCCGCACCTTCAGCCAGCAGCTCGAGCACCTTCTCACGCTTCAGGAGAGATACACCATTTGCAAGGCCCTGGAAGCCTTCTTCCAGCACAGGTGAAGGACATGCCCATAGTATGAAGTAAAAGAAAGTGTATTCTCACATGGCAATGACACGTTGCTTCTCTAAGAACATTTGTGTGAAACCTGATTTGATTTACTTTTTCTTCCGTGCCATCAGAAATGTAGACACTTTGATTGTGGACGTCTTCCCTGTGTTGGATACTCCAGCAAAACAGGTGATCTGGCAGTTTGTTTACCAGTTGCTGACATATGAGGAGCAGGAACACTGTCAGAACAAGATCTCCCGCTTCCTTGGCTATAAAGTTACACGTGAGCACTACTTTCTGGTCATTCCTCTTCAGTCTGTATAGAATATTTGTATATATGCATGTATGCTTGCGTGTACTTATTATTGATAGTGCCAACAGCAGATCCCGAACCTCCAGCCCATGAGCCTCACCGTCGCAGCAGCTCTATGAAAGTGACAGGAACCACCTACAGGAGCAGTGTGAGGGGACGCAGCTCAGATGATCTGGTTATCGGCACTCACCTGGGCATGGGTAGGCTGTCTTCAAACACTATGTTGTATTACACTGCATCATATAGCCAAATTATGCCAATGCCCCCCAAATATGAAATATCTTACTGTTAAAATCTAGGACTGTCTATAGTCAAAATAGTGGTTTAATCTCATGATTTCCGTCTAACCTTTAAAAAAGAAAATTGGTAAGTACAGGTCCTTCTCAAAAAATTTGCATATTGTGATAAAGTTCATTATTTTCCATAATGTAATGATAAAAATTTAACTTTCATATATTTTAGATTCATTGCACACCAACTGAAATATTTCAGGTCTTTTATTGTTTTAATACTGATGATTTTGGCATACAGCTCACGAAAACCAAAAATTCCTGTCTCAAAAAATTAGCATATTTCATCCGACCAATAAAAGAAGTGTTTTTAATACAAAAAAAAGGTCAACCTTCAAATAATTATGTTCAGTTATGCACTCAATAGTCAATACTTGGTCGGGAATCCTTTTCCAGAAATGACTGCTTCAATGCGGCGTGGCATGGAGGCAATCAGCCTGTGGCACTGCTGAGGTGATATGGAGGCCCAGGATGCTTCGATAGCGCCCTTAAGCTCATCCAGAGTGTTGGGTCTTGCGTCTCTCAACTTTCTCTTCACAATATCCCACAGATTCTCTATGGGGTTCAGGTCAGGAGAGTTGGCAGGCCAATTGAGCACAATAATACCATGGTCAGTAAACCATTTACCAGTGGTTTTGGCAGGTCGTGCTGAAAAATGAAATCTTCATCTCCATAAAGGTTTTCAGCAGATGGAAGCATGAAGTGCTCCAAAATCTCCTGATAGCTAGCTGCATTGACCCTGCCCTTGATAAAACACAGTGGACCAACACCAGCAGCTGACATGGCACCCCAGACCATCACTGACTGTGGGTACTTGACACTGGACTTCAGGCATTTTGGCATTTCCTTCTCCCCAGTCTTCCTCCAGACTCTGGCACCTTGATTTCCGAATGACATGCAAAACTGAGCAACAGTCCAGTGCTGCTTCTCTGTAGCCCAGGTCAGGCGCTTCTGCCGCTGTTTCTGGTTCAAAAGTGGCTTGACCTGGGGAATGCGGCACCTGTAGCCCATTTCCTGCACACGCCTGTGCAAGGTGGCTCTGGATGTTTCTACTCCAGACTCAGTCCACTGCTTCCGCAGGTCCCCCAAGGTCTGGAATCGGTCCTTCTCCATAATCTTCCTCAGGGTCCGGTCACCTCTTCTCGTTGTGCAGCGTTTTTTGACACACTTTCTCCGTCCCACAGACTTCCCACTGAGGTGCCTTGATACAGCACTCTGGGAACAGCCTATTTGTTCAGAAATTTCTTTCTGTCTTACCCTCTTGCTTGAGGGTGTCAATGATGGCCTTCTGGACAGCAGTCAGGTCGGCAGTCTTACCCATGATTGCGGTTTTGAGTAATGAAAAAGGCTGGGAGTTTTTAAAAGCCTCAGGAATCTTTTGCAGGTTTAGAATTAATTAGTTGATCCAGATGATTAGGTTAATAGCTTGTTTAGAGACCCTTTTCATGATATGCTAATTTTTTGAGACAGGAATTTTGGGTTTTCATGAGCTGTATGCCAAAATCATCAGTATTAAAACAATAAAAGACCTGAAATATTTCAGTTGGTGTGCAATGAATCTAAAATATATGAAAGTTTAATTTTTATCATTACATTATGGAAAATAATGAACTTTATCACAATATGCTAATTTTTTGAGAAGGACCTGTATGTTTGAAAATTTGCTGTTAAACATTTTTTTTGACAGCCCTAAAGAAATACATTTATGAAAATTCTCTATAATTTCCCACTGACCCCTTAGGACCTGGAGGTCTGACATGCTGGCATGAGTTCAAATGAAACACGTTTACACATAAAACACAGCCTATATATATATATATATATATATAGTGAAATTAGCATTACAGATCATGAAAACAGCACTTTAATCATTATTGTAGAAACCTGGAGCTCATTTCTTATCAGCTTTCTTAGCAAACCAAAATAGTTGATGGGCTATTTTCTTTCGTCATAAGGAATTTGCACTGAGCCAGTGGAAATGGCGCCTATGAGACTAACTCCTGGAGAGAGACAATCAGGGGATGGAACATCCTTACCAGAGACACCCAACAATCTGACTAATGTGAGCGCTCTTCTTTGATTTGTACAGGTTTGCAAACATTGAAACGGTTAAGAAATTACACAAATGTACTGTCTTTATATTAACAACCCAGTCCCTGTGCTCTGTCTAGCTGTCAGCTGTGTATGCCGAGCTGGAGAATGTCTATGCCGGGAAGAGATCCAAATCTCTGAAGACTCGAGCTCCTCCTGCTCTTGACTCTCTGGTTAACGTGGATGTCTTCCCGCATGCTTCCTCACAGTCTGTCAGGGCACACTCTTCCTCTCCATCTGTTCGGGCCATTTCAGGTACATGACAGGTTTTTGATTGGCATTGTAGCTTCTGATTTTCTAGAATGTCCTTGTCATTTCTCTTTGTAATAGGTGGAAATTACATCTGAGGCTGAGTCTAATGTCAGAGACATTTGATCTTCCTAACCATTGGTTTTTCATCTTCATCTCTCAGGTAGGCGCAAATCTGCATCAGCGCAGCCTGTGCCTCCTCCTCCGCCACCTCCACCTCCTCCACAGCCTGACTCTTGGATGCAGGAGCCTCCCCTCAGTCCTCAGTGCCCCTGTTACCCTCCAGGTCTTCCCTCTCAAACAAGTGCTGAGTCCAACCCCTACATCAGTTTAGACAGCCCACCTCTCTCTCCACCCTCTCCTCCCGACTACCCTCCTAGTCCACCCATTCGCAAAAAGCGCTATACCTTCTCACGTCCACCCCGTACCCCAGACACAGATCTGTTCATGGAGGCTCTGAGTGAACAGCTAGGACAGCAGTTATCTGTGGATGACTTCCTGTCACCAGAGAATGACTATGAAGAGGTTTGTATTGTATTGTATTAGAATGGTTAATTGCTTTGATATTTGCTTTTTATTGTTGTGACAATACTTCATTGGCATGACAAGTACAGTGGATAATCTTAAATGGCTAATCTATAATGCCATTTGTGTGTTTTGCTTCAAAAATAAAACCAGGATGTTGTCCAGATGACTTTCCAGGATGAGGAAGAGGAGGTAGAGGAAGAGGAAGAGGAGGATGAGGAAGAAGAGGAGGAAGAGGGTCCGTACATGCCTCCCGAGTTAAGCAGTCCAAGCGAAGTGCATAGTAGCAGTGAGGATGCCAGCTCTCTCACCTACTCCTCCAGCTCTGAGCACATTCCTCCACCCCCTCTGACTCCTCCTCCCCCTCCCCCTGTCCAATTCAACGACCCCCCTACACCTGCTAGATTCACCCCTGACCACACACCTCGACAGTTGACCATCCGTCGCCACCCTGGACCACCTCCTCCGCCTCCACCAAGGGCTAACCCACCTCCAAAACGACAGTCCATTCACAAGGTGTTGCCCACACGTGATGAGCAGATGACTCAGCACCAAGTCCTTCAGGAGCACCACTCACTTCCAGTTCAACCAACAACTGGCCACCCTCAGCAATTTCAGCAGCAGATGCACCAATCTCTGCCCCCTATGCTTTCTCCAGAAATAAACCAGTCATCCATCCCCATCCATGCAATGTACGAGATGCACCATCAGGTTAATCCAGCTCACCAGGTTCATCAACACCACCAGATGGAACAGGATCACCAGATGCATCCAATGTATCAAAATAAACCAAGTCGCCAATCTCAGTCTATCAAAGTGCATCAAAGCCGTCACTCACACCAGACTGTTCAGACTCAACTCTCTAGTTCTATGGATAGGCTTGATAGGATTGAAAGAAAAGAACACTCGGCTAGACATATCTATGAGATGCAGTCCCAACCCTTGCATTCAGATCAACAAATACAACATGCTTATCAGATGCATCAGAGTCATCAGGCCCACCTCTCAAGCTCTATGGATAGACTTGACCGATTGGAGCACATCCAGCGCATGGAACGCTTGGAGAATTTGGAGAGAATTGAGAGATTGGAAAGGGCTGATAGACAAATGCACAGAGCACACATGGCTCAAGCCGTTTCTCAAGCTATTCAACCATCTCAGCAGACTCCGCAACAGTACCTCCAACAGATGAATCAAGCTCATCAAGCCTACCCACCCACCCAGCCTCCTCCGCCAAGCCGCCACATTCACCAGATTGAACACATACACCAGGTTCAGCCCATCCAGTCGGCTCCTCAGTACCACCAGATCCACCAGCCCCACCAAACTCACCAGAACCAACAGATTCTGTCAACCTTCCAACCTCATCCTTCACAACAGCCACAACAGCCACAGCAGCTTCAGCAGCAACAGATGCAGCAGCAACAACAACTTCAGCAGCAGCAGATTCAACAGCAGCAGCAGATTCAACAGCAGCAGCAGATTCAACAGCAACAACAGCTTCAGCAGCAGCAACAGCTTCAGCAACAGCAAATTCAGCAGCAACAAGTTCAGCAGCAACAACAGATTCAGCAACAGCAACAGCATCGCTCAACCCCTCAAATTCCCCCCACTGCACAGGCCAGACAGAGCCCTCAACCCATGTATCACGAATACCGTCATCACCACCACCATCATAGCCACCATGAAGCCCAGTCCCAAACACAGCCACCAAGTACACCCCAATCTCAAACTCACCACTGCACTGAAGGGTCCACTGTGGAGCCACCTCCTCCACCACCTTTACCTCCACCTTGCGTGCCGCCTCCTCTTCCAAAGGCCTCACCGCAAAAATCGGATTCCAGTCATATGAGTGTAAAGAGGCTACGCTGGGAACAGGTGGAAAATTCTGAGGGAACCATTTGGGGACAGGTAATGTAGTTTGCCTTGAAACCAGCCTGAAAAGCTAAGTGTTTGTGTGGTTAAGAACTGCTTATGTCTCAAATAGCTGTTATTAGAGATTTACAGCATTCACTTTTGACTCAATAAATTTAGACAATGTTCTGCATCCGGTCTGGTAAGCTTTAAGGATATCTGATTCCAGTGGTTGTTTATTATATTTGTGGTTTCAAACTGGTAAAAGAGCATAAACCACTCACAACTGACAATTCTCTAATATTTAGAGGTGACCTTGAAAGGATTTAGTATGCCATTTGAGACATATATTGAGGTCTGTAGTAATGAGGAACATTTCATGAGGTTCATTGTCATGTGTTTGTCTCATTCCATTAGAATGAAGTATGTAAGGACAGATGTGTTTTCTCACTGCAGTTGGAAGAAGACTCTGATTATGACAAGCTGAGTGACATGGTGAAATACCTAGACTTGGAGCTTCATTTTGGAACACAAAAGAGCCCTGGTGAGTAAAGTGTGAGAAAGGTTATATGTATTACTCATTTCCAAGCTGATACAAACAAGCTGCTGACCAGCTTCTGACCAGCAATCACCAATTGCTTTAAAAGAGAAAGATACAGTACGGTGAATAGGTAGTAACAGGCAACATTTGTTGTTTGTAGAGTGTACTGATCTCCGTTTTGAATTAACAAGGATAATGGAATATTTCTGTCTTTTAATACTTTAAAGCACAGTAAAGTCCATCATTTAAAGTGAGAAAATGAGGAACACCTGTGATTCTGCCCAATACTGGCTGTCCTTGAAAATCGAGTGTTCAGACAACAAGAGCCATAGTAAAAGAGGACACTAAGATGCCTACCGCAGCTCTTAAGGAGTTACAGTCCTCCTTGACTGAGACAACAATAGCTTGCACATATCATGAATCTAGCTCGAACTGAAAGGTTGCAAAAACATCTCACCTTGAGAGACCTTGAGAAAACCTCTTTATAGCTCATCTTATGAAAGACAGAGGGAGATTCTAAGGTCTTATATGATGGAAATTTGAACTTCTGGGCCAATGAGCTGTTTGTCATTGACCTTTAATATAAACCCATGAAACATTTAGCCACTTTTCCACTGCTGAGCTGAATGGTTCTAAGAACGGTAAGGAACGGTTCCAGTTATATTTCCACTTGAGCTTTGTTCGGCACAGCAGGATTGACAACCATTTTCGGCCCGCCAATGGAAAAGTGGCTTTTGATTTGTTTTTTAGTTTTTATTTATTTATTTATTTTATATAATACCCAATAAACAAATATGCGGGGGGAATTATTCCTTTAATCTTTTGAGCATGAAGATGAACACCACCACAATGTTGTGGTGCCAGTGGTAAATGTCTCTACGCCCAGACTTTCCGCCTTGCAGTGTGGAATGGTATTGGTCATAATTAAGTTTTAATTGTAAATGTTGGCTGTACAAATTATTTCTTTGTTTACTGTGGATGAAGAATGGTGGGAAATCTAGCCAGAAAGCTCTTCTCCAGTCTATGAGGAGGCAGGCTTGTGTGACAAAACTATGTTTTCCTATCATTTCCAACCAATATCACTAACAAGCTCATATGTAGTGTAGCGTCTGGACCAATCACACACACAAATTATTCATTATATTTAATGAATTGTCCGGCAAACTTACTCTCCCAACAAAGATCTGTATAACATCCCCCGAAACTAACATCACAATGAAGCTAGCACCACTGGCAGAACTCAGTGTCCGGTTACATTGATAAGAAGTTTTACGACCCTGGAATTCCTGAGAGATGTGACTCTTACTTAAATCTTACTGAGAAGGAGATTTAAGCCCTGTTAATCCTATATATTATATATATATATATATATATATATATATATATATATAACCACTTGAGAAATGTATAAACATGTATCTAATTTTCACATCTCATGATTTTCCTTCTGATGTTGTTTTGGCCTATGTTTTCTTTTAAACTCTAATGGGTTGGTTAATGTTTCAGACTTTGCATCTATGGTTAACCAAAATCATATGTGTGGCATGTTTGATCTCTATAACTTGGTACTTTGAAGATAGAAATGACTGTGTACATGATATATCGATAACAACAACATAGTATTACAAGAATATTTCATAGTTCTTCATCAAGCTACCTCCCATCCAGCGTGCACATGCAAATGAGCCCTCTTGGAACAAAGACCCATAAATCAAATTCTCCCGCCTGGAAACTCCACCTTTCTCATTGGTCGAGCCAATCCCGGGAGGCGGGACCTTTCTAAATCTTTAAATTGCATCGACTTCCACCATTGACTCTCTTGGTTTCTCAGATGCTGTCCTGCGTGGCCTCACCAGGGCCCCAGGCCTTGACCAAACCAGCCATGTGCTCATTCAGGAGAGAGAGGACTCTCTCAAGCACGACAAAACCAAGGACAACCTCAGGACTTGGTCGAATCGTCTTCATTCAACGCAGAAGAAGTGCGTCTCAACTCCCACCATCTGCTCTGCATGTCCTCCCAGGCCCAGGGCCGGCAGTCCACAAGCTGCACTCCAGCCATGAGAACAGAGTCAAACTAACCACGCAAGTTCATCATATTCTCTTCAATCTAACTCAGAAGAAAACGATTGCAACTTCAACATTTGACACTCACGGAATCAACAACAACTTCAATTTTCAACAACTTCAAGAATTGTGTCCATTGCAAACGCAAATCGCAAATATACTTTTAATGAGGTGCTTTGAAAATGATAAACTGATGGTTCTTTTCACAGTTAAATGGATCTTTTCCATAGTTCCATTTCCTGCCTCCGGTTTCATTCTGTCACTTTAACCATCTACCTATGAATGCATGAATGAATGTGTAACTGTTTGTATGTTAGTTATGTTTTCCTGTTTTTGTTAATAAAACCTGTGCACAATATGTGTTTGGTTCTGACTCCCTGCTTGCATACAAAGTTTAATTTACGATCTTGACCCTGTTACATGCTCTAAGCACTGTACATGCTAGGAAAGACTTATTTTTCTGTGGAAATGAAAGATACCCTTTTCTTAGAATAAATTAATAATCAAAAGAGTTCATTGGACGAACTGCTTAATTGATTGTAATGTTAATTTAGCTACCTCAAGTAAATTATATTAACTGATCCAAATATTCATAATCAATTATAACCAGTTATTATTGATTATTAATATTTCATAGAGCTGATTTGCTACAGTAGGAACTCCCAGAGAGGACTTGAAGGCACTATAGGACATGACTATTCTTTTTTACCAATTGAATCAGTGTTTACCCTCACTCACGGTACGATTCATGTCTCAGTTTCTCTTCCAGAGCTCTCACCTCAGGTGGAGACTTTCAAGAAGAAAGATGTGGTGGAGATTCTCTCCCGTAAGAAAGCCTACAATGCTTGTGAGTAACAAATAATGATTGAAGTCAGGGAATTTTTCTCGTTTCTTTTTCGGGCTGTAATGGACTGCAGTGTTTAGGCCTACTTGTAAATGTTTAGATGATGTTCATGTGTGCTGCCCAGTCAAGTATTTACTTCTATATGACCCTGTCCTTTTTTGTCTTGCTTCGTCACAGTGTTTTTAAATTAGACTTGATAATGCTCTTTTTGCTTACTATTCCAACTGTTAGACGATGAGCCTCTTAGCTTTTAGCCATTAGCATGCAAGCACATGGTCCTTGTACACTTTATCGTCTCTTCTATCATTTTTATAGCAATCTTAATTGCCCATCTGAAGCTGTCGCCAGGCGAGCTACACCAAGTGCTGATGACGATGTCAAGCGAACGCTTGGAGTCCCCACATATTAAACAACTGCTCCTGTATGCACCAGACGATGATGAGGTCAGACAGTACGAGCAGTACAGTGATGACCCAAGCAAACTCAGCGAGCCTGATCAATTTGTCCTACAGGTACATGATGAATAAGAGGTGTAATGATAGAGTTTGATAAATAAATGATATTTATTTTATTTTAGCAGGATATTTATTATTATAATTTTTTTGTTGTGGCAAATACTATGATTATATGTTAAAGTATATGTTTTATTGTATTTTTTTGTGTGTATAATTTTAACAATTTGTGCTTTTGTATATATTCAGATGCTTTCGGTGCCCGAGTATAAGACCCGCTTGAAAAGCCTGCATTTTAAGACTACATTGCAAGAGAAAACAGAGGAGATGAGAGGGGCCTACGACTGTGTTTTCCAAGCTTCAATGGAGCTCAAGAACAGCAAAAAACTGGCCAAGATTCTGGAGGTATAATTCCTTCAGTCATTTAGTTTCTCCCCAGGCATGCATGATAATACAGTCACGCAATCAAACAAAGAAAATCATTCACAGATAAAAGACTGTTGACATGTTCTTAAGGCAGGCTGTTCATAACACGCACTGAATACTGTTGGATAAAAATTACCTTCTTATCATGGCATGTAGATTAACTTATTTGTTTGTTTTTTTCCAGTTTGTGCTGGCTATGGGGAATTATCTGAATAACGGCCAACCAAAGACCAATAAAACAACTGGATTTAAGATAAATTTTCTCACTGAAGTAAGCCTTGTCGCAGTAAATGCATCGTTCATCATTAGGTTTCGTAAAAGTTTATTTAAAGCATTCATTTTTAACATTATATAACAACAATTCTCCATTTTTCTACTTAAAGCTCAGTACCACCAAAACAGTGGATGGAAAGTCAACATTTCTACATATCCTGGTGAAATCATTATGCCAGCACTTTCCCGAGGTTCTGGACTTTAGGAAGGAGCTTATGACGGTGCCACAAGCAGCCAAAGGTGAACATCTACTTGAGTCCAGTTTCTCTGGACGGTTCTTATATGCAGTCCGAATTCATTCGGTTTTTCAGTGATGTTTCATGGATGAAGGCTGAAGACTTATTCAAACACTGATTACACAGTCCATAGTGCTCCTCATCAAGTTATGTCTGAGACATGGATCATCATTCCCATTTAATGTTGGTTTCCATAGAGGGTGCTGCAGATTTCTTTAATATTTGTCATTGATTTGTTCTCCACAGTGAATCAGAGAAACATCACCTCTGACTTTAATGACCTACATGCCACAATCCAGGACATTCGGTTAGCCTGCCAGCAGATGCCAGCCGCCGCTGAGGATCGATTTGCTGTTGTTATGAGTGTATCCTCCATCATTATATCTAAAATGGCTAGATATGATATGCTAGATAAGTCCACATGGGAAGTTAATTTTTACCAGTTGGGAAGTCATAATTATGATGTCAGCTGAGTTCAAATAAAACTTTGGTCGGAGATAGTGATGTACCTTTTTCAACTAGAATTTAGCAAGATTTTTATATCACATCCACAAAATGATGATAATGTGCATTGGGTGGGTTATTATTCAATTTATAATGTATATAGAATTGTTATAAATTTTAATGTAAATTGTACAATACTATGGTATTTTATGTAATAAACTTTGATGTAAATTCAAAAAAATCCTAAATTTGAACAAATTTGAACAAATTTACATCTATTAGATGCAACATGTTTTCTCACTGACATGTGGAAACTCTAGGTTTAAGGAAAATCCAGAGTTTCCCCACTCGTAATTACGACTTTGTGGTGACTTGCATGTGTGTTCAAGTCATAAATACAAACTTTCCGACATTACTTGAATGCACTTTTAGCATGTCTTATAGTTGCAAAAATGGAATGGTGACACTTTGTATAAGACTTTTCCCAGCAGACCCAGGTCAGATACCAAGCAGGACAAGATTATATGAACATTTCGACCATGGAATATGCTTGATATTTGCCAAATTCATCACAAACCACCTTAACTACTTGCATGTAGGGATTTCTGGAAAACAGTCACCCTGCAGTGCAGTCTCTTGAGTCTCTACAGCAGCTGGCGATGGAAGAGTTCTGCAAAGTCGCTTCATTCTTCGGGGAGGATGGAAAGACCACCGCCACTGAGAGTTTCTTTGGTATCTTCGCTGACTTCATTGCCAAATTTGAGGTAAGCTTTGTATTCGACAACCTGATGGATATTTATTTTTCAATTTGCAAATCAATTTAGTAAATGAGGTGAATGCTAGCAAAGAAATGCATTGAGGCTTTTAGCACAGACAGGTGGAAAAATAGGTCACTCATCCTTCCCTCATCTGAGCTCACTCGAGAGCTGTTTTTAGACATGCTCTACTCGCTAATGTTTTACCAAACATTAACAATGTCTGTTACAAGACTAACACAAAGAATGTCATTGATGCACGGTCAAATCCAAAGAAATAAAAGTTGCAATATTCACAATAAAGAAAAGCATGAATTTCATTAAGTATCAGTTGTTAATGTATTTGACAAAGATACCCCAGATCAATCGCGTAAAAATTTTACTAATAGATATCACCATACTTCCCCGATTGACTGAGATTAAGAATTGCAAAAAAAAATGTTGTTTTACAAATTTTCTAAAATGTTGGAAATGAGGCATTATCTATTTAAATAAACACAAATTGGCGTACATTGAATTCTGAACATTGGATAAGCCAGGTTTAAAATTAATGTTTTATTTTGTCTACAATTTAGAGTTAAAGTTTTTTTACGGAGGGCTTTTTGGATAAAGAAAATGCACTCAACGGGAAAAAAAGTTTTAATAAAGAAAATGTTGCATAAAATCAGGTAAATGACATATGAACAGACCCCTCTTTAAAAGCCTTCAGAATATAGATAGAAATAAAACAGTAAAGTTTGGTGTATCTACAATGTACATTAAGTGCACTGAAATAGAAATTTCTGGCACAGCTCTGCAGTAAAAACTCATTTTGAGAACACAGCCTGATATAATATAATAAAAGATATGTACTTTAATTAAAATCTACACATGCAAATAAAGTGCAATAAAAATTAACACATAAAAGTGTATTTTGATTGTTTTATTTCCACTAGTCTGAAACAACACTTTATGAAAAGCCAAATAGCCCCAAATCTCAAAATTGACCAATGCTTGGCAAAACAATATTTTTGCCTGCAGTGTCTTGACTTAATAGTGAAAATGATTAGAGTTTATGATATTTCTTATGTACCATGAGTCTGGATGATTAGTTTATATTTTATCGGTATTAAATGTGCATTTCAATATGGTTGTTGTTTTTAGAGGGCTTTGAGTGAAATCCAGACCACAGAAAACCCTCCGCGCAGCCCCAGGAGCCCTCGCACAGCCTCTCCTGTAGCCTGGTGACGAAACCACCCAACATGAGGCACACAGACTTACAGTACATAAACGCTCACTTACATACACTCCTATACATGTCCAGTCTGATATAGTGATAGCCTTACGGTAATTCAAGGACATGTGTACAGTAACAATAATGAGAACTCTCGGGCACAGATTGGACAGGAAAGCTTCTGTTGTAGAGCAAATAGTGCAGGGAAATATCATAAATGGCTTAAAACATTTGCTTTAGGATGTTATTTACAGGGTGGACTGTTTGATTGTTCTTTGTACTCAAACACCAGGACGTTTTTGCCTCTTGTAAATGGACGAGCCAAAAATTGGGGCAAGAATTGCCGCCAAACTTTTTGCAGTGGATTTGTAAACATTAATAAGTGCAGTTAGATAAGATATATTTCATGTAAAGTTTAATTAGGACTGTGAGCGTCAGATTTGGCTGACTTGATATATTAATAAAAGTGTTGTTTAGGAGAAAAGTGCTATAACAATGTGTCTTAATTCTGCTTAAATGTATTTAAACAACTTGGTTTGGAGTTGTTTCTTGGTCATTGTACTGTAAAGGAGGTATTTTGTTAAACTAATGTCTTAACTGATAAAAAGTAATTCCTGGTATGCAGCAGAATGTTTAAGTGCAATATATTATGAATTATTGATGATGATTTCTTTCAAACAAAAAACTGCATTGATAGAGATATTATTTTACGAGAGAGGCAGTTACTGTAGTTGATATATTGCTTTACTAGTTACAGAAGCAATGATGAGCTAGATTATGATTTCACTATATGCATTTGCTATTTTTAAATATTAACTTTTTATTAAAAATTAACCTTTGTGCTGCTTTATATCTGCTTTAATTCCTTATTACCATAGTGAATCATACTATTCTTGTATCATTCTTTTAATTGCTATTCTGAATGTTCAAAAACATTAAACTGGACTTGATTTGTATTAAACTATCAGATTGTAAAAAAAAAATTGTGAAAATATCACAAGTGGTTGAGCCTTTATCTAAGTGTTGACTGGTTTCCCAGATGTACAAATATTTATATAATATTTATCATGTGAATTCATTTTAATTGCAACCATTGCATGGTTGAAATGAAACTAAATGTAAGGAAAATATTTTTTACCATATGATCAAAGCACATTTCATAGCTTTCCTTTATTACTGTTATTTATTGTAATGTCAGTAATGTAAAGTTTTCTACATTCTTTGAATTTTTCTTTTAGGGCTTGTTTCACAATGTTAATAGCTAATTTTCATGCTCTCATCATGGATAGGACGGCCCAAAGAAGAATTTTAGTTTTGATCGACTTCGGGCCCTATTTTAACGATCTAAGCGCATGGTCTAAAAGCGCATGGCGCAAGTGCACTTAGGGCGTGTTCGAATCCACTTTTGCTAGTTTAACGACGTGAAAAATGGTTAGCGCGCGGGACGCATGGTCTAAAAGGGATCTTTTTTTTCCTTATCTTAATGAGTAATGGGTGTGTTTTGGGCGTAACCTGCAATAAACCAATCAGAGTCTCATCTCTAAAAACCAGTTGCGCTCGTGCCATGGTGGATTTGCTATTTACATGGCGGAATTTGCAAGCAGAAAGACTGAACGCTTCTCCAGAGAGGAAATCGCAGTCTATTTCAGTTGCAGACCAGCACGCCCATGGACTCAAATGCATTTGCTTTTTAAACAACGTTGAGCAGGACATGAAAATGATAACTGCGTCAGGCTGAAACTAGCAAAAAACACTTGCGTCACGTTTTGCGCTGCATTGCGCTGGGTGTATGATAGGGCCCTTCGTCTTTAAAGTGCCATAGAAGACGAATTAATGGTTTGTGGTGATAAATGCAAGAAATGTAAATATCTGGAGTTATTATCATTTACAGGGCTGTACAGCACTTTTACTATTGTTTATTCATTTGAGAAATGGCATGATGGCTATTTCAGAGTTTGTTTTCCTTTCTTTTGTAATGTATCATGTATAATAAATGTTGGTGCCTCCCTCTACTAAGTAACTCTGTATAAGTGATGTTGCAACATCGTTCTGTTGTCATTACTGTTTTGGTAATAAAACGCCCTTACATTTTAACCAGCGTGTAGTGTTACATGAAGGCAAGTGGAGTTTGACCCCTTTGATCAGAGAGGAATCATCTCTATGGTACTGAGAGAAACTCTGGGTTCGCTCACTGGAGACCCTGTAAATTCCTGTTTGAATGGACCCTTGACTATAGAGACCTCTGACTGTTTCTGACCCGTTATTCAGGTTAGTTTTGTTCATTTATTTATTTTTATTTATGTAGTAATGGCCATATGTGTACAAGTAATTGTAACGTTACTCCTCTTGAAAAAGTGTTTGAAGTCTTTGATTCAGCTTTGTTTAAATCTTCAGGCTGAAAAAGCACTTTTGATTGTTAATATGCTTGTTTGTTTTATTTTTGGTGAGGGTTCATTATATTTAATGTGAAATACATGAGCATGAATGGATATTAGTGTCAGTAAGAAGAATTTATAATGGGCTACCTTTCATAAGTTTACTGACTTTATTTGCAACTTTACACTTCTCAATACAATTCCCTTTCAATTCGGTCTCAACATTGTGTCAGAGCTAACCCTATGGGGAAAAACCTTCCTCCTAGAAATACTGAAGCCTCATTGGAATAAGAGCATTGTAACACAATGGTCAATGACGTTCAAGCGCGTGAAATTGGGGCACGAAAGCTTCCTATGTAAGCTGGCGGTGAACGGCATTTCCTCAGAATCTCTCTCCTTCAGACAGCTGTTCTGTCTTTAAGAAGACAATTACTACTTGCCAATGAGATTTACTCCAACCAGCACCTGGATTGCTGCTCCCCTGCATGCGTTCTGGTGAGTATGACATAATCTTTCAGCTTTGGAAGAACATGGCTATCCTCACTGTGAAGTAATGAGTGTCAGGATCCTTCATCTCTGTATCGACATCATCTTTGATGATAAACTGGCTTTCTGCTTGCCTTCCGCCACCCAAGAGCCACAGAGCAAGACGCAGCAGCAGCTGAGGCAGGACAGTCAGGGGACGAGCTCACGCCGAGTCAGTGGCCGTGTGCCTCGCTTCCACCTGAACTACTTGTGATTTTCACCAGGGACAGCCTCCGCCCCTCTTATGGAGCCCACAGCCTGGTCTCTTTTGGCATGTCAGAAGATGAGTATGGCCTGCGGTAAACCTTAGGAGTCCATATACACCCATCTCAAAGTGCCAATCTCCCCTGTATAAAGCAAAAAATATCCCTTTTTTTTTTTGCTTATTCACACAATATAAGAAGTCCCTGTCTCAGAACGGTGGTCTGGCGTGTTCAGAGCTCACTACAGATATACGCAGCCCCCTCCAACCACCTCAGGCCTTGTATCCAAACAGCTTGTACAAGCGCAAAATGCTCCAGTCACTCATTCACACAATATAAGCTGTCTTTGTGCTTTGATTGTTCCACTATGCTGTGTGCTTGCTCCAGGGAGTGGAACTGGGATTTATTTTGATGTGAGCTCAGCTTTCACTGGAGCACTCCCAATCTATAATTACTCTCGGCATGACTGCCGCCTTATTGATATTTGGGCATTATGTTGATGTCATGTGATTGATAAATAGCTGCTTTCCCGTCATTTGAGCGCAGTGTTAAACCAGATCCGGTAACTCAGCATTACTGTACTGCCATTTTGCTCTCATCCACTCATGACGACGACAGCAAGACTGTCCACTCTCTTGTGCCTGTCTCTCACGTCAGCTAAACCCTCCTCGCCCATCTAGCCCATTTTTGGATTTGGCTTTAGTTCTGAAAACCTTTGCATGTTCTCCATTCAAACCACTCCAGTCGGTATTGCTGAAAGTGCTCTCTTTCAAGACAGCGCTTTTGCTTGCACTCACATGAGTTAAGCGTGTTAGGGAAAATGTGCTCTTTTAGTCAGCGAGTCCTGCATGTTTTTTGGCCCCAAGGTTACTGTAGAGTTCCTCTCAAACCAAAAACGCGGTTTGTAATCGCTGGTGTTTCTGACGTCACAAACTACCTTGTAGCCAATCACATCAACGTGTGATCGTCACGAGTGGATCTCTGAGCTGGTGTGATTGGCTAATTTGCATATTCGTAGAACCGTGAATACTAAATGAGGCAAGGGTGTAGAGTTAAGGCTGATTTATACTTCTGCATTGTTTGCAATGCAATTACACATGCAGAGGGAGCATGTGAAACCCGAGGGAGGGGTTCTAGCAGACCAATCACAGTATTTGCGGTCCGTGTAGAATTGACGCGTTATTACATTTTTGGAGTGGTGCACATCAAGGTATGTCGTAGGCTACACACAGCCTACGACGTAGCTACGGCGTGAGTTCGACGCAGAAGTATAAATTGGACTTTACATTCAAGCTATTTTAAGGCATGAAGAATTTTTTTCAAGCAAAAAACATTTAAATATGTAATTTTGGTGATCAAAAATGAGTTTTAAGGGCTAAAATTATTGACTACAGGGGCCTTTAAGTGGCAAGATCCAATGCTTCCCAATCACTTCGCTGCAGCGGCTGGAGGGGTCGCCTGAACGGCACAGTTCAGCCTCAGTTCTGCTACTTTATAAGCGCAGAGATTCGCCGGTTTATTATCATTTTTTCTACACTGAAAAGCGATGTCCAGCTACAGTTATTCATAAGTGCCAAGCCCCTATTTCGTGCACTTGAACGTCATTGGTGGTTGTGTTACAATTGCGTTATCAGGCTTCAGTATTTCTAGGTAATTCTAGATGTTTTCAGGTTTAATTCAGGCTGCTGTCAGTTGCATGTTAACTCTTCTATTTAGAGTAAAATGTCTAAATCCAGTATAATATATACATTATGTTGTTATTTAGTATAAATACTTGGATATTGATTAGTATGGGTAACTGCAGTCTCATTTATCTTTCCTTTTTCAATATTATGAACTGTAATGTTCATAAAAATGAATTGGTCAAAATGTGTGGGAACTCTTTTAATGCAAACATTAATACCACCAAATTTTACACCTTAATGAAACCTGAAAAATGTGTGTATTGCTGGCTGATGTATGCATATTTGCATTTATAGTATTTCTCTCTTCTTTTGAGAGTAAAACCAATTAAATCCACGCATTAAATCACATCTGTTAGAAAACATGGTCTTTTGTATGTGTTCTTCATCAAATTTGGATCTGAAGTGAAATCAGAAAATGTGAGTTCTGCAGTATAATGCTGTCTCTATTTGTGCTTTATGAAATTAGTTTTATGAAATATTTGCCCTGAGGTCCTTTCTTATAAGTTAACTTTTCAGTTTTACATTCTGTAGGAAAACATTTGCCATTCCTCTGTTGTAACATACCCGTAACATACGACAGAAAAAGCATTAACATGCGAATACAGGCTAGATAATGTATAATCAATAAAGACATAAAGTCACGCCTGCATAACATTCCATTGAATGTTGTTTTAAAGTGACACACCTGAGAAACTCCTTGACCTTTGACCTCATGGCTGCCACCGAGCATCCCAATGTGTCCCCTTCCCCCACCGCTGAGGTCACATCGCCGCCGACCACCCTGGCCACCACAGATATAGTGGTGCTTGTTATCTACTTTCTCTTGGTTCTGTCTGTGGGCTTGTGGGTAAGTTTACTGAAAAGACAAAATGCACTGCTATATCATTTCACAGTGACAAAATGTATTACTTATCACATTTATGGCTTAACATCTTGTATGGCATATTTATAACCTTTGCTCACCCAACAGTCCATGTGGAAGACTAAGAGGAGCACAGTGGATGGATATTTTCTTGCCGGCAAAACCATGACTTGGTGGCCGGTGAGTAAAAAAGTTATGGTGTTTCCAAAAGAAAACATCAACAAGCAAACAAAATAGCAAGCAATTCAATTTTGCATGAAAAATTTAAGCCTATTTTAAGAAACATTAGTTTCATGAAAATTAGGCCTGATTCATCCATCAGTTCTCATTACTGTAATACAAAAATATATTAATCATTTACTATTATAATTTGGTAATATTGTGCATGAGATTTTGTTTGTATATGTTCTGTTTAAAAATATTTCAGTTTTTAGTTATTTTAGTAATTCAATTTAAACTAAACCAATTATAAATGTTGCATTGGCAACTATCTTAAAATATTTGCATGGTTTTAGTGTTAGTTAACGATAATAACCCTGGCATTATGATAAGAAGACTTTGTCAGTGAGTAATGTCTTAAAATTGTCATGAAAATGTCACAATGATACAAATATTAGGTCCCCAAAACAGTTATGTTATATCTTTCAGATAAATGAAAACATAGTTATGTGCACAATTTAATTTCTTAATTTTTTTCTGGGATCTGGAGAGATTCAGGTTATAAAATACTTTTTTGTTAGATAAAAATAAATGTAGTATTGAAATCGAATTTGAGCCTGTAGGGGTTCGTTTACATGACCACAACAGCTGTATTATTCATTCCAGGCCAGTAGTTGGCGATGTTACTTTGTAAAGTAACACTACACATGCACATGACGTCACCGTCATGAGTTTTCACAAACCCTTTTACTTTACAAGTTTACACGGTGATGATAACTGTATCATTTTCAAAAACTTGCACTTTGAAACCTGTTTTCAGAAGTTTGTGTTCTTTGGCTTTCAGGTTTTCAAAACGCCATTGTTTTATAAATGAACGGCCAAAAAACAGTTTAGTTGTGGTGTAAACGGCCCCTCACAGATCAAATGTAATTTCCAGCTCACATCTTTTCCATCTTCTATCATGTGCAGGTGGGCGCCTCTCTGTTTGCCAGTAATGTGGGCAGTGGGCACTTCATTGGGCTGGCAGGCTCTGGGGCGGCAGCTGGTATCGGTGCCACTGCTTATGAATGGAACGTAAGCACACAATATACAATTTAAGAGATAGAGAGTACATTGATTTGCTGAATATACCACATTATAGAGTGCATTATGGAAAAAGGCAAAGGTGGAAAAAGTGAATGTCTCATGTTCATTTGCAGGGCATGCTGATGGTGCTGCTCTTGGGCTGGTTGTTTTTACCAATCTATATTGCATCAAGGGTGAGAAAACAACAGATTTGATACAGTATTATATACATTTAGGGTCCCTTTAACAGATCTCAAGCAACAGATTTGATGTTTTTTCAATTTAAAACCATAAAACGTTTGGGTAAAATTTTTTCATGTTTTTGAAGAAGTCTCTTCTGCTCACCAAGGCTGCATTTATTTGATCAACAATACCGTAAAAACAGCAATATTGTGAAATATTACCATTTAAAATAAGTGTTTTCTGTTTGAATATAATTTATTCCTGTGATCAAAGCTGAATTTTCAGGATCATTACTCCAGTCTTCAGTGTCACATGATCCTTCAGAAATCATTCTTATATGATGATTTGATACTTAAGAAATATTTCTGATCATTTCTAGTTGTTTTTGCAATTAGTGTGAATTAAATGCAAATTATGTAAATTAGGATTATTTCTTTCCAGGTCACAACAATGCCTGAATATTTACAGAAAAGATTTGGTGGCATAAGAATACAGTTATTTCTTTGTGTTTTATATCTATTCATCTACATCTTCACCAAAATATCAGTAAGTATGATAAATAAAAAATTCTCTGACTTGGTAATCAGCTTTGAATAGATCTGTCAGAGTGTCTCTGTGCAGGTGGACATGTATGCAGGAGCTGTGTTCATCCAGCAGGCTCTGCAGTGGAACATCTACCTCGCTGTGGTTCTGCTTCTCGGCATTACGGCTCTGTACACCATCGCAGGTCAGATATTTTGTTACTCTTAAGGGCTGTTCACACCAAGAACCATAACCGCGTTAGCATCCACACCGAAGCACGACAACATAAAGACGCCATCTGCCGCTTTAAAGGGTGTTAATAAAGGCCTTCTGAAAGGTCAGAGGTCACTCTTCCGCCAGAACTCAACTTGTGTACGGCCGTTATCGGAAGCCAGTGATTATTGTTTTTCAAAGTTATAAATATGGATATTCTTATACAAACACATCGTTTCACTTCAGAAGGCCTTTATTAACACCCTGGAGCCAAATGGATTACTTTTATGATGGATGGATGTGCTTTTTTTGGGCTTCAAAAGAAGTCATATACACCTAGGATGGCTTGAGGGTAAGTAATTTATGGGATGATTTTCATTTTTGGGTGAACTAACCCTTTTAATCTCTTTAAATTTGTTGGATTCTGATTGGCTGTCAGTGTTTTTATCACTCATCGGTTCTGAAAGTGATACCAATGATATCGTTCCCTCATGTAGTTATCGTTATGGTTTGGATATCTCCATTCTGTAAGACTTGAGAAATTAGAAAATGCCGGGCTGTCTGGTTGAGGAACGACCACTTCCCGAGAAGACAAAGGACCTTTCTGGAAATTAACATTTGAACTCTCTCTTGTCTCTACATGTTTGGTATCATTTGAAATGTCTCAATGGGACTGGTACAAATGTCTAACTCCCAAAGAAGTAAACCAAAGGGTAATAAAGTTATTTAGAGTATAGAAATAACTTGCACACAGGAGGGTGTGTCTTCCAGGCAAATAGCCTCCTGCTCTCAAAAGGTGTAAACTCTGAATGCAATTGTTAGCAAGTGTTTCCTTGTGAAAGAAGTTTCTGTCTTGGTCTGGGTATATAATTAATTGCAACAAGAGGTTCAGGGCGATTTGTGATTTCCATTACATGAGGGTAGATGTTTAAACTTCATGCTGATTTGTACTCCGTTTTCGCCAAGATAAGCACCAACTAAGACATAGCTTTACAGTAACTTATGCTTCTCCATCCATTTACGCTCCTTTCCATATGGTGATGTAAATCTCCTTCTATCTAGTGTTAACACGCGTCAGCACACACAACGGCTGCAACCACAGTGCGGTCCCCCCATGACAACCGTCTGGATTGAGCTGAGTAGGGGACATCTCTAGGGTCTTCAAGTGGGCACCTTCCGTCCTCAATGTTTCGTCGACTAGCCCACGACACCTCAAGAGGGCTCGACAGTGACTCTGGCATCCCAGAGTCACCCCCCTCCGTCCCCCACTCAACTCAGCCCAGCTTACTGACCTCTACATCCCTCCTGCTGCTGAGACCTAACCACAATCTCACAATCTCTCCGCAACCCAACCATACGCGCCAACCCGTTTGACTAAGGCTGTCGAGCCCCACTGGTGCGTTAATATGCAGTTTCAGTGGCAACGGTTCCGTATCGCATACCACCTACCGCAAAACACAATATCTGCCCAACCACCCGTCATTCACGCAATATACACAGGAACGTAATGACTGTAAATACTATACAACCTATACAAATAAACCAACAGACTCTTCAAGTTTTCAAGAATTCTACGAAACCGTAGCATGGCGGCCTGTACACAGCCAGCTAGAATCTTTCCGTCTCAACTACAGCCAGTTGCTGCTCCTTTCTGCTGCTTCAGATAAGTTCTTTACTGTGCGACGCAACTCTTGGCCACTGAATCCGACGTCTCTGAGGAACCGGGTTGTAGAGTGTGCCACAAAACCTTTGACAACCCACTTCCACTGGATAAACCTGGACTCTCCATCCTCGCTGTTCTGCTTCAGTGGCCAGATGAGCATACCGCAGTTTCTTCCTCTCATATGCCTCATCTACCACATCCTCCCATGGCACTGTTAACTCTATCAGTTGAACAATGCGTGCTGATCCAGACCACAAAACAATATCTGGTCGTAGGTTAGTGGTGGCCGTTGATCAAGATCAGCCAGCATCTTCCAGTCCCTAGCAGCTTCCAGTTGTCCTGGGCGAGAATTGGTGTTAGCACCTTTTCTTGGTGGTTGCTCGCCTGGGCAGAGGAATATTGTCTTCTGCGTGTAATGTTTTGCTAGAACAGGCGGCAACTTATTGGTCATACTACGCTTGCCTTCCAATGCTAAAGCCAAACATCACAATACTTGGTCATGGCGCCAAGTAAACCGACCTTGGCTAAGAGCCACCTTACATCCTGTCAAAATGTGCCTTAATGTGGCAGGTGATGAACACAAAGGACAAGAGGGATCCTCTCCCACCCAGAGGTTTATGTTCTGTGGTGATGGGAGAACATCATATGTTGACCTAATAAGGAAACTGATCCTACTCTCTTCCATTGACCAAAGGTCTTGCCAGCCCATTTTGCGTTGTTCCACACTCTCCCATCTCATCCACTCTCCCTGCTTGGCCTGGGAAATGGCCTTTAGACATCTCATCCTCTCCTCCTGCTTTCGCAGCTCGTTGACTACCAGCTTCCTCCTTTGAGCTGGGGCTGTCTTGTGCCATTTAGGAGGAGCTAAACTGAGCCCAAAACCCCCCCTTCCATGCTGTACCTGTCCCACGATATCCCCAATTCGAAGGTCAGCCTTTGCCTCTACTACAGATTTCTTTGCTGACCACTTTCTACCAGTTTTTACCACAGGTGCTGCCTCCCTTACACATTTGTCGCGTGACTCTGCTGAAGTAATTTCCAGTCTGACCTTGGCACACTTAATCTCCTCGGTTAAAGCAGAGACTGGCAGCTGCAATACTCCTTTACTATAAAGTCCCACTCTGCTGAGGCAGCGTGGAACTCCCAACCACTTCCTGATGTATGAACTTATTAACGCTTCCAGCTTATCCACTCTTGTCAAAGAAACCTCGTACACAGTCAGTGGCCACAGCAACCTTGGCAGTAGACCAAACTGAAAGCATCAGAGTTTTAGTTTGCCTGGTAGAGCACAGCTGTTTATGCTCTTTAACCCTTCCACTGCTTGTCTAACTTCTCCCACTCAAACTGTGTCCTTTAGATCCCCATCGTACCATTTCCCAAGACTCTTCACTGGCTTCTCAAAAACTGTTGGTATTGCCTCACCATTAATGAAGAATGTTTTATCTACTACCTTTCCTTTAACTATCGAGATGGTCCTTGATTTAGAGGGCTTAAATTGCATTCGTGCCCGTTCAATATTATCTGTTAAATTCCCCAATAACCGATTAGTGCAGGCTACTGTTGTAGTCATGGTTGTCATGTCATCCATGTATGCTCTGATTGGTGGTAGTCGCATCCCAGAAGCCAAGCGCTCTCCTCCTACTACCCATCTTGATGCCCTAATGATTACTTCCATTGCCATGGTAAAAGCCAGTGGAGAAATGGTGCATCTTGCCATTATTCCAACCTCTAAGCATTGCCATGCGGTGCTGAATTTTGGAGTTGAGAAACTAAATTGCAAATCTCCAAAATAGGCTTTCACTAAATTTGTTATTGACATTGGTACTCTGAAAAAATCAAATGCTGCCCAAAGAAGCTCATGTGGCACTGAACCATATGCATTAGCCAAATCCAGGAATGTCACATGGAGCTCCTTCCTCTCCTTTTTAGCTGATTGAATTCGTTGCCAGATAACATTGATGTGTTCTAAGCATCCTGAGAACCCTGGAATGCCTGCTTTTTTAACTGAAGTGTCAATGAAGCCATTCTTTAATAGGTAGGTTGACAATCTCTGCGCAATAAAGCTGAAGAAAATCTTACCTTCGACGTTTAATAGTGAAATAGGACAAAACTGACTGATACTTGTAGCATCTTTTTCTTTAGGTATAAAGACTCCACCTGCTCGGCGCCATGCTTTAGGTACCACCTGCTTTTCCCATGCCACTTTTATCAATTTCCACAGAATTCGTAGAACTCCTGAAGCACTCTTGTACACTCTGTACGGAACTCCATTAGGCCCTGGAGATGATGAAGCCCTTGCCTTTATCAAAACCTGCTCTATCCCTTTCCACTTAGGTACACAGACCTCCATTTGGTATTCTGGTGGATTGATAGGTGGGATATCTGACGGAATTGACATAGGCTCATGCCTTTTTGCATCTGTATGCGTTTCCTCCAAATATCTCTCTAGCTCAACCCTAGATGCTTTTAAAGTGCCATTCTTCTCACTGGTGAATAACTTCTTTACGAATTTGAATGGGTTTTTATAGAAATTAGCCCTTGCACGCTCCTTCTTTTTGTAGCGTTTCCGTAGGCGCTCAGCTCTGCGTAATGTTGCAAGCTTATCTTTTATGGCCCTTTATAAGAGATTGAGTCCCTCCTTCTGACTTTGTTCTGCTTTTTTCCATTGCTTCCTCAGCTGTCTCCTTTCTCTAACTAACCCTTCAATTTTCTACTGCCGTCTAGATACAGCAGGAGTAGTTTGTACTTTTTCCTTCCTTTTTTCCACACCAAACCTCTCACTTCCATATGTGTAAATGATGTCCCCAAATTTATCCAGCTTCTTTTCAACTGTACCAGTTAATCTTTCCAATGCAAAGCACAGATCTGTGTTTACGTGTCCCATGCAGTTTTCTCACAAGCTCTTGGCCATCTATCTCCAGGCCTATGCCCGTTGAGGTTCTTTTCTCTCTTATGCTGGTTAGTCTGACCGGGTTCACAAGTATCAATGTGTTCATCACTAACTGTGCAAACCCTCATCTCCTCTATGACAGGGGTACTGATATCCTGCGAACTGTGGTTTGCTTCCGGTCGCTGGATTTCATTCGACTGACTTGACTGACTTCGTAAGAAGTACTGATCAATGGGAGGCCCTTGTCCCTTCTCCCTCAAGCATTTAATTTTCCCTTGATGAATCTTCAACCCCCTGACCGTTGTCGCCTTGCTCCAGCCACAGACACAAGCTTGGAGTTCAATGACTTTGCTAACTGCAGAACCTGAACTAGTCTTTTGTGAAGTACTCTCCATACTCATATCCGTTTCCATTCCAACGTCGTTAACCATGTTGTCCAACATTGAGTCATCTTAATTTGTAACTCAAATTAACCCGTGAGTGCATGCAAAACACTTCACATCATGTATTTTATAAATGTCAAGGTTCGCATCTTCTCTCTTTATTCCAGAGCATTTGTATCTATTATCTTTGAACTGATTATGAAATTGGCATGATACATTTACCTGACATAATAAATTGTAAACATTTAATTTTATTCTAACTGTTATTATTTTCAGTAAAGAGTTCAAAAGAATAGTCAAACATTCGCTCACATTTAATGATGCACAGATATCATTAAAACCTTTTCATTTATGGAGTCAGATGAAATAACGAGATAATGCATATGAAAAAAATTATTTTATTTAATCAAATTACCTTGCCACGCAGAAAGACTGTAACATGCTGAGACCTTCACCCATTCTATCAGAAAACCTCCATTGGGCCAATTTAGACGGGCTTACAATTCTAATATAATTAAAATGATTATTTATAGTTAGTGATAGGAGAAAAAAAAAGGGGGCCACCCCCCGAAACACCTGGCGACGAGACTTGGAGGCAGAATTAAAAAAAATGGGACTGTCATGGGGACAACTGGAGAAACTGGCCTAGGACCGGAACGGTTGGAGAGCTCTTGTTGACGGCCTATGTCCCAACCGAGACCAGAAGTGAAAGTGTGAAGTGAAGTGAAAAAATTCTTCATTAATGGTGAGGCAATACCAACAGTTTCTGAGAAGCCAGTGAAGAGTCTTGGGAGATGGTACGATGGGGATCTAAAGGAGACAGTTCGACTGGGAGAAGTTAGACGACAAGCAGTGGAAGGGTTGAAGAGCATAAACAGCTGCGCTCTACCAGGCAAACTAAAACTCTGGTGCTTTCAGTTTGGTCTACTGCCGAGGTTACTGTGCCCACTGACTGTGTACGAGGTTTCTTTGATAACAGTGGATAAGCTGGAAGCGTTAATAAGTTCATACATCAGGAAATGGTTGGGAGTTACACGCTGCCTCAGCGGAGTGGGAATTTGTAGTAAAGGAATATTGCAGCTGCCAGTCTCTGCTTTAACCGAGGAGGTTAAGTGCGCCAAGGTCAGACTGGAAATGACCTTAGTAGAGTCACGTGACAAATGTGTTAAAAACTAGTAGAAAGGGGTCAGCAAAGAAATCTGTGGAAGAGGCAACGGCTGCCCTTCAAATTGGTGATATCGTGGGGCAGGTACAGCATGGAAGAGGGGGTTTTGGGCTCAGTTTAGCTCTTCCTAAATGGTACAAGGCAGCCCCAGCTCAAAGGAGGAAGCTGGTAGTCAACGAGGTGCGAAAGCAGGAGGAGAGGATGAGGTGTATAAAGGCCATTTCCCAGGCCAAGCAGGGAGAGTGGATGAGATGGGAGAGTGTGGAACAACGCAAGATGGGCTGGCAAGACCTTTGGTCAATGGAAAGAGAGTAGGATCAGTTTCCTTTTCAGGTCAACATATGTTTTCCCATCACCACAGAACATAAACCTCTGGGTAGGAGAGGATCCCTCTTGTCCTTTGTGTTCATCACCTGGCACATTTAAGGCACATTTTGACAGGATGTAAGGTGGCTCTTAGCCAAGGTCGGTTTACTTGGCGCCATGACCAAGTACTGCGATGTTTGGCTTTAGCATTGGAAGACAAGCGTAACATGACCAATAAGTTGCCACCTGTTCTAGCAAAACATTACACACAGAAGACAATATTCCTCCGCCCAGGCGAGCAACCACCAAGAAAAGGTGTTAAAACCAATTCTCGTCCAGGACAACTGGAAGCTGCTAGGGACTGGAAAATGCTGGCTGATCTTGATCAACGGCTTATTTTTCCACCTGAGATTGCCACCACTAACCTCCGACCAGATATTGTTTTGTGGTCTGCATCAGCACGCATTGTTCAACTGATAGAGTTAACAGTGCCATGGGTGGATGCTGTAGATGAGGCATATGAGAGGAAGAAACTGCGGTATGCTCAGCTGGCCACAGAAGCAGAACAGCGAGGATGGAGAGTCCGGGTTTATCCAGTGGAAGTGGGTTGTCGAGGATTTGTGGCACACTCTACAACCCGGTTCCTCAGAGACGTTGGATTCAGTGGCCAAGAGTTGCGTCGCACAGTAAATAACTTATCTGAAGCAGCAGAGAGGAGCAGCAACTGGCTGTGGTTGAGACGGAAAGATTCTGGCTGGCTGTGTACAGGCCGCCATGCTACGGTTTCGAAGAATTCTTGAAAAAATCAAAGTGTTGGTTTATTTGTGTAGTTTGAATAGTAATTACAGTTATTACGTTCCTGTGTATTTTGCGTGAATGAGGATTGGTGTTTGGACAGATATTGTGTTTTGCGGTAGTATGGCATACGGAACCGTTGCCACTGAACCTGCTTTAACGTCGGCAGTGGGGCTCGACAGCCTTAGACAAAGGGGTTGGCGCGTATGGTCGGGTTGCGGAGAGATTGTGGGTAGGTCACATGTGAACTACGAGGAAGGAGCAACCTCAGCAGCAGGAGGGATGTAAAGATCAGTAAGCTGGGCTGAGTTGAGTGAGGGACGGAGGGGGGTGACTCTGGGACGCCAGTGACACTGTCGAGCCCTCTTGAGGTGTTGTGGGCTAATCGACGAAACACTGAGGACGGAAGGTGCCCACTTGAAGACCCTAGAGATGTCCCCTACTCAGCTCAATCTAGACGGTTGTCATGCTGATCCACTGGGGAGACCGCATTGTGGTTGCAGCCGTTGTGTGTGCTGACGCGCCAAATACACTGCAGCCATTAACACCAGACAGAAGGAGATTCACATCACCATATGGAAAGAAGCGTAAATGGAAGGAGAAGCATAGGTTACTGTAAAGCTACGTCTTAGTTTGTGCTTATCTTGGTGAAAGCGGAGTACAAATCACCATGAAGTTTTAACATCTACTCTCGTGTAATGGAAATCATAGGAGAAATTAAGCTTTTCGAAACTTCAAATGTTGAACCAGTTTCTTCTCAAACTGATTTACAGTTTCGAAGAGCTCAAAATACCACACGCTGGTGATGCCTGCCGATCAGGGGTGCGATTCCCAAAAGGATCACCAGTCAACTGGTCGCAAGTTCTGTTGAATTGTGTTGGTAACGAGGAATTTGCGACCATAGTTTACTTTGGGAAACGCACCCTAGAAAAGGTATAAATGTATTGCGATTGAAACTCTGCCCAAACATGCATTAAAAACACCTTTTACAAACCAATCGCAAATGTTTTATTGAAAGTGTAGTCTCAAATCGTCTTATACCATGGAATATGAAGTGTCTGTAGCGTATAATATGCTATTTTATTCAATTGTAGGACTTGTTTTGTTTGGTTTATGGAGGGTTTGGTAAATCAAAACTTTTCGTTTTTATTATACAAATGTGTCATTAAATGTTGACAAATTTATAAAACTGATCCGAAATCAGATAAAAACTATAAACACTGGTTCAAGGGTTCACAGAGAATCGACATTTCAAAACTATCCTATCTATATTACTGTATATGGACTATCTATATTGATTTTCTAGTATCTAGATCAATCTATTAAGAAATTATAGGTTATATATAGGTTTAAGTTTTAGGTTTAATCTATCTCTAACTTCTCGCTTTAAGTTCTAACTACAGAGAATTATGTTCTTGATCTGTCTAGAAGTTCTAGTTCTGTCTATCCAGCTACATCTCAAAAGGTTCCAAAATAGTTACGACTTAACAAAGCCTCTGTAACTAGGTTAGATGTCACGGGAAGGAGGAGGCGGGAACCGGCGAACATTCAATAAACTTTCATTCTCAAATACAAAACGAAAGTAAAAGACAGCCGCCCCTCGCGGACAACTGCTGTCACATTTAATAAAACAAACAAAACACAACATAAAATCCAGGCCTGGCCTCTCTGTCTCCACTGTCATCTCTCCTTTTATGCTTCCGCTCCTCCGTGAGAGATACGAGACCAGTGCATCGCTCATCAGTAATCACGCCACCAGCCTCGTGCCGCTCTCTCACGGCCCTCCTCCTCGTCCTGCACGCCACAGCCTCATATACTGGAATCGTGTGGCTTTGCAAGTTTGAAACATGCTCTGGTTCTAAACAATTGATTTGCAAACATTTAGAAGGTTCATGAATCAGTGTTTCGAAAGTGGCCACCACTAGTTCTGTGAAGACTAAAATTTTACTGTTTAGTGTTATTTTTTTAGTTTTAGTAATAATTTCATAATGTATTTTGTGAAGTCAGCGTATGTTGTACATGTGTGCTGAGCAGAGATATGGGATAAGCTATATTTTGCTATGTGTGCAATGTAACACGTTCACTGAGCAGAGATGTTCCAATGATGATGACACATTAAATGTGTACATGTTCTTTACAAGGAAAGGAATGTTTCAACTGATGCAAATGTGCCACTAATGTATACACAGAAGGATAGTGTATTATTGTACCATGTGTAAGTATGAGGTATACATTTCATTTTTAAACATGTTAAGCAACATGTTTTTCTACCTTACAAGGATGTTGAAAGTCGCTCAGTTGTGTATATAAGCTCAATCCTTACTGTACCACCCCAGAGAAACATAAAGGCATGACAGGGTGAGAGGAAGGAGAAACATAGAGATGAGGAGGTGAATGAGGAGAAACCCAGAGAAACCATTTACAGCTGGCACGATGGGGTGAGAGGATAGAGAAATGGGGAACAGAGAAATCTGGAATGAGGACCTCCTCACCTATAGCCTTATATGCCTGTTCCTCTCTGTCTGACACATGATACATAATAAATAGAAATCTTTTGGCAAAAGTAACTGGTGTAGCTTCTGTAATTCAACAATAATGGGGAAAGCATGATTTTCAAATCTACATTCTGGTTATCTATCTTGTTGTGAACGGCCCTTTAATCCAAGAAATGAGGAAGTCTTGTTATCTCCTAAACCTTATCTTGACTGATTGTTCACAGGTGGTCTGGCAGCAGTGATCTACACCGATGCGGTTCAGACTGTCATTATGGTGGTCGGAGCCTTGATCCTCATGGGCTTCAGTGAGTGACTACGACAATAATGTTCACTGAAATTCTGAAGCTCCTATGCAATAATAATATACTCTTTTTTTTCTTTTCTTTTTTTCTCGATGTCAGGTTTTGCAGAGGTTGGGGGATTTCAGGCTGTCCTGGACAAGTATCCTCAAGCTATTCCCTCCATCCGAGTGCCCAACACCACCTGCGGAATCCCTCGTGATGATGCCTTTCACATATTCCGTCACCCTGTGACCTCTGACCTGCCGTGGCCGGGAGTAATCCTGGGCATGTCCATGCCCTCCATGTGGTACTGGTGTTCTGACCAGGTGAATGACCAGCAGTGTTGATTGAACTTATTTAAGACACATTACCCATGATGAGTATGATGGCTTCTATATATTTATATTTATCTATCTCTAAGTTCTTGCTTTAGATTAGAAGGTCTAGATCCAGCTAGAGTTGAAGTTTTAGGTTGCTAGACTGAAGTTCTTGATCTGTCTAGAAGTTCTTTTTATCTAGCTACTCTTGTGAAGATATAGTGCACTTAATCATATTGAATGTGGACATTACTCTTAAATGTAGCCAAAGCATACTTCTTTTTTCACAGGGGTAGTTCTAGACTAGTTCTAAACTAGTTTCTATCTAGTTTAGAACAACCCTTTAGAAGTCTTCTTTAGCAACCACCTTGTAATCATCCATAAGATCTTAGCAACTGCCTAGAAACAACATGGCTTTCAAACATAATATTTTTATCATGACAACTCTGCTGCTGCTGTTGATTATTGCTGCTGCTCTTGTTGATATTGCTGCTGTTGTTGATTGCTGCTGTTGTTGATTGCTGCTGTTGTAGATTATTGCTGCTGTTGTAGATTATTGCTGCTGTTGTAGATTTCTGCTGCTGCTGTTGATTATTGCTGCTCTTGATTATTGCTGTTGTTGTAGATTGCTGCTGCTGTTGTAGATTTCTGCTGCTGCTGTTGATTATTGCTGATGTTGTAGATTATTGCTGCTGCTGTTGATTATTGCTGCTCTTGATTATTGCTGTTGTTGATTATTGCTGCTGTTGTAGATTATTGCTGCTGCTGTAGATTATTGTTGCTGTTGTAGATTATTGCTGTTGTAGATTATTGCTGCTGCTGTTGATTATTGCTGCTGCTGTTGATTATTGCTGCTGCTGTTGATTATTGCTGTTATCCACATTATTCCTGCGCCCCATGAAGCTTTGCGCAAATTATGGGTGTAACTTCCGTTAAGATGTAAACAATCAGTGAAAGACTAGCTCTATGGACGCAATAATATATATATATTTTTAAACCGTGTACGATGACACTTATTATTCTACTCACCCTTCAACCATTGAACATTAAAAGGACATTTAAACGTGTAAAAGCATCAACAAGGTACTTTCAACAGACCATGAATAATCTCTGAAAAAGCATCTTTCCACAGCAAAATCGGTCGGTTAAATATCACTGTGGTAATCTGTATTATGTAACATACGCCTTAATAATAAAAAAAATGTTTTACTTCAGCATTGCGTGATACTATTTTAAAGTGATTTCAGTCAAATTTCATAATTCAAAACGCAGTAAGCTCGTCAGGAATAAGGTGGATAGATTATTGCTGTTGTAGATTATTGCTGCTGCTGTTGATTATTGCTGTTGTAGATTATTGCTGTTTTTGTAGATTGCTGCTGCTGCTGTAGATTATTGCTGCTGCTGTTGTAGATTATTGTTGCTGTTGTAGATTATTGCTGTTGTAGATTATTGCTGTTGTAGATTATTGCTGCTGCTGTAGATTATTGCTGTTGTAGATTATTGCTGTTGTAGATTATTGCTGCTGCTGTTGATTATTGCTGCTGCTTATTGCTGCTGCTGTTGATTATTGCTGTTATAGATTATTACTGTTGTAGATTATTGCTGCTGCTGTAGATTATTGCTGTTGTTGTAGATTGCTGCTGCTGCTGTAGATTATTGCTGTTGTTGTATATTATTGCTGCTGTTGTAGATTATTGCTGCTGCTGTTGATTATTGCTGCTCTTGATTATTGCTGTTGTTGTTGATTATTGCTGCTCTTGATTATTGCTGCTGCTGTTGATTATTGCTGCTCTTGATTATTGCTGTTGTTGTTGATTATTGCTGCTGTAGATTATTGCTGTTGTAGATTATTGCTGTTGTAGATTATTGCTGTTGTAGATTATTGCTGCTGCTGTTGATTATTGCTGCTGTTGATTATTGCTGTTATAGATTATTGCTGTTGTAGATTATTGCTGCTGCTGTTGATTATTGCTGTTGTAGATTATTGCTGTTGTAGATTATTGCTGTTGTAGATTATTGCTGCTGCTGTTGATTATTGCTGCTGCTTATTGCTGCTGCTGTTGATTATTGCTGTTATAGATTATTACTGTTGTAGATTATTGCTGCTGCTGTTGATTATTGCTGTTGTAGATTATTGCTGTTGTTGTAGATTGCTGCTGCTGCTGTAGATTATTGCTGTTGTTGTATATTATTGCTGCTGTTGTAGATTATTGCTGCTGCTGTTGATTATTGCTGCTCTTGATTATTGCTGTTGTTGTTGATTATTGCTGCTCTTGATTATTGCTGCTGCTGTTGATTATTGCTGCTCTTGATTATTGCTGTTGTTGTTGATTATTGCTGCTGTAGATTATTGTTGCTGTTGTAGATTATTGCTGTTGTAGATTATTGCTGTTCTAGATTATTGCTGTTGTAGATTATTGCTGCTGCTGCTGTTGATTATTGCTGCTGTTGATTATTGCTGTTATAGATTATTGCTGTTGTAGATTATTGCTGCTGCTGTTGATTATTGCTGTTATAGATTATTGCTGTTGTAGATTATTGCTGCTGCTGTAGATTATTGTTGCTGTTGTAGATTATTGCTGTTGTAGATTATTGCAGCTGCTGTTGATTATTGCTGTTGTAGATAATTGCTGTTGTAGATTATTGCTGTTGTAGATTATTGCTGCTGCTGTTGATTATTGCTGCTGTTGATTATTGCTGTTATAGATTATTGCTGTTGTAGATTATTGCTGCTGCTGTTGATTATTGCTGTTGTAGATTATTGCTGTTGTTGTAGATTATTGCTGCTGCTGTAGATTATTGCTGCTGCTGTAGATTATTGCTGCTGTTGTAGATTATTGCTGCTGTTGTAGATTATTGCTGCTGTTAATTATTGCTGCTGCTGTTGATAATTGCTGTTGTATATTATTGCTGTTGTTGTAGATTATTGCTGCTGCTGTTGATTATTGCTGTTGTAGATTATTGCTGCTGCTGCTGTTGATTATTGGTGTTGTAGATTATTGCTGCTGCTGCTGTTGATTATTGCTGTTGTAGATTATTGCTGCTGCTGTTGATTATTGCTGTTGTAGATTATTGCTGCTGTAGATTATCGCTGCTGCTGTTGATTATTGCTGCTGCTGCTGTAGATTATTGCTGTTGTAGATTATTGCTGCTGCTGTTGATTATTGCTGTTTTTTTATTGCTGTTGTTGTAGATTATTGCTGCTGGCTCTGCTGTTGTTGATCATTGTTGCTATAGATTGTTACTGCTGTTGATTATTGCTGCTGTTGTTGTAGATTATTGCTGCTGTTGATTATTGCTATTTTTGTTGATTATTGCTGCTGCTGCTGTTGATTTTGTTGTAGATTATTGCTGCTGCTGCTGTTGATTTTGTTGTAGATTATTGCTGCTGCTGCTGTTGATTATTGCTTATATTTAGATTGTTGATTATATTTTGTTGTTGTTCCTGTGTGCAGGTGATAGTGCAGCGTTCGCTTGCTTCCAAGAACATTCTGCATGCTAAAGGAGGATCTCTGCTCGCCGCTTACCTTAAAGTTCTGCCCTTCTTCATGATGGTGCTTCCAGGCATGATCAGCAGGATACTTTACCCAGGTGAACTACTGAAACAAACACCAAAGTTTAAGGCCTCTAAATGTAGTTTGTTCTATTGAAATGCGTGTGTGTGTGTGTGTGTGTGTGTGTGAGAACTGTAGACGAGGTCGGCTGTGGAGACCCAGATGTGTGTAAACAGGTTTGTGGGAATCCTGTGGGCTGCTCGGACATTGCTTATGCCAAACTGGTGATGGAGCTCCTTCCCGCAGGTATCAGTGAGATTCTTTGATTGTTTATGTATGTTGGTTGTTTTTCAGTTTCTAGATAAGCTGGCTGAGCTAACAAATTTTTCTTGTGTGTGTTTGTCTAGGTCTGAGGGGTTTAATGATGGCTGTGATGTTGGCTGCTCTCATGTCCTCTTTGACCTCCATTTTCAACAGTTCCAGCACCATTTTCACCATGGACCTGTGGAGAAACATCCGCCGCACTGCCTCCGAGTGGGAGCTCATGATTGTGGGGAGGTGTGACATCAACAAGCTGTTATATACACATTAGATTTTAAAGGCAAATTCATCAATTTCTTCAGCCTGTAAAGAGCCTATTTGTATTTAAAAGTAATTGGTCGTCAGAAAGACTCCAACATTAGACAGTCATTAAAATTTGGTTGAAATTGAAAATTGGGTTGATGCCAAAAACAAATGTTGGCTTGACGTCAACCTCCAACATTGGACAGATGTTGAATTTTGTTTGGAAATGAAAATTGTGTTGATGCCCAAACCCAACATTGGCTTGACGCCAATGAAATATCAGCATCTACTGATGTTATAATTTAATGTTGTGTGGACGTTAACATTATGATGTTTAGCAGATGTTGGGTTTTGATTAACATACCTCATGACTGTCTGTTTGACATCAGTCATTGAATTTTAGTTCCTTAACACTCTCCCTGCCAGCATTTTTTTTTAAAGTTGCCAGCCACAGCCAGCATTTTTTGATCATCTTCACAAGTTACATGGCCCGCAGAATATTGTCCTATCTGAACATGCAATATATCAAAAGAATAGTGCCTCTGCTTTTAAACAAACAAACAAAAAACATTTTATTCTAGCTTAAAGCTACAATATGTAATTTTTTCTAGGGGTCGCTAACCTCTTGCAATAACAAAGGCGTAGGTTGATGATGGATGAGTGAATACATTGATGTTTTTAACATGACTGTGGAATGAAGCAGGTCGCGATTGCTAATGAGAGATAGATATCAGCGCCACACGCGAGTCCCGTGAATATAAAGGAATAAGGACATTTCATTCTACTGAACTACCCGCAAGTGCTGAATTACTACTCACAGGTCAGTTTATTAGACGAATGAAACTTGTGAGGTAACGCAGTGCTGTTTCACTTGGTCTACACGATCACACTAAACTGCATTTGAGTGTGTTGAAAGTTATAATATTATTCTATGTGTTAGTTTGTCTGTTTGAGATTAGCAGTAAGCTAGATCAACATTAGAATAACATACTGATCATATTCTAACATTTAATCATGTTGAGCTATATAACATTGATTAGTTTTATGTACATTTGCTCACCTGTCTAATAAAGTACATGCAAGAGTGGCGTCTCTGTCAAAGAAGAGTATTGCTCGAACTTTGTAATGGACGTGGAGCTCTCGGCCTCTCGAAAACGCCACGCTGATATTGATCCTCGTTTTAGTTCTCCTTTTGTCCCAAAGTCTGCTTGCCATGGTCCATAATGTTTGAACGAAACAACAAGTGTGAGCGTGCCGCTAGACGTAACGCAGTTGTCCACGTCTGTCGCCATGGTATGGCAGTACGAGCGGAAACCAGGAATAACGCAGACATTACGTCATTGACAGGCGACAAGTGAACATGGACGAGCCATTATTTAAAATTGGAATTTCTCTGAAATACAATATCCCAAAAGTTCCCAAAGATTTTTAAAGTACACAACTGCAGTAAATATATCACACTGTGCAAGTGATTTTTGGATATTTTATTACATATAATATACATATTGTAGCTATTGTAACATTTTGAGCAAAAAGCTGAGTAATTGCATTTTTGTCAAAGACTACGCCTGGATCGGATTCAGAACGATGATCAAACCATAGATGGAGTACATCGAGTCCATCAACACCCCCAAAGCTTCACAGTACCTAGTCCTGGGTTGACAATGACATTTCATTCAGTAGCACTAGGTGGTTTTGATTTATATGCTGTTTAATGTTGATGATCTCGTTATTTTACATATGTATCTGCTTGCATATTGTGTTTTTATCAGGAGATTCTGATTCTGTACTCATTCAGAATATGCGTAATAGCGCCCCCAACCGTATAACAGTGAAAACACGGAAAGCCGGAAGTTTCTGTCAATGGCGGGAAAGGAGTTAATAACACAAATTAAAACCAATGTCAGCTCTGTCTGTATTTTTTGTCAAATTGATATTGAACAGAACTTAAATTAAACCAAATATTAACGTCTTATGATGTTGGTGGCCCACTGGATGGTTAGAAGCTGTTAACCTGTAAAATTCTCTTTTTGGTCGATATTTTGCTTTTGGCAAATTAATCTAGTATTGTCAATCTACAACTACAGTACAAATACTTAATACATTTAGCTCTCTGGTTAAGTCAACTGTTTTAACTGCTGTGCATGTGTGTGTGTTTCCATGTCAAAGAGTGTTTGTGTTGGTGTTAGTGGTGGTGTCAGTGCTGTGGATTCCTCTAGTTCAGGCCAGTCAGGGTGGGCAGCTCTTTATCTACATCCAATCCATCAGTATGTACCTGCAGCCCCCCATAACAGTCGTATTCCTTGCGGGATGCTTCTGGAAACGGACCAATGAGAAGGTACAAAACCAATCAAGCATTGAGAGGGGTTTTTTCCTTCCTTTTTAATGTTTTCATCAGATTTTGAAAAGTATTCATTAGTAATTTATGTAAATTCACACTCATATCATAGGTTACGTTATAAATAAAGTAATATCACAAGCACTGTTGGCAGAGATTTTGCAGATATCAAGACCAACAACACAATTGATAGTGTGAGGTATTAAAGATATTTTGCCGTTTGCTTTGTCTATTTTTGCTCCACCAATAAAAATAGTTCAAAAGCGAAGCTACAGCAGAAGTGTTGTGCTGTGCAACAGACAAGAGTGAGTTCCTGAATTAATCAATGTTTGAACATTCGGTTGAGGGAATGAATATATAATGACTCACTCATATAAATGGTTGTGCTCAAATGACCCACTATACACTATGAACTTATACTATGTAATGTGTAATATGGAAGCCTATTTCTGCCACAAAAAAAATCATGCTTTGTAAAATCATAATTATAGTTAAAGGTTATAATTATGAGATGGTTAAAATTATGACATAATCATAATTATAAAAGCAAAATTACAAAAAGTCTGACATTATTTTTTTTTTATTATTGACTTGTCTCATAATGTCAATTTTCATTTTCATCATCTCATAATCAACTGTCATAATTTAGAAGTTTTTGTCATAATTTTGACTTTTTGTCATAATTATGACTTATTGGCCTGGTTTCACAGACAGGGTTTAGATTAAGCCAGGACTAGGCCTTAGTTCAAATAGGACAAAAGTACCTTTTGAAAAAACAACAACAGGAACATAAAACTGCTGTGAATCTTGAGACAAAACAATGGCAGTAACATATTTTAAGATTTGTCAGTACAAGTCTCTTTCAGTTAAAACAGCTCAAACATGGATTTTAGTCTGAGACTAGCTTAAGTCTTGTCTGTTAAACCGCCGGTATATCTCATAATTATGACAGTGACAATGTTATAATTATGAGATTAAAAAGTCAACATTGACTTGTAATTATGAGATAAAAAGTTAACGACATGCTGTCATAATTATAAGATAAAAGCAGAAATTATTAAATAAAGTGTCTAAATTGTGACATTGTTATAATTATGAGATAAAGTCGACAATGTCACAATTTAGACTCTTTATTTCATCATTTCTGCTTTTATCTTATAATTATGACAGCATGTTGTTAACTTTTTATCTCATAATTAACTTATCGCATAATTACAAGTCAATGTCGACTATTTAATCTCATAATTATGACTGTCACAATTTAGACTCTTTATCTCGTCATTTCTGCTTTTATCTTATAATTATGACCGCATGTGGTCAACTTTTTATCTCAGAATTAACTTATCTCATAATTACAGCATTTTCATAATTATGCGATTAAGAGTTGAGATTGTGACATCACAATTTAGACTATCTCATAATTTCTACTTTATTTGTCGTCAACTTATATCATAATTAAGCATTAATTTTGACAGCATGTCATGTCAACTTTTTATCTCATAATTTTCACTTAGTGTCTCATAATTTCTACTTATGTTTTTATTGAACTTTTAACTTCATAAAAGCCTCATATAACCTCATAACCCATCATCATTATGATAATCCATAATGTACTCTTCTGTCTAGTATATGAACTTTAGAAAGTCACACACACATTCACACTCATACAGCACTTTATATATAGTGCATTCCTAATTAGTTTCTAAGGTATTTTATTAATATATATTATCAATAAATAATAAACACATTTACTGATTTCTTTTCTCCTGTGATGTTGGTGTAGGGTGCATTCTGGGGTCTGATAGTGGGCATGTTGGTGGGCTGTATAAGGATGATCCTGGATTTCGTCTATCCTACACCGCTGTGCTATGAGAGCGACACCAGGCCTGATATCATCAAATATGTTCACTTCCTGTACTTCTCCATCATTCTCACTCTCCTCACACTCATCGTGGTGGTGTGTGTTAGTCTGGCTACAGAGAAGCCCAAACCAGAGCAGGTAAACACACTCTCTCTCTCACACACACACACACACACACACACACACACACACAGTTTGCAATTTCACAAAAAACATACTTTGTACTCAGAAATGTCTTTTCAGAAACCTTGAGAATACACACACTCACTTCAGGTATAAAGGGCTTGTTATTTTGCAGATCAGTCGTTTGACGTGGTACACGCGCTTTGATCCTGTGAAAGAAAGCGAAGAGGTTGTGGCTTCAGATCTCTACACTATCGAAGGTGCCACACAGAACACAAAAGACATGGAAAATGATGCATATCAAATGAAAGAAGGTACCTTTTCCAATTCACATGCATTTGATGCATTATTTTGTGGTTTTAATTAAACAGGGACAGATAAGTCTCAGTATGCTTTAGGATAAATAATACATGCAATGGTAAAAGTTTATCCTGATTTATTCTTAGTTTTATGCTTAATTTTTTAACTTTAATTGTCCAGTTATCCAGAAGAGGGAGACAAATTCATTGGATATTTTTTAAAGTGTTTAAATGAGGGGAGGAAATAAGAAAAATCTGATATATGAAAAACTTGAACGTGAAATATAAGCATATGACACCAAAAAACATTGACATCAGTGTTTGACATCAAACATTGACAAGTTATAATTATGAGATAAGTTACAATTATGATGTACTAAGTCATAAATTTGAGATTTAGTCTAAATTATGACAAAAAGTAATTTGTGTCATAATTTTAACTTTATCTCATAATTATGTCATAATTTGGACTTTTATGTCATAATTTCAACTTTTTGTCACAGTTGACTTTCTATCTCATCATTTTTTACTTTTTGTCATTCTTTCAACTCCAAAAAACATTGACATAACACTTCATATTTGAACGTCATTGCATTACATAGAAATCACAAAAGTGGCATCTGCAAACAAATGGCGTTGGACCATTTTTTGGGGCAATGCAAGTGTCTAAATGCATTTGGCAGGCAATATAAAATGCACTTAATACACATGTATATTCATGCAGGTCACACTTCAGAAATGTTTAGTTTGAATCTGTTTACATGTAATTCTGAGCGCTGTGTTTCTCACCAGACTCCTGTAGCTCTGTGTCCAGTGAAGCGGGTTCCTCTAAACTCAAATCTGCTCTGTTCTGGATCTGTGGAATGGAGAAGCAGAAAGAAGAGAAGCCCATGTCTCCTCCTCCAGAGACTCCGATGTGTTCCCTCGAGGAAGAGCCCTGTATGAGACACCTGGTAAACGCCAACCTCATCGTCTGTATGTCATTGGCTGTGTTTCTCATCGCCTACTGGGCATAGTCACTTGTCCTTTATCATGGATTGTTTAGTGTGACTGGTGTTAAAGTAAATCTTCACTGAGTATATGTAATTAATAATTGACCGGTATGCTTATTTATTTATCAATCAGTTTTTACTTTTTTGATAAAGACATTAAATGACAGTTTAAAGGTAGGGTAGGCAATTTCTGAGAGGCTAGCTTTGAAAGCATGAGATCCCACCCTCCCTTCAAAGCATCTCCAAAGCCACGCCATAGTGTCGCCCAGATCCGGCCCACATCTGGTACGTCAGGAATCCACATGTGGCCCGGATCTGGGCCGACACTATGTTGCTGTCTGGATCAGAGCAGAGTCTGCAAAGCATCACAAGAGACAGCGTTAAATTACCTCATGTCTCAAAGCACAATGATTGGACGTACATTTTTTGGTCCTGAGACTTCCACAGAAGATTATGTACATTTAATATTTAGACCACTTCTATTATTGATTGCTATCAGGATGTGAAGAGAGTTTCCACCAGTATAACAAAAAGTGTTTATGAAAAACTGCCTACCCTAGCTTTAACTAATATGAAAACTATTTTGTCCTTGATGTTTCTGTAAATTAAACAGTGTTTAAAAAAAACAACTTTTGAGATCAAATTTGCTTATGTTAATCAAGCATTTTATTAGATATATAATCAGAAAAAAAGTTTGTTGAAAAAAAATAATTTTTACAACATTTGTTCATCTGAGGCACTGAAGAATGTGAAGAACAAGAATTCAGAGGCAGGAAATGTGCACACAGATATACAAAAGGGGGATAAACAGAAGAAAAAATCAATATGTACAATTAAGAAAACACATTAAAGAGAACATAACCACAGAAATAAAATACATATTCCCTCTCGAAAGGAATGAATGGCTTTCTAACTGATGGTTCCTGAGCTTGACAGATCCATAAATCCTTTCATTCACTCGTTCACATTAATGTTGTCAGTGCTGTTTATGCATTGCATACAACATGATGAAACAAACCCCTAAAGCTCTGACATAGGATCTTTTAAAAGAGCGTCTTTGGTCATTTTGACAATGAACTATTTCATAATAGTATGTGCAGGGTTTATTTTAGTGGATCAAAAACTGTGGATAGATGAATCTGATCAATCGATATTGGTATCCTCCACTAAAAATAAACCTTGTGAAACACAAATACTATTTTTTTAAACAAATAAACGAATAGAAAACTGACTATAATAACATAATACAGTCAGTATTGCACCCCAGGACAAATACTTAAAAATACAAATCCCATGTATCAAATGAATTGTATCTGTATAATCATTATTTTTCATTGCGTCAACCTCATTTCAATCCAAATGTTCTATAATTATTTTTTACACTTTGACATAAGTATTAAAAGAGAAAAGGAACAATTAAAATAAATTTGAATAAATGACATTCACCATGATAACCAACATAAACATGAAGTGAAGTGTGGAAGATCAGCCACACAAACTAAACATATATGTCACTTGTTACACAAAACTCAAAGACATTCATATTTGAACCCAAATCAGCTTTATACCATTTGCGAATGAAATCAAGATTGTAGAGCATGTTAATATGTGCGTACTGATTTCTTCCCGGCTTGTGGTTACAATGTGCCAGCATTGTGAGGACAGAGAGACTCCAGGAAGCTTTTTGTTTCATGTATGTTGTGTAAATGGGACTGTTTCTGCAGGGGCTAAAGGTTAAAGTGGCTATGTTCGGAATAGCATACTACTATACTACTTTTACTGTATGTAGTATGTATACTTTGCATATTTTTTGTATGCTTAGAATATACCCAGATGACCTACTATATTTGCACACTGTGCTGGGTGCCGTATCCCATAATGCAATGCATCAACTTGACCTTCCATTTCCAGTGTGTCGTTTGAACTAGAACTGTGATGACTCATTATTTGATCACGCTTCCAAAAGTTAAGACATGTTTTACTTGAAGAGTGCTTAACTATTTATTCATGAGGTAACGGTATATAAAGAGGTCATGTGACAATGTTTGTCTCATGTTGGATACGTTCACATCCTTAAAAACGGTAGGAATATACGGTGCAGTATGCTAGTATTCCATTACGAACATAGCTTTCGATTGGCTGTGTGAAGACTTGACTCCGCCCACATCACAGGGCGGTGTTTTCTGATTGGTGTTCATCCTCTGAGAGCGTTTCCACGGATTCATCCTCCTCAAGCTCCGGGACAAGATCCAGCCCTGGTCCCGTAAAAGATTTCTCCTCTCCATCTCCAACTCCATCTGTGGAATCATAATGCATAATTTAAGTTTTTAAAAGAAAATATTTTAGCATCTTTCCACCAAAACTAAATTTCATAAAACCTGCCCTTCAGGGAAAATAAGCCATATTTGTGAAACCAAGAATGTATAATTGAACAAGAAGCACTTGAATGTATTTTGGATATCAAAATGCATGTTATATCACTAACATCAATATTAATATTATTTTATTGAATGATAATGTTATGAAAATGTTTTTAGTTGTGATACAGCCATTTATATTTAACCAACAACAATACTAATTTTATACATCTTTAATATCCAAACATGATCAAATATACACTACTGTTCACAAGTTTGGGGTCAGTACGATTTTTAACGTCTCATGCTCACCAAGGCTGCATTTATAAAAAATAAAATAAAAAAAACTGTAGAAACTGAAATATTACCATCTAAAATAACTTTTTTATTTGAATATATTGTAAAATATCATTTATTCCAGTGATCAAAGCTGAATTTTCAGCATAATTACTCCAGCCTTCAGTGTCACATGATCTTCTGCTATGCTGATTTGCTGCTCAAGAAACGTTTATTTTTATTGTCAATGTTGAAAAGTTTGTGTGTGTAAACCGTAATACATTTTTTTTCAGGATTCTTTGATGAATAGAAGGTTCAAAAGAATGTATAAGCATTTATTTGAAACAGAAATCTTTTGTATTCTTGCATTACAAAGAGTTTAGTCAATTTTGATCAATTAAATTTGTCCTTCCTGAATAAAAGTTATTTCTTTCAGCAGAAAAATAAATAAAACTGACCCCAAACTAAAAAAATTCAATAATGTTAAATAACACAGTATCTATGGCACAGCTAACATTCACCCTGCAGAAGCAGCCGAGGTTACATGTTTATTTGCATAAAGCATGTGCTGGCACACTGGTTAGGCAGGTTATCATGCATGTTAACTTGCTGTTAGTTGGGTTAAACAGGCACCAGGACGGCTGCTGCTGTGCAGAAAGTGTTCAGACACACAGACTGAGCTCAGAAAACATCGACGGATACGCCCAGTTCTTACCATCAAATCACACCTCACAGGCAGAAGATCACACATCTGTAACAGTGCAACAACGTCACAACATGTACAAAGGATCAATCACTGATTATGACCTACCACCAGCAAAGTGAAGCCAATCATCATTCAGATGGCTGTGAACTTCCATAAAGACAATCAATCACAATCTAGTGACCTTTTAAAGTCAACATGAATGGGTTTGCAACCCATTTTACTTCTATAATGTGTCAAAGTAAGTGGATTATGTAAAGTTGCAAATATACTGTACAGTTCAAAAGTTTGGAATAAATAAAGGTGCAGTGTGTAATATTGCCAGCTAGCGGTTGAAATGGGTACTGCAGTGCAAATTCAGAATAGCCTCAGATTCAACGCGGGTTGCCAGATTGAGGACATGCTGAGCACAACGAACAATGGAAGGCAGGAAAGTTGATGAGTTTTTTTTTATATGCAGTTTAATACGCTGCATATGTAGAGATTTTTAGATAGATGCCGAGAGTTTTTAGGTCGGTTGGAATCTGGATCTCTAACCGAGTTTGTTTTTATTAGCAGAATATGCTCTGTAGCGCAGTTAGCTCTAGTTTTTACCATCTTCGCCGGCTAGCCAAAATTAAATCATTTTTAAGTAGAGACAGCTTCGAGACAGTCATTCATGCTTTCATTTCCACACGACTGGACTACTGCAACACTTTGGCCAACCAAGGCTGATTTTAAATGTGCTTTATAAATAAAATTTGATTTGATTTTGATTTGATTTATGCTGTGTTTTCCACCAACCGGCAACCCGGGGTGTCGAGGATCACACAGACCAAAGCAAAAACAGACATTTCGACATGGAATGCACATTAAAATTCAGTAAAAACAGCAATATTGTGAAATATTATAATTTACAGTAACTATTTTCTATTTTAATATATTGTAAAATATAATTTATTCCTGTGATGGTAAAGCTGAATTTTCAGCATCATTACTCCTGTCTTCAGTGTCACATGATCCTTCAGAAATCATTCTAATATGCTGATTTGATGCTCAAGAGTTGCTCATTGTGAGATAAAAAGTTGCAAATTATCTTTTAAAATGTTTTATTCTGTGGCAGAAACAAGCTTCCATAGAAAACAGTTGTGCTGCTTCATTTTTTGTGGAAACCGTGACACATTCGTCAGGATTCTTTAATGAAGAGAAAGTTCAATAAACAGCCTTTATTTGTAATAGAAATATTTTGTAACATTATAAATGTCTTTACTGTCTCTTTAGAGCAATTTGGTGCATCCCTGCTGAATAAAAGTATAACATTTTTAAAAGAAAAAAAATCATACCCCAAACTTATGAACAGAGCGTCATTGTTTTCCAAAAAAAAAAGCTGCACAACTGTTTTCAACATTGATAATATGTTTCTTAAGCATCAAATCATCATATTAGATTGACTTCTGAAGGATCATGTGACACCGAAGGAGTAATAATGCTGAAAATTCAGCTTTACCATCACATGAATAAATTACATTTTAAAGTATATTAAAATAGAAAACAGTTATTTTAAATGATAATAATATTTCACAATATTGCTGTTTTTACTGTGCAGCCTTGGTTAGTAGAAGAGACTTCTTTCAAAAATTTTAAAAACTCCAAACTTTTGACCTGTAGTGCAACGTGCAAATTAAGACCATGAACATGTATTAGGAAAGTAAACCGGCTAAATTTCGACTTCATGTTGACTTTTCAGATGAAGCTCTGATGCCGATGAACCATCAGAAAGTGTGTCAAACACTAGAAGTGGTGATTTCTTTTAACAGTGCTGATGCATGATTCATGGTGGTGGTAACGCCATTGAAGCGTCCGCTGTGAATGTGGCAGCAGAAGCAGTGCAGTAAACCAGGAGATCCTGAACCTCACGCCAAACTGTGAAGGACTCTGGGAAGCTGCTGATATTTCCACAACCACTGGAAACGGTTCCAATGTGGTTTCACTGACCCAAACTTACGACTAAGCTTATTACACACGACGCATCCTACAGAGAGGCCAATGATGACATCTTGTTTTATAAGGGATAAATGTGAAGATTCTTTCTCCCTGTCCTGCTTTGATTTCTTTGGATACAATTGTTTGAGTTTCAGAAATGTTCTGTGTCAGGAAGACGAACAGAAGAATAGATCATCTGAGATTTATATGTGAAATATCTGTTGCCAGTTTAAACATTCAAATTCAAACATTCATTTTCTATCGATCGGATGACATTAAAGGAATGTTTAAGGGTCAGTACAAGTTAAGCTCAATCAACAACATCTGACATTCTGTTGATCATCACAGAAAATCATTTTGACATTCCTCTATCAGCAGAAATGAACAAGAATCAGGTTTATATCTATAATATCTTTAATAACTGACTTTAGAAACTTCCATTTTAAGTGCATTACCGTAAACAAGATTTATGTTTGTTTTTACCAATGTTTTACATTTCATTTTATTAATATTTTTATATTATTTTCTACATGCCATGGATGCTGTCTATAGAGTTTAACTTCTATTTAACACGAAACATTCAAGGATGTGACCACGCAATAATTCCGCAACCTTTGCATTGCATATTTAAATGTAAATATTAAATATAAACTAAACTAGACACAACTGTACAGTATATAACGCATAAAACAAAGATGTTTTGGCCTCTATTAAAGACTAAACTGGTGAACACTCCGTACTACATTCATCCTGACAGACCTACTTGAGAAAATACAGCTTGTTAACTCTGGATCTGGAGTTGTTTAAAAACTGCAGCTCTCGTCTGTAATGACCTGGCATGGACACTGTCATCCGAAGAGGGAAGAGTTCTTTCGTCATGTGAAACGATCCTAATGGAGGGAAACCCTCAGGGCAGCTGTTTGGCAGGGGCTAGTGTTGGGCTTCCTGCCCAATAATGAGCTTTTAATGAGGCACATTATATACAGACATTGGACACCTGTGGTTTTATACAGACTCTAGTTGTAGTTGATTGAGATGTCAAAGTGAGTAAGCGACATCCACTGAGCGCTTGACATTCAAATAGCACGGACATGTTGATTTTTTTTATTTTATTATAGTTGTGTGCATTTGACCTCTTGAAAAGGATAAAGTTATCTCTGGTACATATATAATATAAAATATATATAATATTTATATAATATATATATTAATATATATATATATATATATATATATATATATATATATATATATATATATTAAAATTATGTATTATTTTTATTTATAAAAGTATTCAATTATTTGCATTACTATTTATTATAATTATATTAGCTATACGATGTACAATATTTTGGTCATATGCTGTGTTTTTATTTTCTAGAAAAAAAAATGAAAATACATTTTATAAATAAAAATAATTTATTATTTTTATTCATAAATATATTTATTATTTCAATTATTATTTATTATAATTATATTAGCTATACAATGTACAACATTTTTGTCATATTTAATATAAATAAAACTAAATAAAGATATATAAAACACTAAATGATTAAATATTTATATTTAAATATAATGATTTCAAATTCTTAATTATAATTATAAACATGATATAATATTTTTTATAAAATAAGTATTTCCATTGTTATTTATTATTATTATTTATTACTATTATTATTATTATTATTATTATTTGCCAGCCTGTGGAAAAATGTCACAATGTTGTTGTTTTTTTTTCATTAATTTCAAACAAAATCCAAAGTTTAATGCTTTTAATACGTTTGTTCAACTAACTTCAAGTATGAGGAATAATAAACCTTGCCTTAGTAAACACAAATAACAATAGTAATAGTAATAATAATAATAATAATACAGATCCAAAAGCAGATATTTGATATAGTTCCAAATAAAAGTGCCTATTCTTACCCGAGATGATCTTGGATCCAGAAACACAGACACCATTGGCCCCGTCGCTCGTTGGTTGGGGTGGTGGCGGGCCGGTGGGTTTGGGGCGCGTGCGAGGGGTGGGTCTGGGGCGCGGCAGGGAGCCGGAGGGGTAGGTAGTCAGGGGGGTCTGGGAGCTGTCGTGGGGCGGTGTACCGGGTGGGGTGGGGGTTCTGGGAGGGGACGGGTCTGCTTCTTCTGTGCTCTGGGGAGGAGGTTGAGGAGGAGGGTGACTGGGGGCCTGGATGGGGGTCTGGTTGTTGCGACGGGGTGCGAAGACAGGCTGAGGGATGCTCGGGGCAGAGGGCTGGCCTGGTGTGGGCTGGTTAGGAGCCGTCTTTACGCTCTGAGGTGTGGCAGACGAGGTCTGTTTGGGAGGTGCAGGTGCTTGTTTCTTTGTACCTGAAACAAAGAAATGACAGATTTTGTTAATATGCATTTTAGTTCATTTGAATTATTTTCCACACACTATTAAGGTGAAAAAACCCAAACAAATGTAAGATAAAAACCACAGCTTTACTGAGGAACGGGAAATGTTTCGCTCACAACATGACCTCGGCGCTGAAGAAGGCCATGTCGTGATCAAAATGTTTGCCATCTGGGATAAGGGCGATTAAGACTCACCTCTGCGCACCATGAACGGACTGGGGCCCTTGGGACCTGAGGTAGAGGTCCCCACATTCAGCTGAGCGGATGTCCCACTCAAACCTCCCGGTCCGTTCCTCGTGGCTGGAGGTGTGGTCGCAGGTTCTCGGGTCATGTTACTGGGGAGGGAAGAGAAGCAGGGAACTCATATCATGGGATTACATTGCAGTATGTATACACTGATCAGTTAACATGCAGGGAATTAACATGTAGTGGTCCAAGTTGAGTTAATGACTTGCACGGAAAAGTTAATACTGATGCCATAAAGAAAAAACTGTTAGCATAATTAGAAGTGTTTTTTTCTGCATGCAGTGCATCTTTTCCACTGTAGAGAGAATAAGCAATCGAGAAAGACAATGCAGGCCACACAAACTCAAGCAACAGAGAATATTCTATAGAAAAGATATGAAGAGAAAGACTAGAAGGACTTTTGCCCTGACCAGGATGAAATGCTGTGACAGCATGATCATTTGAAGAATCATCCTTGACTTGCATTTTGAGAGGCGTTTGTTTGAATCCTTCCAATTTGAAAATCAATATAGGTTGGGGAAACTCTTCTTTTAAAAGTATTATGGATAAAATATTGGGTGGAAACAATAATAAATTATAACCAATAATAACTGATTAATCAGATGATTTCCAACCAGTCTTTAGAAAGCAGAATAAAAATAATTGACTAAAATAAATGACATAATACTTAAAAACACAATTTTTCTTGTTTATATATATATATATATATATATATATATATATATATATATATATATATTCTTCATTAATAATATAATTTATATATTTTTAGTCATTTAAGAAGTATCATTTAGCTCTGATTTAATTGTGTTAACTGTTTATATAATTCTTTTCATTGAATAATTGAATACTAATTTTCTTGGAACAGACCCCCCTTGTAACCTCTTCATCCCAGTTTAGAAACTCTTCATACAGCTTATTATTTGGGCCTGAGGGCTACCCATAAAGATTTTGTCCCGGTCCTTTGTGTATTTTCACGACGACACTGTCTGGATAAATCCAGGGTAAAATGTCACAAGTGTGATAGTTTATAGCTGTAACAGTGATCTGAGTTTTCTGATTTTTAAAAGCGTTTCAAATAAAGATACATGAGGATTCACAAAGAGTCAATGTGCATGACACAGAAACAAATGACGGCATTTGATTATTGCCAACACAGGTATCTTGAGATGTTTGCAAACCTTCCTCTGTGATTGTACCCAATTGATAGCAATTCGATTGATCTGAAAGCAGCGTTTTGAAGCAATAATCAAGTCAGCGGCACAAAACAATGTGCACACAACACAGATTTTGGCGGGCGGCTCCTGACATCTGGCAGCGGATGGCATGGTGAGGTAGAGGGACTTTACGGTCGCACCAATCCTTACCTGTTCTCCGCAGCAGGGTTCTTCTGAACTAAAGGCTGCTGCATCTGAGACACCACAGCTCCCGCCTGCCCAGCCTCCAGACCCCCGCCACCGGGCGACTGAGGGGAGGGCTCAAACACGGGAACCCCCCCGGCGTCAATGGGAGGGAGAGGGGGCTGGAAGTTAGGCGTGGAGTGCTGCTTTTTACTTATTGTGCCAGCTCTACGAGGGGTGATTTCCGGCTGTTTGTTAGCAGGGCTACAGGGAAGAGGGGAGAGAGTATGAAACACTCACACTAGAGAGGGACAGTGGGGTATTAGTCTCCACAGAAGGAAAGGAGGAGAAGGACAGGACCACCACCTGACCACTGGGACAGCAACCAGAGAGAGATATTGGGAATGGTTGAGATTTTAAATTGTTTTTAGAATTTAGCGCACTTTCAACATATTCATTTTACAAAAATATCTCAAATTAATTCATTATACATATAAGTTACATAGTTTTGTCAGTAGGTTTTAAGTAGGAATATGAGAAGGTCATTTGAATCATTCACTCAACCAATTTATTCAAAAAACATGGATTCATTTAGGAACAAAACAAGTCTTTATGACTAGGTCATTTGAATCATTCACTCAACCAATTCGTTCAAAAACGGGGATTCATTTAGGATCACTACTACTTTGTGTTGCCCGGAGACCCACAATGGTTGATTTATTGTGGAACTACCAACATATAGTACAATACACGCTATGCAATTGGAATGTTGTAAATAAAATAAAATAAATTGGGTAACACTTTACAATAAGGTTCATTAGTTAACTACCTAAGTTCACATTAACTAAGAATGAACAATACTTCTTTAGCATTTATTAATCTTAGTTAATATTAATTTTAATCAAAGGTTGTGTTTGTTAACATTAGTTATGCACTGTGAACTAACATGAACAAACAAAGAACAGATGTAGTTTTATTAACTAACATTAACAAAGAATAATAAATACTGTAACAAATGTATTGCTCATTGTTAGGTCATGTTAGTAAATCCATTAATTAACTAATGAAGCTTATTGTAAAGTGTTACCAAAAACTGTATAAATAAGGTATATTTATGTTAGTAAATGACACAAACTTTGACACATTTAAGTATTTTTCCCCGAAATTTAATTTCAAAACCTAGCTTAATTTTTTTGCATGCTAAGATTTATACCATAGTGCAAAAATGAAGCAGTCATTCATTAATGAAGCATTAATCAATTTTGTTATTGTTAACTAGAACAATAATAAAAAAAATGTTTTAAAATAAAGCTGAAATTTAATAAACAAAACAATAAAAATGACAAAAGCGCATAGCAAAATGACTAAAAATGAAATTAAGTAAAACAGAAAAGCTAAATTCAAAATATGAAGTGCTATATTAGTATATAAATAATACTTAAATAACATTGACATTAATTTAGTTTATTAATGAAGCAGTGAAATCTCTTTTAGAGGGGCTGTGACATTCCCCTGAAAGGACTGAAGCACAAGAACATTCACATTTTCAAGCTCTGATTTTTTGGTATGATCGATCGCCTGCGGGACAAGACAGGAGCCGTTTGACTCATTCTGAACATACCAAGCTTATAAGAGCAGGTCTGAACACTCACTGCTTATACACTCACTGGATAACTAGAATTGGAATTACTGAAATACAAATAATAACCTTTTATTCCTTTTAATCATTTTATTCCGACAGATGCTGAATTAGTATTTTGGAAAGCACATCAAAAACTAGACTTTTTTTTCTCTCTGACTTTGGCACCAAGTTCATGATCATGAAATATATCAATAATGCGTTTATACATAGCTATGAGCATACATTCGATTTATTTCAGAAAGCATACAATAAGCAACGGTTGACAAAAAAAAACCCAACACAACTAAAATAAAAGCAAAGCAAAACAAAAAATGAGGAAAAAACACAAAAAAAGTTGCATGTGTCATATGAAATGAACACGTCTAAACAGCCCCCAGCTCTGGTCTCAGACCGTCTGCTTGGACTGTGACGGACTCACTGGCCACTACATATGACGCGGACACTACTGTGGAGCTGGAGTCATGTCTGTAAACGCGAGGGTGAGACTTGTACCTGTCTTTGCGGGCAGTGTCAGAATCGAACGAGCCCTGGCTGCCTGGGCGCCTCCTGTCTATGGATCCGGCTTCGGAGTCAGGGGTACCCGGGCATCCAGGCATGGAAAACATGCCTGAAACGTTGAAGTCCACATCTGAAGAGCAAAAGAGCAAAGGCTATGAATAAACTATGAATAAATGTTCCATTTACAGTCGGGTTAGAAAATTTCCAAGTTGGAAATCCAACTTTATGTGTCACGTTAGGTTTGAAGTAGGAAGTTGGAAATCCCAGGTTTGAAATTTCCGAGCTGGAAAAGGCAGAAATGGAATGCAGCATATATCGGAAACAACTGTGAGCATTAGTCAAGTCTGTAGTGCGTTTCTTATGAGGTTGCATCACAGTTGCCTATCTAGTCAAGTCAGCTTTATTTATTCAGCTCTTTATACAAATCAAGTTTGCTTCAAAGCAGCTTCACAATAATAAACATGAAATTAACAATCACTGACACAAACTTCATTCATCAAATTTAAATTCAAAATAAATATCAGCTGAAGTCAGTTCAATAACTGCATCAAATTCTAGCAGTTCTCAACCTTTCTGACTCCCATAGTCTAAGACAAAATTTGAAGGCCCCCCCAATATACAGTGTTACTGTGGGCCCTGACCCCCTTGTTGAGAACCACTGATCTAGACACTCACTAGGTTTGGAGAAGAGCTACAGTCAATGGTGGTCTTACCTTCTGGAAAGAACCAGCTTGAATGGTTGATCATCAGTTCAATTATTGACACGACATGGACGGAAGTAGTGGCTGCCATTTCAGCGAGGCTTCTAGGAGAACAACAAAACTGTAACATGTCAAACTGTTCCACAAGAAGCATCAAAAGGGTCATTTAACCCTAACAATTGTATATAAACAATGCAATTTGGGAAGCATTGTGTGCAAATCTCACCCCTCTGTTTTGGCCCACAGCAAATTGGGGCCCAGTACGATGGAGATGTTGCTTGCAGTCATCTTGTTGACGTCGCTTTCCTGAGCAAGCTTGGCAAGAAACTTCACCAGGTACCTTCACAGACATGGATTAGCATGTTACGATCATAATAGTTTGTTAAAGGTCAATGCTAAAAGTTAGTTCGATGTAGTGACAAGCAGACCTAAAATTGTTTTTGTTGGGCTTTGGTAACATGTCACACACCACCCACAGCGCCTGAAGCCTCTTATCAGAGTCAGAAATACTGCAGATGAGAGAAAAACAAGAGAGAATATACACAATAAAAACTAAATTTAAAATCTGAAACACCTTCATCAATATCATTTCTAATACTCTAAAATTCACATAATGTTTAATCAGTATCACATTAGCAAGGGTGTTTTATTTAGGATTTAGAGTTAGAATTGAATTTCACAAGAACTGGGCCCGTTCATTTGGGCATATGATAAACACATGAGCTTATGACTGCTGACGTCAACCATCTACCCTACTTGACGCCCCCCTCTACCTCATTTTCTGAGGTACGAATATAAATGATTATATCATGTCACCTATTTATGATCCTTGAACTTTAATGTTGAATGCTGCCTGAGGACTTCTGTTATGTTAGTGGACACCACACTTGGAATATTGGTGCATCCAAGGATGGGATTTCAAAAACTGGGAGAGATTCACTTAAAAAAACGATATTTTCGTCTGAAGTCATGGACATTGGTGTATGTGAATGTGCTTTACTTTGAGGCTTGAATCCACTCTTCATAAAGCTGGTAGGTCATCAGAGGCTCAGGCAGCTCCCTCAGGTAAGATTTGAGGGCTCCTAAATAATCATGAGAAAAGAAACCCAACATCAAATGCATTTGCAAGGCCCTCGATTGTGTTTGAACATGACTTGTGTAAAGAGTTACAAATATGGCTCTAGTTGTGATACTTTTAACACTGGTGACAGATATAAAAAGTTTCAGGTTTCAAAATAGCTCAGAGCCAATATCCTTTTTTTGTGATCAGCAATACAACCAAGCATGGTTTAAAATAAAACAAATCAAGTCTCGTTCTCATTTTGGGAAGTCCTTCTAAATGCAGAAATGACATTTTAGCTCAGTAGCTAGCTGTACATCAACAATTCAATTTACGAAAAACAGCATGTACCAGCAACAGCGTGAGGGTCAGAGTAAAACTCCTCCAGTTGGGAAGTGGAACAGTCCAGTGCCGCCTTTAACTTCTTCAGTTTAGAGGCTCCAGCAGCGATACGGAACAAACCCTGGCATGAAAGCAAATGTTGTAAACGCACAAGACCTTTGCGGCGAGCAGTAAAATATAAACTGATTTGCTTGTGTGTGAAAATGACTGAAAACACAGTTTTCGTATGTGTCAGTGATGGTTTCACAGGGAAACGAGTGTCTCCTTTCAATGCTATTATTAGTCTGGGTTTGACCAAAAAGCAGAAGTGAACAAGTAGACGTCTGTAACACGGATATCTCTCTCTCTCTCTGTCTGTCTATATATATATATATATATATATATATATATATATATATATATATATATATATATATCAGTGGTGGCTGTTGGTCTTTCAAAGAGGGGAAGCTGTATTAATGAATGAATGAACAAACGATCTAAAAAAATATATATATATTAAACTCGACTGAGGAAATGTGGGAATTAGGTTAAACTGAAACAAGGAATGTGGTGTATAAATTTGTGAAATTTATGATGAAAATTGGTTAGCAATTTCGCCAAGCAAATACCAAGAAATGGGTTGCAGCAGTTTGTCTTTCGACTACACTTGCAAAGTCCGCGATGGGACTGAGCTCGAACAGCTTCAGCGTCAGCGACTTTTTATAGTACAAAATCGCTGTCAATTAAACGGAGATGCAGTCTTTCGACAGACCCTCCAATCATCACGCAGAAGCCCGGAGTCCAGCCCCATAATCTCAGCATTTATCCAATGACCGTCTAGTTTCGAAGCACTGAAAAAAACTGTTCAAAACAGCCCCACTGAAGTCAATGGACGCTCAGCTTCAACAGGGAAATGCACTGTGACGCTCCGGGAATGTATGAGACGGAAATCGAGTCAGCCGATCTGCTATATGTAGCTGATTCTGAACGAACTCGTCTTTGAGATGAACGTGTTCTAACGCATTTTTAGTCAATAAAATGTTAACACAATAGTACACATTTGACCATTAATTTTTTAATATAGGGGAAGCCGCGCTTCCCTTGCAGTCTTAACAAAATCCCCACTGATATATATATCTCAGAGTAAAAAGGAAGGCTTAATATTCATAAACTCATAGAATGTTAACTTGCAACCCTCCTTCATTTGTATTCTGACAACTGTGCAACTTTAATTTTTTTAATGCATGTCAAATAAATGTCATTCATCCTTTTAAAACTGGTTCTGTATAAAGTGCCCTTTGCAAAATATTTGAAAGGCAGAAAGATTGAGCCCTTCCCTGAAAATGACCACTGTGTATGCAGTAATGTGCATCAACTTCCCCTCAGTAAGGCAAGCGTCATGTCATTTGATCTGTCAGTTTCCATGTGTTGTTTGACAGTGTGAGATACCTCTTCCTGCATGCCGGTCTCCAGCAGCATCATGACGCAGGCCTCTATGGGCAGAGCGATCTCTCTGCTAGTGCGCTTCAGATGTTCCTCCAGAGCTGTGCCAAACGCTGGCTTCTCTGTCCATTTATCTATGCCAGATCACGAGACAGAGTGAGAATGGTTTGAGTTATGGCAGGATACATTTAAGAATCATCACTAGGTGTGTGTGTAACAGATTCTGTTAGACAGGATGATTTGCAGAGTGAAACAGGATACATTACAGTGCCGGCCAACAGGAAGCTTTGAAAGAGAAAGAATGATTCATAGCTGGATAACTTGCCAGATCGTTTGGTGCATATCATAAAACCAGTCAAGAACATGTCTGGGTCATATTTCACCCCAAAATCAAAAGAAAATCTGTCAGTCTGAATTTTATTCTCATTACTGAAATGTAAAAAATAAATTATTAATAATTCTAATTATAAATTAAATAAACAGTATTTCAACATAAAGTACTGCCAGTGTGTTTCATTATGAGAATATATACTATAATGACAATAATCATTGTGAAAAATGAAAACTAAAAAAAAAAAAAATCAAAAGTAAAATGTCTAAACAAATGGCAATAAGAATTTGGGGGGGGGGGGGGTGCCTAATTGTCATGAAAATAAATGTCAAAATGCAAAAAAGCTTACTTTATTTATGCAATATAGGCTATATTAGAGTGAATATGACTCAGACACATATTCTACAGGTCTTTCTCAAAAAATTAGCATATTGTGATAAAGTTAATTATTTTCCATAATGTAATGATAAAAATTAAACTTTCATATATTTTAGATTCATTGCACACCAATTGAAATATTTCAGGTCTTTTACTGTTTTAATACTGATGATTTTGGCATACAGCTCATGAAAACCCAAAATTCCTATCTCAAAAAATTAGCATATCATGAAAAGGTTCTCTAAACGAGCTATTAACCTAATCATCTGAATCAACTAATTAACTCTAAACACCTGCAAAAGATTCCTGAGGCTTTTAAAAACTCCCAGCCTGTTTCATTACTCAAAACCGCAATCATGGGTAAGACTGCCGACCTGACTGCTGTCCAGAAGGCCATCATTGACACCCTCAAGCAAGAGGGTAAGACACAGAAAGAAATTTCTGAACAAATAGGCTGTTCCCAGAGTGCTGTATCAAGGCACCTCAGTGGGAAGTCTGTGGGAAGGAAAAAGTGTGGCAAAAAACGCTGCACAACGAGAAGAGGTGACCGGACCCTGAGGAAGATTGTGGAGAAGGACCGATTCCAGACCTTGGGGGACCTGCGGAAGCAGTGGACTGAGTCTGGAGTAGAAACATCCAGAGCCACCGTGCACAGGCGTGTGCAGGAAATGGGCTACAGGTGCCGCATTCCCCAGGTCAAGCCACTTTTGAACCAGAAACAGCGGCAGAAGTGCCTGACCTGGGCTACAGAGAAGCAGCACTGGAGTACCCACAGTCAGTGATGATCTGGGGTGCCATGTCAGCTGCTGGTGTTGGTCCACTGTGTTTTATCAAGGGCAGGGTCAATGCAGCTAGCTATCAGGAGATTTTGGAGCACTTCATGCTTCCATCTGCTGAAAAGCTTTATGGAGATGAAGATTTCATTTTTCAGCACGACCTGGCACCTGCTCACAGTGCCAAAACCACTGGTAAATGGTTTACTGACCATGGTATTACTGTGCTCAATTGGCCTGCCAACTCTCCTGACCTGAACCCCATAGAGAATCTGTGGGATATTGTGAAGAGAAAGTTGAGAGACACAAGACCCAACACTCTGGATGAGCTTAAGGCCGCTATCGAAGCATCCTGGGCCTCAATAGCACCTCAGCAGTGCCACAGGCTGATTGCCTCCATGCCACGCCGCAATTTCTTTCTGTGTCTTACCCTCTTGCTTGAGGGTGTCAATGATGGCCTTCTGGACAGCAGTCAGGTCGGCAGTCTTACCCATGATTGCGGTTTTGAGTAATGAAACAGGCTGGGAGTTTTTAAAAGCCTCAGGAATCTTTTGCAGGTGTTTAGAGTTAATTAGTTGATTCAGATGATTAGGTTAATAGCTCGTTTAGAGACCCTTCTCATGATATGCTAATTTTTTGAGATAGGAATTTTGGGTTTTCATGAGCTGTATGCCAAAATCATCCGTATTAAAACAATAAAAGACCTGAAATATTTCAGTTGGTGTGCAATGAATCTAAAATATATGAAAGTTTAATTTTTATCATTACATTATGGAAAATAATGAACTTTATCACAATATGCTAATTTTTTTAGAAGGACCTGTATATATTGTAAATGAATAAAATCAGGCTTTTATTCAATTACAGTGATATGAAAAATATATATATACTAATTAATTGACAATATAATACATTTATAATATAATTATATATTATGCATCATTTTAAGCATTCTTTATATATATTTTACTGCCTTTCATTTCTGTTGACTTTTCATGTTATTGATTATGAGCATATTTAATGACAATACTTAAAGTGAATAATGACAATTGAAAAAAGCTCAAAAGTAAAATGTCTATTGACAGTGAGGTTATTTTGCATTACACTAATAAGATTTGGAGGGGAAAATGTGCTTAATATTATTGTGACAATGTCACAATGCAAAAAAAGCTTAATTTTCTTTGTTCCTTCTTTTTTACTTATTTTTGGGGGAAATATGCACTAGCGAACATGTTCTTGACATATTTTGTGAGATTCGCCCTTATAGTTTATAAGTTGTGACAGTTTGAACATTATAGAGATCAGATAAATGTTGACTCTGTTTCAGCACACAAAACACGCCATAATACACTGTGTTTAATTGTTATTAAAGGGTTAGTTCACCCAACGCAGGTTCACGTCTGCTCTCGTGTCAACACAACACGTATGCATTGTGGTGCTCTTGCGAATGCACACTGGAGATGAATATTTTGCAAATTAAGTAGTAAATTATGTTTTTTATGTGAAATGAATGTCATTATGTGATTATGTGAAAGCACTCACGTCGCTTCATAAAATTAAGATTAAACCACTGGAGTCACATGGATTAATGGTGCGTTCACGTGCTATGGAAAATATGATATTTTCCACTTGTGAACTGGTATTTACCAGTGTGTTGCCTTCAAGTGCTTTTGTTGTCGTAATGTGGTAAAAAGATGTAGATCCAGACATGTTATTTAGCTAAAACTATTTTAGATTGCCTAAGTCATCTGCTACAGCAAGAAGATGATTTATCAGAACTCAAACGGTAAATAATATGCTGTATATTTTCTAGATCATGAATAGTACATATATTTTTACCATTCACGACTCTCGCGTTGCTATCCGCCATTTTGAAAAGGTCAATGGTTATCTCATCTCGGCAACTCCTGCATCAAAATATTCTACGAGCTGCCCAGTGGAAAATACCACGAGGGGGTGTCCATGTGCATTTTCCACGTTGGCTTTTGGTATTTACCATAATTACCATAGCACATGAACGCACCATAATTCCATGATGTCTTTACAACCTTTCTGAGGCTTGAAAGTGGTAGTTGCGTAGGCTCTCAATGGAAATTTCATTAAAAAGATCTTCATTTGTGTTCTGAAGATGAACGAAAGTCTTACTTGTTTGGAACGACATGAGGGTGAATAAATAATGACAGAATTTTCTTTTTTGGGTGAACTAACCCTGTAATAAGGCCATGATTTCATAAGTGCTGTGAGTGATTCATATATATTCAGGAAGTGAAGAGTAAATATCACACCTTGCTGTGACTGTATGGTGGGCAGGACGCTCTCGATGGACGCCAAGGCTCTTCTGTGGTATTCAGCTTGAGCTTCTAACAACTGTCAAGACAAATACAAGCCTCACTTTTCTATTTTTGTCTTGAGAGAAAAAAAGTTTGTGACTAAATGATCTTTAATCCACTAACTGGCTATATACTGTAAAATATTGTACAGTTGAATTGACTCCACTGGTTAGACATGCTAACTACTAGCATACAGTAAGATCATCTATTAATAACCCTTTCAGGCAAGTCATTTCAGTCGGCGGCCACCTTTGAAACGCCTCTCGCTGTCTTTGTATATCTAAAGTATTTGATACCACTGAACTTTGACCAGTTTCTTACTGATAAATTTGCAAGTTAAATTCATTATTCCAGTATAAATCGAACTTTAGCAGACATTTTTCTTGTGCGGTTCAAGCTCCCGTAAAGCTCATAGAAATGACTTACCAACACATAATAGCGCGCATATTCTCCTTCCTTGGAGGAAAAGTTGTACATTTCAGCTGCTAGTTGATCCTAAGGACAAAACAAGATCAGACTAGGTTCAAAGTGCTACCTAAGGTCACCCAGAAACCTCAATAAAATCTGACTCATATCCATACCTTGCACATTTCCATTTTGTTCTGAGCTTCATCCATCTCCTCCTTAAGTGTGTCAACTTTGGCAGCCATTGCTTGAGCATTTGCAGCTGATGGAAATACCTTTGTGGCCTGGTGATACCTGTGTTACAGGAGTTTAAAGTGTTTTCTCTATTATTCCAAGCAATTTGCATTGCAATGTCATCAAATGTCTCAAAGCACCGGAAGATGATCAGCAGACGCTGGTGTGGTTATAGTGTCATGCATTTACACTACCATTCAAAAGTTTGGGGTCGGTGAGATTTTTTTATTTTTTATTCAAAGGAGTCTTTTGCTCACCAAGGCTGCATTTATTTTATAAAAACTACAGTAAAAACAGTAATATTATTACAATTTAAAATAACTGTTTTCTATTCTAATATATTTTAAAATGTGATTTATTCCTGTGATCAAAAGATCACAGCTGATCAAAGCTGAATTTTCAGCATCATTACTCCAGTCTTTAATGTCACATGATCCTTCAGAAAATCATTCTAATATGATGATTTGATGCTCAAGGATTTATTTTTACTATAGTGACATTGGTTCCGGCATTGTTTCCAGAAGTTTGCATTAGCGCCCATCCCCCTTTTCTGTGGTGTTGGTTCCGAAAGTATTTTTTCCATTCATTTAGATTTTTCAAAAGTCTTCATTAAAGAGTTATAAGCCATGAACCAAGCCAATCAGCTACAAGGTGATTTACAACACAACAAACGTTGATCTGAAGCAAAAACATATTTGAAAATCTGATAAAAAGACAAAGGTCAAGACTTGTACTTCACAGCTTTATTGAGGGAAAGAATTAAAATCCCACAAAGCATTGTGAACAGCAAAATCAAATTAAAAACAATGGAGAAATATAAAACTACTCAAATGTTGATTATATATATTAAAACAATATATTTTAAGTTTATTGCAAAATATGCATATATATATATTTAAATATTTCAGTATTTTGAGAGCGTAGAGTGATTGACTTGATTACATCATACGCAGTGCTTCATGGGAGTGGGCGGAGTTAACAAAAACTTTAGGCATGTGTTGCTTTTTTCGACTCTCTGATTGGTGTAATTTTCTGTACAGCATCATGGGTAATGTAGTTTTTCACCACGAATTCAGCTGTTAAACACGATTAAAGCTAAGTTGAAAAAATGAGGGCTGACGGCTTCAGCAGAAGCAAATACCATCGATTAACAACCTCACATTAAGGCTGTTTTTAAAGGTTTAAGTTATCGTTCAAAATCAATTTCCTTTTTACTTCCAGAACCCGACAGTTGCACTATTATCAACATCAATGCTTAATATTCTTAATATAATCTTATTGTTATCAATATCAATGCTTATTATTCTTTTTTGTTACAAGTTTTCATGACTCTTTGATGAATAGAAAATTAAAAGAAAGAACAGCATTTATTTGAAATAGAAATATTTAATACCATTATACATGTCTTTACTGTCACTGTGATCAATTTAATGCATCCTAGCTGAATAAAAGTGTTAATTTCTTTCCGAAAAAAAAAAAAAAAAAAAAAGAAAAAACCTGAACCCATACTTTTGAACAGTAGTATATATACACACCTGGCTTTTGCAGAATCAAAATCCAACACGAGCTTGGCTAAATGTTTCCTCTGCTTCAGGATGTTAGGAATATCCACCTTCAAGCACAAACATAGAGATATAACCTACATTGCCTGTTTAAAAAGCAGATTATTTGCTGTTCTTTGGCGTTACGTACCTCTGCTAGCTGGTTGAGAGGGTCTAGAATATCTCTCTCCAGCTGAACTTCATGTTGGCTCTGCTCAAAGGCCAGTTTGTTTTCAGCTTCTCCACAGACTTCCATCATCTTCCTGTAGACACAAACATGCTTAACATCATGCTGCCTGGTCATGATGGATTAACAGATGCTAAATGATAGGACAGGGCGATATGGACAAAAATATCACCCCCCCACCCCCCCACGAAAAAAAAAAAACCTTGGTTGTCAGACATTCCTTAAAATAATATCTAACACATCTAGCATAATTCAAAAACAATTTACTCTTGCTAAAAACACTATGAGAAAATCATAATCAAGCAGCATGAGGTCACATTTTCCATCATGAACAATAACAATTTAGCATTTTAAACCAGACTATTATGCATTTTACTGGGATAACAAAGATCGTTGCATAATCATGATGCTTCCACTCTGTATTTTCACAGATCATGACCATAACTGAACCGCCTGCCTGAAAAAACAGATGACTCAGGGATGTTTGGTCACATTCAAAGTTCTCTCATTATAAGTATGAATCACAGATCAGGCCGATGGTTTTGCTAGTCAAAGAGTTCATAAACTCACCCGATAAAAGACTCGTCTCCGAGCTGATTTCCTCCATCCAGCATGGATTGTGAAAGGGCCGTAAGAGGAAGCTTTTTCTAAGAGAAAAAAAAAAAAACAATTCAGAAGTGTGTACTATGAAGGCATTTGAAAATATAAAAGCAGCTGTTACTTACATGCCTCTTCTCCGCGTCTGTGCCCATGTTACCCTGCAGACACATGGTCATCTTCTTGTGTGCATTATGGGAGACCAATCGCATATTTTCCAGGCGCCGCTCAATCTGTATTAAAGCACACATTTGATTCAAATTTAAAATGTATTGGGACTTCAGTAGTTCCCAGTTCCCTCATCAAAAGTTACATTCAACAATGTTCCATTATCATGGTTACATGCACACCTGTTCTCCATTTCCTGTAATGCTTACCACTTGAGTCTTTGCAAAGTATTGTGGGTCTTGTACACCACCACCCTTCAGTTTCCTGTTCTTATAAATGTGAAAAAGCCTGTTCAGTCATGTCATCTAGACTGTGATTCTGGCAAAGCGGTGATGTCAGAGCTGTATTTTCAGCATCATTACTCCAGTCTTCACACGATCCTTCAGAAATCATTCTAATATGCGGATTTGATGCTGCTCAAGACTATTATCAATTTTGAAAGCAGTTGTTCTGCCTAATATTTTCCTCAGGATTCGATTAATAGAAGGAATAGAATCTTTAGTAATATTATAAATGTCTTTAGTGTCACTTTTAATTGATTTCATGCATCCTTGTTGAATACATGTATTAATTCCTTTTAAGTGCTCCTGCTATGCTTTTTCAGATATTACCTTTCATGTAGTTGTGTAATATACTGTAGCTGTTTGTGAATGTAAAAGGTCTGCAAAGTTTCAAAGATCAAACTGCACGATAAAAGGAGTTATTGTCTCCCAAATTTAAGAACCGAATCTGAACTACCTGAAACGAGTCGTCAGTCATTCCAGTCTCAGTATGTAGTTTTGTAAAAAAAAAAAAAAATTTAAGTTAATGCCAGCCATATGGTCTTTATTGGCTGCCCACAAACAATGTCCCCTACTTTGTCCCTCAAACACAGTAGTTGTAGCTGAGGCCTGGAAGAGTCGAGAAGACGCTGATTTCTTCAAAAGCAAGTCCACTATGCTGCACTTCCAAAGGATGAGGACTCACGTTCAAACTGATCAAATAAAACCGACACCATTGTCACCGTTCACATAACTATGTATCAAGTGCTGAGGAAGATCCTGAATTGAAATTCAGATATGATAATTGACCGTTAGCAACAGTAACTAAAGGGGGTAGGTCTTTGCGATGTCCGACAACGCCTCTCTCACACCACACCATGTTCTCATGCAGTGAAAAATACATTGCGGAGCAGAGGACACTGACAACACGCTGACAGACAGGACAGACCAGGTTACTTTTGATATGAAACAAAGTCTCAACTTTCAAATTTGGTCATTTTTTTAAGAAATTTAAACAATAAATACCGTTTTGTGGCTCTTTAATGTGTCGTGACAGATCGCTGTAGAGCCTCAGTTAAAGCTGCTCGTGAACCGATCATCTCTTCCTTCTAGTTAATTTATAGCATCAAATAAACATGAATGAACATCAGAAGGAATGTGGTTTTGACCGCGGAAAGACGTCAGTACACCGTTTTTCAAGTTCATATCCTCCAACGTTAATCTACTAACTCCTGACTGCTTTGTCGGACAAAAATGGCGGATTCGGCTGATGGCGGATTATGATTGGTCAGATCGCCTGTCAATCAAACTCCCTGCGAAGGGTCAATTGGCATTTCGTTTCCAGCACGTGCTGTAAGCAGATCACAACCAATCACAACAGATCTGACCAATCAGAGCAGAGTAGACCAATCACAACAGACTGAGCCATGTGACCAATCAGAGCACAGTAGACCAATCACAACAGATCTCACCAATCAGAGCAGAGTAGACCAATCACAACAGAACGAGCCATCTGACCAATCAGAGCAGAGTAGACCAATCACAACAGAATATGCAACAGATCTGACCAATTAGAACAGAGTAGACCAATCACAACAGATCTGACCAATCAGAGCAGAGTAGACCAATCACAACAGAACGAGCCATCTGACCAATCAGAGCAGAGTAGACCAATCTAAGTAGCAAGTAGCTAGAGAAGATCAAGGGGCCTCTAGACAAAGGGCAAGTAGTTGGTGCTGTATTTATAGACCTAAAAAAGGCCTTTGATACTGTGGATCACAGTGTGCTAATTAAAAAACTCCAACTCTTCAAAATGTCACCTAGTTCTCTAGCATGGTTACAATCATATTTGGAGGGAAGGCAACAGTGCGTTAAGGTTAATGGGGTGATGTCAGCTCTTTGCCCTAACAACATGGGGGTTCCTCAAGGATCAGTACTGGGGCCATTGTTGTTCACAATGTACATCAATGATTTCCCTGATAGCTGTCAAGGTGCCAACTGTCAGCTGTATGCAGATGATACAGTCATCCATCTATCTGCTAAAACCTCAGCTCTGGCAGCGCAGCAGTTGACACTTGCCCTAGTAGACATTTCTAAATGGTTTGAATCGTCTCACCTAACCTTAAACGTGAAGAAAACCGTTGCTGTCTGTTTCTCAATTAAAACAAAACCTCCTGACAGCACCTTTCAAGTAAGCATAAATAATGAAATTATTCAAGAAGTAAAAGAGACAAAATATCTTGGAATTATTCTGGACAACAACCTTAAATTTCAAAGTCAAGTCAAAAATGTTTGTAAAAAGGTCAAATCCAACTTGAATTGTTTTCGTTTTATCAGGAGGGATCAGTCTCACCAGACCTCCCTGTTATACATGCATGCAATGATTTTCTCACATCTGTCTTACTGTGTTACATCTTGGTCACAAACCTTCCCGTCCATACTTAAGCTGGTTGTTTCAGTGTACAAGCAGGCAGTCAAGGTATTTGATAGAAAACCTATGACATCGCATCACTGTGACATCATTCATAGACATAATCTTTTCACTTTTGAAAATTTTATAAATTTTAGTACTTTGAAATTGTTTTTTAAATGCTTGAACAGTCATGTGTCGCCGCTGTTTTCTGCTCTCATTATTAGGTGTCAGGGCTCACTTAGACCCTCCACCAGAGCCTCAGTCAGTGTGGACTGTGTTCTTCCGAGATTTACAAAATCTTTTGGTCAGTCCAGTTTCTCTTTCAATGGAACGAGACTATGGAACTCCCTGCCCACTGAATTAAAACTGCAGACAGACATGATCAGTTTTGACAGAGGTCTGAAACAATGGCTGACGTCAAGTCAAAGCTGCACACATGGTAATGCTGTATGAAATGCATAGTGATGATGTGTATCGTTTACTTTTTAAACATTGTATTGTGTAATGTTTTGCACTGTGTTTTGTATTCTGTACTGTGTTGTGTTCTGTGAAATGTGTAGCCTTCTATGGACACGTGTTGCAAATTAGCAGTTTTGCTATAACACTAAAAAAAACAATGTATCTGGTTAGTCCAATGCTATTGTTATGTCCATATCAAATAAACAAACAAATAATAATAATCACAACAGATCTGACCAATCAGAGCAGAGTAGACCAATCACAACAGAACGGGCCATCTGACCAATCAGAGCAGAGTAGACCAATCACAACAGAACGGGCCATCTGACCAATCAGAGCAGAGTAGACCAATCACAACAGAATATGCAACAGATCTGACCAATCAGAGTATTCTCTTGGAACGGAGGGGTTTAGAGAGACTAAATCCTTTATCAAGCCATTTCAGACACTGTGAAAAAAGAGATGATGCTGCAATGTATATAATGGAAAATCAAAGTGTTTTTTGACCTTTGACGCATGTAAACCTATTGTAGCAGACCTCCAAAACAAATTAGAAACCTTTAAAATAGCATAATAGGGGCACTTAATAAAAATCTTTTGTGCAGTCATTTCCAGAAAAATTGTGCTTTCTAGTAGTTTCTTTATTGAGTTGGCCATCAGTTTATATTTTTGACCTGTTTTGACCTGCAGTCATAAACAGAGGCTACAGTGGAGCCTGGACTGGAAAAGCTTTTAAAGTGGACAATATGGTTAAAGAATTAAAGCTACAGTGAACATGAGGAACCAGGAAAGAAAAATGTCTGCACTGCGCCAGCAAAGAGTGCACTTTAGCACATACAAATGGCTGGAGTTTAGAGACCAGCTGGCTGTTTACCTACATCTTTCAATATGAGAAAAACTCTTGTCAAAAGTATTTTCAGTTCACACCTCCTACTCTCCATCCTATCTGATCTGGTTCTTTTCTTCCTCAAACCCTGAGATCTGTGTGCAGAGGTGATGTGTATTTTTAAATCTTAACTATAAGAAACTATAAGTCAGCCAATTGTAGGTTGAATTTCCTGAAAATTTTTAAAACTGTGCTACTATTAAAATATCTGAGCATCCCGAACAGCCTAATAAAGCGATGTCAGCTCAACCAATGGCATAAGTCTGTTTGTCCAGCCATTGAAGTTTGGTTGAAGTCACCATGAAATCAAAACGGACAATTGACCCTTCGCTAAGACACGCCCGAAAACCGCCACTGACCAATCGTGTCTTAGCAACCATAACTAGGCGCGGGAGGTCTGGCAAGCTTTCGAGCGAGGGAAACATACCGAAGCGTTGTGCCGGTATCCGAAAAGTTTGGACGGGGAGTGGAATTTTTTTCCTTCCCGAAAATCTAAAAGCCAAGGGGAGAAATGATGGGCGTGGATCAAGCAGTGTGGGAGACCCCATTCACAACTAATGTCCACAGGATTAACAAAAACACCTATTGCTTGGAAGTTGGAAATAATGACGGTTCTGTTCATAATGCATATATTTGAACGTAAAATAAGACGATTAAAGACAAGACGGAGGCTCACTGACATACTTTAAAATATATTTCAGCATTTTGTTAATCGACGGCCTACTACCCCTGACTGAGTAACTTAACCAATCCGATCGCGGCTCTCCCGGTGTTAGTGTTATTCCACAAAATTTATGGATAAGCTGTTTGATTTATAATTATTAGATTATTTTCACATTTCACTTACCTTGCCGTGCACGAACATAGCTGTTCCTCAATTTGTGTGTTTGCCATTTGAATGGTCAGCGTATGAGGCGCTGCTGCTTGCGCTGGGACTATAGGCTTTAGCTTCAATTTTTATGAAATTATTCTGTAATCGGTTGCATATTATGTCGTGGATATATCCCTCGAATGCATACTGCAGTCCCTTTTGTCTTGCTCTCTCAGATATTTCACATGTTCGCCAAAAATTACTAATTATCACATTGGGAATGTCTGACACCGGTGCATACACACTGTAATAGACGTGCCAGGCGCGAAAGCTTGACAGGCGTAGCAACAGTAACTAGGGAGGGCGGGGCTTAGCAAAGGGTCAATTCCTTTTTTTGTTTTTAAGGAAATTGCCGTATTTATTATAAGTGATTTATCAATGCACATCTTTCTTTTTTTTCTTTTTTTGTGTCCTCATAATCTTTAATCAAAGTAACTTCCCTCTTGCAAGTGTTTACTGGCCTGAGGGCGGGATCAACCTGTCACTCACATGAGAACCACCAATAGCAAATCACAACCATCCAATCAATTCCCAATGGACCATATCAAGCCTCGCCCATCATTTTATCTTGTTTTAGAAGCGGTTTCACTCGGATATACGTCACAATAGGGAACAAAAGACTATCACAACTAGTTGGATGTACATATTTTTACAAGTTACCAGGAAATTTGGCTGGTTTGGATCTAGAAAGAAATCAAGGTTTGTAACTTCAGCAGTTACCGGGAAAAACGAATTCGGGTTTCATACAGCTGGAACAGAAAGCTGCCAAACTGGCTGAGTGTTTTCTTGCAGAGTTTTTCTCGTTTCTCTCGTTCTCGTATGTATAAGAGGCGAATCCTCAAAATGTGCCTGACAGTCCCTTAAATAACTTCAGACAGACGGAGTGGAACTGAAACCCTTCGTGTGAGATGAATGCTCCTTTCAGCATCTCAGTCACGCTTGCTTCTGTTTGCATCTCAAACTCATTTCAATAAAAGCTCACCACAAAGACACCCGATTCAGAAGTCTCTCTGCATAGAAAAGAACCGATCTATGCAACCTACATTTAGACCTAAAATCGCACCGTTTATTTTGCACACACTGTCTGTGTTGTTTTAGCGTCTCATTCACTAAAGGAATCATGCCAATCATTTATGCTGCAAACATGGGCACCGAATTAAAGCGGTTTTCAAAATCCGGTCACAGTTTGTACAGGGCAGGTTGCAACAGTGCAGAAAAGTGTGTGTAATGCAGACAAAGAAAACAACAATGATCTGGTAGTACTTTACAATAAGGTGCTACAAGTAAATATTAGCTAATCTCCACCTCATTACACACTATTATACGCTAACATAAACTAACATTTAATTTAACTAAGTATTTAATTGAATGCATTCTGAATGAACATTCAATAAAAACGATTAACAATAGAATATTTATGAGAACAACCTAGAGAAATAAATGCTGTAAAAAAAATGATACCTATTGTGGGTATTCTTAATAACTATTCTTAATATGTTTGAAAAAATGTGTCTCAATTTAGTAATATATATATATATATATATATATATATATATATATATATACATACACACACATATAGGTAAAAACTTTGGGGGTCAGTAATACTTAATATTTAGAATAAAAAAAAAATTATCTGTAAAATGATTTCTGAAGGATCATGTGACACTGAAGACTGGAGTAATGATGCTGAAAATTCAGCTTTACCATCACAGTCAGGAATAAATTACATTTTAATATATTACAATGGAAAACTGTTATTTTACAATATTAAAGTTTTTTCTGTATTTTTGATCAAATAAACACAGTCTTGGCATACGCACACACAAAATTGCATATTAAATGTAACATTCCACTCATTTTCCATCCACCAGTTATCAGTGTTCAGATACAGGTTTGTAAATGGAATGAGGAAAAGGGAAAAAAGAAGAGGAAAAGAGCTGCAGATGTTCTGATCAGAGCCCCACAGTTCCAAGCAAAGTAAACGAGACAAACAGGAAATGATGACGAGGCTGTGACCTGTGGACACAACTCACCCAGCAGGGGTCGAAACACACCAACTGAGAGTGACTCAAGACCTCAAAGACTTTGAAACGGGCGTTTGTCAAGCTGCTTATAATTGAAACTACAGTCAAGCTATTTTGTTAAATGAGTAGTCGGATACACTGCAACCTACTAATGACCACATTGAAGCCATTTATTGAAGGGACAATGTATAGCTAACATACATAATAGATGATATTTAATCAGATTTAAATGATATCTTATTTTTTGCAATAATGGATAACAGATAAACAGACTTAACAGATAAATTCACAGTATTTAAAAATACAGTATTTTAAAGAGAACCCATTATGCTTTTTTACGTTACAATGTTGTGCTTGTGAAGGGGGTTTGAGATTTATCAGCTTGTTCTTCCTGACTGTCATTATCGGACTCGGGCTCGAACTTACACAGCAAAACTGACGGCATAGTTAGCGTAGTTACAGCGTTTACAGCGCCTCAGGACGCCTTCAAAGATGATACTTGGTAAGGGGTGTTACATTTCTGACACGCTCTAAGCGGTAGACCAATCACAACAGACTGGGGCTGGCTGACCAATCAGAGCAGACTGCACTTGTCGGAAGGCGGGTTTAAAAAAAACTAAACTAAAAAAAGAGTTCAGAAAAAAGTGTGAAAACAGGTGCTGCAACAATGTAAATTCTAAGAATTTGTTTTTTGAACATTAAATAATGTAAACGTATTCTAGTAGACCCCATAAACAAAATTATCAACCTGTATAACTTTTAAAACATGATTTTGCTACAAACAAAAGACATAAAAATGCAAAGCAGAGACATAATGGAATTAATCTATGAATCTTTTTTTGACCAGTCCATTTACATGAATCATCCAAACTAAAATGAAAAGGGACTTTCCAACACTATATAAGAGAGAAAATATATTTTAGAAGAGTGTATGATTATTGCTTCAGTACTCTCCGTTGTAGAGCTATCTACGCAATATAATGTGTGTCAAAAACAGCGTTTAGTGAAGCTACACTGCTGACTTTGGTCGGAAAAAGCAGCTCATTTTTGTTTTGAAACCAGACACTGAAAAATATAGAGCAGTTCGCAGTGTTACTCCCCAACGCTGGATCTCAAGAACTCCAACCACAACCAGGGAAAGCAGCTCTAACAGGGGCCGTCTGCCAACACCACTGCCTTTTAATCTGGCAGACCTTCAAAACACAGAAAACATTCCAAACCACTCCGTCTGAGTCATTTCAAGAGGGAGTTTATGGCCCATTATCATGTTCCTTTTCCCTCCTGCAAGACGCAGAGCAATCAGGCAGTTAAACTTTGACCCTTGGACAAGGAATGCATGAATGAAGGTGAAGGAGCAGCATATAAAGCTCTGGCGAGAGTCGTCGAGTCTCAATGATTTCCCTTTTAGTTGTGCACAGACATGTCTGAACATGAGATGCTTTTTGAACAATGAGGTAGTGACAGATTAGACTGATTTGTTTTTAGAGTGAGTGTTTGCTTTGGAAGATTAAGGCTGTCATGCAGTATATTGAAATTAAAATCATAAGGACCCGCATCTACATACGCTATCACACTAGCGCTTTGGTCTTTTCGAGCTATTTCAGGCTACTTTTTGTTCACAACAGCCGTAGCTGCACGCATCCTCGTGCAAACATGGCCCTTGTGACGTTAGAAATGTCTAAATAAGATCAATTAGTCTCAGACAGTCAGTTGCTTTTCTGCTATCTGCAAGATGCCACAAAAAAAAGGAGTGGGATTGAGAGAAGTGGGATCAGAGATTGTGGGAAAGAAGATGATGAATGTTAAGGATCAAAGTTCAACTCAGATACTATTTCTATAACTGAAAGCAAAAGACTGACACGCTGGGAATCCCCACATTAACACTGAATAAGAGCTAATGTCATGCTAGAGCACAATAACGGTCTTAATATTCATTCATATACGTTCAATATTGATATCATATGAATACATACAGAAGATATGTAAGGGATAATGTACAGTCAGTTGGTCTATGTCACAAAATATAGTCTTGTTTCACTCCAAAAGCATTTGTTTTGCCATAAATGACTGGTTGAATAAATTTACTCACCGAATAAATAAATAAACAAATGGACATAAATATTTAAATGTCAATACATAAATATTGATTTGAGATTATATGTGAGGAAAAATGTCTGTGGAGTAACATGAGAGACATCAAATGACATGTACTAGAGACAATGGTTAATTATATATACTATTATATACAGTAGTATACAAAAATATTTGACCGTCCAATGTGGCGATTGACCAATCAGAATCAGGTATTCAAGAGAGCCGTAAAATAAAACATGATACCCAAATTATTGCTTTCTAAAGTAATGCTTAGTGCCTACATTTGGCCAAAGCATTAATGTAGTCGCTTCCAGGATTAATTATCGTTAACTAAAACTATTAAAAACTTTTTTGTTCATTGAAATAAAGCTGAAATACAATAAAATGTAAAAGTTAGATGAAACATTAACACTAGAACGGCCATGACGGTCATTCTGACCGTTTTGAATTTTATATCTGCAATAACTTAATAAAAAAGAAATAAAATCCTGCTGGTACCTGACTTTTCCTAAAAGTGTCTGTATTTTCATTTAAAATGTTTTCATATAAATTACACATAAGGCAAAAACACAAATGAACATATTTACCTATTTACTCATATTACCGCATTGAATTTTGCGGTATTTTTTTGTTACATTTCCTGCGATTGACCTTTGTCTCTATCACTGTCAACAGAAAGGTCAGTAGCGGTCCTGACAGTTTGCATACGCTAATTTCTACAAGCAAAAAGTATATTAGATTAAAATCACCGCAGCAGACACCAAAGCGGAGGCAGTGCCAGGTTCGGAGAAGCTGCAGTCAAAACAAAACCCACGACACCTGCTGCAAATGCAAAAAAACCTGTGTGTGGAAATTGTGCGAGGAGAAGAGAGGTCACTTGCCTTGACTGTGAAGCTTAAATAGCCAAGCACTATATTGATGTAAATAATTAACATACAATTTGTAATATAGGCTAGTGTTTTTATGTTTCTGTAGCCTACGCTTCCTTCTATGTTTTGTTTTAGATCAGCTCGTTTCCAGCTTTTTCTGTTAGCCTGTCAGCATACATTTTCTCTGTTATTATATTAAAATAAAATGTTTCATAATTAAATAAGATACTTTTAGTTGTTATTATCTTGTTCTGAGTTATGTTGAATGGATATGAAAATACAGCCTATCTGTTGTGAATATGCGATAATTACGGTAGGCTACTAATTATATTATTATTTATAAATGTATAATTAAACTTGTTTAAATGTACATTTTGGTGTTGTTTTGTTTTTAAAAGATATCCTAATACCATAAATGCATTAATCTCTCAATTGGGTATTTATCATTAAAGATATAGAGTTTGGAATCTAGCGGTCAAAATTAAAATCTGTCACTTCTAGTGTTAAATGACACATAAAAATGATTTCTAACTGAATTACCAACTAAAACTACAAATTTTATTAAAATAAATTAAATCTAAAAAGTGAGATTTAAAAAACAACAACTAAAAAGTAGCAAAAGCACATAACACAATTACTAAAAATGTGTTTGGAATTAAAATGGAAGCTAAAAAAAATAAAATCGAGTTTAAAATATTAATAAAATGAAAGAATGAAATACAAATAATAGTAAAATCACACTGGAATGCTAGATGATTTGTGCAGTCTTTCATGGTTGTGTAAAGTCATGGAGGGAGAAAATAATCACCATAAGAAGGTCGTCACTCAGTACTTCTGTCTTCTCTGCTCTGTGGACAAAAAAAAGGAAGAAGTGTTTGGTTATAAGGACAGACTACATAACGAGCAATGCTTTTTTAAGTTCTTCAGCTTGACTGTGAAAGCAGGTTAGGCCAGTATCACAATAAAAAGATGCCAAACCAAAAAACAAAACAAGAATAAGCCTGAAGCCTTCACTCCACATGTGAAAATACAAATTATTCAAAACACCCATTGCAGTTCAATATTCTAAATGGAAAATCATTTATTTTTCCAACTGTGTCAACAAACGGTTGATTTGGCACACTTCACAAGAAAAAAATCCACTTCCTGCTTTCTGCATTCCACATTGTTTGTTATGACAACAGCAGTAAAGGGGGCGGGGCTTCTGAGGCTTTACACACACACACTCTTGTCAGCAGAAGAGGGTGGAGCTTCATAAATAATGAGTAGGGACTCCCTTTGACCAGAGACCATAAAACTATTACACATTATGCCACGTTTTACATTGTACAATCTGAACGCTCACATGGCATGATCTGTGATAGTTTCAGCATTTCCATTTATTTATATAAAGTGATGTGTAACAGTTATGAGTGTTATTTTGAACACAGCTAAAAAAAGAAAATGCGTTTTACACTGAAAAAAAGTCTTACGGCTCGTTCACACCAAGGACGATAACGATAGAGATATAGATCTAAAAATCACTCTGAATTTAAAAGAATAGCAGAGATCACAACTATAATTGTAACTACATTGAAACTATATTGTTGGAATCCCTTTCAGAACGATTGTCTCCAGCTGAGGAACGATAAAAACACTGACAGCCAATCAGAATCCATCGTCGCGCATTTAGAGCGGCAGACGACAAAACCGCAGTGCACGCTTATAATAAACAGAACGATATTGTCTGCTGATGTGGACGTTAAGTTATGGTTATCGATATATCGTTCTTTGGGTGAACAGGCCTTTAATCTTTCCAGTAAAAATATCTAAACATCCTTAAAATAAGAAAAACTTACCTGAGAAATAACTTGTTCCATTGCTATAACTTTTTTTGCTCAGACAACATTTTTGGAGGTTTATGCTTCAAACAAGAAAAAAAAACTTAAAAAGATAATGTCTTATTCAAGATATTAAAAAAGTCCTAATATTATTATTCATTTTTTTAATAAGCCTTTTTTATTATTATCAGTTTATTTGAGTATTACTGAGATAATAGTTTTTGTTAATATTTTGAATGATATTTTATGTTTATATGTATATAGACATTTTAACTTCAGTTAAAGTTTAAGTAATTTTGTTGTGTGTTTTTGTCATTTTTATAATTTTTTTTTAGTTTGTTTTAATTTTTATTTCAGTTGAGTTTTGAGTACATCAAGTTAAACTAAATGAAAATGGGAAATGTTAAATATTTTATTTTATTTCAGTTAAATTTGTTTTGATTTAAACAAGTAACAAAAGTTTTTATGTTTTAGTGTCAGTTATAATAATAACCCTTTCTTGAATAATAAAAATATTAATATTAATAATAGTCTGTTAATTAGGTGTACATATGGCTAGCCTTCAAAAACAAGGAACAGATATTATTGCTTGAGAAACTGGCTGTAAGGCTGAGTGTTTTTTCCCCAAGAGCTAAAACTGCTGAGCCAGCAGTGAAGATCAGTCAGAACTAGAGTAAAAAAAAAATTGTTATTTATGTCTACAACTTTCATGTGATGGCACCAACTGACACAAACGATCCATCAGGGTATAAGGACCTTTCTCAAGGGCACCATGGTGATTTTTTTTGGTTGAATAGATCAATATTAAATGTCACAGACATAATTCTATTTCTAAAAGAGAGCAACTCACATTCAGCACAGACAACTTAGATAAAAGCCACAGAACTGGTCATGTAACAAGAGAAAATATCCCTAAGATCCCGTTACACATGCAGGCTGAGAATGACCACACATTATGAAGGAGAGAATTTTTAGATTTCCATCAATACTGAATTAGCATTGATCCTGTGTTCAGCAGCCAATGCATATCGGGTTGGGTATAATAAACCTCCAGAAATACCACGGCTAACATTTCACACACATTCAAAGTTGACAATACAGCAGACCGGCAGCCAACCAACATGTTTAGACACTATTATAAAGATCAATGCTTTAGCCCATCAAAACGTCCTTTAGGGAACAGAACTGATCTTGGAAGTCTGTAAATATCTCTAAGTAATCTGATTTGTACAAGAGGAACTGAATCATAATAAGTAATGTATTCTATTCTGTGATCATATTGAACCAGAATCTGAAACCTTAAATGGAAATCTAGTATCTGATCTACTGCACTGGAGCTGAAATCTTTCAAAATGGTACTCTACATTATCCCTAACAGACCGTTGCAGCTTTTGACCCAACAAAACAAGAGGTTTAATAAGCAATACGCTTAATTGAAAAGATTAAAATGTCTGTTAGTTGGTATTTGGTCACCCAACAAAACTAAAAACCGCTGCCCTAGAATCTCCAGAACTCCAGCTCTCAGAGGAGACACTCCCAGCTAACAAAATATATTCTAAGGGGTCATTTACACGACACCGTTTTCAACTAAAAACTGAGAACTTTTTATGTGTTTTGGCCGTTTATTTACACACCGACAGCGTTTTGGGGGCCTGAAAAAAACGAAAACTTTGAAAACTGGTTTCAAAGTGCAAGTTTTTGAAAACGATACTGTCATCGTCTCCATGTAAACCACAAAAACATGAATTTGTGAAAACAGTGATGTCATGCGCATGCGTATTACATGTTCAGTCAAGTGTTTCTTTACAAAGTGACCTCGCCAACTACTGGCCTGGCATGAGCAATACAGCGGTATTACGTACCCTAAGAATGTTTTGAAAACAATATTTCTGAATTGGAATGTTACTTTTAAAAGTTTTCTGAACATTCTGAAACAAGCAGTAACATTTACAAAACGTTAGATGGGCGTCGAACTAAAATGCTTCAGAAAAAAAATGTTCCATGAATATGATATAAATAATGTTTTTGTGCTAACGTTTTGAGAACATTATTGAAGACCAGAAAATGTTGAACGACTGTTCAATGCCATATAATAAAGCTTTAGACAGAGTGACTCTTGCCATGATTTTCATTCAACCAGCTCATTGAACATCATTTTTTGGTTTCAGGAAAAGAACGAAATTCAATGTTCATCAGCATGTTTAAAACGTATCCTGTATCTAAATGGACAGTTTTGATGAGTAGAGCCTTGCACCAAATTTTTTTTTTTTTTTTTTTTTTTTTTTTTTTTTTTTTTTTTTTTTGCTAAAAGCATTTAAACAATTATACATTCAGAAATACAAAATTAGCAAGAAATTACCCAATTTGAGAATTGCCACGGATGGTCATTAGCCATGGATGGTCATCAGAGTACAATGTTTTGGATGCAGTTTTTTTATGCCATTTCTGATTTGCATCTGATACAAAATCTACATTTTTGCATTTTGTAAGCTACGCACCACAGTTTAAAACTTCAGTACAAATCACTTTGTGCTCAAGCCTCACTAAAGACGCAGGATATCTCCTACTATAACAATGACTATAAGTTATCAGAGTTAAAATAAATATCAGAAACTTTCCATATCACAGAAAACAGAGCAATTCCAATGCATTTCAATCACTGTAAAATCTCTGACAGTGTATCCTTTGCAGCAGAGGCCAAACTAACTGGAGCCGTAACCTAACCGACTGTACCGAAACGTGGCGTCTCTCTGGGCTGGAAAGCCGCCATGAAAGCTGGCCAGACTATTATACCTCCGACTCTGGATTACCCCGGATCTGCATTCTGCATCAGACGCTCTGATAGATTGTGACAAGCGAGTGATGAATCTTCCAGCTGCCTGGGATGTTAAACTCTGAGATGAAGAGTGAATCTAAATAAAGACATTGTAAAAACAATGTCTTGGCAAAAACAATATGCAAATGTCCATGTTTACGCAATAAAGCTCAACATAATGTGAACATAATGAAAAGCCTCTAAGATATTTTGACCTAACATAACCCTTTCACCCCAGTACAAGGGAAGGCAACTTCAGTCATTCTCTGACAAGCCCTAGAAAAATCTCTGCAGAGAAACCAGTCAAGCAAACTCAAAGTTCCTCTTGGAGTTTCTGAGTGCGTTTGTTTCTTGAGATCTGCAGAGTTCAACAGAACGCTTCTGTATGCAGTAAAAAGGCAAACAACAGTAAGTAACCATGTAGAAACACATAGCAGAAACCACATCAAAATGCCCTGGCAACTACTTTCGACACAAAAATGTAAAACTCTATTTGCTATTTATTATTGCTAGCTTGGTTCACTCGGCCCTGAATTCTCAGCACTGTTGGCAAACCGTGCTGCTAGAATACGTGTAGTGACGTCGCAGCCCAGGATTGGTCACTTGTCTGTTGCCTGGCTGCCAGTTACTCCATACCTGGCCAAGCTTGCTATTTGAGCGATGTAAACACAAATTAATATTACAATTAAAATAAATATCTGATCGACCTCCATAGCGCGGTCACTCCTTACATCTCATATCGTCTGTAAACTCTTGTGGTACTAAGACAACGACTGACACATTTGTATTACATTCGAAAGAGCTCCGATATCAGTCCCACAGTGGAAAATGAAACCATATCCGTACTGATGGACAGGATCGGCACGGAACGGAACAAAAGACAACAGTTTGGCCCAACGATGGAAAGGCTAACATGGTTATCAGCTGATATTTAATTATATTTAATTTGATTAAGAGCACTCATTTCAAACTACTTTCAGATATTAGATTAAAAAATGAAATGTTAATGTAAAGTTGGCATGAAATGGAAGTTCCCTATTGTGAAGTATATAGTCAAACGGCTTCTCAAACAAGAACAAATGTAGGGCGGGGCTTGATTTTGTCCATGGGGAATTGATTGGATGTTTGTGGTTTGCTATTGGTTGATTTTGTGTGAGTGACAGGTTGATCCCACCCTCACGCCAGTAAACACATCATCAGAGGAGAGATGGAGGGAGGGGAAGTTATTTTGACTAAAGGTTATGAGGACAAATGAATTAAAAAATAAATAATGGAATGCACGGATAAATCATTTATAATAAATACTGCCATATTCCATAAATAAACAACTATCAATTTTGATTTCATGGTGACTTTAAGAGCGAATGTCTATAATAATGGTTCCAACCTGTACAACAGGAACCTTCTCATCTTAACATTCTTATTAACACTCATTTTAAATCCATATTTTATACTGTACATTATGTCGTGATGCCTTAATTCACTTAAGCATGACATTATTTTGAAATTGACAAAGAAAAGGAATAAAGTGAGCGACAAATAGCCTAGTATTTTTATATTGTCCATAGAATGAAAATAATTATCTGTAAGTTTTTCAATATAATGGTGCATCCCTAATTGCTGAATGAGCAAAATCACAGTACTAATTTAAAGTAGCTACCTCAGCCTAATAAAATGTCCCTTAATAGCTGCTACAGAGGTAATACAGAATTATCCAACCGCCGATATGAAGTTAATTTATTTATACAGTTCATATATTTGCATGTATTATTTCAGTCAAATAGATGTTTGATGGTCCCAATTGAGATATGCCCCTAAAATACAGAAGCCCAAAATGTCTCAGTCTCAGTTCTGCAATGTACTGTACATGGGAGGGAGACAATCCAAACTTCTACACATAATGTCAAACTGTTAAATCAATGGAAAATAAAATGTATGACCAAACAGTATGTGTAGTTTATAACTTTGACCACATCAGACCTTCATTTTGCTCTGTGCACGCGCACACAGTGACACTCCCAACTTTAGTGTGCATTTTTACACGAATCAGTAGAAATATTCAAAATAATCCATATAACACACTAACCTCCCAACAGTCTGGTTGGCAAGCTGTTTCATGCGGTTGAACTGCTTCTTCATCTTGATTCTTCTTTATCCACCAACATATAAAACTTTGAGAAGTCGCTGTTTTATCAAACTGACGCCCGCACGCGCGACGCTCCCATTGCGCGCGCTCAACTGGATCCGAAGTTGAGAATTTGTGTCATTTACTGCTCGTATTCATTTATAAAGCGTGTTGCTTTCGTTTCTCATCCTCTCAATTTCTGGTTCAGTCAGTGGGCTGCAGTAACACTGAGGAAATAGGAAGTGCAGTTCACTTCCCTATTGTGGAGCACAGTGGGTTGTGACACATGACACCTTCTTGACTGAAGGAGACTGATTAAACTGGGTAGTTAAAACTCTGGTTCATATAACCAAATGATAATCATGTTATAGGCTAAGATTAATTATAACTTGAGTTTGTTTACTGCACACTTTGTAAAATGCAAATAATAGACTAATTCACGCCCTTTAAAGACATGCATTGTAATGAAATAACATTATTTATTTTCCTCTGTAAGAGCGCCATCCTCAGTCCAAAGCGGAATCGCTGATAAAGCTAATAAGTTTCACATTTGCAGTTGTTCTCATAAAATCTACGTAGCACATGGTCAAATTAAATTTGAATTTAAACGTAGACGTAGGCTACTAAAAACCCAATATTAAATCTTTAAAAGTTGAGACATTTTTAAAAAATAATATTATTAACACCAATGGTGCAGATTGATCATAAAATCTAGGACTGGTTTAGAAAAAAGTTTATATGTGGAAATAAATAGGGATCTCGTGACAGTCCAATGCATGCCTTTTTATTTGTTGTTTATTTGTCCACATTCACTTTCAACTATTTAAAGTTTGTTCTGTATTCTGTTCAGGCCGCAGAAACAAAGTAGCCTATCATAATAATAAAATAATAAATTTGGGTTGCACATCGGATCTGATAATTCACTTAATGAGGCTTATTTAAGGAAAATATCTGCCATAATAAATCCACTCGAACTGAAGGCACTCTCTCTTGTCAATACTCCAACTTCTAATGTCTGTGTTGATTCTTGGGAAAAAGTTTTAAAGATGCCTTTAAAATATATGATATGGATTTACTTTTCTGTCTGTTGGAGGCCCTGTCCCAAATAACACCCTAAACACCCACGGGCGCTGCGTCCGAAATCTTACTCTCTTGAGTAGGATCTTACTTATTCATAAGTAGGCTGTTTTTACTAACCGACTACTTAACGCCATAAAAGTATGAATGTGTGTAGTATGACGTTCTACATTCGCCATGTTCAAAAGTCGCTTCACTGTCATTAGGCTTGTTTGAGATGAGCAAAATCTGCGCAGAACCGATCACCGGTGATCAGCGCGTAATGCATGCCGGTTAGAAATGTGTCCGAGTGCGGTCCGCCTTGCTCTGATGTCATGCTGACGCGTACGTCAAAAAACTCTCGCGAGCGCAAGGCTCACGTGTCGGATTCTGCAGTCGCGCGCAGTTGCTCTCCACTGACTGCGCTGATCAAAAGCACGATGGGAAACGACTTGCTGACGACACAGCTTAATGTTGATTGGTTTAAACAACCGTGATGTTGCCTATTGTTCTCTTTTAAAATGTTTGATTTTAAAACTTTGATATCCTGTTTTATGTGTAGCCTATAGTAGTGGCGGAGCCAGAATTTTTTCATAGGGGTGGCCAGGCAAGGGCCAGCAAACAGTCTGGGGTGGCATATAAATCTTAATTATTTTAACATAAAAATTAGTTTAAATAATGTATTGGACTGCTTTACTGCCTTCCTACACAACTGAATACAGTTCATTTGTACTTAATTGTAGGCCTAATTGAGATAGTAGTGAATTAGGAATCATGGAATACTGAGTGAATTTGATCTTTATTATTATTATTAGCTACTTACCACCTCCAGGCATATTACACACACTATAGCTAAAGTTCAACTTGCTCAGTTAGCTTGGTTCTGGTTCTCAAAACCCCCAACATTGTTGCACCTTCATGGATGAGACATGCAGATAACTACTGTAGTTCAAAGATTATTTAACCTTCATTTAATTTTATATGATCAATTAACTCTTCAACTTTCTATATTAGTTGTCAAAATAAAGAATCTAAACCGTTCTATCATACCTAAATTAAAGGGGGGGGGGGGGGGGACACACACACACACACATCTCTTTTGAATCCCTATGTGCAAGAATGTGAACAAGGCGGAAGTCTACAGCACATAAATGCCAGAATGTAAAATTAGTTATTTTATGGATTTAAAAATGATATTTTTTTGTTTTTCCTTTACAAATTAACGCAAAATTACCGCCTATCTTCTAGTAGCCTACAAATGCACAGTGCTCACGTTTATTTGAACATTAAAAAAAAATCACATAGCCTATCAGTTTGTGCCTTAAATTGTGATTTCACATGGCAGAATATTTTAGTCGAGACATATGTGACGCATATATAACAAATACATGCATGCATGCAGTTTTGACACAGATTTTATCGCTTTTTTGATTATTTCACGAGTTAGCTAATTGACGACAGAACTACGGCTACAGCACGCCACATTGCGCGAGATGTGCAAGGTGCAAGTACAGTACAACGGCTGTCAGGACAGGAAAGTTAGTTTTACTGACATTTGTTGACCTTACATCTCATCTTACCGCAGATAGCCTAACGTTACGATTCAGGACAACGCGCTTTTCTCCGCATCTTACAGAAGTGTCACAAGCTTTCACACAGATCTTTCAAAATAAAAGTAGAATCAGAAAAAAAAGAGAATTACGTTGTTGTTTCTTTGACTGGACATATGCGACTCACTCAAAACGGTCTTGCAACCCACCAGTTGAGGAACATCGAATCTATATGTATTACTATGCTCCGATCACTGCTGAAGCTCATTCGGCACCCGTACATTTCCGCACTCGTTTGACTTGCGCCTGGCGCTGAGGTGAAGTTGGAGTGCGCGTCTGAAAAGTCTCACGTTTTTTTGTGGTCTTAAAGCGACGGTTCTGTGTTTTAAAAACAAAATTCTTGTAAAAATAAGAGAGAGACAGAAACAGCAGTTGTGAGAGGGGTGGCCAAAGGGGTGGCCAAGCTTAAGCCAAGGGTGGCCATTCCCAAACTCTCTGACAGTGCGATGTCATGCAATGTAATTTTTATAAAAACACACACAAAAAAACACGTCTGTATTAAAGAAAAATGATTGATATTTAAACACATATTTGGAAAGGAATTGAATAACAAGTACTTTGGGTGTCTTGTTCATTATATTTATTTTCATATAAAAGTAACAGAACCTAAATTACATCCAGTTTATTAGCGCACGAGCGTAAATCCCGCGGTCCATCAGTGATCTCGCAGGTGTCAGATCCACTACGAGAAGAGAGAAAAGTCCGGCTTGCCTGTGCTTTTTTCACTCCTCCCCTCACTGCAGCCGCATACTCTCGCCTATATTTAAGGCGAGGCAAGGCGCATCTCAAACAAGCCTATTTATAAATCCTCTCATGTGGCCTCATGGTTTAGTAAAGTGTCCATCGTATGCACACTTTAGAATCTCACTGGAAGTAGTAGGTCATCCGGGTACTTTTTTGCCAACTCTTTTATGAGTACTGTGAATTTAGACATACTTTTTTGTCACATTTTTTGCCTACTAGTAGAGAAGTAGCCTATGCGATTTCGGATGCAACCATATGAGCACCGATTTTATTGTGCATTATGGGACTTTTTAGGGAGCAAATGTTCGAGCGCACTGAAAACACACACACACACACACACACACACACACACACACACACACACACACACACACTCACACACACACACACACAAACATATATTCTTGCCACAATGAAATATGATCTATTAGTTTGGGGTTTTACTCTTTGTTACAGAGTAAGCTTTGGATTTATTTGCCTAAAATATTAGTAGTTACAAATTTACATGTGATCACATATAGTGCTAGGACTTTTAGTCTCCACTATTTGGTTAACCTTTAAGTTTTCATTTTTATTTTTGGTGGGAAAATAAATTTCCATTATTAAGTTACTGTTTCAGTTAATTTTCTAAACTTGAGCTAATTTCCCTAATCTATGTATAACCAGGACATGCTGCAGCACAGGTTAAACTTTCTGGCGTTTAAATAGTTCAGATAGGCCTACGTCTAAATTAGCTGAGTGCAGAAGCATGTTAAATTTTAATCTCCTTCAGTATTATTTTCTTTACCACTGGTCAGCATTTTACATTTATTATTAGTCTTTTCAATCATCAATTGCCCTCAAAGGTCATTGAGCAATGTAATGCTAGCGTTCTTTTCGACGCTCAAATTTAAATGATGAGTAGACGGCCTCTAAGAAATTAGGACACAACTATCAGAGAGACATATACGTGCCTCGGAAAGAATGGCTGAAAACAAAGTGGAACTTCACAACATGGAGAAAGCTCTGATGGATAAGGTGGGACAACATACTGCGAGAGAGCAGAGCCTATTTGAGCGGGTCTTTCAGCCGTGTGTAGCTGAGCTGGTGGGGACCACCTTCTTTGTGTTTATCGGATGTGTGTCTGTGATTGAAAACGTGGAGGATGCCGGCAGACTCCAGCCTGCGCTGGCTCATGGTCTCGCAGTGGCTGTACTGATTGCATGTATGGCAGAGATCAGGTGAGAGGAAATGTATTTTTGTACTCGTATATGTTGGATAGATTAAGTGGATTTACATTCAAAGCTAATCATTATGTAATGGACATTTCATCCCTTCATCCCGTTTTTAATATATTTTTAATTTTTATTAAATGTATATTACAATTTCAATAAATAATAAATTGAATATATATATATATATATATATATATATATATATATATATATATATGTATGTGTGTGTGTATGTGTATAATATATATATATATATATATATATATATTATACACATATAATATACAATACGTTACAATAGTAGTTCGATCATACATTTACAAGAAAAATTAAGAAGAAAATCATATTCAAAACGGGGGCAAAAAAGCATTAGGCTATACTCACCAAAACTACTAATTTTTATTTATTTTTTTACACAAAATTGATCCTATAATTTCTTTCCTCAAAAAGACTTAAATTACTCAGTTGTACAGGTTATCTGTGTGTTTCAGTTCCAACAATAATTCTTTTCTATCGAGGCTAATGCTGAAAGTCGAGACGGTCCCGTCATATTTCTGGCATAAGTTTTACTTCGCTTTAGGGCTGAGAGTGTCTGCTCGACAGTAGCAGAGGATACAGGGACAGTCACCGCAAAACATGACGATGTATAGCCTACAGCTGACCCATGCAGATTTTTGAACGAAATTAATGAGATCAGCGGTACTTTTGCCTTCAAATTCAGTCATGGCATAGGCCTACATTACAGTCAGTATTGATTCTGAAGGCCTCAAGGCAGATTTCTTTGGCCATGGCAACACATGATGGCTGAAATATGATTGGATAAAAGCTCTAACATAAATATACACTACTGGAAGGCAACCAAGAGAAAAGCTATAAAATTAAGACTATTGGGAATAATTTAATACTCCTTAATGGTAAAATACTAACGTGCAAGTCAGTGAATCTGATAGTGTTTAGGCCAGCAGAGGAGGCCTTGCTGGCCCTGACAGCCCACCACTGATATATATATATATATATATATATATATAAAATAAATATTAATCCACAATTCACTGCAGTACCACCAGGGACCCCCTGGTGGTCCCTGGTGTATATATATATATATATATATATATATATATATATATATAAAATAAATATTAATCCACAATTCACTGCAGTACCACCAGGGACCCCCTGGTGGTCCCTGGTGTATATATATATATATATATATATATATATATATATATATATATATATATATATAAAATAAATATTAATCCACAATTCACTGCAGTACCACCAGGGACCCCCTTTGAAAACCCTGCACATTTGGGTTGATGTGGCTTGATTGATGTAGTCAGGTCAGTTTGCTCCAGGGGTTTCTGCCAGTACGAAACACGTCCTGGGAGTTGCTTTGGATAAAAAGCATCTGCTTCTTGATGAATAATGCAACGATCTTTTCCCCTGACACAGTGGTTCTCATTTCAATCCGTCATTCACCATAGCCGTCTACCTCTGTGGTGGAATGGACCTGAAAATGGTGGCACCGTACCTGATCTCTCAGCTTAGCGGAGGTTTACTTGGTGCAGTCATGGCTAAGGTGAGATACATGTGTCATTGAGCCATTTTTGCATGCAACATTAAATTCACCAGTCACACTTCAATGGATTTTGGATTTCTTTTTAGGGAATGACCTCAAATGACAAATATGCAAAAGCTCAAGGTGCGGCGTTCACGGTTCTCAAGGCTGATGACCATATTGTGAAGGCTTTGTTTGGAGAAATTGCCATGACGTGTCTAGTTGCCTTGGTGGTCTTACTGGGTGCAGTTAATGCCAAGAGCAAGAGTCCTTTGGTTCCATTTTTGGTGGGCTGCACAGTCATTATTAACGTGCTCGCGGGGTGAGTTCATGGTTTATGTTATATATAATTTCCTGTGTGTGGTCTGGAGATTAACATCTTCTGCGTGGGCTTCAGGGGTGATGTTTCTGGTGCGTGTCTGAATCCTGCAAGAGTGTTTGGTCCTGCAGTGCTGACCAACTATTGGACTCACCACTGGATCTACTGGGTGGGACCAATGACTGGAGGCCTTATTGCTGCTGCATTAGTCAGGTGAGATTACTAAGCATTTCTTTAGATATAACTGAAATCCTCATTAACATCAGAATTTTCCTATGTTGTTCCATTTTGACTGAGTTAAGGGATTTTATTGAGCCACTTTTTTTTCTTTCAGGATGTTGCTTGGAGACAACAAAACCCGCCTACTGATGAAGTAACATTCAGTACATCTTTCAAACAGACCTTCAATTTTTATGTTAATTCTCCTCTTTAAGAATGTAACTTAATTTTAATTCACATTTCTTTACCAGATAAAGGCCTAATAGTAATTTGTAAATCCTGCTCTGAGAAGATAGAAATATGTGCGAGGATGCTCAGGTATTAATATTTAGAATTTTACATTTTAAATTGGGAACTTTTAAAATTGAAAATATGTGCAGTGTTAATTCTAATATAATCAAATAAATTATATTCACAATTTAATTTACACACTCTACCTATTACTTTATGTTCATACATGCACACTATTTTTTATGCTTTTCTCTATGTGTTGAAATTAATCTGTAATTAAATAAAACTCTTCAACACAAATGTCTCTTTTACAGATTTCACATATTTGGAGAGCTCAAAAGGTTCTTTCTAAATATAAGTCCCATACATTTATAAAACCTATTTACCAAAAGTGGTGGTACGTGTTTGAGCCTGTTAACATGGATTTAACACAGGTTATACATGAACACATTTTGGGAACCTTTCAATGCACCATGTCAAAGGTGATGACCCTGCCATTTATGTCTGTTAGTTAGTTATAGGTTAGTCATCAGCGGAGTAAATGAGTTGGACATGTGGAGTGGAGTAACACTAAGTTTCCTACAAAATAAAATAATGCATAGACATAACCTGTGCACATTAAAAAAATTATCAGTTTCGAAATATAAAGGCCCTATCAACATATACAATATAGAGCCTATATATTTATTACTTTTTAAAATTTCAAATATGAATATAGATTTATAATCTATATGGTCAGCTTACATTAATAATATTTTAATAATAATAATATATATTGAATTTCATATTGAAAGCTATTTAATAAGTGTAAGAATTAATTGCGCTCTGCGGTCGCATATCCTAAGTCCAAGGAAATTACGTACAACTTATAAAAGTGGTCGAAAAAACTAAATACCGACATATAATCTTAATAGTATTCTGAAATCCTGATTTGGCAGGATATAGCGGTGATTGTATTATTGAATTCTTGACAATAGAGGCGGCAAAATAAGCTGCACTTAAAATGTCTGATTGATAAGAAAAATCAATTGGTGCAGCGGCCGTAAAATATATTGTCAAATTTAAAAGTTATTCATTGCAGTGGGGGGAAAGAAGAAAAAAAACTAAACAAACAAACAAACAAACAAACAAAACAAGTAGCCAACTACAAATGTTCATTTAAAAACATTCGAATTAGGCCTACTTTAACATTTATTCCAGTGTTATATTGAGTGTTGAATCATCATGCATCAGAAGCGTTTATTTACTTTTTTACAAAGCGTTTACAAACACGGCGACATTTGACACATTGAACATCTCTGACTATTATATAGCAGTGTATTCTTGAACATTTAATTCTGACGCAAAACTCACATTATCAGTGATACACGTGTTATTGAGAGGATTGGAATATATCTGCTGTATCAAGTTCATTCATGGCGACATCTTGTGGTTTTTGGTGGACTGAATTTCCGCAACAAGCGCTTATTATCGTTTCAATTTAAAACGATCCCGCTAATTAAATCCGTTTTAGCGTTTGATGATGTCTGATAATGACGTTTGGTGCCTGACATTAAGCACCAATCCATTATAGGCCTATTTTAGAAATAATTTCTTCTACAAACAAATCCAGAAGTTACAAATTGTGGTTATTGCCTTACAAATGTTTTTCTTTTGTTAACGCGACACTCGTGTGGCAGTTCGATCGAATTTTATTCTTAATAATAAAATTCCTGAAATAAGACAAATAAATTAGTATTGTTTATTATAATATAATAGAAATAAGGCTGACACGGAGTTTCAGAATATGTGAGCTTACGACGAATGAAGATAAGTTTTGACCAGTCGCCAGTTAATTTTAACAATGTTTAATGTTTTTGAAAGTCATTAAAAGCGCACGAGGCTCTAGGTAAATATATGATCTAATCATGTCGAAATAGGCCGACAGCTATTTAAGATATCATTTATCAGTTCAATAATTATAAGGTCTTTAGTCTTTATTTACAGGCACATAGACTGTAATGAAAACCCCGATGCAAAGAGCTTTCCGTTTTTATAACAATATGTGTTAGTTAATTAAATTAATATAAGGAAAGATAAAAAACGTTCTACACGGATTAATGTGCGCGAAAAATGTTTAAAATCAATAATGGAAAAGGCTCCTACAGCTAAATTACATTTTTATTTTCGATTTTGAGCTCTGATACACATTCTCTTCTCTGCCAAAAGGCTGAACTAAACTGTAAAACAAGTTTGCATCATATAATTGTAATATATATATATATATATATATATATATTAATTTCCACTTAAACCAGGCTGCAAGCTTACTTGAGTACTTCAGCAATTTAGAAATGATTTGTACCAATCAAACAATCTTTCGTTTCTGACGGGGCCTAAAAACAGCATTATAATGAAATATTAAGACACAGAACAGCCACATCAATTATATATTCAACAGATAAACGAAAAATAACGAAATACGATTCTAAAGCCTGAATTATTGTGCCTTAAATATTTAGGCCTAAAATTGGCTTAATTATATTTATAGCTTATTTCCCTTCTTTTTAAATGGTGTGCTTTCTTTTTTGGACCTTAAAATATATACAAAATCTAACCAGAAAATAATACCAAGTTCATAAAAGAGGGACTAAACCATGTGTCCCTTAAAAAGGTGCATTAAGCTGAAACGTTAATATGTGTTAACAGCATCTATGCCTACATTCATAATAAAGCTGAAGAAGGCAACCAAAAGAAGAAATCAACCGGTGTACGTTACATAAAATCTAGGAAATAGAAAAATAAGCTTCATTTTCATAGAAAATGTGAATGGAAATGTAGGCTAAAGATAGACTCTCTCTCTATATATATATATATATATATTTTTTTTTTGCATTATGTACATGATTTCAAGACTTTACATTTATAGACTACAAATGATATAGAAATGTAGGTCGTTTCTAGTTTGATTACAATATTTCATACATCCACTAAAACCACATCATCTGTTTTCTTAAAGAAACCTTTGTCCGTTGAACTCTCTTTTATGGTTACAGTCAAGGAGTTACTTGTTACATCAGTAACAACAATTTTCTCCATGTTCTTCAAACAAGGCAACCAGGACTGGTCTGTTTCATCTACAAAACTCAGAGACAGTTGCTCTCTGGTTTGATCGGTGGATCGAAATACATTGTTTTTGGGAGGATGTTTCATCTTGGGTTGTTGGTTTATGGCACCACTTGAGCTTTCCTTCCGTCGATGTCCCAAAACACCAAGCCCAGCTTTTAAGATGGAGCCACCATGTGTAAATTTTACATCACTTGACCTGCTTCCCATCTGCTTCTGAATGAGGCTGGATTCTGCTGGGAACTTCTGGGTTAAACGGATGACATCACAGTTAGAGGTCTCTCCTGATCTTTCGGTTTTGGAAGGGCGATAAGATAACGGTTCATCAGCCTTTCTTTTAACGCCTTCATTGGATGAACCTCCAGCTGGACGCAACTTTGGCTTTGGTCCTCGCTTTTTTGGTGAGCTGGCAAAATCCAGCGGGCGGTGAACTGGCGTCCCGTGCGTCAGTGGGTCTCTCTCAGGGTCTGGTGGATGCACACGAACACTTTCGCCTCTGTTGACAGTGCTCGGTGGGAAAATCGTTGGCACAACAGTCCGCAGTCCCTCACGGGCTCTGGGAGTCACAACCGGTTCTGCTACCGGGAACGACACCTGTATTCCTCTAGACATCTCTCGTCTGAACTCATAGTTTTGGCCTTTTTCTTTAGCTTTTGCCTATAAAAAATGTCAAATGTAATACAAAAAATGTATGCACAACATTTTAAAAATGTCAATAACCTTAAAAAGTTATAAACTTCATTAAACAGAAAGCCAAGAAAAAACAAAAAGAAAGTGAAAGGAACTTTAGGGTGATGTAAAAAAAAAAAAAAAATCACCTTCATTAAAAATGTTTCTGGTTTGGGTCCCCTCTTTTTTGGACCATACATCTCCCTTTCACGCTCTCTGAAATAAGAAAACAGAGAAATGCTATTTTACAACGTCCAAAACATTTAATTTGTCTACTGGAATTACATTATTAACGGGGGGAAATTACCTTTCTTCAAAAGCAGCAAAAAGACGCTCATCCAAAATATTCTCCTCTGGTTCCCAGGTGCTGTATCTGCACCAATAATTGAATGTTTAATTATTCGCAAATCATAACGACCAAAAAACAATTCAAAGTGCATTTTTTAAAACATTTATTACTAATCAGTGCATTTTTTTATCACTTCAGGAGATTTTTTTTAATGTGCATGCATAATATTTCTTGATTCATATATAACATATATATATATATATATATATATATATATATATATATATATATATATATATATATATGTTATTCGTGATTTCCCCAATATGAACCGTTTTATCCAGCCAATAAAGCTTGCATCTTGACTGTTTCCCATCACTGGCCTTGTCAGCTAACGTTCTCAAGAGCCCCGTTACACAGTCTGTGCGGCAGCCGTGCTAACGCTCAGCGAGCTCGGGGAGCCTGAAACCGCTCCCTCCGTTACAACTGCTGCCGTTAACGTGTCATTACCACTCACTTTTGAGACCAGCCTTTCCATTTGACCAGATACTCCATCCGGCCCTGCGGGTAAAAGCACAGGGAGATTCAAATTAGCAAGCTAACGCTGCTAAGCTAACCTATCGCGTATAAAATGTCACTTCGGCGGACATAAACAAATAACCAGGCGCCTTCATAACAGAGCCGAAGCCCCGACTACCAAGCTGGTATGACACTTACTCTCCTTATGCGCCGTTTAATGATGGATTCAGCGGCGAAGACCCGCTCCCCGACGGCTGAGAGCTCCATGTTTACTTCAACCTCGCAGCTATTTTTCTCGCCTCAGCCTGAATAATCCTCGATAGCCCATAATACTCTATCCGAGGAGACGTCATCACGTTCTAAACTGTTACCATGGCACTGCAGGACGGCTCTGCTGTGTGAGTGGAGCTGCCGCTCGGGGAGGAGGAGTCATGTGATCGTGAAGCTCACTAGAGGACGAGTCGAGCACGGATAATAGTGTTGTTTTGAAAGCAAATAATTCGTGTTTATTTCGTATACTAGTCTAGAATAACCCCAGTCATGGTATTTTTTGATAAGTCCCCTATTAGTCGTATATTTACGCATATTTATTTAACAGAAAGGGCATCTATAGCCCACATGGCAGGTTTCCTGTTTGCGATGTCAAAACAGCAGGTGTTGCGAGTCTATATTGTTGAGTTTTATTTAGGCTATCTTTTTTTAATTATTTAATAGGACTGAAATCTGCACATGCGCACGCTCATTCTTCATTTTAAACGCACACGGATGAAACGCAAAAAGGCTCATCGAATCTGTGTTCCATATTCCCCGCCACGTCATGCCATCCCATGTCAAATAACAGTAGAAAAACGTTTAAAAACAAAACAAATAAAAAAAATAGAATAAAATAGCTAAGTAAATGCATAACAGTTGTAGCCTAGTTATAAATCCATAGCGTGCTGCGGCGTATCGATATTTTACCCGCGCGCTCCGAATCTGCTGGCAAGAAAATATACATAGCCTAGGTCATTTTGTCCATATATTCGGGTTGCTGGCAGGTAGCCTAATTTTGCAATATTGTAAAAAAAAAAAAACAATAAACCACATGGCTCTCAGCCTTATTAAACGATTTTAAGATTTTAAAATCAATAATAGGCTAAAGCCTGGTATAAAGCTTGGCTTCAGTCGAATTTGGAAATTGCAAACGTGTAGCTTTGTATCTTTCTTTCTTTCTAATAAAATAAGTATTATAAATAATTAGAATTTTTTTTAAAACAATATAGCCTACTTGACTGTTTCGGACAAACAATAGGCCTTGGGATTTTTATTTTAAGCCAGTCGTTTGACTATCAATCCATTTAAAAAAAATCAGTCAATATGTTTTTATTTTTTAAAAATATGAAATTATATTTTACACACATGTGACATTTTAAGCCTATTGTGTTCAGTGTTAAAGTGGAAATGATCTGCGATCTGATAAACGGCAACTAGTCTTTTATTGATTTTAAAGATGTATTCGATTTGTATCCGATTCTTTCGATGCAACGGATAATAAACTTAGAAAATTTGATTGTTTTTCCGTTTTCTCCATGCTTTTATTTTATTGTTTCGGTTCGATTAATTCAAATTAATCGGAAAAAACATTATTACATATTATTAGTATTATTATTATTTATTTGGCTACGCATATAGGTCTAAGAAATCACACCATCAATTTGATTTTTTAAAACGATTTTTTAAAAACTTTATATCGAAAAAACAAAAATATTCTATTATTCGTTATAATGACAATAATGACAAGAATTGTTCTAAATTCAGGCTAAAAGAGAGACAATGTGTCAAATGAAATTTAATGGTAAATTAGCTTATTTTTTGCCGTCTTTAAACAGTGATACAAACATTCAGATTAATCAATAATACGGCAAATAACTGGATTGCATCCTATAAAATATAACACGAAAAATAAACAACGAAACTGAATAGCTAAATTAAAGCGTTAATTGCTTGCGTTGTGGATAATTCCACAGATCTTAAACAGTCTTTATTAGTCCCGAATTATAGGCTATTTTTATCTAATTATCATAGGATACATTTTGTTAGTACATATTTTTATTTTATAGCCTAATAAATTAAATCTCAAACAAAGAGAGACGTTCGGAGGAAAATTATTTTAATTCGTCAATTAATTTGTATATTTTGTTGCTTTTAGCATAGATTTTATTTTGCCACACATTCGATGTTTGTCGGAAACAGCTGACAAGGCCTAGTAATGTAATGTAATAGAATAGAATAGAATAGAATAGAATACGTCATGTTAAGTAAAGCAGAATACACCCCATTTCTCTCAATGCATTATTATATCCTATTGGAACATAATTTTGGGGTAGAATTATGATGCCAACATCTAGCCTACAACACACAATAGGACATTAGCCTATCACTATGGATCCATGGTTCCACTTTTCCTGTTAATATCACATTTAAAAATGATCTATTCTTGATTTTTTTTTTTTTTTTTAATGCAGTAGGATTTAAGTAATCTAGAAAGATGGCATGCATGTATATTATATCGCTCAATTTCTAGTAATCAGTTAACTTTACATTAATTATTTAGGCCTCAACGAGCCTATCGGGGCTGCAGAATGATGTGCGGTGGTTTTCTGGTCTATAGACCTTATTCACTGGAGCGCCATGACAGGTATGAAAGCGAGGCTGTGAGAGATAAACTTACAGTGTTTTCAATGCCTACCCACTTATAATTTTCCACAGCTTGTGTTGGCTGGAGTTTTTTGTCTACTGAATTTCCTTGGAGCCTATTTTTGCAGTGTTTCGTCAGCAGAACAATCCAAGAACACATTAAATATCAGTATGCTACAACCCACTGAAGAGATGTAGTAGCCTATGCATATCACTTACAGCCTCGCTTGATTCATTACCGTTATAAATCAAAGATGGCGCCTCTGTGATTATGGTGATTGTGAATAAGGTCATACAGACATGGAAGTGCTTTATGAACATGGTACTGCACCTAGGAGGCAGCATTGCAAAATGTTAATCACAGCTCTGGAAATCTCATTAGACCCAATACAATATTCAACCAAATAAAAGTGTGAACATAAAAGCATTGTGGTCATGCAAGTTTGGGGCAAAGGAAGAAAAATGGTAATTTATTAGAGCCTCTTGCTGCACCCGAAATCGCATACTGAGTAGGAAGCCAACTACATTTAAATTTGAGCACTTTGCAACCATTAAAACGGCACGTTACAAAGTCCCTTCTGGTACGTTCTATTTAGTATGAATATGGGTAGTATGCATGTAATCTGTACGTAGGCTACTACATCCACCACGTTGTTCCTGTCACGTGACCTACCTGCGTTCGTTGCGTCACTTCACTGTCATTCAAAAATCTTCTCCCGTGGCCCCATGGGATAATAAAGTGTCCATCGAATCAGCTCTCCAAACTCTCTTTTGCCTACTGTTTTCCAAATATGTATTCGGACATACTGCAAATATGTTTTCGCATACTATAGCCTATTAGGGATAGGGAATTATTCGATTTCGGACGCAGTGCTTAACATATTAGCAAACATGTAAATTTGCCGATTATTTGTTCCTAAAGTCTATGCATGCAGTCAATTAGACAATATGACCTAATACAAATCATTACAATAAAATTATTGAATACAGAATGACACATTATAAAACAAATCATTTGTTTTTATTATTGAACAAAGTTTAATATTGATTTGAGAAGCATTTTCAAACTGACTCTTCAATGTGTGCATAAAACATGCCGTTATGCATATGAATGGCCTGAACCTTGATGGCATTATTGTGTAATTTGTACATTACATACTATACATCTCATTGCTTACATTGCATTGACTGTAAATTGATTTCCAATACACACAAAATCTATAGCATTACACTGTCCAATGTAAGCATCAATCTTACATTTACTTTCTGGTCAAATGTAACAGTTTGCATGTTCTGATGATCTCTGGCCATAGTTATATTGCTGTTATAGAATTGATCTGCATTAAGGATTTATTATTATTATTGAATTAATTAAAGAGATCCAGGAGATGATAAAGTGCAGCTTAAACGTCTTACGGATAGGGAACAACAAACAATCCAGTTGTTTTTTCTAGCATTGCACGGTTAGACCTCACAGGCCAACAGCATCTGGAAATCCAGTCAAGTAAAATGTTTCAGCGAAACAAAATCAGTTACGCTAATATCCAAAAATACTTTTTTTTAAGGTACATTCATGTACATTATGATGACACCTTTACAAGCAACTCAAAATGTATAGATCTCAATTATATGTACATCTGAAAAAAATCTTAAATCCCCAACATTGGAAGAAAGAACAAAAATGTGGTCCACGATGGACATGAACATTGGAAGGTGTAAGTAAGTGCATTTAACATCAATCTTCAATTAATTCTTCCAAATCCACCAGTGTGCTTACTCCAATTGGCAGATATTTTCTCAGGTAGCAAAATTCATTATCCAAAGTTTTATAAACAATTTTACACACTATACAGTTATGGGATTTTAAATTCTATTTCAACAGCTGCGAAATGCCAACCATCACAATTTAATGTGTTAAAAAAACATACAACCGGTATGTAAACAAACAAACCCTACATATATATGGTGTATCTATACATGGATTATGTGTTTAAATAAATGTGTAAATATATCTTCGGGAATGGCTATGATCAGTGCATCTGAAATGAATCATATTTGAGCTGGTTCAAATGAATAAATGACTGTCCAACGTACTGTTGTCATTCTCCTTGCACGTACTCCTTAAAGGTCACAGTTAAGCAGTTCGTAGTGATGTCTGTGATTATAACGTTACCCACAAACGGTTTCAAACGGCTGTCTGTTTTCTCCACTTGCACAGAGCTTTCTGAAATCTTCTCCCCGGTAGGAAACTGTTTTAGCGTTTTGGTTGGACCACAGCTTAAATCAATGGGCTCTTCAGGAATAGTGTCGCTGAAGTCAAAACTATACGTTCTGGCGACGTGACTGCCTCTGTAATGCAGGTTTATGGGTTCTCTCTGAGGGGAAGAAAGCACAGTGTTTGGTTCACTGATGCTCCTGTAGCAGAAGAACTGCTTACAGTTTCTCACGTCCTCACTGGGTTCTGACAGGTTCCTCTTAAGGGGATTCGTTCTGGTGTTCGAAGCGGCAGCTTTCTCTGCTGCCATGGGTGAGGAGTTTGGCTGGTCGCATATATCCATCACTTTTGGTTCAGTCTCTGTAGGCGTGTCTTTTGGAAGTTCAATATTTTCGAGGGACTTTTCGGGAACACATTCACTGGTTGAAGAAAGATTCCTATTTTTCTCAATAGAACCATTCTCACTGCCTTCTCCATGATCTGCCGTTTCCCCATCAGACAGATTGTCCGTATTAATCAGTGTAGATTCCTCATTATGTCGCGCTTCCACGTCAGAAACATCCCTGTTTTTTACTTTGGAGGAATGCACACCTTTGTCCATGTATTTGCTCATTACAATGACAATTCGGCCGTTTTTGTTTTTGTTCTTGATTATTTTCATCTTGCTGCTGATGCCATTAGGAAGTGCAAACTCTTTGGCACTGGTTTTGAGTGCCCGCTCCGCTCTGCTAGCATCATCCGGCAGACCCTTGAGCTCGATAGACAGATCTTTCACTTTACTCAGGCAGCCAGTGTCTTTGTTCCGAATCCACTTCTGTTGCAAGGCTGGAGGGAGGTTCCAGCCTTTGTTGGAAGGGTCTTGACCCTTGACCTCTTTGGATCCCGTGAGTGGCGTGTCATACATCTTGGGGTCCGGCTGGTAGTGATGATGTTTCTTGCTGTTCAGCTGGTAGAAGTGTTTCTTTTTCCCGCTCAAATGCTGTTCTAAGGATATCTCCTTGCAGCTGGGCTGGTACTGATGGTGTTTTTTACTGTTCAGCTGGTAGTGCTGCGGCCGTGAGCGGATCTGGAGGGAATCCACTTTGGGCTGGTTCTCCTCATCCAGTAATGTGTCCTGAAGACCACCCAGGATGCTTGATCTACGAGCAAACGCAGGAAGCTGGGGACAAAGAGAGAATATTTATTGACATCTCAAATGAACTGGAAGTTCATCATTTGTTATTTATATTACAACACGTTTAGCTTTACTCTAGTGGCTTTCATAAAGGTTCTTGATTGGCATTGATGGTTCCATGAACCACCTCTGGAACCATGGAATCTTTCCATTCCACAAAAGGTTCTTCATAGTGGAAAAAAATTCTTCTGATTATTAAAATGTTCTTCAGGCTAAGAAAAAAAGGTTTCTTTTAAGAACTGTTCACTGAAAGGTTCTTCTTTTCGAGAACCACAAACGGTTCCTCTATGGCATTGCAGCGAAAAATTCCCTTTTGGAACCTTTATTTTAATAGTGTAGGCAGTCTTATTATGTGAATTTCTGTTTTGAGCTTACAAACACCATTCTCATGAATATTTTATTGGTAAAATCAACTACTAAAGCTAATTGAAGTCATTTAGGACCTCAGTACATTAAGATGCATGCAGACAGAAAGGAGCCTTTTATTGATTCATAATGAAATGGAATTTTTATTCAGACTGTGCACGGGAATAACCTTTTGCAAAAATATCGCCAACTTATGCACTGACTAGAAGATAAAAACTGCATTTGGAATAACACATGCTGTCCAGTGACCATGTAAAAGCTGATGTACCTGGACCAGGGGGTGTTTGGGTTTAGGCCCTCTTTTTCGATATCCCACCATTTGCTCCTGCCTTTCTCTGAAAACAACACATTAAATATAAATAAATCCACAGTTTTCAACACAACATATTTGACATTCTCAAAACTGTTGGTTTATAAGAACGACTAAAGCTACAATGTTGACATGCTTAAAGGAACATTCATTAATCCATTCATGTGTAACAGAACAATTATTTTTGTTCGCTCTTAAAAATAAAGGTTCTTTATTGGAATTGATGGTTCCATGAAGAACCTTTAACATCAATAGAAGCTTCCCATTGCACAAAAGGTTCTTTATAGTGGTAAAGGTTCTTGAGATTATTAAAATGTTCTTCACATTTCTTCACGGTTCTTTTAAGTCTTAAAAGAACCGTGAAGAAATGTGAAGAACATTTTAAAATTTAAGAACTGTTCAATGAAAGGTTCTTTGGGGAACCGAAAATGGTTCAAACCACTTTTAGAACCTTTATTTTTATGTGTGTTCTTCTCAACAGTAGCGCAAGATTCAGATCTCAAGCCACAGACAATCTCTTTGATCACCAGGTTACAACACAAAACAACCGCACAACGGGTAACATGACACTCTCACACTTCTAGCGCAGCTAAACCAGAGTGAACTCAACACATATCTTGCGAAAACTGCTATCTAAACTTAACAATTCTTTTCCTTTAGTGTCTGGAACGCTTTGATACCCATTCTACTTTTATCTCAAGGACAGAACAGTGGGCTCGGAAGGGTGTGTGAACATCACAAGACCTTTGACACAGCAGATTAGATCATAGACATGAGTGTCCACTTGTGAGAATACTGATGTATTTTTCATATATGCATGTATGTATGTATGAAATAATGTGATATAAGCTGTTCCAAAGAACAGTGCTTCTCAAACTTGTTTCAAAGAACAGTGCTTCTCAAACTTTTTGACTTAAGACAATATTAAAAGTCCTCTGTTCTAAGAAATTAGGAATGTCTATATATTAAAATTAATATTTGCAACTAATTTAGTGATCACAAAAGTTACAATAACTATATGTATTTGAATAAAATACAACAGTAAGGGAACAAGATTTTGCATTCATATTTATACAGTTATTTAAATTATTAATTAAAAATAAATATAAGTCATGGTGCAGTGACAAGTTTAATAAGGCTCCCACAGGGTTATGGCCCCCTGGTTGAGAACCACTGCCCTGGAACTGACAGGAAGAAAATTAAATCTTGACTGGTCAATATACAATGGTAGGCTACGTTCATTTTGTACGACTTGCACTGGTAATAACAATGGAGTGTTTCCAAAACTGGATAAAAGGCAAGCATCAAGAGAGTCTTTGTAGCAGGCAGACCTGACCCATGGGGCTACCATTAATCTTCAGCTACACAGTGCAGGGAGTTGGCCCCGCCTCCCGTGACCATATATGGGCATCACCACAAGTTCAGTTATTCGTCCTCCATCTCACCTGTTTTGGAAAGCGACAAGAAGGCGCGGATCCAGAATGTTTTCTTCGGGTTCCCATGTGTTATATCTGCAACATTGACGTGAAAATATGATATTGTAATAAATATGTTAAATTCAACGCATGTTGCAATAAAATTTAGCTATCGTAAACATGTTAAGCAGATCGCTGCGCGAAAAAAAATAATGTGTAGCCTACTGAAAATGTAAACATACGAGCAATAAATATACGATTTTATGACATAAACAAATTAAAAGGTCAGTACGATGGCAGAACGATATTCGCTCGCGTAAATTTTGTGATGGAATCCATAAACAGCCCAGCGCGCGACCAATGTGGGGTACAGGACCAACAAGACCAACATCGCGCGGCATTTGCTGTTAATGTGTCTAAAAAAATAACGCCTGTAAACCAATTAAACACTCACTTGGCTGACCATCCTCGCCACTTCACCAGATACTCGATTCTGCCCTGAAAAACGATGAAAATGTGTTGGGTACAGTACAGGAACAACAAATATATCCTCTGCACCATTTACGGTAGTTCCAGTTCGCGGCAGTTTTACCTTCCGTAGGCGCTTCTTTTCGATGCCCTCAACCGCGAAGACATGCTCCCCGACGGCAGGTAGATCCATTCCGCCTCTCTGCAGCCCGTTTGAGGCGAACGAGAAAAATAAAATCTTCACTGCAACGCTTTACTGTCTCGCGTTCTGCCACCGCTGTGGCCCAAGATTAATTTGTCCCTCACCCTCCTCTTCCCCCCCCCCTTCTCTCTCTCTCTCTCTCTCTCTCTCTCTCTCTCTCTCTCTCTCTCTCTCTCTCTCTCTCTCTCTCTTTCTGCCTCTCTCGTATTTGTCTTCACGTTAAGCGGCGGGCACTGGAAAAGCTCAGTGCTGCTGCTACTACAGAAAATAGTTCATGCAATAAGCCAAGGCAGGCACGTGACGTCACGCGAGGAGGGGGTTGACAAGGACTGTGCCGAATATAAAGCTGTAGTGTGTTTAAACGTTGTTTGCTTGCTGTAATTAAGAACTTGGAAATATGCATGAATACAGACAAGCTTGCTTTGGTTTAAAAATCGCACTAGCCACTTTCTATCTATCTATCTATCTATCTATCTATCTATCTATCTATCTATCTATCTATCTATCTATCTATCTATCTATCTATCTATCTATCTATCTATCTATCTATCTATCTATCTATCTATCCAACGCTAAACTCCCACAATCAATCACATTTAGTTGTCATGCATTTCAAAACCAAATGTTAGAAACATGTTGTATACTGATCATCTGCAATGCATAATACTTGAAGCAATAAGGGTTATATCAATTTCTAGACGGGATGGGACACCCTCTCAAGGGATGCCACGCCAAAATACACTTTACTTTTGCTTCTTTATTTAGCATGCAAAACGCACACAGGAGCCAAACATAGCGACAAACACAAATATACACCTCTAAATCTGTCCTGTAAACGAGCTATATTCTATTAAAGGCACCCCAGTTTAACGCCAGTAGGTAAATTAACCACTCGTTCACGAGCAGCATATAGGCCACATTAGCTGAAGGCATTAACACCTTTTTTTTTTTTTTTTTTTACAGTCTATGATTAACACCTAATGTAGGCTATGGAGTTGTATAGCCTAAAACTGTATATAAAGCGGAAATATATAAAGCGGAAATATGAGGCAACATTTATGAGCAGTGGATTTTAAATTACATTCCTTGAAACGTAATATCTAAAGTACATCCATTACAACTTATTTATCTGTATTATTATTATTTTTTACCAGCGAATAAAATTCAGCAACTAAAGGGTTAAAATGAGGTTGAAGCGTCAACAACCAATCTAAGCTCCATATATGGCCATGAAAAAGAAAGGGCAAAAAAATCGTGTTCTTTCGGGTTTATTAGATTTTTTTTACACACAAATTGAAATATTAACACAAAAACACACCATGTTGCACAATATTTGAGCAAAAAGGTGTGTTTTGACGAAGAGAAATTGATCGTCGCGCTGCATTTCTCTTCAGAGAAACACACTGCTGCCGTAGAAACTGAGAGTGGAAAATGATTGAATGTTAATGAAAGAGACTGGTTGCTCTACACCTGCTGTAATGTGAATATCGACGACAGGTAAATGAAGTATAATTTCTAATAACATGAGGTTAAATCTGAACCCTATAAAATCACAGCAAGCCTGCAATCTTAGTCCAGCATGCACAGCATTAGAAAATAAACCAGTAGGCTAGCCACAACTTCGCGCTGTCACTTTCAATATTCAACTCATTTAGTCAACAACATGCCGCAATCATCTTCCATTTACAGTACTACTGCAGAAGAATCTAAAACACATATTCAGAGCTGCACACTTTTATCCAACAAATTCAATGTTGTTAAACACTTATTTGTTCATTTTTTTGGTCAGATTCAATTCTCATTCTCTCAGATCTGTTCAAATTCATGTAAGTTGGACCAGAATTCTTTGTGTTATCAATTAAAGTAATAATGTGTCCCTATATCTGAATATGCATATTAGGTATTATTCAAGCGCGTAAAGTAGTAGTATATCTGGATATGTATGAAACAGTACCAATATCGAGACGACATACTGAGATTATATTAATTTATATTTTCAACTCAAATGGACACATTTATTCTCTTGTTTAACAAAGCCTGAGTAAATTATTTTAATTTGTCACAGGTCAAAGCACCATAAGGCTAAAAAACAATACTAACATGGTGGCAGTATTTCCAGGAATATATTTACACACCTGCATATACATCAGTCGAGAAGTCAGTTTATCAAATTCAGTACATGCACAGGAATTCAGACACAGTTCATGATAATGACAATGACCTTAACCATTTCAAGAGCTCTCTGGTTGGCAGCAAAAGACAGTTGACTGGATAGAAACCTCTCATAGAGATCTTAAACTGTGATTGTTGCAGAGCTTTTCCATGTATGGAAACTCATTCAAAGAACACCCAAAATAGGGGTTCCACTTATCGAGTGCCAGGCACCAAAGCGCTAAAGAAAGAAAGGGATTGAAAGAGAGAGAGAGAGCGCAGTGTGTGCCAGACTATAAGTGTAGTCTCCATTGCCCAACCAAGCGTCGCATTTATCCCGCTATAAAGGGTCATGGAAGAGGATTGGTCGAGGGCTGGAAGGGTATTAGAAAATGTTAAGAGGGGCCTACAGGCATTCTATCTCAGCTCAGTGGGAGCTCATTAAGTTCTGGTATCCTAATGAACTGATATCAAAAACTGCATGCAATTTGACAGAAAATACATTTTCGAAGAAGTTAAATATGCTTTCTTTACAAGAGCAATGTTGCTTTACTTAATGAAAATCAAGATTTTCCACATAACAAGCCTTAAGAAAGAAATGCGATAACATCAGAAATTAATTTCCAATTTACTCTTCAGAGCTGCAAAGCTTTATGCATGCAGTCAGAATGCATCTATGTAATTTTCTCCCAGTGCTGCGAGCTTCAACTTCCATTATTTTTCAATTATTACATGATTGGTCAGATAAAATATAGTGTCTCGGTTAATTTTCTGGTCGCACTTTAATCTAGTCTTCTATCAATCATCAAGATGACTATGACTATGTCATTGTCATGCGCATCGCTGGTAGGAGTGCGGGCTCATCAGAAAGTACCATGGCGCACTGCTCTTCTACCCCCAGAGTACAGGAAGGGGGTTGGGATTGTCAGCAGAGGGGGAGGGGGCCCAAAACAGACAGCGGAGTTCCCCAGGGTGCAGAGGGATCTGGCAGGACTGCTGTGCCTGACCTGTCAATACTGTATCACGCATTGAAGCAAGCTCTCTTCACCATCCATCTACGCTGACTGACTTTGGTCTAAAATACTGTATACTGGCTATCAGTGAAGAAATATAAAGAGTGGTTGGACAGCTGAATATGTGCTGGCCTGATCGGCATCAAAGCCATTGTGCAGCATTTTGATTCTGCATGGAAAATAATGCTGGCGATTTGAAACATATAAGAAAAATCACATACAGGATATCCCATGTTTCTTCATACACTCTTAAAAATAAAGATTCCAAAAGTGGGGTTTTGAAGCGATGCAATAGAAGAACCATTTTTGGTTCCCTATAGAACCGTTCAGTTCTTAAAATAACAATTTTTTTCTTAGTGTGAAGAATTTTTTTTTTTAGAATCTAAAGAACCTTTATCCACTTTAGAGAACCATTGGTGCAGTGGAAAGGTTCCATAAATGTTAAATGTTCATTATGGAACCATAGCTGTCAATAAAGAACCTTTATTTTTAAGATGCAGCAATGAGATTAAATGGAGATCAATTTGAGACTATTGCTTAAAGGGATCGTTTAAATAAAAATTCTGTCATCGATTACTCACCCTCATGTTGTTCTAAACCAAAAGAAGGTATTGTGTGACATGTCTCAGTGTTTTTGTCCATACAATGAAAGTCAAAGGGGTAAATATAGTTTGGACCAATGTTGTTCAATATCTTCTTTTGTGTTCCACAGAACACACACACACACACACAAAAATTTTGTTTTATTTTATAGCAATGCAATAGAAGAACCTTTTTTGGTTATCTTTCAGTGAAAAGTTCTTTAAAGTGCCATTTTAATCATCTAAAGAACCTTTTTTTCTACTTCAAAGAACCTTTGCTGTGATGGAAAGGTTCTATTGATGTTAAAGGTTCTTTATGGAACCATAGCTGCCAGTTTTATTTTATAACCTTTATTTTAAGAGCCGTTAAGTCACTTCATGTTTGTCCTGATAAATACACTCATATGCAAATGAACTGGTCTGACTGAAGTCAAAAATATAATTTGACGATATTGAATCAACCTGAATTCTGGGTTACTTACAGTCAATCAGAAATAGAGTGGTGCAGATATGACGCACAGGCCAACCCTGAAGTAAGCATCACCCTGGTTCCCTGGCCAAAAACCCAATAGAATTTTTCCACTGTCTTTAGGATTATTGCAGAAAGTAAGGGCTGTGACTAACAAAAGCTTATGATCCTTACATGTTTTGTTCATCATGATAATCTTCACTAATGAACACAACATTTATGAATTTTGAAGCGTAAATACAATCGGCAGAAGTCAAAAAGCTAAATGTAGGCAATGAACGAACTACACCACAGTTGCATGACTTGAAGGTCACCACTAAGCTCCCGACAACTATTTCAGTCTTTGTTTAGAAACAGTTTCCCAGGAAAGTTGAAGTTATAATAGTTTGCACAACCTCTGTAGTCCCAATTAGCAACCACCTTTTTCAAGACAAGTAGTAAGCACAGTAAAATGACAAGAGGGTAATAACGACGTATTTTATATCGTAGAATAAAACATGAAAATAACTTGAGATTGTGTTCACCCCAGACCTTATTTTAAGCATTTAACCAAAAACCCATTAAAAAACCAATTGACTTAAGTGCTAAAATGCTAACTCGTTTCCTGGTTTTGGCCTGCAAAAATTTAGGTAGCCACTATTTACAGAAATTTAACCTGTATCTCTCTGAAGAGCAGAAACATCTCAAACTGTGTTTAGGTTTGCCAAGATCCCAAAGTCTGCAATTAAAAGTCAGTGTTCTCAATATGATCTCACACATTTCTCATCAAATTCTCACTAGACCAATCCAAATACATCTTTTTTTAGCTCAATACACTTACAGAATGTCAATGAATTGTCTCAATTGCATTGATTCCCCCAAAGGAATTTCTAGAGAAATCTCACAGCAGGCAAAGTTGACACATAAATAAAACATAACTGAGATCTCTATTAAGTATCCTGCAACCTCTGAGCAATAAAATGTTCCCCTGGGCAGTGCCATGCAAATCTAGACCGGCATATGTGTACAATACAAGTGTGGAGTTGGCTTTGCCCTTCTCTTCCGTGACTCTCGGGAAAGACTATCTGACTGTTTCCCTTGCATTTTAATTCTCATTTCCCTGGCAGCGGAGCTTAAGGGATTCTCTGTCCACCTCAGCCTTGACAGCGGACTATCCGGTCTCAGGGTCAATGCAGCTATTCCACACTGCAACCTTGAGTTCTCGGTGCCCTATAACCATTTAGCCGAGGTTACAGCACAGCGCATTCACTTGGGCAGATGAAACCAATCACACACATAATAAAAAGACGATCGTGGATGTGCCAGGGAAGGGTTGGGAAGATGAAGAATATTAAAAAATAATATCTGCAACAAACGGTGATAGGATAAATGGACAATACAATGCAGTTTAATGTGGCGCTCCATCTATATGGAAATGCAGGCGTGTGGGAATCTGCCGGGGAATGTCGAGTAGCCCGTGCTGGTGGTTGGATGGGGGTGTTTTGTTTCAAACTGTGATTGAAAAGATACTATCACATGGAATTACAATGAAGACAGTGGAATTTGGAATTGTCAAGCAGGAATAGATTGGTCTTCCTTTTTTTTTAAACTAATCACAAATGGTTTACTTTAAAGATCACTAGACGAGCCCTACAGACACAGATCCTCAGCAAAGACCTAGAGAACCAGACAAGTCCTCAGCACAGACCCTATGGCCAGCTTCAACTCCCTCCCACCACATGCTGACAAAATAATGTACTGTATCCCGATCTTTAAGCAGAAGGAGCTGGATGACATATTCTGAAGGATATCAATGCACAATCTGACTTGCGATGCACCCTGGAATTAAACCACATCATGTTTGTTTTCCCTCCATTTTTGTCACCTAATTAAGTTTGGGTTCCTTGCCATTGTCGCCCTTTGGCGGCGGACACTTAATATTCTGCAGTATTATTGACTTGAATGCACTGACACTATTGGATGAGATCTGGATGATGACATCATCTCAAGAGCTGCTCTATAGATGAATTGAAGTCAATTCATTATTGAACTTTACACATTGAACTGAAATGAATCAACATTGTACAGATTTCAACTGAATAATGACTTACTATTGTCTTTTTAGAGCCACTGAACAATTATTTTCCTATGTTTATCCATGTAAAGCTGCTTTGAAACAATCTGTATTGTATATAGCGCTATATACAGTAAATAAAGGTGACTTGACAAGTCAGTTTTTCTTCATTGCACCAACATGTAAAATAGTACAATTGCACACAAATACAAAGAATAGCTTTTTCCGGCTATATGAAGTTGCTTGATCTAGCTGGAAGCTTCCAGAACCATGTATGCATAAAATCACACACTCAATATAAGTATTTTGATTTAGGAGTTTGAACTGCATTTAAAATTTCCATTCATTTGGATTACACAGTTTTAATATAAACTAATAAACCTAATGTGATGCATATTTGCCACTCACACATAAACAAACTGAATGTGCTTTAAATGAGTAAATGTTTATATATTTATCATCATTAAATCCAATTTCTTTCAATTAATACATTTTAACTATGAATAATGCTTGTTCCACAACTAGCCATATTTAAACCGCATTCATACTTTTTAATGGAATAAATGTAATTGTTTTCACAATGAACAGATTTGTTCTCATTCAATTTGAATAAATGCATTTTGAAAAAATAATATTTAAATAAAACCAAATATATTCAAATGGTTAATAATAAACTAATAATAATATAGTTTATTATTTAATAATAATAAATAATAAATCGTTTTTTTTTAGTGCACAAATCTTGTTTCATTTATGTATGACAAATGTACATCATGAGTTTGTTTACTAATAAACTGAAGATAAGCAAATATCACAGAGGTTAAATCTTGTTTTTGTTTCAAACAAACCACATTTGATTAGAGTATCACATGTTATATTGACTGCAATTCCCACTGCACATCTTCCACATTTGCTTGAGCACGCCTGATGGTTATTTAAAGAGAAAGCCATGGATTTCTCATTCCCATTGAAGATAATGGTAAATCAATAAGCTTATTCAAATCATCCTGAGAATGTCTGAGGAGTGAAAAAGCAAAACAGGACAGATATTTAGTCTAAAATAGATGTTTTGGGATGTTTCATTTATTATTTTCCAGCACACATTTCTGTATGCAAGTCTCTTGCTAAATTGCAGTGGGGGTCACAGTAGCCGTCAGCCATAAATCAATACGAGAGTAAAGAAGTTTACAAGCACAGCTCAATTAAGGTTTACATGCCTACAGTACATCTGGAAAACATGGATGGAGGTGTTTTGGTTTGTTGTATTTGTTCCCAATATGAATTCCTTCAGCTGTCAGGCTGTTGACATCAGATTCAGGCGAGACTTCTGTTTCTCCGGCTCTCTTTGATTCTCATATGGATTCCGGGCAATTGGATTTTTTCAAGATGGCGTGTTTGTTGAGGGTGTTTTTTTTATTTTTTATTATACAATGGTGGCTATTGGTTGAAGCCGGCAGCCTCATGGGCTTCTGCGCTGACGGTGACCCGAGTTTTGGTTTATGCAACCATATATGATTTTTTTCTTACTGACGGAAGATAAAACGAACAAAAAAAATCCCAAAGACTTACACTGATGGAAGGATCTGAGCCATACACTGCAAAAAAAAAAATTCTTCCTCACTATTTTTGTCTTCTTTTCCAATACAAATATCTAAACATTCTTAAATCAAGATACATTTACTTGACAAACAAAATGACATAAGATATAAAGCCTTAAGTTTCTTTTTATTACCCCATTAGTAGTATAAACTCACATTATAAACTCACTTAATTTTGATAAATAGCTTTTTCAGAAAAAAATCTTAAGTTATTTTGGGTCTCAATTACAGTAAATATGTGTACAGGAAAACAAGACAAAAACAATGAGTAGCCTAAGAAAATATATATTTTTCAAGAAAATATCATAGAAATTTGTAGATGGACTTGAACCACTGCATCCACCTAGCAACCATATGGAGACCTTAGCAACCACCGAAATAATCCTAGCAACTGCATAGTAATGCCCTGGCAACGCATCTTAATGGTGAGGTTTGCATATGGGCCTATAATAAGGGCCAGATTTACTAAACAGGGCACATTAGCGTGAGAGCGCAATCCCACAAAAGCGCCGATGGGAGTGGAAAGTTCTGTGCGAGATTTACTAACGACGCGCAAATTAAAGAACACAGATGCACCCAGATCATTTCCATAATGACCAACGCAATCTACCAACAGTAGCGCAAAATTAGCGTCTGGTTTAAGACAAGCTTTTTTTGGGGCATTAAATAATGGCGCAAATACCAGTAAATTGACTGGTGCAAACCTTTGTAAATCACCTTGCGTGATTCATTTAAATACTCTCCTCCAATAAATGTAATGCCTGAAAGGGAAACTCCTACAAATGCATATGCAATAAGTTCAGCCGCAAAAATAACTCTGTCCATGCCTTTTCAGCGCTATTTTTTCACGGTGTGTCTTTAATAAGTCCTGACTAGTTTTTTAACACCAAAAGAGGGTTTGTGAAGGTGCAAGATGTTAGTTAAATCTGGACATAAATCTGATCATTGTCCCCACAATAAGATAGCCAAAACCCACACACAGCACATTTATTTATATATTTATAGTCCTTATCTATTTTCAAGTTCTTTTCCTTTGGCACTGTTTCATCTTCCAGTGACACATCTTTCAATGTCAACCAACTGAAAAGCTGACTCCGAGCCACGTGAATTCCCTGCTATTGTATAAGATGCACATAGAGAAGCACAATAAGCCAGTGTTTACAAAACCCTGACTCGTGAGCTTTTCTCCTCTTCCTGGAGCCGGGAGGAGGGCACATGCTCACAAACAGCACTGACGCAGGTACGACGCAGAGCGCTGGAACAAAGGCTTTGTTCTGACCTCTATCCCCTATAGCCTCACATCACAGCATCCAGCCACACGAGTCCTTCAGATCGCTCTTCTGTTCCTCTGTACGCTCCTGGGGTTTCATAAATATCTGCCACACAAAAACAATCGAGTCTGCTCTGCTGAGATCATGGAAATCTATGCCGTAATAAACTGAGTAAACACATTGAGAAATAATGACATTGTTGAGTTGTGTCAAATGAGTTGATATCTATCTATCTATCTATCTATCTATCTATCTATCTATCTATCTATCTATCTATCTATCTATCTATCTATCTATCTATCATCTGTCTGTCTGTTTGTCTATCTATCTGTCTATCTATTTATCGTCTGTCTGTCTGTCTGTCTATCTATCTATCTATCATCTGTCTGTCAGTCTATCTATCTATCTATCTATCATCTGTCTATTTGTTTGCCTATCTATCTATCTATCTATCTATCTATCATCTGTCTGTCTGTTTGTTTGTCTATCTATCATCTGTCTGTTTGTTTGTCTATCTATCTGTCTGTCTATCTATCTATCTATCTATCTATCTATCTATCTATCTATCTATCTATCTATCTATCTATCTATCTATCATCTGTCTATTTGTTTGCCTATCTATCTATCTATCTATCTATCTATCTATCTATCTATCTATCTATCTATCTATCTATCTATCTATCATCTGTCTGTTTATCTATCTGTCTATCTATTTATCTATCTATCTATCTATCTATCTATCTATTATCTGTCTGTCTGTCTGTCTGTCTATCTATCTATCTACTCATCTGTCTGTCAGTCTATCTATCTATCTATCTATCTATCTATCTATCTATCTATCTATCATCTGTCTGTCTGTTTGTCTATCTATCTGTCTATCTATTTATCGTCTGTCTGTCTGTCTATCTATCTATCTATCTATCTATCTATCTATCTATCATCTGTCTATTTGTTTGCCTATCTATCTATCTATCTATCTATCTATCTATCTATCTATCTATCTATCTATCTATCTATCATCTGTCTGTCTGTTTATCTATCTATCATCTGTCTGTCTGTTTGTTTGTCTATCTATCATCTGTCTGTTTGTTTGTCTATCTATCTATCTGTCTGTCTATCTATCTATCTATCATCTGTCTATTTGTTTGCCTATCTATCTATCTATCTATCTATCTATCTATCTATCTATCTATCTATCTATCTATCTATCTATCTATCTATCTTTCCTCTGTCTGTTTATCTATCTATGTCTATCTATTTATCTGTCTATCTATCTATCTATTATCTGTCTGTCTGTCTGTCTATCTATCTATCTATCTATCATCTGTTTGTTTGTCTATCTATCTATCTATCTATCTATCTATCTATCTATCTATCATCTGTCTGTTTGTATGTCTGTCTATATCTACCCATCCATCCCTCTGTCTATCTATCTATCGTCTGTCTATCTATCTATCATCTGTCTGTTTGTTTGTCTATTTAATTATCTATCCATCCATCCCTCTGTCTATCTATCTATCGTCTGTCTATCTATCTATCATCTGTCTGTTTGTTTGTCTATCCATCCATCCCTCTATCTATCTACCGTCTATCTATCATCTGTCTGTTTGTCTATCTATCTATCTATCTATCTATCTATCTATCTATCTATCTATCTATCTATCTATCTATCTATCTATATGCCTGTGTGTCAACATATTGTATGAATATGAGCATATTTAGTGATGTGACTAACCATGTACAGTGTACAATGTGTATACTACAGTATATAGTACTTGATTGAATACTATTTTAGAAAGCATAAATAGTACACAGAGTATTTATTCTGGATTAAAATACATTAAATTGTCAATTGCATGCAGAATTTTGTACATGCTGTCATTTATACTGTATAAATGCGTTTATATTATCAGACAAAAACGCAAAAGTCATGATTAGTATGCAGTACTGAAGAAGATAAATATTTGACACAGCAACTATGTAGTCAATATGAAATTATTCTGTAATTTGAAAGTAAATGCATTTTTGTTGTTGTTGCAGTTTTACAATGCTTTTCTTTTAATTGTTAGTTTTTAGCCACATTTATATCGGAAAGAAACGCCCTGACACTTCTCTGAATTTAAAAGTCACCGAGGTGCCGCTGATGACTAAGCTTAGTCTAAAAACACACCCATCATGGAAAGAAACACACACACACACACACAGCGCGAAGATGGAATCACTGGCATTCGCAGCTTCTTTTGGCAGCCACATGCTCCGGTCTTATTAAAATGCATAAGAGCAAATGAGATCTGGGAAGCTGCTGAACGATGCTGCGTTTAATCCACTTTTCTCCAGTTCCTACCGGAAAGGGGTTTGACGTAGCATTGATGTGCTCAGCCGCACCTCGGAGTCATTAATATTCATTGACGATGTTTCTCCCGCAGCGAGTGGCGGATATTGAGATTATGAAGATCTGGATCTCTGAGGTGAAGGCCCACACAGAGAGCATCAGTAAGACGTGTTGAGGGTGGGCTGTGGAGTTTGAGGGGTGGGGGTGTTGTTGTGGTTAAAGGCGTGGAGAGGTGCTCATTATCCTTTGGAGAATGACTCACAATCACTCCTGTACGTCATGACTCACTGAAGGCCTTGGACGGCTCTAATCCTACTTACCTATCAGCAGCTCAATTCTCATGAACTTTAAACAAAAGGACGATAGATTTTTGAAAGAGGCACTTGAGGCGTTCCAGCAGAATTGTGTAGTTCTTCTGCATGTTAATGATGAAAGCTCATTTACATCTATTTATTTTGCCGCTGCTTTTATCTCAAGCGACTTACAAATGAGGAAAAACGCATGCATGTTATCGCAAAGGAAACAACAATGTTAGCAGTGCAGAATACTACTAAACTTCAATCATAAAGTAGAATAATTCAGTGTAACCAAATATAATCATTAAATTTAATTATTTATATATATAAAATGTTTTTTATAAATAACATTTTTTACTTAGCCTATTAAATACATTTATTTAAAATGTGCATTTCTTTTAATCATAAAATATAAATACGTTTATTTATTAATTTATATATAAAAATGATAATTATATAAAAATAAAATAAATATATGTATTTATTTTAGGGATGTCAAAATTAACACAATGTTGCGGTAAAAAAAAAATTTTCAATTCAACCTGTTAAAAATATTTAATGCAATTAACTATAAACAATTATAGTTAGGTCTAGTAAGGTCTTAAAGTTGACATATTATGCCCCTTTTCACAAGATGTAATATAAATCTATGGTGTACAGTGACCGAGAGAGCTCAACGCGCTGCAACTGAAGAAAAGACATGCAAATAGAAAAACACATGCAAATTAAGAAAACATCTTCATCAGTTTCACAGCACGTGTGCTCCAACCATATACAGAAATGCACTCCAAATACTCACAACACAACCAAATACAGAAATGCGCTGCAAAAGTTCAAAACACCACCAAATACAGAAACATGCTGCAAAAGTTCACAACACAACCAAATATAGAAACATGCTGCAAATAGCACAGACCACAACGGAAATAGGGGACCCCAATAAGTGACAAACCAGGATGGGGCATGCTTAGTGTTCAATGTAATGTTAATATATTTTATATATTGAAAGTTGTATGTCATAAACATGTCATCTCTGTATGTTTGGCAAAAAAAGTACATTGAGCAATAAGCATGCCCCAGCCTGGTTTGTCACTTATTGGGGTCCCCTGGAAAAATTTCCGTTGTGGTCTGTGCTATTTGCAGCACGTTTCTGTATTTGGTTGTGTTGTGAGTATTTGGAGCACACATGTGTTGTGAAACTGATGAAGATGTTTTCTTAATTTGCGGGTGTTTTTCTATTTGCATGTGTTTCTATTCGCAAATGAGCTGCTGCTCATTTGCGCCCCATTCAGAAGACGTCCTTTACACGAGCGAATAAAACACTCGAATAATCTCACTCATCCAAAATCTCAGAAATAACCAGTAGTGGAGTGCAGCCTTATGGAGAGCCTCAAGAAGAGGTTGCAACTTTTAGACACACCTGGACTTTTCTGAATGGTTAGTGGATACATTTATGTAGTTGTGGAGTTACATTGATTCGTCTCATCGACTTGCATGTACCGTCATGACTAATGTTTAACTTTTACACAAGTTGACACAGTTCCCTGAGGTCTTTATAAAACAGCTGTGACATTTTTTTGGTCAAATAGTGTTGTGTGCTCATCTGTGCAGCAACGATTTACATGCTTTGCTCGAACTTTTGCCATTGCCTTAGAACTGGTTACACTGTTGCTGCTTGCGTAAACCAAATGGCGGCGCCGTGGGCGTAAACGTGCAGATTAAGGGGCGGTAATATTATAATACGCTGATTTCACAGCCGTTATTTTGAAATCGAAAGTGAGGCTCCGGTGGGAAGAAAACCGGAAGTGTCGCCTTTAATCATAGGAGAGTCGCGAATGCGATGGCGTATTGTTGTGTTTGTAGACATTAGTTATTCTAAAAATGTACATACATTTCTTTCATACTTTAGACTATATACAGTGAAATTTATTTTTAAATATTTTTTTTTTTCAGAAAGTAAAAAAAGAAGCAGGAACGAACTATATACATATACCATATTGGATATTAACATCCCATAGTGTAAATCGCGGCAGCAGCTTCAGGTTGGTAGTCCAAGGCATTGTTGTCTATCTTTACTTCCGGGGTTCTTACCACCGGAGCCTCGCTTTCGATTTCAAAATGGCGGCTGTATGAAATCAGCGTATAAGATCCTCTTCCTACATCAGAAGGGGAGCGAAATCTGGGGTGCGTTTCCCAAAAGCATCGTTGGCCAACTATGATCGCAATTTCCATTGAACTCTATTGGTAACGATGGAACTTGCGACCATAGTTGGCTTTGGGAAACGCACCCCTGATCGGCTTATTTTTGACATGCTTGCATTGAAAGGCTAACCAAAGCAAAGTTACTGGGCTGTCACTTTTCACGTTTTCTGGGTTGGTAGATGCACCAGGGACCCGATTATGCACTTAAACATGGAAAAAGTCAGATTTTCATGTCCCCTTTAAAGTGACAGCAGCCAAATAAACCTGCTGCTGTCTGTCATTAAAGGGTAACTCAACTCCTGGTCAGAGCCTGACTCCACCCATATTTGAAAAATGCTGGAAAAGTGGGCAGAGCGGAGTGGGTGGAGTCAGGCTATGACCAGGAGTTGAGTTACCCTTTAATGTTAAAGGGTCATTCCACCGGTGGAGACATGAAAATTAATTGAAAGTGGGTCATATATGTAGTAGAATAGTACCATAAATTTCTAATTTGGGACCTTCTTGGCCAATAAAAGGCAGAGAATTACTTTTTAGTGCTTGTGGATTGTAGACAACAATCCCCATAGTGCATTGCAATGCTCAGCTCCGCAGACCACTCCCACTACAGTAGGTAGCTTAACTGCTAGATATTTGTGCAATGAACCTGCCACGTTAGCGTGTTAACAAAATGAAAATAAACTTACTTTACAGAAAGATGACCATTTGACCCTGTGGGCTTTGGCTGACGTTGCCAGTTGACCTTAGGTATTCTAAAGTAGGACGCCGCTATCCATATGGGGTGCGAAACTCGGGTGATCAACAACACACACATCCGTGTCATCCTCCGATTCCGTAGCATCGCTGGAATTCTCGGCAGCAGACAGACTCTTGTTCTGTGTCCATTGGCGCACAGTGAGAGCACAGGCACCACCAATCTGCCCCAGCTCGAGCCATTGCGGGCTCCTCGTCCGCGGCAAGCAGATCGTCTGCATCGGCTGTGGTGACAGCAGCTTCAGCCGCCTCCTGTTCCTCCATAGCCCTCAGCTGCTTGTCGCTATACTGTGGCTCATAAAGGTAGCCACGAACATCCGTTTCTACCATAACTTCGTCAAAATCCAGATCCTCCATAATGCATCCGCCTGCGTATTCAGTACCTTTGTCCGTATTTTCAAAAAGTTTCTGCCGGTGAAATCAAACGCACTGGCACTGCTCTGATAGGTCTGTTAGCGCATTAGGTCCAACCCCCTATGGGCAGGTTTGAAAGGGTGGGAACTAGTGCTTGTAGTCTTCACAGAAATCCCCCCCTTTTACACTTCCTCCTACAATGACGTAAAATTACGATTTTTGCGTCATTGTAGGAGGAAGTGAAAAAGGTAAATAGAGGATTTCTCTCGTCTCAGGGGAAAATGAAAGAGTGTTGCAAGACCATTCAATAGTATGACTGGATTTCTAACAATGGAAATCAAGGGTGTATTCACACCAGGAAAGTCCGATAGTTCACTTGCTTTGGTCCGGACCAAAAACATTTTTTTTTTTTTTTTGGTACGGTTCGCTTTCACACTGCTCTTTTTGCAAGTGAACCAAGATTTGTAAACAAAACCACACGTGTGCTAAGGTCGTCCATTCATTGGACAAGGATTCTCAAGTAGGGAAATCAAGAAGTGCAAAAAAGGCTCAGCATGGAGATATTTCGTACTGCAATATTTGTTATTTTACTAATGTTGTGTTATTCTGTACAAACGCAATATGAAGAAACTGCGCAGAAGACGGATAAGGTATAAAGTGTTCATTCATAGAGAGGGGCTATGTTCACACATTCAAATAATACTGCTAACAAGTGCTGTCAATGTTAACGCTTGCGATTAAGTTTGTCCAGTTTAACGCAGCATCATCCTTGTATTGTAACTATCGTTACATTATATGAACTGCAAAAGCTTTTTTTGCATCTATGCGCGATTAGACTAAAGAGAACGCTCTGTATGTAAATGTCCTGATGCACACACTCATTCATTCATTCCATTCCAATGATGCACACACGAGGCGCAGAAAGACGCGCAACAGTATCGTGTGGCCAGACAGCGCGCCGGAATGGAATTCTCTTTCGCACTTGAACAACAATAACACAAACCATTATACCAAAATCTCCGACTACGGAAGCCTGTTAACTCAAAGGCGCAGTGCTTTCTTGCAATTGGGTCGGTTCATGTTCACACCGTAAACGAACCGTACCAGAGTTCGTTTGGAACCGTACCGAGACCACCTCTTCAGCTAGGTCTCGGTTCGGTTGTTTGGTCCGCACCCGAGTTCGATTGCTGTATTCACACCTGCCCAAAATTCCGCACCAAGGGGGGAAACGAACTAGAGTTCGATTCAATCGAACCAAACAAGGCAGGTGTGAATACACCCTTAATGCAAATGGATGGAGTGACCCTTTAATCAAAGAACAAAAGGCAAAGGCATTTAATAGAGACATCAGTATCATTACTGATATCAGTGATGCTGACCTTCATTCATAAAAAAGATGCCATTAAACAAATATTTAAAATATACTGTTGTTTCTACATTATTTTGGAGATTCAGTGTGAAAGTATTGCAATATGTTAGGTGCGATTAATCACGATTAATTTCAGAAAAAATGTGTGATTCATTTTTTAATCGATTGACAGCACTCATTTATTTCTTTATTTACGAACAGTAAAAAGTACCACGCATTAGCTTTTCCACAACGGTAATTTCTTAACCATTAAAAGATAGAAAAATAATATTAATAATGAACATAAATTACGAATAAAATCTATATACTTTTTTTTATATTATTTTTATTTTATGTTCTCATTTTAATTTAGTAATTAGTTTAGTTTTAAGAATTTTGTGTTTTTGTCAGTTGTTTTTATTATTGTATTTTTAAAAAGTGATTTTTTTATTCAGTTTTAGTTATTTTAGTACATCAAGCTAAATTAAATGACAATTAAAAATGTTGCCTTGGCAACTAGCTTAAATAAAATAAGTTTAAGTTTTGGTATATATTACATTTATAATGTTTGCATTATTGAAATGTAGTGTGATTACCCCTTAAGTCAGAGACAGTTTGAGACTCACACCTGCTATTAAATATAAAAGTTGTCAGTCCCAAACACTGGACTGTGTGAGTGTAGTCTGTATAGGCCACAACTCTTACTTTATTGAGTTTTTTTAGCTAAAGAAATTACTGTTTGTGGTATTATTCCCAGTGTATATTATTACGTTCAACACACTCACATACTCACTTACACAAACATATATTAACAAATGCGAGAGGGAAGCAGCTGGCAAACAGCTGCATGTAGGGGTCCAGCTGTCCACCGCAGAACTGCGATTCTCAATCCGCACACATATGCCGCCTAACCACAGGTGCAATACGTTCTAACGGACAAAACTGAAAGTAAAAACAGGTTCAATATGTACAGTGACCAACAAAAGTATTTGAACACTTAAAGGACAAGTTCGGTATTTTACACTTAAAGCCCTGTTTTAAGATAGTTTCTGATGAAATAGAACGGTTAAGATTGAAATTTGGACAAATGCTGCTGTCCCGAGAATTTTCGTTTTTTGTGGTAGTAAAAAGTTTTTGCGTGCAAATGAAACACACTAAACCCCTTGGTTAGGATTAGGGATGTGAAGTGCGTCCACGCCATAAAGTGTGTATCATATGCACGCGAAAACTGCTTATCATAGGCTATGCAAGCAATAACTATTTTGTAAATGGTACAATAAATATAATTTGTGCTATAGATACGCACTTTCATGAGATCGGGCTGGATCGGGTGAAAGCACATTTTAAACAGGTAACACTTATTCACACTCGCAATCGCTTTCTCACTAATGCATTGCATTCAAACAAATGTAATCTTACTGTCGGTATTTGATTTCGAATGAGCAGAAATCTGTAGGAAATGTAGCGACCCGTAGATAAAATAACTGATGAAAACGTAGTTATTTTCCTCTTTCCAAACAAAATGTGCTCTGCAAAAAGCAGCAATGATATTTAACTTTTAATGCTGATAATCATGCAATAAGCATAGCATGGCATAGGAAAAGTTTGCACACTATCCAATAAACCACATTGAAACTATTCTCCTAATGTTGTTTTTTATTTATTTTTTATTTAATATTAAGGATGGCTGGCGCGAAACAGACGTTCCGAAGCTTTGCGAGATCCCGAAGCAAAGATGATTCGAAACACTGATCCGAAGCGTGATTCAAAACACACCCACGTCACGTGACAACGGCTAAATGAAGCGTCTAAGTGTTTCATCAGGTGGAGTGCTCCGCCGAATCAGGGTTTCATTGATTGGTCGGTTCGGGAACAAATCACACAATCACACAGTATAAAAGTTTTGATTTTCATATCGTGGGTTTTTGTGAGAGGAGTTTGGTTTTGAGATAGCGGATTTTTGGTGATATAGTGACATTTATAGTGCGATTTGTTTAGTTATATTTAGGATTTAATTTACATTTACACATTGACTTAGAGACACAAAGAGTACATATAGTGACACATTAATAGATGCATTGATAGAAATATATATATATATATATATATATATATATATATATATATATATATATATATATATATATATATATATATATATATATATATATAGATTAATAGATAGATACATATATTACAGATACATTTAGATTATTAGATAGATAGGCTACATATAGGATAGATAGATAGATAGATAGATAGATAGATAGATAGATAGATAGATAGATAGATAGATAGATAGATAGATAGATAGATAGATAGAAATGGAGGCTCCACAGAAGAGATGCCGTACATCTGTGGTGTGGGAGCATTTCCATTCGGAAACCCCAAATAAAGTGAGATGTGTGTATTGTGATCGGCAGCTAGCCTACTGCAACAATACATCATCCATGATGCGCCATTTGAGGAGCATTCATCCTGCCATTCTGCAGGGTGCAGAGGATGGTAGTGTTCCCCCTGTACCAAGGCCTGCTACTGACACTGCTGGGCCATCTAAGCAAGGTATGCATTGTTTTATGATTTGTTACTAATTGCCGTTTTCTTTTAATTCAGAACCACAAATGTCAACATCAGGCCCATCATTATCAACACCAGTTGAAACACAAGACAGTTTATGGGAACATTTTGACAATCGTATCCGTGAGACCCAGATGATACACAATCCTACAGCTGATGCCACAGTGGAAGTGAAAAAATACCTCAGCGATGCGTTTTTGCCCAGAACTCATGATCCTCTAACTTACTGGAAAGAGAGAGCAGTAATCTTTCCTCATTTGTATGTCCTAGCTAAAAATATCTTTGTATGCCAGCAACAAGTGTCCCTTGTGAGAGAATTTTTTCAAAGGCTGGAGAAATTATCTGTAAAAAAAGAAGTAGGCTGAGTCCTTCAACAGCAGAGAAATTAATATTTTTGAATAAAAATCTATAAGAAAGGGAGATATTGTGGCTTGATTTATTTTTATTAATATTCATTTTTCATGACCAAAATCACATTATGCAATGTGAAGAGACTACAGGTTACAAGCTTCATATATTACAAAAATACAATAATAAAAAAAAAAAACCAACACATTTTTTTATTAGCTCTTTGTAAAGGTTGTTTCAGATCAACACCTGCAAGTGACCACTAGGTGTCACCGTGGAGACGGGTTTCGGATTGATTCGAAGCCTCGAAACAAAATGGCACATTTGCTTCGACTGTTTCATTGCTTCACGAAGCCTCGATCTGCCCATCACTATTTAATATGCCTATATATTAGGATGAGGAGAAATTTTGTGAGATTTCAAAGCATACTTAAATACTTTATTCGCAATTTCCTCGGGGAGCGAAGACGGAGCGGTGTTTCTGATATCAGTGAGCGAGGAGTGGAGCGGGGAGCGGTAAATGGTGAACCCGGAGCGGAGTGATTATTAAATGCTTGGAGCGCGGAGGGGAAATTGTTGCCGCTCCACTCCGCTCACATACTCTGCAAAGGTGCATTATCGCCACCAACTGGGCTGGAGTGTCTATTATTCAAGCTCTCAACGGAAGAATGTCCGGTTGTGAGGCGTTTGGAAAAATAGGTCCACAGTTTTACAACGAATGGTAAAACACCTGTTGGAAAGCATCTTTTGCAGCTTTTTTTGTGTGTGAGCATATCCGTGAACACCCCAGACGAGTCTGTGAGTTTCACGTCTTTGTAAACTAAAGTTTAATGCGTTTTATGAATGATTGTTCCAGTGCCCCTATGAAACCATTGTGTGTGTGTGTGTGTATGTGTGTGTGGGGGGGGTGCTAATACAGAAACCGAAAATTCTCGGGACAGCAGCATTTGTCCAAATTTCGATCTTAACTGTTCTATTTCATCAGAAACGTTCTTAAAACAGGGCTTTAAGTGTAAAATACCGAACTTGTCCTTTAACTCTTCGGGGTCGCCGATCACGCCGGCGTGATCAAGTTACATGACCAGTTTAAGACGTCGAAGCATAAAAACAAAGTCACGTTGAGCTCTGCCGTCCACTTCTGTCGAAAGTGCTGGCTTGAAATTCTATTTTACTTTTTGTTTTGTGTTGATAGACCAAGTAAAAACGGAGATATGATCATTTAAACTTTATATAAAAAAAATACTGACGCGTTCGTAAAAGAACGCCAGATGTGATGCGACAGGCGTTGCATTTATTCTAATAACTTAGTCGGTTTTTGTCATAAAACAAAACGGAGAAAAATGTGTGAATCTGCTGACTCTGCTCTTCAGGCTGCACATTTTAGGGAATGGAGGAGGAGCCAACTGAGCAAAGACGCGAAATTGAAAGGCAGAGGATTTACGGAGATGACAAAGAGAGACCTATATACGTTATATATATAGAGAGAGAGATATATTATTGCTAGTTTTTGGAAGAGTTTGAGTAGATTTTGAGAGTAGTTTAGGAGTAGTGTAGATAGTTTAGGTAGTTTAGGAGTAGTTTAGGTAGTTTAGGAGTAGAGTTAGATAAACTGTTTTGAGGAGTGGCACAGATAAAAAAAACAAAAAAAAAAACACCTGATATTTGTTGCAAATAGTTGTATGTATAGTCTGATTTTGTGTTCATTTTACCTTTTGTATGGTATATTTGCACTATTGAGGAACCCCTCTGACTCAAGGAATGAAAGCCCTGTAATGTAGCTATCTGTGTAATTGTACATGAAGTGTTTTGTAGAGTTTCTAAGCAAAAAAGAAAAGAAAAACGCCTATTGCCACACCTGCTTTTTGCTGCATATAGTTTAATTTTATCTCAATTTTAAATTTTTTTATGTTGTATTTGCACTATTTGGTAACCCTCATACTCTGGGAATGCAAGGCCTTAAATATAGCTCTCTGTATAATTGTGTGCACAACATTTTTTAAAAAGTGGCTGAGCTAAAAAAAAAAAAAAAAAAGTCTATGGCTACACCCGCTTTTTTTGTAAATCATATTTTTTTTTGTATATAGCTTGATTATATCTGAATTGTACCTGTATATGTTGACATTTACAACTTGTGTTTACATTTTAAACCTTTTAAAATGCTTCATTGAGCATGTTTGTGTTTTTTGTAGTAGAAAAGCTATCATTTTTCTATTCGGATTTTGTGTTTTTTGTGTGATTTTGGGTCCAGTATGTTGATACAGTACATCAAAGTGAAAAACTAATTGTCTGATCATATAGGTGATGTTGTGCTGAAAAAAATTATACCAAACATTGGTATGGTAAACATTTGTTTATGTTGCAAAATTAAAAAAAAATAAAAGTACTCAAAAACGGCCAAAATAGCCCAAGACTCCGAAGGGTTAAGGGGATAATTCACCCAAAAATTACAATTCTCAAGTTGTTTCAAACCTGTATGAGTTTCTTTCTTCTGCTGAACACAGAAGAAGATATTTTAAAGAATGTCAGTAACCAAACAGTTGACTTCCATAGTATTGATTTTTCATCAACTGTTTGGTTACCAATATTCTTCAGTACCTTTAAATAAAGTAATTTGAGTAAATAAAATATTTTTTTTGAAAATCTGTGGTGAGGGAGTGGAGTTTTTTGATGAGGGAGTGCTAAAATCAATGGGTGCCTCAACTAAGCATTAGTTCAGGGGTGTTGTGCAACTTTTTAATTTTTTCTCTGAAATGTGTCACTTAGGTTGTAATTTTTACATGAAATGTGCAAAAGCTTTGATATGATTGATCTTTGTTTCATTTTGTATATAACAACAATAAGCTGTTTTAACGGGGTATAGACTTTTTTATATCCACTGTAGTTTAACTTAATGTACTAAAATCAATCAAGTGATATAAAATGAATACAAATTTTTTTTAAACAAAAATGACAAAAACAAAAAAATAACAAAAATTTTGAGTGAAAATGAAAACCATTTTAAAAAGTAAGTTTTCGTGCTGTTTAGTCAACTTGAAATATGAAGTTGTACTAAGTGACAACTTGGATATTTGAGTTGACTAGACTTAAAATTTGAAGGAATACTTTTTTAAGTTGAAACAACACTTTTTTACAATGTATATATATATATATATATATATATATATATATATATATAAAAAATCTTAATGATACTAAAATAACACTTCTTGAGGTGAACTGACTTATGTACTACTAAAAATTACCAGAGTAATTAAAAGACACTGAGCAAAAAGAAACCTCACATTCTGAGTAAAGATCCTGCAGCATGCCACTTGTTTTTAATGTTTTGTAATCTAATGCAATGACATTCAGACATTTCTAAGTGTCCAAATAATCTTTAGAGTCACTGTACATTCATCATAATTATAGGGTGTGTGCTATCAAATTTTGGCGTTGATGTCATTTGTTTTCTGCTAACACAACATCGAGTCCCCGTGCCCCAGTTCTACTCTTAAAAAAAGATCCACCCCCCTAAACACACACAGTCACATTCACATGCAAATGATGCTTTAATCTGAGCTCTCTAATAGACCACCATGGCAACAGAGATACAGCACTAATGAGGAAGAGGTACAGGTTAATGGCAGCACGGCGCATGAGCGACTTTCTCTCTCCCACATACACGTTGCAGCAAAATCTTTGCAAATATCAAATTACGCATTAAAAGCAAACGCTGTTAAGCGACACGTGAAGTGTTAATAGGCCTGTCAGTCTCACAGTGTCACCATGTGTTTGACACTACAGCAGGCCTGACACTCGTTTGGAAAGCGAATTAAAACCATTAGGCTAATGCGTGATTTACCAAGACTTTCATTTTCAACTGTCAGTGAGTAAATGCTCATCTGCAGGGTGGACACACACACACACACACACACACACGTGTGCAAACATTGCTGTGGGCTGTTATCAGTATGTCCTTGGGTGGAGAATGTGAAGTGAGGTGTGTTTTCTGTCCTGTCAAGCACCTGCTCTTTACAAACAACAAATAGATACACACCTCATGAGAACAGTTAACTTTGGAATAACTGCATGACAATTGCACATCACACATGGGTCACATGAGGTGGACTGCCAAATAAAAAAGTATGTGTCAGTTGTAAAAGTGTTGCCCAAAGAACACACTAATATACAAATTAGAAACAATGAATGCTTTGTATTTAATGGGAAAACCCATATTTGTCCATGATAAAAATATCATATATATATTATATATATATATATATATATTTTTTTGTCAAAAAAATAGCCTAGAACCTACAAATTGACTGGTATACTGTAAATAGATTGTTTTCATTTTCCCGGTGTCCTCTACATAGGACATATCATAAAATATTTTTTTTCCCTTCCCGCCATTTGTTTCTTATACTCCAAACAATGTAATGATGTAAAAACAAAAATAAAAGAAATTTGTAAAACTTTTGGTCTTTAGGATATTATATTATATATATTACAAAATAACTGTTTTCTAATTTAATATATTTTAAAACGTAATTTATTCTTGAGATGGTAAAGCTGTATTATTATGATTTCTGAAGGATCATGTGACACTGAAGACTGGAGTAATGATGCTGAAAATACAGCTTTACCATCACAGGAATAAATTACATTTTAAAACTTATTAGCAGAAAACAGTTTGTGAGCATAAGAGATTAGAGTCTGATTTCCAACCATTCAGATGTGTTACTATTTGGAGAAATCCAAAAGATTTCTTCATGTAATGATCTGAGCAGCCTCCTCATGGGAATCATTACTCCTGGTAATTGCTTTTCAAGGTTGTATAATTCACGAAACATTTCACGAGACCAGGTGCACTCGATGTTGCTCAAACAGTTCCTGTAAAATATCCCAAACACTCCAGACAGCATTCCTAAAGACTGAAAGCAGAGAACTCATCTACTCTATCCACCTTATTTTGCAACACGGAAGTAAGCTGTTTTCTGTGAATGTGTGAGACTAAAATAACGTGGATATGAGAACTAAACATTTTGGTCAGTCCTGATAGTGTGGCTGAAGTCACGGCTCACCATGCTGGGACACCAGCATTGGGCAAAGGGACACCAGTCTCTTTCCATCCTCCTTTAATGAGTTCCAGGTGTTGTGTTCCCACTTGCCGCATCTGTTTAGTTGTGGTTGCCAATGGCAACGCTAGCATGTACACAGAAGGCCATGGGGATGAAAGAGGAAGGAGAATGAGGAAGGGAAACCATGAATGAATGGATGAACAGAAGCCCCTAGCATGACAATTGTCTGAAATGTTAGGAAAAATCGGAATTATTGGCGATGAGACCTAAACTTCATAATGAAATAATAGCTAAATGATGAAGAAACAACAGGGTTTTTGCGAGTCTTAAAAAGGTCTTAATTTGCATTTACACAAATTATGGCCTTAAAGGGGCATTCGGCAACTCTAGCTATTTCTTCGCTGATTTTCACTTTTGTTGTCGCATGTTTTGTCAACGAGCTCCCCCTACAGCTGTGAGGCGTATATTTCACAACAATGTTGTAAAAAAAACTCACTTGCGGCCCCTCCTCTCCCTTTCTATCGCTGCTCATGTGCATTTGTTATTATCGGAGCCGGCCAACTTTATCGTGTGGAGCTGTGTCTACCGAGGTGGGTAATACATCATACACATTGAGGGCGGCGTGTGTGTTTATGTAGAATTCCAGTAAAGCAGTTTGTGTTTCTCGCTCGTTCTCGCTTCTCACAAGACTTCCTATTTCCAACTTACCAACTTCCAATTTTTTATGCATTGCAAAAAAAATAATATTTATTTTCTAATGCAAGTTTAAATCAAGATAAATTCACTTGAGATGCAAATGTAAAACAAATGTATGTAATACTTGTTCTTGTTTTAGTCATAAACTTTATTTTGATCAATTTCACAGAAAACAAGACTTCATATTTCATGTCATTTTACATCTGAAGTAAATGTAGATTTAGGAATGTTTAGAATCTTTTTTGCAGTTTGATCAGTAAATTTTATTTCCATATTGTAGTGGTTTTGAGCAAACCGATTCAAGCTTCTTCTTTTTTTAGTAAAATGAATTAAGAAGTAACAAACTCTCACTTCAAACTCTGAAGTGTTTTTCCTTAAACATATACATTTCGAGAACATATTGATGTATTGAGTTCCCCTTCAATTTGTTTCTTAAATTTCCATTACTTGGTCTTAAATTTACCTTCATAAATCGGTAGAAACCCTGAACAAGCATTTTGAAAATTACACCAGAACCTGAAAGATGTTTTACTGTATGAGAGAGGTTCTTTTTTCAAAATTATTTGAGCAAATTTATTAAGTATATTCTTCGAGTCATATGTATTTTATTTTGTCTCTATAACAAAAAGAGATTCTCAAAATAATAAAATTCTCAAAATACTTCAAGTGAAATACCTGCATAACATTGTCTATATTTGATAAAATGTTGAAAAATGAAGCAGACGAATCAGGTCTCTGGAGACGTTAATGAAAAACAAGGGATCATGCGCTGGGGAGCACGGCCATGTGTGCTCAGCTGTGTGTTATGTGCCAACAATTGCTTTTCTTAACTTCATTTCAGAAACCACAGATTGTTCTCTGGGCTTTGGACAATCTGTTCTTCCAAGTCCACATTCACAACATGAAGTGAGTTCCTCAGATCATACAATTACATTTTATCCAACGCATGGGGCTTATTGAGTCACACAGACTAAGAAAAATAAATTATTTGAACATTACACATTTGGGACCAACAATATCCCACCTATAATGCTGTGCCGTCACAAGTTAGCCAAACAGATGCAATGGAAAATGTAGCTGTTTTTTAAATGGGTTTTCCAAACTCCAATCATCCATTGCAGCATGAAGCAGTTGTATTGGAAAATTGTATATTCAATACTAAAATGACAAATTACAATTTCTTGTGCTGCATTTTGATAATTTGCTGAATGAGACATTTTGCACTTAGAAAAGATAATTTCAAACATGCTAAACTAAGTATGAAAACACAAACCAACACTACCTGTTTACAGTACAATCTCTAATACGCAGCGTTGAAATGAGCACACCAAACTCAATGATCAGTTTCACACCTAAAAGTAAGTAAAACACACTAATCCTATGATCACCGCATTGCTGAAGGAAGTGAAATGGATGATAAGAAAAGGCATGGTCGGCAGTAGACTCATTCTTTTGCATGTATTATTCACTTTGCTGCGTCATGGAAAGGACAGCAGGTTTTCGTTGGGTCTCATTGCAGACTTTGGCTCCCTGGAGAGACCATGTCACATGTGAACAATGATTTTCAGTGGAAGAACCGTAATCAGCGGTGGAAGGCTTAGAGACAAATCGGTGGTGTTTGGAGAGATTTTACAGTGTTTTGAGTAAGCTATCAGAAACTGGAACAATGAAAACATTTATGGTCTGCCAAGATCATCGCATTCTCCTTCAAAGAGCTCATCCAAGATTCCAAAGACTGAACTCCGTCTTAAATAATATAGTCAACAAACTTATTTGTCTGATTAGAGGCAGTTCTCATCCTCTATTCTAAAGACATCTTAGATATTTTCATGGTCATGACAGAAAACTGTACAATATCAGAAACAATGTAGGCTATAACCTTGAATTACATACAATGCTCCCTGAATTACACAATCTAGGCTACAATGCATAAGTGGCCTGAAAACGGTGGTTACTTGGACCATGTCTCAATGTCAGTGCATTAGGTAGCCTAATAAAATATCAAACCAAGTGTGTATGCAGGCCACACACACACACACACACACACACACACACACACACACACACACACATATTCCAGCGCTACATTTAAATGTGAAGACCTTTTAGGACAAACCTATCTGCGCTCCATGAGAGACAGAGAAAACCGGATGAACCGATTTACTCGAGTGATTCAGACAGACATTCCAACACTAGCTACACATGAAGGAGCAAAATACGTTTATGATGAACTTTAAAACGCTAACGTCACATGAAAATTACGGTTAGATTTAGAGTGACTCGGACATTCCAACGCTACAAATAAAAGAGAAAGAACCGTTTAGCACCAACGATTTACTAGAATGATTTTAACTTTTACGCGCTTGAGAGAAAATACCGTTTACGACGAACCAATTCTCTGGAATGAGTCAGACCGAGAGGACCATGAACAGATTCACAAGAATGAATCACTTGCCAGCTTAAAGGTGCCATATGTAAAAATTGAGGTAAAAATATCCAAAAAATGAGCTACACGTATCAAAAGAATGAGAAAAAATAAGTGCAATGATGTCATTAAAAAAATGACAAGTTATAGTGCTGCCGAGATATAAACCTGAATTAGCATGCTAAATTACTAGCCCCGGCCCGGCCGGTGTCTAATACCAGTTTCGGCCATGGGAGGCGGTATGCGCCAACATACATAACCACCAGCCAAACTGCAACACACGAATAACTCGCACGGCTTGTATCTCTTTAATCTCTAAAAATCTCCAAATGCTCCACGTGAAACTGCGGTCTTACTATAGTGTCAATTGATTTGATTAATATGCGCGAGGGAGAGAGAGCAGGACCGCGCTCGTGTTGTTTGTAGACGTGAGAGTGCGCGCGCGCGGCCGAGCTCTCTCTCTCTCTCTCTCTCTCTCTCTCTCTCTCTCTCTCTCTCTCTCTCTCTCTCTCTCTCTCTCTCTCTCTCTCTCTCTGCTCGTAACGCGCCCTGTCAAGCGCAGCGGCAGCAGTCATTCTATTCTACATCCCTCACCGATCAAAATAGGCTTTGGCGGGACAAAGCGGACTATTTAACGGTTTTAGAAGATTAACAACATGAAACTAAAAAACAGACTAGAGTAGGCCAACTTTCTGGAGGTATACTGCCCCCATCTGGTATGGAATATGTGGAGTATGAATTGATTTTTTGACATAAGGCACCTTTAAGTCAAAACAATTGACGAATGATTCGGCTTTCCATTAGGCTACTACACACAAGAGAGGGAACGAGCCGACTCACCAAAATATTTCCGACTTTTCTGCACATAGGCAACAATAGAAGGAGAACCGTCTGGGACTAAGCGATTCAACAAAATGATTCAGACTTTCACTAACGTTACATACAAGCGAGAAAGACCGTTTAGGACGAAGCAATTCACTGTTCTACTCGTTGAAAATGGAAAAGCCTAAATATCTAGGTAAAATCGATAAGCTACTTTTCCAGAATTTGATAAAAACAATAGGCCTACTGTCCAAATGTAGACAAAAGTAGGCCTATTTCAATTTTCACAAATGACATGAGTGAACACTCAGGTGAGCCAGGCACGAATGCCAGCTCATCATTTCAAATGACTCACATACGGTTCCCACTGTAGGCTATCAACCCCCACAAACACCTTCAGTCACGCTTCTGTAACTCTCAAGAAGTTTTCACGATCTTCCTCTGTCATAGAGATTTCCTAAGATGCATGAGCACAACTAGAGAATTGCAGAAACAAATGAGGGGGTGAGAGGTTAACATCTCCACACACAAAAAATACCCCCCAATAAGGGCCACCCTAATATTCATGATCTACACCCACATTTCAAACTCAGAACATTCAGAATACACTCTTAAGGAAAATGGTTCTGAACAGTACCAAATTAGGGTTCTTCGGCTTGTAACAATAGTAGAACCATTTTTGGTGCTAAATAGAACCCTTTTTATAAGGTTCCATAAAGAACCATGCTTTGCAACCAACCATGCAAAGAAAGTGCTATATAGGACTTGATGGTGTTCTAATAACCTTTCCAACAATATTTATTTTCATTAATATTGGTATATAGTATCTTCATATTATTAATATTACTATTATTCATATCATTTTTATAAATTATTTATTAATATAGTTTTTTTTAGCCTGGTCTCATATATTGTTGCTTCTACTTGGGTTAAAACAACAACAACAACAACAACAAAAAAATAATAATAATAACAGCGTGTGTCAATTAAGTACTTTTATTTTTTATCGACATGGCAGATTGTAGCAAAAATGACAGTGCTCTAACAACAGTTGTTAGCTGAATACATTAATAAATAACAATTGACATTGAACACAACATAAAATATAAAAGGCTTGGCATAAAACATTCTAAAAGAGAATAGCATGCGGGGCTATTAATAGAATTTCAGTAGGCGAATGTGTGCGATTTATAAGTCACATTGAACATTTACTCCCATTATAAGTATAAATCCTAAACTTATGTTGACTGGGTTAAAATAATATGATTTGCATAAGTGTTACGAATGGCTCTTTGTGAGACTGTTTTAGAATTGTATTTGTGTATATGTGTATATATGCTGGTTATGTTATACTTGTGGGTGACAGAAAAAAATTAGATTTAAAAAAAGAAAGAAAAAAAAGCTCAACACAGCATTTACTGATAATTACCCATTTGGAGTTCCAGTGAATTCAGTATTACTGCAGTATTTAAAGTATGGCCAAATAAGAGGATATAGACCATAATAAGATCATTCGAATGGAAAAGGTTGGTTTCTATAGGCTTTTCTCAGTCCTGAATCAGGCGGATTACAAAAGCAAAAAAGATAATTAAATAAATAAATCAGCACTGTTGCTTCTATCCCTTGTGTGAGTGGGTGTCCAACAGAGATCTGTGCAAGAGTTCAGTGTACAATCCTCAAACACTTGATAACATCTGGGCTTATGATTCATAATTATACAGAGAGAAAACCTCTTCTCTCCAAAACACATTGGCGATCGCCTGTAGGTTCAATACAGCACTGGAACTGTATAGCACAAACACAAGACAACATGTGAAATACCTAAAAGATAAAGAAAGATATGATCTAAAAAAAAGACCATAACCTGAGGAAACAAAATGATTAAACAACAAAAACGCACTTGTGCAAAGCAGATGGATGCCTTACAAAGTCCTAAAATGACCTTTTAATTATTAAACTGACCTTATAGTGAATGCTGTCAGCTGATCAAGATCTGACCAATCAGTACTAATTGATTAACAGATTCAGATAGAGCAGGGAGGGCGAAGAATGGTTATGAAAGGACAGATACAGGTCCTTCTCAAAAAATTAGCATATTGTGATAAAGTTCATTATTTTCCATAATGTAATGATACAAATTAAACTTTCATATATTTTAGATTCATTGCACACCAACTGAAATATTTCAGGTCTTTTATTGTTTTAATACTGATGGTTTTGGCATACAGCTCATGAAAACCCAAAATTCCTGTCTCAAAAAATTAGCATATTTCATCCGACCAATAAAATAAGTGTTTTTAATACCAAAAAAAAAAAGTCAACCTTCAAATAATTATGTTCAGTTATGCACTCAATAGTCAATACTTGGTCGGGAATCCTTTTCCAGAAATGACTGCTTCAATGCGGCGTGGCATGGAGGCAATCAGCCTGTGGCACTGCTGAGGTGTTATTGAGGCCCAGGATGCTTCGATAGCGGCCTTAAGCTCATCCAGAGTGTTGGGTCTTGCGTCTCTCAACTTTCTCTTCACAATATCCCACAGATTCTCTATGGGGTTCAGGTCAGGAGAGTTGGCAGGCCAATTGAGCACAGTAATACCATGGTCAGTAAACCATTTAACAGTGGTTTTGGCACTGTGAGCAGGTGCCAGGTCGTGCTGAAAAATGAAATCTTCATCTCCATAAAGCTTTTCAGCAGATGGAAGCATGAAGTGCTCCAAAATCTCCTGATAGCTAGCTGCATTGACCCTGCCCTTGATAAAACACAGTGGACCAACACCAGCAGCTGACATGGCACTCCAGACCATCACTGACTGTGGGTACTTGACACTGGACTTCAGGCATTTTGGCATTTCCTTCTCCCCAGTCTTCCTCCAGACTCTGGTTCAAAAGTGGCTTGACCTTGGGAATGCGGCACCTGTAGCCCATTTCCCCTCACACGCCTGTGCACGGTGGCTCTGGATGTTTCTACTCCAGACTCAGTCCACTGCTTCCGCAGGTCCCCCAAGGTCTGGAATCGGTCCTTCTCCACAATCTTCCTCAGGGTCCGGTCACCTCTTCTCGTTGTGCAGCGTTTTTTGCCACACTTTTTCCTTCCCACAGACTTCCCACTGAGGTGCCTTGATACAGCACTCTGGGAACAGCCTATTTGTTCAGAAATTTCTTTCTGTGTCTTACCCTCTTGCTTGAGGGTGTCAATGATGGCCTTCTGGACAGACGTCAGGTCGGCAGTCTTACCCATGATTGCGGTTTTGAGTAATGAAACAGGCTGGGAGTTTTTAAAAGCCTCAGGAATCTTTTGCAGGTGTTTAGAGTTAATTAGTTGATTCAGATGATTAGGTTAATAGCTCATTTAGAGACCCTTTTCATGATATGCTAATTTTTTGAGATAGGAATTTTGGGTTTTCATGAGCTGTATGCCAAAAATCATCAGTATTAAAACAATAAAAGACCTGAAATATTTCAGTTGGTGTGCAATGAATCTAAAATATATGAAAGTTTAATTTTTATCATTACATTATGGAAAATAATTAACTTTATCACAATATGCTAATTTTTTGAGAAGGACCTGTATACATTTAATGACATTCAGCAAAAACATTGAGATTATTTAGTCAAAACGACATAATTTTTAATGATCATTCTACCAACTGAGCCCAGGGAGAAATCTGGGAAATCACGCATAATCATAAGAACAATAAAACAGGAGGATGTACAGTATGGGTGGGTCTGGGTATTTACAGGGCACTTTAACCACTCAAGTGATCTTGTTTATCTGACCTGATGTAAGAGTTGATCTGGGAGTTAAAAGCAGCTCCCTGGAAACCGTCGCCAAGGAAATAACCAGAACACACCAGGACCACTGGGAACATTCTTCAGCTCAATTCTCATAAAGATTTGATACATCTCTCTGCTGTTGAGCTTAATTCTTCATTATTGAAATTCATGAATGCTCAGGATTTATTTCAAAGCCTGTACGGTTGAATAATTAAATGTATTCTTTACTAATCCTCTTATGTGAACAACAGCAGAGCCCACCTCATCATATCAATGCGTTTTATGAGAAAAATTAAACTTTGACCTGTCTACGTTTTGTTTCTGCTCTTGATGTGAACAAGTTCACTATATCTATGCATTTGTATCAATACAATCCATGATAATCTTGTTTCATGAAACCAGTTCTGAACGAGAACAAATCTATTCAAATAAATCACTAACCTGCATTTTTTAAATTATTCTAACTATAATTTCAATTAATTCAACAGACAGCACAATTGTGACTTTAGTCTAAATGGTTTATTTGATGGTGATCAGTTTAAGTTTGCTATTTTTGGGGTCTGTGTCAGGTTAATATAGTTATCTAAAACTAAAACCATAGAAAAAAAATGTTGCTTGAAATGAAATAAAATATTTTTAAAAGTATTTTATTTCATCTAGTTGCCAAGGAAACATTTCTCATGATCATTAATTTTAGCTTGATGTACTAAAATAACTAAAAATGAATAAAAACAATATAGACATTTAATAAATAAAAAATTACTAAAACTTTAAATATTAAATAAAAGCTATTAAAACTATTAATAAAAACTACAGATCTTATGCACCAGAGAAACAACCGCACAGCAGCCATCTTTAGAGTTTTGTCTTTAAACTTCCTTTGCGGTAGCCCTGTATATTTCTAGGGCATCTTTGCAATAATCTGGTGAAGTAGATTTACTTATTGTAGAGTTAAATAAAGTTAGCAAGAGCATTGTGATGTTTAAAGCAGATGTCATAACAAATGTCAGTAGACCGGGAAGATTTTAAAACAAGTGGTTCATTCATAAATCCGTAAGATCTTACCTTCATGCTGTGGAAAAACAAACCAGAAGACAGAATAAACGAGAGCAGCGCTGAAAAGGGGCGGGGCTACATAAGGTATAAATAACACTAAAATAAAACTGGTCTGTGCTCAAAAGTGCAGATTAATAAGGTGCATTTTAATTTTAGACATTGCATTCACAGAGTAAACAGCTAATTAAACACTTGGGAATTTCTATTTTGCTCTCTCACACACATAAACACACACCAAAATTATTTATTGTGTAATGCTCAATAACATATAGGCTAAAAGCAAAGTATTCTTATGCATTAATCAGCCTAATCAGGCTGTTTAAATAGACAGACCAGTGATCTTTTACAATGGTCTAAAGAAAATAAATGCAAAAATGCAAGATCAGAAATAAATGCTAATATTTGATTAAGAGAGAATATCAAATGAAGAACCAGTTTTTGTGCCAAGAAATTATAATTCTATAATTGCTAACCACACTGCTTTTTTCTGACTTTACCATCCTATATATATATATATATATATATATATATATATATATATATATAGCCAACAAGTCAATAATTTTGGTTGGCATTATGTTTTTGAAAGAAGCCTCTTATGTTAAATGTTCACCACGACTGCAATTGTTGGATGAAAAATACAGTAAGAACAGAAATATTATATAATATTATTACAATTTAACAGAAATGTTATCTATTGGAATATATTTTAAGGTTAAATTTATTTATATTTATATAGTCTTTAGCGTCACATGATCCTTCAGAAATTAATCTATGATTTCATGCTCAAGAAACATTTCTGATTATTAATGTTGAAAACAGTGGTGCTGCTGTGGTAACTGTGATACACTACCATTCAAAAGTTTAGGTTAAGTAAGTTTTTACATGAAAAAAAAACAGCTACAGGATGCATTAAATTGCATTAAGTGACAGTAAAACCATTTATAATGTTACAAAAGATTTCTATTTCAAATAAATGCTGTTCTTTTGAATTTTCAAAGAATTACTCATAAATCCGTATCACGGATAAAATTACTCTATTTATTATTACATGATTAATAATTGAGCACATTAGAATGATTTCTGAAGGATAAACATTAAAAAAAACAACAACAAAAGAAAAACTTAATTATTCCTAACCTAATTAGCAGTAATATTTACATACATATTGGTGGAGTATCTGGTGCTATACTGCTGCTTCTGCTGCATGCTAGATACACAGACACACTGCTGTGAGCATGTAAGATCTGCTGCTGCTGCAAGAATAGACATGCATAAATCCCGTAGCAGATCTAGGCAGGTGGAGCTGGGGGAGGTAGAGGGGTTCAGATGAACTTTGATGGCTCTCTGCAGTACTAGCTTAAAGCACACATTGAATCAGACTATTTAAATGTTGAGCAAGCAATCTAATTGGCTGCAGGATCAACAGATGCAAATCAGCTTGTGCCATACGATAATGATGTCTGTGGTAATGACAGATTGCATGTAAAGGACCTATCAGCCTGCACCCTCTAGAGTTTCATGACTGAACTAAATATGTGCTGGTCATATAATTAAAATATCATCAAAAAGTTGATTTATTTAATTAATTCCATTCAAAAAGTGAAACTTGGATATTATATTCATTCATTACACACAGAGTGATATATTTCAAATGTTTATTTCATTCAATTGTGATGATTAAAACTGACAACTAATGAAAATCCCAAATTCAGTATCTCCGAAAATTAGAATATTACTTAAGACCAATACAAAAAAATGATTTTTAGAAATGTTGGCCAACTGAAAAGTAGGAACATGAAAAGTATGAGCATGTACAGCACTCAATACTTAGTTAGGGCTCCTTTTGCCTGAATTACTGCAGCAATGCGGCGTGGCATGGAGTCGATCAGTCTGTGGCACTGCTCAGGTGTTATGAGAGCCCAGGTTGCTCTGATAGTGGCCTTCAGCTCTTCTGCGTTGTTGGGTCTGGCGTATCGCATCTTCCTCTTCACAATACCCCATAGATTTTCTATAGGGTTAAGGTCAGGCGAGTTTGCTGGCCAATTAAGAACAGGGATACCATGGTCCTTAAACCAGGTACTGGTAGCTTTGGCACTGTGTGCAGGTGCCAAGTCCTGTTGAAAAATGAATTCTGCATCTCCATAAAGTTGGTCAGCAGCAGGAAGCATGAAGTGCTCTAAAACTTCCTGGTAAACGGCTGGGTTGACCTTGGACCTCAGAAAACACAGTGGACCAACACCAGCAGATGACATGGCACCCTAAACCATCACTGACTGTGGAAACTTTACACTGGACTTCAAGCAACGTGGATTCTGTGCCTCTCCTCTCTTTCTCCAGACTCTGGGACCTTGATTTCCAAAGGAAATGCAAAATTTACTTTCATCAGAGAACATAACTTTGGACCACTCAGCAGCAGTCCAGTCCTTTTTGTCTTTAGCCCAGGCGAGACGCTTCTGACGCTGTGTCTTGTTCAAGAGTGGCTTGACACAAAGAATGCGATAGCTGAAACCCATGTCTTGCATACGTCTGTGCGTGGTGGTTCTTGAAGCACTGACTCGAGCTGCTGTCCACTCTTTGTGAATCTCCCCCACATTTTTGAATGGGTTTTGTTTCACAATCCTCTCCAGGGTGCGGTTATCCCTATTGCTTGTACACTTTTTTCTACCACATCTTTTCCTTCCCTTCGCCTCTCTATTAATGTGCTTGGACACAGAGCTCTAAGAACAGCCAGCCTCTTTAGCAATGACCTTTTGTGTCTTGCCCTCCTTGTGCAAGATGTCAATGGTCATCTTTTGGACACCTGTCAAGTCAGCAGTCTTCCCCATGATTGTGTAGCCTACAGAACTAGACTGAGAGACCATTTAAAGGCCCTTGCTGGTGTTTTGAGTTAATTAGCTGATTAGAGTGTGGCACCAGGTGCCTTCAGTATTGAACCTTTTCACAATATTCTAATTTTCTGAGATACTGATTTGGGGGTTTTCATTAGTTGTCGGTTATAATCATCAAAATTAAAAGGAATGAACACTTGAAATATATCAGTCTGGGTGTAATGAATGAATATAATATCCAAATTTCACTTTTTGAATGGAATTACTTAAATAAATCAACTTTTTGATGATATTCTAATTATATGACCAGCACCTGTATATACATATATACACACACATACACATGCTGACGTTTTGACGTCAATGATTAGATTAATGCGAAAAAATCTAAGAAAAAGGCCCATTAGTCTTGCTGTCAGTCACCTCATGGCTGGTCCAAATGACCTGGGTTTATTAGCACAGCAATTTGTTGCAGGTGGGCCAGCCTGGCCCTGATAATTGATGGTAATTGATAGTCAGCAGTCAGTGCAGTTTCACCAGGGGGCTTGTCTGCAACCTGCCCTGCCATTCAAAGACAGCAGAGGAGACACAGCGACAGGTCTGAGGGACACCCGCGACGGGTAAACTAAAGACTAACCAAAGACAAAAGTAGGTCAGCCTGGAAATCACACGTGTGCACACACACACACACTAAAAGCCACTTTCATAAGGTCTGACATTTTTTCAAAAAAGCTTTTTTTGTGATAATCCATGACAAATGCAATATTAAAGCTGTAATGTTGAGCGAGTACACAGGTTTCATTTAATAAAAGCAACACGATCCCTCTAGAAATACAATCAAGGATGGACATGAAATGGCTTATGATATCTTCAGGTTGTTACCCGGGTCGTGTTTTTATCAGATTGCTTTCCTGAAATAGCTCACTCACAGGAAATGGAATAGGTATTCTTGGAAATCCATTATGGAAAGCCAAAGGAAATTAAAGCTTATCCCAAACTTCCAACCTGTATATTTGAACAGTACATTGGCTAAATGCTCATATTAGCTGTCATTATCTGGGTCTTTAGTTGGCCAAGTGTTTGCTTTTGTGTGTGTGTTCATGTTCCAAAAATAGTTTGTTCATTGCCATTATGTGTTCTGACGTTTTTGCAAGTCAACGGAAAACAAATGACACACGCTAATTTGTTAGTTTTGCAAATAAACTGCCTGCAACACAAAAACAGCAAACCAACCTACAAGCTTAAAATATGTACGGTAGAATTTCATGATCATACAGACTGTTATGATCTTCCTAAGACAAAAACAACAAACAAACAAACATAAACAAATTGCTTAAAGTCAGCATTGTGATGTAGCCTGAGTTTTCTGAGGAAAATAACTTCAAGAAAAAATGTAGGGTGGGACTTTACTTTGTCCATCAAGAATTGATTGGATGGTTGTGGTTTGCTATTGGTCGATCTCATGTGAGTTACAGTTTGCCCCGCCCTCACGCCAATAAACATGTCATCAGAGAAGAGAAGACAAGAGGGAGCTAAAGGAAGTTATATTGATTAAACATGAATTAAAAATAATAATTATGTCCACGGATAAATAATGATATGATATAAGATATAATAAATAGGCCTACTGATAAAAAAAAAAAAAACCACACACATATATATATATATATATACATATATATATATATATATATATATATATATATATATATATATATATGTATAAAGAATGGTCAATTTCATGCTGAAATTAAATGCAAAAACGTGTTCTGTGTGTGACTGTCGCGATAATAAGACTGTGATTAATTGGCCAGAAATAAATAATCTCTTTCAGGAGCATCACCCGGCCTTGTAGATGAAAAATCTTTTTCACAAATAAGCAGTTATTTTCTTTAAATGCGTCATTTGATGTTGCTAAAACAGGAGATGAGTAAGCAGACAAGATATTCTCCCTATCAACAGTGAATGAAACTGTAGCGCTATCAGCAACAGCTTCGACGCATAAAAACAAAACTGTAAAGCAGAAGGCAGATAACATAAATGGAAAGTGGCTCAGCACACTCTTGCACATCCTCTAATTATTTCATTAGTACCCTTTTTAGATCTCTCGGCAGTGCCTAAATGCTCGCTGGGACTCAAGAGAGCAGCAGCCCGGTCGCCTAATGGCTAAACGAAAGCCCATAATGTTTGTCATTTACGGAGACTGCATGTTGAGAGGCAGAGCTGGTCTTAAAGAGACTAATGTTACCTTTTGACAGCAATTTGCCGATATATGCCTTTAAAAGAGGCTCTGGGGACCCGCAAAGACGCCAGGCACCTTCACGTTCATGCTCTCGCACTCAACCGCGCGGTGTCTAATCTCTGAGTGCGTGCGCCACGCTCTCTTTCCACCATTCAGCCATCTCTAGATAAACTAATTAAAGTCAAACTCCCTCTTGGGTTTTTGGATTTAAGCTCATTCTGTTCTGGAGAAGAAGATTAAGACCTTCTGCTATAGCTGCGGGTTTACAACACGATCGCAACATATTTCACAACAAAAACACACACCAATGCAAATCACAATTTATAGGATTTATATAGATTAGGCTATGCTTATATAGGCCTACATAATATGTATATTATGTAGGCTATGCTCAGTTGGTAATTAATTCATTTTAATTCTAATAACAAAGTATTTACAATATTTTAAGAGCAGGCTAAAACATGCATGTTAAACAAAGATAGTAGCCTAGGATATAGGCTACTGTAAAAAAAAAAAAAAAGAAAGTGAATTGCTCTAGTCCTCCTCTGGTGAAAATCAAGCTTTTAATGTTGTTTATATCTCTATCTTGTGTTTTTAATATGCTTTATGACAAACCATGTGCAAATTCTTAAGTCAACACCATTGCAGAGTACCTATTTTCTCTTTAAAACTGCACGACAGTCTCAAAAACACTGTTTGAAATCGCTGGTGTTTCTGACATCACAAACTACATTTTAACCAATCACGTCAACCTGTGATCATCAACAAGTGGATCTCTAAGCTGGGCTGCGGTTCCAGTCCAAAATTGTAATACCCTTCACTCGCTTGCTAACTTCCCTCCGTCTCGTTCACTCGGATGTACGTCATTGCTTACGTTGCATGAGTGCCCACTACTGTGCTAAGCCCTTGATCACTTAGAAACCACTATGGGGTTGATTTATTATTTCCCTTATGAAATTGTTTAATGCGGCATTCTATATGTATATAGGTGTGTTTGAGTTGTTTAAATATAAAAAAAAAAAAAGAATTCATATATCATAGAGTTGTTTGCGGTGGGGTAAATTAAATGCAATATGCGCTGTCACAAATGTGTTGCATTGTGGTATATGGAGCTGCCTGAAGTGTACATATGAAGTCATAATCGAGGTCAAAATTGAAGAAGTGAAGTGGACGAGGGAAGTTTACATGGACAGACCCTTGTCCACTTCATGAAGTGGAGCGCACTTCAAAATGGTGGCAGGGATTCCCTGAGGGGAAGTGCTTAGGGAAGTTCACAAGTGCATGTTTAAAAGTGGACTGGAACGCAGCCCTGGTGTGAGTGAGTGGAGGCGGGGCTAATTTGCATATTAATTGAATTGCATATACTAAATGAAGCAAGGGTATAGAGTTACATTCAAGATATTTTAAGGCATGAAGATTTTTTTTAAGGAAAAAACTTTAAATATGTAATTTTGGTTTTAAGTTTTAAGGGATAAAATTATTGACTACAGGGGGACTTTAAAGTTAAGTAAAATCAACTTGGATGTTTAAGTCAACTTAAATTGCATTAAACAGACTTAAATTAGTTGAATCTTGTATAACTTATTAAAAAGTTGAAAATTGCTTAACTTATTTTAATGAGTTAAAGCAATGTAAAAACATTGTCATGACTTTGATTATATAATTTTCACAGTGTACTTGTGACATGTTTGACTACCACAAAAAATAATTTCATTTAAAAAAAAAAAAAAAAATGGTGCCAATTCATTTAAACTTCAAAATACTATTTCAAAATAGCCACAAAATGTAAACAATGTCCATGATAATATGATTTTAATGTGAAAGAAAAATGCTTAATGCAACTCAAACCCTAATGGACTGTAAATATGATTATTTTAACAGCTTTACAGCTCAAATAAAAACGTTTTAACAGGAGCTTTTTTTCATTTGTGCTTTTATAAAATTATAAGCTTCATTCTTAAATATTTTATTTACTAATTTTCCCAGCTAAAAACAGAACGTCCATCAGATTGGCCAAAAACATGTGACTTTAATAAATAGTACGACTTTATGGAAAAAATTTTCTTCAAATTACTAATGACATTTTTTTCTGCTTTCACCTCAATTTTGAAAGAAAACAAGGGGTGAGTCAAAATGTTTTTTTTTTTGTGGTAATCAAAATTATGCCAGAAATGCTGTAGAATGTGCTCAACTTGGACTGAATCCTATTCCTTTATCTACTAAAGTAAACATCTCAGAAAGACAAATATTTGTCCCCCCCTTCATATAACACCAAACAGCTTATTGCTGAGTACTAATGACTTATTCTAGCAAATAATGGTAATATCTAAAAGGTTAATCACATATCACATTTACTCCAGCTCAATATCATATTTTGGTGCTTTTTTGATGAATTGTGCACAATATATGTATAAAGTAAACAAAAAGTAGTCAATTTTGATTTCACATTGAGTTCAAGCTCTCAAACTAGTGACTCAATGAGAGGATAAATATGTTTTCTCATCTATATATCATCATATTTATTGTGAGGATATGAAAGGCATAGATGATTGTAAATATCAGAGAGCCACTGATAACAGCATCCCACTTCATTTTGGATGATTGTTTGTTTCATAGTTAAGGATTGCACACAATAGAAAAAAAAAAAAAGTGATCAAACCCAAACTAAACTGAAAACAAAACCTTCCTTCGACATACTACAAACAAACATTAACACATGCATACATAGTAGATATAAAAAACAAAGGCAAAAACATTCTGAGATGTCAGTTCGCTAGATGTGACTTCATGAAAGATGGATGAAGACTTACACTTGATTGTTTGTGATAATTTTTGAATTATTGATGTGACAAGTTAATGATGTTCCTCAACCTCCTAAAGAGGCCGTCAACATTGGTACCCCAGAACGCATTGATGCATGAGGCAGTGTTTGACACCAGACGTCGAGTACAGCTGTGACGATCCTGAAATTCCAGCACTCTGAATGGCGGCTCAGAGGCTAAGCCTTATGGGTAACAGCGTTCCTGAGGCGTGCTCGAGTCAAGAGTGCTTGCGGAAAGTGAAAATGTCTCGTGTCTTGGAGCCCCTCTTGCCCTGGTTGGGGCTGGGTAAGGGTGGGCTCTCGGGGGTGGCGGTGCCTCCATAGGGGCAGCTCTGAGAGTCGGGATGCTCTCCGGAACATTCTATGGCCGGGATGTAACGGCTATCCCACATTCCGGGTCCGCACAGTTTACACAGGTCATGCAAGCTGCAGGGAATTCTGGGAAGAAGGCGGAACTGGTAGAGCAGACTACGTGCCTAAGATTAGAGACAATGAGAGAGAAAGAGAGATTGACTGCAGGGAATTGCAAAAATACCTGACAATAACAGGTCAAAAAGTGTGTATTATATTATATGCATAAATGTAAATAAATAAAATGTGCAAAAAAATCTACATATCAAGAGACAACTTGTCGAGGTAACTCATTCAGAAATCAATTCAGTGCCTCATTAAAATATATAATTCACCTAAACACATAACTTCATCATAATCAAACTCTTATGTCGTTCCAAACTTATATTACTTTCTTTCTTCCGTGGAACACAAAAAGATATTTTTAAGTTGCTCTCTGAACTTTTTTTCTTTTTCCTTTCTGTAGTTTTTACATTTTATTATTAGACTATATTATTTATATTATTATTCAACTTCCTTTTAATCAGGAAAGAAACCTGAGATTAAAAGATTAATAAATGTTTTTAAACTATGTAACACAACATATAAAATAAGAATATTGAAGATCAATCAATCAATCAATCAATGAATAAATAAATACTAAGAAACGCAGAAATATCGAAAACAGTAGCCAGAATCTTTTTTTTTTTTTTTTTCAAATTCATTTTTTTTTTATGTGTTCCACTGAATAATACAGAAAACAACACAGGTTTTTATTTTTGGGCGAACAATTTCTTTAACGTATTTTCAGTTGCACAACCTAGTCTGCTTGTTGGTAATATGAGGGTCAGGTGAGACTGCTTCTATCATAATCACTATGAGACAATTTTGATTTTGAGAAATATTTCGTCAGAGATGACAACATGTTGGTTTGGACAGCAAAACTGGTTTGGCAAGCTAACATTTGTTGCTGTGAGAAAAATATGTTTTGTATGCAGCAATAGAGAGATGCATCACCTCAGCATGACAAAAAGACACAGCATACATAACCATGAGGAGCTCTGTCAGTGTGCGTGCGTGTGTGTGTGTGTGTGTGTGTGTGTGTGTGTGTTCATACCTTCCTCAGCACCAGTTCTCCATTCATGTGCATGGAGAGGTTACTAAAGTGCAGCAGCATTTGATCTGTAGCAAGCTGCTGCTCTGTGACATCATCACCGTACAGCACAATGATGGCTACACACAGGAACAGGTGGAAGTAGTCCGTCTGTCAGAGAACACAGAAAACATACAATTGCAAACCCTGCACCACACACTGAGCGAAAACAACCAATTAAAAGACAGATTGCATAAGCTAGACCAATCACGAAGGCCAAATGAGCCAATTAAAAAGCAGTAAATGCTGACATGCAAATGAGGGGCCAACACGGAGACAAAACAGTTTGCTCCCCAAAATCACCTCGTTATTACCATGCCAATGTATGTAAATGGATTCTGTGGAAGCATGATAATTAGCATCTCATCTTCATTAGACACTCTGCAGATCCTTAAAATGATACAGACACCCATTCGTTTATCTGAAGGGGAAGAATAAGCATGTTCCCCTGTTTTATCCAACGGAAGTGCATTTAAGGAACAACTTAGTCTTGCTTTCCATGGCTTCATTTTTACATCATGCACTGGTTTAAACTTTCACCCAAAATCTCCCAGAAATTTTACAGTAAGAATCATAAACGAGAAATACTTCTGCAGTCAAATACAGTCAGTTCAGTTCCCATTTCTTTTGAAAGAGAAAAACTAACATTACCACATAATATGTAACATTTAACCTAGGAAAACTTTTCAACGCCATCTTTACTTTTTTATGCACGTTCTGCTGATTTAATTGTCATCAAGATAATATTATGAAGAATGAGTTGAAACAGCTCAAACATCACAATCTGATAATCTTGGGCTCAGGTCAGGAAGCAGACAAACTGGTTAAACCGACCGTCTGCTAGCTGTCTCACGTCACTGAAGTCAGATAAATCCCATCACATAGAGACTCTTTCACCTAGATATCATCATATAGAGACTGTGTCTGTTCCCCGAATTAGGAAATACAAAAAAACTTCCCAACCCATCTAAGGGTAAAAATTAAATTGATGTTCAACAAATAAAAAACAGATATAATACAAAAGAACAACTGAGAAAACTCGGGTTGCTGAATATTCGATCCCTTACTTTAAAAGCACTTATTGTTAATGATATGATTACAGACTATAACCTAGATGTGCTGTGTTTGACAGAAACCTGGCTAAAACCAGACGATTACATTACTTTAAATGAGTGCACCCCGCAAGATTACGGTTATAAACATGAACCTTGTATGAAAGGCAAAGGGGAAGGTGTTGCTGTAATTTATAGTAATATTTTCAGAATTACTAAGAAGTCTAGTTTCAAATATAATTATTTTTAAGTGTTGGTGCTTAATGTAACAATATCTAGTGTAAATAATAAATCACATTTGATATTTGTGCTGGCTACTGTATACAGGCCACCAGGGCACAATACAGACTTTATCAAAGAATTTGATGACTTTCTATCAGAGTTAGTACTGGCTGCAGATAAAGTCCTAATTATTGGTGATTTTAATATACATGTAGATAACGAAAAAGATGCATTGTGATTGGCATTTAAAGACATTCCAAACTCTAATGGAGTTAGACAACATGTGTCGGAGTTAGACAAAATGTGTGACAACATGTCTTAGACAACACTTCCCATAAATCCTGATGTACTTGGTAAATCAAAAGAAGGATGGCATCTACGCTAATATTAGTCTCTCTGTTTATCCCTAGGTTTATCGCACTACGTCGGATCCAGGCCATATCCAGATCTGATGAAGAACCATCGCATGGACACGACGACAACGCATCCCTGAAGTGCCAGCCTCATCAGCCCTGTGAAGGCCTCATGGACACCTCAACCAACTCGTCTCCATACCGGCGTGATGACTCCGACCCCCAACCAGATGGCACTGGATAAATATTGTGAATGTTCTGACTAATCTAATCTAATCTGACTTCTGACCTGTAATGCTGCCTGAATCATAATCATACACTGTTCGTTCGTTGGCCAGAGGAGAACTGGCCCTCTGACTGAGCCTGGGTTCTCCCAAGGTTTTTTAAATCCATTTTGTCACCTGATGGAGTTTTGGTTCCTTGCCACTGTCGCCTTTTTCGCCATTGGCTTTTGGCTTGCTTAGTTGGGCATTTAATTTTATATTTAACAATATTATTACAACATTATTTTCCTGTTATCTCTGTAAAGCTGCTTTGAAACAATCTGTATTGTAAAAAGCGCTATATAAATAAAGGTGACTTGACAGTGCACCAGAAATGCATTTTATTACAGAAATACATTACATAAAGAAATATTATTTTACTAAGGTCTTTGAATGAAAATGGGACATGTTCTATGTACTGTTATAATATACAACTATATAATAATATTGTGTGAAATCTGTTATGCTCACTTGAGCCCCATCATGGACTGAAGATCTCTGAAACAAACTAAACCTGGAACAGGAGCTGCCCCGGAGCAGGTTATGTTCAGAGAGTTGCTATGGCTACTTTACCCTGAAAGATACCTTCGTTTTTGGAATGAAAGTTGAGGTTATCGTTTACTCTGTGTAAACTTACCCGGGTATGCTGCATAATCACCTGCTTTCTGGAATACCCCCCAGTGTGCTGTACCTGATAGTGTGCCCAGCAGGCCTCCCACATGCGCAGGGCTTCGGCATCAGGGAACTCGCGTTTGAAACACAAGAGAACCCAACGGTGGCAAAACAGCAACTGAAGCCCATCCTCACCCAACCGGGTTAGATGCAGGTGGAAGCGAGGCAGCATCAACCGCAAGAGCTCCCTTAGGTACATCTGGACACACATATGCAGATTGCCATGCAAAAAAACAACAACAAAAAAACAACAACTTATTTTTTAGCTTGATTTGGGTAAATCTGTCATTCTGGCTCTTTTGGACCTTAGTGCAGCCTACGACAAAATTGATCATTCAATACTTAGAATATGTTTTGAGCAGTCGTCCTATCTTAAGGGGAGAACTTTTTCAGAAGCTACTGAAAACCTTTCCTCCTTTTTCTTCCTTGTACATGTGGTGTGCTGCAGGGTTCTATTCTAGGCCCTGTTTTGTTCTCCCTGTATCTGCTCCCATTAGCCAATATTTTTCATAAGCATCAGACTTCATATCATTGATATGTAGACAAGATTCAGCTTTACCCTCTGCTAAAATCAGATGAGAACATGACGAGAACATGATGGTTAAAAAAAATTAGGATATTGGTATGTTCAGATGGACCAAAAACTTTCTAAATGTCTTGGCCCAACAATCAACACTAAGTTATCAAGCAAGAAATTTAAAAGTCATTTTTAGCTGAACACTCAAATTTGAAAAAAAAAAAAAAATTCAGTTCTTAAGCATTTTTTCAGCTTAGGACGATTGCTGAAATTAAATCTTTCCTTCCATTTAAGGACTTAGAAACTTATCCATGCATTTGTTTAATTGAGATTGGACTATTGCAATTCATTGTATTTAGGGGCCTCTCGATCTTGTCTTTCTCTTCTCCAGTTGGTCCAAAATTCTGCGGCCAGACTTTTAATGAGTACAAGAAAGAGGGAATGTATTACACCTGTATTAGCTAGTTTGCATTGGCTCCCCGTTAAGTATCGAATCCAATTTAAGACTTTTTGTTTATTGTCCTTGAATGGTTTGGCACCACACTATTTATCTGATCTTCTTTCTTACCATCAGACCAATAGGTCTTTAAGGTCATCCTATACCCTGTTGATGTCTGTACCTACTGAAAGACGTGTTTAAAACTTAAGGGGGATCATTTTCGGTGGCAGCACCTCAATTATGGAATAGCTTGCCCTCGTACTTACGAACTTCCTCTTCTTTTAAAAAGTTTAAAATCATCGCTTTGGATGTATCTTTCTACATTGGCTTATGAGTTAGATTAACAAGTTTCTGAATAGCTGAGATCAAAATGTAGGGATTGCACTTTGGCCAGCCCTGGCATTATTAAATGTGCTATATAACTCAACTCAACTCAACTCAACTCAAGCTAAAAATAACATAAAACCTCAAATACGCCACTAAAATATTTCTAGAATGTTGTACTGACCAACGAAAAGAGAATATCTATGTGATGTAAATTAACAATAGGAAATAACATGCAAAATTGATTAAAGTAAATATTTACATAACCATATTAACAATAACAACATTTACTCTTAAATCACAACTATATAAGAGAGAACATGTGAATTAACTGAAAGAAGTTGTACTGCACTGCATTATGTATTAGGCTGCATAGAATAGGTCAGCCGGAACCGGGGACACTTTCTATAACACCGGATGTACTCGTTACATCATAAGAAGAATGGCATCTATGCTAATGTTAGTCTTTCTGTTTATTACGAGGTTTACTGAAGTCAGCCGGATCCGGGCCGTATCCAGATCAGATGGTGGAGACGCATCCCTGAAGTGCCAGCCTCATCAGCCCTGTGAAGGCCTCATAGACACGACAGCCATCGGCACTGATCCTCAACAAACTCGACTGCATACCGGCGTGATGACTTCGACTTCCAAGCAGATGGAACTGGATAAATATTCTGAATGTTCTGACTAATCTAATCTAATCTTACTTCTGACCTGTAATGCTGCCTGAATCATAATCATACACTGTTCGTTTGTTGGCCAGAGGAAAACTGGCCCCCGGACTGAGCCTGGGTTCTCCCAAGGTTTTTTTCCCCATTCGGTCACTTGATGGAGTTTTGGGTCCTTACCACTGTTGCCTTGGCTTTTGGCTTGCTTAGTTGGGGACATTTAATATTCAACAATATTATTGATCTGCCTTCCTTAAGGTGGATGATGATGCAATTTTCTTCTAAAAACAAACTTTGTTGTATTATTTTCATTTTCACTGTGAAGCTGCTTTGATACAATATGTATTGTAAAAAGCGCTATATAAATAAAGGTGACTTGACTTGTACATGAGAGAGATCCTCACCAGCTGCCTCTCCATATCCTCATCTCTAGGGGAACTGATGAAGATGGTGTTCTCCATGAGACCCACGAAGCACCAGAACGTGTCGCTCTCATCCTGGATCTCCGTCAGAAGAGGAGCCACCAGATCTGACATGCCCTGACAGTAGCCCATGTCTGGGTTAAACACAGCATAGTTCAACAGAATATGTCTGGGAGAGAGAGAGAGATAGAAAAATAAAACTTCAGTGAACCTTACTTAAAAAAAAAAAAAAAAAAATCATGTAAAACAAACACATGCTTTTTATTGAATCAATTATTATATATCATTAATGGAATGCCACAGATTTATTACATAGTACACTGAAATAGCCATAACCAAACATGAAAATAGAGATCTAATTTATAGCCACAGTGGCCTAAAATGGTATTTGGACACTAAGATAATTAGATAACATAATATGATTATTACTAAGTCATATTTACAATAATTTAAACCTTATTAAGTCTATCTATAATCTAATCTAATATGATATAATGGCATTTTTAAATTATGACTAAGCAGCTTCAATTCTAGAAAATTCTGACAACCTGATGTTTTCAAATATAAACAGTAACACTTTACAATAAGGTCCCATTAGTTACGGTTAGTTAATGCATTAACTAACATTAAGTAACACTGAGCAATACATTTGTTTCAGAATTTATTAATCTTTAGTTAATAATTATTTATAAACTATTCATTGTTAGTTCATGTTAACTCCGGTCTATTAAATAATATTAACAGGTGCAACTTTTGATTTTAAGATTGTATTGGTAAATGTCGAAATTAACTAACTAAGATTGATAAATGCTTTACTAGTATTTTTCATGGTTAGTTCATGTTGACTTAATGCCGTTAACTAATGTTCACATACAGAACCTTACAGTAAAGTGTTAACCATGTACACAAATATTTCTTTGGGAAGATGGATTAATGGATTAGTGGTTCTCTAACCTCATGATTTCTACATTGGGGTTGTTCTCTCCTCTGAAGTACATGTTGCTTCGGTCAGTTCTGACAACATCTTTATCAACAGTGAACTGGACCTTCCTCCAGAACTCACTGTGCTCCTCTGGACTCATGGACAGCCTGTACAGGGAATGAAGAAACGGAACAGTTCAACCACAAAAAAAAAAAAGAGAAAAAAAAAGATGAGGTGAATAAATAGGGCAGTTCTGAAGAGTCGATGCAAGACTAGAGATGGGACTCACAACAGAAAAAAACTAAATGACATTTTTTTTAAATTAAAACAAAAGAAAAAAGATCAAAACAGATCATATATTTAAAAAAAGGAAGGAAAAAAGAACAGGGAAAAGGGGGGTAATAGACCAGAACAGAACATCAAGCACCGTGTCTGAGGAGAAAAAAGAAAAAAACAGAACAGAACATCAAGCACTGCGTCTAACTCTCATCTGGTCACCCTACGTGAAAACATTCCCGTCCTGAAACATTGCGGTCCCTCTGGCTATAGACATTCTCATAACAAGCAGGTGGGATTTCATTAACACTGTTTGTTTTGCTGGAATTGATGCCAGACCTGATGCAACTTCATGTAAGTGTTTCGAGACCTGTGTTTGTATGAACTATTCCCACATCACTCTCTGACTCCCCCTCTGGCCTCTTGAGGCTTAGAGCGCTCACTGCTCAGCAACACACACACACACACACACACACACACACACACACACACACACACACACACACACACACACACACACACACACACACACACACACACACACACACACACACACACACACACACACACACACACACACACACACAATCAATTATTAAAATATCTACTAAAATAATCACTACAAGAGAATAAGAGTGTTGACATTATTACATTAATTCCTACAATTCAACGCTTCAATAAGAACAATGACATCCTGTTTTACAAGTTGTACATATTTTCACTTTTTACTACCCTTTTGTAATTTAAATAATTCTAAAAAAAAATTTGTTTTACAATATTTCAAAAATTTTAATTTATTTTTAAGACATTTTAATTTCTTAACTGTGGTAAAATTCCACAAACATTATAAGTAAATATGTATATATGTATGTATGTATATATATATCATAAAATTAAAGTCAGTTACAAAGATTGTTATATATACACACACACACACACACACACACACACACACACACACACACACACACACACACAATCATCTTTGTGACTGACTGACAGCTAAAAATAGTGTATTTTATTTTATTTTAAAATAAGTCTATAATGAAATAATGTTTTAAAATGCTATAGTCTCATATGTATACTGCAGCTGTGCTAGAAATAAAGAATAAAAAAGGGCTTAAATCTGAAACATAAGTATAAGCAGTCTATTAATGGCATGACAATGATTTAATAGATTGAGTTAATTATTTCCTCTGAAACACATTAAGCCACAGAGTGCATACATCTGCACACAATTATTGATTGGAAATGGCTCGGTTGACACCACAGCTGCCAGAAAATCCTTCAGAGACTCACAGTGGACGTAAAAACTTGCTGTGTATAAAAGAAGACAAAATGCAAGTAATAATCACTGACAAATGACCATGTAATAAATGTAGTTGTTCATCAATTGCTATATTTAAGTATGAAAACAGGACATTTGTTGGCCAGGACATAAGTTGACAATTTGAGCAATTCTGGTAATTGAAATAACAAAAGTGGGTTTCACTTTATTTTGATGGTCCCTTTAACACATTCTGTTGAATATAAGTAAGGTTGCACCTACATCTCTACTAGCTCTCATTAAAGTGTTAGTTGAGTATTAATAGACTGGTAGGGTTAGGACTGGAATAAGTTGATATGTAGTTGCAAAATTATTTATAGTCAGTAGAGTGTTTGTTAGAGGACCATCACAATAAAGAGTTTGCAGATATTAAGCAGAAAGTCTACTGATACTCTAATGAGAGTTAGTTGACATATAGTTGCAAAGTTACTTATAGTTAACAGCACGTTCAAAAGGGACCATCAAAATAAAGTGCTACCCAAAAGTGACTATTTGCAGCCAAATAATGCTTAATAGCCAAACGTTTTCATCAGATTGCAGCAGAGATACGACTGAGAACAAAAGCAAGTGGTTTAAAGGTGTACTAAAGCCACTGCTAAACTGATTTCATGCTGAGGCTCTGAATGATTCACCAACCACAAACCCAAACACAATCTAGCTAACTAGACAAGCTTCAGGATTAGCCGGCCTGATGGCTCACAGCAGCTCAGTTTACATAGAAAGTCTCCAGTTTCAGACTCCAGAAATATCACATTTTGTAAACAACAGGTTATGTCAGCCAGCCAATTTCAACAAAAGTGAGCAATCCAACAACTGGGTGTATCGCATACTGTAAGTCATCAAATGTCAGAGGGGATAAACTAGCAACTAGAAGTCACCATTCTCCTCGATAAACCGTTAATATGCTGACGCATACAAGAAAGAGGTTTTACATTGCAATTATATAGTATTTCAATTCAATTTTAAGCTTGCCAGTGAAATTGCTGATGAAAACTTTTGTCAACAAATATGCATCATGATGACAATGAAACCATTTTAATTCATACATACTTTTGAAAAAAATAAATAAATAATAAACACAATCACAAAAAATTAATCAAACTCAACAGACTTTCAATGATCGGGCAATTCTTGAGTATATCGCAATACTTTAAATTTAATTCAACCACATCTACAACATACGGAGACCCTGATGAAACATGGTGATGGAAGAAATATGAGATGGGAGGGAAAAAAGTATACTTCCATGCTTTTGCGTGCTTTCACAAAACTTTTACATTCCCCTGGAAAACTCCAACGAGAGAACACAAAAGCATTGACATATCATTAACTGTCCCAAGCGTCATTAAAGTACATGATTCATAAAAATATTACTGGCCAATGTTACTTGCATTTGCTTAATTTTAGGCACAGATTTAAATTAGATTTAAATATAAAGAGCAACGAAATGCGACGCCATAGACAGCTCCGTTCGAGACCAGCAAGCATTTAAGGCCGGAGTTGAACAGATCTTTCCTGTCCGGAACCAACGGAGCGGTTTGAGGAGGGACACAGGAACAGTGTTGAGGGAAAACAGAACTCTTTAAGGTTCTATATAGAACCTGTTCTTGTAAGAGTGTAGTCTAACCACTAACCTCCTCTGCTGGATCTCCTGGTACTCCACACGCTTCTGCAGTCTCCAGGCTTCACGCTCCTCAGAGGAGGAGTCGTAGCTGTAGTAGTGCAGCAGGAAGGGCCAAACTTCGCCACGGATGGACGGATCGATACCCCCGAAGAAGATCGCCTGATAGAAATGCCCGTCAGAATTAAACAGAACCTCTAAACATGATCCACACATCTCAGACAAACATTGTTACAGTAAGAGTCAAAAAAGCCATTCCAATTTAACATAGCTGAAAAGAGCAACTTCGACAAGTAATGTTTTTAATGTCTGACCTTCCTGAGCTTGTAGTCCTCCACCACCTGGCCACTGTTGTTCAGATGCCGGAGCCAAGAGCTGACGTCCAGCCGCCGATACAGGCGCTCCTCTGGGTGCATCTCGGCAGACGGTAACGTGGGTCTACGGATAGAAAACTGCATGCACGACTTCTCATCCGACACCTGGAGCGGGAAGAGGTAGAACAGGAGAGAAAATGCATGAACAATAACGTGTATAGAATTAATACGCTTATGTTCATACTCCTAACTTAATGTGTTACATTTAAGACAACATGAATTCAAAATGAAGCCCATTAACCTTCTGGATAAATGTCCCTATAGTCTTATTCACATTATTGAAAAAAATTGTTTCTCCAGCAGCGAAAAGACATAACTAGGGTTGTGCAGGCTTAATAATATGCAAGTATGTAATATGCAAATATTGCTATTAATAATTATGAATATTAATTGTGAATATATTATTAATGAATAGTATAGTCCTGGTTTTTATGATACAATCTAACACTGACCTATAAAACCAATAACAAATTGATTAAAAAATAAACAATTTCCCGCCATACTATAGAAAATAAATGCGTTTGGCCAAATGTGAATGGGTTTTGTTTTTCTCCACTTCTTAATTGATTAATTTAACTATTTTATTTTAATTTAATTAAATCATTTAATTTAACGATTCATTTAACAATAACTTATTAAACTATTTTAACTGCCAAGAAACACAACAGAAGATTTTTTTCAGCAAGGTTGCATTAAATTGATCAAAAGTGGCTGTACAGACTTTTACAGATACAAAAAAACTATTACTACACTATTTCAAATAAATTCTGATCTTTTGAACTCTATTCATAAAAGAATCCTGGAAAAAAATGAATCACTGTTTCCACAAAAATATGAAGCAGCACCACTGTTTTTAACATTGATAATAATAATAACTGTTTCTTGAGCATAAAATCATCATATTAAAAAGATTTCTGAAGGCTCATGTGACACTGAAGACTAAAGTAATGATGCTGAAAAATCAGCTGTCATCACAGAAATAAATTATATTTTAAAATATATTCATATAGAAAACACTTATTTTAAATTGTAATATTATTTCACAATATTACTGCTTTTACTGTATTTTTTTTTCTGAGTATAGTCTTTTTACTGAGACTTCTTTCAAAAACCTACCAACCCCAAACTGTTGAATGTTAGTGTACTGTAAATGAGTCTGTGCTGTTCATATGATGTTTAAAACTGATAATGTGTGTTTGTTCAAACCTGGTCTTTGAGCTGTGTCTCCCTGCAGCATTTCCACTGCTGAAACACCTCGGCCAGTTTATCCAGCCCCGCGTGGTGGAAGTGAAGGATCTTGTACTGGCTCTCTCTGCTGGCGATGACCAGCTGCCCACAGGTACAGGCCTCATCGCTGAAACAAACACACACACACACACACACATGAAAAACAAGCACTCTCATAAGGCTGGTCTGGACACAAGACTCCAGGAGATCAAGGGAAAAATGAACAGTGATACCAGTTCACTAAAGGACAGTATGTGCTGTACCTTTATGATGATTTCTCTTTTTCTTTTCTTTTTACTGATTTTTAGCTGGTAATAATATTTGTTATATTGAATGTCCTTTTCATAAAAGGACTATTAATGCATATTTTCCATAAACCACAGAAACATTAGATTTTTATTCACACCTCAGAAATACTTTAATATCTTGAACAAAATCCGCCTGAGGTTAAGGAATAATGATGTAGACCTTGTAGCAATAGCTAACTAAATTCCCAAAAATGAGAAGAGTATTATAATACAAGGAGGTGAATTAAATATATGAGGTGTTTCATAATACAGACAGAGCCTTATGAAAAAGATTTAATACAACAGTCGAAAATATAACAAAAAAAAAGCTAGAGACTATTAAATTTAGTGATATACATTTCAGAAAGTACTAATAAATAGGAAACATTCAAAATAAAAGTGTTACTAAAAACATTACAAAAAGTAGGGTTTTAAAATCAATTCTGGACGCTGGTAGGATCTCCTCTGACCTGAAGAAAAGACGCAGTGACCTCATGTGACCCAGGTCAACTCTGAACACCCCACACAGGTGCTCTAACGCCATGACTTTCTGCTGCTCCTCCCACCGAACTCCCTGTGATTGGCTGCTATCGGAGGGGGCGTGGCTGTCCAGGCTGGAGGCGGAGCTTGCCGAGTGAGCCATGGGTTCATCGCACTCCCTGGAAATAATGGTATTATAATGTCTGTTAATATTAACAATTATCTATAATTATTTAAACAATTAAATTAAGTGTCCATTGCGCCGCAGAAAAAAAACCCAAATGCCACTGGCAACCCATTTAACTCTTGAAATGCATTCCTGAATAAAACAACGAGAAAGAAAAAAAACGATCCATTGGGAATTGATTGGATTTTGAAAATGCATTACAGTATATGCAAGAATCGAGTTCGAATTGACTGACAATTTGCTAAAACAAAACCTAAATGGCTATTTGGCTATGTTTAACATAGACATCAAACTATGACCCATAAATGTGCAGGTGGTAGGCTACCAAACAAAGGTAGCCTACATTTTGATGAAAGACAAATGCTTTTTCCTTTGAAATAACACTGAATAATGCACAATAAGACATATAATGTAATATGATTATTTATAATTTCATGTTGCCTTTAAGAGACTAAAATAATAGAGTATATATATATATATATATATATATATATATATATATATATATATATATATATATATACACAGGTCCTTCTCAAAAAATTTGCATATTGTGATAAAGTTAATTATTTTCCATAATGTAATGATAAAAATTAAACTTTAATATATTTTAGATTCATTGCACACCAATTGAAATATTTCAGGTCTTTTACTGTTTTAATACTGATGATTTTGGCATACAGCTCATGAAAACCCAAAATTCCTATCTCAAAAAATTAGCATATCATGAAAAGGTTCTCTAAACGAGCGATTAACCTAATCATCTGAATCAACTAATTAACTCTAAACACCTGCAAAAGATTCCTGAGGCTTTTAAAAACTCCCAGCCTGTTTCATTACTCAAAACCGCAATCATGGGTAAGACTGCCGACCTGACTGCTGTCCAGAAGGCCGTCATTGACACCCTCAAGCAAGAGGGTAAGAGACAGAAAGAAATTTCTGAACAAATAGGCTGTTCCCAGAGTGCTGTATCAAGGCACCTCAGTGGGCAGGAAAAAGTGTGGCAAAAAACGCTGCACAACGAGAAGAGGTGACCGGACCCTGAGGAAGATTGTGGAGAAGGACCGATTCCAGACCTTGGGGGACCTGCGGAAGCAGTGGACTGAGTCTGGAGTAGAAACATCCAGAGCCACCGTGCACAGGCGTGTGCAGGAAATGGGCTACAGGTGCCGCATTCCCAAGGTCAAGCCACTTTTGAACCAGAAACAGCGGCAGAAGCGCCTGACCTGAGCTACAGAGAAGCAGCACTGGACTGTTGCTCAGTTTTGCATGTCATTCGGAAATCAAGGTGCCAGAGTCTGGAGGAAGACTGGGGAGAAGGAAATGCCAAAATGCCTGAAGTCCAGTGTCAAGTACCCACAGTCAGTGATGGTCTGGGGTGCCATGTCAGCTGCTGGTGTTGGTCCACTGTGTTTTATCAAGGGCAGGGTCAATGCAGCTAGCTATCAGGAGATTTTGGAGCACTTCACGCTTCCATCTGCTGAAAAGCTTTATGGAGATGAAGATTTCATTTTTCTGCACGACCTGGCACCTGCTCACAGTGCCAAAACCACTGGTAAATGGTTTACTGACCATGGTATTACTGTGCTCAATTGGCCTGCCAACTCTCCTGACCTGAACCCCATAGAGAATCTGTGGGATATTGTGAAGAGAAAATTGAGAGACGCAAGACCCAACACTCTGGATGAGCTTAAGGCCGCTATCGAAGCATCCTGGGCCTCCATAACACCTCAGCAGTGCCACAGGCTGATTGCCTCCATGCCACGCCGCACTGAAGCAGTCATTTCTGCAAAAGGATTCCCGACCAAGTATTGAGTGCATAACTGAACATAATTATTTGAAGGTTGACTTTTTTTGTATTAAAAACACTTCTTTTATTGGTCGGATGAAATATGCTAATTTTTTGAGATAGGGATTTTGGGTTTTCATGAGCTGTATGCCAAAATCATCAGTATTAAAACAATAAAAGACCTGAAATATTTCAGTTGGTGTGCAATGAATCTAAAATATATAAAAGTTTAATTTTTATCATTACATTATGGAAAATAATGAACTTTATCACAATATGCTAATTTTTGGAGAAGGACCTGTATATACTAAAATACTCTCTCTCTCTCTACTACTACATATTCTATGAATAAAATACATGTAAAACAAACTTCTTAATCAGCTATTTTCCTTTGATTAACATTTTCTATCAAGTTAATTAAGCGTTAACTATCTAAAACCTTTTCGATGAGCTCCACATGACAGCTTAATTCAGCTGCTCTCTCTATTGTAAATCTGCTAACCAATTCATCCATTCTCCCGTTGAGTTTTCAGTGTGAAATTCAACGACAGCTGTAGGTATGGAATCGCACGCTTGTGTGCGTGCGTGTGTGTGTGTGTGTGTGTGTGTGTGTGTGTGGACACTGGAAGTGAAGAGGAATGAGAGGAATGCTGGGAGGTTATTGTGCTGGCAGGACCTAAGCAGAGACACAAATCAAGCAGCCTGGCAGCCAATTTCCCCTGACAGCACTCTTCTCTCTCTCGCTGTGCGAGTCTCTCTGTAACTGTCTCTCGACCTCTTGCTGTAGCCAGAGCTGTAACCCGAACCGTGGGACCTCTGCATCTCTCTCACGCTCGTCTTTTTCTCTAACAGAGCACGTCTAACAGTCCAAACGCACCTCCAGACACGTCCCCTGTCACTGATCCACTCAGGGAGCCGAAGGTTTATGGGTCATGTGGTATTTGAGAGGTCTTTCAGAGTCCACACTACAGCAGGATCACACACACGAGGCCATATGGCGGGCTGAGGCCGTGACAGAGAGCACACGGTGCAAAGTTACATCTCATGTTCTTTACAGACCCTTGTTTTCTACTCTGTGAGCCTCAGTGGCTTTACAAACAGGAGAACATAAGGTGGATAAACTGAACTAACCAAATAGATGATAGAAGTGGGTTGGTTAATTGGTTAGTTAGTTGGATAGATGGACAGCCACATAGATAGATGTTAGTAAGGAACAGGAGAAAGAGGACAAAATGAGGTGACTAAACTGAACTAACCAACTACATGGACAGGTAGAAGTTAAGTGGTTGGTTGAGTTAGTTAGGAGGATAGATGAATGTATACTAGAGCTGCACAATTAATTGTAAAAAGTTCGATTCAAGTTCGAAGTTCAAAGTTCGAAGTTCTCGATTCAAACACCCATGTGATCTTATTCCTAAATTACATTGATTTGGTGTTGTCTATTAAACCTTTGACAAAATCATACATTCGAGTATTGATTACATCGTTAAACCAGTAGGTGGCGGCAAGAGACTGTTAAAAATGTATTTGTCATTGAATCAGTCATTCGAGATTCGAGTCATTGAATCAAACATTTTTAAATAGAATGCAGCAATTAATATTTTGTCATTTTATTTAGCTGCTAGTTGTCTTCAAAATCGAGGGAGTATCATGATCTCCATTTGAAATAAAAAAAAAAGTGATTTTCAAATTATCCACAATCATGCAGCTCTAATGTATACCATATAAATATTAGTAGGCAACAGGAGAAACAGGGAAAAACATTGGGTAATTCAACTAAACTAACCAACTAGATGGACAGATAGAAGCAAGTTGGTTGAATGGTTAGATATAGTTGGATAGATAGATAACCACATCAATAGTAATTAAGATCAGGAGAAACATATAAAGAAAATAAGGTAACTAAACTTAGCTTACCAACTATGGAAAGATAGAAGTGAGTTGACTGGTTAGTTAGTTGGATAGATTGATGATATGCCCATAAACGTTGGTTTGGGAGAGAGAAAAACATGAGAAAATAAGGTAACCTAACTAAACCAAACTAACCAACTATATGGAAGTTAGTTGGTTGATTGATTAGTTGGATGGATAGCCACATAAATGTTAGTAAGTAAAGGGAAAAAACAGGAGAAAATAAGGTAACTAAACCAAACTAACTACATTTGTAGATATAAATTAGCTCATTGATTGGTTAGTTAGATGGATATCCATATAGGAACAGGAGAGACATGAGAAAATAAGGTAACTAAACTGAACTAACCTACTTGATTGATATAAGTTAGTTGGTTGATTATTTAGTTAGTTGGATAGAGGGACGGATTGTTAGGAATAGGGGGAACATTATAAATTAAAGTAAGATAGAGATCCAACTAACTATCCATCCATCTTTGTAATTACTGGTAACTGTGAATCTGCCAGTGCAGAACTGAACTCCCACTGGGACAGTCACTACCCCTCAGGGACTGTTTATTACATCATACTAAAACAAATTCCCCCAGAGCCAGAGCAGTCCAACACTGTTAACACATTACAATTACATCATCCTCAGCAAAACATCACCTCAAAGTCTGCAACTGAGCACAGGATCTAGAGTTTTTATACCTCTGCCATCCACACAGACTGATTTCACTTCCAGCTTTTCTGCCTCTCAAAACCGGGGGTTTCTTGCTCTAACGAAATGAAAAAGTTTGATGTACTAAGTAGACACAGAAATATTGTAAACAAAAATATAAATAAAACAGGTCATTTAGAAATTACCATAGTATTGACAGACCCATGAGTACATTTACATACGACCACCCGTATTTACAATGAAAATCAGCATTCAGCAACTCAGTGTGGATTCTGACTTCACATAATAAGAGGCTAGCCAATAATAACAGAGGTCATTTACATATTGAAAAACAGCCTGTGTTATCTAAAAATCAGAGACAGGGTGGAAAATGGTCAAAACGCTACAAACTATACACTAGAAACGCTACAAATATGGGACAGATCTCAAAGATTCATTCATGATTTCTTTATTCCTTAAATCCTATACTGAGCGAGCCAAACCATGACAAGGGAGAAAAAGAAAAACAACAGAGAAGGAGGAAAACAAAACATCTAGTGTGAAACTCGCAAGGAAGAGGAGGAAGAACACAATACAGGCAGATTAAAAGAGAAGCCAGAAACAGGCAAAGATAAACATTAAGGATTCAAAGAGGAAGTGGAAGCCAGAAAATGAATGGCAAAAACCAGGCCAAAGAGAACGTTCTCCACCCAAAGGAATGAAGCAGTCCATCACAGTCTCAAGTCAAACCACTGATATTTATGGACCGATGGGCAGCTCATGTCCCGGCCTCACCCCCGCAGCTGAGGCCAAATAACAAAGGGAGGAAAACATGGTGAAAGAGGGAATGTTAGATGAAGCAGGAGGGGGAGGGAATCTGTGGACGATCACAGACTGAGATCTCTCCCTGCCAACCTGCACTTCTGAAACGCTCTCTCTCATGCATATCGCCCTGTAATGTCTCCTCCATGTGGTCACAGTGGAGCAATACAAGTATAATATTCAGAGTGTATTACATTCAGAGAATAACATTTAAATATAACATTTTTAAAAAGTACAAAGAAAGAAGTATCTTATTATTTACGGTGAAACACAGTAAGCAGGATTTCCCTGCAAATTTGATTATATTTTATTGAAATAGCTATGTTTATTATTTTTTTATGTTATTTATATATATATATATATATATATATATATATATATATATATATATATATATAAACATAAAATACTGTAAAACATAAACATAGCTATTTAAATAAAATATAATTAAGTGTGTGTGTGTGTATATATATATATATATATATATATATATATATAAACACACACACACATATATATATATATATATATATATATATATATATATATATATATATCAATATATATATCATATACATATATATGTATATCAAATGTGTGTATATATATATAAATTAGTATTTTTTTTAAATATATATTATTTACTTAGCAAATATAAATATTCTGTCTTAAAACACACTTCTTGCTGCATAATGTGTCATTCGACATACTTTTTAAAAAATGGCATGCCGTATACACTAATCAGTAATCATGCTGGTATTCCATTACAAAAACTCGTTATATCATTAAATCTGTGGTAACACTTATGGGAGACGGACTGTGATCACAGGATGCTGTAGAGGTTCAGAGCAGAAACACGTGATGCTGTACTGAAAAATGTAATAAGTCATGCAGAGCTGATCTATGAAATATTAATAAGCTCTGAGCAGCTCCTCTTACTACACAGACCTGCAGCAGCATGACAGACGCATGCTAACATCTAACATCCACTGAACACACATGGTGCAATTCAACGCCTCACACGCAACTTTAATTCAAAATGTTACATGGTCTTGTAAGATGATAAAAAGATATTATAATTTAAGATCACAAATAAATAATCGTAATAATAAATAAATAAATAAGTTATCAGGCACCAGGACATAAATTCAAATGGCAGTTTCTGCCAAATTAAAATGGTTATATATACAGTGCTGGTCAGAATTATTTGCCCCCTTGGTAAATATGATAAAAGATGGCTGTAAAAAATAAATCTGCATTGTTTATCCTTTGGATATTTTATTTTTTTTTTAAATGCAAAAATGTAACCTTTTATTAAAGTAAAAGAATTGAAAGTGGGGGGGAAAAATCACATTATGAAATAAATGTTTTTCTCCAAAACACATTGGGAACAATTATTTGCCCCGTTTTATTAAATACTTTTTGCAATCTCCTTTTTCCAAGATAACAGCTCTGAGTCTTCTCCTAAAATGCCTGATGAGTTTGGAGAACACCTGACAAGAGATCATAGACCATGTTGGTATTTGATTGAATCCATGATGCCATGTATCTGAACAAGATGTCCAGGACCTCTGGCAGAAAATTAGGCCCACAGCATTAAAGATACAGGGTACTTTTTTATCCCTGTGTGTACCAAACCCATATTAAGTGTTTGCGGCCAAAAAGCTAATTTGTTTGTTTCATATGACCATAGAACGTTTGAAAAATAACTGACATTACTGGATCGATCAAATACCAACAGATAAAAAATCAAAACCTGACAACCTCTGCTAGAAATCTTATAACGGGCCATGTTTGGATCTTCCAACAGGACAGTGATCCAAAAACAAACATCAAAATCAAAACAAAAATGGGTCACTGAGCACAAAACCAAGCATCTGCAATGGCCATATCCCATGCAGTCCCTGACCTGAACCCTATAGATAGAAGATGAGTGGGTTGAAATGAAGAGAAGAAGAGCCAACATGGATCGGGGAATCTGCAGGATCTGGAGAGATTCTGTATGGAGGAATGGTCTCTGATCTCCTGTCAGGTGTTCTCCAAACTCATCAGGCATTATAGGAGAAGACTCAGAGCTGTTATCTTGGAAAAAGGAGGTAGCAAAAAGTATTTAATAAAAGGGGGCAAATAATTGTTCCCAATGTTTTTTGGAGAAAAACATTTATTTCATAATGTGATTTCCCCCCACTTTCAATTCTTTTACTTCAATGAAAGGTTAGATTTTTGCAATTTTTTTTAATAAAATATCAAAAGGATTAACAATGCAGATTTATTTTTTACAGCCATCTTTGATCATATTTACCAAATAATTCTGACCAGCAATGTGTATATATATGTACTGTAAAATCACAATATACACAACTTTTCAAATGTCAGGGGTCAGTAAGATGTTTTGTTTTAATTCATATTTTTATTCTGCGTTGTTGATGCATAAAACTGATCAGTTGTACCAGTAAATAGATTTATTATTTCAAAGAAATAATAATTTCTGTTATTTTGATCTAATCATCAAAGAATACTCATTTTTTTTAATCACAGTTTCCACAAAAATATGAAGCAGCACAACTTTCAACATTGACGATAATCAGAAATGTTTCTTGAGCATCAAATCAACATATTAGAATGATTTTTGATGGATCATGTAATAGTGAACCAGTGAAGACAAAAGGGTGAAAACTTAACAAAATGGTAAGCAGATACTAAACCTAAAATATACATTTTAAGTCTTAAAGCTAATTAAAACAATCCATGGACACATTCAACTAGCCTCACACATTTCTTGTCTCGTCACATTCAATTATGAATGACATAAATGACGTAAATGATTCATCCTACTGTACATTTTCAATTCAGAATGGCAAAATTTGAGTAGTTTGCATGTTGGCCGTTTAACATGTATATCATAAGACAGTTGGCAAATATTAAATGCTTAGCTACTTACATCTTACCTCACACTCTTTCGCGTTTAAAAACTAAAGCGACGTGCTGGAATTCATGTACATTATCTGTAACAGTAAGCCCCGCCTTCTTTGATTTAATTGGCCGCCTCAATCATTTTGACACTGAAGAGCGCTGTTAGACCGCAAAAGCAGACCAGCCTAAAAATGTTACTTTTAAAACTTTTTTCCATCCTAACATCAACAAAGAACATCATCAAGAGTATCAAATCAAATCAAATGACCATATCTATGATGTTTACAGCCTTGAAATGACCCTGTGTTGCGCAAATGCAAACCCTTTATCATCAGTTCTGTCCATTTCTGCATGTATATGTTTTCTCACCTGCTCTCATTATCCAGGAACACAGAGCTGCTGCTCTCGCCCAGAGCCTCGCTGACCGGAGACAGGCAGAAGGGCGAGGAGAAGGTGTCCGAATCCGAGCCGAGGGTGCTGTCGCGGCTCACCTCGTCCGCAGAGAGCTCGCAGGAGCCTTCATCGCCCTCTTCCAAAAGCTGCTGGTTCTGCAAAGGCGGCTCTTCATCCTCCTCTTCCTCAGGGGCGGGCGGCGGGCGAGAGTGGCTCCGGTGGGCTCGGCGTCGGGGGTTGCGACGGACGGGTGAGCTTTCGGGCGTGATGTAACGGAGCGCCTCCTCGTCCTGCCGCTGGATGCGAGAGTTGGGCACCCAGGTGAGGATGAGGGTGGAGCCGAGGGTCTCGTCTTTCTCCAGGTGCACACACAGGTAACCTGAAAGAGGACACAGTCAGAAGAAGAAGGAAAAAACCTCTCAATTTGGCAGGCTCTAAGCTGATTGGCTGACTTCATGCAACTTGCCGGGTCACGGTGTGCTGGGATTATTAGAGGCATCAGATCTCTGAAAGAGTTTTATTTGAGGCATGTTGTAGCAAGGCTACTTGTTAACTAGACATCCACAAGCAGAACAACACTGTATCACTTTTACTTCTTATTTTACAGATCCATATTAAAAAATTAAATATTAAGACAATTGCAAAAAAAAGAGACTCTGAATCTACAGGTCTAGTGCAAAATAACAAGAGAAATCTGTAACTATGAAAAAACATAATATTGATAATATCTTTTTACACAAATATATGCTATGCATCACATATGTATCATGATTTCACAAATATTTTTAATTTTTATTTAAAAGATTAAATTATATCTAGATTAATACTGTGAACACAGACACAATTAGTGACAATTAAACGTGAAAAGCAAAATTGGTTCTGTAATTTTACACTCCTGTTTATTTACTCCTGTAAATAAATGAATAGCCTACTTTTACTCAGCAAGGACACATTCAATTTATCAAAAGTGACAGAAAAAAATTATGAAAAGAGAAAAGATATTTATGCTGTTACAAAAGATTTTTGTTTCAAATCAACACTGTTCTTTTGAACTTTCTATTCATCAAAGATTCCTGAAAAAAGTATTACGGTTTCCACAATAAATATTAAGCAAAACTGTTTTCAACATTGGTAATAATCAGAAATGTTTCTTGAGCACCAAATCAGAATATTATCATGATTTCTGAAGGATGTGACACTGAAGACTGGAGTAATGATGCTAAAAATGTATTTTTGATCACAGGAACAAATTACATTTTAAAATATATTAGAATAGAAATCACTTATTTTAAATGGTAGTTTTAACAGTAATTCTGATCAAATAAATGCAGCCTTGGTGAGCCTGAGAGACTTCGTTCAAAAACATTTTTAAAAATCATACCCGATCCCAAACTTTTAAACTTTTTCTGTATCTAAACAGGGCTCAACAATATCTGCAAAAAGCCGATGTTTTACAGCTGTAATGTAACTCATTATAAATTAATTAATAGAGCTTTTGCTGAAGCTTATGGCATATAATGGCAAAACATTACTGATCATATGACCATAATTTATAAACAGGTGTACTGTAGATTATGGGTGTGTGTGTGGTACCTGGGTGATGTTCAGGCAGTCCAGGCAGGGGCTCGGCTGGGTGCACACACACATTGTTCTTGGAGAAGATGATCTCTCCATCCAGCACGGGCCGTGATCCCCCCGTGCCCACGTTAAACGTCAAAAGGTCCGAGGCTTTGGATGATGCACGTCGCAGGAGTCGACCGAATGACATCTCCTCCAGTGAGTGCTCACTGCTCCCATCCTCTGACAGAGCAACGAAAAGACAACCACGTAATCAGACTTTTTCACTTGCTGAATAATAAAATGCAAGTGATTTAGAAACCAGAATATAAGAGACTTGGGGGTGGTAACTTTTGAACACCATAGAAGAGTTTATAAAATATATACAGGGCATCCAAAATCACATACTATACAATTATGTATTACATTTGATTTTGAATTGGAATTTACGGCAAGACCGTTAAAAAAGTACATTCTATATAGTATTAATATGGGGGAATGAAATTCATACATACAACATCCACCATGTTGTTAGTGTCATGTAATCTACCAGCGTCAGTTGCGTCACTCCACTGTCATTCATAAATCCTCTCCTGTGGCCTCATGGGATAATAAAGTGTCCATCGTATGCACACTTCAGAATCTCACCGGAAGTAGTAGGTCATCCGGGGACTTTTTGCCTACACTTTTATGAGTACTGTGAAAAATGTAATACTCCTCCTTTGGCATACAGTTTTTCACATACTATATAGTAGGGAAGCATTTGATTTCAGATTTAGCGATAGCAATGTGCTAAACACTCAGAACAACCACGTAGCAAGACTTTGGCAACCACTAAGAACGCTCTAGCACTGCAGAGGCTACATGAACAATTTTTGAATAATCTAGGTAGGTATTGAAAAATTTGAGACCATAAGATACTAATGATCAAACAGATGCATAAAGTGAAATGATGATCTTATCATAACAATATATATGAATAATGTCACCTTCTTGCAGGATACTTGTGACTAAGTCACACATAGACGCACCTTAAAACAAACAGACACACAAACGTGCCAACTCACTGGAGGAACCCAAAGCTACAGCCGTGCTTGTTATCGGTTCAACAGACGGAAGCATAAGTTACCAAATGTTATAAGAAAAAACAACCTTTATAAAACACTTGATCCTTTTTTTTTTTTTACCAGACACTGCCAGAGTCTTAATAATGTTCAAAATACAACAAGCTATTTAAGAAAATGGCAACTTCACTATGGCAAAATGCTATACCTCACCTAAACTTTAGGCACTACTGCCAATTCTTGCATAACTAGCTATACATTTTTATGACCATGTTAACTGAGACTGAGAGACTATATTGAATAATTTGAGCCACCACTGCTGCACATTTAAAAAAACAAAAAAACAAATCCAGTTCAGCATGTTAACTCAAGATCCTGCTTCTGTTTGTGCTACAGACATGCATGATTCCTCAAATACTTTTCGAAGCGATCCGAACTCCTTGGGTCAGTAAGCAACAACCCGGTAAAATCTAGCAACCCTATGGCAATGCACGAAAAAATAGAACATCTTAGCATCCACTATTCACAAATGTCAAAATACTATAAAAATTGTAGGCTATTTGTCATGCCGCATGACTGTTTAAGTGCACTGCAAAAACACTAAAAGATGATCACTTTCAAAACTTCTAAAACATACATTCATATTTTTAACTAAAAAAAAACACTGAAAAAAATGGATATGTCAACTGCTCAAAAAACAAATTGTGCAACATTCAGAATCATCCATCACTCGTGACTTTCTCAATCTTCCTCTTCTGTCTTGTGATCTCATTTTTTCCTGTCTTTATTAACCCAGCTCTTCCTCTACCGGAAAGGCAATGCTCGTTTGTGATGATTAGAGGTCAACATCCTGCCACAAAACCAAAGTTTATGAAAAGCTAAAATCTCATCTAGCTACAATAGTTTCTAATGGTGAGAAACTTTGCAAATTATTATGAACCATAAAATAGGCTGAAGAGACTCATTTAGCAACCAGTGAAAACTCCAGAGAACACTTCCTGAGAGAAACTCAAACCTTGATAAAGCAAATTGACAAATTTCCCAACACACTTGGCTGTACAAACCTTGGTGCGCACCAAACAAGTGTGCCTTTGGACAAGTCTCTTTGGTCCATGTCGTTGCGTTCATATTTCAGTCAAATCGCACCAGAGTTCGTTTGGAAGCGGGCCGAGACCCAAATTTTCACATTTCAACTGAACATTGGTGCGGGTCAACTGAAATATGAATGCAACCAAAGAGCCTGTCCAAATACCCACACTTGAGAGCGCATGGACACAAAAGGAAGTAAGTGTGCAAGACTGTCCCAGGTCTTAAAAACGCCAAAGCTCAGTGCCCTTAATTCACACTATCTCGAATACCACCTCGGAGCGCATCCCATCATGCATCATGTTCAGGATCTCACATGCCTTGAAAAGGCAAGATGTTGAGGAAAACATTTGACTGCAAGTTAAATTAATTTAATATTACATACAATTTGATATTAAAACATAAAGCTTTGCACATTTTATTGGTGCAAAGATTAGTATTTTGTACAACTTTTGCAACTGCTTTTTTATAAATTAATTTGAAGCACCACAATTACTAAATTGTGTCCTTTGTTACATAGGGACTTACTGACCAGGCATTCAGTTTGATGCAAAGTATTGAAAATCAAAATAAAATCATTTTTACAAAACTATAAGTGTGTCCCATCTAGGGATGCACGATACATGTTCATTTTTATCGTTATCGGTAGAGGTGTCAATTCCAGGGGTCAGAAAGTAAAAGTCATGCCATATGTTTATTCCACCCATTAACTCAGCCAGCTGATTTCACTAATTAGTTCTATCTCCTGGCTGAAAAACTGTGCTAATTAGCAAATCCAGGTGATTGGAACAAAATACTGAGGAGGAATTTTACTTTCTGAACCTGGACTTGACACCTCTGGTTATCGGCTCAATAACAAAATTTGGCTGATATATTAAAGGTGCAATGTGTAATATTTCTGAGGATCTATTGACATAAATGCAATTTTTAGATCCATAACTATGTTTTCAGTGGTGTATAAAGACCTTGCATAATGAACCGTTACGTTTTTATTACCTTAGAATGAGACATTTATATCTCCATAACCGCGGGCTCCCCCTTCTATGGAGGTCGACATATTGTGTCGACATGTTTCTACCGTAGCCGACAGCGAATAAACAGCGCTACAGAGTGCGTTTCGTCACTACCTTGAAAAGGAAGTTTTCAGTGGTGTATAAACACCTTATTTAATGAACCGTTATATTTGTATTACCTTAGAATGAGCCATTTGTATCTACATACACCGCGGGTCCCCTTACATTGAAATGCGCCGACATGTTTCTACAGTGGCCCTAAACGGACAAACGCGTTTCGTTACTATGTTGCTCTTCGTGTAAGGAAGCAAGCTTAGTTCAGCGAATAAAACACTGACACAATGATGAACAAGTAACAATAATATTCGCAATAAGATATAGTTTTACTGAATAATTAAGTAAACATAATTTATTAATTGATCCTTGTAAAGAAACCTCATTGCTGAACTGGCTACTCTCTGCTGTCTCAGACGATGACATATTTTCCTGTCGGCCACCGTAACTTTTGTTGGTTGCAATTCATAACCTCACCACTAGATGCCGCTAAAAATCACACACTGCACCTTTAAAGCAGATAAATGAATTATTTCCTTCAGCTGAGTAGGGCTGCACGATTAATTGCAACAAAATCGCAACGCGATTTGCGATTATTTTATGCGCAGCTTGTCAGTGCAGTGCGGCTGATCGGTAGTAAATGCTGCTTCATCTGAACGCCAGAGGGCGCTCTCACGCAGACACGCCAAATATGGCCCGCCGCAGAAGTACACACACATCATTCCAGGAAATCCCTATCAGGCATCATCGCTGTAGCTGAATAAACACAAGATTTAAACGCTTTGATTGTTGATTAAACATGACTTATAAATACACAACTGCCTTATTCTGCTAAGAAGCCACATCATCTAATAGAAGGATGCTCAACTGTCGTTATGAAGTGAGTTTGGAGTAAAGTGTTATTAAATGTTGTCTTTTGTTGGACAGGAGGTTCATAAGTGATTCTCATGTTTGAAAAGATGTTTGCTGCTTTTTCAAATGCACACTATAAGTGACTCAAACTCACAGTGCTTTCAGATGGAGCAGCTTTTAAGAGCCGTACATCAATGACAAGCTGCGCATAAAAAACAATCGCAGCCTTTGCGATTTCAAAATCGTGATAAGCCAAATCGATTTAAAGTGCGATTACATGGAAATTGCGATTAATCGTGCAGCTCTACAGCTGAGACACTTCAGAAGCGCACTGTTCACCATGATAGTATTGAATTGCTTGAAATATGATTGAAATCACTTCAAAAAGGAAAATAAAGGCTACATTAGATTATAATGAGAACATTATAATTGTGTGCTTGGGACATGGCTTTTAATGATGAGACTTTGTAATCAGGCTCTCAAAAGTTATAGACAAATTTTGATTTTGATTTATCGACCAATATATCGATTATCGGCTTTCAAATATAAAGAATTATCGGTTATCGGTATCGGCCAAAATGTTCATTGTCCCATCGGATAATCAATTTCTGGGAAATTAAGGATAAGAACAAAGTTTGTCCAGAAAGCTTAAGACTTGAGTTCAATTATCCTGTATTTTTACAGGGACTATTCAGGTGGATTCATGGCCGCATATCATATGGCTGTAATTACAGTGCAAACACGACTCCAGTGAATAGACATGCCACATCATGGCACTGGACTACCAGACATGGAGGTCAAATCAGGAGAAAAGGATTGTGTACTAGTATCATGAGTGTACTAAGAAGAGAGTGTCACTATTGTCACTATTTTTCGCATGTGTTGTTTCTCCTCGGAGCTGTCAGCACTGCTGCAATCTCAAGCTCCATACAACAGAACAACAACAGCTTTACCAGGAATGCACTTCAAAATGTACACAGAAGTTCATTTGGTGTCTTGCTTTCAAAACAGATCAAATGAAATTAAATGCACAATAATATTCCTAAAGAAATCATAGCTCACCCAAAAATGAAAATTCCCTCATGTTATTCCACAAATTGAAATCTGACGAATGACCATTGTAATGATTCCATGATTGCACTAGGCAAGATATGACATAACACTTATTGAGCACAAGCTATTTTTAATAAATCAGCCGATGCATATCAGAAATTATGGAAACTTTTTCTGCTTAAATTTTTTTTTCTCGCTCAACAATTCTGACTTTTTTCTCGGAATTGTGAGTTTAGATTTTGTAAATGGAATAAATTTTTTTTGCCATGGAATAAAAAATTTAAATCGCAAACAAAATGGTAATTGCGACTTCATTTCACAATTCTGGCTTGTTTTTTCCGCAATCGTGAGCTTATATCTCACAATTTGGACTTTTTGTCTCAGGTAACATATTGCAATTGCAAGTTAACTCCTTGCAATTTTGAGTTTATATTTCACAATTCTGAGAAAAAAACCCTCAAAATTGTGAGAAACAAATTCTGAATTGTAAGATAAAAAGTCGCAATAACTTTTGTTGTTGTTGTTATTCCGTGGTGGAAACAAGCTTCCATGTAAATGGCAGCACATTTGGTTGCATTTTATTTCATAATTTCACAAAATGATAATATCAGATGGGTGTTACCTTTATTGGTTCCATCACTGACTAAGCAGCATAACGTTTGTTAACTAAATGGAGATAAAAGGACAAAACCTTAAAGCCAAACACATTTTTTCAAACAATATTTTTTTTCTTGAATTGACGTGTCAAAAAGCTGTCAAACTAACCCATTGCTTGTAATTTGACTGTCATGCACAAGTGCAATGAGGTGTATTAGTTTTTTAGTGAAAAACAAAAATAATTTTTCTGTTCCTGTTCACAAGGCTATTTTTATGGTGCATTTTAGTCCTTTTTTTTTTTGTTTTTGAGCTTGACAGCCCCTGATCCTATATGCTTTTGCTATATGAAGTAGAGCAGAACATTCTTGAAAACATCTCCTTTTTGGGACTCACTTTATATTAAGTGTCAACATTTAAATTAATAATTTGATACAATGCACTTACTGTGCAGATTAATGTACATTTTAAATAAATGTACATTATACCTACATGTAATTACAGCTACAAAATACATCTGCTATCACAGTGTTGACTCTTCCCTTAACCAACCCTTAAACCTAACCTTACTACCAAACTAATCTTACCTGTATCCCATCTCAATAGCAGCAAGTGTTTTGCAATACAACACAAGTACTTTGTATTTAACAATTATTTCTTTATTTTTTTTATGCGAATAAATAAACGTTAAAGGCAACTAATATAAAGTTGTACCTCTTTTCGTGCTCTACAGAATTAAATAAAACTATATGGGTTTGGAATAACATGTATGTGAGATTTGACACTGTAATTTCCTTAAGAAGTGCCTTTAAATGTCATAATATAATTTTTTTGGGCAAAGGCACATTAATCCCAATGTCAAAGTACAAAGTTACAAGTCTTCAGCAAAAAATAAAATAATCAGTACAGTAGATAAATAATACATCGAGATATCAAACAAAACTACATCAGACACATAATAAGAACAGACATGTGTTCACATTAATCGTGTTCAGGCCTGTATCAGCAGGTTGATTGACCAGTATCAATTGTATTTTAATGGACAAGCCCTTTCGTCCCACTCAGTATCACATATCGCATATGAGGGCTCCTTTCAGATGGAAGTCGCGATGGGGTCCCGTTATATCTGCTATAATAAACACATGCACTGCTGTACCCCATATGGGACGCTAACTAAACTACTTCCAATAATGATAGCCGTAAGGTTTAATTTGTAATCGAAAATCATACACGCTGCAGTCTTACCTTCAGTACCAAAAACGATTACAACCGTCGCTACACGTCCATATCAGAAGTGGCGCGTTCGGCTCCTGCATTAAAGATCCAGGCTACACTGAATGACGCGTATGTTTATTGGTGACACTCTTCACTCCGCACGCCGCCGTTGACAACAGACTGAAGCCCCGCCCACTGACATTCCGTTGCTTCCGGAACGACACTGCGCTTCCTCTGAACGCATCGCTCGCGGCAGGACACTGGTCCTGCAGTTATAATGAGCACAGAAGACACAACTAAACACATGTTTCTTTGGTTAAAGTGCTATGATTAGCATTTATTAAAGTGTAAAAAATTAACCGCATATGGATCATTTAAAAGATTATGTTCCAGAAAGAACTTGTACACTGACAAATTGTAAGAATAGAAAACAATTAATTGCAGTGTCAAATCTCTTAGGCTAATTTTAATTTTATAATATCATATTTTATTATAAAATTACATTTAACCTAAGCTTAAATTTAAAATATTTTATTCAATAACCATAAGCATATGTATTTAGCTATTTGTATAATCTTAACAACTTTTATAATAATAATAAACACCAACAACAACAACAACAATTCTTTATATTATTATTTCTCTGACATTTAAAATAAACAGGTAAAATTATTATTATGATCTAGAGTCATGGGAAATTCTTATTACTCTGATTATCCCTATCACTGTCACACAACAATAAAAGCATTAAGAACATTTAATAAACATTTTTTTTTTTTTTAAATGACATGCAGAGCATTATTACATTTATGCGTTTGGAAGACCAAAGCAATTCACATTACACAAATCCAAAGCACAGAACATTTACACAGCAGAGATTTCTCATCAGCTCCAGTGTACGGTGAACATGGCTGTCATGGGTAAGTCCAGTCCAGACACTGTAAGAACCTGTGATACACACACACACGTATGCGCACACACACACGTATGCGCGTGCACGCACACACACACACACACACACACACACACACATGCAGACGCGCACACACACACACACACACACACATACACACACAAAAACACTTTATGAAAGCATTTTATTATCAAAACATTTTAATGACTCATATGGACACTTTTCACATTGCAGAAGTTCTCAGAAGCAGAAGTGGTCAAAGTTGGGTAAACTTAGTGGTAACTAAATGAGAGACAACAGTACATATACTGTTTGTATTTCCATTTGTTCCAAAATAAAAAAAAAATCCATGATAGTGTTTCCACAACATTCCAAAAGAGAGACTGATTACAGCCGTCAGAAGAGAGAATGATGGGAAATTTGCCACCCCTCTCTCAGTCGTTGTATTAGAAACATAGCTATGTGTAGAATTCAGAAACCCAAGTCATTAGCAACACCGGAGGCCGTTAAAGGGATAGTTCACCCAAAAATGAAAATTCTGTCAGTATTTACTCACCCTCATGTTGTTCCAACCCCGTAAGACCTTCGTTCATCTTCGGAACACGAATTAAGATATTTTTGATGAAATCTGAGAGCTGGATCACGCATAGTAGTCCATAGGCTTCTAAGGGATTGAAACTTGTTCCTCGAAAAGTTATTAAAGACATCGTTAAAATAGTCCAAGTGACTACAGTGGCTCACTCTTAAATTTATCAAGCGACGAGAATACTTTTTGTGTGCAAAAACCCCCAAAAATAACGACTTTATTTCAACTATTCATTTCCTTCTCTGTGGGCCTCGAGTCAGTTAACGTAGTGTGATTGCGTAGTGCTTCTGTGTTGTACGTCACACGTAGGCTCACTATTGGCCGACGCTGGTCATGTGTGTGATGCGTGTGACGTACAACACAGAAGCACTACGCTATTATACTACGTGAACTGACTCGAGGCCCACAGAGAAGGAAATTAATAGTTGAATAATTGTTTTTTTTGCGCACAAAAAGTATTCTCGTCGCTTGATAAACTTAAGGTTGAGCCACTGTAGTCACTTGGACTATTTTAACAATGTTTTTACTAACTTTTCTGGGCTGGCAGATGAAATTACCTAGCAGCCTATGGAGGAGTGATCCAGCTCTCAGATTTAATCAAAAATATCTTAATTTGTGTTCCGAAGATGAACGAAGGTCTTACGGGGTTGGAACAACATGAGGGTGAGTAAATACTGACAGAATTTTCATTTTTGGGTGAACTAACCCAAGCCAGGGAAAGGTCTAGTTTTTTTATGTTTGGTTGACAAGCTGGTCACACATTGGCAATAAAAAAGTGATTAATACATGCAGAGTCTTACATATATCTCCTATATTTATTGCCAATGTAATATAACACTAAGTAAAGCATTATAAATGTATATTACAGTTTTAAAAAAAATGGAAATGTGACCATCTTTACTAGATTTGCGATGTTGATAACTGTGGAATCACATCATCAAAGTCTGTGAAAAAGGTCCATTAAAATTAAATATGAAATGCACATTAATCACCATGATTAAATTTTGTACATACTAACGGGAGTATAAGTAAACCAAACTAGGTAGACAAACACAAATCTAGACCTCAGAACTTGATGCATACCTTGGTGTCTGTGCTGTACGAGAAGTCATGAACCTTTTGCCCATTGGCCCACACTGCTGTAGGTCGAGTCTGAACTCCGAAAACACTTACTTCCCCGAGGACCAAATGATCGAGAGATCTGTTTAATTTGACTGGCTTACTGACCACATAAGACTGCAGGGGAATAAAATATCAAATAAATAATAGATTACAACAAATGAATGCACATATTGACCATATTTTTTGAGTATTCTACTATAATCCATTTGTATGTTGAAATTCAACTGGTGTTCTAGTTGTCTTAATTTTTTATAAATTGCACATAGAGTATACAATCTGTTCATAGCAATAACAGCACTTGATGTTTTTTTTTTCAATTTTACTGCCTGCTGAAGCAATTTATTTTGGACTGCTACAACACAGAATAACAATGGGAAACAGATGTTCAATAGAAAAATCCTCATCCAAACCAATCAATTCAACATGCAAGCAAAATTCACGCTATTTCGTACCTTTTCAGCAAAGAAGAGAACATATGAGTAATCTCCCTTCTCAAAAGTGTCCAGACTTTCCCCATCATCCCAGAAAAGATCCCCTTTGGCCCAATTTTCTGCAGACAGTGCCACGATCAGAGTGAAAGGGTTTCTGCGAGATGCTGAAGTTGTCAATGCGGGAACCTGGGAAACAAAGAAGAAATAGCAAAAGTTCACTTGCTACATAGCATAAATGAGACATTATGATTGTTGCTAGTCTTTACACCACCTGCTGCGGGATGATGCTCCCCTCTCTCACTTGAATGTTAATGGTGTCCAAAGCGGCAGGAAACAAAATGTATTGCCCTTTACTGTAATATGCTTGCCCCTATAAGAAAACACAGAGGATTCAGTCTCATTTAACTTAAAGGCGTCATATGTCTTTGAATTACATTGCACCATAATAACTTTGTAAACATATCACAATGTGAAGCTGGATATGCAAAAAAAGGGGTAAAAAAGAAGGTGTTTTAAAAAAAAACCCATTTAATTCTATGGTAATTGGTTACAGTTTCCTTCAGAAATCATTCTAATATAATGGTTTGATGATCAAGAAACATTTCTTACATCACAGGAATAATTAAAATGTTAAAAAAATATATATAAATAATAGAAAACTGTTCTTTAAAATTGTAATAATATTTCACAATATTACTATTTTTACTGTTTTTTGATCAAATAAATGCAGCCTTGGTGAGCATTAGACACTTCTTTCAAAAACATAAAAAAATATTTTTTTTCAAACTTTTGACTGGTAGTGAATGTATATAGAATAAGACGAAGGCTTACATTGTGCAGACTGTACCAAGTCCCCAGAGGGAGATAAGCCGTCACCTCCACTGCTCCCTGTTCCAGAACCGGACTGATAAGCAGTGAACTCCCCCACAGGAACTGCCTGTCAATGGTCTGGCAATTTGGATCAGTGGGGAACCTAAAAGAAATGAGCAATCTCAGAAATATTAAGTCATAAGTCATCGCTGAGATATTGAGCTAGAATGAGCGTGTGTACTGTACTCAAGGAAGAGGGAGCGTGCCACGGTGCTGGCGGAGATGTGCGCATGATGGAACAGTGTGTAGAGGAAGGGCAGGAGAGAGTATCGCAGTGTAGTCACAGTCCTCATGGCATCTTGGGCTTGCTGGCTAAATACAAACGGCTCTTGGGGCTGAGAATATGAAATATGAGAAGAAATATTCATTTAAAATAATCTAAAATTATTGAAATTGTTAATTTTTTTATTTAAAAATTAATAAAGAAAATTGTGAAAATTATATATATATATATTATGCAGTACTGGTCAAAAGTTTTGGACTGGACCTATTATGCCCCTTTTTACAAGATGTAAAACAAGTCTCTGATGTCCCAAGAATGTGTATGTGAAGTTTTAGCTCAAAATACTAAAAAGATAATTTTTTATAACATGTTAAAATTGCCACTTTTTGGGGGTAAGCAAAAATGAGCCGTTTTTGTGTGTGTCCCTTTAAATGCAAATGAGCTCCTTTAAGAGCTCATGCAACAACAAAAAAGGACAATCTCACACACTGAAAATGTCAGATATTGTCAGTGGCGGTGTTTAGCCTTATACGTTCGAACCGGAGTCGGACAATAATGCCTACAGAGCCAGAGAATGTACGCTGCATGGAGAACAGGTATAGTTTAGAATTAAATATTATTACAATTTAAATTAACTGGTTTCTGTTGTAATATATTTTAAGATGTAATTTATTCCTGTGATGGAAAAGCTGAATTTTCAGCAGGCATTACTCCAGTCTTCTGTGTCACATGATCTAAATTCCAGTTAATTGTTTCCAAACTTTTGATCTGTAGTATGTATATATATATATATATATATATTAATCTATGATTTTTTTCTTCTAGATGACTGTAAATTGTTGACCGATATCTCACAGCATTGGGTTTGTCATTATGGTTTCTCATGAAAGGGTAAAAGGCTCCGAGTTGTGTCCAGCGCACACACAGTTCTTCAGTAGTGTCTCCACCAAATCCACATACATCAGCCCCCACAAAGGGAACGCCATAGAGTCCAAACAGGAGCACAGCTGGTACACACACACACAAACACAGCCATAAACCAACAGCAGAGACAAATCATGCTTTTCAAGTATTAGGAACAAAACTAATGAAGACAAGACATGTACATGTCACTTCTCAGCTTATGTTCCAAAACATTTCCATATCTAAGTGGCCAGGTGAGGGAGCCCGCATTGTGAATGTTTGAACATCTGTAGACGTGGATCTATGTAAGCATATGTGGATGTTGGCGAGCACTGGCAGGGCCAGGACTAAGCAAAACTTCTTTTATCCTCTTTGTAACCATATATTAGCATATGTATATGATCTTTCTCTCTCACCAGGTATTGAAAAGCGCATTTGCTCCCAGTCACTCTGCACATCTCCTGTCCAGTGTGCAGAGAAACGGCCCAGTCCTGGAAAAGACGACCGGGATAGGACAAATGGACGAGTGCCCTTTACTTTCAACAATGCCCTGAAATACAAATGGGTGGAAAGTTGGTAATAATGTCAAACCATATCAAATGGATCTGTTCACCAATTAACTTTTGTTTATTTTTTTTAATGTTTGTATGTATGGAAGAGGCATTTCTCTGACCTGTGGGTGGCGATGGCCTCGGTCAGACCGTAGAGATTGTGCAGATTGTAATGATTGGACAGATACTGCTGAGCGGACATACACACAGTTCCTGAGTTTAACTGACATCCTATTACACCTGTAAACCCAGACAGATCTCTTCATGCAGGTCACATAAAAACAGTGATAGTCATTTTACAAGAGAGTATATTAAGACTTTACTGTTCTTACCTGGAGTATAAGGAGGTTTCTCCAAGTCAGAGTCAGGACATCCATCCACAGATCCTTGCACAAAATTTGATGGCTCATTCATGTCCTGTGAGCAGAATTTCAAAAGAAATTTAGAAGTTATCTATAAAGCCCCGGTCACACCAAGAATGATAACTATAAAGATAACGATAAAGATATAGTTGTAAAAATCGTTCTAAATATTAAAGAATAGTAGAGTTCACATCACCACTATAACGATAACGGCACAGAGAAACAATATTGTTGGAATCACTTTTAGAGCGATTTTTTTCCAGCTGACTCCTTCCGAACGATAAAAACTTTGACAAACATTAACAGCCAATCAAAATCCTTTCTGCTTTAAAGAGCTCGAGCATTTAAAGCGGCAGACGACAAAACTGCAGTGCGCGCTTAGAATAAACAGAACGATATTGTCTGTTTGTGTGGACGCTAATATAGTTGTATTTATCTTTATAGTTATCATTATTGGTGTGAACAGGCCTTAAGTTATATATGTGTGCATTTAATTCAGGTACATTTGTTCACTTTTTTAAATGAAATCAATGGCAAAAGTGGTCAAGTTACTAAAAATAACTTTCATAGTATAATTATAATATTCTATTATAATATAATAGAAAAAAATATTTTTCATTTATGTTGATTAAATATGTCAGTTACATTTAGAGATCTTAAAGGTACACTACAATTTTTTTTTTTAAATAATTCAAGATTTAAATGAAAAAAAATACAATGTAAGAGTGTGGCCCCTTTAAATTCATACATTCATGTTTTGTCGCCTTTTTAAAATATGTTTAATTAAAGTATGTTTATTAATAGTTTACTCTGTAAGTACTTACTATCCAGAGTCCATCCACAGGTACCTTGTTGTGAAAGGCTCTGATACAGTCCATCCACCAGTCCTGTGTTGTAGGATTGGTGAAATCTGGGAATGCAGTTAGACCTGGCCATACCTGGTTATAAATACATGCAAAATCTTTATACCCCCCCACCATATTCTATCATGACTATAAAACTACTAATAATACAGTGGTGCAGAAAGAAAATACATCTTGTATATGACATTATCACGACTATCTTCTAGTGAGGGTAATATTCCATGTGTGGCGCTAACCTTCCCAATTAGGATCTGTCCAGTGGAGTTGGTGATGAACACTCCCCTCTGTAGCCCATCATCAAAGGGTTTGTATGAACCAGGAGGACTCGTACTGCTGATGCCTGGATCCTAACACAAGACCACATGATATTCACCACTGATGTGCTTATTTGTGTACTGTGACTAATGTGCTTTTTGGGTGTATGTATGTATCACTGGCATTAGGTGCAACTGCTTGTTAATGCAAATATCTAATCAGCCAATCACATGGCGGCAACTCAATGCATTTATTTAGGCATGCAGACATGGTCAAGACGATCTGCTGAAGTTCATACTGAGCATCAGAATGGGGAAGAAAGGTGATATAAGTGATTTTAATGTGGCCTGGTTGTTGGTGGGAGACGGGCTGGTCTAAGTATTTCAGAAACTGATGATCTACTGAGATTTTCACACACATCCATCTCTTGGGTTTACAGAGAATGGTCAGAAAAAGAGAAAATATCCATTGAGCCGCAGTTCTGTGGACTTAAATGTCTTGTTAATGCCAGAGGTCAGAGGAGAATGGCCAGACTGGTTCAAGCTGATAGAAAGGCAACAATGACACAAATGAGCACTCGTTAAAGAGGTCTGCAGAAGAGCATCCCTGAACGCACAACACATCGAACCTTGAAGCAGATACAGCAGCAGAAGACACACTCTGGTGCCACTCCTGTCAGATGAGAACTGGAAACTGAGGCTACAATTCACATTGACTCACCAAAAATGGACAATAGAAGATTGGAAAAACGTTGCCTGGTCTGGATTTCTGCTGCGACATTCAGATGGTAGGATCAGAATTTGACAAAAACACATGAAAGCATGCCATGGATCCATTCTGCCTAGTATTAGTGGTTCAGGCTGCTGGTGATGTAATGGTGTGTTAGACATTTTCTTGGCACACTTTGGGTCTTAAGTACCAATTGAGCATCATTTAAATGCCACAGCCTACCTGAGTATTTTTGCTGACCATCTCCATCCCTTTATGACCACAGTGTATCATCTTCTAATGGCTACTTCCAGCGGGATAATGCACCAAGTCACAAAGCTCAAATAATCTCAATCTGGTTTCTTAAACATGACACTGAGTTCACTAAACTCAATGGCCTCCACAGTCACCAGATCTCAGTCCAATAGAGCGTCTTTGGGATGTGAAGGAATGGAAGATTCGCATGATGGATGAGCAGACGATACATCTGCAGCAACTGTGTGATGCCACATGACAATATTGACCAAAATATCTAAGGAATGTTTCAAGCACAATGTTGAATCTACCCCAGAAAGCATTAAGGCAGTTCTGACAACAAAAGGGGGTCCAACCCGGTACCAGCAACTTAGGTGTACCTAATAAAGTGGCCAATGAGTGTGTGTGTGTGTGTGTGTGTGTGTGTGTATGTATATATATATATATATATATATATATATATATATATATATATATATATAAATTATATAACATAGAAAAGATATTGATATCACTGATATTTTAACACACGAGCATCATGCTATGAAGTTCAAATAAGGATGAAAGGATCTCCATCACAGAATATTATCCACGTACCAGAATGAGCACATACTTCATGCCCAGCTGATGGAAGTCTTCAACCATCTGGGGCAGATCTCCAAACCGTTGTGGATCAAAAGTAAACACTCTTCTTTGGTCCGCATAATCAAGGTCATTCCACTGTACATCCTACAGAAGTCAATTGAAGGTTATTTAAATTGTCATATAAAACTTGCTCGGTTACTTGGTTCTCTCTCTATGCAGTATATATTTATATTTTTTTCTTCTTCTTTTCAAAATGGCTTACTACCATACTACTTTACAATTTTACAGTATGTATGCTGCATAATCTGGAAAATCTGGATGACCAACAGTACTACATCTGCAATGTGCAGTATACTATACTATGTTATAATTTATACACTATGTGTGAATAATTATTATGTCAATATTCTGATTATATATTTGTTCCAAGCACATTTTACCAATTTCAAACCACATATGTTAACTTTAACAGAGCATAGTAAACTGGGTACTGTATCCCACAATGCAATGTATTCAACTTAACCTTCAATATCTAGTATGACGATCAAACCAGAAGCAATATGAACAACAATTTTACACAAAATTGAAAAAGAAAAAAAACGTTTAGAGACGATAACTGGGTGATATTGTCATATGACAACAATATAGAATACAACAGTTTATATTAGTTTAAAGTACTTCTTAAAGTATAGCAGTGAGCACACAGTTGATACCAGTAGTTCTCAAACCTTTTTTTTCCTCAAACCTTTTTGACTCCAAGGCCCCCCGCTGTCATAATATACATTATAAATATAGTTTTAAGATTGTATAAATTTGCATGACTTTTCCGAGTCTAGAAATCACACTTATAAAATTAATAAAAAAATTTAAATAATTTTAACAGGTAATCTTGAGGTCCACTTGGAAGTATGCTGTGGCCCCCCGGTTGAGAAGCACTGGTATATACTGTTCAATATGCAGTATCTTCCAAACACAGCCATTATTTATTTTATTGACATACTAGAGGGATCTTGGCCTGGCGCATGAGCTGTACCACAGTTCTTGTGACGTTGGTGGACGTATAACCCCAGCGACAGAGGTGGAAGCCCAGTGACCAGTAGGGTGGTATCATAGGATAACCTCAAAGATACACAACACAATAAGTTACACTGTAGGTAAACGACAATTCTAATACAGTATGTGGACTGTCTTTTGTTAAATACCTATAACCTCATGGTACTGCTGTATCACACTCTGAGGACTGGGGCCTAAGAAGATGTAGAAGTCCAGTATTCCTCCGACGGTCACCCATGTCAATGCTGGAGAGGGCTGCATAAACACTTCTACAATTGGCAATTTTAAAACTGTTAGTGAAAACCAAAATTAGAAGGGGCCAATTCAGACCACAAACGCTGTACCCATTGTGTTGCTGTTGAGAAGAAAGACTCCATGTGCCTGTCCATCACCTTCTTGGACTAGGAAGAAAGGGTGGGAGCCATACAGGTTGGCACTTCTCTACAAAGGGCCATATAAAACATTAACTACAGCTGTGAATAAAAGGGGAAGTTAAAGAAGAATGTGAAATGATGTGAATGTCTTACATGTGGTGCCATGTCTCTGTTCCATAATGAAACAGAGTACCAGTTGAGGTCCAGCGTGATGTGGGTGTAATGTTCACCCAGTCCAGATATCACAGAGGAAGCCATGCTGGTGGAGAGCTGTAGATACTGATCCGCAAACAGGAGGGGGCCTATTGTAGTATTCAAACTAGGGGGGGAAATACAATGCATTTGTGCAATGTTCTGTCCCCAACACATTTCTCTTTTTTACCATATAGATCTGTGAACTGTCACTGACACCCAGAAACAGAAACATAAGAAGAACGTACAAGCAGAAAACATACAATACAAGAAAAGAAAAATGGAAGTACACTTACAGAACACGGCCATTGGATTTTCGCCGTACAATAAACCCAAACGGATCTGGTTGGAAGTCAACATCATAGAGGGGGTTTTGTGTGTCTTTGTGGCCCCTGGATTTGGACGTCACAAAGGGGACCTCGTATCGTTGAGATGCTGGATCTTTCAGCTGTGGCAATTAAAGTGAAGTCAGCAAGATAAAGTAAGATTAGATCATCTGGAATACACTACATGACTTAAAATCTGAACAGGTTTTCAAACACTAGGCATCATACGCTTGCAGATTTTGTAAATGGTTACAGAGAAAACCGGGAATCGTACACTAAATGACTAAAAATCAGGGCAAAAATCTGGGCAAAAGTCATGTAAATAAATAGTAATAGATTTAATCAATCATTTCCCATGCTCATTTCAGACATGACTGATTCAAGAGTTTATATTTCCAAGAATTCAAAGAAAGATCATGTGACTGCATTAAATTCTTCCAAAACTTACAATATCTGATTTGTAATTGTACTTTTTGTAATTGAAAAGACTGAAAGAAGTGCTCACAGTGAGGTGAAGACAACCCAAAGACTCGGCCATCACATCTAGCTGCAACGTGGGGATGTCCCGGGGCAGGTATGAGGGTGCAGAACGGGTCAGCGTGGCCCTTTGCCCCCTCTCTGTGGTCAACAAGGGCCCCATTTTGTAGCCTGGGTAACGGACTGGGTAGAAACACCATGGTGGTCCTCTTAATCCAGACTGAGGTAGAGGCACATAGCAGCATCCTCTGCCCTCACAATTGGCCCGACTCAAAGATCTGTCACGGCCACAGTCGATGCGGCTCTCCACAGCTATGCTACACTGATCCCTAACAGAACTAGTGTGAGTCCTGGGATCAGCAGATATGTGAAGATCATTACTGAAGTTCTTCTGGGATTGAATGCTCCTGTGTGAGATATTTGAACTATGTTGCCATTCTTTTGATGGTGAAAAGGCTAATGAAACACTCTTGTCTTTGTGCACCAGGATATGAAGTACAGAAGTCAGAAATAGTAAGGTCAATAGGACAAATGTGTGCAGGAGCCAACCAATTCTGGCCATTTAAAGGGGTTGGGGTTGGCTCTTCCTGCATTAAACACGAGTTTACACGAGTTAGAAATGGTAAAATAAGAGTAAAAGAGTAAAACAAGAAAGCATGTAAGATCGTTCACTGTCAAAACATAACAAATCGCACTACAGCTCTTCTTCAGATCGGACGAGATAATGACGCATGCGCAGGTTCGCACCCTCAAAACTTAAAACTTCTTCATGATGATCCAGACGATCTTTTAAAGACGCATGTGAAAATCTTAATTGTATATACCTGCACCTGTAACTGCAAGCGCGCAGTAAATAATTTTGGAACCTTGCCTTACTCAATCATTTTATTAGCTTAAATTTTTATCGGTGTACTTCTCTCCGGGCGCCGACATGTTCCCATGACGTCACGAGCCTGGATCTCGGCAAAAATGTATTTTTTTATACTTTTCTTTTTGGATGTCTTGTTATAGTTGTAAATGTTTTTGTTTGTGCTTAATGTTTAATCATAAAAAAAGTATGTGATACTTTTTTTAATCTGTTATTTTATTTGATTTTATTTCTTACCTTTGTGAGTTTGTGAATATGTATGTTTCAATATGAGCGCACTTGTTGCATACTGAATGTGTATTTTGCACTGCTTAAAGTTGTTCGGAAAAGTTTAATAAACAAAAAAGTTATTTTTATTTAAGTGCGTAGACATACAAATTAATCACGACACATAATTTAAAAAAGTACTTAGAAATTATTAAGGGGTTATATAATATCATTAGACTGCAGATAATACAATTTAGTTGCTAGAAAAAAAAATCATAATCAGAGTAGCACGTTTCCAAACTGAAACAAACACTGCATAAATGCATCCATTTCAAATATTTTTGTTTACTAGAAAATCCCTCGCAGATTCCATTCATTTGAAACTGCCTACAGTGTTGCGTTGATCGAACACTCGTCATTTCCTCGTTGTAGCGCTCGTCCTGCGGAAGTGTTTGAAAGTGCCATTGCGCGAGACGAGCGCGAGCTCCACGCTGCACGAGCTGATAAATAGGCCTCCGCACGCGGCATGTGTAAGTGAACACGCTCGAGTCTGATGTTTACAGTGTCTATACTGTAATGTATATGGAGTTTAACACAATAGTAGTTGGTAACGTGGATTAGATCGAGTATGCTCGCTAGATCGTGTACTAAAGATATACACTTATGTATCGTGTATAATGCTACTTAACTGAGATTAGATAGTCGTTAACTTACATGTTGCTTTAATATTTGAAGTTTCGCGTGATGTTTTTGTATTGGTAGTCTCATAAGGGTTTTTCTATCGCGTATTAATGTGGGTCGTGCCTGGGGTTTTTGAGCTACTCATGCATAGGGTGAAAGAAAGACAAGGCCTCGGTATGCAGGGACGACCATGTGCATTTCCTGATTCTTCACGCTTTTTTCTTCAAAATGTTTCAAGTCAGATGTTTGTTAACAATTTTAGCCAGATCTTTTTTTTTTGTTGCAGTTTTCAAGTATTATTTTATATACTATATGCATTTATATTTTTCTCTGTTTTAAACTACATGCATACTTTAGTTCTGAGATCACAAAATAGAGAAAAGATTCGTCCTAAAAATATTAATAGATTAAATGTGGAATAGATTATACATGTCGAATATATTAAAAAAGAATCAGAGACTATTAAACCCTTATTTTGGGCTAATCATAAAGTGCGTTAATTTTGAAAATGTTTCAAAATAAAAGTCAGGGTTATTAAAATTATTAAACACAAAGAAGTGAATGACGACTGAAAAACAAAAATACTTCCAAATCTGAAATTGAGATGAAATCAAAACCTACCTGGATATTTTATTACATTGGAAACTATTGTTTTGTACAGGTTTTTTTGTTTAATATAATTGTGTATCTGGATTTGTAATCTTTTATTGCTTATTAACTTTAACATGCAACATTCTAATTTCTTGCAGTTTAAATCTTTTGGTTTAACCCATCTTAAAACTTGTCCTATTAAATCACTGATGCAGAGATAAAGCTAAACACAATTTTGCAGGTTTGAAACACTTGCTTGATGTGTAAAAGGCCTTTAGCTTTAATCATAAATAAGTCATATATATTGATATTGTATGTTTATCCATGCGTTCCCTTGTCCTCAACAACATTATACGTAATGCACTGGTAGTATTTGTGGATAAATTGGTCTACAGAAGTTAACAAACCGCCAAAAAGTTGTTTGTGTTGCAATCGTTTCACAGGAGGAAGTATTTTGTGAGGGGATGAAGGATGTGTAATAGTATTTTGTGTTTTGTCTGCAGGATGGAGTGGCAGCCGGATGAACAAGGCCTCCAGCAGGTCCTGCAGCTCCTGAGAGACTCCCAATCTCCAAACACAGCCACACAGAGAGCTGTGCAGCAGGTATCCTCATCAACACAACTCTCTGTTTGCTGCCATTCACAGAACTCAAGGGATCCATGATATATGGGTGGTGTCGTGATGATGACCATACTGATACTAAGAATTTGTAGTATTTTTATTCAAGTGCCTCTTAATATGCTGTTTTAAAAATTCCTGATTTTGTTTTGAAGGTCTCCTGCAATAGGTTTTCATGCATCCAAGTTACTTGCTGCGTCACCTCTTTTTCACAATATCTATAACGGTTAAATAAAGGATTCAGTCTCTCTGTACTTGATTATAACTTTAATCCAAAATCATGTTTTTGATCATTGAAATTTGGATAAACAAAACATACAAAAGTTTTCGATTAACAATTTATTTGTATCATTGATAATTTAATAACACATTTAAGAATAATACAGTCCTATAAAATGTGTTTTCTTCAGAATTTATTTTTCTTTTTATCATTTAATACAAATATATATTCAAAAACAGTGGTAATCAAGTGAATGCATATGCTTTTATAATGCTTTTATTCTAAGTGCTTCACAACAGATTTACTAAATTAAAACCTGGACAAAAAATGAAATTCCTTAAGTAATGTTGATATTTTATTGTTATTATTTTGGGAAGTACATTCTGTTATACAATAGTAATATAGTTCTGTCAATATTTCTTCAAGTTTTTATTTTGATGGCTTGTAGTGAAGACCTTTGAGTTTTTCTCAAATTAAATGCTCTTAAATTCCTGGATTTGAATCTTTGCAGACCTTTCACATTCACAAACAGCTAAATTACACACTACATGAAAGGTAATATCCAAAAAAGCATAATGGGGGACTTTAAATTATACATATGTCTGACAGAGGCATTAGTATGAACATTGATATCATTATGTAACATTACACCCTTATTTATTCATTTGTGAACTGTAAACTTAGTGTGCCAGATTTCAAACTTTTTTTCAATGTACAATAATGTTTGGATACCTGATTTTTAAATGAGCCAAAAATATTGTCAACTAACGGCTTTGGGTCTTTTATTTCAGTACAGTTAAGTTAAATAGAAAAATGTTGGTAACTCTTTACAGTAAGGTTCCATATTATGTTATCATTAGTTAGTTAACTACATTAGTTAACGTGCTAAATCACAATGAAAACTACTTCTAAAAGCATGTTTTAATGTAATGGTAATTTCAACATTTACTAATACATTATTAAAATCTAAAGGTGTATCTGTTAATTTTTAGGGGACCTGAGCTGACATGAACTGACAATGAACGGTTGTATTTTATTACCTAATGTTAGCAAAGATTAATACTGTAACAAATGTATTGCTCATTGTTAATTCATGTTGGTTAATGCATTAACTAGCGTTAACTAATGGGACCTTACTGATAAGTGTTAAATATATTGTCATAATATAGATGAAATATACTGCATCTGTTTTTCTAAAATAGTGTCAATGTGCATGTTGAACTGCAGCTATTATTACAGTAAATAATATTCTTAATTTTCTCTCAGAATCTAGAGCAGCTGAATCAGTTTCCAGATTTCAACAACTATCTCATCTTCGTCCTGACGAGGCTGAAAACTGAAGGTTGGTGTCTGTTTATTTTTGCGTAAAGCTCACCTTATTGCATGTTCTCATATTACACACGTGTATGTGTTGTTCCATATGGTTTCAGACAGTCTTATTGCGACTGATTATATAAATGTCTGTTGCCTTTCTTCACACTCCACAGATGAGCCCACTCGATCCCTCAGCGGTCTGATACTGAAGAACAACGTGAAGGTTCACTATCAGAACTTCCCTCCTGGAGTCGCACACTTCATTAAGCAGGAATGTTTAAACAACATCGGAGACCCTTCCCCTCTCATCCGCGCCACTATCGGTGAGTCTCTCCGCGCGCTCTAGAGTAAGTCAAGCATCTACATGAACTCAAATGTTATTGACTGGAAATTGCACTTTACTTTTTAAAAACAAAAAATAAAGAAAGATATTTTTTTGAAAGCAAATATCAGTACGAATATTACTTTTTCTTACTGTGCATTATAATATTGTGATGCTTAAATGTAAGATTTCACAAATTAGTATGATTTTTTTTTATTTTTTTTTTACATTTATCGGTTAACAACGTGAAAATAATTACTGGTATCGGACCGAATTTTATTATTTGCGCGTCCCTACACAGCTAGCAGTTATCATATTGTTCTGTTGCTAGTATGCTCTCAGTATCAGGAAATGTGACGATTCTTGTTCTTTCTGTCTTCAGGTATCCTAATTACAACGATTTCCACCAAAGGGGAGTTGCAGACATGGCCGGAGTTGCTGCCCCAGCTGTGCAACATGCTCAACTCAGAGGACTACAACATCTGTGAGGTCTGTGCCTTGCCTCTGCTCTCTTCATAGCTGCCATAAAGGGATAGTTCACCCAAAAATGACAGTTCTGTCGTTTACACACCCTCATGTTGTTCCAAAACTGTAAGGTTCATCTTCGGCACTCAAAAGAAGATATTATAATGAGATCTGAGAGATTTATGTCGATCCGTTGAAAGAATATTCACCCACAACTCTGAAGCTTCATGAAGAGATTGTAAAATAAATCCATTTGAATTGAACGGTCAGACATGATCGCTTTATATAATGAACAGATTTTATTTAGGCTTTTATTTACATATAAGCATTGATCTGCAAATGTACATGGTGTATTCAGATTTGATAAATGGAAGGCATGCTTGCTTGAGAACCAGTTAGTTTTATTCTCGCGTCACGCCATCACGTTTTGTTCCCACGCCTCTGCAAGCACAGTTGAGCTTCCGCTTACCATATTTGAGTGCTCGTTTACTGATCAATGTTTAAATGTGAACAAACAATCCACTGTCCATTTAAACATTTTGCTGGACTGTAATGCATCTCCCCCTTTGAGAATTAGTTTATTCTGTTGATACTTTTGAAAAGTTTCTTAACCAAGTAAATCCAGACTTAGGCCGTGTGTCCACCAAAGCGTTTTTTCATGCAGCTGGCGTATAATTCCAATTGTTTTCAATTGGAGCGCCGCGTTTTTTAAACGCCATGAGCATAACGAGGCGCTGAGCGTGTATTTAATGCTCAAGCGCTGAGCGCCCAGCGTTTTTTAATGGTCGCCGAGAGTTGAAAACTGTTCAACTTTGGGTAAAACGCTGCGCTCATCACTGTCACTTTTTACACAGCCGTCCAATCACAGTGGAGGAGGGGCGGGACAAATACCACACCGACCAACTGTCACAACATTCTTTCTGTACAACTACATCAACCAGCAGAGCTAACCGAACAAAATGGATGAAAAATACATTTTTAGTATGAAACAAATTATCTACGAAATCAGTTACAAGTTATCTGTGCTGCGGATATTCTGTATCATAGCAACGAATCGTCTCAACTGAAAAAACGCAGCGCTGCCAAAACGCTCTCAAGCGCCCACAGCTAGGCGTTTTCAGCAGAGCGTCTAGCCGGCTTAAAACGCTTTGGTGGACACGCGGCCTTAGTCTTAAAAACATTATCTTAAACATTTAGTTTTATTTTTGAATAACCATACCTTACTCTCGCCATGAACATAGCCATAGAAGCTGGATCATATTAAGCAATCGTGTCTCTTCGGAAGACTTGGATTAAACCGAGTCATTCATTTTTTGATCGTAGGGGAATTACCACACAAATAGGTCAATATGCTCAACGAAGCCCCGGGGTCAAAGTTGAAGTTCAATCATTTGACAGTTTACTGAAGACAAAGTTCTCCACACTTCCATAGGCTGTAGAAAATGAGTAAGAGTATCCAGCCTCAAACTAACTCAGGATACAGAAACGCTAATACTTTCAGGCCTGGTTTCACAGACAGGGCTTAGATTAAGCCAGGATTAGGCCTTAGTTCAATTAGGGCATTTGATTAGCTTTTATAAACGTGCCTTAGAAAAAAAACATTACTGGTGTGCATCAGTGCAAGTTGGTTTCAGTCAAACAGCTCAATTATGGATTTTAGTCTGGATTAGTTTAAGCCATGTCTGTGAAACCAATGGATAATCAGTTGATGTCATTTCTACAGGTTCTGAAAGGGTCTCTTAAATTTCATTAAAAAATATTCTCAGTTGTGTTTTAAAGATTAACAAAACCATCTTATGGTTTTGGAACGATATGAGACTGGGTAACTGACGACAGAATTTTAATTTTTGGGTCAACTATTCCTTTTACCTAAACCTGTTTTTTTCCTCTTGCTCATTTATCCTGCTTTTCCTCTTCTGTTTTGTCTTGCACATTTTCTTATGCAAATGTGTTTGGAAATGATGCAAGACGTGGGCAAAGTGGTCGTGATGCTTCCTGTATCACATCCAGAAATGTTCTACACAGGTGTGTGTTGTATCTTAGTTTGGTCTTGTTCACTCACAGGGCTCGTTTGGAGCTCTACAGAAGATCTGCGAGGACTCGTCTGAGCTCCTGGACAGTGACGCTCTGAACCGACCCCTCAACATCATGATTCCCAAGTTCCTGCAGTTCTTCAAACACTGCAGCCCCAAGATCAGGTCAGTCAAGGGAAGGATGGGGTTACTTTTCATGTCCCGAATTCTGTTCTTGAATAAAACTTTGGCATATTTCTGGGAATCTAATGGTCGTTCATGTGGTTCTGCAGATCTCATGCTATTGCATGTGTGAATCAGTTTATCATCGGAAGAGCGCAAGCCCTGATGGACAACATTGACACCTTTATTGAGGTGAGCATGCTGGAATAATTTTATTAACATTATACAACCTATTTGGACAGTAATTATTTCTCAGTTATATACCTCAGTGATGATGTATGCATTCAGATGGTGATTTATTCAAGGTGCAGAAGCAATTTCTGTGATCCTATAGCCTGGTTGACACCAGACCCTTTTCAGTTGTAACTGAGAGTGGGTCTGGGGAAAGTTCATTCACAGCCCATTTCCAAAGGGGCGTCACCAATGGACGTCGCTCAAATGCCTCTGGGCGCAATTGGACAGACCTAAAACGAAATCCGAGCGATGAAGGAGATGACGCTTCAACGTCGCTGCGCTATTGTCATCGTGTAAAGCCCGCCTCAACGTTTGTGATTGGTGCCTCGATTTGGAAAAATTGGAAATGGGCTTGAATGGGCTCTTGGCCAGACGGACTTGAAGATCAAATCTCAAATTTGCCTGAAGTTCGTCAGGGTTTTCCCAGGCTAGTGATCCTATGAACATGAGAATAATGCTGCTCACGACTTCAGTCAGCTATTGTCAGTCTGTTATTGCTTGGACAGTTAATAGATTCATGTTTTATTTAATAAGAAGAAAATACAGCAGGTGGTTTTGGTTTCTGTCTGCAATAAAATGTAAATGTCAAAATGATCTTTCGTCCCCATGTGAAACTATTACCGCCTGAATACGCTATACTGTAATCGCTGTTTTCCTCCTTGGCTGTTACTCCAGAGTCTGTTTGCGCTGGCCGCAGACGAGGACTCGGAGGTGCGCAAGAACGTGTGCAGGGCTCTGGTCATGCTGCTGGAGGTGCGAGTTGACCGACTCATCCCTCACATGCGCAGCATCGTTGAGGTAGGAAGAACTTAATGACCCAGAGGTTGTGTACATGTTGACCCATCAGAGATGCTGATGATGTTGACTGTTCCTGCAGTACATGCTGCAGCGCACACAGGACCCGGATGAGAACGTGTCTCTGGAGGCCTGTGAGTTCTGGCTTACGCTGGCTGAGCAGCCCATCTGTAAGGATGCCCTCTCTGGACACCTTGCACAGTAAGTGACCTTTCTCTTTGATGTCAAGAGTCATGCAATAAGTGCGTTTGCTTCGGATGTCAACCGTACAACGAGACGTGAAATGCAGAAGACGAGGAAAAAGTCGGTTTTATGCTTTTGTGAATCCTTGACCATTTGATTCACACCAAGTCCAAATGATGCTTGGTCAACATAAAACTTAGCCAGGCATTAGCAGCCAGTTTAACTTCTGTAGTGTGACTTATTTCCATGTGTTTTATTTTTTATTTTGTTTTTATAAAATGCAGTGGTAAATAACTCTCAGGAATTTGAGAAAAAAATTGATACCAAAATGAATTAGTTACATATTTTATTGGACTGTATTATATAGTATTCCTTAATATATTTTTTGTTGTTGTTTTTTTTGTTTAATTTATTTTGATAAACAATATAGCAGAATCTCAACCTGTTGGCACATTTCTATTGTTCTATTTCTAAACAGGATTTAGCATTTGAACTTCCTGTCTGTTGCAATAGAGATCATCTCATGTTTCCTTTATTGTCAGAGATACTCTAGACTATTTCACATCCGTCTTATACCTCAAGTATCTTGATTACTAATTTTGACTTCCTGTCTTTAACCTCCCTTAGACTAGTTCCTGTTCTGGTGAACGGGATGAAGTACTCTGAGATTGACATCATTTTGTTAAAGGTTAGTTACTTTGCTTCATAATCATAAGTTCTACATCAGTCTGGCCTCGGGTATGATTATAGCATTATTCCTGATTTTCTCCATGATTTTCAAGTATTCATACTGTCTGACCCAAGGCCTTTGACTCTGTCATTGCTGTCCAGAATTGACCAGCTGTGTTTCATCACATGGTGACTTTCTACTTCCTGTTTAGGGTGATGTGGAGGAAGACGAGGCCGTGCCGGACAACGAGCAGGACATAAAACCTCGCTTTCACAAGTCTCGTACGGTCACCCTTCGCCACGAAGGTGATGAAGGGGAGGAAGGAGAGGACAGTGATGATGATGATGACGACGACGACGACAGTCTCTCTGACTGGAATCTACGTAAGTGTTTTAAATGAGAAACCAACCTGATGCTGGGGAAATATTGCCAATTTTTTAAGCAAATAGCACATACTTGGTGTTTTCTGTGGAGATGATTACACTCATAAATGTCATGAATATCAGTGATGTTTCATTACTCATACTGTCTGATCCACAAAGCTGGCAGTTAGATTGGTGCTTGGAGAAATCCAAGAGGTCTAACCCTGTTCATTTGCTCTGTAGGTAAGTGTTCGGCAGCCGCCCTTGATGTCCTGGCAAATGTGTTTCGGGATGAGTTACTGCCCCACCTGCTCCCTGTGCTGAAGGAACTGCTGTTCCACCCGGACTGGGTCAGTAAAGAGTCTGGTATCCTGGTGCTTGGAGCCATTGCTGAAGGTATAGTCCACTGGATGAGGACGTGTAAAATGTAACCCTCTTTCTACTAAACCCTGACTTTGTTCTGACTTGAAGGCTATAATACAGCTTACTAAATGCTATATGTGCTGTGTACTGCCCACTATTTTTAAAAAGACAATGAAATAATTTTTGAACAGTAATGCGCAATATAGTGAGGTCATGTGATAGTGTAGCATATTTAATTCAAGTTGCAATTTGGTAATTTTTTTTTTTTTTTTTTGTGGTAATTTAATTAGTCACTTTGGCAAAATGTAAAAGGTAATTTGGGTATTCATTAGGGTTGAAGTATTGTAATGTTTAACATTTAAATATATATTTTTGTACAATTTTGGGGGGGGAGATTGGCAAATATTTAATTCATAGCAAATCTGTAAAGGCTAAATGTAAAATGGATGAACATGCACACCACTTCTATTTAATATCCAAATTGACAGCAAAACAAGTTCACAATACACACGAGATCACAATATAGCACAGTTTTATGTACTTGTACACTAAACTGAATTACAACATTATTATATAATATTGCATCTTTAGGACCTTGGTCATTTCCACCCCTATGTAAAATGCATACTAAATAATATGTGTACTATGCACTTTATATATATATATATATATATATATATATATATATATATATATATATATATATATATATATATATATAATCTGTTCAAAAGTTTGGGGTCAGTAAGATTTTTTAAATATTAATATTTTAAAAATGTAATGTTTTTAAAATGTCTCTTTTGCTCATCAAGGCTATTTATTTTAGCAAAAATACAGTAAAGAGTAAATTTAATTAGAATTTTTTTATACATTTAAAAATGTAATTTATTCCTGAAAATGAATTTTCAGCATAATTACTCCAGTCTTTAGTCACATGATCCATCAGAAATCATTCTAATATGAAAAATATTTTTTGAGAATAGAATGTTCAAAAGAACAGCATTTCCTTTTAAATAGAAGTCTTTTTTTTAACATTAGAATTGTCTTAACTGTCACTTTTTATCAATTAAATGCAACCTGGCTAAAGTATTAATTTCTTTCAAAAGATATATATCTGACCTCAAACTTTTGAACTGTAGTGTATGCTCTGCAAAAATATTTGAATGGAAGGATGACTTTTCTGACCCTGTTCTCTCTCTCGTCCCCAGGCTGTATGCAGGATATGGTGCTGTACCTGCCTGAGTTAATTCCTCACCTGATCCAGTGTCTCTGTGATAAGAAAGCACTGGTCCGCTCCATCGCCTGCTGGACTCTGAGTCGCTATGCACACTGGGTGGTCAGCCAGCCACCCGACTCCTACCTCAAACCCCTCATGACCGAGTTGCTCAAACGCATTCTTGACAGCAACAAGAGGGTTCAAGAGGCCGCCTGCAGGTGTGTTTGACCCGCTGTTGACGAGCATCCAGTTACTCCATCCAGACCAATTCCTAAATGACTATCCAACCATGTCTGCTAGGGGTGTAACAATACACTCGTGTCACAATTCGATACAAATCACGATACTGAACTCGATATGATACTATCTTGATATTTTAAGCCAATATAAGTTTTTGTACTATTTATCATTATTATTGTTATTATTATTTTATTATAATATTATTATTCCCCATTGCATTATTATACATTATATTCAACATGCATAGTAGTTTAATGTAGTAATGTCACTGAAACGCATGCTTTTATCAATGCAGGCATTAGTTGGATCTCTTACAGACTCGCTATTAATGCATTGTATAAAAATAAACCATCTAAAACGCTTTGAATAATCATGCTAAAAGTAAATGTGATATGGTGATTTAAATGAAGTTTGTGGTTTCACTTTTGAGTTCCAGTGCATGTATCCTCTTCAGATGATCAGTGCAATCAATCGCAGTTCTAATCGCAAGAAAGCGTGTCAAAATGACTATTGCAGTAACTGTAAATGGTTGGTTCATCAAAAAAATGCTAATTTTGCATTTACTCAACCGTTTTCACCTGTCACACAAGCGATTGAACATACATTTTGTGCTTAATGGTTTAAAATCACATTTTCTGTGAGCACTTTGGATGTGTCTGTGCAGCACAGAAAACAATGCGCAAGAGGAATTAAAATTAGTTTCATAACAAGTATCGTAATCCTGACCTTAAGTATTTGATTCCAGAATTGGAATCGATTTTGACCTGTCATTAATGTTTTTAACCGCAAAAACACATTCTGTGTGAATGGCCCCTAAGGTGAGTTTCTGGTTTACAATGGTAATGCTGGTCACCTCGTCTGGCAAAGATTGTGTTCCGCTGGTTTATCTGGTTGGCCAGTCAGAGCTAGAAAGTGCCTAAAATCCTCTTAAACGCATCAAACCAGACATTTCCCTGCTGAAACATCTGTAACCAGTCACCTTTCAGTTAGGAAATGTGTTTCTGAAGATGTCGGCACGTTGAGCTAATACAGATCCTTTTTCTTCCCATCAGCGCATTTGCGACCCTGGAAGAGGAGGCCTGTACGGAGCTGGTTCCCTACTTGAGCTTCATTCTGGACACACTGGTGTTTGCGTTCGGCAAGTACCAGCATAAGAACTTGTTGATCCTCTATGATGCCATCGGAACCCTTGCTGACTCTGTCGGACACCATCTTAACCAACCGGTAAGATCATGTTCATTTTGAGCATGAACATGATTCTTGAACGTTTTCGGTCTTTAATGTCTTTTTTGTTGCTGAGCAGGAATACATCCAAAAGCTCATGCCCCCTCTGATTCAGAAATGGAATGAGTTAAAAGATGAAGACAAAGATCTGTTCCCCTTGTTGGAGGTAAAGTACTTCTGCCCTTTTGGATTGTTTGATATTCATACTTCAAAGACAGAAATGTCTTAAGAATATGTCCCTTTTTCCTTGTAGTGTCTGTCTTCAGTGGCCACAGCACTGCAGAGTGGTTTCCTGCCTTACTGTGAACCAGTTTACCAGCGCTGTGTCACCCTGGTTCAGAAGAACCTCGCTCAAGCCATGGTCAGTCGACATGCACGCTTGTTTGAGAATGAACACCATAGCATGTTGTCTAGTTTATTCCCTACATCTGTTTCTCCTGTTCTTGTTGTAGATGTATAACCAGCAACCTGACCAGTATGAGTCCCCAGATAAAGACTTCATGATCGTGGCCCTTGATCTGCTCAGCGGTCTGGCCGAGGGACTCGGGGCTCATGTAGAACAGCTGGTCACCCGCAGCAACATCATGACCCTGCTCTTCCAGTGCATGCAGGTACGGTTACATCGATTTGAGTTGGATATACCTTGGCTCATCCCAACTGATTTAGTGGTCTTGTAGTCTGGTTTAGTTTATCCTCAAGTGCTAAAATACCTGAAACTGAATAAACTAAACATAATAAACAAAAAATAATGAAAATTATAATGATAGAAAATGACAAACACATCAAAACTAAAGTTTAATTCTTTATTTTAAATGTAATTAAAATCAAATTCAAAATATTAACAAAAACCAATAGTATCTCAATGATACAAACACTGTATATAATAATACACACTTGCAAATATTACATATAAATATTATCATAAGTATTTATGTGGTTTTATTAAACCACACTTTTAAAATACATAATGTAATATACATAATATAAACAATCAACTTATGTATAACAAGATCCTGCAGAGGGCACACTTTACTGCATGATCAAATCCAGGCGTTTCTCAAGACCAAGTATGCAAAGTTTGGTGGTTTGGACTTGGCAAGTTCGACTCAAGAGTACAATCTCTCGAGAACAGAAGTCTGGTAATTCTGCAAAAGGAAACAGCAGCGTACTTGATAACGTCACTCACCTCGCCTTGGCTACGGTTATCCTCACTGCATACAATAAAATTAAATATGACATAAAACACCACACTGCCTCTATTTGTTTATTTTAAAAATCTTAAACTACAACATGTGCATACTTGATTTTCTCTCTCATATTTATAACAATATAAAATGCAACCCTGCCTTTGTTTCTTTTTTTTTTTCTTTTTTATGAAAACGAAAAATGTGGTTTAGGCAATATGTGCACATATACTCTGATTATCTTAGCTGTATGTATAATAAAATAAAATGCGACAAAACACAAACCTTTCTCTTTTCATTTTCTTTTTAAAAATAAAATATGTGCACATATAATCCGATTATCTTCACTATATGTATAATAAAATGAAATGTAACATAAAAAAGAACCCTGTCTTATTTTGTTAGATGTCAGTTTTAATGAGCAATAATAGCCATTATAAAAGTATAAGTATAACGTGTAAGACGTTAATACAATATAGGAAATAAATACAAGCAAACAATTCAGTCAAACGTACAAAGGCAGCGCTCTAGTACAATGGTGTATATATAAAGTTATATATATATATAATATATATATATATAAATAATTATAGAAATGCTAATTATGTGCTGTATGAACGATGCCTAACTGGTTTATTTGTCATATAATTAAAGGACACCATGCCAGAAGTGCGACAGAGTTCGTTCGCTCTCCTAGGAGACTTGACGAAGGCGTGTTTCCTTCACGTCAAGCCATGCGTCGGTGAGTTGTGTTCTTTGACATACTGAGTAAAGCCTGACAATTGGAGAGCCGGTTTCTCATGCTAGCTGTTGCTTGTGTGCGTGTTGTGCTGGTCAGTTTGTCATTGTTGTCCGTTTACCCTCTCCAGCTGAGTTCATGCCTGTCCTGGGTGTCAATCTCAACCCCGAGTTCATATCTGTGTGCAACAATGCCACGTGGGCCATCGGAGAGATCGCTATTCAGATGGGTGAGTGTTTATGTACACACAACTCCCACCCATATACAAAATATTCACTGCGGTGCAGTTTTTTTCTCTGAATAACATTGTGATTCTGCAAATCGGATATCTGTCCTGTGTTTGGGGCAGCCATACAAAGTTTTTTATTTTTAATTTCTTTTTAATTTTAGATAGTATTGCTCACTCACTGTGTGGATTTGTTTGCTTATTTACGTATGTATTTATTAAATTGCTTTGCGGGAAAAGATGCAAGGAAAATGCTTTTGAAATGGGTTTGTTACTCCTGATTGTGACTCCATCTAGCAGTTAGTTGTGCAATTGACCTATGGCTAGGCCACGCCCCCTCCACTCACTTGGACAGTCAACATTCGGTGACAGGCGCTATATTTAGTTATGTTTAAGAGGAGTAAAAAGGCTACATGTTTTGCTTAAAAAAAAAAAAAAAAAGTTCCCCAGTTGTTTTGGTAGAAAGTTGTCTAAAATGTTGTGCTTTAATATGTAATTAATGGTTCATGATCAAATTAAATATGTATTGGTCTAAGTTGCATACGTTTCCAGGACAAGCCTTTTTACCATCTTTACCAAGAGTACCTCCTCTCCGTTAGTTTGGTGCTACAGTATTTACATGAATCATTCAGCACAACACTGCTAACATTTGTTATCTCGGTTATTTACAGATACGTTAATGAAGCTAAGTGACATGATGTACAACGCAGCTAGAAGCTAACGTTAACGTTTTCTAATGTTAGGCTAACGTTACGTTAGAGATGTTAAAAATAACGTTCAAATACGTTGTTGACTTAACGTTACCTTAGAACAGATGTAGACATCCTTGTTTAATTTATCCACGTTTAGTTGGTGTTGTGGTCTACCGCATAACTTAATCCAGAGCAGACATATCTCGGTTGAGATGTGGCTTAATTTGGAAAGGGTAAAAAATACACACTGTCGCCCAGCCTCTCGGGATACCTAGTGTCGAAGTTGCATGTACTCTATGCACACCGTTTGAACATTTTAAACTTAAAATGACAAAAAACATATAAAAACGAATGAAAACTGATTAACTGCAATGCATTTCAACGGATGTGGAAGCAGAGAATGTCCGAGTGTATTGGGAGCTATGCGCACTGTGATTGGCTCATCGCGTTTGGGGGTGTGGCTTAGCCATAGGTCAATTAATACTTCTGTCAGATCGTTTTTTTTGGGCCACATTTAAGGAATCCGCTTTTATCATTAATCTTACATTTCTTTTGTCTGGTGTTTTTCCAGGTACGGAGATGCAGCCTTTTGTGGCCTTGGTTCTCAATAACCTTGTGGAGATCATCAACCGACCTAATACACCCAAAACTCTACTGGAGAACACAGGTGATTAGATCTAGCATGAACAATTCACACAATCACTGTAATAAAATCACACTGAATGTATGATGAACAAAAACAGACATTCGAATCCTGAATTGCCTGTAGAAACAGTTCTTCTGATTTGTGTGGCTTTGACTGGTGCTAATTTTTAGCTTGAAACTTTGAGATGTGCTCATGTCCCTTTTTTTGTGCTTTTAAAACAGCCATTACGATTGGTCGACTGGGATACGTGTGTCCACAGGAAGTTGCCCCCATGTTGGCACAGTTCATTCGCCCCTGGTAAGACGTTGATTGAACCATTGAGTGAATCTTATGTGTGAACTAGTCCTGTTTTCATGCGTCTTAAACTATAGAGTCTAACGAACCTCTCCATTAACATCCCTTTTTTTTATTACGTAGGTGCACGTCACTTAGAAACATTCGGGACAATGAAGAGAAAGACTCCGCCTTCAGAGGCATTTGCATAATGATTGGGGTAAATCCGGGAGGAGTCGTACAGGTGAGAGGGGAACCAAATCCATTGTCCAATTGGAGATTATTTAAAATGTAATGATTAAATTTATAATTTAATAAAACGTACTTGCTGTATAGCAATATCAGAAATGAATGCATTCATTACTTCAATAGATCATAACCCCAAAACCTTGATTTATTTCTGCAACAATATTACGTATGTCTTAAATATTGCTGTAGTAATATATGTGACCCTGGACCACAAAACCAGCCTTAAGTAGCACGGGTATATTTGTGGCAATAGCCAACAATACATTGTATGGGTCAAAATGATCGATTTTTCTTTTATGCCAAAAATCATTAGGATGTTAAGTAAAGATCATGTTCCATGAAGATATTTTGTAAATTTCCTACCATAAATGTATAAAACATTTGTTTTTGTGAGTGAATGCAGCACAATCGCGAACATAAATGAACAACTTTAAAGGCGATTTTCTCAATGTTTCGATTTTTTTTGCACCCTCAGATTCCAGATTTTCAAATAGTTGTATCTCGGCCAAATATTGTCCTATCCTAACAAACCATACATCAACGGAAAGCCTATTTATTCAGCTTTCATGTGATATATGAATCTCACTTTAAAAAAAATTGACCCATTTGTGGTCCAGTGTCACATGTAACGTGTCTTATTCAAAAATGTTAATTAACGGAACATTGAGTGATAATAATTTAAAGTGATTTCTGTCATTTTGACAGACCATAAATATCTCTTAGCAGGGTTTACTGGAATGTTTCTTAAGCAGGAAAATAGAAATTGGAAGTGAAAAGGGGAGACAATTACATTTTAAAGCATCCGTGTGAAAAACCTCAAAACGAGATTCTTATGCCTAATCCCATGAATAACACTGGAATGCATGTCACGGTATTAAATGTTCATGTTGCGATAATTGCTGAAGCTTTTATCACGGTGTACGTTATCTTGAAATTGAAATAAGTTGCAAAAAAGTGTTGTCATACCATAACAGGTTTAATAACTTTTTTCCTCATAACAGTACTGAACATATAAATACAATAAAGCAATATACAAAATGTATAAAGTAAACAAATGTTTCTGACGTGTTAAAGATATAATCAAAAATATAATTGGCAAAGAATAAAGAACAATAGATAACACTTTACAATAAGGTCTCATTAATGCTAGTTAAGGCATTAACATTAACAATGAGCAATAGCTAGATTTGTTACAGAAGTTATTATTTTTTGTTAATGCTAGTTAAAAAATACAACTGTTAGTTCATGTTAGCTCAGATCCATTAAATAATAGTAACAACTTTAGATTTTAAAAATATTATTAAATGTTGAAATGTACAAATCGTGCTGTTTCAGTGTCAACAACAAAAGGTGATGGCACTAGAGTTTAGTCCGGGTGTTGCCTAACAGTGAAACTGCATGATTAACCATGAGTGAAACAAAATTTGATAACTGATAAGCACTGCCATTTCTGTTGCTTTTGCTTATGAGAATTTATATATTATATATTTCTTACCTGTTAGTCATGTAGGAAGGGCACAGGTAAATATGACATTTATTATGGGTTTATGTGAGGATAGTTTTAAGTTCACTTAAATTAAAAGTTGTTATTTTTTTAAGCCTAATAAATATTGAATTGATAGCTTTCAATTACGCTGTAATGTTGAATGGATATAATGTTTAAAATTTTGGAAAACATTTTCATACAGACATCAGTAGCTGTATTAGTATCAGTAATACTGGCCTTCATCATAGATGGAAAGAAAGAAAGAATCTTTTTTTTGCTTTGACACAGGACTTCATCTTTTTCTGTGATGCTGTGGCCTCCTGGGTAACTCCAAAAGACGACTTGAGGGACATGTTCTACAAGGTACGAATGCGCTTCTTCAGTAACTATAAACTTTGATTTGATGGGTTTACAGTTGGCAAGATAGAAGCGCTATGTTTCAACAGCATTTGTCCATATCCTCTCTAGATTTTGCATGGCTTCAAGGATCAGGTTGGCGAGGATAACTGGCAGCAGTTCTCAGAACAGTTTCCACCACAGCTGAAGGAGAGACTTTCAGCCTGTTATGGTGTGTAGATGCCGCCCCTGCTGACATGAGATTCTACTATTAGGTGAGAATAATCTCAGTGATGAAGTAAAATTTCGAAATCAAGCATGGAGAAACATCGAGCCACCTTTTTTACTTGCAGGTCAAATCTGCGGGAGGGTTACTGTCTGTTTGTGGGAACTACCTGCTGTTGGAGCCAAAGACGTGTGATGGTTTGCGATCTGTTGTGATCCTACTTCCTGTAGTGAAAGAGGATTTGAGAGGGTTAATGTGAAATCAACCATTTTATTGTCACACTTTGGCTTCTTACTCGCTCATAACGGGAATGAAACCTGAAGCTCAGGGATCTTGATCGGGTGGGAGGGATCGTTCAGGCAAGATTCACCAGCTGCTTATTGGACAAAACGACGCCATTCAGTAGTCCAGCCTTAGCAAAGCATGGCTTCTCAGCTAGATGCCAAAAGCACACACACACACACACACACACACACACGGAAAATGCAACGAGCGGCATACATGCTTAAGGCAAACTGCCTGAACAAAATGAGTTTTTCTCAGAGATCACCCAAAAATGAAAAGTTTTCATCCTTTTGTTACTCAAAATTACATTTAACTCATCTGTGAGAAGTTGGTTAGCACAATCTTTTGCATAAAACAAAAAAGTGGATTATATCTCCAAACAGGACAAATGTTCGCATTTAAGAGTAGTTATGCAGTGTTTGAGAAGCAGGCGATGTTTCTGAAGCCATGCAGTGTGTGAGAAACAGGCTGAAATTAAGTAGTTATTCACTGAAAATGTTGCTCAATAATTTAACACCGTATGTACTTCAACCTTACTAACTTTTATTGTATATTCTTAGACCTTTTATAATTCTGTAGTCATTACCCACTTTTGTGTTTTATGCAAATTTTCATTTTTGGGTGCACTTTCACTTTAAAAGTTATTAGTTTTGCTGGTAATTGTTTAACACGTGTTGGCTAATGACAAAAGCATGCAAACATTATGACATAAGTACATATTTCTGCATTTTCTGCCTGCTTTATTTCTTTCCGCGGCGGCACATTACATTGAGCTATATTTTCATTCCATGAACAAACTGCTTATAATGCATTGATAATTCTGCTGTAGTCTGTAAGAACCATAATGGAGTTTGGTCACGTGATGTTTCATAAAGCGGATACTTAGTTTTGTTTTCTTTTTTTGGTTCATCTAAAATGCATGGCAAGAAGGGCAATGAGGTTTCTTTACAAAGTAACTAACAAGTAATCTTTTTCCGGTTTGATCGATGTGATCTATTTAAGCATTATTCCTTTCGTGTTGCAAACATCACATGTAAAGATTGATCTAAGAAACCTTGCACCAAGAATTTACTGTAGAGATTGAGTGTTTGCCTCCGTTGCTTTTAAAATAAATGATAGGGAGTTAAATAACTATAATTCTTAAGGAACTTTAGTTTCTGGCGTAATTGATAAGCACTTTCTCTAGTAAGGAGTCGGACTGTCAGGTTCCCCTTCATAAGATGGGGAACTATTGAAGTTATGAGTAAGAATGCTTGGCTTGTGTAAGGACAATCTAACATGAGTGATAAAGCGGTTTCTTTAATGAGCTTTGATTTAACACTGGGTATACTTTTAGCAAAGAAAACTAGCCTGTGTTATAGCATGTAATGTGGTAAGATTCTTCTACACGATATGCAATTGTTCTTTTAGACAGACTGATGAATTGTGTGAAAACGTGCAGTATAGGTGATCAGGAGTAAAAATAAAATAGAAAAATGTTATTTGATTTTAAGTATCATGTAATTGGAAGTACATTGCTCTGTTGATGGGGTTTAGGAAAGGGTTCCCAAATCTTTTTTCCCCCCTTCTTTTTAGTTGTTTTGATCATGCTTAAGCTGTTGTCCTGGTTTTAAATGCCTGTTAAAGCAATATGCATGTTATTCTCTACGAAATGAAAGTTGCATCTTAAGGTTTCTTCTCTCATCATTAAACACTAGCTCTGACAATCTCATTTTTAAAATGTATACATTTTTTGTAAGCTGCTCCACCCCTCTAGGGTTTTATTTTTATTTTTTTTTATTTTTTTTTGTAAAAGCCTATATTCTAATATTTAGACTATTTCAAAGATTTGGTAAAAAAAAACTTTGTTTAAAATGGGATGCGACCTACTTTAACATTTAATTAAAGAAAACTGAAGTTTAACCTTAAATAAAAAAAAGTGTAAATGCAAAGTGGATATTATTGAAAATTGTGTGTTCCTATTTTACCATCATGCTGTTAAGTATTTAGAATTGGAAAAAAAAAGCCTCAATTTCTAAATGATTAGTGCACAGATGCATTTGCTCCAGTTACTGTAATAACAATATGCTGCCAAGCAGACCTGTGTTCCTCCAAGACCGTGGTATCTTTTTATTTTATTTTATTTTTTATTTTTACTTTTTCATTTAACGTTGATTTTAAGTTTGTTAATATAGTTTTGTTTAATATATTTTATTTTGTGCACATGCACAAAGATTTTTTTAGACTTTAAAAGTTTTTTTTTTACTTTTGATTTCTTTTTGTTTAAAGAATTTAGTCAGATTTTAAAGGACAAATGCATTTAGCTTATGATTTTCAGAAAGTCTGCTGAAGCATTGCTTTTCCTACCCCTTTCCCACTCTTTTTATGTTGACTTGTTTTTCAGTGATCACCTTTCTTTAAAATCTTTGAATGGGGAAATAAACATTTTCTGTCCAATTAAAACAAATTGTGGTCTCTGATTTTTAACTTTAGCTGTCCAGCTGCTGACAAAATGACCTCTAGACTCACTGGAAGCGGCCTCGAAAAGGTGGCAAAACTACATGAACATATGCATACATGCACGTAAAGTGATTCCACTCAACTTAATTTTTGCAATTACACATGGTTTATTTACTTAATAAATTTAAGGCAACTGGTTTCCTCACTTTTTTTTTTAAGTTGTCAACTGATTACAGTGAAAACATTTCTCTATACTGTACTGAATGCCAAATAATTTGTCTTTAGTATGGGATAACTGAAACCACTGACCCCACCTACTATAATCTGCAAATTATCTAAATGTTGGATTGTTATACATTCAAAAATTACTCGAACCAGTTATACATATTGTCCGTCACAAAAGCTCTCCTCAGTGATCAGCATTATTATCATGTAAATGCAAATCAGACACTGGTGTTGACCATTCTAATCAGACATTTAAAAATATACATAATAGCTACATCTTTTCTATTTTTAAAACCACTTATGCATTGCTTTCTAAATTGGTGAATAACTCAGTATAATTAAAATCTCTTGCTTCATTACTGCAAAGTTACGTCACCTGAACGTCACCACAATTCAGCCAATCAGCGAGCACTTCCTATCTCTACGCCACACGTTCTCTCGGGAACCGTTTCCTGCTGACGTTCTGTTTACTCTATCATTTTAATGGATTTGATTTCTCAAACAGAAGAACTTCTGCAGCCTGTGTTAATTAACCGCTAATAAAATAATGGGGAGGTGTGCATGATGCGCTCTTCTTTGTTAATGCATTGTATTTGCGCACGAGCTCCGTTGCTGATAGTGAGGACGTTATAAGAAAACAGTCTCGTGCTTTCCTAACGATATCACTTCTCTTTACCTCTAGAGTTGCTTTAAACGGCGACAGGTGAGCCTTTCTGTTAGCAAAATAATGTTTTTACAAAGTTGTCTGATTGTGACATATTTGCTGTGGTAACAAACACTTGAACATTGAAAAATCTATACTGATAAAATCTGCCTGACAGCTGAGTGAGTAAATAAAACATTAACAACGGTTGTTTCTAGTCATATTACACTAGCCGCCTTTTGTCCCTTTGGCAAAATTGTGGTGTATTAAATATTAAAACAGTATTTTCTTTCCTCAGGGTGGTGAAATTTCAGGTTTGAGGGTTGTGTTTGTTGCTTCGAGATGGCTGGGGGCATTACAGAATCAGGGGAGCCTTACTCACCATTTGTAAGTATTACTTCTGACTGAGTTGTAGCACATGGAGTTGATATTGATTAACATTTTTGAATTACTTTACTTAATCACACTGGTCAGTTTAACTGTTCCGCACACTCAGCTGTTTGTGTCCTTAGAAAAAGGCATGTGACAATACCGTAGTACTGAAAACTATCATGTCAAGTTGTGTCATGTCAGTCATGCATGTGATGTGATGTTTTTTTCTGTTGCTCTGTAATGAAAGGCTTGTGAACTGCATTGTTGAAAAAGTTAAATATGTGATGACCTGTAATTAAAGCAATTGATAGACATGGCTGAAATGTAGTTCTATGTTTTTCAATTATGTAAGGTAAAGTTGTCATGAGTTTTTTAGGTGCCTTTATGTCATTTGGAGTCATGTGATTTAAACCACACACGTTGTGTTACTCATTTAAAGAGGAAATGAAAGCTCAGGAACAGGGAGAAACATGCTTTAATGACTTGAATCAGCAGAAAGCAGTGCATGATCCAGACTAGTGTGTTTTTGGCATTTAGCCTTGTGGTTTCCGTGAACTAATTTTCCCATCTGACAATATGGGAAAATGGCTAGACATTTGTGCAAATTAATTGTTAAATTGAACAGCAATAAGGATATCTTTAGTCTTTAACACATTAGCTTTTCCTCTAAACTAATCTATATGGGGCTTTAGGACCTACTTTTATTTTTTTTAGACAGTTCAAGACATAAATAAGAGCCTGCAAATCTGTTTGTAATCCAAAAAGTATTCTTGTTGCTCCCAAAATACCAAAAATGTGCTTTGGTTTTCATTTGCAAACTCTTTGAAAAGAAACACCTTGAAATAAGCCAAAATAAATCAATACGTTTAAAGTAAGGTACGTAATGTGTCAGTGTTAGAGTACAGTTTTGTTTTGCTCACATTTGTTAATTTGAAACATTTTTTTCAGGCAATCATAAGGCAGATACTCATCGCTTTCTAATGGCATTGACAGTAGAATACTGTATGTCAAGCTCATGACTAATATTTCAGCTGATGTTATTGATTTATGTGATTTTGTGTACTCAAGTGGGAGAAAATGCAGTGCTGCTCCAATGAGTTATCACATACATCAGCTTATTAAAAATGCATGATGGTGAACAATTCCAGACATAATCTTTACAAGAAAGACAGATGATGCATAATGGGAACTTTGTGTGATAAAACCTCAGTGCATTGTAAAACTTAAGTGCTTGTTATACATTTTAATTTTATCTGTGATCTCTGAAAACTTTGAATCCGCTGTAGACGTGTTTGTTTTGTGTTTTTATAGGTTGGCCTGGTGTACATGTTCAATCTAATTGTTGGCACTGGTGCCCTGACCATGCCCAAGGCCTTTGCAGCAGCTGGCTGGGTAGTCAGCGTCTCCCTCATCACATTTTTGGCTTTTATGAGGTATGCTCTCTCCCTAGGTTTTTTTTTTTTTTTTTTTTTTTTTTCTCAATCCATCACAATCTCTTTCTTTCTCCCTTTTTCTCTGTTAAGGCTGCCAATACCAGCTTTCAACAGGTGTTTGTTTTGAGTCAGTATATAAACCGTACGGGTGTGAATCTTCACTGGTCTCACGATTCAATTCGATTGTGACTATCACGTCAACGATTTGATTCGATTTGATTCGATTTTCAGTATTACTGCACATAGCTACGTTTTCATCAATGAATACAAGCAGTCAGATATATGAACTCCCTTTTTATTTGATCTGCTCCAAGAAAGTACACTTACTAAATGTAGCGAACATCAAATAAAACTTGTGTCTGAACACAGCACACGACAGGAGCATTTAGAACTAGTAAATACTAAAAGTGCATGAGACAGTCAAGTAGAGTACTTGAGTTACAATAATGCTTACACACACACACACACACACACACACAAAGTAAATGTTAAAATAGTAGGTGCTTTTTTTATTATTATTATTATTATTTGGTTTTTGTGGTTCACCTCCCTCTGGTGACGAATGATGTCAGAGAAATGTCAGTAGGCTATAATCGATTATGGTCCATTTCTTCATCGATGCAGAACTGTCCGCTTCTGCATCGCGTTGCGTTGTAGAAACGATTAATTTCAACACCCCTAATGAACCATCCTTGTTTACACTGCCAAAGCATTGGGAAATAGTACACACACAAACACACACGCTGCAGTGTCATCAATGATTCATCAAATTTATTACAATGCACAGTTTTGGGTACAAGTATTGTTTTCAATGTACATATTTTGGGAATAATTGGAAAAAAACAAAAACAGTGGCCCCAAGGACACTTAAAAAGGTCTGAATTAGGTTGCATTATAAAACAAAATGTAGGGCTCTGTCTATTCTATTTTTGGATTCCATTTTAATGGCTTAAATATTTAATCATTCATTTATCATTTAAAAGATAATCCAGTGAAAATTGAACTATTCCTTTTATTATCTTTTTTTTGCGCTGCACAGCAGAGGTTCAAGGCCCATTCGCACCAAGGATGATAACTTGGCTATAATGATAGCAATAAAGATATAGTTGCACAAATTGTTCTAAATGTAAAAGAATAGCAGTCCAATACTAATCTCAATCCATCCTGCTTTGAAAAGCTCGAGCGTTTAAAGCGGCAGATGACACAATTGTAGCAAGTCCTTATAATAAATAGCATCCATACCAATGCGGCGTATGATTCTAATAGTTATTATTGTAGTTATCTTTATAGTTACCGTTCTAGGTGGGAATGGCCTTTACGGTTCAAAATAAAAATTGTGGAATGTCCTTAAAGTTAATAAACTGTATTATTGTTATTACTTTGAGAAGTAATACTAATATATATATTTTTTTTTAATTTTCATATTGTTGTTTGCGTTCTACTAGTTGCTGTTTTCTTATTGCTGTTGCGCTTGATTATTCAGGGGGTTTGACATATCAGGTTTAGGAGGCTGTATGTATTAGATTTCCAATCTTTTCTGGTGGTCTACCAAATGGGGTCAGAATGGGTCTCAAATTTGAGATGTGTAATTCTGTCTCTACCTCATGTTGTGTTCAATAAGAGCACAGCATGTCGTCTTTTGGTCTTCTTTGCATGCTATTTCTCTCTGTCACCCGCTCATCTTTAGCTGACCTCTCAACCTTGTTACTGCTGCCGCTGGTGCTGTGGCCATCAAAACACATTTATCACCCCTGCCAACCTGCCAGCTGTCTGAGCCACTGACAGAGCCCAGGGGAGAGTTATGAGTGTTTAGATGCAACGGAATGGAGCTGTATATCAATGAAACAGCTGAGGAAAGAAAGCAGACAACAGTGGTCTTTAAATACAGGTTATGAGTGGAGATGTCCGAATGAGAATGACGTAATGTATATGACATACAGTTTCTCATATTTTACACTAGGACTGAGTGATATATTTAAAGGGGTCGTGACACGAGAAATCAAATTTGCCTTGATCTTTCGACATATAAGAGTGCGCCTCTGTACAGACTTCAGAAGGATCCCAGCGTCAGAATCAAGTGGATGGTTTATTTTAATGGCATCCTGGATCGCGTTGAAGGATTTTATGTTTGTTCGGAGCATTTCGTTTCATATGCAATGACGTTAGCCAATCATAACAGACGCCGTTCACTGACAAGCCTTAAAGGAGCCACCCCTTAAAAACTGATAAAGAGGGTCAGAATGAGGGTTGAGAGTTTTTATGCATATATACACTACCGTTCAAAAGTTTGGGGTCGGTAAGATTTTTAATGTTTTCAAAAAAGAAGTCTCTTCTGCTCACCAAGGCTGCATTTATTTGATTAAAAATACAAAACAAACCCAGTAATATTGTGAAATATTATTTCAATGTAAAACAGCTGTTTTCTATGTGAATATATAGTAAAGTGTAATTTATTCCTGTGATCAAAGCTGAATTTTCAGCATCATTACTCCAGTCTTCAATGTCACATGATCCTTCAGAAATCAGTATAATATGATTATTTGATGCTCAAGAAACATTTATGATTATCATCAGTAGGGCTGCAACAACTAATCGATATAATCGATAATAATCGATTATGAAAATCGTTGTCAACGAATGTCATTATCGATTAGTTGCTCTGCTTGCGTCACGGGGAGCATTTACTGGTGATTGGTTGAAACAGGCCTATCATGATGCGGCACACACGCACACACACGCAAGGTCTCTCTCCCTGTGCCGCTCTGTTGTGCGCGCGCTACACAGTTTGGACTTTGGAGCACTCTCTTCTGTCTCGCATGCGCTCTCTTGCTTGCACACTCTAGATTCCAGGAGTTTGAACTAATTTGCGGGCATCAGGGAGCCGCTATCAATATGCGGGAGACTCCCGGAACTTCCGGGAGACTTGGGATGTCTGTATTTTGTCTCGGGCATCAGGTTGTGCAATCATTTCGCTCGCAACATAAGTGATGGATTAAAATAGCGCTACGCAGAAATAGGCTAAATTAAAACGGTGTTTAGAAAGTGAAGCACTAAATATAAAGGCAGTTATTAACAGCAGCAGTAAAAGATTGTTTTTTAGTCACTGTAGTCAGTGGTTTTCAGCGAATGCTTGTGCACTAATGCATCATTTTTCAAGCCTGTTTGCTGCGTCTCCATTCCGTTCTCTTTTTATAGCATTTGTCTTCTATTAAGTTTTAATTGTTTTACAAACGCGATCTAATGCGGCTCTACTACGTTCACACGCTTTTTTTTCAGTCTTTCTATATTTATTTTAGCAATTTATCCTTATAATTAATTGAATCTTAAATAAAAATTAAATGAATTATGTACTTTACATGTTTTTGGTTTCTATCTTCACATCTGAACATGTCTGTGTAAATTAGTTTTTAACAAAAATTATGTTAAAACAATGTTGTATATAATTTAGATTTTTTTTGTTTTTCATGGTTGTCAACTTGCCATCAGCAATTATCATTAAAAACAATGCAAATATTGATATTAGTAAAACTCAATGTGTGGCTTTTGTACACTTTTACACATAAATACCATGATTAAGGGTTTTATTTAGTTGTAATAAACAAAAAATCAAATTGAAATTTTATCCGATTAATCGAAAAAATAATCGTCCGATTAATCGATTATGAAAATAATCGTTAGTTGCAGCCCTAATCATCAGTGTTGAAAACTGTTGTGCTGCTTCATATTTTTGTGCAAACCGTGATTCATTTTTTTTCAGGATTCTTTGAAAGTTCAAGAGAAAAGCATTTAATTAAAAAATAATTATTTTGCATTATTATACATGTCTTTACTGTCACTTTTGATCAATTTAATGTGCCCTTTCTGAAGAAAAGTATTAATTTCTTTAAAAAAAAAATCGTATTGACCCCAAACTTTTGAACGGTAGTGTATTTTAGTTTTTTGCAAAAAAAAAATTATAAGTGAACCCATTCAAATAAAAAATACATGTCATGGCCCCTTTAAAAATGTATGTGCATATAAAAAAAATATAGAAATATGTAAAAAAAAAAAATTTACTCTTTAGATATATACTACATTATGCCTTGTTATGCATCTTATAATGCATCGTATGGTCTCAGGAATAATTGTAACCACAGTTATAATGCATAATAATACTACTGTTACGCCTTTAGAAAGTATAATGCATTAAAACGTGACAAACAACCAATTTCAGATGCTACAAGGAATCTGCAAATATTATAATGTATTTTAAATTTGGTTACAATTATTTCTAAAAAGATATAATGAATTATAAAGTACATTTATGAATACCTTTTATAATGCATTATACATAAAGGCTTTAAGTAAAAAAAAGTAAATGATAAAAATAAATGTCCCCACACGGGCAGTAAAACTTGAAATTTTAGACAAAATTTTGGTCTCCATGAGGAAGACAGTTTATAAATCCTACTAAATGTTATTTTTTGAAAATGTAAAAATGCAGAATGTTTTCTGTAACACCGTGTCTACACCAGACTCGAGCAGCACACGACGCAACACAACAAAAGTAAATAGAACTCATTATAATCAGAGATACTGTCTACACTGGATGCGGGACGACACAAAGCGACAGAGTTCACATCTGACCATGATCCAACACACTCGTCTGTAATTATCAAGTGCTCCTGCAGATCTTTATTAGCTGGTTTAGTTGTGTTTGATCTTGGTTGGAGCTGAACTTTAGGGAAAGTAAATCTCCACAAACCGGATTGGGCACCCCTGGGAAAGACTGTTTGAACAGTGTAAAAATTATGGAAAGTCCTCAAACACAAAAACCCTACGTGTGTGTGTGTGTGTGTATTCCACTTTGATTTTGACTAAATAAACACAGGGATGAATGATATTGAATAATTTTCATTTATATGCACCAATGACGAGTCTCTGAATCAGACTTTTTAAAACAAATCTTTGTGCTTAAAGTAGTGTTTTTTTAATTTTTTTTTTATTCGGGTAATATTATGGTTTCCACTCACGCAGTCTTAGGTCAGCATAACATAAGTTATCTCAGGTGGGGAAATGTATGACATTTTAAAAACATAATTATTTAAAAAAAATCATGTTCTTTAATATAATGCGCAAAATCGTAATGGTCAATTTTTTAATGTATGTTGTCTTTAAAAATGTTCTTTCTGATGTATCTTTGTCTGCATCTTGTTTTTTTTTTTTTTTTTTTTTTTTCTCTTATTAAACTTGCTACACTTGAAATAGTGTGTTTAACTGTTCTGTCTTCCCTCAGTTTCATGACTACCACATTTGTAATTGAAGCCATGGCTGCTGCCAATGCCCAGCTACGCTGGAAGAGGAGAGAACAGGAAGAGGTTAGTGACATCACCCATTTACCCTGGTTACCCTGAACACTGTTGTTATTCAGTATCTATTCCTTATGAAAATTACACTTATCATGGAAATGTAACACTTCCCAGGCCAGAAAGTCGATAAAACTTCATACTGACCTATCAGTGAATGAAACAAATCACACTGACCTATCAGTGAATGAAACAGGGCCATTTAGGGCAGATGTACTGAAATCGCTATGTGTTGACAAACAGAGAACATGGTAGGGATATTTCTAGACCGTTTCACCCATACAAACAGAATACAGAAAACCTATATTATGGCCTATACAACTATAAAATCTGAATGTTTATATTTTAATAGATGACATCTATTGTGTTTATGCTGAATAAGTGTGTCAAGAGGATTTTTGACACAATGCTGCTTTGTTTTAGTCACGTTATATTGCGCACACAGCTGTACACCTGAGTAAACTGAGGCAATAATCAAACGTGTTCTTCTAGAACACCCTCACGTTCATATGTAACATTGTTTTAAAGGAACAGTTCACCAAAAAAAGAAATGTTATAATTTACACAATTTGATGAATTCTTTGATGAATGGAAAAGTCAAAAGAGCAGCATTTATTTGAGATGGAAATCTTTTGTAACATTATAAATGTCTTTACTGTAACTTTTGATCAATTAATGCATCCTTGCTGAATAAAGTATTATATAAAGTTGTGAACAAACTTGCTATTACCAAGCTCACACATATGTAAATGTTTGATCATTTAGGTTTTTTTGGCTGTGAGCGTGTTTGTTTAGGGCCTAGAGTTAGTAAACTAATCAATTTTATTGTTACAACCATTTTAAGATTAATGACAGCGACTCCAGCTCGGACTATTCAGATGATGAGGTCACTATCCGGGGACGTTCGGAACCTGTCGAGACGCGGCCCATTCTCTCTGTCCGTAAGTGCTGTTTGTATTGTACTGTCTTTGTCAATAATGATTTGCAATGTTACCCAAGATCAAAATCTCAAGGTCACTGTTGGTTTTGTCATCTGATGTAACAGAGCGTGCTTCGAATATAGACCACTTTGACATTGTTGAGAGAGTCGAGATGGGACAAATGGCCTCGTTGTTTTTTAATAAAGGTAAGACTTCTTGCATCATTATGCACTACAATGTAATCTTCAGATAAGACGTTTAGCTTTATAAGACTATTAAACAGGCCTTAAAAGATGGTTTCCGAAGGTCAAGTTTTGCTTCAGTGTTCAGTAACATTGAACAAGGTTATTTGCTGTTAATGGGGTGCAATTAGAACTAGTTAAATTGCTTTTGGTTGTAATTACCTCACTGTAGATCTTTTATCTACTCTAATATAAGGAAACGAGAGGTTCGCTTAAAGATGGAGAACCAGGTAATGAGAATCTTATGATGATTATGAAGACGCGGCGTTCACCTTGAACTAAAAACCGAGGTGTCTTTTATACTGATTCCTATTTTCAGAATTCTTGCCCTCCTAAGCATCATTTCACGAGCAGCGCTACACAAAGGCTGACTCAACAGTGCCCCGAGCATCCTGGTAATATCTCAACAGCATTGCTTTTGGCATCTTCTCCAACCATCAAGCAAAGGACGGACATCAGAAATGGCCTGCTGCGCTGTTCCATACAGGGTTGGAAATTAACTCGGCTTGGGGCAAAAATGCCACAGAAATGAAGAAAAATGCCCCAGCACAATTAAACGAATTCAATTACGACGATCGTGGTTAAAGTGAAATGTGTAAAAGAATGTAAACTGTCGATTGCGTGTTTACACATTTTTTCCAGCGTTGAGCATTATAATCGATCACAAGGGTTTCTGTTAAGAGTATGGATGCAATAGCTAATCAGAGGCTTCTTGTTTAGTCATCGGAAAAATGCTGGAGTTTTGTTCAGTGCACACGTTTGCTGACTGAATTCTACTTAAACATCAAAGTGCAGATATAATGTAAACAAGAGATTAATTTTGCAGTGTAGAAAATGTTATCATCTTTTCGCAGCTTCTGTGAATATAACAGGAGTTTTTGCGAGAGGGCATAACTCCGTGACCTTGCGCTAGGCTGAAGTGATAACGGAGCTGTATTTGCTCACTTTCTGTATTTAATTTATTCCCAGTTTGAAGAACCGTTTCTTTCTTCATGCTGCTAAGATAACCAATGCGATGTTTGTAATTAATAAAAAAAAGCAATAAACTACTTTTAACTTGTTTTGTCTGTTGCCTAGAAGAATATATGACGAGATGTTTCTCCACCCATAAAACCTTTATGTATTCTATTAAACAACATTAATAATCATTATTACAATGTTGATAGCAATAATCAACAATGATTTGTCATAATTGCTTTTCTGCCCTGTAATGATTTCCTGATTTTTAATTTCAGAATTTATTTACTTTATGTAAGCGATTTACACGATGCAACATTATGCAGTTGTCATGTAAATGTACATTTAAGCATTTATTATATATGTATTTAGAATTCAGTCTAAATGCATGTATGCCAACTTCATATTAACCAGTCTATGTAAATGTCAGTTGCAGCTTCTGTTCCACCTTTACAGTGTAAATGTGACTTCTGTTGATGTTGAGAATTTTAATGGTAATAGTCTATGGTATTTGGTTAAATACAAGTATTTGACATAAAAGATAACACCAATTCCTTTAATACAGTTATCATTAAAATTGCCCTTTAGAAAAGGAAAAAAGGAAAAATATATACATTGCCCGTTATAATGGGAACGTTAATTTCTGACCCTGGTTCCATACATCCACAGCATGTGATGGCAAGTGTTATGCACTAGGTGACGCACTTGTTACACCCTCAAACAAACCAGCACTGCCTCTTATGCGCTGCACGCACTCTCGTTTGGTGAACACAAGCACGCACTTGTAGCTTCTGAGCTTTGCGTTTTCTCGGCACAGACGTCACACGCTTGCCCTGTCGACTTTTTGTTATTCTATTAAGCGTGATGTGTTAAAATAGCTTGCTGTGCTCTGACCTTTCCCAGTGTAGAATGGAGTGAAGTGGCCACTTTGGAGGTGCACTTGGGAGAAACTAATGACTATCTGAGCAGACTCTGACCGTAAATGTATTAAATGGAAACGTAACTCACTGTGAAGGAGATTAGTTTAGTTAGTGTGACTTTAGTATTGACTGTAGCTTTAAATATAATACTTGTTTGCCCTCCTGTCTTAGGACATGCCGTCTTTTTAATCCAAGTGCAATTGCTAAACGCAGCCTTTGTAATGGGGTGATCAATCCTTGAGCTGCCATTCAGCGGAAAGAAACTGCAGGCTTTTATATTGAACTGTAGTTAAAGGCTTTAACGTTTGTGAATGGACTTTAGTATTGTCGAGGTAGGTGGGAGGTTGTTTTTACAGAAAATGCACACAGCGATTCTTTGGGTTCAATTGCTTTTGCAAGTTAAAGCAGAATGCGAATCCGCTCTGGTCTGAAATTAACAACAGGAAGCCTAGCTTCTGTCATTTCATCACTGGACCGGTTTCTTAATGGCCGCTGGGTTATCTGAGTTGCTCACAGTGGCTGTAACCTTCCCACTGACAGGTTGATCAGAAGACTGCTTCGAATAATGCCACAGAGGAGATAGATTAGCTCATGATTGATTTTATTTTTAGGTGTGCTATTACTTTTGCTCAGAATGGGGATTTATTTTTTTTCTTAGTAACCCCTAACCATAACTTTTAGACTTTGGTGTGTAGCTCATCTTGAACTGTAGCCTACATGCATGTTTTTGCTCTTTGAGGGGAGAGACTTGCTATTACTTTTCAAAAATGACTTAAGATTTAGGCCTGGTTTCACAGACAGGGCTTAGATTAAGTCAGGATTAGACCTTAGTTTAATTAGGACATTTAAGTAGCTTTTATAAACATGCCTCAGAAAAAAAACATCTTGAGATAAAACAATGCCACTGATATATTTTAAGAAATGTCAGTGCAAGTTGCTTTGTTAAAACGGCTCAAATATGCATTTTAGTCTGGACTAGACTTAAGCCTTGATTGTGAAACTGGGGGAATGGATGATAAAACTGGATCAAAATCCTATAGAATAGAATTGAGTTGAAGGAAGAAACTGAGCCATGTTTATCATATTTGTGCATGCCAATTCCCCTAATTGTTACATTTAGATGCCTCACTCAAAGTTGTTCAATTAGTTTGAGCATTTAAAAAAAATGTTTTTTAGCTTTTAGTGTTTTTTTTTATTTATTTAGACAAAACGGTCTAGAATTTTAATATATACGCCATTCATTGGCTATCAGCCATAACTATATCAACCCAAATTAGAATTATCAGTGCATCTCTTTTTATTACATTTAGGCATATACAAAAAGAAGCTATTTCTTTTCACAGAGTGATATTGTAGCCTAGTAAAGCAATAAGGTTGGATTTAAATTCAGTGAAATGGTGTAAAAATTACATTTTTAAGAAACATCAATATTTCTATATTTAAAGTTACAGATTCTTTCTCCTTTCTAAAAAAAATTGTATAATGAGCAGAGCACTGCAACTGATTTTGCATTCATAATTTCCCATGTTTTCGCCACTCATCTTCATAATGAACTGGAACTGACAGCAACATTTGCTGCTTTTTTTATGTGGAGGAAAAGATGGCTCAATTAAGCTCATACAAATGTCTATCTTAAAATTGTCTTTATTTAAATCTAGTTTAAATAGTCTGTTAGCTCTAGTCGACTTTCAGGGTAATTAATGAGCTGATTGGTTGGCTGGACCGTTTGAGATCCTCGTAGGAGCTTCTGTGAATGATGAATGTGTGTTGTGGTGAAGCCGGTCTGTGTTTCCTCCTGAATGCTCTCCATCTCCAACAGGCAGGGGCTGAGTGATGGATGAATGGAAGAACAGGTGAAGAGGAGTGTGGGGTTAATGAAGAGAAGAGCAGGGGGGATTTCATAATGAAGTGCTTGTTTCTTTAATTAGAATGATTTATACAGCTCTATGCGTTTAGCGGCTATAGTGTTTGGGGAGGAACATCAGAGGAATCTTCTAGGGAACGATGCTGCCCATCTTCATGTTTTGTGAACCTCTCCACATGTTTGTATTTGAAGTGATTTTTTATGTAAAGCCATGAATCTTCAGAATGTGATTGTTTCTCTCTGCAGTTGGCGTCAACATGTTCTACATCTGCCTAATCGTGTACCTGTACGGAGACCTGGCCATTTATGCTGCTGCTGTACCTGTATCACTGATGGAGGTCGCTTGGTGAGTTTAAAATCCCTCATCTTGCTCTTCTAGACATTAATTAATGAAACATTAGCTTTACTTTTTGAATGATAACATTTGTTCAAACATTAAAACTAGATTTATTTCATATTGGTTGCAGATCAATAAGAAAATTGGCCAGTCATAAAAACACAACTAATTCCTTATGGCAGACTTTTTCACATAGAAGATAATGTTTAAAACCAATAAGAAATGCATGTGAAAATTGGTCCACGTCAAACATTTGTATTGGTGTGAACGGGCCTAAAGCCTACTTTGTCATCTTTGATATGCATGCATATTAGGGGTGTAACAATATATCGTTTCACAAAATCGCAATACAAAAATGCAACAATATGTTTCATGGATAGTGACCATATGTATTGTATATAGTTCACCCAAAATAAAAATTATTTCAAGTTTACTGATTTTTAGGCCCTGTCCACACGGAGACGCGTTTAGCTGTATACGTACAAATTTTTTATCAGATCGGCGTTTTGTCCAGACGGATCCGGCGTTTTGGGAGACTGAAACCGGGTCCCAGGGTGGATAAATCTGAAAACGACACCCTTGTGTTTTCGTGTGTACGGCCAATCCGTATATTTTGTGAAACGATGATGTCATCACCCCACGTGTCGACTAGTCAGACACGCTAAATCAGCAACAACAACTGCGACTACTTGCTTGAGTTCATGCTTCAGAAGCTACTGAGCCTCTTATTTCTTTATTTATTATTTAGGCCTACTTTATTTATTATTTAGGCCTACTTTAATGTATTTTTATTTTATTTCTTTATTTTACTTCTTTATTTATTTATATTTCTTTCTTATGCTATGATGCTTGTATTTTGTCTGATTAAGACATTTCGTATTTTGTAGGGATAGGCATTTCAAGCAAAAATAATATTCGACGATCGCTGGGAATTATTTTATTATTATTCAAAAAACGCACCTCTGCCCCCTCATGCTCACCGGTAACACGGCGTTCGCTCCGACATTAAATTTCTCTGTACTGTAGGCCTACATGTTGTAGCCATTAAAGAAAAGTTAGTTTCATATTTATGTTTAAATATTATGTAATTTTTATTCCATTTCATATATGTTGATTATATGAAAAGCAGGGCTCTCAAGTCTCACGCATTGGGCGTGAGACACACGCATTTCAAACCGTTCACACGCTCACACGCCACACCTTGTATTTCTCACGCTGAGGAGTAAGGGAACTTGTCCCACTATACAATTAATGGACGAGGCGCAGGCAAACGGAGGGAAGTTCTCTGCCGAGTTCATAGCATCTGTCTCGAGTTATACAGAGTTACATGCTAGCTACCAGCCAATCAGAAATTAGAACTAGTTGTTTCCGGGTAAATTATGTGTTCCCGCTGCAAGCACGTTTGTTACTAGACAACATGCGCACACACGGAGTGGAAGTTGAAAGAGCACGATCTGATGAATGCGGTTTGCGGACATCTTCATTTATTTTTTTTTTATTTTTTTTAGCATTTTGATTTTACGATTCCTGGACGATTTCTCTTGCCTGTGATCAAAGACAGTGAGAGCTGATGTTTAGGAGTAGGCTATAGCCAAATTCGTGCTAAATTATTTTTGATGCATTCAAAAACCCTCCAACTGCTTTTAAAGGGGTCATCGGATGCAAAATACACTTTTATATGGTATTTGCAAATAAATGTGTCTTTGCAGTGTGTGGACACAATCACCATGCAATGAAAAAAATCCATTCACTTTTTTTTAATCCTCAAAAAGACAAAAAGTTGTTGCTCATTATCATTTAAAGAGACATGCACCGAAACGGGTCACTGTGAACAGAGCTGTTTTTGAAGAGGTAAAAAGGGTGTTGTTTTACACAACCATTGAGAAATTTTAACCAAAGTATGTTACAAACTTTACATGAAGACCCAAAAGAATCATACCACCTTGTGGAAAATGGGCATCCGATGACCTGTAAAGGTGACCGGTTTGGGTCTTGACATTCATGCTCAGGGCAAGTTGTTATGACACAATGTTATGTACATTGAGCACTGATGTTCAGTTGGCTTGTTTGGGGTCAAATTTATTTTTATTTTTCAATAAATTTGTATTTTTTAAATATAACTATTTATTTTATTTGGATGAATTTGTCTTTTTATCAGATTTAACAATTGTTATAATTTCCATTTGTGCTGGTCAATTATGAACAATAGGCAAAATTGAACTGCTAGCAAAAATTGAAGCGAATTTGGTTTGGTCGAGGGATCGCTGCTGCAAATATTTGGGTGGCTCCTCCCCTAAATCTCACTCTAAATTTTTGATAAAACTTTAGAGTCCTGGAAAAGTGAACAGCGTGAGTAGCCTAATCATAAGATTCGCAATATCGAGACATCATTTTGTCCACTTCATTAACCCTCTGGGGTCTAAGGTGTTTTCTGGGACCTTGAGATGTTCTGACATGCCCTGACATTTGTGCTTTTTTAGTTGCTTATAAACATATTAATGGCAAAGGTGTAATTACACTCTATTTAACACAAACAGGGCTACCATAATATGTGAGCAACATGTATGTACATGTTTGTATTTTTGAGGGAATATTGTTTATGCATGGTTATTGAAAAAAATAAAAAATAAAGTTTCTGAAATAAGGCCACGAAACACATACTAAATATGTGTCCACAAGACTTTTGACTAATGGATGTCGTTGCCTAGAGTTTTTTTCTTCAAAATGATGTGAAAATCATCCTGCCTAATCATTCACATAAAACAATACATTGATTTAAATTTTGTAAGACACTTTTTGTTTGGAAAGGCAATATGCGCAAGGGGCGTCAACGATTTCAACACCATCATGCATATTTAGTGGTTCACACCTGAGGAGACAATGGGGCCCGGATACTTAATGAGCCATTCATTCAGGTGTGTCACTGAGCCACAAGAAAGAATGCAAGAGCAATATATATGTGTGTATATATATATAATATATTCTACCAAATTGGTTCACAGTTGGAAGCATCTCTTTTTTTTTTTATATATTTTTCCATGTCTAGTAATTGTGCAGTTAATTCTCATACTGGATTTTCGGTTTTGGAATATGTATCCTCTATATGAAAAGGCTTATATTTACCTTTTAATAGTTTGTTTACATCTACCTTGTAAATATATTTTTTTATTAAAAATGTTACAATTACAACAACAATTCAAGTGCAATCTTTCTTTGTAAAAACTAAAGTATACATTTTATCATACATATTTCAAAGTTAAGGATTCATTACTTTGGATATAGCCTAGCCTACATTGGAACAAACACATAATAACATATTATTTGATTATTTTTGACAAAACTAGGGATGCACCGATATGAACATTTTGGCCGATACCGATAACCGATAATTCTTTACATTTGAAAGCCGATAACCGATATATTGGCCGATAAATCTAAATAAAAAAAAATTATATACTTTGATAGCCTGTATAACAAAATGCTCACCATTAAAAGCCTTGTCTCAAACACTTTTAACATAAATCAAACATATACAATACAGTATAGCCTAGTTTGAACCAGTGTAAGATTCCTTAACTTTTAAAATTAATTTTACACTCATATGGACAACTTTCTTTATTAAAAAATGGTAACACTTTATAATAAGGTTTAATTTTGTTAGCATTAGTTAGCATGAACCAACAATTTTATAAAACATTTTTAAGAAAGTTGTATCTGTTAACATTAGTCAATGCACTGTGAACTAACATGAACATATTTTATTAACAATAACACAGGCTATTGCTCTCAGTTAGTTAATGCATTAACAAATTAGACCTTATTGTAAAGTGTTATCAAAAAATCTATTGCCTAACAAAAAATAAAATGCATAAATAATGCAAACAAGTCATTGGATAACATTGGACTGCACATAAAGAAACAAAATGCATGTGGCATTGATCAATAAAATGGAATCGCCTCCGCACGGACAATAGAAAGAATATATTTTAATCAAACCATATCGTTGATGAAAATAATACGAGAACAAAATAATGTTAGTTATTAATTATACGAGAACAAAATAATGTTAGTTATTAATTATAACGCAATGTTTTTGAAAAAATAAACATTTTTAATATTACATTGATAGTAAACATCTTTAATAGCTTAGTTACTGTTGCTGTGTGAGCGCGCGCGCTGAAGCTGAAGAGAACGAACGTTAAAACTCAATCGCTTTGCTAGAAGGTTAATCAACTCGACGGTTGCTGAAGAATGCAAACCCAAAGAATTTACAAATGTATTACAATAGTGAATACAATTATAATTGTATGACAGTCCCAATCATAGCTTTTAATGTTTTGCATTGTTGTTTAATCTGCGCGCGCTGGAGCTGAAGAGAACGAGCACCGGGAAACTGAAGAACTTTTCTAGCATGTTGGTTAAATCCACGAAACGCATCATATGTGAGATTAATCAGATATTTATATTACATCAACTTTATATTACGACTTATCTGCGCAAAATGACGTGAATGCACAATCGAACTTGTGCCGGTCATAATGTGTAATAGCTATCCCTGTTCTGGACGCGCTATTCCCACAACAACGCGCTGAAACGGCCACTAAACAGAGAATTCACAACGTTTTATTACAATAGTGTTCTCATTATAATGGCATCTATGACAGTCCCAATTATAGTTATAAATGTGCATTGCTGTTTGAGCTGCGCACGCTAAAGATAAAGATGATCACCGGTACAATGAAGCGCTACTGCATCGTTCATTAACTCAACCAAACGCATCCTATATTAGATTAATCAGATATATATACACAAATTAAACATATTATAACTTACAATGGCACAGAATGCTGCGAATGCTCAAGAGAACTTGACTGTGCTTGTCATGAAGGCTTAACTCCATAGACGCGCTCTTTCCGCCTCAACGCGCTCGACGCACTGAAACACGTGGGCGAACAAGAATTCACAACATTCTTTTGCAGGCATGTTTTTATTATAATGTTATGAAGCATATGTGACAGATTTGTGCTGCACATGTTGCATTGAACTGTATCTTCCTTTTCGAAGTGAATCCAATCATTCAGAACCATCATGGCGAACAGCGCGCGTCTCTCAACTGAAGTAAATAATCTATTATCTATCGGCTTTGATATATCGGCCAAATTTTCTTATCGGACCGATAACGATAACATCAAAAAAGACCATTTATCGGCCGATATCGATATGTGGTCGATATATCGTGCATCCCTAGACAAAACATACTATAGGCTATTTAACATATGAGCAAAAATTGGCAAACAAAAGCTTATTTGAGGTGGCAAATATTTTAGAGGAAAAATGTATAATCTATCCAAAACTAGTCAACGAAATGTTGTCTTTCATATGTCTGTAACATAGGTCTTTCGTTTATATAAGAAATATAAATGTTAATTTGCAGTTTAATACGTTGCCTATACAAATACATTTTATTTCAACATATTTCAGTCGATTTTTACTCATCTCAGTATAGCAATATAGTTTGCTAAAAGCGGATCATTCATTCACACACATAAACGCGATTCACTTGAGAATGAAAAAAAACTTACCACAGTATTTCTCAGTATTATCCTACAGTATTATCATACATATTTTAAAGTTAAGGATTCATTAGTTTTTATATAGCTTACATTGGAACAAGCACTATAATAACATTTTAGTTGATGAGTTTATTTTTGACAGAACATAGCCTACTATATATTTAAAATATGAGCAGAAACTGGATGACAAAAGCTTATTTGATATTTTAGAATAAAAACTTTATAATCTATCCAAAACTACGAAATGTTGTCTTTCATATTTCATCTGTAACGTAGTAGGCTAAACATAAACAACAGCGCCCATCTGTGCCATTAATTCATTCACACACAGAAACGTGATTCAAATTTAAACAGTCTTTTTGCATTTACAGACATTAGAACAAAGCACAAGAATAAAAAACTTAGGCTACTCACAATTCTCGGCTAGATCAGTCGCTCCTCAAAATGAAAATAAACCAGCACATGTTCTGAGGTAAATGTCCCAGGATTACTCCTCACAGTCACAGCCTCGCAAGACGAAAAGGTACATTAATCTGATGATTAAATTTGTTGTGTTATCGCGTTTATGAGGGGCGTTGACACGTTGGCATGTCTCGTTTCAGATCATTTGCGTCTGAATAGCGCGCGCTGTCCGTGGGTGTCACATTAGCAGAATAATGAGCTGAGAGAACGATAATGAGATCGGCTGACACCTCTCTCTTTTTTTATAGATTACATAAACAAATAATATTTATTTTAGTTTTAAATTAGATATTTTAATAGTACAAACTTAAATGATCATAAAGATATATTGCTCATGCTTGGGTGAATAGTATTCGTAGAGTTTTGTTTAAGTTTAGAGACGTGCTCCAGAAAAAAGGTTAACGGAGATGGAGAGACAAAGCACACCCTGTTTATTTTCTTTATTTTACAAAAGCACAATGTTTTATTTCGATTGTAAGTGGGCACATAAAAAAATAGACATTCAACAGTTTATTTTTTTATATTTCTTAAGTGTGTATGGCGCGTTTGTCGACCCCAGAGGGTTAAGTTTTGTTTTGTATAAAGCCTTTCTTTAAAGTGAATTTCGTTTTGTATAAATTGTATCTTAATTTTAATCAAGGTTTCATCAACCAATTTCCTGGATTTAACAAATAAGAAGCAAATATAGCAGACAATAGACTATAATCAGGACATGGAGGCGCCGACGCGATATAACTTGCATCGCACGTGAACTGGAGCTTGTCTCATAAATGAACAGAAACTCAGAAATATATCTAAGCTTGAAATGTCTACTTTTAACCAAAACAATTCAAAACGAAAAGAAACTCTAATAATCCGTATGAAGTGTGCATTTCTCTCTTTAGGCACCTTCACAATACTGCGAAGGTGGCGAGTCAGCATCGTCACAGAAAACACTAGTTTATTAATAAACAATTAAAATGTCTCCTTGCTATATTTGACACATTCATAATGATTAGGCTATTTGCCGGTTCTTTGTGGCAAGCTTTATGCTTTAGTTAACTAATCGAATATCGTGACTCATCCCTATTTTGTACCAGGCCATTTATGGTTTTTCATATTGTTCAATAAAGTTCTTGGTAAAAAAGAAAAGAAGCTGATGTGCCTAATATTACATACTGTATATTATTGTATACAGCGTGAAAGGTTTATGCGCAAGTCTTCTCTGTTTTTAGTGTATTGGTCTGGCATGTATACTACATTGGTTTGAGTCGGTTTCAGTGGTTTCGTGTGTACGCAGATATTTCTTGAGACGGCGCCGTGTTTACGGAATTTTTTTTTAAGAACGATGAAAAAAAAGATCGGATAGGGAAAGCTCTGGCTTCGTGTGGACGTGGCCTTTGTGTCAGTGCTATTTTAAACTACTATATATAATGTATAATAATACAATGGGGGAATATTTGTGGGTCCTGATAATGCCAAATGTCTCTGTCAACTGATGGTTATCAGTAAAAAGTGGCCTACATTATTTTGAATATATCTAGCCAGTGACAGAGTAAAAGCATATTCATCTAAAATAATTCTGTATTTTCAGAATCATGAATATTTTTCTTCTGGTGTCACCATTGTCCTGTGCATTGGGTTACCAGCACCAAGTCCAAGCCTATTAATTTCCTCCCCCAATGTAATACCAAATTTAGCATTTAAATCAACACTTCATTTTGTTTTGTTACCTTTTACCATATGTCTTGGAGTATTACAATAATATCGTTTCTTGAGTTCAGTATCGTGATATGTATCGATTCGTTACATGAGGGTATCGTTACACCCCTATTGCATATCTACTACATGCTAAAAAAGTCAATCAGACGACAAGAGGCAAGTAAAAGGCCTTTTAATATAATTCTCAAAACGTCCCCCTTTAGGTTGTGGTTTAGACGTTTTTTTTTTGCTGAAAAATCTTTATTGAATGCATTTTTATATTGTTAGTAATATTTCTAGATGAACACTTACTGGACTAAAGCAACTTAGGTTTACTTGATAATCACATTTAACATGATTTTTCTAGAAAATAATGAATTGATATGATAATCAAATATGATACATCAGGCTTTTGAGCAACTTTTTTTGGTACATTTCTCAATCAACATTGTATTGCATTATATATTTTCCCACCCATATTTTAATCTACCGACCTTTCATCTTAAAACTAAGCATTTCAATATTGACATATTATTGGGAGAAATAGTGACAACTGATATTTATATGCACTTTATTTAAGTAGTCTGCTATACTGTTATAAAGATCTCACTGATTTAATCTTACTTTTTGGCTATATAAATATCAGCAACTGCACCAAATTGCATATTTTTGCCTAGTTTATAATAAATACAATTGAGGTGTTTTTTTTCCCTGAAGTTTGAACCTGTTTTAGTTTTCTTGATGCAAGTGTGTTATATGTAGTAGTGCTTTATAAACTCCTGAAATCGATTCGCAGATGTCAGAAGTGTAATTGTTTGCCTTCTCGCAGTGGGAATCACTCTTGCAGCGCTGGGAGTGTGAAATACAACGATACCGAGTCATGCTGGGGCCCTGTAAAACGCAAAGACGCCTACAGAGTGTTTCTGGTGAGTGCAGCATCACCCGTTACACAGTCAAACATGCGCTCTACGTTGGCAGCACTTATGTTTCGGCAGGGTGCTGGACTCACACTGGCTGAAGGTAAGAAAGACAAACGGGACACTTAATACTTCTGCGTAATCTCTGTGGACTCTTCCCCCCCACCCGTGTATCAGGAGGCTCTTGCGTGCCCTTGAAATTCAGATAGAGCTACAGCACAAGACGCCGGTGTGATTTCCTCCTCGGCTTTAGCTTCGCAACAGTGATTGATGTGCTTATTCATTTCGCTCTGCTCCACCCTCCTACATCTCTAGAAATGAGGGAAGTGGCTATCCCAACTGCCAATAAAAAGTATTGTTTCAGTGTTTTTTTTTTTAATCTCGCTTGGATAAGCCTCTTATTGCATGTTAACCACAGGAAATGATGCTGATTTTAGAGTATGTGCCAATATTTGCTTGCCTTGAGCCCTATTTGAACGGGATTAGTTTAACATGGAGAGGTGGGGTAAAGTAATTATTACCAGAGCTTCTTAGTGATTTTAGTCCCGTCCAAATACGGACAATGTCAGTAATTATTACGGCGACTTTCACCTTCTGTAAAAAGGTCCAGAAAAATGACCTCAGGTAATATTAATCCCGTGCGAATAGACCCGCTGTAAATATGTACGTAAATATTCCGTAATGTCCTGTTTAAAAGTGGTTTTACGCAGTTTTTCCAAGTATGGAGGTGCTTAAAAAAGCATTCAGCTGCGTTCTAGACGGTGGGACAAGTCTGTGGCAAAACTCAAGTGTTTTCTGCATGCCATTCAGATCAAAAAGAAGGTCGAAAGCACTTGTTAGAGGCACAAAACTTCTTTTAGCGTTAGGTAAGTGCCTATTACCAACATAATCCAATCTGAGTTTTATTAATACATAATTCGACCGGACTTAACTGTTTTATATATATATATATATATATATATATATATATATATATATATATATATATATATATATATATATAATATATAAATATCAGGAAGCAACGTAATCGAACATGACGACGGTGCGTAAATCGTTACCCCTCCCACTTCTGCTAATTTTACTGAGATTTCTTATCCCGTGCGAATTGGCCATTATTATTACGGACGTCCTGTGGTAAAATTACATTACTCCATCTACTTTTGTAAAACTAATCCCGTTCGAATAGGGCTTCAGAGATTTTTATTCCCCTTCATGCTCGGTTTGTCATCCCTTGTTAAGTTCTAAGATCAGGTCACATTTTGGGTCTTTATGTATGTTGTGTATCGGCTATAATTGAGTTTAGTTTAATAGATCATTTAGCAAGCTAGAAGAAACAACCTACATCTTCCATCCCCAAACTCTGAATCTTTCGACTCGAAGTTCATCATTAGTTTTTCTTCTGGATATGCCCTTAAATAAATCATCTTTTTTTATGAAAGATTAATCCAACCATCTTATGAACTTAGTGTCACTGGGGCTGTTCTCTTCCTCTCACCTGAAAATTGCCCAATTTTGAGTCTGAGGAATGTCCAAAGGGGCCGACTGTCTAAGCCACCACCTTTATGAGCTTTATCAGACCAGGTGAATCTGTGCCACAGGATGTTGTCTTCCTCGGCCACTTAATCCAGCTCTTGACAATTTTCAGAACTGTAATAAAATAAGGTTTCATTAGTTAAAGCTCCAGTCCATAACTTTTTTGGGTTAAAAATTATCCAAGATAAATTTGAGCAAGTACATAACCAGCCAGTGTTCAAAACTATCTGCTTGCCTTAGCTCGATTCAAAACGGTAAGCTTGTAATTATGTTTTTAATTCCAGTGGTACTGGTGGATTTCCGCGGGAAATTCGAGCATGTGTTTGCGTCATTCCGTCACATCTGTACACATGAAGGAGTCTCGGCTAGTAAGCTGTATTGTGTGTGAAGATGTTGGAGGTGGAGATTTATAGCCTTTTCTCACAGCACTTGATATAATTAAACTTATTAATTTGATGGCGATCCAGAAAGGTTCAAACGACAATCACCAGTGACAACTTGAAATTCACCCATTGTAAAATGCAAAAGACTTTGAACTTCGGAGTGGCTACAGAAAAAAAGAGACTGCAACCGGGTAGGGCTGGGGCGGTATGGATTCTTTCTAACCGCGGTTGAAAAGCAAGATTTTCCCGCGGTATGGCGGTAAACCGCTTTAAATAGCCAGCTGGTATTCTGGGGATACAACATAGCCAATATACTAGGGACTTAGCCTTTAAATATCTTTGCTGCATTGGATCAGTGTTCTTTCTAGAACAGCCAAGAGCTTTCTAGCCTCGCGACAGCAGCGCCTCGCATTGCTCATAGACCTTAAAACAGTCAGCGCCGTGGATGCGGTTTCGAAAATTGATCAAAAAACGTTGGTGCGGGTGGATGGCGGACAGATGATGATTTTTCTGATGCGGTTGCGGATGAAATAATAATAGCCCATCCGCGCATCTCTAATACGAATGGAATGTTATTATGCGTCATGGAACATTGCGCTCCTCAACTCGCGAAAGGTCGGATTTGCTCCATCTTTTGATGATAAGTTTTGTTTAGAAAACCTTGAATCCATGTAAGCCACAATATCATTAGACATAATCCATGTCATTAGAATCAATGAATCCATGTCATTAGACACAACGTGCACACGTGCAGGCCAAGGTTATTTATTTATTTATTTTTTTGCAGTGATGACGGTGACGAGCTCAGACCCGCGGTTGGAGTCACGTGACCGCGGTAATGCGGTAACCGTCCCACCCCTACAACCGGCCCCATGCGAAAACAAGTATAAATATCTGAAGGGCATTAAATGTAGTCACCCAATGCTGATGTTGTTAACATTCACAATTTGAGAAAAAAGTATAATTTGCACGGTTTGATCTAATATGATAAGTGATCGTTCAATTTAATAAGCGCGATTTACTGCAATGTTTTTTTCCTTAGTTGGTCAAAACAAAAGTGGATGTTACTTACTTGTTCAGATGACATTTACTGGTGAAAATTCTTATGTTGGTCATACTTCCAAAAAGTAGAATCTGTGATTCCGAGTGACAGGATCCACATCGGCACGGTGACTGACAGCCGCACATTCTCCTCAAAACATTGGATTCATCCGTGCTGTGCCATGCCGAAGCACAACCCACGTAAAGTCGATAATTCCGCAAAAAACTGCAATTGCAGATTTCGAACAGAGGTGGCGACAAAGAGGAAAAACTACGGACTGCAGCTTTAACATTAGTTAACATGAACTAAGAATTAACATTACTTCAACAGCATTTTTAATCTTAACTTACAACCTTTGATTTTAATGACGTATTAGTAAATGTTGATTTGTTAACTTTAGTTAATGCACTGTGAACTAACGTGAATAATGAACTGCTGGATTTTTATTAACTAACAAAGATTAATAAATACTTAAATGTATTTCTCATTGTTAGTTCATGTTAGTTATCGCATTAATTAATGATAACAAATGAGACCTTATTGTAAAGTGTTACCATGTAATTAATAGTAATTGGTTAAATAATACATTTAAATGATAACAATTATAAAAACATTATTTATAATTCTATTCTATAGTTGCATTGATTTATTCTGAATTTAGTTTATTCTGATTTAAATAAAAAAAAGAAAGAAAGAAAAGTGTCTGGGACAGTATTATTTTCATTACTTAAAGAGAATGAGTCGGAACCTTTCTGTTTTTCAGTAATGACAATCTTGGGGGGAAATGTAGATATTTGTCATGAGAATAAAAATGCTGAAACATCTTAATGGTGCTAAAAAAAAGCATTCTATTTTTTTCTTTGCACGTTAACATTTAAGTTGTTTGAGTTTTATTTTTATTTTTTAATCTGGGGTTGAAATATCACCCAGACGACTTTTTTTTTTTTTACACCCATCAGGTTATGCCATCAAATTTACCACGTCAGCAAAATTAAATGCGCATTGGTGCTTCGATGTTTTACCATGATCACAAAAATGTCAGGTCACATTTGCATGCAAATGAGTGACATTTACATAAATCCACCGTCTTGGCACTAACTTTGTTCTCAGTTTGAGTTTATACTTGGCCCTGTCCAGGAACACTTAACTGATGTTAGTTTATCGCTATGATGGTGTTTTAATTGCCTTGTTAATTAGCAGTTTCTCACTGGCACTCTGGTTGGACTGACTAGCTTGCTTTGATTTGGAAGAAATTTACAGAGTCCTTGTTCACTTATCTGGCCTTGCGTCCTAGATCAGTGCTGAACATGCCAAATCTATCTCCTATCCTATTAAGGAGACTGCTGCTGAGATGTAGTGCAAATCTATTACAGGCGCCATGATGTGAGAAAAATTAGGAGATTTAACAGTTTCACCTGTTATTATATCTGAAATCTTCAGAAATGCATTCATGGCAGTTTTTGGATGTCTGCTAGGGCGTCATGTTTCTAGGAAATTTTCCAGATTATTGAATTGTATCCAAGTTCCCATATGTCCTTCTAACATGTCTCTATAGTGTTTATATATATATATATATGTGTGTGTGTGTATGTATATATATATATATATATATATATATATATATATATATATATATATATATATATATATATATATATATATATATATATTCCTAAATCATCATGCTAACTTTACTTTTGAAACTTGCCTTTTGCAGACAGTGTGAATTATCACCCTACAGCTACTGTAGCACAGATGCATTTATTTTTCTTCCTTTTGGTGTGTCTTGACTTCGACTCAAAACGGTACGTGGTCTGCCTGAGAATATTTGAGAGCAGTGGTCAGTTGTATTCGCCCGTGGCTAGCGGGATTGATGTTGGACACATTAGTGCAGCCTCATGGCATAAGCTTTAGAAAAGGAAAAACGGAAGATTAAGAGGCATATTATGCCTTCACATAACACCTTGCCTCACTATAATCCCTGAGTGGGTGGCAGACCGTGACACTGTTCTTTCTCTACCTGTGGCACACAAAGAAGGATGTTATGCATGTCTTTCTTCAGGGGAATGTGGCCAAAGAGTTTCCAGGAATGGAGTGTACTGGACTAAAGATTCTCAAACTGCCTATCTCAGAAAAGGCCTTTATAGTTGCTGTTTTGCTTTGTATTGCTCAAGGGCCATTCTGTACATTGTGTAAAACTTCCTGCCTCAGCGGAGTATGACTGTGACTTTACCCTGGCACATTGTAGGGATGGGTCTGGACTCTGGACGGATGACTAGTTGTCTTTGCTCTTTATTTATTAAATTTTTTTAAGCAGTGCTGCTTAAAGGAAATGGATTTGGTAATGAACCCAGCTATGATATGCTAGAATAGTGCAGTTAATTTCAGGCACATGTGAGTGTAGCTACTAGTGTTGTCACGATACCAAAATTATTGTTTCGATACCAAGTCAAGAATTGCGATTTCGATACTTTTCCTGAAAAGGGATAAACACTCTCAAATATCATTGCTGTGCTTTTATTTTAAAACCGGGACAACATTCTAATCATATAACACACTAGTGTTGTCACGATACCAAAATTATGACTTTGATACGATACCAGACTAAAATACCTCGATATCATGGGGAAAAAAACGAAAACAATAAAAGTAACTGAAAAATATGACAGAAATTGCAATTCATTGTTTTATAAATCATTATTTTTCAACATTATTATCAATCATGTTAACATTTGCTAACCTTTCACAATTCTGAACAGGTTGGGATGACCAAAATCTTATTTCATGAAACGAGTTATTTAATATTTTTTAAATGTAGGCTAATTTTATAATTACAATATAGATATTTAAGTTTAATTGTATCTTTGTTATTAAAAATAAGCAAAAATCAAATTACAAACAATATGACAAATACTATGAGACAAATAAAATAAACAGTGCTTAATTTATTTTTTGAATGCTAGCTACTGTTAAATAGATCTAGTACTGTAGCTGAAAAAAATAAAGACTTCACTCTATAAATTAACTATAGACTGATTCTTAATAAATAGATACATTTATTCAGTCAAACATTGTCTATTTTCTGTTGTTTCATTAACATTAATTACACAGAATATTAGGCTGATGGTCCGGCCCTTTAAAACCTGCACATAGGCTACCCAATGGAACACATACGATTTATTTTTACAAACGGTTTACATTCACTAAAGACATACCCGACGTGTTTACGTGAATACTTGCCAGGGCGTACATTTTTTTTTTACCTAGAATTTTGATTATTCAAACCAAATAATCCACGAGAGAGAACTGAAGTCGCGATCGCATGCTGTGTGAAAGGCGTGTGCGTGCTTCAGCCCGGCAGCGCAAGCACGTCCCGCGCTTTATTTTCTCATGCATGCATGTTTCGCTGTGCGTATATATTTTACTGTTCTGAGTTCCGTTGTTTAGTGAATGAAAACAGTGGAAGCAGAGCTCTGCACACACATCCTGACTCCGGCTGTCACACTTCGACGCAAACTAAAGTACCGGTACTAATAAAATTTCATATCGTACCGATTTTAATAGTTGGGTATCGCGATACTTTTCTAGGACCGGTGCGTCGTGCAACACTAATAGCTACACAAATTGGGTTTCTAAATGCTGTTTTCGAGCAGTTGTATCTTTAAAAGTACACAATAGGGGCTTTCGCACCGGAGGAACCTTTTCAAAGTTCCTAGAACTCGTGTTCGCATCGCAAAAACTAGGAACAATTTTAGTTCTAGGAACTCCTTTTGGAGGAACTAATTTAGCTCCTACTTCAGAGTAGGGTCTAAACCAGGACTATAGGAACTACCAGTGACGTTAGTGTGCGCTGATTGGCTGATTGCACGCGAAACACCAGCACCCGCCTTGTAAACACACAGATTATAGCCTATATATGTTTACTCCACAAATTAACTCTACAGATAGATGGAAAACAGTGATAGATGGGCCTCTCAACCTTTACGATAAGGAGAAAATCCAAAGCAACTTTGAGGGGAACAAGCAAAACATGATTATGTATTTCTGCTCAGCTAGCAACACTGGACTTCAACCACACGGCATATGCTAATACCTTTTCATATACTGTCTACTTTCTTTGTATAACAGTTCTATCTAATAACGTATTAGACAGGACTGTTAGACAGATTGTAAACTAATGAACACAGAGAATGTTATCGTTGTGTGCTTAGGCTTTATTGTTCTCAGCGCCGTCATAATAAGTTACAAAATCAAGTGTGGCTTATGTCACTTCAGAGCTCCTACTGGCGGTGCGATTGCAACCAGGAAAATGTTCCTAAGGGAACCATTAGTTCTCTGGGAACCACCCTGGTGGCTAGTTCCTATAACTACCCGGTGTAACGTTTGGCCCTCTAGTGGTTAAAACACAACTGCATGCATTTTGTGGAAGAACATTGTTTTGGTTGTGCTTCGGCTCTGCATGACTGTGCAGATGAATTATGGTTATCCTACTGTTCATAAAACATTATATACCCAGTTTAGATGAAAATGATCTCAAGCTGACTTGCTGAAGAAGTTACTGTAGCTTTACCCATTAATAGACCTGGTACTTACTTGAAAATTAATCCGAGCACAGCGGAAACAACTACAATGAAATGACCCTTCACAACAGGTAATGCTTTGCCATATGTAGCTCTCTAACGTAGTTCATTGTAATTTATGTTCAATAAAATACCTCACTCACCTGTTAAGTAATAAAAACACCATCTCTGTGTCACTTTTACAACATTTCAAATCCCTCAGTTCTCACCATCTCCGAAAAATCAAGCCAATGTTGATTCTGGTTTTATTATGAGCCCTGTCAGGTTCTCTTTTTGCCAGCAAACTCTCATCTGTGCTGCATTTTTTTTTAAACGGGTAATTCCCCGAAGGTTCAAGATTTAGCGTGATCCATGTCAACCTTTCTGGCTTGTTGTGACAAATAACCTATGTAGTTAAGATTTTTTTTCCCTGTCTGCACTGATTTGCTTCATCAGTAACATGAGTCATTTCTTATGTAGAGAGATTTAAAAAAGATTTTTTAACATTTATCTTTCTCTACTTCTGAAATAACCTTTATATGCTTTATATTATTTACATTTTAATAGTTTTATATTAACCAACCAAATGTATATTACCAACTCCATGTTTCATAACTCGTTGCACATTAGTTCTTATAATGAACATTGTGTATAACAACATGTGCTTAATTCATTTTGTTATCTCTCTCCTCAATTCTTCAAACTGTTCTGTTTTTAAACCGTTTTTAAGTGTTAATGATGGGATGAAATAGTGACAGCAGTGATCTATATAAAAGAAAACTATTCCAGCGCTTGCTGTTCTAGTGGCACAGCAAACAAAGAGCTATTTTTGATCTCTGGCTCAACAGCTGTCCCTGAGCAATGCTACATTTTTAAAGTCCAAGACGCTTGACACACAAACCTCAGGGCTGCGGGACAAGGACAAAAATGGCATTTCAAAGCGTAGTCATTTATCTACTCTTAATTAAGCAGTTTTATCAACTGTGAAACGCTTCAGTAAATCTATTTTGGGTTGTCTGAAACAGGTATGGCTAAGGCAGAAATCTTTTTGTTGTCTCTCAAGTTAAACAGGCCTGTCTGCCCAGCAAGCTGTGGCTTTGATCAGCAGTAAAGGTCCACTCTGTGTAAAATCTAGGGCTGCAACTAACGATTATTTTCATAATCGATTAATCGGACGATTATTTTTTCGATTAATCGATTAATCGGATAAAATTTCAATTTGATTTTTTGTTTATTACAACTAAATAAAACCCTTAATCATGGTATTTATGTGTAAAAGTGTACAAAAGCCACACATTGAGTTTTACTAATATCAATATTTGCATTGTTTTTAATGATAATTGCTGATGGCAAGTTGACAACCATGAAAAACAAAAAAATCTAAATTATATACAACATTGTTTTAACATAATTTTTGTTAAAAACTAATTTACACAGACATGTTCAGATGTGAAGATAGAAACCAAAAACATGTAAAGTACATAATTCATTTAATTTTTATTTAAGATTCAATTAATTATAAGGATAAATTGCTAAAATAAATATAGAAAGACTGAAAAAAAGCGTGTGAACGTAGTAGAGCCGCAGTAGATCGCGTTTGTAAAACAATTAAAACTTAATAGAAGACAAATGCTATAAAAAGAGAACTGAATGGAGACGCAGCAAACAGGCTTGATTAAAAGGACAAGAAAATGATGCATTAGTGCACAAGCATTCGCTGAAAACCACTGACTACAGTGACTAAAAAACAATCTTTTACTGCTGCTGTTAATAACTGCCTTTATATTTAGTGCTTCACTTTCTAAACACCGTTTTAATTTAGCCTATTTCTGCGTAGCGCTAATCCATCACTTGTGTTGCGAGCGAAATGATTGCACAACCTGATGCCCGAGACAAAATACAGACATCCCAAGTCTCCCGGAAGTTCCGGGAGTCTCCCGCATATTGATAGCGGCTCCCTGATGCCCGCAAATTAGTTCAAACTCCTGGAATCTAGAGCGTGCAAGCAAGAGAGCGCATGTGAGACAGAAGAGAGTGCTCCAAAGTCCAAACTGTGTAGCGCGCGCACAACAGAGCGGCACAGGGAGAGAGACCTTGCGTGTGTGTGCGTGTGTGCCGCATCATGATAGGCCTGTTTCAACCAATCACCAGTAAATGCTCCCCGTGACGTAAGCAGAGTAACTAATCGATAATGACATTCGTTGACAACGATTTTCATAATCGATTATTATCGATTATATCGATTAGTTGTTGCAGCCCTAGTAAAATCCTGCAGTTGTATCTGTTGTTCGCTGAAAGCTTTTAAAAATATCAGTAGGGTGAGACTGAGATCTACTGTTGATTCATTTCAATGTGCAGTTTAAAGAACTGGAGTATCTGTTCAGGTTTTAATGGCATCTGACTTCTTATAAGTGAAATGTTGTCAAACAAGCTCTTGAAAGTTCAAAGGATAAACTTGAGTTCAAGTCCAAGACATTGTTGATTAATTTAGGGAATGTATTGAGAGTATTCCATGGATCTGCCTATGGCACTTTTCCACTGCATTTTACGGCTAACTTTTTGAGGGTTTTCCACTGTGTACATTATTTTTGGTTGAGGTTCCAAGTGAGCCGTACCGATACTTAAATGTGACGTGTAAACACTACAGATCACTGATTGGTCAGAGAGAATCGTCACTACCAGCGTCATTGGATTTGTGACACGAGACGCCAAACCCGCTAGAAATAGTCAGCAACACCCACCGCAGTATAATTTGTTGCATAACACCACTTGAAAAAAGAAATGACTTTATCGTGGTCATTAGACTAGGTGGCGGCACAAATATAACAATCCGTCTATAATCCCACCCACTTCAAAGCAGTACTAAACTGCAGTGGGAAAGTAAAGCGAGTCGTATCATGCAGTTGAAAAAATGGCATTATATATGGAAGGGGTGATGTGTAGTGAGGATGTAAATTGTATCAAGGACAGGAAGGTGTCCTCCCTTTTCTCATTGGCCTGGTAATTTTTCTGAAGGGGAAGCTGGATTAATGGCTGTACATGATCACCTTTATTCTATGGGTCCACGTTAAATGAGCTAATTTCCTTAACCATCTTGAAGGGAGGATCCTTTGTACCAAACAGTCATAAGCTACATTTCTCAAGGAGTCATATGATGGTAATTTAACACAATGATACTGCTCATTGATCACTCCAAACCAGCAGTTTGTTGTGGCAGAAAGTTGCTGAACAAATCAAGAGATCTTATTTTGTATAATTTTATTTTTTCACTTGAAGTCCACTTGTAATGTTAGCCATGTCAATGTTACAAAAGATTTTTTTAAGTTATATTTTGGGCCTTTTTATTCCTTCATTGGATCGGACAGTATAGAGTATGTATGAGTCTATGTAGTATATGCAGAGGCAGAATGTTCCCTTTTATTTCTTTTCCTTTTTTTCCCCCTGGTGAGGAAATCTGCCAACTGAGTGGAGAGATTGTATTCCTGGCTAACATATTTAGAGCCCATCCTTTCAGCAACCTTCAGTATCCATTTGCCTCTCTCCTAGGACACATTTTGCTCACTGTCTCGCTCGCTCTGTGAAATATGGGTCACAAACCAGCTTAAAGATTTGCAGATTCTCATCTTTGGAGGAAAAAAAAACATGCTTGTGACTTAAGATACACCACCATTCCCCTTGATGTATACAAGTTATATTATACAGGAACCCTTATTTGGACCAAAAAGTTACAAAGTTGGTTTAAAATGTTTAATGCAATAATAGAGAAATATTTACCTGGATATTTTTGTGCTAAACATTTTAAAAGATTCATAATTTCTTGCAGGGACTTTCTTGAACATTTAGTTTTGAATGAATTGCTTAAAGGAGTCAGATTTCCTATTGTATCTACATGTTACAACTGTTTAAACTTTCTCCATCTTGGTGCTTTCATGCTTTTGAAAAAGCTCTCCTAAATGATGATTGTTCAATTTACTTTTCCAAAAAATATTGAAACATTTGTAAGCTCAAGTTGACAGCAGTAGATTTTTTTTTGTTTAGCATGTGATGTAGTTGAAGCTGTCTTTTAGAAAGCTCTTATGTTGTGGGTAGATCTGCAGGAATAAGACAACGCAGATGGTTTAGTGGATATTAGCTCAGCAGGATGAGGAGTTTGAGCAGTGGCCCACCAGGCGAAGAGTCCTCTCTCTAATCCACAGTGGGACTATTGTGCCAGTGCAAACACTGGCTGACCCACAGTCACACTGGTGATTCTTGCCAAGCGGGGAAGGAGTTGTCGAGGAGGACTATGAAAAGATGTGGAAGATAAACTAGACTGGGAAGTAAATGCAGATAAAACAAACTCAGCCTTGGGTGTTCAGATCATGATATAGCACATCTGTTGCACACTTGACAGCTCTTTATATCTTCTGTAAGATATGCAAGGATGAAACTGTCAAAATGCTGTAAACATAGCGTAGTTGATGTCACAGCAACAGTTCTGGTCCCAACCACTTTTAAGTATCCCACAGCTGTCGGCACGTTTTAATGTTTCTTGTTTTGTTATTCGCTGTGCTCGCTGCCAAAAAAATCCCATAGATTTACACTAAAGAGACCGGAATATCATAGAGACTTGGACCAGTAAATAACCTTGTAAACCACCTAGAAAATTCCCACAGTGCCCTGGCAACCACACACAGCCCTCAAAGGTTTGTGTCTAGTGCTCATTCAGGTTCTGTTCTGTCTTAATCTGCTGTAGCCCATTATTATAATTACTTTTAATTTCCCTTAAATCCATTTCTGCAGGCTTAACTTCAGTCCACTGAACAGCTTGTGTGTTCACCGGGGCTACCTGCTGGGTACAATATTGTTCTCGGTTTGGAAAAGCTGGTTATCTTGTCCAAGGACATCGCAGAATGATGTAATGGTCTTCCTCGGTGGGTGTCAGGACAAGGCTGTACGTGATTTCCATGAAATGAAATCCACAAGCACAACCGATGTCTCATTATCAAAACATCCTTTCGTATGTCACCCTGAACACTGGAGCTACTTGCTTGACCTTCATACCTCATGTTTGTGACTTTTGTTTGCCTGAAAGGGGTTCAGACTACTGTTTGTTTGGCCATTTTAGATTTACACAAATATTTGTATTACAATTTTTGAGATGATGACAGTGAATTTAATTGTTTACTGTACTTGAGCTTTACTTCAGTGCTTGCCAGATGGAATACATGTTAAAATCAACCTGGAAAGGAACATTGACTAGATTTTTAATTATTTATGGAAGATTATTCTTTTTTATTATTATTATTCAAGTCACAGTCTAAAGTCCTGACCTTTCATTTGCTTTAAAAATATCATTAGGACCCTTGTCCGCTCTAGAGGTGGCAAGGTCTGAATTATATACAATGTATATACAGTTTAACTCACAAAAGTGAGTAGACCCCTCACATTTCAGCAAACATTTTAGTATGTCTTCTCAAGGAACAATACTACAGAAACGAAACTTGGATATACTACTCTAAAGTATATCCAGGTTTCATTATTGTCATTTTGACAATAATGGCTGTATGTTGAGTTATTTTCAGAGGACAGTAAATAGCTGGCGACAAAAGTGAGTACACCCTTAAGTTAACATGTCAAAACTGTGTCCAAAGTGTCAATATTTTGTGTGAGCACCATTGTTATCTTGCACTGCCTTAATCCTCCTAGGCATGGAGTTCACCAGAGCTGCACAGGTTGTTGCTGGGATCGTCTTCCACTCCTCCATAATGACATCATGGAGCTGCTGGATGTTAGACACATGGCGCTTCTCCACCTTCCGGTTGAGGACGCCCCACAGGTGCTCAATAAGGTTCAGGTCTAGAGACAAACTTGGCCACTCCATCACTTTCACCTTCAGCTTCCTTAGCAAGGCAGTTGTCATCTTGGCGGTGTGTTTGGGGTTGTTATCATGCCGTTCGGCCCAGTTTCTGAAGAGAGGGCATCATGTTCTGCTTCAGAATGTCACATGTTTCTTTCAATGAAGCGCAGCTCCCCAGTACCAGTAGCACTTATGCAGCCCCAGACCATGATGCTACCACCACCACGCTTGACTGTTGGCAAGACACAATTTTCTTGGTACTCCTCACCAGGGCATTGCCACACATTCTGGACACCATCTGAGCCAAACAAGTTTATCTTAGTCTCAATCAGAACACAGTACATGGTTCCAGTAATTCATGCTCTTGGACTGTTTGCTTTCAGCAAACTGTTTGCGGGCTTTCTTGTGAGCTAGCTTCAGAAGAGGCTTCCTTTTGGGATGACGGCCATGCAAACCGACTTGCAGTGTTGCAGTGTGCGGCGTATCGTCTGAGCACTGACAAGCTGACCTTACGCTTCTGCAACATCTGAAGTAATGCTGGCAGCACTCACACTGTTTTTTTAAGCCAGCTTCTGCACCTGACGCACAGCACGAGGACTCAACTTCTTTGACTGTCCCTTGCGGGGCCTGTTCCAAGTAAAACCCGTCTTGGAAAACCTCTGTATGAACCTGGCCTGTAGTGTAACTCAGTTTCAGGGTGTTACCAATCTTCTTATAGCCTAGGTCAACTTCCACAAAGTTGAAGAGAGCAACAATTCTAATTCTCAAATCCTCAGAAAGTTCTTTACCATGAGGTGCCATGTTAAACATCCAGTGGTCAGTATGATAGAACTGTACTCAAAGCACATTTTAACTGCTAATACAAGATGCACAAATTTGTATGATCCTGTCAAGCAGACAAAAACATGAACATGATGGATGGGACATGTGACTTTGCATGGTTAAGCGACGTCCAGCTATTATCACTTAGGATGTACTTGCTTTTGTTGCCAGCTTTTGTTGCCAGCTATTTTGACAATAATGGCTGTATGTTGAGTTATTTTCAGAGGACCGTAAATATGCTATACAGGTCCTTCTCAAAAAATTAGCATATTGTGATAAAGTTCATTATTTTCCGTAATGTAATGATAAAAATTAAACTTTCATATATTTTAGATTCATTGCACACCAACTGAAATATTTCAGGTCTTTTATTGTTTTAATACTGATGATTTTGGCATACAGCTCATGAAAACCCAAAATTCCTATCTAAAAAAATTAGCATATCATGAAAAGGTTCTCTAAACAAGCTATTAACCTAATCATCTGAATCAACTAATTAACTCTAAACACCTGCAAAAGATTCCTGAGGCTTTTAAAAACTCCCAGCCTGTTTCATTACTCAAAACCATGGGTAAGACTGCCGACCTGACTGCTGTCCAGAAGGCCATCATTGACACCCTCAAGCAAGAGGGTAAGACACAGAAAGAAATTTCTGAACAAATAGGCTGTTCCCAGAGTGCTGTATCAAGGCGCCTCAGTGGGAAGTCTGTGGGAAGGAAAAAGTGTGGCAAAAAACGCTGCACAACGAGAAGAGGTGACCGGACCCTGAGGAAGATTGTGGAGAAGGACCGATTCCAGACCTTGGGGGACCTGCGGAAGCAGTGGACTGAGTCTGGAGTAGAAACATCCAGAGCCACCGTGCACAGGCGTGTGCAGGAAATGGGCTACAGGTGCCGCATTCCCAAGGTCAAGCTACTTTTGAACCAGAAACAGCGGCAGAAGCGCCTGACCTGGGCTACAGATAAGCAGCACTGGAGTACCCACAGTCAGTGATGGTCTGGGGTGCCATGTCAGCTGCTGGTGTTGGTCCACTTTGTTTTATCAAGGGCAGGGTCAATGCAGCTAGCTATCAGGAGATTTTGGAGCACTTCATGCTTCCATCTGCTGAAAAGCTTTATCGAGATGAAGATTTCATTTTTCAGCACGACCTGGCACCTGCTCACAGTGCCAAAACCACTGGTAAATGGTTTACTGACCATGGTATTACTGTGCTCAATTGGCCTGCCAACTCTCCTGACCTGAACCCCATAGAGAATCTGTGGGATATTGTAAAGGGAAAGTTGAGAGACGCAAGACCCAACACTCTGGATGAGCTTAAGGCCGCTATCGAAGCATCCTGGGCCTCCATAACACCTCAGCAGTGCCACAGGCTGATTGCCTCCATGCCACGCCGCAAATTCTTTCTGTGTCTTACCCTCTTGCTTGAGGGTGTCAATGACGGCCTTCTGGACAGACGTCAGGTCGGCAGTCTTACCCATGATTGCGGTTTTGAGTAATGAAACAGGGTGGGAGTTTTTAAAAGCCTCAGGAATCTTTTGCAGGTGTTTAGAGTTAATTAGTTGATTCAGATGATTAGGTTAATAGCTCGTTTAGAGACCCTTTTCATGATATGCTAATTTTTTGAGATAGGAATTTTGGGTTTTCATGAGCTGTATGCCAAAATCATCAGTATTAAAACAATAAAAGACCTGAAATATTTCAGTTGGTGTGCAATGAATCTAAAATATATGAAAGTTTAATTTTTATCATTACATTATGGAAAATAATGAACTTTATCACAATATGCTAATTTTTTGAGAAGGACATGTACAAGCATCACATTGAGTACTCTAAAATATGTCCAAGTTTCATTTCTATAGTATTGTCCCTTGAGAAGATATACTAAAATGTTTGCTGAAATGTGAGGGGTCTACTCACTTTTGTGAGATACTGTGTATACATGGGCGTCGGAACCATTGTATATGGGTGGGACAAGACCCACCCACTTTTTAAGATCAATGATATTGGACCCACTCACTTTTACCGTCTCTAATTCAGCGAATATGTCCAGCAGCACAGCAGCTCTAGACAAACAATGTCACTCAAAACTGTCCTGTTACTAGAGCTAACATTACAACAGCAGCATATCTTGGTCCTGTGAAACATGGCAAAAACAATGTCACTCACGTGTGGATCAGAAACAGCGCAACCTTGGCGTCTGTTTTCAGGCCTTCCCCAACTGTCTATCCAGCACTGGACAGCTTTTCTAATATTAACGCGGGTCCTAAAGCTCTTGCCTGATCATAACCCTTCTATTTCTAGTGATAATCCGATTTCTAGCTTTTCTCTTTTGTAATGTCTCTCAGCCATCTCTCTCTCTACCGTCTTTCTCACTCTCTCTCTATCCTCCCCCATCATGTGTGGACACGCCCCCTACTGCTGATTGGCTACAAGTGCAGTGTTTCCCCTACCATTGTTTTGGTGGGGGAGCTCGCCCCACTGAAAGAATGACAAAAATGTATATAAAAAAAAACAACCGAATTTACTGTATAACGTGAAATTTCACAGAATTTGTAAAATTGAATGAATAATTAAAAAGCAGTTCAGTACATTTGAAATCAAATTGCGATATAGACAAGTGCGTTTGAATATTAAACCGCAAAAAGACTATTTAAATACGAATTCTGCATGTTCTGTGTGAATGAATGGTGCAGACGACGCGCAGTTTCATTTACCTCACAAACACAAACACACTGAAGAACGTGTGACGCTTGTGCTGTTTTTGCTATATCAGACACGAATGCATGAACTTCATCTCCAGAATGTCATAAACACACAAACTCAAAGGTCTTCACAGCAACCTGTCAAAATAAAAGTTCGGTTTAACTTGACAGAAATATATTACTGTTGTACAGTAGAACTTAGATACGTCTCAATGTAATAATAATACTAACACTAATACAAATAAATTATCAAAACTTTATTTTTTAAGGAATAATCACAATTCTTCTTCCATGTTATAATTTTAACAGTTAAGCTCATTGTGCAGCACGTTGTTTGACAAAAAGTTTGTTTAATTTCATATGATTAAAAAAAATAGTTTTGTCTTCATTTGATTTACCAGAAAAAAACACAACACCGAATTTGTGTGAAAATAAAACATTTAATTTCATTGTGTGATGTGTAAATAAATGTTGTCTATATTTATGGAACAAATTTATGTGCACTCTTGTCATTTCAGCTCACCCTAAAAATGCACCGATACAAACAACCGCCTACTGCGTCTGACAACACCACGTACCCGTAACACGCTACCACTGTAAAAAAAAATGAACAAACAATGAACTGCTGTATTTTTATTAACTAACGATAACAAAGATTAACAAATACAGTAACAAATGTATTGCTCATGGCTAGTTCATGTTAGTTAATGGATTTACCGTTTTCTCTTTTACTTTTCTTTCTTTTTCCTTTGTTTGTCCTTTTTTCCTTTGTATTTTCCTTTTCTTTCCCTTCACTTTGCCTTTCTGTTATGTTTCCTTTTTTGGCTGTACAATATATCATTTATCTCATATATTTCAGCATCAACATTGCGATGTGTGCATCTGTGATCGTCTCATCGCAGGATGTGTGATGTCAAGTAATTAGGGATTGAAGTCGATCCGTGATCCGTACGGACCAGACCCCACGGTTCGGAGCATGTGATTCGTGGATTAATTGCAAAGTTTAATCATCATAGAGTGAATTTATCATTTTGCACCATTTTTTTAAGTCCTGCCAGTTTTAACATTCAACCATGTTTAAAGCACTCAAGCACAAGAAGCGAAAGAGAAGTCGATTCGGAACTTGCAAAGAGATGTGTATCTAATCTCTATCTATCTAGATCTATATATATAAAATCTGCATGTTCAAACACTGCATTTGTGAAACTTCAGCTATCACTGTTGTGCCCTTGATCAAGGCACGTAGCGTCAGCTTGCTCCAGAGGGACTGTCCTTACGACTTAATGTGGTGACGTGTGGTGAAAGTCATGTCAGCCCCGATCTTGATGAAAAAAGATCCTTTTCTATTCAGCTTCTGTAATACTGGACAAAACTTCAGAGCTCTCTGATTATAAGAGAACTAAGTGCTTTGGTGAACTTGACACAGTATTACAAAGTCATGAGAATTAGTCCTGCTCCTCAGTGGCTCCCATTGTTTTAGAAAGGTTTCAGCTTTGATTCACACCATAGTTGCCAGTGTAATCATGCTGTAAATGACTGTAAATGGATGAATGGTTTCTTTTTAAAAAATAAACCAATTTTTTTTTTTTACCAAAGGCCTTTAGGAGAGAGCTGTTGACCCATGAATAGCAGAGTAATGCAACTGTCCAGCCTTAATGAACACCGCCTGACTCACGATAAGCGCTTCCGCAATGATTTATTGGCTCTGTGACTGTTAGAATACAGATATGAATGAGAGTGAGGGGAGTTAGACCCATTACAACAGACTTGTTGATCATATTTCAAAGATATTCTAGATCTTGAGTCTTGAAAGAAGCTAATTGGTATTTATTGGTCTTAATTTTTTTAAGCTTTAACTATGAATGTTCACTGTACAATTTAGCTTGTTTGTTTGTTTGTTTGTTTGTGTTCTGTTATTAAAGAAAAGTGTTTAAAGCATGTAAAGCAGGCTAAAATGAGATTAAGGATCATTTACTCCTCTAATGTACAAGCTTTATATCTTTGTTAGATGTGTTGGGCCATTTATTTCTCTTTTTGCGTACTACTTATTATTTATTTGCTATTTTAATGTGTTTGTCAGTTAGGAAACGTTCTATTTGGAACATTTTGTCATGGATGGAGGAGACCAGTAAAGAAAAATATGTCTGGAACAAAAAACGGTGGTCTTTTGCCCTTTCCTACTGTCAGATTCGAGCAGACAAAACCAATGACCTCTCCAAAGAGTCAGATACAGCATTGATTTTATGTCACTTCCTGTCATAATATGGTAATCCACTGGGACAAACTAATATTCATGTTTTCTGTTATTGTAAAGATCAATATGCAGGAAAGATCTGTCTTGACAGCTTTCAGCTTTCCAGGAGTTCTGGGCATATTTGCTGCTTTTTATTTAATGTTTCGCCTTGTCCCTCATGGGATTTAGGGGGCCTTATGTTGAGCATCATTTACCCCTGCCCCATGGCTCTGATGACTACATTTTTTAAATTAAGTACCAGTGCTATTTTGCAATGAATTAATGCACAATATCTGTTCTAGGCTGTTCCATGTGCGACCTTGGAATGATAATTTAAGCTCCTTTCATTGCAAATCTTTGAGTTTTTTTTTTTTTATCAGGTGTTGTATATCATAAATTTGTATTGTTTAAATCCAGTATTCAGTTTGTGCCTATATGCTGACCTCAAACCAAAACAATGCTTTAATTGCTTTTCTTACTTCTTGAAGGATGGATCAAGCTGTGGTTGCTAACATTTTTTATTTATTTTTTTCGCTTTCTTGAATGCACTTGTTACGCATCCATTTATTCATTAATTGAGCTCTTAATTGTGGCAGCTTATTGCAGCTCATTTTGGAGGTTAATGATGACAGATACCATCTGAAGAAAGCTCAATTACTGAGGTGTGTGTGTGTGCCGTTATCGTTATACTTTTTTTAAAAAAAAATTTAATTTTTTTTTTATTATATAATTTAAATTTATAGATTGTTTTTTTTTAATTGATTTATTATTAGTATTATTATCTCTCTAAGTTTTATTTTAGTTTTAGAGTTTACTTTTGAATTGATGGTTCTGTTCTGGGTGTAAATCTTTAATCTGTCCGTTCTGTTAGCCGATGTAGTTGCAGCATATCTGCTTCCCATTTGTTGATCCTGTCTAGAATGTCTAACAAAGATTAGCACTAGAGACAAATGCCACTGGGATCTTGACACTTTGGGGATTGGAAATATAATCCGTTTTGCACGTTACTATCAGTTGAGTTATAATCCTGCATTCTGTGCCGCCACAAGAGCTCACCCAAAGTCCATAGACACAAATGTCCCCTAGAGCTGCCCACACTTGGAATGAAGTTAGGGGAGTAGGCCTACATTAAGAAGAAAACCATAAACTGGCTTTGCTCATTGTACACATTCAACAGACGATGACAGGTGTTGTAGATTGGTCCATTTCTGGAGTCCCACCTTGCCCAATTATGTAAGGGTGAAGGATTACATTTGATGCCACAAGTTGCAAAAATTGGAACTGGAAACTCAAATGGTTATGCTAATGTCTCAATTGCTCAGAGATTTATTATTCTGAATTATACGTGTTATACCATGACATTGTCAGCATCTCCTGGTGCCAAATAACGGTCATCGACTGTTGGTTTCGTTTCACTCATATTGATGTGATAAGTCAAGTCCTGCTCTTCCATCAAGCTATTCACCTTTGCATCTTCTCATTTAATTTTTTGGTTTATCTCATTTCAGTCAAATGTTGGTTTTAAATGAGCTCAGTATTGCTGAATTTGTTATCTGATATTGCTTTGGGAACATTACAGTCATCCGAAAGAAGATATCCACATCTGACCGAATGTCCCAATGACCACAATTTTTGGCCAGCAAAAGGTCAAAATTAGCATGGAAATTGACTCTTTACCCAGCAACAATATTTTGATCCCGAAAGATAAAATGTATTAAGAACAAAATGAAATGTGCATATTCCTTTCTTAAAGAAAGGAATAAAAAAATCAAAATATTCTGCAAGGAAATGTTTTGGAATATTGTGTTTTCCCCCTGTATGCATAGTATACAGTATGTACAATATACAACCTGAGCAGACTAATACAGTTTTTCCATAATGCAAGTAAAATGAGACCCAATTTTCTGCACTGGCAAGTAATAGGCACATATTATTTCTGTGGACTGCTGAATGTTTTTTTTTTTTTAAACCATTATTTAAAAATGATAATTAAGCCACTGAATAGAATCTATTTTGATTTCAGGTTAAAGATTATACATTAACCCTTAGCGTGAGCAGTACTAATAGTGGTGGTTGCTAACACATGGGTTTCATGCTTGGCTATTTTACACTATTAGAGTGTGAATGAGCTCTGTGTTCTGATAACAAGTACAGTATGTCACAGTGCCTCTCTGTCTCTCTTCATGTCATGTCTGAGTCACCCAGCACCCCACGGCTCTCGCTCTTTCTGCTTCCCCTGATGCCCTCTCTGCCTGGCCCTCTCCCTCCATTTCTCTCTTCACTCCTATTCATTGCCAAACTTCCTTCCTGTTGTCCTTTCCTGGCATGCATTGTGCACCAGCATGCCAATGTTGCACCATTTTTACTATCAGCCCCAACAACACTCGTAGAATGGGACAGGGAATGGAAATCCATTACTATCGCTCTGCACTCCTGGCATGAGTGGGCGAGCTCCTGTCAAGTTTCCAAACTTTCTGCCAGCGTCCCTTTTCAAATCGGAAACTGCGGCATATGTTATAAGTTAGGCTTCGAATAAGAAGCTACAGCAGGCCCGGCCATCAGAACTGAGATTGGGTGATGTGTTAGCTTAGACATCGCTTCCTATAAAGAAACTGAGATGTTTTACAGGGTTTTTATTTCTTTTCAGTTTTATTATTTGTTGACATGAGATTGCATATGGTATTTTATGGCCATTCGGGGATGTAGGAGTTCTGCTCAGGAATAGATATTTATCGTTAGGATTGTGTGTGTTGTCAACCATCATGAAATGGTGGGGGTTGTATATTTTTGTGTGGTGGGAGTGATGCAGCCATGCACTTCGATATAACTCATGCAGACAGCAATGCATTATGGGAATTTATCAAAGTGCATTTCTTGCTCAAGTTCTCCTATTTTTCGCTTTATTGGTTGTTCTTAGGTGCCTTTTATATCCCTTATGTAAATAATGTCTTTAATGGCTAACGAGTAGTTGACATTAACTATTTATTTGTTTATTTATTTATAAAAACTCTTAAAGACCTTCTTTGTCTTAAGGGATGTTTAAAATCTTCAACATCTCTTCCTAAAAGAGTCCAAACCTTTTCTTGCTCACGGTTTAACTTCTGCTCTATTGTTTCATGTCCCATTACAACCCTTAATGGCATATGAATTTAGATCCTTCTGCTCTTTTGTCTTGTCCCTTAAGGGCTTTAGCTGTTTAGCAGCCTCTCTGTCAGCTCTTTTATCAGGACAGACATTCAGGCATCATGATGGACTGTTATCTCACCCTCATCCTATCTGACTATACAAAAACCAAGACAGTTCTCCCCTCTCAAGATAATGAATGAATGGTGTCATGATGATTTACAATTCACAGTTTAATGAGAGACATCCATCAATAATGTGCAGTTTATTAATTAGAACAAACTGCAGTGTGTTAAACTGTGTTTTTGGCCAATAATCTAACTCCATTGACTTCAATGGAGTCAGATTAATGTCCAAAAACACAATCAATCAAAATTGAATCAGTTTACTTAAATTCACATTCTTGCTCTGATTGTGAATGAAAGGGGAGAGATTTTTATTCAACTAAAAATAGACATGCGGTTTCACAGGTGGGAGGCGTTTGCCTTGTTAGAACAGTTAAATGTATTTAGGGCAGATGCCTCCATGCCATAACTTAACTACGCTGTAAGCTGATAACCACACATGATGGGAAATAGACAAAAGGTATATTAAATGTGAGCACTAGTGGTAGTAGTAGTTGGACATTTCAGATCCAGAGTAAATGGCATGCTTGCACGATTATCCACACTAGGACTGGGAGGTCCAGTTCTTCTTGCAGCCGTCTTTGAAGATGTCTGTAATATAAATATCAAAGAGACTGCCACGTCTCTCATCAACACTCACCCCTATGCAGTTTATAGAAATGAGTCACGATGAATCTATGTGCCTACACCGAAGCACATAAAAAGCAATTATATGCGTACCATTAGAGTCATAAGCAGACCCATGCAGTCTCTGTTCCCTCAGAGCTCAGAGAAAAGCTCCTCAGAATCTGTAGAATTGGAACGCCCGTCATTCATGAAGTTCTATGCATCCCTGGTCATTTTATACACTTATTTTATGGCTAGAATATGCATGTCTACTAGTTTGGCCATTTAGTAGTGCAGTTGGTCTGTCTACGTCAGTTTGAGATGTTCATGTTTGCTGGATATTCTGCTGTGTACCACGTGAAACCACGTTTGTTAGTTATTTAAAGGTGAACATATGTCTACTGAGATCTAACTTGGTCTCCTACTTGACTTGATTTTTTTTTTATGCTTTCATTGACTCGTTTTCTGCATTTCTATTTCTTTTCAGGGTGTCTTCACACTGTTTTTGGGGCCCTTCACCTTTTTTAATGCGCAGAAGACCAAATACCTCCAGATCGTCACCTCTGTAATGAGATGGATTGGTAAGTTCCTTACTATTTTAGTTTATTTATTTAAATTGATTTTTATTTTTTATTTTATGCAATGTACAAATAATGTTTTTGTCATTAGGTTGCAGCAAAACATAGCCTATTGTATTTAAGATTTACCTTATGGACAAAATAAATGACATGGTGTTTTGAAGGAGATTTGAAATGTTTCTGCAAGTAGGTTTCGTTAAAGCTTCAAAAATATTTGTAAAGCACAAGTGCATTAAGTGCGTCCCGTCCGTCCATCCACACTGTAGCTAGGGTCTTTTCATCATAAATGCGTCCCGCTCCATGTCTTCGCCTTCTGTCTCCCTCATACTTCAGCCTGACAGCCTAGACAGGCCATCTCAGGCGTGATTGGGCAGTCAGTTACTAGATGACAGGCCCAAAATAAAACCGCCCATCTCACCGGCCGCTCAAATCACAACCGCACTAAATCGTGGCTTCTGCTCCCATGTGCATGCAGTGGTGGATGAACATACAATGTACAAAGAACGCGTATTCTTGCGCAAATATTCTCAGTGCTCATAGAGCTTCAAAGAAACAACCATATGCCCTTTTGCTCACCTTTCTCTCCTCTTCGTCTCATTGATTCACAATGAGATATAAATGAGAGTCATTGGCGGTTGGATGCGTTTCCTAACAGCTCCACAGGCACTAACAAGGCAAAAAATAAAGGCAGTTCTAGCCGTGTAGGTTTCAGTAATGCTTGTAGAGTGGTGCTATACGGCATTGTATAGCAATTACTCAAAATTTATGTATCAAAAAATGCATAGACCGACTACAGAAATCTGTTGATTAGCATGTGCACCCATTTTTTCTGCCATCTGTGTTTTAATGTATTGCTCATTTAAGGGCACTATAACCTGAAGGGTGAAGTAGCACATCCTGCTTGCTTCAGCAACATTAAACTGCTCAGTGGAGGTGATGAACTTCACAGCAGTGCTGCTATTTCTCAAACTGGTTTTCCAGAACATGTTCATGTTCTTTTAGTCATTTGAATCAATATGGGGTCATTTGCACAGTGCATGTATTATGTATGATCCCACTTGGCAAAAGCCATCACTGGTCTAGCTGGTTGCTGTTTGCTTTTTGCTTTGTAGTGCAGTTTTTGTTCTTTTTGCAGGAATATATCATGGATGCCCTGCAGAAAAGTGGTCATCTTTTTGTATGTGTGCTACTTTTATCTTTCTCTATTGCTGAGAAGCTGAAGTAATTATTTGATAATGCATTCTTCACATTGTAGCCTATAGGGCCCACAGATATCCAGGTTCTAGATCTGAACGCCTCTAAATCACACTAAAGTATTAAAATGCCTTAAATGTCAAACATTTGGACATTTAATATGCAGAGTCATCCATGAATGATCACGGTTTCTAATTAAAAAAAGGACTATCCATGCTAATGAAACTTTAAAAGTCAAGTGAAAATGACTACTTTGCCATAGACTCAACATAGATTGAGCCACTGGTATTTTTCCCTGAAGAGGAAACCAGGTAGAGAACAGCTGCCATATCTAATAGGGATGTGCCTGAAGCCTAAATCTAAATTCGGAAAGGCACAGAAAATTAAAAAATGTATTCTATGGTCCCCCTAAAGGGACATGGTTATGCTTTCTGCAGTAGTTGATTACATTACATCAGATTTCACTTATAACATGAAGATAATATGGAGAAATGACTGACAGGAAAATGCCGGATGATTTGGTGCGCAAAATATCCTGAGCATCATTGACCAAAAACATATCTTTTGAAATATGTGGTCAGTACCGCCGCTCCCTATACAGAGAGTACACGCTATCGTGAATTCGGAAACTATTTCAATTCCATGCATTGCAGTGAAATATAAAGTGTTTATTTATTTATTTTGTAAGCAGTCTTGAAATAGTTCCAAGAAAAAAATAATGTTTATTTGATACGCAACATCAATGAATACTTGATTCTGATTGGTCAGTCACTGCATTCTGTGGATAGATATTTTTGTATAATGATGTTAAACTGTATATTTCACTGTTGTCCCTGGCAACTAATTTCCTACATATTGGTGCTAGTTTCATGTCTCTCGTATCACTCCACGGCCTCTTTCTTCCCACATAATACAATAATTTGATCTCAAATCAATATCCCATGTCCATTTAATTTATTTGGTAATAACAGGGAGAATGTACTGTCAAGCAGTCATTATCCCAAAATAAAACCCCTTCAGAGTGATACAAGATGCTTTCAGGCCCTGGCCATCCTCTTAGGGTTTCTTTTGTAATGTGACCAGTTGACAGTACTTTTATTCATTATATGCTGTGCTTACTAACCGATTAATCATATATATATATATATATATTTATAGTGCTATTGTTTTACACCGAAAATTCTTCCACATTTTTCCCTTCCGTCGATGAATATTGGCATATCTGTACATTAGTGCAACCATCCTTCTCTGTTCATTTGAACCAGACAAACTTCTCATGCTGATTCTAAAGATTTGTCAATGGGTTGGTCAATAGGTTGACCACTCGCCTATCAAATCTTTTGCTTTTTCCATTCACCCTTTCCAGTCTTGTACTTTTTCCTATGATCTTCTCTGCTCTGTCATTACTCACAGCAGACAGCAGGACAAGCAGGCACGTCCCTTGTGTGCCTTTTCACCCATAAAGCACAGGAGGAGAGACCGTGCCTGCTCCTGTGTCAAATGAGATGTGGTAAGTAGGATTCGGTTCAGTTGGCGTCAAGGGAGCCACTTTGTGTTTTAGACTCAATGCCATCTACTGCCAGCGCCGTCACTCTGCTGAACCTTGTGTACCAGAAAGCGGAGCTCAATTATTAGCTCAATGAGCATAACAGCATCATACTTGACCTAATACTGCTTGTTGTGTGTCGTTACTCATCTAGGCACATATATAAAACCTCAGCAGTCTCAGAACCCATAGCCATTCACAACCACTTGTATGAAATGCATGATGTGACTTGTTTATCAGGAACACAGATATGGCATCTTGTCTTTGTATGCAAAGCTGTGCATTTTTGTATGCATTATTTAAAGGCAGTTTTATTGCAGGGGTAATTTAAATGGGAAGGATCACCTCCTCTCAGCACTGAAGTAGAGAACATTTATCAGCTTTTGACATGGCGAGCGAAATGAGTCAGTGAGGTTGCCACTTTAATTCATATTTAGTGTGAGCGTTGAGGAACGGACAAAGAGCGTGTGATTACTCACTGGAGATTAATGACTTCAAGTTGCATTGCACAACATTTCTTGGAGACTGCATTACTGTTAATGGTGCTAGAGCAAGGTGCTCAAGACTCAGAATCTGTGTTGTTTAGGTTGAAGACATCATTACATATGTTCCTGTAGCTCAGACAGTAGAGCATGGCACTAACAGTTTCATTGGTTCGATTCCCAAGGAATTCATAAAAAATAAATCACTTGAATGCAGTGTAAGTCTCTTTTGGATTAAAGCATCTGCCAAATGCATAAATTTGAATGTAATGTAAGGAAATGTGTGTATATAAAGGTGATCATTTTGCAATAGATGCAAAGAATCAAGTGTAGATGTGCCAACTATGAACTCAACCAAAATGCTGTAATTGCTAGTGTGATAAAAATGTACAGTGCAGATGGACTAATTTGACACATGCACAGTACAATTGCTTTTCTATACTCTACGAGACATCAGAGGGCAGCACTGGGTCGTCTTTTTTTAGGATATTTGCTCCGAAGGATAGAAGAAGAAAAGTAGCGGATGTGCCATTTATATGCAACGAACAAGAACCAAAAGAAAAACTATTGAAAATGATATGCTGCTTTGTTTACTGTTCGTGGAACAGCATATTGCTTTGTATCGCTCTTTCCGCACTCTTCTTCGACTCCTGCACATACATCATCATGTATGTGCACCTAATGGAATAATCTGTCGCAACATTTACCTTGAGTATGCGCTGCTGTACGCGCATCGTGGACACAAAAATTGGGCTGCATGTGGACAATGAGCGCGGATGTTCTGTCCTCCCATCCCCCCCCCCCCCCCCCCCCCCCGCCTTAGGCCTAATTGCACGGAGGAATTATGGTATTCTTCTGTACTAGCCTGATGAGTAATTTAACCCTTGTTCAAGTGAACTCAAAGACAGCCTATTTATAGCTGTTATGTATCTGTGGAAGTCCTTGAAATGAATGGGTTTCATAGCGCAGCGCTGCGCATTCCACGTCCTGTCTGAAAGGCGCTTCAGTCCTCGGCACGTGCAAGTGCGCGAACATCTTACACCCCCCCAAAAAAAAGTGGGCTCCCCCAAAGGACGCGGTATAGTTCGAACACTGCTGCGGACTGTCACGGAACATGGACGGCCAATGTATACTTTTGGCTTAAATGAGCGTATCAAAGCTGAAGTTTAACAAAAGACTTATTTGCTCTCAGGATGAGCTTTTTGAGAAATGAAAATACTCTGAATTATAGCATTTACAGATCTATAGAACAATCAAACCTAAGGTATTGTTCTCTTTTTCCCCTCAGTTTTCACTACTTTAAAGTGACACCGACGCAGAGTTTCTCTGTGCTCAGTGCACAGACTAATTGATCATGAAATTTGTTGTAAGGTGTGTTTTATTTTATTTTTATTATTAGTTGCAGCACTTCAAATAGACAACATCGCCACTAAGGAAATAGCTGCAGTACTATTTAAATGTTAAGGGATTTTCCCTTATTAGCAGGCGTCCATTGAAAATCAGACATTATAGTGTTTTTATAGGTCAGATATAGTGCAAAAGTGTTGGGTCTGAAACGGCATCAGTGTGGGATATTCTGCAGCAGTGTAGTCTCAAGGTGAAATATAGCCGTGCCTTAATGAATACCCCAGGCAATGGTTCAGCTCATAGAGCCTGAAAATTGCTCTCAAGGAAAATGTGTTGGTGTCTCATTTAGCAGGGCCTACAATATGGACAAGCTACAAACTACCGTACACTGCTTTCCTTAACAGACCATAAAACCACTCGTTCGTTTGCTTGAAAATTTCAGAGGATCATCAATTGGTATAAAATGGCTTTGACTATCCATATTGTGGATGCTCTCTACTGGGTTTCTTGTCTAAATTGTGGTAAGATAGATGTCTTAAATTTTGCTCTCTCTTAAGCCTGCTATGTATTGATGTCCACATTTGCCTCCTTAATGAGTTTCTGTTATAACTTTAATTACTTTAAAAATTAGGTGCAGAATAAAGTTTAGACGATTAGGGAGATGTATGTATGCTGTGTATTCACCCTCTGTTACATAAGCATTTTCATTCAATAATTAACAGAACTATTTCACAAAGACAGTCCAAAAAATCAATTCATGATGATTCCAAGTGACTGTTTTGGCAGCACTGAAGAGACTGTTTCTCTGCGCTGTAGTATTGGGGTTAAGGATCTGGGCTGGGTACTGAACCAGAAGGCTGATCCATGAACTCACCATTGCACCCTTGAGCAAGACCTTATTGATCAGTTGACTCTGTTTTTTCCCCTTAAGTATGTTTGTCCTGAAACAGCATTACTGTCTAACAAACAAACTCCTAAACCTATGGGAGGCTGTATACATAATAGCTTTAGTGCGAGACATTTATTTTTATTTATAACTAATATTTATATAAATATTTTTATATTTAAAAATGTCGTCTTTTTTTTTTTTTTAAGATTGCTTGGGGTCAGTATGACTTTGACTAAAGTTTTTGAAAAGAAGTCTTATGCTCACCAAGGTTGCTTTTATTGATCAAAAATACAGTAAAAAGAAATATTATGCTAATTTTATTTTATGTGATTTTATTTCTTTGATGCAAAGCTGAATTTTCAACATTATTACTCCAGTCTGAGTCTCACATGATTCTTCAGAAATCAATCAAATATGCTGATACTTTGATACTCAACAGACATTTACTAATATTTTCGATGTTGAAAACAGTTGTGCAATATTTTATATTTTTGTGGAAAACGTGATATTTTTTCATTCTTTTATGAATGGAAAGTTTAAAAGAAAAGCATTTATTTGAGAAAATCTTACTAACCTCAAACTTTTGAACTGTAGTGTATCTGAATGTCATATATATATATATATATATATATATATATATATATATATATATATATATATATAATCAAACACGCACACATAGAAACCTGTATATATCCCTGAAATTTGATTGTTTGATAGGAATGTTCAAGGACAAGCAAGAGTGTTGATTCAGGAACCTGTCCAACTTGGACAAAATCATGATTACTGTAAGTTGCTTTGCATAGCTAAATAACAAAGTTTATGGATTGTGATTGATGATACTTTCACAGATGGGATGTTTTTGACGTCTACATAATGTTCTCGGCAATCATCGTTCTCCATTCACACTTGATGGTCACAGTTGGTCATGTGACTGATCAACATCTCATGGGTGCTTTTTTAATGAAGAGTGTCCTTCAAAACCCAACACATCGTCCCTACAGGGAAGCTTTAGCAATCAGTGTCGTTTCGATTGTAATGCCAGGACATGTTTGACTTTGCTGCATGAATTTATTTGCCCCCCTATTTTATCTCCTCGTCTACCTGTGTGGTGTCTTCCAACCGGGCTCTGTTGGCACCGGTGTCAGTTACAAACATATCATGATGAATAAGACTTGAAGACACAGATACCAGTGGCATTTTCAATGGCCATCAGCATGTACACTGAGGGAATTTATAGCGTGTGATGAATCGCTGGGCCGGGATGCAATCACATCTCATCCCTAAACAACAAAAGGCCTCTGTGCTGAAGGTTAAGCGCCTATAGAATGACTTGAGTTGTGTTGTGAGATGTCAGGAGTATTTGGATTAAGTGTGCCCTTGATTTTTTTTTTCTCTCCTTCTATTCTTTCGGTGCAGTTGTTATGAAAAGGAGTAATGCATCTTGAATCTCACTCCATCCCATCCATGCTCTGGTTGGTTCATCGGCTACATTAACTGTCTCTGACGTTTCCTCTAATGATTTCCAGGTCCATCATTGTGTATGTCTGCTTTTATCCTCTTGTTGAGCTATTGCGTATCTGTTTTGCTATATTAAGCATATTGCACATGATGGTTGCCTGTTATTGCAGTTGTTGTGCCTTTGGCTTTGTGTTCTAGAAATAAGTTTTTATAAGCTGTCGACTCGAGAAAACGAGCGTTTAGGGACACAAAAGTGGATACAGGCTGGAAAGAATGGGTAAATTGTGGGATCTTGACACTCAGTATGCACTAAAAATTAGGGGTGCGCCGATCAGATACTCAGTATCGGTATTGCTCCGATACTACCAATATTTGCCGGATCGGGTATCGCCAGACGAGACCATCCAAATCCGATCCGATATTGTAGCCTACGAATGTTATTGTTATACAACACAAAAGGCACAAAAACATTATAAAGCACTATAATGTTTTCGTGTACTATATTCCAAGTTTTCTGAAGCCATTACATATAGTTTAATGTGAGGTACAGATTTAAATCGTTAAATTAATCTTCACCTAAGTGCTTCCCTCCGCTGCGGCTGTCAGTCATTCTCCATTCAGCATTCAAACAGCGCGTCGCACTCGGTTACAACAGTCAACACAATGAAACTCTCTCCAAGATGAGTCAATATTCCTATTATTATACTGTAGATCTGTAGATAAAGGTCTATGGTTTGCATAAAAGGACTTTAACGTGCTGGAGTTTCACATGTTACTTTCTACCGGGTGTCTGTTAGATCACAACACAACTGATCAGTGATCACAACACTGGAGTAGAGAGCGATTATAATTGCTCTTCACGCGCACATTAACTGAAATTTAAAACTGTTAAAAGGCTCAAACTAATGAATAAACAAAGAAATATATGTATATCTTACTTTTGTGCTTTGAACTTTTCAATGCGAAGCGCTGTGCGGCGTGACTCCATGTTGCTTCGAGCGCATCATTCTGCGCACGGGATGCGCATAAGGTTTCGTGCCGCTCTGAATTGGAGCCTTTCATTTTACAATACTTTTGCGCAATGGCAGTTTATTGATAGCCTTAGTTGTTTTTGTCCAATCTATCATATGTTGCTGCTTCATTAAAAAGTTGCGCTTAAAATTTTTAAATGTCTTTTAATTATATAATATATATTTTGTCTGTATTGTTTTACAAAGTAAGGAAAATAATGTTTAAGTCAAGCTTTGATACCTTTAACAAAAGAATAATCACAGTCTCTTCCCCACAGTGAGGCAAACAGATACAGTTTATTAGGTAATTTGGCACTGCTTTTTTAATTATTATTTTAGTATTGGATCGGTATCGGCCAATACTGAGTCCCAGGTATCGGAATCGGTATCGGAGGCACAAAAAGGCGGATCGTGCCACCCCTACTAAAAATGCACTGTTACGTGTGCAGTAAACATTTTGTCACTGGAAAGTAAAATATCCAAATGTCAGATTTATATATTATATTTATGTAAGCGAAGCTATCCCTATCGCCAATTATGTTCCCCTTGAGTGGGCGTACGTTAGTTCTCAGTGCAATATGACCCATTGCACTCTCTCAATTGCCTGAATCCACTTTTGTGTCCTTAAATGCTCGTTTTTTGGGATCGACAGCTTATAACAAAAAACAAAACGATGTCTCAAAGTTGCTATGCGACTAGGTGTAGAGCAAACAAGCTAAAAAAAAACTGAAAAAAGTTTTTATAAGTCAGAAATGACAAAGAGGCAGCTTCTCGCAATGCAAAGTCCGGGGGTGTGGGCGTGGCCTAAATGCGCTCTGTCACTTTCGATCAATTTAATAAAAATGTATTAAAAAAATACCCTAAAAGGATAGACACAAAGACATGCATGTCAGACAGTGGTTTTACATCTTCATTGAGGCTATGTCTACATTAATCCAGATACATTTAAAAACGGCGTTTTCGTTGAAAAACGCTCTCCATCCACACTAGCGTTTACAGGTGTTTCCCGTAGTTTCAGTGTGGATGAAAAACGCCTGAAACGCTAAATTCACCTTACTGCGCAGTCGTAAAACCTTACACAGGCTCACTGAGATGATACAGACGGAAAAATAAATAAAGTTATCGTGCAATTCTTCTGACAGGATCATTTTATTTAGCAAAATATCTCATTCACTGATGCATCCAGGTTGCACTCACTCACCATATGTTTGGTCTCAAACGCAACTGCTCTCATGTATTGCCACAGGACAGAAAATGTGAGTAAATTTTCTGTCATCTTTGCAGGACTGTGATATGAAGAGTGTGCAAAGTAACACATTTTAGCAAAATGTGAAAGTGAATAGCACATAACAGGCACAATACCGGTATATAAATGAAAATCTATTGGTACAATATGCGTCACATGACTAAACTTACATCATCGGTTTTAAATACCTCAGTTTTTCACAGTCCACACTACAACACGAAAACGGCATTTTAAAATGTATCCACTTTGGAGGCCAAAACGGATAGAAAAGGATGCCTTTTCAAACGAAACTTATTAGTGTGCAAGGCCTCAGTCTGTCTGCCATTTTTGTTTAGAGTAAATAATGCACTAATTTTCATTTTTGGGTGAACTGTCCCTTTAAAAAGGGTTTAAAGGCTTAAATGTTTTACAAAACTTTTGTCAGATTTATTTGAATAAAATGTTAGTCACTCATGTTACTAGTAGATGCATGTTATGCCAACAAAAGTACATAGTGCTGCTAATATATTTGTTGTTTGTTGGTTTTCAGTATAATTCTTGGTGAAATGATTTCAATGTGTGTATCAGTACTTTTTGAACATTTCCAGCACATTTTGACAATACCTTGATGATAATATTGAAAGTTGTGATCATTTTGGTTATGTCTTTTAAAATTAAATGTTCATATTGTTTCATCTCATTGAATCATATTGTATTGTACTTTTAGTAATTTATATTTAATTTAGCATAGAACTGCTGTGGTATAGTCACATGAGATGTTGTTCTGCGTCATCTCTAGATTTGGTGTAAAATGAAACCCGGCTTTCGCTGTACGGATTCAGTGTTTGTCACTGCTTTTTCTCCTCTTTATTCTTTGTTTTGGTTTTCATTTGTAGTTTTACTGCATCTCATTGCGAGGGAACCAGCATGCAATATGTCTTGAGACCACTGTGTGGTTTGTTTTTTGTAGCTAGTAAATTATTTATTCCCCTTACATGCAACCTGTAGCCTGGCAAGCCAGACCCACATCAAGATGTTAGGTCTGGGAGCTCACCATTGGCATGCCTCAATCCAAGGGGCGGGATAAACGATTGTCTTTCAAATTCCTTTTCCACGCAATAGGATAGCGCTACAACCAACCAGAGCAACGAACGGTTGTGGCTGAGTGAGTCCCATGCGTTTTCCCACCAGCGGAGCTTGTTGATAGTAAACTTTTGCCACATCCGAAAGCCAACGGAGAGTTGCTAGACTACACTGGCTGCAAAATTAATTTTGCTGCCGCTAGGGTTCGTCTAGATTTCTAGGCTATGCAACCTGCCCTTGATTAATAGACTTAGAGTGACATGCACTCTGTCCCTTGTTTGCTGCCAGAATGTTGTACTCCTGCCAGGATGAATGCATCTGTTTTAAACACTGAATGAGTATGTGTGTGGACACCTTTAATGTTAATGGAGACCTTTAGGCCAGAACTGCTTTCGGAAACACCTCCGATTAATTGTACGTCAGCTGGACTCTCACGTGTGGAAGGACCCAGTCCATTTTCCCTTTTGAATCAGATCAGCATTTCACATTTACACATGTACTACTTAACCTGGCACTGTGATGCATTAGAAAAGAGGATGAGGACTGGTACAGATAGTATTTTATTGAGAAGGGGAAGGACACAGCTCTACAACAAGAATGTCAGCTTCTTTTGGGACTTTGGTCTCTAACAGCTACCCATTTGTTGTGGATTAGAAGTTTAACCAGTAGAGCAGGGGTGTCAAATCCTGCTCCTGGAGGGCCACTGTGCTGCAGAGTTCAGCTCCAACCCCAATTAAACACACCTGAACCAGCTAATCAAGATCTTGCTAGACAAACTAGAAACTTCCAGGTAGGTGTTGAGGCTAAAAGTTGGAGGTAAACTCTGCAGGACAGTGACCCTACAGGACTGAGTTTGGACACCCCTGTAGTATACTATAGCCATATTAGAGAACGTATAACTATATAAGCATGTAAATGGTTAAACGAATACAATCTGAGTTATATTAAAAAATGTCCTGGCTCTTCCAAGCTTTGTAATGGCAGTGAATTGCTGTTTCTGTTTTGAAGTCCATAAAAGTGCATCTATCCATCATAAATGGGGGTTTATAAAGGCCTTCTGAAGTAAAACGATGTGTTTGTGTAAGAACAATATCCATATTTAAAACTTTATAAAGTAAAATACCTAGCTTCCAGCCAAACGTACATACGGATTCGACTTAAGTCTAAGCGCAACTTATACGAGTAATGTGACGTACTGGTGATATTTACGCTACGCCATGACGCACTGCGCTACTTACGCTTAAAGCGCAACTTGTGACGTCAGAAGTAAACTGCGTATGGCCGTTTGGCCGGAAGCTAGAATTGTACTTTGTAACGTGTTAAATGGGAATATTTGTCTTACACAAACGCTTTGCTTCAGAAGGCCTTTATTAACCCCACAAGCTCCATGCTGTCATCATCCCTCAGAAAATCCAAGTAATGCCTGGCTTTGACATTCTTCTGCTGGGACAAAAACATCTCCAAATCTTTTCTGATGGCCCAAAACCTTTCCAAGACTCTCCCCTTACTCAGCCACGTAACATTGTTATGAAGAAGTAAGTCATCATAAGCAGCATTTACCTCATAAGAGAAAGAAAAAAGATAAAAATAAATACATGATCTTCTTGTGTTGCATAAATATTCATAAAGTGAACACAAACACCTTTGTAAATGCTGTAAATTTAAATGGTTTAAGTCTGCTGTAAGCAGATTTTGATGACAACCTTCAATGCTTCCAAATGCATACAATTACATTTTCTCCTACATTTTATTCACAATTAAAAATGATTATATAAATAAAAAATATTTGTAATTTCCTGCATTAATTATGCCTTAGTTTCCCATTGATTCAAAGTGTGTGTTTGTGTGTGTGTGTGTGAGAGAGTGTGTGTGAGAGAGTGTGTGTGAGAGAGTGTGTGTGAGAGAGTGTGTGTGTGAGAGAGTGTGTGTGTGAGAGAGTGTGTGTGTGAGAGAGAGTGTGTGTGTGTGTGTGAGAGAGAGTGTGTGTGTGTGTGAGAGAGAGAGTGTGTGTGAGAGAGAGAGTGTGTGTGTGAGAGAGAGTGTGTGTGTGAGAGAGAGACTGAGTGTGTGTGTGAGAGAGAGAGTGTGTGTGTGTGAGAGAGAGAGAGTGTGTGTGAGAGTGTGTGTGAGAGTGTGTGTGAGAGTGTGTGAGATCACCACTTAATAATCCCCTATTGACCCACACACACAAAAACACAGTAGAAGTAAAAAGTCAAATTAATTCTCACCTCAGTCAGGAATGCCCGCAGAAGACGGTGCTGAAGGGCAGAGGATGCTCTCAGGTAGTTCACAAGCTTCATAGTAGTTTCCATGACGTCTGAATATTCTTTTCCAAGGCTAGTACACAGCACGGACTGGTGTATTATACAGTATGTCAGCAGGTCGGAGTGCTCCTCTTTCAGACGTTGAACAGCTCCCTTCTCCTTCCCTATCATGGCTGGAGCATCATCAGTAGTGATGGACACAATATTCTTGACATCAATTCCCCGTTCAGTAAGCATCTGCCTGATAGCTTCATAGATGTCCTCTCCTCTAGTGTGACAGAGTGGAGCAAGGCCCAGTAAGTCTTCACAGAATGTCCCCTTTGCCTTGCTGAAGTATCTGACAAACACACATAGCTGGGCTTGGTCTGTGCCATCTGTTGACTCATCCACCGCAAGTGAAAGGCAGGGTGCATCTTTGATATCATCAGTTAACTGCTTAACTAAGTCATGGGCAAGTACCTCTGTCTTTCTGGTTGAAGTGTCATGGACAGTGGAATTTTCTTTAATATCTCTGACATCTCCTTTCCCTCAAACAAAGCATCTGCAGACCTGCCAACATGTACGCATTTTGCGTAGGGGATACGCGTTTTGACCTCAAAGTACGCTGGTACGATTTGTCACTCTAAACTACGCAAAAACCTGGTGACGCGCCTCTGTGCACGCGCAGTCCTCAAATCAAGCAAGAGCAAAAGAAGAAGAGTTCGACCAATCATAGCGCTGAGTTCATTCCCCAAATAGCAAGGGAGGAAGATTGACAGATGCGTAAGACCTATCATTAAAAAGAGAATGAAAATCGACAGAAATAAAGTAATCCCGCTCGATCCCTCTTCCGCCGTCTGACTGAGTTCGTCAACGAGGACAGTACAGTAGTCACAGTACTTCTGACTCCTGAAGGTAAACGGGCTGGGGTGGATGTGGAAAGTTGAAATATTGTATTGAGTTAACTAAATCTGGATTCGATGATCACATGAGTGATCGCAATCGCATGTATTATCTTAAAATACTCCGTAATTCATCATGGTCACTCAGATAAGAGGAAAACATCATTCATCCATGCAAATTATAAAATGCTTAAGTAATGCTTAACAGTAAATCTGAATAAAATTTAAATCGCTATGGCTTAGTGATTATGACAGTTCTGTGATTTGTGGATTACTGATAAAACGCGAGTCTGGAGAAACAGGCGTTTATTTATTCATTCTCAGTGTTGAGAAACGTAGCCTGCATGTGTTACGTTATTGCGTTAATAATAACTAAACCAATGTTACATATTTATTTTGTATGAAAACTAGCGCGTTAGTTACTTATGGATTAAAAAGTACGTTGTATCAGTGCTGCGCGAGCTCTCTCACAAACACTGACGCGCGCACGCAGAGAGAGAAGATGATTGTAAAATGAAAATTGACGGGCTAAGTTTAAATTTTGTTCTTGGTTGTGTTTTTTTTCTGACAAAATGTCAGAAACCATTTTGTTTGATCCATCCGTGTTTTTTAAATTCGTTAAATGACGGACGTTTTACTGTCAACACAGCCCTCAGTATATGTCGGATTCGTCTTACTTATTGTCTACTTGATATTCTCTTTAGAATAAGTGGTTCGTTTTGCTATTATTGGACTCCTGTCTATTCATTGTCAACTATTTTCTATAAATATGTTTGTATTGGCTAACGTTTATTCAGCTAATGCGTGTCCTGTTTAAAATGTACAAATGCAAAGACACCACGTCTCAAATAAAAGCCTTTTTTTCCTGTGAGATTTAGTATCATATTTGGATATTGGAATAATAAATTATGTAGCCTATCTAGGGGTTTCTTAATTTTAGACTATTGACCAGCACACATTATATACAATGCAATATTAATAATGAATAAAAAAATCCCCCCCCCCCCCCCCCCCAGAGGTAAGGACAGTAGTTTTGCTGTCCTTACCTCTGTATTTTGTGGATCTTGCCGTTCAAAATGTCTGTGTTTTGTTTCATAATGTCTTTTGACATTTACACTCTTCACAACTGTCTCGTTACAAATCAAACAGAATGGCTTTGTGCTGGATTGGGGCAAAATGGACGCATACCTCTCTGTCCAATCATCTTTGAAAACTCTATTTTCTTCGTCAACTTTTCTTTTCCTGGACAATGACATCCTCCACACCCATTCAAACGCTTACTGCGGTGAAGTGTCGCATCGCACCCGATTACGTCAAAAGTCACAAGCTCACTGGACGTCATGGCAACTAAATCACGGAGGAAAACTTTAAATATCTCGCCTTCGCTTTAATTTTGGACCAGCTCAAAAAAGACTAAAAAATGATTTTAACATGCGTTTATCAAAGTTTTATCCCTTACACACAATTAGTGCTCTTGAAATATGAAATGGAGGCGGGTCCGGATTGAATTCCCTCCGGACCGGAGTCCGGACTTTGAAAAGTACTGCTTTAGATGTTTGAGATAACAAATGGAGTCTTTTGAGGTTTTTACCACCCGGATTCTCGCTCTACCTGGTTGCCCATGTATCACCTTGGGGAGTTATTGGTCCGTTCCAACCAGCTCAGCGTTTTCCAGAAGCCCATTACATCCTTAACAATCTCATCTTGTTCAGCATTGATTGCAACATTGATCAGATTAGAAATACAGAAAGACAAGCATTTTCCTCTATAAATTCAAAATTATAGAAATAATAAAGAGCTTGAATAAGATGAAAAGATTAGAATTAACAGACTTATTAATGTGTGCTCAATAAAAGGGCTTTTTTTTTATTCTGACATGTGGCTGGGTTAGGTTTAACCACTTGGTTTGCACACAAAAACAGAGTTCAGGGTTAATAATGTATGTCCAATGGCGCATGTGTGTGTGCAAATACAGTGCTAGCTTGCACCATTGGTGGAAGACTTATGTATACAGTTTAAACGTACCATCTTAAACCAATTGTATCTTTTAAGACTGGTTTCTTTCTTTGTTTGGACAATGCACTTAATTTCCTGTAATGTTTACATTGGTTGTTATAGTAAAGTATGTGTAATCATGGTTCCAGGAGTCTCTTTTCTGTTTCACTATTCTAAAATGACCCAAAGTCAACTTTTTATACCAATGCTTTACTATTAATATTGCATGGCTAAATAAACTTTTAAAGTCTGATTTTTACAGCTGATTGGCCCATGGTTGGTGAACACGGGATACATTAAAGATGTACGTCATGCCAGTTACAGACTCAAGTTGTTGCGTCATTGGCTTCCAATGTAGACACGGTTTATGAGCAGCAAGCTGTTGATGTGGACAGACCAGAACTGGAAATTTGGCCTCTACTCACGTCCATCATGGCAACTCATAAAGCACACAACATAAGCAACAGAGACCTTACTTTTTCCCACATCCATATCTCGTTTATGGGAAACAAGCTTTGTACCGTTCATGCTGAAACGGATCTACAAAAATCCAATTTAACTGGATTTCAAGCCACATGAGACTTGGATTGATTTAGTAAAAATCTAATTTCATGCTTCTTTTTTTGTGCTATTGAGGCTACAAAAAAACTAAATGGATTTGAGTCGGATGTGCCTAAAAATCGGCTTTAGGCGGCCAGTGTTAACAAATAATCAGCTCAACTTGACACACTTGTGTTATGTATGAGATAAGTGTACAGCACTAGATCTACATTTGTTTATATATTTGTCTTTATTATAATATAATTTTATATAATTATTTATATATGAGTTTTAATTCCTTTTTTTCTTTGTTTCTCTTTCTCTTTTAGCATTCACCATGATGATCATCCTGGCTTTGATTCGCATTGGCAAGGGACACGGTGAGGGCCGCCCATCTGTGGCTCAGGTCTCAGGTGTGCCCAACCTCTTCGGGGTCTGTGTCTACTCATTCATGTGCCAGCACTCACTGCCCTCACTCGTGACGCCTATCTCCAACAAGCAGCGCATGAGCGCCCTGGTCATGGCTGACTACATCCTCATCCTGTGCTTCTACGCCCTGCTGTCCCTCACAGCTATATTCTGTTTCGACAGCTCTCTCCTGCGTGACATGTACACTTTAAACTTCACAGATAACTGTGACGTTTTGGGCATTCCAGTGTTGCGCTACTTCCTGGGCCTCTTTCCCGTCTTCACCATTAGCACCAACTTTCCCATAATAGCCGTCACACTACGCAACAACTGGAAAACTCTTTTCCATCGCGATGGCGGCACATACCCTTGGGTGGTGGACCGTATCGTCTTCCCACTCATTACTCTAGTGCCACCCATTATCGTGGCCTTCTGTACTCACGATCTGGAGTCGCTTGTGGGTATTACTGGAGCATATGCCGGAACGGGCATTCAGTATATGATCCCGGCCTTTCTGGTGTATTTCAGTCGGCGTCATCTAGAGCCCGTGTTGGGAAGGGATGCTGTAAATAAGCACCGGTCACCTTTCCATCATGCTTTCTGGGTTTGGTTTGTGATATTGTGGGCAACGTTCTGTTTAATGTTTGTAACGGCTAATATTGTCCTTACAGAAACCAAGAACTAAGTATAAAAGCAGATTTGTTTTGTCAAGCTGCGTTTTTGTTTTAATTTTTGAAGGGTGTTTGTTAGGGTCTATGTTAAAAGAATGACATTAGCTGAAATTTAATTCAGTGTCTAAAAGGGACCAAAAGAGGTTTTAGCATTACTTCAGTTGGACTAACGTGAGTTTTTTTCTCTCTCACAAATACACAGTCCTTTAGCGGATGTTCTGTGAGGCAGGATACAAACCTATAAACCATTTTTTTTTAAATGCGTTGAAAACGCTACTTCAGTTGTTTAAAGGTGCTCTAAGCGATGTCACGCATTTTTTAGGCCAAAACATTTTTTGTCACATACAGCAAACATCTCCTCACTATCCGCTAGCTGCCTGTCCCCTGAACACACTGTAAAAAAACGTGGTCTCTGCAGACACCCCAGGCTCCACAAACGGCAACAAAAACAAACTGGGCTAACCCGCACCACGAAACATAACAAACTGTTCCAGCCAATAACTGACAAGAAGGGTTTGGGGGTGGGGTTTGGGGGGTTAGTGCGCGGATGAGGAGGAGGGAGGGTCTAGCTAGCCTCCGTTTTGTTTGACAATACTTCGAACGTCAACAAGAAGTGACGTCACCCGACATCGCTTAGAGCACCTTAAGTTAAGGTGTTCTTGATCAGGTGAATCTCATGAAAACATGCCTGGGTCATGTTTCACCCCAAAAGCAAAAATAAATAAATAGACAAAATAAAATGTATTTGTATTATTGTTTAAGGAAGAAAAAGTCTTTGAATGTGTGATGTTATTTACATGACAATCAAACACATTTACACCAAATTATGTTCTGAATAATGATTATCATAACTACTAAAATACTATAATACAGTGATTCATTTATGACTTAATTAAAAATAAGGCAAAAAAATATATACTACACTAAAAAATGCTGGGTTGTTTCAAACCATGTTTGGATCAATTGTGGAAAAACCCAACCATTGGTTTAAAGTCCCCCTTTGGTGAAAAACATTTTTAATGTTGTTTATATGTCCATGTGGTGTTTTTAATATGAATTTGCACATGGTTTGTCTTAAAGCATAAGTCAATTGCTGAGTATTTTCTCCTTAAAACTGCAGTGAACCGAAGACCGTCTCAAATACGCGGTTTGAAATCGCTGGTGTTTCTGATGTCACAAACTACCTTGTAACCAATCACATCAACGTGTGATCCTCAAGTGGATCTCTGAGCTGGTGCGAGTGAGTGGAGGTGGGGCTAATTTGCATATTCATAGAACCGCTTGTACTAAATGAGGCAAGGGTGTACTTACATTCAAGCTATTGAAGAAAAATAATTCAAGGAAAAAACACTTAAATATGTCATTTTGGTGATCAAAGATGAGTTTTAACTAAGGGATGCAATTATTGACTATGGGGGGCGTTACATTTTTAAACCCAATAGTTGGGTTTGTCCATATTTGACCCAAACATTGGTTGAAACATGCAGCCCAGCATTTTTTAGAGTGAACATTGATGTATAAATATTTCACAATTTAAATATGTAAAATGTAAATAATATTCCCAGTTTATATTATATTATTTTAGGAATTGTTCCCAATTAATTTTATATAATATTATATTATAACTTGAGGGGAAGGTGTGGTTTAATTGTCTTAAATCGCAGTGTTCTTAAGAAATAGCCTTTCATTTTGTTAAAATATAAGTCCTTATTTAAATCTTTTTGATATTGGGGTGGAATGTGGCATTGTTCTTGACAGATTTCATCACCCTCTGATTTGGTTGATCTTAAGAAGAAACAACGAGCTGGTATTTCTTTGTTCTTTTGGACTCCCCAAAAACATTATTCATAATATTCATCAAGTCAAAGACAAACAGGCTGACTGATGGTGACACGTGCGCAACGGTTGAGCCCAGACCTGGAGTTCAATCTCAGTTCATCAACAGATTGATAGATGCATTGAAAGCTTCAATATGTTCTCTATGTACACCCGGAGCTCACAGTTCTCAAACGGGCCCTTAGGGGGGACAGGAAGGGAAGATAAACCTGATATTAAATAGACACATCCTTCTCATGATCTACAGCGAGAAATATTTATCATTATCAATATTGAGCACCTCATCGTGCCTGAGAAATCACACTCCCGCAGTTATTAATGATAATGTCACTTTAGTTCTGACGACGTTGTCTTGAATTTGGCTTGATTTGAAATCCAAATGTACGGCAGCTGATTCCCACCCTGCTTTGCCTTTTGCACATTTTGTTTTTTTTTATACCAAAATAGTTAACCCAAATATTTTAATTCTCTCATCATTTAATCACCAATAGACACGTCATTCCAAACTGTTTGACTGACTGACTTCTGCAAAACACAAAATAAATTATATTAAAGAATCTTTCAGCTTTTTTTGCTAATAAAATACATCAAAGTTCAAAACAACATTGGACCCCATTGACTTTCATTATAAATTTTTTTTTTTTATCTTTTGTGCGCAGACAAAAGGTCATTCAGGCTTGTAATGCCATGAGGGTCAGTAAACGATGACCGGTTTTTCATTTAATCTAAACTGTTCCTTTTATGTCTTTAATGATTTTCTATGTGTGTGTATTTTTGCTCCACCCATCTCATGTCTGCCTCAGGTTTTCTCAGGCAATATGAATGTGACTCATTAGTTTGACACTTTGTGTTGTTTGTCCGTGGTAGATTGGTTTGATCATCTGTGACGTGTTTGATACTGTAAACTGATCGCTGCTCTCTGTGAGAGCGCTGTCTGCTGATCTAAGAGAACCGTTACAGATCCTGCGCTTGACTTCATAAAGGGAAATATGTCTAAGAGCTTGTTTGTGGGCAGAGAGGACGTCTCCTTATTCAGTTCTTCCTCTGATGTGCTCCACAAGCATTCTGTTAAGGACTTCAGTACATGCATTAGCATTCATATCACCCTAAAGCACAAAAGCAAGTCATTTCACATGGGTGAAATGTTATATTACCAAATACTCCATTGAAATATGTCCATTTCTGGGGGGGGGGGGGGGGGGGGTTAATGTTAATGTTAATTAACATTAATTTGTTAAACAAATGTGCCTTCTTTCCAGGGATCTATTTCTCTTTCTCTCTCAAATGTCTTTTTCTTGATTGTATTTTTTATGCCGCCTGTCACTTGCATGTAAGTTACTTCATATACTTGACAATCACGTCCACCGATGTCTCGTTAAAATAAAAATGGAAATGCCCTTTTTGATTTTTAAGATTGACATTTTGTTTCATTTATTCTTTTTTTGTATTCTACTGTCATGTCACAAAAATCACAAGTATTTTTAATAAACTCAGAAATTCTCAATGTATGTAAAGGATTGTTTGGCATAAAAACTATTTTTCTTTCACATTTGCCTTTTAATATTGCATTGCTTTAAAATGGTAATGACAGCTAATTATGTCAAATAATTTGTTGCATTTTATTTTTTAAGGACAATGCATTGTGATTGAAAATTGAGTCATTATTTTTTTTTTTTTTTTTTTTTTTACATTTTGACATACTTTATGGACATTTTGAAATGAAATCTTTATAATTTGACTAATTTAAAATAGGCAAAAAATACCTTCCATAACTCAGACTTATTATTATTATTAATAGATGAAGATTTATTATTTTGGGTATATTTTTTTATACTGATATTGAAATAACAGATCTATGGACTGTAAACACAGAAATCATTCTAGAGGACAACAGTGAACATTTACTCAAGAATGTTTTCATTTCACAATTTTGAATCCAAGTAAACAGGTCTAGCTCTTTATTGTGACCATAAACCTCTGAATTTGAATCCCAGCATGCCTGTGACATCCTGTCCTTTAATGTTTGTACTGGGCTGTGGTGGTGTTAAATTAAAACGTTAAAGCTACAATATGTAAGATTTTTGTAATAAAATATCCAAAAATCACTTGCACAGTGTGATATATTTCCAGCAGTTGTGTACTTACAATATCCCAAAAGTTCCCAAAGATTTTTAATTTCAGAGAAATTCCCATTTTAAATTATGGCTCGTCCATGTTCACTTGTCGCCTGTCAATGACGTAATATCCGCGTTATCCCTATTTTCCGCACGTACTACAATAGAGTGCCGAAGTTATGACGTCACTTTGTAGGACAACTCAGAAGTTAGCAGCGCATGGGTTCCCTCGATCAAAAAGCTATGCATTTTCCCCATAGACTTTTGGAAAATCGCAAAAAATAAGATCTGTGTTCAACAAAGAGTTGTGACCCTTACACGTTTTGTCTATCAAGATAATCTTTACAAGTTAATCCAAAATGTATACATTTTGAAGCCTACATAAAGTTTAAAAAAACCACAAGCAGGTTATAACTGGTGTGTTTTATGTCATAGATCAAAACGTGAAAATATTTAGAGGCTTTGTTAACCACAGACCTTATTTCAGGCGATTTAGCAAAATCCCATTCAAAAAACCCATAGACTTCAGAGCGAGGGAACCGGAAGTGCTAAAATGCTAACTCACTTCCGCGTTTTGGCCTACAAATTGACCTTCGGCACTCTGTAGTAACCAAAGCGACAGACGTGGACAACTGCATTACGTCTAGGGGCACGCTCACACTGTTGTTTCGTTCAAACATTATGGACCATGGCAAGCAGACTTTGGGACAAAAGGAGAACTAAAACGAGGATCAATATCAGCGTGGCGTTTTCGAGATGCCGAGAGCTCCACTTCTGTGACTAACTTCGACTTGACATTAGACAGGTGAGCAAATGTACATAAAACTAATCAATGTTATATAGCTCAACATGACTAATTGTTAGAATATGATCAATATGTTATGTTATTCTCAGAGCTGCCAACTCTCACGCATTGGCCGTGAGACACACGCATTTGATTGGTTTCACACACTCACACCCCCGATTTCTCACGCTGAAATGTCAACCCGGTCGGTCAAATGCCTGAAAGATGAGTTTATCTATAGATTTACCTGTTGAGCCACTTGTGATCGACTAGTTATGCCGCAAATAAGTTCAAAATCTCCCGGAATCTAGAGCTAGCGCACATGAGACAGAGAATCACGCGCACGGCAGAGATGGAAAGCGCACGAGAGCCGGTGTTGGAGAATGCACCCCCTCTATTTACACATAGAATAAAATTATAACTTTCAACACACTCAAATGCAGTTAAAGGTGGGGTAGGCAATGTTAGTCTAAAACACTTTTTGCCAAATTTGTTTAAACTGTCCCATATACCAATACATATCTAAACTTTAAGTACTCTGAAAAGGAGTTTATAAATATAGAGTGTCTGTAGTCCTCTCAGGGCTGCAATAAACACAGCTCATTATTCCATTCGGACCGAGTGCTCTGATTGACTGGGCGACTGTCACTCTCCCTCGTTGCTATGGCTACCAGCCCTGCAGCAACAGGAGTTGCCCACATGCGCGCACTCGGTTGACGCGCTCATTTCGGAAGAGGAGAGGCGCGTACCGACCCCAAGCCATGAAGTCTCACAATTATGGCAGAGAAAGAGCAGTCAAAAGGTATTTTATTACCCGTGATTCTGACATGATGTCGGTCCATCACACTGCGCTCCTCTCCGCTCCGAAATGGTAAACGCGTCCTCCAGCAAAGCGGTTGGCATTGCGCGTTCAAGTGTTTTGGGGGCGTGGCTTTGGAAGGAGCACAGAAGGGAGGGGGTGGGAGTTTCTCTGTTGGATACTTTCAAAATTCAGCAGTTTTCTGCTAGTTTCTCAGACTTACCTACCCCACCTTTAAGTGTGATATAGTGTAGACCAAGTGAAACAGCACTGCGTTACCTCACAAGTTTCATTCGTCAAATAAACTGGCCAGCACTAATTCAGCACTTGCGGGTAGTTCAGTAGAATGAAATGTCCTTATTCCTTTATATCCCCGGGACTCGCGTGTGGCGCTGATATGTGTCTCTCATTAGCAATCGCGACCTGCTTCATACCACAGTCATGTTAAAAACATCAATGTGTTCACTCATCCATAAACATTAGATCTATAATTCCGCTTATGCGTCATCAACCTACGCCTTTGTTATTGTAAGAGGTTAGCGACCCCTAGCGGTGAAAAAAAGTACATATTGTAGCTTTAATTCATTCTTGTTTTACCTTAATTTGCTTTAATGTATTCCACATTCTCAGAGCCTTGAAAAGACAGCGCAGGTTGCTGGTTTTCACCCTGCTGGTTAGATTGGATGAAATGTGGCATTTTTATGGGTTTAGTCTCTTTCTGTAGTTCATGCTCTGAGTAATGATGCTAGGGAGGCCAAATACTACTACTTCATAAACCTTGCATTACTATCATGTATTTTATATATATTTAAAATGAACTTCTTATTCTGCATCCTTTTAAAATAAGTCTCATATTTGCTCATTAAAAATGACATTCGGTCTTGACCCGAATTCCAGATGCTACTTTTTAACGGTCCATCCATCAATCTCGTTGAAGGGCGTCTTCCGTCGGGTCAGTGGTGTACGTACAGTCTCACCTGCATTCACTTATGTCCTACCTTTATGCCCTGCTCTATTGATTAGATGAAGGAGGATATTGATCCACACCTTCTGCACAAACTATAGACCTAATCGAGTTCAGCAGGGGATGGGAACATGGACTATAGCCAAAGTGTGTTTTCAACCAAAGTACAGGGAAGAATTTGCATACACACTGAATAAGTAAATTTTACTTAATTTTTCTTTGGCAGGTTTTTGCACGCATAAGTATATTTCACATAGGTAATTAAGTAAACTCTACTTAACTAAGTTAAGTAAAATTAACAAAGAAAATAAGTAATTTTAACTTGGGCAGTTAAAGGTTGAGTAATATCTAGTTGAACTTTCCTTTGCAATTAATTTCACTCAAACAATATTACAATGAATTAAACCATACTTTTTAAGTGTTTACTTTAAAATATTTAAGTAAATATTATAATAGATTTTGTGTGAGATTCCGTATAAATATTTTAAATGCAGAACTTCATGAACACATGCAGAGAACTCAATAATTGGTACGCAATACACAATGACGGTAACATTTGATGGGAGCGTTTTTGTGTATGGGTGTCATTTTGAGTAGAAAATGTCACAAAATGGCAAGTTACTAATCCTAACAACAAAAGCAATGATAAAACAGCTGGAAAACAGTGAAAAATCAACCCAATTAATTATTCAAGGCCCAGTGCATGATGGGAATAATGTTACTTAATTATAACATTAATATTTACGCTTTAATTTCTACACGCTTGAATTGAGTACTAATATAGAATTTACTTAGTTTTTTTTATTCTTGCCTGACCTAACTTTTTCATGTAGAAATTACATTGTTTTTTTCTGGAGTATTTACATCACCACAAAATCATTTTTATCAGTGCAGAAAGGATTTCTTAATGCAGGAATCATTTATGTTGCTTATGCATCATATTTATATTTCTTCAAGGTTAAACTGCTTAGAACAAAATAGATAATATGTTTGACAAAGTAAATATCAGATGAAAAATATCGAAGTTTTGTGTTTAATAAAGATTGATAAGGACTTCAGCTCACCAGATAGTGTTGTAAACTGGCTGTTTTTTCATGCAGACCATCTCACCATCTATTGATCAAGTGTGAGACAGCTGCCGCTAGAGTATTGCAAAGCGAGAGCCAGGACAACATGTCATTGTTTGATTTATGACTGTGCTTCTCTACATGACACTGTTTTAAAACCGTCTTAATCATATTCTGCATAGAGGTTTGAAATGCTTTTGATCAGAAAGTGTTGATAAGCACAGGTAGTGACCAATGAGATTCGTTTTTTAGGTTCACCTGTACACCTGAGAGTAAAAATGAATAATGACTTTAGTTCCACACAAAGCTAATATGGCTCTATAATATGTAATATGGAGTTGATAGTCATGCACATCATCATCTACTTTCATTAGGCCAGAAAAATAAAGTATACGAGTTTGGAAAACTTTGAGTAAACGATGACTAAACTTTCATTTTTGGGTGAACTATCTCTTTAAGAGGATTTTGTGTGCGTGTGGTTCAGGTAAACCCTACATTATGGGGACAAAATGTCCCCACAAAGATGGCAATATCGGAAATCCTTGTCCTTGTGGGGAATTTTTTTGGTCCCCATCAGGAAAACAGCTTATAAATCATACTTCAGTAAGTGATGTTTTTTGAACATGTAAATGCTGAAAGTTTTCTGTGATGGGTAGGTTTATGGTTCGGGGATAGAAAAGTTTGTACAGTATAAAAATCATTATGTCTACAAAAAGTCCCCATAAAACATGAAAACACAACATGTGTGTGATTTTCACCTGGCCACAAAGATTTATGTCTGTGTTCACCTGTAAATCAAGTCAATGGGTTTGTATGACTTTTCCGATAAATATAATTCTTAAGGCATTGTAAATTCGATGATTGATGCTTAATGTTTCTGTTCATTGTGGCATTTGTTCATTTTGATAAATAATAACTAAACTAAACTATTGATTTTGCTGTTCCCAACAAGTGAATTACTAGATCAGCAGATACATTTTTTTATTATTATGACCGCTCTATGGGTTTTATTGATTGATATTGAGGTTCTTGTTTTGTTTTTTGTTTTTTATAAACGCATTGCATTGGGTTGAATTAACTTATGCACTGTCTTGCTCTCAACGTTGATGGATGTTTTGGGACTGGTGTAAAAGACTGGTGTTTATTCCAGACAGTTAAACCTGTCTTGTGCTTTCAGGCGGGATGCAAGCACACATGGACCGTATCTGTATCTGTAACGCATCTTATGAACGATCGTAAGCTTTTTACCTCAGTGTGTGAGATTTTCTTTTAGACATGAATTAGTCTAAAATTAGACATGAAAATAGTGTGTTGTTACAGAAAGAGTGCAACGTTATTCAAGTTCACTTGACAGATGCTTTAAAACCTGTAATATTACATGTATGTTGAATTATATCTAAATAATCTTATAGTTGTGGTCAGAATTATTGGCACCCCTGGTAAATATGATCAAAGATGGCTGTAAAAATAAATCGGTATTGTTTATACTTTTGATCTTTTTTCTATTTTAAAAATTAGCAAAAATCGATCCTTTCATTGAAGTAAAATATTTGAAAGTAGGGCGGGGGGGGTGAATCATATTATGAAATATGTTTTTCTCCAAAACACGTTGGCCATAGTTATTGGCACCTTTTTATTAAACACTTTTTTGCAACCTCTTTTTGCCAAGATAACGGCTCTTGAGTTTTCTTATAATTATATTATATGTTTACTATAATGCCTGATGAGTTTGGAGAACACCTGACAAGGTGTTTTTTATCTGTTGGTATTTGCTAGAATCCATGATACCATGTATCTGAACAAGACGTCCAGGACCTCCAGCAAAAAAAAAAGGCCCAAAACATTAAACATTAAACTTTTTTTTTGTTTCATCTGACCATAGAATCTGGTCCCTTTTGAAGTTCCAGTCGTGTCTGACAACTGAATGCTGGAGTTTGTTTTTGGATGAGCAAGGAGGATCTTTCTTGAAACCCTCCCAAACAACTAATGTAGGTGATGTACTGTAGGGTTTTTTTTTTAAACTGACCCAAAGACTCAACTAATCTCTGCAATTCTTCATCTGTGATCCTTGCACAGTTTGTCAATCCAAACCATTGACTATGATTGGACTATTTGAAACTATTATATGCTATATATTTATGAAACTATATATTTCATCTTTAAAAAACATGAACACATTCTCAATATATTCTTAAGTCAAACTTTCTAAACTCTTAGGCGCTCTGTATAGGAAAATGGATTTTTAAATTCTATTCTGAAACTTTAAAGATTGAGTTACTCTCTGCTCTGAGAGTAGAGAGCTCTGAGGTTGGTAATCAATGGTATATGCTTTTTTTGAAGCCGCCAGCCTTCATAATTTCAACTTATGTTAAAATAATCATATTTAACTGTGGAATACCTGGTGGGAAAACTGCAAAGAAATCATTTTGCAAAATTCTACCAAAAGACCTCTGCAGCGCCCGTCCACGGCTCTGTATGCCATCATAATATAATTAAATGAAACAATCAAGATGAAATTGAAGTGCAGACCTTTAATTCAGGTAGTTAAACAAAAACATCATGCGAAACGTTTAGGATTTGCACCCATTTTTATACACAGCCCTCCTATTTTCAGGGGCTCAAATGTAATTGACCAAATGAATATAACCCATGGACATCACCAAAGACTTGGTTTCCTGCTTTGTGATGCTTTGCCAGGCCTTTACTGCAGCTATCATCAGTTGTTTGTTTATGGGTCTTTCTGCCTTTAGTGTTGTCTTCAGCAAGTGCTCGATCGGGTTGAGATCAGGGGATTGACTCGACCATTGCAGAATAATCCACTTCTTCGCCTTCAGAAACTCCTGGGTTTTGCAGTATGTTTTGGGTCTTTTGTCCATCTATACTGTGAAGCACCATCCTTTCAACTTGGCCACTCGTGCCACTGGAAGTTTTAAAGATGATGTTATATCCTTTGGTCATGAGCTTCTCCAAGCCTTCTCCATACTTTTTTCTTCTCGTCATTTTGGTTGATGTTAGTTTCATCCGTCCAAAAAATGCTTTTCCAGAACTGGTCTGGCTTTTTAAAATGTTTTTGGCAAAGTCTAATCTGACCTTTCTATTCTTGAGGTTTATGAATGGTTTGCATCTTGTGGTGAACCCTCTTTATTTGCTCTTGTGAAGTCTTCACTTGATTGTAGACTTTAACAATGACACGTCTACCTCCTGAAGAGTGTTCTTCACTTGTGAAGGGCCTTTTCTTTACCATGAAAGGATCCTGTGATCACCCACCCCCAATGATGGCACGTTTCACTTGCATGGAGAGCTCCTTTGACCGCATGATGCGGGATCAGTTTCCAAATGCAAATATCACACTTTAGAATCAACTCCAGACCTTTTATCTGTTTAATTGATGAAGAAATAACAAAGGAATAGCTCACACCTGTCAATGTCCAATTACTTTTGATCAGCAGCAGCTGAAATAAAGAAGGATCAGGTGCTTACAGCATCAGTGGAGATGTGGAGAGAGAGAGGGATGAGGAGGAAGAGAGAGCTGCATCTGATCTCAGTGATAAAGCTCGCTGCATGTATGTGCCCTGCATGGACAATCAGGACACTCTTTCACTCAAACGCTCTGTCACAACTCTGTCACAGCACTTGACCATTGACTGGTGCTCATTCACACAAATAACATGGAACTGGTTTTACATAGCAGGTTTATTTCTCGGAAAGGGTAGATGATAAAATGGTCAAATCAGGCCTTTTGTTTCATAGATTTAATGAGGGAAACCCTCTATAGAGTATTTGCGTTATTTAATTCCTTTTAAAGCGTGTACATTTGCAGCAGAATGTCTTAAAGATTAGTTCACCTCAAAATAAAAATTTCCTAATAATTTACTCACCCCAATGCCATCCAAGATATCCATGTCTTTCTTTCCTCAGTGGAAGAGAAAATAAGTTTTTTGAGGAAAACATTCCTGGATTTTTCTTCGAATAATGGACTTCAATGACAACCACTGTTTTGAAGTCCAAATCAATGCAGTTTCAAATGTCTTTGATGTGCTTGAAAATGCTGTGCACGATCGCAGCTGAGGAAGAGGGTCTTGTCTAGCGAAACGATAGGTCATTTTAAAAAACAATTTTATATATATATATATACTTTTTAACTACAATTGTGCGGATTGAGGTGATCTGCAACGCGCCGGGAACTACGTCATCACGTTGAAAGGTCATGTCCCTGTCGCCGGCGGAAGTACCGCCCCACTGTTTACAAATCGACCAATACAATTTGAACTATCCTCCTTCGCACGGTCGAGTGGGGCGGTACTTCCGCTGGCGCCGGCGACATGGACATGGCCTTTCAACGTGATGACGTAGTTCCCGGCGCGTTGCAGATCAGCTCAATCCGCACAATTGTAGTTAAAAAGTATATATGTGTATATATATATATATATATATATATATACATACACTCACCTAAAGGATTATTAGGAACACCATACTAATACTGTGTTTGACCCCCTTTCGCCTTCAGAACTGCCTTAATTCTACGTGGCATTGATTCAACAAGGTGCTGTAAGCATTCTTTAGAAATGTTGGCCCATATTGATAGGATAGCATCTTGCAGTTGATGGAGATTTGTGGGATGCACATCCAGGGCACGAAGCTCCCGTTCCACCACATCCCAAAGATGCTCTACTGGGTTGAGATCTGGTGACTGTGGGGGCCATTTTAGTACAGTGAACTCATTGTCATGTTCAAGAAACCAATTTGAAATGATTCGAGCTTTGTGACATGGTGCATTATCCTGCTGGATGTAGCCATCAGAGGATGGGTACATGGTGGCCATAAAGGGATGGACATGGTCAGAAACAATGCTCAGGTAGGCCGTGGCATTTAAACGATGCCCAATTGGCACCAAGGGGCCTAAAGTGTGCCAAGAAAACATCCCCCACACCATTACACCACCACCACCAGCCTGCACAGTGGTAACAAGGCATGATGGATCCATGTTCTCATTCTGTTTACGCCAAATTCTGACTCTACCATCTGAATGTCTCAACAGAAATCGAGACTCATCAGACCAGGCAACATTTTTCCAGTCTTCAACTGTCCAATTTTGGTGAGCTCTTGCAAATTGTAGCCTCTTTTTCCTATCTGTAGTGGAGATGAGTGGTACCTGGTGGGGTCTTCTGCTGTTGTAGCCCATCCGCCTCAAGGTTGTGCGTGTTGTGGCTTCACAAATGCTTTGGTGCATACCTCGGTTGTAACGAGTGGTTATTTCAGTCAAAGTTGCTCTTCTATCAGCTTGAATCAGTCGGCCCATTCTCCTCTGACCTCTAGCATCAACAAGGCATTTTCGCCCACAGGACTGCCGCATACTGGATGTTTTTCCCTTTTCACACCATTCTTTGTAATCCCTAGAAATGGTTGTGCGTGAAAATCCCAGTAATTGAGCAGATTGTGAAATACTCAGACCGGCCCGTCTGTCACCAACAACCATGCCACGCTCAAAATTGCTTAAATCACCTTTCTTTCCCATTCTGACATTCAGTTTGGAGTTCAGGAGATTGTCTTGACCAGGACCACACCTGTAAATGCATTGAAGCAATTGCCATGTGATTGGTTGATTAGATAACTGCATTAATGAGCAATTGAACAGGTGTTCCTAATAATCCTTTAGGTGAGTGTATATATAATTGTTTTTTAAAATGACCTTCTCTTTCACTGAGGAAAGAAAGACATGGATATCTTGGATGGCATTGGGGTGAGTAAATTATTAGGAAATTTTCATTTTGAGAACTAATCCTTTAAGGGCATTTCACACAGAGCGTGTTTTTGCATGCCACTGTGCTGTTTTTATAGTTTTTTCTTTGTAAACAAAAAAAAATCTATTTTTGACAAATGTAAAAGGCACTTTCCCACCAAAAATGAAATAAGCGTCAAGCTGAAGGAAATGCAAATTCACGCCTGTACAGAGAGGGCACAGCAATATACAAAAGAATGAAACACAAATATGATTTTTATCTAAAGTCATTTTCACAATTGATTTGGATCATGAAAGATCAGCAGCGAAAATATTGGCGAATAAAGTGAGGTTAAATACATAAAGTGTATTTCTGTTATTTTACATTGTTTGCAGGTTTGCATTTCACTGTTTATTTTGAGGAATACTGAATCTGTTTTTGTGCAAGTGAGATGAGTAAATGCTCTCATTTAGTATTAACAATAACCATTATGTTCACAGAGCACACACAACGCCTCTACACTTACTCACGATTTCTCTCAACATGGGGACAGGAGAGCTGTCAGGCAATACATGGAAAAACAAAGTAACTTGCGTTACTTGTTTGAAAAAGTATTTAGATATTTTGTCGTAAAAGTAATGCATTACTCATTACTTGAAAAAAAAATCTGATTATGTAACTTAAGTTACTTGTAATAGGTTACGTCCAACATTGGTCTTAAGCTAAAATTGTTTTAAATAATTGCCCCTTCGACCTCCCCAAAACACATCTGATCAACCCCAAACCATGCTATTTATTACTATTTTAACCTTTTGCACTTTGTGTTTTTTTGGCACACTGCGGTTGACATTCTGTTTATGGCTGAACTATTGTGTCTCCTAAGTGTTTCCTCTTTACATAACACTGCTTCCAGTTGACTGGGATGGCTGTAACAGGGCAATAATTTACTGGCTTGTTGGAAAGGTGGCATCATGTGACAGTGCAATTTTGACCTTGATTGTGTGGGCCATGTCAGTGCTAATGGATGTTAATTGCTGTCAGCTGAAAAATCCTCTATTAGAACGTTTTTGGACATTGACCACTGTAAGTTGGTACTCTGCAGTTAGTTTGCCACCCTAAATATATACGATTTGTTCCAAAACCTAGTGAGCTGCCGGTCAGCAGCATAAAAAGAATTGGAATTGGATTCTAACAAAGTTAGCATGTTACTAAGTAATAATGTGGCAAGCAATACACTACCATTGGGTAACATTTGATTAGATATGCATTAGAAAATAATGAATTTTTTATTGATCTCATCACAGTGCGTTCTAGGATTCACATGCAATGCTGCCTTAGATTTTTGGCCAAAAGGAGCAGTGTAATGTGTCTGCCAACCTTTTGGATCAGTCTATGCAGGGTAAAGGTAGGCAGCTTATTGTTGTTTTTTAACAAAGTTATAAAGTATTTCTCAAGGGTCAGGTAATCACCTTTAATTGCAACATGAAAATAAAAATGCAAGATGAAACCTTTGAGCAGTTTAGGGAGCGTCTTTTTGCACCTTATCCCTGGATTCCCCATTCCTCTTGAGGGCCTCCATCTGGGCTGGTGCAGCTTCAGAGAAAACATTTGGATTGATGTTGTCCGACAGAAGTAACAAACCGACAGCCTCAAGCTCATGTCAAGCTCCGGTATTAATAGTTTTGACCTAAATAAGCAAACAAGACAGGTTTCGTCTGTATTGATGGTACATGGCAGACTGCATATTTGTTTCTCCGTCTGCACAGTTTCTCGTAACTCTAGACACTGAACAAAAAAATTGATGTAGAAACAATTTTCTCTCAGAAATAGCTAGTAATTACACAAATAATTACAAAGAAACACCAAGTAGCACATGGAATTAAATGTGCAATTTTGGAGTAGAAAGACTGAATTTGGTATTTCAAGGTCACGCTGAATTTTGCTCTGAGAGTTTACTGAAATAGAAGCATGTGAATATTACAGTATGGTGTCCATTGGCGTTTTCAACATGCTGACAGGGCATCTATTGATTGTAAAGTTCACACCTCTAAAGGAGCAATTAACCTTTGTGTTTAACCTCTCTTTGTGCTGATCTTATTAATCTGTTCGATTATATCTTTCGCTGCTATCTCTGAGGAAAGATTATGCAAAAAGTGTATTCAGTGAGCAGAATGCACATGACTGACACGTATGGCAATATCAGAGCTTTTTCAGTGGCTTCTTAGCAGACGTTCGATTAATAATATTCATGTAAGCATTTGGGCACAAAACAGTTTTCAGATCTGAAATGTTAACGCTTTCAAAAGGTATGTTGGTTGTCAAAATAAATCAATAATTTGACAGAAAAACAAAGTAAATCAGTCCTGACCCTTCTTTTGGGAACAACAGATGTTTATATAATTTCACCAGCTTGTATGTGAGATTGGATAGAAGCTCCCATATTGCTAGTCAAAACACAATTCCTGGCCTCAATTAAACTTTCCTGTCAACGTCTCCTGACAGGTCCTGTGTCAAATATGTTTCTGCTATCGGAGATGTATACGTTTTGAGACGATAACGGTTCGAAGTTCTCTACTGCAGATGAGAAATTTGCTGGATGCTGCACAAAAGGCAATTTAAATTTGAATTACAGAAATGGAATTACCTGGGAAAAAAATCAGAGAGGTTCCAGTAAATGTAATGGCATTCTGGGAAGTGTTCTTCCCCTGGTCCATTATTTTAAGTATACACTACCGTTTTCAAGATTTAAAATAATAAGTAATGTTTCTTAAGCAGCAAATCAGCATATTAGAATCAAATCAAATAAATGCAGCCTTGGTGATTTCTTTCAAAAACATAAAAAAATGTCTATATTAATATTAAATACAGCAATGTATATTTACAGTGTTTTGTGTAGTGTATATAAATTAAGTACACATTTCTCTACGAGACATTTTAAATCGGTCTGTTTGTCTGTCTGTACATAAAGCACATTATACATTTAAACATAAAAACTTCTTTAAGCATTCGTAAAAAGCATTGATTATGCTACACAAGCCTGTTAGTAACATCAGAATACATCAGAACTCCTGTGAATGCCAGTCTCTCAATACAGCTGCTGCACTCCAAACCATTTACTAATGATGTTGAACGTTAGTTAATGAGAAAACGGTAACCTCAGCTCACTTGATTTTGACGGTGAGACAAGTGAAAGTATTTTAAGGGAATCATTCACACTATATGTGTGTCTTTATGAGGCCATTGAGAGGATGGAAAGGCCAGGAAAGGCTAACTAGCTTTCTTTAGAGATAATACCCTCTTGTTAATGGAGAATTTGAAAAGTATGCTCACAATACGGACGAGATGGCCACACAGCAGTCTTTTCTCATTGACATGGAGTTGACTAATGGTCCCAAAGGGCTTCTTCACCACATTTAGATTGTGTGGAAGCACGCTAGTTGCACTGACATTCATAAACCTGTCAGCTTCTCAATAGTATCTGGTTCCTGTTCAGTATTCACTGCTCCACCTTTAATTGCATGGCCTTGAGATCATTAATAAGGTGCTCTTAGTTGAAATCATCCTGACATGCCCTCGTCTTGAGTGTCGCTTTTTCAAAATTTCCACACTCGGATGGCGAATGCAATTTTCAAGCATCTATTCCAAGCCCCATTTCTTACAAAGAAAAACTGCATTTTGAGGTCAATGTTCATGGTAGACTTTGGTTATTAACTGTGAATAATGGCCTTTCATTCCTGCAGCCCATCTCCACGCACTTGTTTTTTCCTTCTGCTTATTTTATAGGTCATATTGATATTTCCCAAATGGGTACACATTGACATTCATTCTTTCAAGGTACACTATGTAACCTTTTTTTTGTTCAAAATTTAAATGAGTCAATGCATCATCAATCCTTAACTTGATTCATTATGGTAATCCTGAAGTGTTTATATTTTAGACCTAGTGAGATGGTTTTGCGGGAAATTGCGTACTTGCATCACTCGCCCGTGTGTTATATCTCGTTATATCTGTTAATAGAGAAAAATTGCTCTGGTTTATTTGACGCGTATATGGCGTGGGAGTGTCATAGGTTAGTTATCACAACAAGCGAGAAAAGTTGACATGGATCACGCTAAATCTCCAACCTCCGGGGAATCACCAGTTTAAAAAAAATGTAAAAAAACGCTAAACAGAGGAGAGTCTGCTGGCAAAAAATAAAACCAGAACTGAGAACTGTTTCGGAGAACTGATGGATTTGAGTAGGGGTATAGCTGAGGGATATAGTTGAGATAAATCCAGATACGAGGAGATGTATTGTTCTGTTTTATGGCAACCATGTTTCTCAGAGCATGTTGTTGGAAAAAGCCGGTATATAAAGGTCTTCCGAGACAACTTATTGACAGACAGCAAATTTCAGTCATTGATTTCAATGACTGGCTGGCTGTCCTCATCAGTTTGTTTAGGTGCTCTGTTGTGGAGTACATCTAATCTGGGCTGTTTGTCCGCTCTTCTCCCTTCTCCCTCAGCCAGTTGTTCAGGTTTATTACACTGTTGGCCTGACATTCTCATGAGGTCACGGACATCAATAATGATTTCCTCCAGCATTTGATCACTGGCGGCTGTAATTCCACAGCGCGTCACAGCTGATTTTGATTTAACCTGTGAGCAAATACCCACCTGATAGTCAGGTTGAGTCCTGTGAGTTTCAAAATGCTAAAGCATCCACATTTACTTAAGCTCACCCAAATGCAACATGACTTTGTACAGTGAGCCGATCACATTAGATTTTGCCAAATTGAGGAAGTACTTTCGAGTTTTGTTTGTATTGTGAATGAAGCAATGTAAAGTTAAATAGCAAAGTAGAAAGTGTGCCTTTCTTTAAGAGCACAATGCAGACAAGAGAAACAGAATGCTTTTTGTTATTCTTCTCAGTATCTGCATTCTCCACCAGTGTAGTGGGGAATGAGGACACAGATTTTCTTTAGGAGGAAGTGGTCCGGAAAGGTGTTGATTGACCAAAGTAATTAAAAGGAAGTGTGAAGTGCAAAGTGCTGGAAGACGAACAGCGGCAGTTGTTACAGTGATTCGATGTGCAGGGAGAAAAGAAAAGGTCCTTCTGTCTCATGCGGAGATTGTAGATGGGTCAGTGCAGGTGAGTCATGTGACCTCCAGCTATATGACCTTTAACAAACACTTGATTAAATGATCAATAAGCAAAAAGAGAATTCATCCAGCGTTCTGCTGGCCTCTCTGCTTTTTTTTATATCTACACTTTAATAAAAGCCCACATTGTGGCTATATGAAGCTAAGAATATACATCCTATAATGTTCAATATACTGGGTTTGGACAATGAAACTGAAACACCTGGTTTTAGGCCACAATTATTCATTAGTATGGTGAAGGGCCTCCTTTTGCAAAAGTACAAGCAGTTTTAGCTTAAAATGAAAAGACAAGCTAAAACAACAGTAGATAAATATGTATATTTTTACTGAACCATGCTGAAAATCAACCTAGGCCTATTTGAAAAATATTGATAGCTGATGCTAACTGGCTAGCTAACTAGATAGTTGGTGCTAACTTGAGGTAAATTTTAAATAAAAAGTCCAAAAAATGTATCTCAACCACTTGAAGAACAAAGGATGTGATGTTCAGAACATGGTAACTAATTATGATGGGGTGTTTTACCCCACAGAGTTGGTTTTTGAAAAAAAAAAAATGTAATTCTGAAAATATAATTATATTTTCCTTAAATAACATGTTCTCCGTAACTACAAGGCCTTATTATTCTTAACTGCGATGTTCTGCAAAACAACAAGCTTTAAAACACCTTATTTTTCTTAGGCTAGATGTTAAAAATGAGAGCACTTTCTGTGAAATCTGTTTTCTCGCAGGTACGTCGCCAATTTAAGCTTCTCAGTGAATAGGCCTACTTCTACATCACTTTCGTCAACGTAGTCCATAGCAACAACAAAAACATATCTTACCTTTATCTAGTGGTTATTTTGGGAATAACAGTAAAGTACCCCACCCTACCCTATTAAAATCTATAGGCCTATTATTTGATGTTTATACCATGAGTGAATCTTCACAAATCAGGGGAATTTGACAATAATCAGGGGCTTAAGCCACCGCAGTAGCTCACCAATTGCAGATTTCAAGAGGACATGCATCTATTGTTATCTTCTGAGCTAATCTGATATGTGTACGAAGTCCGCAGTCTTGGCCTCATATTTAATAGAGCTCCATTATGATCGCTCTTGATGAGGAGCTTAATTTTTTTTTTTTAAGTTGCCAGCCACTGCCAGCGTTTTTGATAATTTTCACAAAAGTTTCACTGCCCCCCGAATATTTTGTCTGAATATCTGAACATGCAGTATGTAACCCCATCATCACAAATATATAAAACGAAAGAACACAGTCTCTGCTTTTAAACAACAACAAAACGTTTTAATCTAGCTTCATGTATGCTTTTTTTTATCAACACTTGAATGTGGGCAAGTTTAAAAAAAAAAAAAGCAAAATTTTGAGCAAAAAGCTGAGAAAATCACGTAGAAAATGCCATACCATACCACATACCATAGCTCTCCATACACCCCCAAAGACTCACAGATGAGCCAGTGAGAGGTGCACCTTAACTTTCCAATGATTTGCACCTCTACTCTGAAAAGCTGAAATGCATCGACAATTTTGGAGTCGAAGTTGAAATGCATTAAATTGTGAGGCGCCATTCCCGGCCCTAATGAGCGTTAAGTATATTTTCTCGGCCCATAAGCTACTTGCTTGTGGCCTCTGTTCAGAAATACACTTTTGTCAAACGGGTTTATGTGTGTGGACAAACTGTGCCCTTGCAACACCAATAATCAGCTAAGTTGATGTGTTGAGAACCTTCTGAGAGTTTGAGCCAAGGCCTTGTTTTATAGGCATTATTTATGACGGTAATGCTAAATGTTTGCTTGTCTGAAAATCCGTTACTTCTATTTCTTTGTCTGCTACTTCATCCATAATGGAGAGTGCAAATTTATGCCCGCCCTTCTCCTCCGCCCCTCGGCCGCTGTGGAAGCCCATACTCTGTATTAGTGCCCAGGGCCAAGGAGGACATGCAGGTTAAATCATTTCTACTACAGCCTGGCATCCCATAGATTACCCTCTGGTTTCATAGGGATGCTGTGGACCAAGGAACAACTTTGTTCCAGCAAAGTTGACTACTCAAAAAAAAACAAAAAAAAAACACTTAAAGTTCTGATGCAGGGCTTTTGCTTCAACCTTGCTGTCACCTTAGTTTTGTTGCCAAGTCTTCAGGAAAGCTGACCAAGAAGGTTGTAGGGCAGAGGTACTCAACCTGATCTAGAGCACGAGCCAAGCTGACTAAGTCAATTTGTTCACAAGAGCTACACTTTAAATTGTACACTGCATTTTGGAAGTCTGATTTTACATTTTTCTGAAGAAAAGCTGAGTAGTAATTGTTTGCGCAAAACTAATCTTACAGGCTTACAGCTGCCTTCACTTGAGGACATTTAGAGAACCATATGATGTGTATAGACATCTACAGCGTGCCAGAAATAATACAATAAAGGATTCCTCTCACCCTGGCAATCATGTCTTCACTCTGCTGTTATCCGTCTCAAGACACGCGCCTCCAAGACTTCTGGACAGTTTTTACACGCGCCATCAAGGAACTAAATTCTATTTAAAAACTGGGAAGACATTACATTATAAACTACGGCGTTGGGAAATAATAATTTGTTGGGTAACAATTTACAGTAAGTTCCCATTAGTTGCATTAACTACTGTAACACGGAGCAACACATTTGTAACAGTCTTTGTTAACTTTAGTTCATAAAAATACAACTGTTCAATGTCAGTTCATGTTAACTCAGGTCAATTATATAATATTCACAGATCCAAATTTTGATTTTAATATTGTATTAGTAAATGTTGAAATTAACATTAACTGAGATTAATAAATGCTTTAGAAGTACATCATTGTTATTTCATGTTTACTAATAAATTAACTAATGTTAACAAATGGAACCTTATTGTAAAGTGTCTTTTCTACTTTTTTATGCTCATCTTGTGCGTGTTTTTATGTGAATGTACCACAGTTGTGCAATGACAATAAAAGTATTCTATTCTATTATATTCCATTCTAATCTCTAGTGTGTTGCTGGCATGCACTTTATATGCAAAATGGGGAAAAATAGGTAAATCTAACTCAAATAACTTTTATAAGTTCTCATAGTTTTATACAGTACTATATCATATAACATATAAATGCTATATACTTGTATTCTTTATATTATATTATGTCAAATCAATCAATCATGATATATATATATATATATATATATATATATTTATATATATATATATATTTTTTACAGTTTTGTTAGATCGGATTAATCGTGATTAATTGATTTGACACCATTATTTTAAAATACTTTTATATGGAATCTTTACACCTTAATTTGCCAGTACACTTAAAATGTAAGATGCCTCAGCAATCATTTTGGAATCGGATCAAATGAAATTGTAAGTTGCTTAAATATTCCCGCACCTAATGTTAGGGTGTCATTCAGCTAGGGTGCTATGGGTGGTTGCTTGGTGTTTTTAAATTAAGTCTCTATGATATTCTGAAATATATATGTGGTTCACGTCCCTCCATTGTAAATTTATGTTTTGCCTCTGTTTTATAGACTGACAAGCACAACATATTTTAAATATGATATAATTTAGAAGATTTGAGGTATCATTCATGTCCGTAACAGTTACGCTCCAAAGCGTAATACATATGGTTTGGGTCTTATTCAAATACGTAACCAAGCTCTACTAATTAAAAAGAAAATGGCATGTGCACTTTCATTGGACACAAAAAAAAAAATTCAAGTTGCCATTCCTGTCTACATGTTTGTACTTAATTTCATCACTTGACTTTCTCTCATGCAGATGTTCGATTTAGCTCTAGTTAATTCTGATTGGACAGCAGTACCGAGAGCAGGAGCACATCATGGCGATGCGACTTCCAACAATACTGAACGTTATTACAACTAACAAGCTACAGCCGAAAGATTGTCAAAGTACAATTTTGGGAACAAAGTGCAACGAGTCATTAAAGAGCTGGAGTAAATAAAGCATTCCTTTTCATTTCGTTTTAAATCCTACATGGTGAGAAATGAAAGCTTGTCTTTTTCTCTCTTATTTCAGGACATGTAAAACAAAAAGTTCAAAAGAACAGCATTTATTTGAAACCGAAATATTTTGTAGCAATGTAAAAGTCTTCACTGTCACTTTTGGCTAATTGAATGCATCCTCGCTGAATAAAATAATAATAAATAAAATATTTCTTAAAAAAGAAATGCATATTAGCTTTTGCTTTCTGAGGTCACTCTCTTTTTTTTCTTCCATTCTTTTCTTCTCCTCAAGGAAATGTCAATGCATATATCAAGTCTTTAAAGTCAAAATGAGAAATGACAGAATATGAAAATGCATGAATTATCTGTATTGTCCGAAATAATTCAGCATGTGAGTTAGTTTTGCTTTAGTCCCTGAATAGAGGAGTCTGCTGAATGAAAAACAGCACCCTTGATAATACGATTAAATTAGATTGGAAACCAGAGGTTGTAATTGTGTGTCAAGGGCAGATGAAATATGCAGGGCACACATGCAAACATGTTCATGTTTTATTCGGTCCTGTTTCTTACCCGACTTGAAACACATAATATGATGTTCAGAGAAAAACAAAGAAGGAAAGAATCTCAAAATCATGTTTTTGTAAAGCTATCCCGACACAAGGTCAAAGAGGTGCATGATGACCGTCCTAAAGCAAGTCATGTAAAACGTACTTTATATACAGACCAACAAGCATGTATGGAGAGTGAGATTTGTTTGTTTTTTCATACCTATACCTCTGATCATACCTCTCATACCGTGTCTTGAGTCAAACATCTCTCAGTTTAATCTCCTCTCTTTGAGAGCGGCAGTATAAGAGTCAGTTGTCAATAACTCATCCAGAACTTTGTGAACGGCTACTTCTCCCCCAAAAATTGAAATATCAATTTCTGCTTTACTGACATAAAAGTGGGATTTATGCTGTCAGATAAATGCCTTAGAAAAGGTCATGCAGCAACTAGAGGGAAAGTCACTTTTTTTATTGGCTATTATGTAATTTCCCTGATGCAGTAATTTCTCTCTCCAGTAATATTCCTACATCTTTCTTTCTGTCTCACTAACTCTGTCATTCATGAAATTACATCAGATCGATATGATCGATATATTTCTGTTGCTGCTATCTTTTATGGATAGGCAAATCCATTCTAGAAGAACTGATATATTTATTACTGATGTTGGATCAATCCTCAAACACCAAAAATATCAATCGTAAGTGTATAAGCTAATGATTTTATCATGTATTTAGTATGATTAATGCATATAATTTGAATAAAAAAAAACTTAAAAAAAACTAACTATTTCTCTGCTTTCACTCATTTTAAAAAGCAATATATTTTCTTTAATGGCTTAAGTTTTTTTTTTTCCTCAATTATCCCCAGAATCTGGAGACATTTTCCATTTAGTACTATCAAGTATTGGTTGATATCTGGGATTATTGGGCTTGTGCTTGATATTAGATTAGAACAGATTTAAAATTATACTATCATTAAATTATACTACCAATTTTAGATCATGCTGTTTTAGCTAATGAAACAAACCGAACAATAATGGGCTAATTAATCACGTGACATGAAAAACATTGTGTTTCAAGAGAATCAAATAAAAATCAATATTTACACATTAGCATACAGTAATGATAATATGTGACGAAGGAAACAGCCTTTTTTAAGTCCTTGTTTGGTGCGACTAAATGAGAATGAGTAACTGTACTTGAAGCAATATTGATCTATAAACGCAGTCCTGGACTATGTTACTGCCAAGTTAATGTATAGTGATTAACTGAATAAGCCTTCTACAGGGGGTGAGGATGATATCCGCTCATGTCAGAACATATGAGACCAATTTCCTTCGCTTTGACCTTTTCTTGTTCTCTTCCCGAAAGCGTTTGAAGTTTGGCAGGTGTGTGCTGACTCAATCCTCTAAATGGAGGAGGTCTTTAGAGGAGCTGAGAAAGAATTTCAGTTTTATAGAAGAGAGATTCTGTTAGCAGCTATTTCTTTTCAATGGTTTAAGTGGGTGAATTGCTAAGTGCTCTTGAGGGAACAGCTGCATCTAATTTGTGGATCCATCCCAGGTGACGTTCTATCTCATCGCAATTAAGAGCTCAGAGGTTGGGTATCGATCGGCATTTTCTGTGCATTTTACAGTATGTTATTCAGTGGCTGTTCTGAATTTGATGTGAGCAGCAGGAACAGGTGACCAGTGAAGTGAGACAAAGAGAGAAGCCCAGTTTAAAAGCTCTGCATGTCTGCCACATCAACAATGCTGAAGTACTGTAGGAGTGTGTTTTGATATATCCAGTTTCAAGTAATTTTTTTGTCCTCATTTAAATTAAATGTGCAATAGATGATCAAGGAAATGCTAACTTTAGCCTGCTAGCATCAAAAGCCCCGCCTTCACTGCTAATCGCGTCTGAAACCACGCCTCCTCCAAAACACATGAACGCGCACTGACCAGAAAGGAGACGACCAGAGACAACGTTATCGGATTACATCATGTGTCATTCACCCATGAGAAAACTTTACAATACAGTGAGTAACACAGAACTACAATAAGGAACGTAAACAACTGTTTACCTGTCATTCTCGCTCTGTCTGCACAGTGCACGCGAATGCACTTTTAACCAGCATAACAAAAAATGTTTCTGTAGAGAATCACCTATTGCACCTTTAAGCCAGGCCTCACTCCTTGTTTTGCGAATTATTTAAATGAGGAATATTGTGACTTTTCTTTAACAGAAGAAGACACAAGATTACAATGGAGGCGTTTTAGGGAGTTCAGAAACAGTGTCACTAATATAGGCCTAGAGAATAACTGCTTTTGGAGTGACTTTGTACTTTGTGACTTTGTACTTTGTAACTTTGCTCATGCTCACATAGCAACATTACACACTAAAGAGTTGAACATAATAGTAACAAAACAAAACATAATAGGTCCTCTTTAACATTTTAAAAACTTTTGTAGGCAGGATTAACATGTTTCATAGTCCATTTTTAGTCTATTTTGCTCCAATTATGGAATGGCAGTTGAAGAATATAAAATGTAACATGTAAAACTGATGAATTTAAAATGTAAAACTGATGAACAACTTTAAGAGAACAACCCGAACAAAGGGGAAAACGTGTAAAAAAATTACGGTTTTATTGACAAAATTAAGACGTGTTAAAAAACATGTTTGAAATAATATCATATAAGGATAAGGAATATAGAGGAATGCCGAACTGGCAGAGTTACTGTTGTGAATTATTCATACTTTTAGTTTTATACATGTATTTTATTATCACAATGTCATTTAAATGTTCTTACTAGCATGTAATTTAGCTCAAATTCATCAGTGAATTGGCTACACATGTGTCCAAGCAAGGCTGCATTTATTTGATCAAAAATACAGTAAAAACAATAATATTGTGAAATATTATTACAATTTAAAATTAATTGTATACCATTTAAGTTTTTTTAAGAAATCGGTACTGTTCTTGAGCAAGGTTGCAGCAAAATCATCATGTGAGAATGATTTCTGGAGGATCATGTGATACTAAAGACTGGAGTAATAATAATTTTAAAATAGAAAAAAAGTTTGTGGTCAGCTTGATTTTTTGGTCAGATAAATGCAGCCTTGGTGAGCATAAGAGACTTCTGATGTCTCTTGTCACTTGTGGATGGCAGCTGGTTAAACTCGGCTAAAGACACTGAAGTGTATTAATCGTTTGTCACTTTAATGTGTTGTAAATTTGTTAGGACACTTATGAGTGATGTGTTCCTCATCCGTTCCATGTTCCATACCTTTCTCCTTCCAGTCTTTTCCATCTGGCACTCACAGACTTGTCTGTCCCTCTCATCTTTGGTCCATCCTTTCTTCTGCTCTCTCTCTTAACCACGGGTCTGGAGCCCTTCGGTGGTCCAGGACCAGGCTGAGAGCTTGTTCGCCTCTTAATCAAAGCAACAGATGTGATTAGTCTGGAGCGGGTGGCACAGGCTGCTCTACTCTTGGGTAATCAGTTTGCAATGGCAGATGCTCACGGGGGGGGGGGGGGGTGGGGGGGGGGGACTCGCCTGCTGCCCAACAGCTGTTCGCCAGTAAGTATCAAGGATCCCTCTATGGGTGCACAAACTATGCTATAGGTCTACATTCCTCACAATACACTAAAACTTTTTATTGTTTAGTGAATTTGATGTGACACTTCCTTAAGCTCCGCCTTAAACACATTCTGACCAATCCTGCCTGTTTTTATCATGTATACACATTTCATTAGTAAGTATTTGGAGGGTAGAGCTTAATATCATTTGAAAGGTTCTTCATAAATGCCAACAAAGAAGCTTTATTTTTAATAAATATGTATTTTTTTCTCAACACTCTTACTGCTGAAAGTGAAATACTCAATGGTGATTTGCACATTTTTTTTTAACAATGGAGGAAAAGTCTCTAGCAGATGGATTTGCCTCCCCCTCTCCTTCTCTATCCCCTCAGACTCGCTACAGTTTTCCAAACGGCAGATTAGGAATGTTCGGGGAAGAGCAGCGTCGGTTCTGACTTCAGTAATATTTTATGGTGTTACAGTGGTGAAATTAAAAGCAAGAAATACACAATCTGAAACATTAAATAAAATGAATAACTTGAATTGAATTAACATTAAATCATCCTTCTCCCATTTTCCACCTCAGAATTTTGGGTAGTCTGTGCCTCCCTCGACGAGTTGGAGCTGCCACTGCATGAAACCATCAATGACAAAAAACCATCAATGACCAAGACACTGTTGATGGCATGAAGCCCCGTCCACTGTTGACAGATGCAGCCTGTGTGACTCTATTTGGTGGCCTTTAAATGGGAGTTATTTTTCATTCTTCGCTTGGGAGGAAAATGTTTCTATCATAAAGTGGCTCTGCAGTGTATTCATGTTTTTACTCATCCACGTCGGTCACTGTGATTTTGCCAAGTAAGACATGTTCCTGGATCAACATATTTTGTTGATCCTGGAATAACATTCCTGTCCCAAAATTTAGTCTTTACCCTATCCCTACCTCTAAACCTAACTCTACCCATAACTTTTCCCTAAAATCAGAGGGAAATGATAGGTGAATAACACTGATGTTGAAGCACCTTACCCTGGTTCTAAGCCTAAACTTGACATAAACTGTAAACTTGTCCCTCAAATCTGATTGGTTAATCTGAAAGTTGTTCCAGGATCAACAAAGATTGGTGAAGTCACGTCCACCCACGGACATCTGACCTCGACAGACTGAACAGGAGAAATGATCCAGTAGATTTCCTCGTGAAAGTAGATTTCTGCGCACACCTATCTATACTCACCACGGTCCAATGGAATTTACGAAGCTGTTTAGCAGCCGGAACTAACTCTTACGGAAAAATCGGTTTAACAAGCTGTTTTGAAAGGCTTATTTTGTTCAAAATCGAAATGACATCACATCAGTTCGTTCTTTGATTTTGCTTGAAGTATATCGGGGCCTTAAAGGGTTGCTTAGGTTGAGTTTACTTTCTGTTCTTCTCTTTGCTGCTCAGGAATTTTCATATGGCCATACTCATTGATTTACGGCGAAAGAGTAACACTTGACCTGACGCATGACGCATTGACGAACGCGGAAGCGCAGAGGATAGAGCAAAACGAAACACCAGTCACGAATTCGTCTAAAACGAGAATTTTTAAAGAGAAATGTCAGAGAAGCTTGAGTTTGTTGCCAAGCCCTGTTTGTTTGAACAGCGAGAGATGTCAAAGCTTACGCTACTTCTACATCCTACCTCATCAAGTGTTACTCGTTTGGCGTAGGTCGTCTGCCGGAAGCTAGTTATTTTAGTCGATAAAGTTTTAAATATGGATATTTTTCTTACACGAACGCATCGCTTAGAAGACCTTTATAATGGATAGATGCACTTTGATGGACTTCAAAACAGAAACAGCAATTCACTGCCATTATAAAGCTTGGGAGAGCCGGGACATTTTTAAATTTAACTTTGATTTTATTTGTTTGAAAGATGAATGTCATATACACCTATGCTTGAGGGTGAGTAAATCATGGGGTAATTTTCATTTTTGGGTGAACTATCTTTTTAAGTCCTGGCATGATGAAAATAAAACTTTAAAACAGTTGTTGCCTCGGGTGTTTTATAACTGACGCCCCATTGTGTTGCTCAAGTAGCTGTTTTTGAAGACTTTTTTTAACTAATTTATGAAGATCACGTGTAAATTAAACACCCTCAACAACCTAGCAACAGCAATTTCAGCACAGTAAAACGATCATTTTTCTAAGTGAATTATTTGTTACTGAAATGAACTTCAAACTGAATTTTATTTGTTACAGGTTTTTATAAATATAATTTTTTTTCTTTAAATTCAGAGATCACATTAAATATGGATACTGTGTTGCAGCCTAGTTAGACCACCATTTCTTTTTACCACCGATCCATGTTCTCTTTCACATGTTTTCCTGTCAGCTGTGGTCCTGACTCACTCCTGACGTGGCATGGATGGATATTGTTTTCTGTGCCACCAACAGTGGTTGAGAGGAGACAGATGGTGCTGTTTTGGCGCCTGCACTGTAAAACTTTTCCCGCTCTAAAAGTGTTGCACCGAATGGCAATGGCAAAAAAAAAAAACGACGACAGATTGATGGATAAATTAAGAGAAAATGATGACCGGGAATAACATTTTATCAATGTTAGACTATAGTTAAAATGTGATTACGATGCAGGGAAAGGAGCTGCGGGCACGGCTTTGCATTTTGAGCAGCTGCCGATCGGAAAAGAAACTCTGGCCAACATTTAGTTCCACACAATCTGGCAACTCGAACCACCAGCGCAGCTCACCTTGCATAACTGGAATTTGTAATGTTACAATAAAAGGCAATTATTTCTACTTTGCTTGTCAAAGCACGGCAAGAGTTTGACAAATGATAGCAAGCCTTTCGCAGCAATGTTCATCCATTTTAATTAGGGCATTGGGCTCGTGAGAAGCCTCTTCAGTTGGACACTGAAAGTGGAGTGGCACAAAACCGTTTTGCCTCCTCGTCCATCCCTTCTGCTCACCAAGGCTGCATTTATTAGATTTTTTTTTTTAAATCGCATGAGACTTCTTTCAAAAACAATAAGAAATCATAATGATTTTCAAACTTTTTACCTGCAACCAAACATAGCCTAAATCCCTAGTCATCTGAAAGCAAGAAAAATAGCCTACATGAGCCTGATGTTTATGTTTTTCTGTCTGATGTTCCACATCCACAGTCTCAGAGTTCATAGAGCAGGTAATAATAGTAACAGTCACTTTCTAGGAAGAAAAAATCGTCATGACAAATCTGTCATCGCATCTGACAATGGAATAAAAATGACATGCCTAGAGGACAGACACACAATCCATGTTTAACCAAATATGCTGGATATGTCAAACAGTCTGAAAGTACATGATGTCTCAGTCAGAAACATTATTGGCAGTTTTGAAGTTAATCAGTGTACTTTCCACACATAAACAGAACCTGAAAACTTAAGCTTTAACAAATAGTGAAAGGAGGTGCTTAATGGTGAGCTGGGATGTAAAACTGATTATTATTTAAGTCTGCGATTTCAAACAGTGCTTTTGAGACTGTCTTTTTTTCACTGCAGTTTTAAGGAGAAAATACTCAGCAATGGTGCTGACTTATTAATTTGCACATGGTTTGTCTTAAAGCCTATTAAAAACACCACATAGTCATATAAACAACATTAAAAACTTGATTTTCACCAAAGGGGGTCTTTAACACTGGCTACTTGCTTGCATATAATTTTATGTTAGACAATAGACAACTGTTTCAAACACATCAACTAGATCTTACAATAAACATGGATTTATGCTCCTAAAAAAGTAATAAGCCATTAAAATGTATTGTATTTTTTGCCTAACATGAACTGTGGTGTGAAGGCAGGAAAAATGTGTTTCCATTGATGGTCAAATGTGGCATGATGGGAGCAGTGTGTCTGATCATTTAGCAGTGATAGGGAGGGATGAATGCTGTAATGGACCTTTCCCTCAAAATGATTTCTCTGCAGGGAGAACAGCAGTTTTCACTCACATAAAGTCCCAGACCTGTTAAATGTTCAGTAATCACTTTTTCACCCTGTTTTAGCTCCTGCTCTGCTTTCCCTTCCCTCCTTTCATATTACACTTCTTCCGTCCTTAACTCGTTCTCAATGTGTGCATCGAGGCCTTTTATTAGTCCATTTCAGATCCTGGCAGAGAGGTGGAACGCTGATAAGGGGGAGTAACTTTGATCCCAGAGTACAAACAATGGGATTTCTCTCCTCTCATCTCACATCATACCAGGAGGGAAGAAAATTAATGTTTGTCCTTCGTAGAGCAGGTCACTTCCTTCAATTGAGCACCTCTTTATTATGATGCCATTGAGTCCACAGGATAGAATAAATGTTTATATATCCTTAGTGTCCATCAGGTCAGAGACATATGGTCTAACATATGTTGCCGATATGTTGAGACATGATACTCGATGCAAGTTTAAATCTGGCCTATTTTCAGTCAAAACCTACTTCCACATGAATTGAGGTAAGCCTATAAGCATACACCGTAAGGGTTAATACTTAGGTCATGGTTTGTGTAAATCCCTAACGGTAAATTTGAGCAACAGAAAATGTAGGCTATCCAAAAGCATTCCTGAAAATGTAATGATGGCATAAGTTTAAGCAGGGATTTGCTCAACACTTTTGTATCTGAGTTTAGTTTCATTTCATCCCCCGAAATTACAAAAAACACTTCATGACCCCTGTGAGCCAGCCAGTGCTTGTAAACTTTGTGAAGTGGAACAATGAGTCTGTGTATTACAGTAGATTAATGTTGCTGTTTCTCCTGCACGTATCATCAACTGTGTTTGGCCCTGAAAGAAATCAATGACTAAAAGGATCAGATATGCATGTGTGTTAAATTTTTGAAGAGAGTGAGCAGTAGCTTTCGTTTCTGTTCCGACAGCCGCAAGGCCACGCTGAACGCTGTGAGTGAGTGTTAGAAATCAGGAATCGTGAGAGAACGTTGTGCTTGGTATGTTTTTTTTCTTTTCTAACCAAATTTGTCTCTCCAGCCGACAAAGTTTAAATCCCGTCTGGTTAGTGTGCTTCCCACAATGTTTAGGCATTAAGTCAGTAGGCGGAGAGAAGGAGGTATTTTGTGTCTGTTTGAATGCATTCGACCACATGAGTGTCTACACTACGAACGCAATCTGGTCAAATGCGCTTTCGACTACCTCTGAAAAGTTCTAGACTCTGTTTACACCTGTATTTAGCTTCGTACACTTGTGATCCGTGGGAACAAAACACATCTTACCAGGTGTAAATTCTTTCTCCGGAGAAAATAATTGCTAAAACAACACCAAAACTAGTATTTTGAATTTTCTTGAATGATAGTTTGTAGGTGTTGCAGAATGAAGGTGTCTCGATGCGTTTTTAACTTTTTATCTGAACAAGTAGGCTACAGTGAGATCTGAGGAAAATTATTTTGCGTTCTCTTGTAAATGTTGTGTAGCCCCAGCGAACACATTTACGTCGTGCCAATGTCTGTGGCACGTTGCATTTCTGCTATGGCAACGTCGCTGTCTATGTGTTTGCAACATTGTAACAACGTAGAACTGTAAGACGCGACAGGGCTGTAGCAACGTTGTTGCGCGACATTCAGCAACTGACGGTGCTGATCCACTTGTTTGTGCGACACTTCTGTCGCGCCCCACTCCACTTTACGGTGCAGATCCACTTGTCCGTGCGACACTTCTGTTGCGCCGCGCTCCACTTTATTCCTATGGGTGACGTCACGCGACTTTAACGCGCCCGCAAAGCATCCCTGGAAGGCGGCGCTTCATTTGGAAAAATGCTGCGCGTCAAAAAGCTGGCCGATGCCCATCTTTATGCAAATTAATTCCGTTGAACGCGACGCGACTATCCAATAGAAGCAGAGCATATGTAGACGGGGGGAAGTCTCTCGCAGGTCCTCTGTTCTAGACTGGCCGCTGGCTCAAAACCACACCCATAGCGGTAAACTTGAGGAACGCCCATCAAAGTACAAATGTGGGGAGGCTTCGCGACACCACGCTACAGTCGTGTCGCAAAAGTGGATCTCTACCGTTATTCCTACGGGTGACGTCAGCGACTTTAACGCGCCCGTAAAGCATTCCGGGAAGGCGGAGCTTTATTTGGAAAAATGCTGCGCGTCAAAAAGCTGGCCGATGCCCATCTTCATGCAAATGAATTCCGTTGAACGCGACGCGACTATCCAATAGAAGTAGAGCATATGTAGGGGGGCATATGTAAATACGCAACATTTCCCGCTCGGTCAAAACCACGCCCATAGCGGTAAACAGATGAACGCCCATCAACGTACAAATGTGGAGGAGGCGTCGCGACAGTCGTGTCGGACAAGTGGATCAGCACCGTGAGAGATGACGTTCTGACTTTTTTTTTTTTATTATTATTCTAGATATAGATATCCCCCATTTAGCATTTTATGTTTTGAGTTAAATTTTTAGTTAGTCAGAGGTTAGATTTATATTTTTGTATTTATGTTTATCCTTATCATTAATGGGGCTATCAGTAAATTAGCCTAATTATAATCAACACCTGCAAGTGTACACATTGAAGTGTAAAAATGACAGAAATTTATTAATTTAATTTAATTAATTCAACTTTATTAAAACTGCATATGGTAATCAAATTGCAATTCCAAAAGTCATACATTTGTAAAAAAAAAAAAAAAGAAAAAAACTAAATAATGAATATACACATTTCTTTTAAGTAAAATAAATAAAACATAAAAAGCAAAGATTAGAAGATTTAATGAACAAAACCGGGTTCTGAACATGGCTGAAAGGGGAGCGTAGTCGAAAGCCCGTTGATAAAGGTCAGTAACCCGGAATGTGTTCAGGAAACATCACCAGAGGAGCAAAGAAACGAATGAGACTAAATGCAGACTAATGAAATGAAAAACTAAACAGTGCGAGCGAGGCTACATTTAGTCAAATTAGAAAATTAAGTTGTATGTTTGAATAATTATGTATCTATATTTAGCTGATGTAAATAAAAAGCCATACTCACGTATCCTTGCTCGATGAAGAATCGGACAACACAATGAGCCCAACGGGCAGTTGAAATTTAAAAGGCCGATTTTCGCGCTTCAGGGCAGTGACGCTACATGTCGTCCAGTGGTTGTCCAGACACCCTCGGCACAACCTGAACTGTGGTTTAATGTCAACATTGTGTCAACGCTGTAACAACCTTCACCACACTACGTAGTTATAGTAACCTTGTTAGGTTGGGTACGTTGTGCCACTGCCAACGTTCTGTGTGAACGTTTGTGAAAAAAGAAATAAACTTGTATTCAAATTTCTTTTAAGCATAATAAATAAAACATAAAAAGCGTGTTTGCAGGGTAAAAATCAAGACCTTGAAAGTCCAAGAACGAAGACGAGAATCACTCTAAGACTGTTCTGCCTCTTCATCAATTAGAAGAACTCTAAACTTCCATTATGCTCTCTTTGGGGATCTAAGAGCAAAGTACACCGCGACAAATGAATGAGACTAAATAGCAGACAAATCAAAGGGAAAACAAGTGGTTACATTAGTCACATTAGAAAATGAAGTTGTAGGTTGTGTTTGAATAATTGCGTATCTTATTTAGCTGAGGTAATGGCCATGTTGTTTAAACGTTGTTAGAAGGTTGGGTACGTTGTGCCAATGTTATGTTTTTGCTGGGATGGCCAGCAATAGGCCTATACTTTTTACTTCTCTCGCAAATGTTTTGGGTTCCCCCAAGAAACTTTGCATTCACTCACAAAATGTTTCCGGTCTGCAAAGTTTGTCGGAGGAACGCAAAACTTTTGCGAAAGAACACAAAAAGCATTGAAACCCTTTTTTTCCCCTCCCATCTCATTTTAACACCACCATGTGACCTCCGTATGTGCGGCAGGTGCCACTGCAGGTATTGATTTCTTTTTTGATCAAATTCGTTACACTTGAATAATTTAAAGGTCTTAAATTAAGCAAAAATTAACTAACAGCTTTGGGTAATTAATGAATGAGCTTTTAAACAATCTGGCCTCATTTTCACTCTGCTAATAATTAGTGTGAGACATGATGAAACGTGTCTGAATGGTGGCGTTACTCAGTTTATCACGGTCGGTGGTCGTTAGGCATTTGTTAGGAATGAGGTGAATCCTTAAATAATAAGAGTACCCTACTAGAAACTGATTGAAGATCAAAACTACAATTTGAGTTATGGGTCATTTCTGTTGTTCAGTAGGCCTTTTTAATGTTCCCATACGCCTGAATATATTGGATAAAATATTGAACTCACAGTTTTTTAAAGAAAACACATTTGTTAATTTTCAAAGTTAGGTAACCTGGGTATACATTTTGAATGATCACTTTAATTGGAATCGATTTTCTATTTAAACAAAAAAAAAAACGTGTTGAGGGAATATTCCAGATGTTCTTCTTTTAAAAATTATTTCAATAAAATGTTTTTGGGGAAAATATTGGTTTAATTGTTTTTAATTGTATTTATTTGTCTTCCCATCTACTTGCAGCCCAGCCTGCTCATTTGGATCCAGAATTCAAATTTTGCATCATGTTTGGTTACTGTACTGTACATGTGAAAATTAATTTTATTTTTGCATCAATGATGTCACAACACTTCTTCAATTTATGGTGCTTTTTGGTGATTTATCCTATTATGTTCTTTAAAGTGCCCCTTGTACACTCTAAAAAATGCTGGGTTGTTTCAACCCATGTTTGGGTCAAATATGGACAAACCCAACGGTTGGTTTAAAGTCCCCCTGTGGTGAAAACATAATTGTCAAACATAAAATTAAATGCAAGCATAAAGTAGCCAGTGTTAAAGACCCCCTGTGGTGAAAATCATGTTTTTAATGTTGTTTATATGACTACATGTCTCAAGAGCAAGACGACTACACCTCATTTCACATCATCGCATGTTGTCGCGCGCACATGTGTTCGGTCATGCTCAGTCAGGACAATCTCATCTCACGGGGGAATGATAATATCAAAACATAAACTCCCTCTCAGTAGCCGTGTTCATTTCGACCCGGAGTCGGACAATAATGCCCACAGAGCCAGATAATATATGCTGTATGGAGATAGAACAGGTATAGTCTAGTTTAATTACGATTATAACTTATTTTTCCATCTTGCTTTTATCAACTATTAGTACAAGCCAGGGCTCTCAAGTTTTATCAAAAGTTTAGAGTGAGATTTAGGGGAGGAACCACCCAAATATTTGCAGCAGCGGTCCCTCGACCCAACCAAATTCGCTTCAATTTTTGCTAGCAGTTCAATTTAGCCTATTGTTCATAATTGACCAGCACAAATGGAAATTATAACAATTGTTAAATCTGATAAAAAGACAAATTCATCCAAATAAAATAAATAGTTATATTTAAAAAATACAAATTTATTGAAAAATATACATAAATTTGACCCCAAACAAGCCAACTGAACATCAGTGCTCAATGTACATAACATTGTGTCATAACAACTTGCCCTGAGCATGTATGTCAAGACCCAAACCGGTCACCTTTACAGGGGTCATCGGATGCCCATTTTCCACAAGGTGGTATGATTCTTTTGGGTCTTCATGTAAAGTTTGTAACATACTTTGGTTAAAATTTCTCAATGGTTGTGTAAAACAACACCCTTTTTACCTCTTCAAAAACAGCTCTGTTCACAGTGACCCGTTTCGGTGCATGTCTCTTTAAATGATAATGAGCAACAACTTTTTAAGGATTAAAAAACAGTGAATGGATTTTTTTCATTGCATGGTGATTGTGTCCACACACTACAAAGACACATTTATTTGCAAATACCATATAAAAGTGTATTTTGCATCCGATGACCCCTTTAAAAGCAGTTGGAGGGTTTTTGAATGCATCAAAAATAATTTAGCACGAATTTGGCTATACTCCTCAACATCAGCTCTCACTGTCTTTGATCACAGGCAAGAGATATCGTCCAGGAATCGTAAAATCAAAATGCTAAAAAAATAAAAAAATAAATAAAGATGTCCGCAGACCGCATTCATCAGATCGTGCTCTTTCAACTTCCACTCCTTGTGTGCGCTTGTTGTCTAGTAACGAACGTGCTTGCAGCGGGAACACATAATTTACCGGGAAACAACTAATTCTAATTTAGTGACGTCACTAAAGCCACATTCTGAAAACAGGTCGTTGGGAGACACTGCTTATGATTTATGGGGATTAAAAAAAAAGGAGTGGGTGGATTTTTATCACTGCAAGGTGGTTGTGTACACTCACTGCCATCACACATTTATGTCCAAACAGCATGCAAAAGTGAATTTTGCATAATAGGTCCCCACTGTTAGCAAATTATAGGATGATTACGCAACAATAACCCGTTTTCAAGTGTCTCGGGTTACAAATGACATATTAATTCAAAATAGTTTCACACTTTCCATGTGGACACGGGCTGATCCATTCTTAGTTGTTGTGGTGATGGTTAATTTTCTTCTGATTCCTCATCGGATTCCGGCTCAAACAGCAAGAGCCATCGCCTGGCACGCAGCAATCGGCAGCACCCGCTACTAATGTAAACAGTTCCGCAGAATCCGCACATGTTCTGTCTAGGTTGCATTAATAATTCATGCATAAGCACTGACGTTAGCCAATCATAACAGTGGGCGTTAAGACTGAACTCTTAAAGGGGAAACACCCCCAAAACAGACTGTTTGAATCAGAGGATGAGAAACCGGGTGGGAAAAGGTCATAAATCACTCAATTTCAAAGGTTTTTGTCCAAAAAACTATAGTAATACTATAATTGCACCTAAGGGAACATAATAAAACAAAAACCATGTCATGACCCCTTTAAAGGAGCTGTATGTAAGAAATTTATTTCAATTAATCATAAAATGGCCCTGATATGTCACTAGACATTAAGAAATCATGTTCATTTCAAATACTTATATCACTGACAACAGTAGTCCGGCCAGGATATTGTCATTTAAAAAGTGAAGTTGCAGCCCTCAACTGATGTTGATGTTGTCATGTTGTGTTTTGATCTGATGCGCCAGCCTCCACCTATCTACCAATCACGAAGTCAGTAGTGTTGCGGCATCCGGGTTGCCAGCTCTGCTAGTTACCACAGCTGCAGCTTCAAACGTGTCGGAATCGGATAAAAAAAAAAAAAAACTCGCTTTGAATCCGAAATACTTCGTGACAAAGTCCGAAATAAAACAAGGATCTGTATAGGAGATGCCTTTGAAAGATGGAGACGGCTGAAAACGGAGAATAATTTGAAGACAGACGCCAACATTGCTAATTTTCTCCTGGACAGGTAAGATTCATCTATGTTTGGCTAACTTGTACTTGATGTAAATGGACATTTCAAATATTCATGACAGTCGAACAAAGTTATGCATGTTCGTGCAAAGTAACATTACGTTAGCTCATATGGAGGAGGTGGGTCATCGAATTGAAAAGGTAAGGAATTGTTTGGGTAATAAAAACGGCGAGTCGTCATTACTAACATTAGCAATGCATTATCAGAGCCCGTTTCTCTGTCATTATGATGAGAGAGACGCTGAGGAAAACAACATTAGCACGCCCATTATTGTTTATCATGCAAGTTCTACAGCCAAAAATAATAGAATGACACGTAATCTTTCACATCACATATTTTAGCGTTATGGACGTGTACTGCAGGGTAAAAAAATACAGCTGGTCGCTTTCACTTATAGTGTCAGCTAAATGAATAGCTGTATCTTTGATATCGGTTACACACAGTGACAGAGGCTTGTGCTTGTACTTACGTTAATGACAGATACCTACCGTTACATGAATAACAGCTACTGTTCTAACAATGTACTGTCACATACGAGCGTACATCTTTACGATTATATTTGGCTAATCGCCATTAGTACATTTTTGCGATATATAATTACTTTGCAAAACATCTCTCATTTGAAACATAAACATAATTAACAGAAAAAGCTTCTTGTAGCAGCACGTTCCTGCTGTATCCTGCAGCCTATCTGGCAACCTCGAGTCAGGGAGGAGGGAGAGGGGATACACCGCTCTACAGTAATTTGAAAGTGATTGCAGTACCAGTTTTGGCCACATTCTTACATACGGCTCCTTTAAGACAAACCATGTACAAATAAGTCAACAACATTGCTGACTATTGTCTCTTTGAAACTGCAGTGAACCAAAGACAGTCTCAAATCGCTGGTGTTTCTGACGTCACAAACTACCTTGTAACTAATCAGGTCAACGTTTGATCGTCAACGAGTGGATCTCTGAGCTGGTTTGAGTGAGTGGAGGGGGGGCTAATTTGCATAATCATTGAACTGCGTATACTAAATAAGCCAAGGGTGTAGTCACATTCAAGCTATTTTAAGGCGTGAAGAAACCATTTTAAAGGAAAAAAAAAACGCTTAAATGTGTCATTTTGGTCATCACAGATGAGTTTTAAGGGATACAATTATTGACTACAGGGGACTTTACATTTTTTAATCCAACAGTTGGGTTTGTCCATATTTGACCCAAACATGGGTTAAAACAGCCCAGCATTTTTTGAAGTGTGTGCTATTTCGAAAAATTACCTTTCATGCATTGTGTAATATAGCTGTTTGTGAATGTAAATGGTCTGCAAAGTTTTAAAGATCAAAGTGCATGACAAATAAAGTTATTGTCTCCTAAATTAAAGAATTGATTCTCAACTGCTGAAACGAATCATCAGCAATTCCTGTGTCACTTCCTGTTACATAACAATGCAACAAATTTGCATAATGCCAGTCTATGGTCTTTATTGGCTGCGTGCGAATAATGTTGACCCGTTTAGTTATAGCTGAGGCCTGGAAGTGAAACAATTCTTCAAGAGATAGGACCCAAATACAAATGAGCAGACAAGGGTTTTTTTTTATTTACAAGACAGAAGACTTGAGACAGCAGGGAGAGTGAAGCGTAAACCACAATTCAAACAGTAGGACAGGGCAGACAGGATGAGTGACCACGGAAACCGTCAGTAAGATGGCGATGACGTGAGTAGGCTACAATAGAGGCAGCTCCGAAGGAAAGACCAGGCAGGGACACAAGGAATTCGTAGCTTGATGGAGATCTCAGATTTTGCACCTGTCTTGCCAGCAGGTAGAGGTTCGCAAAACCAGAGGCTTGACACAGGGGTTAGATAGCTGCACCAGTCAGGCAGTTAAGAGTCAGTGGCCAGAGAACTCCAGATACAGGGCAGGAACACACAGAAGAACAAGACGAGGCTCAAGACAAGATATAGCAACAATTAAGAGACTGAAGAAAATAAATAAAGATAAAATTCTAAAACAAAAGATAACTCAAACTATATTATAAAGCACAAGAGCTAAAGCTAAGCAAAAGAGACGCAGAGAAAAACAAAATCGCAACAAGGATACTGTAAGCACTAAGATAATTTCAAGAGCACAAACTGGACATACACAAAACGAACCAGCAAAGGACATGAGGGAAAGAAGCACAATATAAAGGGACCAGTGCACATGAGGATCAGGTGAGCACAATACAGCACAAACAGTGAAACAGAGTAGACCAATCACAATAGACTGGGCCATCTGACCAATCAGAGCTGAGTAGACCAATCACAACAGACTGAGCCATCTGACCAGAGCAGAGTAGACTCGCTGAAAGGAGGAACGAACAAACCGTTTTCTGACTGCAATGTATATTATGAGAAAATTAATGTTTTTTTTTTTTGTTTGTTTTGTTTTTTTTACCTTGGATGCATGTTAAACCTAGTTGACCAAAACAAAATTAGGAACCTTTAAAATGGCATAATTGGGGCACTTTAATGACATCCTCCAAGAAGTTATATAATTTTCCTTTAAAAATGTTAAAACTATTTTTTTTAAAGTACTGCATAACAGGAAAAACCCTTAATGAAAACTCAATTTTACAAAACTAAGGTAACTATGAAATGTCATGACATGGAATGAAAAATTAATCAGGAACCTGGAGATGACATTGTTCTCAGTGGCAACCTTGAAACACTCTTTCTTAATCAGAGATCTTGGTAATGATCACACTAGGGGCGTGTGTGTCAATTGGGGGAAAAAGGGAACAGAAAGCTGAAGGGAGGAGGATTTGTGTCGTTCGTTCTCCTCAGCCTCCTCAGCCCACCCCAGTCCATCTGTAGATACACATGTCTATCCACATGTATATGTATGTATCCACGGTCTGCCATGCTCAAGAGATTAAACTCAATGGCCCGAAGCAGCTGGACGTCCGCCTGGCGTTAGGCTCCATCACATGACCTGAAACAGTTGGTGGCCTCAGTGTTAGGCATCAGTGCCACAGAAGGACATTAGGGTTTCCTGTAACACTCAGCTAATGGTTTCCAGAAACCCACCCTACGATGCTTTCAGCTCAGAGAGCATAGACTTCAGAGATGATAACAACAGGCAGTAATTAGATTTCATGCTTATGCTATGCAAATGGAAATCAATCAATGCTGACATCAGCTGGAATCTTCAGAAGAAGCTCCATATAGACATTAGTCAGAGTAGATGCCATGTTTAGTTTGTCATGGATGAAAATGAGGCTGTGAGGGACAAAACTAGTCTGTTGAATGCGTCATACTGTTTTGTATCTCATTGTCATCATTGAAACCAAGTTTTAAAAATTTTAGGACCTTGAAACATTTCAACTATTTTGTTCACGTCAAAATTAGTTCACCCAAACATTACAACATTGATACACCACATTTGAATATCTGCATGCACAAATTATAGATTTCAGTTTGTTCCTCACAAAGTTATCGTATGACTTGAAAAAACTTGAAATACAGTTCTTGTGCTTTTTTAATAGCCCCAGTCATTATAATAAAGGTTTTATATTGGCATCAATGGTTCCATGAAGAACCTTTAAAATCAATGGAAACTTCCCATTGTACAAAAGGTTATTTATAGTGGAAAAGGAAAACTCTTCACTGAGAGGTTCTTTGGGGAACCCAAAATAGATCTTCTATGGCATCACTGTGGCAAAAAAAAAAAACAAACTTTGGAGTCTTTATTTTAAGAGTGTATGCTTTCACTGTATAAAATGAAAAGTGTCAACATCCAGCTAACCCTCTTCTTTTGTGTTCCACAGAAGAAAGAAAGTCATACATGGTTGAAACGACATGAAAATTAATGACATAATTCAAATTTTCTTTGACTGAACTCTTCCTTTAAATAATATGTTGACTGTGGCCGATAAAACTACCCTCTGTAGTCCATATTGCTCTACCCACATAGAGGTGTAGTGGTGATGCATTGGCTAAAGGTCTGGGCTGATAAGACAAAAGTTCAAACCCTGGAAGACATGGTATAAATTAGTGGCAGTGTGTTTCCAAAAAATCTATTTGCATGAAAAACGAAGAGGACATATTTGGATATATTAGAAACACTCCTTTGCAGGCAGCTCACTGTCTCCACTATAGTGATTTAGGGCATAATTAATAATGTAATCAACTTAATTGTTAAAGTAAATAACTTAATCAATATTTGCTGAGAAAAGCCACAAAATTTATATAAAATGAAAGAGATTACATTATTGTGGCAGAGAAAGGACTGAACTGACAGTTTGCGCTCTGGCTGCAGAAGCTGGTTGAGAATCTGCCTAATCTATCTATTTTATGCAGTTTTTTTAAAAATATATATATAAATCAGTTGAACGCATTGTGGCAGCCTTATTATGATTATATGTGTACACAAGCTTTTTCATTAACATACAGTTCTAATCTTTGTTTTCTTACTTTGTGTTGTCTGCTGGACTTGTCCTCTTTCTCTGTCAAGCCTCAAGCCATTTCTCTCTCCTGATAGGATTCGGAGAGCTATTCTCAAGGTGACTCTTAACATCTGGGAAAATTTATGGAGTGTGAGGTAATTTATTCAGGGCGAGGATGTGCAGGGAATGCTGCTTCATAGCAGCTCTCTGTATGAAGAATATCAATTATTGTGTGTGCGCGTGTAGCTATTGGCATATAGAAGTACCGGTATCATGAAATTAACATGTGATAAGATGACAGAAGATCACTAGGGCGCCTCTCAAATTCAATACATCAGAATGAGTGCTTCAAATGCTACATGGGTTAATTGGTGGAACTGTTGGTAAGTGACAGCGTGCCACTTCAATGGAGCGCAGAGATGCCACTTTGGCCAGACACAGAAGCAAAGCACTGTCCCCAAAGAAATATAAATCTAATCAATGGATGTTATGACTCACTCTGGTATAACTTGAAAACCGTGATAATGCCTTTGTTGAAAAAGAGGGACAGAGCCATAAAAGTGCTGTTTTGATTCCATTTCCAGATTTTTTTAATTCAATTTTAAGTTATTTCCAAGAGTAATTTCCAGTGAATTAATCTTATAACGAACAGTGCAATTTAAAGTATCTTACACTATTATGATATGATTGATAGCCTGAATGTCAAGATATTGTTTGCTGTTGTCCTTTAAAATCTTATTTCATTTTAGTATTTTAAATTAATGATGTTTTGTGTTTTGTTTCTGAGATTTTTAATGAATTTGTCAGACTGAAAGTAATACTCAAAAAGATGCTCATTTGTCGCCACCTACTGGCATAATAATAGTCAACTTGCCACTGGCCAATCGTGTCTTTGCAACTGTAACTAGGTAGGTCTGGCAAGCTTTCGAGCGAGGGAAACATGCCGAAGCGTTGTGCGTATGGATTGTATAAATCTGATACCCGGTATCCTAAAAGTTTGGACGAGGGAATGGAATTTTTTTCCCTCCCGAAAATCTAAAAGCCAAGGGGAGAAATGATGTGCGTGGATCAGCAGTGTGGGAGACGCCATTCACAACTAAATGTCCACAGGATTAACAAAAACACCTATTGCTTGGAAATAATGACGGTTCTTTGTTCATAATGCATATATTTTAATGTAAAATAAGACGATTAAAGACAACGGAGGCTCACTGACATACTTTAAAATATATTTCAGCATTTTGTTAATCGACGGCCAACTACCCCTGACTGAGTAACTTTAACCCAATCAGAATGGCGGCTCTCCCGGAGTTAGTGTTATTCCACAAAATTTATGGATAAGCTGATTGATAGTTATTAGATTATTTTCACATTTCACTAACCCTGCTGTGCACGAACGGCTGTTCCTCAATTTGTGTGTTTCCCATTTGAATGGTCAGCGTATGAGGCGCTGCTGCTTGCGCTGGGACTATAGGCTTTAGCTTCAATTTTTATGAAATTATTCTCTAATCGGTTGCATATTATGTCGTGGATATATCCCTTGAATGCATACTGCAGTCCCTTTTGTCTTGCTCTCTTAGATATTTCACATGTTCACCAAAAATTACTAATTATCTCATTGGGAATGTCTGACACCGGTGCATACACACTGTAATATACGTGCCAGGCGCGAAAGCTTGACAGGCGTAGCAACAGTAACTAGGGAGGGCAGGGCTTAGCGAAGAGTCAATTCCCTTGCTAGCTCGTAGGATGTGTAGTTACGAAATCGAGGAAATAAACAATCGCCTGGATTCAAATCCCACCTTTGGAATCAACTCACTATTCTCAATGCTCAGAGTCAGAGAATTCAAGGGGCCAAGGTAGAAGTCACTTGTGATTATTTTTTGGATCTTCTCCCAGAGTCCAGACTCGCAGAATAGCAGAATGACAGAGGGAGTGTGAAATTATTCGTCAAAAATATTCGGCAACGAAAGTTTTTTTGTTTTTTTGTTTGTTTTTTTGGTTAACTAAAAAAGACGAGGATGATACTCAGTTATTTTTGAGAACTGTCCTGCGTCAGGTGAAGCTGAACAGTGAAGAAAATGACAATTCTGAATTTCTAGTGGGTTAACAGAATTGCACGATTCGCCTACATACGAGATTAATCAGAAAAGAACATAAAAATGAGCCTACAGCATCTGCGAAAAGTAACGCGAACGTACTCTTGTCGTAACAAAAACATGGACAATTAATAATTAAAGCATGAATTTCATAACAATTTTTACTTGTTGAAATTAATATATAAAGTGTTTAAATATTTTGCACTCTAAAAAATGTATTGACTGAATAAAAACGAAAACGGTGTAAAAATGAACATTGCCCAGAACCAGCATTGTGACAGAACATAGGCTTAGCATCATTCAGATTTTCTTCTGAAAGATTATGAATCTTGTTATGCTGTTATTTGATCCATTATCCGAGCAGCTCATCTAACCACCCATGAGAGGCCATTTGTGTGACCAGCAGAGAGGGACCTCCCGATGGGAGCCAGATCCATCTGCACGCCCATAAAATAATGGATGATGAAGATCAGATGCCATCATGGTTCGCAATCTGCCGCTGCCCAGCTCACATTGGCTTTACTGTCCATGTGCCACCTAACTCATGGTGCACATTGATGAGCTACCCAAGATGTCATGGCATCTGCCCACGGAAAAGGGCAGTGCTTACAGTTTGCAGCCAGGGTCTGTTAGAACCTGGGTGGACGCCAACCATATTGTTGATGAGGTCTTTTTACTATCTGCACTAATACGATACAGAGGGCCTCATTTATAAAATGTTGCATAGAAACCGTCCTACATTTGATCTTACGATCTTTCCACTCATACATTTGCAAACTCTACCTTTATTTCACTACACAAAAGAATTCAGCATTCATTGATCACAGCTTTAATGAGATTGTATGATCTGCCATGTCAACAATCTTGCCTTTCTTATTAGATACAATTAAATAAGGCCTCCGTTATGAAAAATGATAGCTCATATAGGCTTGGAAATTGATTGCCCGAAGAACTGATTTGTCATCAAGCTTTGATAAATCTTAGCTGTGAAGGGCTTTTCAGTACTGATGTTGCTTTTGTTTACTTCAAAAGATATCGTAGAAACCTTAACCTTCTGCCACACCCATTTCCCCCTGAAACCCTGCCCATCTGAGTGCTGCACAGGACCTGATGAAATAGATCCATTAGTCACGTCCTCGTTCTCATCATACATTTCTCTCTCACTCATGTACATTCATGAGCCTCAAAGTCATCTAACTTCTATCTGCCAATGTCCGATTATTCATGTTGTAGCTCACACAAACACCGTCATAGATCAGAGTGCAGAGATGAGAGGATAAGCCTCAGATTGTTTCTCCATGCTAACTGCATTCTCTTTTTGAGATGAGACAATAAATCTTGTGATTGGGAAGTTGGCGGATAAAGTTGTTCTGGTAACAATGACCGGGAAAATGAATCGCACACACATACACAGACCAAATCTCTCTTAATGAAAAGCTTCTTCTGTCAGCAGCTTTGAATGACACTGTTACATGTGCTTTCTCTCTCTCCACCAACCCACCACACCCCTGGTACAGCTGAAAGGAGAGTTCAAGGTTTCATTCTTCATTCAAGAGCTTGATCCTCGTGGTCACTTTTCCATCTTGTTCCATCTCAAGGGTACTAAATGAAGGTGGGTGAATGCTATAGGTCGATATCGTGTCCCTGCTGATTGGCTCACTGCCCAGATGTGCATCATCCTAAATTGGCGTGATTAAGCATACTATTCCCCAGGGTCAATCAGCCCATTTGTCCAAACGTTATTTTACTGACCTTTCCACTTCCAGCCCTCCTGGGGCCCTCACGAAGGGCTAAGACCACAACGGTGCTCAACAGGAAAGATGAATGTTAGCAACCCACGTCACATCTTAAAGACATAGGAAGGTGAGATGGATTAAACTTTTCTCGGAGAGCATGCAACTGCCACGCCGAGTCAGCATTTGACCTACTCGCCATGCATCGACTTCACCACAGGCTGCTTCAAAACATGAGGTCAGCAAATAAAAAAAACGCTGTTTAATATCATACTGTGTTCGTGTATGCCTTTTTAATGCAGTCCATGCATTCCCTGCACTGATTTACAGCAGAATCTGTAGATGTAATGTTTTTTTCATTTGGCAAGTATGAATAGTAATATATTTGCCACTATGAAGAGCGAATCAAGAGTGAAATTGTATTCATGAAACATTCTTCTTCCTAGGTCATATATAATCTTGGCATACACTCATGTGGCTATATGCATGCAACATTTTGTAGAGACTGGTTTTCTAGACACTATATTCCCAAGAACTTTAGGTGAGCAAGGCAATTAAGTGAAAGTGTCTATAATATTGTTCTTCAGCTACTGGATTAGCAGTTATTTAAAGTATGAAATGCATGAGATTTCATAAAGTTGTACATTTCAAAGCTACTGTAGTTCTTATTTCAAAAGGTTAATTCTTTGTGAGGATCAGTAAAAGAATGCCACACACCTCAGCGCTGGGGGCATTAATGTTTCTTTGTTCAACTAGAAATCATTTTCAAATTTCCAAAATAAATCCTCATGACTTCACAGTTAATAGGACAGCATCGTACATTGGTAACACAGGGCCTTTTGGGAGGTTGTCTCTGCAAGAAGATGTCTAATGACTTGAACATGCAGCTGTTTGATGAGTCGTTTCTACTCTACTTTTTTTTCTACTTCAAAGGTTTTTCCTTTGCAGAAGACACAAAGACAGTAGTGCTTTTCAATTGGCCCTCAGGCCATCCCGTCGTTTATTACACAGTGAAATAGCTGTGGAACTACAGAAGGTAAATCAATTCTTTACCATTCTTAAAATCAGATCTTAATTACATCAGTGGAGTGACAAATTTTGACAATGAATGGCTTTCTCAAACCCCTGGGTTTAGAAAATTCTTGGAAGACATTTTTGTGTGGCTATGTTATAAAATTCACCAGTGGTTCTCCAGATTTAAAATGGCTGAAAGCCCTGGCACAAATAAAAACCAGATTTTCAATTCAAACCCTTTTGGTTTTAAAGCTGCCTTAAAACATGCTACATCCAATTGTTTGCAGAGAATGAGTGTAATTGGTGTAATGGCATTTAAAAACAGTTTAAATAACAATCAATAGATTATAGATTAAGAACAGTTCATTATTATTTTTACTCTTATTTTTTAAAGTATATTGAAAGAAGTCTCCACAGTAATCACTTGTACATTCCCCCGTCCCATCCCTGCTGTCTTAGGGTATTATTGCACTGAGATTACCACCTTAAGCTTTTTTGCTTGACTTCGTTTAGCAGTCCCCAGCATTTTATCCTCACAGTTTGGGGGAAACAGTCTCTGGAGATCTCTTAAAAGGTCTTCAAACTTCTGACTCCAGACTAGATACCCTACCCCAGGGCCGTGGGGCATAGGGACTGTGTACGTTCCGTGCCACTAGAACCTGCCTGCGGTCCCTGCGCACGGAAGAGAACGGCACAGTGTGCAACGACTCCTCATTTGAGCGCCCAGCCCCCTCATAACTTCCAATAGCAGTGTTCTGGTACAATACAGGTCTGCTGCCTAACCGGGGCACCAAGGTGGCATTATTCGGGCAATGGTTGACACATGGAAACAGGTGGCACGTGTCTTTGGAATGCTCATGGAAGTGAGCGGGTCCCTGCGGTAGAGGACTCAAGTACACCGGCAGGTCTGTGTAAGAGTTCAGGTACGTTGAGTAGTGTCCGTGCACTAGTGTGGAAGAGGAGCGCCGCAGGGATGCCGTATTCTGTAGAATTGCCTCCCGGTACGAAGGAAGGCGGATGGACTTTGAGTACTTGAGCTTCTGCGTCTTATATGGGTAGGAGCCCATGTGGGCTGGGTCTAGATAGGCTGGCTCCACAGCCATGTTGTAGCGAAGGTTGTTACCAGCGCTGCCATACATCTTCGAAGGCTTGGGATTGGTCACCACCACTCGAGGGAACAGATCAGGCATGTTGATGCAACTGGTAGAAGATGCAGAGGTGGAGGGCTTCTCATCCAGCTGCCGGATCCTGTCACCACCCCACGTAGCCCTGAGAAAAGAGGCGCGACGGTTCATTTTATCTTTCCCCAGAAGAGGAACGTCATCCATCTCTGGTTCTAGATACAATTTGGAGCAGGAGTTGCAGCTAGAGCCGGGTCTCTGGAAGTGGCTTCTTATGCAGGGTGTAGTATGGGAATGGTTTTCCACAAGGTGGTTGCTTTTAAGCTCAGCCAGACAGGACTGGGGAACATCATAGTCGTCCCTCCGTCGAGTTTCTGGAGATGCTGCTACGTAGCTATGAGACCTCTTTTTGCGACCCAGACCTGCCATGTATTGTTTATGGCTTCCTGAAGGTTCTTGGTGTTCCACAAAGATGTCCGGTACCTGAAAGTCACGGTAAGAGACGTAGCGAGAGGTAGGGTGGTGGCAGGACTGGTCCATGTACACGTGGGGTTTCGGGGCTGTTGGAGGTGGTGGGTCTCTCATGGCAATATGGGGACTACTGAGGCTAGATATGGGTAGCGTTCGTTCATAGATGTGGTGGTGGCTGGTGCGTGCGGGAAGAGTGTAGCGCAGTGAGGTAGGCCGTGTTCCCACATGAGGCTTCTCCAGCAAGTGCTGAATGGTGCTGTCCACATTTTGAGGGTATGGTGAGTGGTTGTCAGTAACGCTGGCGATGCAGGGGAGGCGACTATGGCTGAAGTCCGTTCCTATGAGGCAGGTAGGAAGACTAGGTCTGGCTGATTCTGGATCACGTCGACTCCAGTTCTCTATGGTCTTTGTGGCATTGTCCAGGGAGTTTTCAACTCTTGCAGATGAGACAATGTCCTTAGCGGTTTGAAGCATCTTCAGCATGTTGGCCTGAGTGTAACTGGTGGTGACATCCGGGTTCTGCATGTTCCCTTTACGGTCCGTGTCTTCCACACCGTTAAAGCAGCTGTAGATTCCCTTCAGGGAAGAAATAAGGAAAATTGAGCCTGGCATTTGAGTGCATTCACCTAAACAGTTCTTTGTGCCATAGCAAACAGAATTATTACTGTTTTCACCTCCTAATATCATAATAAAATCTATCTCCTTAAAAGCTATCCATTGTGTATTGTCTTAAAATACTGAGAAAATAAAGTACAGTCCTAATGAATGGCAAAGGTCTGACAAAATTAAGTTTCTATATTTTTTCTGCAATTACCTATATAAATTAAAGTCAAAAATTACTCACTTTTACCACATAAAAATTATATTAGCTGATTTTACATATGGTTAATAACCCAAAGTGTTACCCAAAAACCCAAAGCGAACTGTTAGTGGCTGATAAGATTCTCTGTTTATCAGTATTATAATTATCTCTGAAAGTGGCTGTAATTAGTCTATAGAAAAGTATTGTAGCTGCCAATGCATTTGTAATAGTCCACCTTTAAATGAGGTCTTCAAGTTTGTTAAGCTTATGAATCTGCTTACAAAGGGCTTTGGAAGCTATGCCATAACCCCAAGACCCTCATTTAATTTTAACAGCTTTTTTCTTGACTTTTGGTGCCCATTCACTGCCTGGAGTTCCCCTGAAAATCAATTTCACCACGTTTATGTTTCTAAAGTCTCTGTTAAGGTACGTTTAACCTTTCTTTGTATAATTCTCATTTTAACTATGTTCTTTCTTGTTGATATATTTTGCTACATGCATGTTCTTGCAAATTGCTTTTTTCATTTTTATTTAAATACTTTGCATTATGCACCATATAGTAGACTGGATTCGTATGAATTGATCTCATAAAACTTACCCTGCTAATAGCCAGCAAGAAGTCCAAACGCTCAGACTTGTGGACAGAATGCCGTAGCTTCCAGTACAGTAGATGTTCCCATGCAAAGACAAGCAGACTGAGACCCATAGCCACTAGAAGCATGTAAAACACCCCAGCCATGTTGTCAATGTCCAGCTTAGAGCTCATCACCTCTTTCTTCTCGTTACGACAGATACCAGTGAGCCACACTGTCTGCAGCTTCTGAGTCTCACCTGTGATAATACATAACACATTTCAGTCAGACTTTTGAAGCAGAGCTCCTCTAGATAATGTAAGTTTCTGAGGTTACCGTCTGCAAGGAACTGAAGAAGAGCGAGGTCTATGGGGCGCTTCCAGCGAGATTCTTTCTGAAGGGCGATGCCGTAGCCTGTCGTGGCAAATACCTTCCCGCTACCAATGGTCACCAATTTACACCCTTCGTCTTTACCGGCCATGTAGTTAAGCACAGCTGCATCATATATGAAGGCATCCAGCTTCCTGTTAGCAATAAAGAAATGATGCACGTTAGTGGAGAAGATAATACGCTGGGGGCAGATCTGTTTCAGAGATTCAGGTGACAAACTACAGGAAACACACCCAGTTTTGAGACTGTTGAGAGCATCCTCCACACCTTTTTGGTTGTACTTAACCATGTGGGAATGCATTTCGGGATAATTGCTCCTTATGTTTCGTTCAGTGCTGCCATTGGGCACGGTCCCAAACCGGAATGGAGGATATTGGTCTTGCGGTCTCTGGAACTGAAAGTTAGAATTTCAACAAGTTAGCATGTTTAAATTGAGCTTTAAGAACAAAGTACAGTCCACGTGGTAAAAATACATCCCTGGATGAGTTACTTAGTTAAGGATTAGTGAATTTCAATAGATTCCAGTAACGCTAGATATGCCAGTAATGGCTTTTGGATGGGAAAGCTATGCTGCTAGAAAGCGTGATTGATTTTGCTTTAAGCTGGATTTTTGCATGGGAATTTATTCTAGGTTCAGCCTTCGTCTTCACCCTCATCCAAGGATTCTCACGATTCGGTATCTGCAAATGCTACATTAAATACAATCTAAATCCAAGTGAGAAAATGACTGAAATTAATCCTCAGGAAGAAAGCTGGAAAAAATGTCTGCAGTGATAGCACTCTGACCAAAGCCACTGGGTCATCAATGCTCTTTTCTGTCTCAACCCCCAAGTGTTTCTCAGTCAATTAATTCTGTGCTCTGTTTAAATTCTAACATTTGTACCTCAGATTTTCCTCACAAAGACAAGGAATTATCTCTGCTGCCTGGCCAAACATCCAAGGAATTCAATATTACTTTTCCCTTGCTAAATTTCTCCCCATTTAGTTATGTATGTGATTCTGGCCATGTTCATTAAGTGCAGTTAATGTCATATCAAATAAATGTAATATAGCCACTAAGACAGCACTTCAGACCCCAAGGCATGAATAATTGTGCTGTAATGTAGGTAACCTTGCTAGTGTGAATGAAGGAGAACCGTCTCTAAGGAACAGGTGGATGTGATTGTATTCCGGCTGAGAGCATGTGACAGACTCCAGTGCCAGTGAATGTGTCATTTTAAGTGTATTTGCTGTCGTCTGAGAGAAGACAGTATAAGTGTTGTCTTTCATCTGTCCTGTGGCCCTGACCACATCAAAAGTTTACTGCTAACTAAGAAAAAATAGCTTATAAATTTCTTCCAGGGATTTATGTATCTATACTTGTTTTGACATAACTGTTGTGCATTAAAGGGTTAGTTCACTCAAAATTTAAAAAAAAGTAATCAATTACCCTCAGATCTTTCCAAACCAGAAAGACTTTCGTTCATCGTTGAAACACAAATTAAGATATTTTAAATAAAATCTGAGAGATTTCTGACTCTCCACTGACAGCTACGCAACTACTGTACAACTCTGACGCTTCAAAAAGTTCATTAAGAGATTGTGAAACTAATCCATATGATTTTAGCGATTTAGTCCAAATTTTCTGAAGAGACTCAATCGCTTTATATGATGAACAGATCGAATTTAGGCTTTTATTCACATAAACTTTGATCAGCAATGTTCACTCTCTCCCTGTCTCTTATTCTGATAAAAGTATGATTTTAATATAGTAATATAAATTATTAATTATTACTATTATTAAAATAAGTCAACATTGTAGTATATAAATAATAAAAGTTTAGCTATCAAAGTTTGCAGTTTCAAAGCAACAGCCTGATCTGTATGTGATATTCTTGCCCTTAGGCTATTTTGCCCTTCAGGCGTTTTGTTCTTTGTGTAATGCCTCCAAGGCACACTCCTGAATCTGAATTAATAGCAAAACATCTCGCTGTCGGTGTCCAAATCCCTGGTAGTCAACTCGTGTGGCTCTTTAATGACAGTGTTGTGGCTTAAAGTCTCACTTTGTCTTCAAAATTGCTCTCTAACAGTTTCCATCTGAAGCTTGTCAGTTCTAACAGCTTTCAGTATCATTGTAAATCACTTCACCTTGATGTATCCCTACACAATCAACAGTGCCACACAGTTATATAGCTAGGATAACTAGGTAACCAGGTAGCTTAAGAAAAATTGAATTAACATGCAATTACACACATTTCAAAATCCTTACAACTCAACACAATGCTTGATTATTTTATCCAGCTATCAGCTGCTGAACACAGTAACCAGTTCACAGTACATGACATTCTTCAAAATATCTTCCTTTGTGTTCAGCAGAACAAAGACATTTTACAGGTAAATTATGACTTCATTTTTGGGTGAACTATCCCTTTAATGTTTCAAACGGTCCATAAATGTCTTATTAAAATAACACAAATTAGTGATTAGTACTCCAATCTCAGTATTTCATCATAAAAGTGTACATATCCACACATATTATCAGCCCAAATCCCTCTTATAGTTCCACAGAGTGACGACCTTAATTAAAACTCGCGCTCTAGAATGGCCTTTTGGCTAAAGGAGACGCTGGCAGCTCTTACCTTCTTGTCACTCAGTCCAGAAACAGTGTCGATGTACTGCTCCTGGATCATGAAGGCGGCCAGGTTGGCCGTGTAGCTGGCAAGGAAGATCACGGCAAAGAAGGCCCACACCAGCACCATGATCTTACTGGTGGTGCCTTTGGGGTTTTCAATGGGCACTGAGTTGTTGAAGACGATCCCCCACAGCAGCCAGACTGACTTCCCGATGGTGAACGTTGGCCCACCTGGATCTGAGATGCACAATATAAAGCTTCTTCAGGGTTTTTGCCATCATTCTTAATTGTATAGTTGATGTTGGGTTAAATTTAGAAATATTTTCTATTGGTTTTTATTTATATAAAGGGAAAATAGCCATATCAGTAATAGATCAGATGCTATTTACACCAAGTGAAAATAGCAGTATTTTCTTTGCACTAAGTGTAAATAGTTGTTAGATGCTATTTATACTTAGTGCAAATAGCGGCAGATACTATTTGCACATCAGTGTATTATAAAACAGTATGCAATAACAACATATTCAGTGTATATGATTATATGCGTTAAAATCATAAATGAAAGATGCATTATTGGGACATTAACTTGTCCCTGCCCTCTACACCTACCCAATAAACACTTTATTCCCACTATTAAAGGTGCTCCAAGCGATGTTGGGTGACGCCACTTCTTGTTGACGTTTAAAGTATTGTCAAACAAAACGGAGGCTAGCTAGACCCTCCCTCTGTGCACTAACCCCCCAAATCCTTCTTGTCGGATATAAGCTGGAACAGTTTGTTGTTTCATGGTGCGGGTTAGCCCAGTTTGTTTTAGCTGCCGTCTGTTGAGCCTGGGGTGTCTGCAGAGACTGCGTTTTTTACAGTGTGTTCAGGGGACAGGCAGCTAGCGGATAGTGAGGAGACGTTTGCTGTATGCAACAAAAAAGTTTTGGCCTAAAAAATGCGTGACAAGTACCTGTTAGGCACTTTATTTACACTTTTCAAATATTTTCTTGATGTTTATTTAAAATAAACACCTCTCCAAGCAGATATATGATGGAAAAAAGAGAAGAATTAGTTTGGAAAAGGCAGAGTGCGTCAAAAGCTAACACCACCTGCCCTACTCTCCACGCCTGTAACGATTATATCCACTGGAGGCAAGTTGAAGTGAGAACCCAAATGCAATTTATTAACAAAACATGATCAAACATAAAACAAAGGCATGAAACTGGAAACTCAGAACAAGAACAAGAACATAGACAGGAAACTCGACCAAGACACAGGGCAAACATGAGGGCTTAAATACACAGACTAATTACAAGACAAGGGACACCTGTGAACAATGATCAGACAATTAACCAATGACAAGTCACACAGCAGGATCACATAACAAACAGGGAATCACATGACAAGACATCACATGACAAGACACAGAAACATGACAATGACAAAACCAAAACGTGACAACGCCACTGCTCCTGTTATCAGAAGGGTTTCTTTTGTAATTTTCTCTGGCTCAATCAGACAATGGTGGGCGGAATTAGTGTAAATAGACTCTGCCAACAGGATGGGCTATTGGTACCTGGTGTAAATAGACACTCCATTAAATAATTCACTGGTGAATAATAAAAGCCATTGCAGTACACATTATTCTTTTATTCTTTTCAAGGTCATTTACATTACTAAATGACATTTGTTGTATGTATAAGCAATGATATTAATTAGAAAGCAAATAGAGACTTTTGCTTAAGTATCCTGCTCCGTAGATCCTCCTCCTCTCCTGAGAAAAACTGTGCTCAGATTCCAAAGTCTGCCATCAAAACATCTTAATACAAACTCAAACATTTCTCAACAAGCTCTTCCAAAACCAACTGATCTAAGCAGGTATCCACATTCATTCTATAGCCCTTACTGTATATCTCATTTGTGTCTATTTTTATATCTCCAACATTTCATGACAGACAAATGAGATTCAGTTCAATAAAACAATATTTACCTGAGCTATGGAAGCACAGTCTCTGAGCACTAAAATGTTCCTCTAATTACACTAATTACCTTTTCTCCTAGCTTATGTTCTGTCAAACTTGATGAACAGAGTTTCAGGTTGCCACTGTTTCTGACATCTGTCACGGGTCCTAAAGTGTTGTGTTAGTAGAGGCGGTGAACACTGACCTTTGGCACTGACCAGGCTGCGGTTGTAGCCCACAGGACTGAAGTATTCAAACACAAACACAGTCACTGCCACGACTGTAAGACACATGACAAACATCATCACCCACACCGCTGGGCTGTAGGGCTCTGGAAGAGAGAGAGAGAGAGAGAGAGAGAGAGACGACGATACAAAGACAGATGAAGCAAAGGACGCCATTCCCAAATGACACTTTTTTATTCTAGTAGGACTGCGAAGCCTTTTTAAATTCTGATACATGCACAATGAGGTGCAAATTAAAGTCAACACAATTCATATCTCATTAAACAAGAGAAACACTCTCTCACACACGAGTAAGACTGCACTGTAAATATTTATAACTTGTTTTATGAAATGAAAGTATGCAATTGTATTTTACTATGAATTCTGGGTTCTGGGGAGGTTTATTGTTTACAGTATAATGGAAAAATGTGCAAAAGGATTAATGGGATGTCTAACGGACCACACCGGTGAAAATGAAATAGTTTCAACACAGGATATAAGATTCCCAAACCAACACTGATGTAGTGTTAAAAAACTGGGCTGCAAAAAAAACCCTAAAACTATTAACATTGTTTTTATTAACTGAAATAAAGTTAAAATAGAAAGAAAGGTGAAACACTTAAGAATAAATAAAATCTTTGTTGAAGTACTAAAATTTCTAAAACTAAAATTGAAATAAAAAGAAATCTAAAAAAATTATACAGCACATAACACAATTACTAAAACTTGAACTAAATTTAAAATTAAATGTGAAAATATAAAAATATTTTACTATAACATAAATATAACTAAAACAACAGTTATGTTGTAGTTTACACCCTGCAGCTGTTTATCTAATTTGTAATCACATTACTGCCTAGTAATTTCAAATTCTTTACAGAAAATGATAAAAAACGCCTTTCAGTGTCACAATTCATTCCAGCCCACGTAAGAATAACCTCCAACCAATTTTTGCCATTTTATGCATTTATTCATTTAGCTGACGCTTTTCTCCAAAGCGCACATTTATGCGCACATTTTAATGCGCACATTTTAATAAAAATAACAGTTTATGTAAAACTTTAGTTAATTCTTATAGGATATCCTGTATAGCTTATGTGAGTTAGCAACAGTAACAAAAGGGGATCGAAGGGTCAAGACAAGTTTAGTTTAATTTCAACAATATACACATAATACTATTTACAGTAATATTGCTCCAATTTTACACCTGCGTTAGCTGTAAAAGCATGACCAACTGTGCTGTTTTTCCTGTGTTTACAGTAAGTACTATGATTTTGAATAGTGTAAAATCCCTGAGAAATGTCAGTCGGGTAATAATTTAGTTTGTTTTACAGTAGTATTTCTTACCCAAGAAGGCTGACGGAGACACGGTTCCGTTGCTCCTGGCCACCATCACACTGATGCCAGTCTCCACAAACGGCACAGAGAAGTCAATGATCTCAGAGCGCTCCTCGTTTATGGTCAGAGAGCCAATGGCCATGTCCGCTCGCTTATAAAATACCTGAGAAGAAAGATGAAAAAAATTAAATGATTATGCAATAGAGGTTAGTTAAGAACTGTCTAGACATCTATAGCAGACAGTAAGTCATATGACAGAATCTTCATTTTTGGGTGAACTGTTCTTTTAATGTCATTAAACATGTGTTGTGGCTGTGTTAGTCCAATAATCACTGTGTGTGTGTGTGTGTGTGTGTGCAGATTTACAGGCTTCTTTCTCTCTCTCTTTGGTTAACCCACACCATGCATAATGCCTCACTGAGCACAAAGTAGTTTGTCTGAATCCCAGAAAAAAACATGACAAAGCAGGAGCATGTCACAGTCTGAAACTCTTTATACGCTGCTACGCATCAGACCTCAACTTACTTGATGGAGAAGTTTATTTACAAGGTTGTTTGTGTCATTTCAATGTCAGTCACGTTCCCTGCAACGAACAAGCTTTTAGATCCATTTTGGAGTCAACAGTCTTTCTCTCATAAATATTTAGTTTTTGTTTTATGGTTGGCTTGACATAAAATATGCTAAACCACTTGTAGAATCAATTTTCATTAGAATCTGCCATATACACAGGTTTCAAAAGAGGGTTTTCGCAGCAATGCCATTTTCCCCATTGAACCTTTCAGAGAACAGTTCTTAAAAATAACCATTTTCTCTTAGTGTGAAGAACATTTTAAAAGTTTTTTCCACTATGAAGAACATTTAGTGCAATGGAAAGGTTCCATGGATGTTAAATGTTCTTCCTGGAATCACAGAGATGGCAATAAATAATCTGAATAAAGAAGTGTATTAAGATAATAGATTTCTACAAAAATTGTGTCAATATGAAATGGCATTTGTGACTGATTTTCCTTAATGTTATAATATGAAACAATATGAAGTATTTTATTTCCCAAAATTAAACAAAATGTAGGTCGGGACTTTATGCATCAGAAATTGATATGAAAGGGGTATCAAAATGACAGAATGCTGGAGGAGAGGGGCTGAAATATAAGGGCTTGGTGACATTGAGGTGGAGCAAGACTATGTGGAGGACCACTGAATCTTTCAAAATTAGACTAGTAATGTGTATTAAATGTGGTCAAAACGTTTTTTTTTTCCCTTTAAAAGAAAACTGGCATGTGTACTCACCTCTCCGATCATACCGTTCCAGATCCCTCGTACCAGCTTGCCATGTTTGCCGTTGGTGACCAGGTAGAGGTCGTAGGAAAACTTGATGTTGCGAGAGAGCTTTTTCAGGATGTCAATGCAGAAGCCTTTGCAGCATAGTTTAGTGTATGGCTCAGTGTGTCCGACTATCCTGTGGGAAACAACAGAACTTTATCAAAAAAATAATAATAATTCGGCAGGAAGTTCTATTCAGATTCAGACATCATTAAACCAGAGCTGTACTTTTTTTTAATGGTAGTATTCACATGAATAACAAATCACTGTCATTGCAATAGAGCTTTTTCCTCTATGTTCTTCGAGCGTGAACAAAAAGGGTTTATAAACTGAACACATTTCAGAGTTTATAGTATTGAACTGACCAAAACAAAGTCGATTTTTTACAACTTTTGTAAACGTGAGTGGTGTATGACTGTTCAATGACAATATACGCAACAAATATCCCTCAAATCTAATTAATTACTCAATAATTAATTATACTTGGTGTTAGTTTTTCAAGAGTGCTGCCCCTGCGATGATGCGCTTGATGAATTCATTACACAAAAGTTATTTGTGTCTCGCGACGAGAAACTGCAAATACATTACCAAAACCAACCAAACAAAACTACATTCTTTCCATGAGTGTAGTTGCGCATCTCTCTCTCTCTTTCTCTCTCTCGCTGATATATCTGATGATTTTGAAGTTAATTACTTAAAATGCAATTTAGTATCATATCAAAAACTGAAAGCACAAGTTTTTGTGTCAGGTTTTTACGTTGTAATACTAAATATAACAGGAGAACAGTGAGTATTATGACCCGATGTGAGATCCACCAATCAGAGAGGTTCCCGAAATTAAAAAGATTTTTTGATTGGTTAAAATGAATGGCGAATATCTCGTGTTCTTCACTGGCACCTATGTCTCTAGGAATGCCTAGGGTCCCTCCTTCAATGTAAGTCAATGGGATTTTTTTTCACCTGTTAAATTATTTTTTACATCTTCCAGAAGAAAACTGCGAGTCTAATTGAAAGGTTGCAGGTTTAAATTACACAATAGGCAATTCATGACCCATGAACCATCACTTAAGTTACAGGAGGTCCTGTAATCTTTATTTTTGAGCTTTGCATGTTGCCACACTTATATAAATACTCTCTCTTCAAGAACCACAGGTAAGTTCACTATGACGTTGAACGTGTTGCATCTGAATGAATGATTTTAAAATGTCCCTGAATATTAAAGACCAACCCTACACTCATGCCATAAACATGCTCGTCTTATCTCTTTATGTGCAGCTGTAAGTATGCAAGAAGTTTCAAATAGGTCAATCGTAATACAAGAACAAGGTCTTGTATATAATCTATTTGCTTCTGTCATTAGTTACTCAAACTAGTTTTGTAATTATGTTCAGTGCCAATCCATTTGCCACAGTCAACAAATACATTTTAAACAGGGCCATTTCTGTGTAGATATCTGAAATGAAAAACCTTTCAGCGATGGTTGGGCCTCATTAACACTGCATTGTTTCCTCAGTCTTGGCCTGTTTCCTGTTTCCTCGATTATGAATGCCGAATCGAAACTTACATCCAATCACAAGTGATTAACGACTGCTCCAATAAATCCATTCACACTGTCTAACGGCAGTGACGGAGACTGTTTGTGCTTTTCTACGGCCAGACAGGGAATAACACGGCAGTGACGGAGACTGTTTGTGCTTTTCTACGGCCAGACAGGGAATAACACAGTATTCTGAATGAAGCATCCTTTATGGTTAAAGTCTCTAAGCAACATCAGTGAATACACGCAAACGCAAGATGATGTCCTCTGGGAAGAGCAGGGGAACCTAAAAATGGCAAGGAACTAAAAAAGGGAGGATTACGAGAGCAATGATGGCGAGAAGTGGCGAGAGGACGTGTGACGTCAGCAGTGAGTGGGTGGATGGGTAGTGGCCGTCACGACGGGTCCTCGCGTTTTGTCGCAGCTGTGACAGATGGAAGAACAGCCGGGCCAAAACAAATCCAACTCAAATTAATCACAAACAAATAAAGATGGAAGAGAAACGGCCTGCAGAATCACTGGCCTCATGTTGGATAAGAGCTGGTATTGTAAAGAGACAGTACATACAGGATAAAACTGTGGCTCAGACATACACTTTGTTCTTATAGAAATTGACGTCATGTGGTATTTACATAGTCATGTTATATTATTCTGTCTCCATCTTTTTTACCTTGTTTAGACTAGCACACATAAAATCCAATATATTACATTTTTACAAGCACAAACCAAAAGGTGGTTGGTTTGAAATCGAATTAAAATCTGATTTTTGCCAACTGATCAAATTGGATTTTATGTGTTTTTTTTTTAATAATTTGTTGTACAATTGTACAGGTGCTGCAAAAAAGGGGGGTTCACTCTAAAAAGTGCTGGGTTGTTTCAACCCATGTTTGGGCCAAATATGGTCAAACCCAACTGTTGACACCTAAAAAACAACTGTTTGGTTTGTCCATATTTATATTTTATTTTTTAGGGTCAACAGCAACAAACAATTGATATAAATAATAAAGTAAATAGAATAATAATAAATTAATGTAAATAAATACGTGTTATTTTAGTATTAATTATACACTATTGTGCTTATTAATATTTAGATTTTTCTTATCCTCGCAGTTTTAATTTTAGCTGTAGTCAATTATTTTTAGCAATTTTAGTACATCAACAAACTTTTTTTGTTTCAGCTTTATTTTAATCAACGAAAACTATTTTAATAGTATTAGTTTTAGTTAACATTAACCACACTGAAACAAAAATGAATAAATTTGAATATACATATTACATATGTTTCTCATTTTAAGAAGCATATTATCTTTCTCATTTTAAGCTGTTATCAATGATGAATGTCGATTCTCCCCTTAATGAAAGACATAATAAATGCCGAAAAATCCATTGCAAAAGCACAGTGAACCCACACGTTCAGGTTGTTACTTCTGCAACTAATGTAGAAATAATAATACAACTGGTGACAGAAAATCTGTGAAACACTTGAAATTTGCCCAGGAAAAAATTTTCCTAAATAAAACCTATCTAACAAACCCTAACTCTGTCATATCCGTTGTCTATGGTTTAAAGGGTATGTTAAGAAAAAAAATTGGTTGATAGTAATGTTATACCAGGACCAACGTGATGTTTATCCAAGAACATAATCAGGCAAGTCTGGCAAATCAGTCTCTGATCTATGATGCTCATCCAGCCGACACAAGTTTAAGTCAGACTCCTACATTTCCCCATCCCCGTTCCCTTCCTGTCCTCTCTCTAAAAAGCAGAAAGTAATTCAAGAAATCAATATGAAGTGCACATTCTTGCTGTTATAGTGACAGAGTCAGTTAATGCATTACTGAAGTGGTAGATATGTCCATCCAGTTCACATTAGCAAGATGTGTGGTAGAACAGTCATCCAAACAATTTTTCTGCACATCATCAACAGGGTTACTTGCTCAGAGAAATGGAATCGATACCCTTAAAATGTTTCCCGACCACATCTGATTTGAACTTAAATCTGTGCCTTTAGGAGTGTTATAGTGGCTCATGTTTCTGTACTTGAGCATTATTTGTTTTTAGAGCTATGGTTTATTTCACAATGCCTGAGGAAAAATAAACAGTACTGCCTTCACCGAGATCTTCAATATGGATTCACAACAACAATTACTACCCTGGAAAACAACAGCGGGGTTTAATGTGGGCAATAAAGGGAGCATGTATAAGTGCGTGTATTCATACAAGAAGCAGTATAAAGTTAGATTTGGAAGAAAATATGAGTGCTCATGCAAAAACTGCTGCCACAGTCTTGTAGTGGGTGACTGCAAGGACATTGCAGGTGGTTGCTTGAGCGTTGGTATGTAGGGTGTTTTGGATGGTTCCTAAGTATTATGTGTGGTAGCTAGGGTGTTGCTACGTGGTTGCTATAGTGTTATGGGACAGTTGCTAGGGTGTTGCTAGGTGGTTTCTACTAGGGCTGTGCGATTAATTGAAATCAAATAAAATCATCAATTCATAAAATCGCGATGTGAGCATGTGCGATTTCAAAACCGAAGAAAGAACGATTTTCTCGCCAGCCCCCTCAGTGTGGAATATGAATGCAGCACGTCTGCGAGAACAGAAAAGAGCGGGTTTACTGTTACAACAAGGAACAAAGCACAGAAACAGGTGAATTCAGGGCAGGAGAAGGACTTGGCCAAAAAATGAACATCCATGGTTTGGGAATATTTTGGACACAGGATAAATGATGTGTCATAGACCCAGGTAATTTGCAAGACCTGTCAAACTATCGTTGCGGCAAAACAGAGCGGGGGCCCATCACACAGAATGCGTTTTTGTGGTTAAAACACGAGACGCAGGTCTAGAAATGCCTTTTTTAAAGGGTTAACTTCTTTAACCTTGAGCGCCGTGTAGAATGCCATGTCATGCGCAAGACGCTACAAAAGACGTACGCAACAATTGACGTACGTCTAGCGAGTGTTTACATAGAAAAACAATGGTTACTAGTCTCAGACTGACCACAGAAGGTCTGGACTCCATGGCAGCTTTCACTGGCCAATGACCACCCAGAGTCAGTAGAACAGTAGCAAAAACCACAGCTTTCTTCTTCCATGAGGGGGTTTGGCCTCACAACCGCTTTGTTTCAAAGCAGACCAATAAAGAACATGACACACATTTCTCCTGGAAATCCTGTAAAATCAGATGACATTCGAAACTCCTGAAGTGTTTCCAATTTTATGTGCCATATGCTTCAGACGGGCGTTCAGCTAACTGTCCGTGGACGTACATCTGAGGCTGAGACTGGGATGTTATTTACTGGCCCAAGTCAAAAGAAACAAGCTCAGGTCTCTGTGATATTCTGATCTTAGCACACCTCTCCTCAACAAGACAGATGGCTTCAATTGTCATATCTGTAGCGCAGATGGTGCGGGAAAAGGTACCAAAGTTTATCACTTAAGGTTAAAAGTTTGTTCAAATCTTGCCTCAGAAAGCAGAACTAATAAAGACGGACAGGAAGCATGAATGAAGGAGAGAAAGAAAGAAAAAGAATGAGAGAAATAGAGATGGTGTGATGGTGCTGCAAAATGCAGAGCGCTCTAATAACACTCTACGCTCTCTAACCTTCCCTGTAACCTCTTGACTAATGGTGTGCACCATAAAGGGGATTAGAGGCAATGAGTCACACTAAACACCCACACACACATGCTATCATCTCCATAAACCATGGCCACTATTTGTTTGACATCAGTCACAGCATCAACAGAGATGCACACAAACAGCCCACCCCTTCCTCACGTCACAACAGCTGGCGGGATTCATTATTTCAACATCTCATGGTCACAAACAGTGGCCTCAAAATGTTTTAGGACATTCTTGGACTCATAAGTGTCCAAATACTTTTTGCGGGCCACTGTTAAATTATCTTGTGGGTTTTTTCCTATCCATGCTAACTTCTGTTTTTTGTTCAGCTGTTTCCGGGAGCCCTCCGAAGCCCTGAATTGGCCTCAAAGTAATGAGTAGAACACCCTGAGGGAATGACTCTTAAATAACATGTTAATGGGCCTACCACAATGCTATGTGTGTGTATTTGGATAGGGGAGGCAGAGCGTGAGAGGTTTGAGACCCTCCGCTGAGTCCAGCGCAGCTTTAATCATCTCTGCTAATTACCGTTCAGTTCTCATGAGGTGAAGCCGCAGTCCTGTGAGTATCCAGTTATCTTCATCCAGAGCTGAATAGAAGCAGGTTGTGAAGGACTGAAAACAGACAACTGACCCTAATGCGCAGCAACTAGAGCTGTCAGTATGAACAGTATAAAAAAAGTACTGTGGCGGTACTCAAGTTTTATACTCAAGTCTCCTCCAGATGTCTGTGCCATTAAACCAGATGCATTATTATTCAGGTAGCCAGCTATAAAACAGTCAGTTGGTCACACTTTATATTAGGTGTCCTTAACGACTACAGTGCACTTATTGTGTTTATATTGTATTGAGAAACACTTTTGCTGGTATATATAGAGGTGGTATATGGGTAAGGTTAGGGACAGGTTTGGTGGCATGGTTAGGTTAAAGGGTGGGTTAAGATGTAAGAAAGGGATGGCTCAACAGTGTAATTATATATGTAATTACAGAAATTAATTACAGCTATAATTACATGCAGGAATTTAAAAAAATAAGTGCAATGTAAAAACATGTTTGTACACAATAAGTGCATCGTATCAAATCATTAATTTATAAATGTTAGTACATGGTAGTTAAAGACGCCTAATATAAAGTGGGACCCAAAAGTTTTACCAATGTAAGATTTCCCTGCTGCAATTAATTGAACTGAAATAGAAAAATGGCAATAGTAGAATATTTTCTGCACATCAGTGGCACTTTTGGCAAGGCTGAGAATGCAAAATTAATGTGTTTTGCATTATGAATAGCATTATCAAATTTCCTTTGTCCTTCTGTTGTCTGCTGTCCTTTTAGGACATTTCTGCTGTCTAATATTGTTTTATCCAATTCATTATTTGCACAAATCTGGCACTCATAACAACAACACCTGACCATCTGTAACCAGAAGGGTTTTCCAACAGAAGAGCAACAAAACAGTTATACAGTCACATTCCTTCATTCTGTTCAGTAATCTGATAAAGGCTCAGACCGGTCTATTCCTTAAGACGAGCCCAGGCCTCCTTAATTATCAATGATAAAGTGCCCCAGTGTTCTTGTTTACTGTGAGTTTACTGTGCTCTGTGGTTGACTGACAATGACTACTGCAGCTGCGGACTGGAGAAGGATACTGAAGAGGCTTCTGGGTAATTCCCTCATCAGCAAGGTGAATGTAGACTACTTGTCAAAATGTTGGGGTCAGTAAGATATTTTTTGATACTTTTATTCCATAAAGATTCATTCAATTATGGAAGTCCACTTCTGCCAAATTAGGGGGGAAAACATGCTTTGATAAATTATAATTATGACATAAAATGTGGAAATTAAGATATACTGTCAGAATGAGATAAAAGTTATAAATCTGACATCAAAGTCATGACATTAAAAACAAGGACATAAAAAGCCAAAACTATGAGATAAAAATAAAATATTTTGACTGTCATAATTGTTATAAATTATCACATTTTAAGTCATAATTATGTCTCTTTCTACATCATTTAGCCTTTTATCTCTTTATTATGACTTTTTGTCAAAAGTATTAATACATTTTTGTCATCATTTCAACTTTTGTCATATTTATGACTTGATTTACCAAAGCATGATTTTTTTTCTTATGTGGCAGAAACGGGCTTTCGTGTTAAATTGATTGAAAGTAACAATAAAGACATTTATAATGTAAAGATTTCAAAAAAAAAAAAAAGCTGTTCTTTTGAACTTCTAATCATCAAAGAATCCTGAAAAAAATTTATCATGGTTTCCACAAAAATATGAACTATTTCCCAAAAAGCAATTTTTTTTTTATTTTTTTATAAGTTGCCAGCCACCGCCAACATGTTTGATCATTTTCACCAAACTTTCATGGCCCTCAAAATATTTAGTTTGAATATTTCGTATGAATATCTGAAATACATATATGAACATACGAAACATATGAAAAGACAGAATAGAGCCTCTCACAAACATGCGCATGTGCAAAAACAAAAATTTTTATTCTAGCTTCATGCATTCTTTTTATCAACACTTGAATGTGGTAAGTTTATTAAAAAGCAACATTTTGAACAAAAACCTGAGAAAATCTCTTTTTGACTATAAACCTAATAAACTTGCAATTTTTGCAAGTTTTAAAGTCAAAATTGTGAGTTATAAAGTTAGAACTGCGAGATATAAACTTACAATTCTGACTTTTTTTCTCGCAATTCTGACTTTATAACTCACAATTCTGACATTTATAACTCGCAATTGGAATGGAATGGAAATTATTTATTTGAAACAGGGATAATGCACAATAAACATTAAACTTGTTAAACAAGAGAATATGTCTTGGGCCAGGTTGTAGCAACATTTGCTAATTTCCACCTGTAGTCCCTGGGCAGGTATAACAAATTTAGAATTAAAATTAAAATTGCACATGATTATAAAAAGAGTGATGTCCATCATAAATACAGGTATACAGGTTAGCAATACAGAAACAGGGAAACCATCAGCCTATTTACTCTCGGTTTTACCCCTCCCGCAAAAACACAAACAATATAACAGCATCTTAAACACATTATAGCACAATCCAACCCTAGACACTCATTCATACACAACACACACACGCACACACACACACACACACACACACAATCTTAACAATGTGTGCAAACTTGCTTACTTAGCAACCAACTCTTTGACAAGCCCGAAAAAGTGTGAAAATCTGTGCACAAAATATGTTCCGTAGGAAGGGTATTCCACTCTCTCATAGCGATACTTGAGAAAGAGGAACTCCCAAGTTTAGTTTTACAGTATGGGAGGTTACACTCCCCCCTTGTGACACTTCTAGTTGTTCGCTCGGTTTTTTCAGAGCACAGTGTTACAAACTTTTTCAGAGGGGGAGCAGTAGCACTATATATGATTTTATGTATCAAAGACACATTCGAGTGTTTTATTAAATTATCAAGACTAAGTAGCTCATATTTGGCCAATATATTACAGTGATGATAATGACGAGTTTTTTTATCATGAATCTTGAGGCAGTCTTTAAACAGGGATTCTATGGGTTTAATGACTGTCTTACATGCTTGAGACCAAGATGTAATACAGTACAAGAGGTGAGAAATAATCTTCGCATTTAAATATGTACTAGATGCAACAGTGGTAAGAGAATTTCTTATGTATCTATAATTTACTAAATTAAATTTCACTTTATTGCACATATTTTTAACATGACCTTTAAAACTAAGTGTCGAGTCTAGAGTTACCCCCAGATATTTAAATGTATCTACATGTTTCACACATTGGCCACTTACTAAAACTTCCGGATAAGTATTAAGTTTAGACCGGTTTGTAAAAAACATAGTTACAGTTTTCTCAACATTTAATGTAAGGCATGAGTCATATAACCAGTCACTGACCTTGCTCATAATATTTGATAACTTTTTGGCTACTTCTGTTGCACTTCTCCCATGGGTATATAAAACTGTGTCATCAGCATACATAACAATGTTTATACCCTTACAGATCAAAGGCAGGTCTTTAATATATAAGCAAAACAATAGAGGCCCTAAAATTGATCCTTGTGGTACTCCCACAGTGGAATCAAGAGATGTTGACAAAATTCCATTTATTTGCACACATTGTTTTCGATTTATCAAATAAGATTTTATCCAATTTTGGACATTTATTGAAATATCGTATTTGCCCAGCTTGTGTATCAGTACCTCGTGGTTCACTGTATCAAAGGCTTTGCGTAAATCCAAGAAGACTGCTCCCACCACTCCTCCTTGATCTAGGCTCATTTTAATTTCCTCCAGGAAATAACAGCATGCAGTTCCAGTGGAATGTTTTTTTCTAAAACCAAATTGCATCGGATGTAAAAAAGGACCTAGAGTTCAGATGTGCAATTAGTTGTTCTGTCACAACCTTTTCGATAACCTTTGACACAGCTGGGAGAATACTGATGGGTCGGTAGTTAGAGACCACTTGGGTATCCCCAGATTTATGCACAGGGGTGACAATGGCATGTTTAAGCACACTGGGAAAAATATTTTCATTAAAAGACTTATTTATAATCATCGCTAGAGGTATCATAATAGATGTCTTGTGCGGTTTTAAAAAAGCTGTATCACATCCATATATGTCTTTAGCTTTACTATTAGATAGAAGTGAGATTACATTTTCCACTTTTTCTGGGATGATTAAAGAGAACTTGAAAGCAGCATCACTACAGGTTAAAGCTTGTGTAATTTGAATTTTTGGAAATCTTAAACTCAATTCTTGTACTGAATTTATAAAATAATCATTAAAACATTCCCCAATAATCCTATCATCATCCTGAATACAACCATCCACCACAAGTTTTAAGTGTTTATTTGCTGATTTTTCCCTTCCAAGTAATTTGTCAATACTCTTCCATAATTTTTTAGGGTTTCCTTTTGCCTCATTAATAATATTGAGGAAGAAATTTGCTCTTGCCTTTCTAAGTTGTTGTGTTACTTTATTTCTTAAACTTTTAAAAAATCAGGTGATCAGTATTTAATTTTGTTTTTAAAAACTTTTTCAAAGCAGCATCCCTTTTTTTCATTATTTCCCAGAGATTAGTGTTAAACCAGGGTAGATTATGTGTTTTATTTGTTTTCTTGCCCCTTTTCTTGGTGTATTTTAAAATAATGTCTTTAATGGTTGACATTAAATCAGCACTAGCTGGCTCACAGGGCCTACTACCAATTTTGTCAAACCAGTTTACTTGCTTTATCTCATTTTCAATAAAGGTCATGTCCTTTGGAGCGATAAAAGGCATGGAATTCCCCTTCAATGAATTCTGATTTTTATAGCGTGTTTTTGACAATTTCCTGGAGACCAAAGTAAGATTATGATCTGATAACCCAGTGATAAGGTTATAAATCTTTCTTATTCTATCTGGTTTATTTGTAAAAATTAAATCTAGAAGTGTTTGGGAAGATTTTGTTATTCTTGTAGGCTTATGGATTATCTGCATCATCTGAAAAGTTTTGGCAATATCTTTAAGCTTTTTCCTACGCGTTTTGTCTTGCCAATTTAAGTTAAAATCACCCATAAGAATAACTTCCATTTTTCCATGTTGTTTAAGTATAGCATTTAGACAATCATAAAATTCATTTGTGACGGTAGGAGGGCGGTAGACTGCAAAGACAGCAAAATACATTTGGGGAGATAATGTAATTTTTACCCCCAAGCATTCCAAATTGTTCTCTGAGAAAACTATTTGCTGACTTTGAATACTGTCTTTCACATATATCAAGACTCCACCCCCTTTCCCTTTCCTTCTGTCTCGTCTATACACATTATACCCTGGAATATTAAAAACAGATAAAGGTGTTGTTAGGGTTAACCAAGTCTCTGTGAGGCATAAGTAGTCGATGTTTGAGTCCGTTAGTAAATGTTCAAGTTGTTCGGTCTTTGAAATAATGCTACGTATGTTCAAGTGACCACCAAAAATGCCTTTCGGCTTCGTTTTAGCGTCCCACAACACACTCGCATGATTTACCGTCTGAAACAATTTCATCTGCTGCTGTTTAAGGCACGAAGTTATCACCATGTTTGTTGGAGTAATATTACCTCGAGTTCCCGCGCCGGTAAAGACAGCATGCTTCACAGGGATGTCAAAATCAGCCGTTTGGACAATGTCCAAAGATCCCGGTCCAGGATTTGAATGGACATCTCCGCACAAAAGGAGGATTGCGCAGAGAACGACGGCTGGGCCTGGCTTTGTTGACATAGATGTAGAATGTCCACGCAGCTCACTTTGTGCACGCCTCGCTCGACCATCATCCAGGATGTTTGAGTATAGGATATACTGGCTCCACGAAACCACCGGCACACCGACAGCGAGTTTTGCAGGTGAGTCCATAAGCATACGTTTAGAAGTAACGTCAGAGCTCCAGCTCACCCAAATCTGTGAGCCCATCAGGAAAAGCAGGTGCATCACCAAAATAACATGGTGAAAGGACGTGTTAATTTTAACAGAGTTTTTATATCGCCGAGGCGCCCAAGTTTCACGTCGTATTTTATGATAACCTGGCGGTCTCCCAATATGGTTTAGGAGAGGTAAGACAGTAGTACCTGCCACTCTGCCGCTACCAGCCGCCATCTTCCCATCAATCCAATTGCAAGTTTAATGAGAAGAAAAATCAGAATTGTGGGGAAAAAATCATTTATATCTCAATTCTGAGAAAAGAAGTCAGAATTGTGAGTAATATACAGTAGTCAGAATTGCGAGATATAAACTCGCAATTTCGAGAAAAGAAGTCAGAATTGTGAGTTTATATCTCGCAATTCTGACTTTATAACTCGCAATTTTGACTTTATAACTCGCAAATGCAAGTTTAATGAAAAGAAAAATCAGAATTGTGAGATAAAAAGTCGCAATTTTAAACTGTTTTATTCAGTGGCGGAAACAAGCTTCCATAAACAACACCGAATTAAGACTAGTAGTGCACCTCCTCAAATCCCCTTGGATCATTTTGGGCTTTGAAACTACAACCTTTGGATAACCAGCTCAAAACTTTAACCACTAATACACACCATTATACCCTATGTAGGTTCAGGTTGTTTGGGGTTATCTTTTAGTTCGCCCAAAAATGAAAGATATTCCCGAAAGATATTCTAAACAAATGTTTGTTTGTCAATGTTGTTTGGACCACAGCGTTCTCTTTTTGTTGCACAAAAGTAAGAAAGTCATACAGGTTTGAAACAACACGAAGGTTAGGTTATTTTTGGGTGAACTATCCCTTTTAGCATTGTGAAGACAAAAACACAGTTACTTACGTTTCTGTCTTGTTCGACTGCCGTCTACAGGGGACGGTGTTACTGAGACAGGTGCCAGTGACAGGATCCACAGCTTCTACGATCACAAAAGGCCTTTCCTCCAGTGTGGCGACTGTCAAGTGACGGTTGTCAGACACAGGCTCCAGGAAGGTCCCATAACGGGGCCAGACAGGGTACCTCGTCTGCAGGATACCATACTCATAATTCCCCACCTGTTAAAAAAAGAGAGACAGGTTTTAAAGTGTTAGAGATTATGACACATCCGTCAAGCTTTAAGCTGTTGAATTTATTCATGAAGTGTTACGAATAAACAGTTTATACTCATAAAACAAAGGCAGAAACACAACATTTTATGTCATTCTATTTTATGCACTGTAAGTATCCGAATACAAAAAAATAAAGGACATCAGGGAATTTTATTTATCTTCATCTTTCTCAATTTGCTGTGTTTACACTTGGGTTGTTTTGTATTCATTGTGCAGAATTAGAGGCTTTGGTTAATTTCCTCTTGAATGGGTTTAACACACATCATTGTTAGTCCTGTTAGAGCAAAGACAAGACTCATGAGAAAAATGCCATATACTATTTGAAAACTTCTATTTCAACCTAATCAAGGAAATGAAAGCAATGCTGTATTTAAATGACTTCAAACCGATGCAAATCTCTGAGCAAGCACTTTCTGCCGGTTACGCTTTATTAGTTTGGATGCAAGTAATCTTTGTGTGATAATTATATTCATTAGATTTTATGGTGCTTAGCAATATAGACAAATTGTAATATATTGGCTAGCTCCTTTCATCAACATATAGACCACAGCTCAGGGAAAACACAAAACCACATAGTGAAACTAATTACTGTTTTTTATTAAGCAAGAGACTGTCCACACTTAATCATCCAGCGCGAAATCGGTTCCTGGCTGGAATCACCCGTGCGCTTATTTTTATTTTTCTGACAAATACTTCTGTCATACCCATAAATTACCCTTAAATAATGTACAGTTCTTTGGGTTTCGTAGGATCAAGATAGTCCTAATATGACAGATTCATAAAATCTGCCCTTCAGTGAGCCAAACCACAACCTTCTGAAATATATGCCTTTATACAGGAAGTGCAACAATACCAGCATGATCATTGCTATCAGTGATAATAGAGTTGGTTGTAGTGCTAGTTATCATAGTGTTGGTAATCATACTGTTGTTTATCATAGTGTATTGTAAGATACTACTAATTATGGCAGTACAGGTCCTTCTCAAAAAATTAGCATATTGTGATAAAGTTCATTATTTTCCATAATGTAATGATAAAAATTAAACTTTCATATATTTTAGATTCATTGCAGACCAACTGAAATATTTCAGGTCTTTCATTGTTTTAATACTGATGATTTTGGCATACAGCTCATGAAAACCCAAAATTCCTATCTCAAAAAATTAGCATATCATGAAAAGGTTCTCTAAACGAGCTATTAACCTAATCATCTGAATCAACTAATTAACTCTAAACACCTGCAAAAGATTCCTGAGGCTTTTAAAAACTCCCAGCCTGTTTCATTACTCAAAACCGCAATCATGGGTAAGACTGCCGACCTGACTGCTGTCCAGAAGGCCATCATTGACACCCTCAAGCAAGAAGGTAAGACACAGAAAGAAATTTCTGAACAAATAGGCTGTTCCCAGAGTGCTGTATCAAGGCACCTCAGTGGGAAGTCTGTGGGAAGGAAACAGTGTGGCAAAAAATGCTGCACAACGAGAAGAGGTGACCGGACCCTGAGGAAGATTGTGGAGAAGGACCGATTCCAGACCTTGGGGGACCTGCGGAAGCAGTGGACTGAGTCTGGAGTAGAAACATCCAGAGCCACCGTGCACAGGCGTGTGCAGGAAATGGGCTACAGGTGCCGCATTCCCAAGGTCAAGCCACTTTTGAACCAGAAACAGCGGCAGAAGCGCCTAACCTGGGCTACAGAGAAGCAGCACTGGACTGTTGCTCAGTGGTCCAAAGTACTTTTTTCGGATGAAAGCAAATTTTGCATGTCATTCGGAAATCAAGGTGCCAGAGTCTGGAGGAAGACTGGGGAGAAGGAAATGCCAAAATGCCTGAAGTCCAGTGTCAAGTACCCACAGTCAGTGATGGTCTGGAGTGCCATGTCAGCTGCTGGTGTTGGTCCACTTTGTTTTATCAAGGGCAGGGTCAATGCAGCTAGCTATCAGGAGATTTTGGAGCACTTCATGCTTCCATCTGCTGAAAAGCTTTATGGAGATGAAGATTTCATTTTTCAGCACGACCTGGCACCTGCTCACAGTGCCAAAACCACTGGTAAATGGTTTACTGACCATGGTATTACTGTGCTCAATTGGCCTGCCAACTCTCCTGACCTGAACCCCATAGAGAATCTGTGGGATATTGTGAAGAGAAAGTTGAGAGACGCAAGACCCAACACTCTGGATGAGCTTAAGGCCGCTATCGAAGCATCCTGGGCCTCCATAACACCTCAGCAGTGCCACAGGCTGATTGCCTCCATGCCACGCCGCATTGAAGCAGTCATTTCTGCAAAAGGATTCCCGACCAAGTATTGAGTGCATAACTGAACATAATTATTTGAAGGTTGACTTTTTTTGTATTAAAAACACTTCTTTTATTGGTCGGATGAAATATGCAAATTTTTTAGATAGGAATTTTGGGTTTTCATGAGCTGTATGCCAAAATCATCAGTATTAAAACAATAAAAGACCTGAAATATTTCAGTTGGTGTGCAATGAATCTAAAATATATGAAAGTTAAATTTTTATCATTACATTATGGAAAATAATGAACTTTATCACAATATGCACATTTTTTGAGAAGGACCTGTATGTCAGTTATCACAGTTATATTTATAACAGTGTGAATAATCATAGTGCTGGCTATGAAAGTGTCACTTATCATATTGCTGGTTATCAAACAGCTAGTAATCAAAGTTGTTTAAACTGCTAGTTTTAATTATCACAGTGCTAGTTATGATAGCTTTGGTTATCATAGAGTTGGCTATACTGCTGATTATCATAGTATCGATTATCACAGAGCTAGTTATGATAGTGTCAATTATAATAGTGCTGATTATCATAGTGCTAGTAATCAAAGAGTCATTAGTAGTGCTAGTAATCGTAAAGTTGTTTATACTGCTAATTACCATAATATTGATAATCAAAGTGCTAGTTTGAAAGTGCCAGTTATCATAGTGTTGGTTATCATAGTGCTGGTAATCAAAGTTGTTCATACTTATAATATCAACTATTGCAGTGGTAGTTATGATAATTTCATCTATGCTGGTTATCATAGTGCTATAGTAATCATAAAGTTGTTTAAACTCGTTGTTTAAATAGTGTCAGTTATCATAGAGTTGGCTATAGTGCTAGTTACACCATAGGTGATCATAGTACCGGTTATCACAATGCTACCTATTACAGTGTCAGTTATCATAGTATTAATTTTCACAGTGTCGGTCATCAAACTTTTAGTTTTCAGAGTTCCACAAAAACTAAAGAGTCAATACCCATTTTTTGCAGGTGCATCTGTCACTGGAAGTTAGACCAAATGTTAAAATTGTGACCAAAACGAATACAAATTCAAGATATGATTGCAAAAAAAGTACTTGTATGAGATCTTGAATTTTATATTATATGCTATAATATAAAAATCAAGATCTTATACAAGCACTTTTATAAGCAATATCACAAGAACAAATGAGCTGTTTTCACAAATATGAGCCGATTGCAAACATGCTGATTTTATACAAATGTTAAATGAACAAAATTGTATTTTAAAAACATTAATCTCAACATTATTTATGCAGTTGTAATTGTACCAATTCAGATGCAACTTCTGTGCCACCGCTGCAGTGCAAAAATGAATTTTCTTGTAATTGATTTTTCAATCGATTGGTAACAGCTATAGAGCCTTATTCCCTTAACTGTCACACCCCTTTTTGAGAATGGACATTAAAATGCACTATTCAAACTTAAATGGTTGTAATTCAAGAATACTTTGGAATATAGACCTAGTTTAGTCTTGTTTTAAAGAAAACACTCGGCAGATTATTGCTGAAGTGGAAGCACTTAAAAAATGAAAGTATGAAAATGTTATGGAAGTTTAAATTTACAGTAAATCAAATATTTTTTCTTTTATATAAAATATATATTTAACAAAATATTTTTTACTATAAAATTACTATAAAATCTAACCAAGTTGTGTTCCAAAATTTGAAGTTGATATCACAAAAATTGAAGTTCCCATGAGATTTTGTTTAGGCGTAATACCAAAAACAGCCACCGGGTGACATGCATTCCATTGAATTTAATTGTATGCATTCTTCCGTAACAAATTAATAAATTTCTGTCCAAATATCACGTCTGTCACAAATTATGGAACCTTGAGACTCAGACCTTTCTCACAACATGTGTTTTGTCAAGATTAGAAAAGGTTTTGATCATAAATTATGAAACATGATGACGCCCAAAAGGGGAGGAGCCCAATAAAATTTTTTAGAGTACCGTTTCAATGGTAATGCAACGTCCAAACCGCAAAACAGTTTTCACAGGATGAATTCTGAGTTCGTAAGCTTTCAAATGATACCTAATGTATAACTACTAAAATATGTGATGTAATAAAAAAGGCGATACATTTTTTTTTTATTTTAGAGAATAATATATATATTATACTTTTTAGAGGATAATATTATTTTATATTTTTTTATTGACAAATACTAGATTATATGTTTTATTATGAACTTTTAGCATGAAAACCAAAGTTTCAATTATCAAATGTGTGTGCGTCGACTTTCTGTGACAAAGAGGTGCATTCTTGACATAGATTAATCTGTTATTGCATGTTCCTACATAATTTGTAACAAAAAACAGTGCTAAAATATCTATTTAGGAGTCTTAGACCTTTCCAACGATTTATAGTTTGTCATGATTAGATTAGGATTTAATTGTAATATAGTGAAGTAAACTTAGGTGTCCCGGTGGCGGGACGGTGGCAGTTATGTTAAGAGTCTTATTATTCTAATTGTATGTATTGATTAAATACAAGACATTTCTCAGGCAGTAGATGTGGATCTTTTAGATGAATTTGAGAAGATCTGGTCTGGTCTGGTCTTGGTCTGGTCTTGGTCTTGACTCGGTCTTGCCATGCCATGGTTTTGGTCTTGGTCTCTTCCCCTCAGAGTCTTGGTCTCAACACACACCAGTCTTGGTCTTGATTGTCTCAGTTTACGTGGTCTTGACTACAACACTGCTGGACGTGCAAACATTTTTTTTTATATGAAGACGGGAGTAAACAATTTATCTTTGCTTTATAATATGTAATTTGCATATTCCCAATCTATCTTGCAGAAATCTTAAAGACACAGTGGAGAGGGTCTTAACAGCATTACTCTGAATCACAGTACAACGACTGAAGAAAGGTCAACCTCTGGCACCCGAGGACACCTTATCAGCTTTTGACAAAAAGGTGTCATTGGAAGATGACACCTAAGTAATTAATGACACCTAAGTTTTCTAAGTAATAAGAAAAGAGTTATCACCAGCTTTGAGCCTCACTGTGTTTGAAAAGTACAACCTTCTGTCTAATAAATTACCTACACAGTAAATTACATCAAGAAAGCAAAGAAGACTGGAATGGAAAAGCACTCTTTCAGCCCCGCGCTGAAATAGATGTGCAAAACAGACATAGATAAGAGCTGTATATCTCCCACCTCAGGAAAAGGACAATGGACTTTACCCTGAGAGACAGATCGCCAATGAGAACTGAGAGTCACGTGTACAACACAGAGAGACAGTCCATTTCATTAAAAGAAGTTCATCATGCCTGTTGTCGTCACACACCAAGACACCTTGTGAATATGTGAGCAGGATGAAGGAAGCCATTCTTTGAAGAAAGTAAAAAAATATCACTCTTTGTTTATCAGGCTCAAAGAGAGAAGATAAGAAAGCCATAGTGACTGTAACACAAAGGGAGAAATCTGTTTAAAGAATAGTTCACAGAAAAATCAAAACTCTGTCATCATTTACTCACCTTCATGTAGTTCTGAACCCATATGACTTTCTTTCTTCCGTGGGACACAAAAAGACAAAGACTCTTGCCCATTTCCCTTGCAATAGGGGACTGGTCTTTTAAGCTACCAAAAGGATGCAAAAGCTTCATTAAATTATCATCAAATTACTCCATAGAACTTCTTATGTCTCCTAAATCCATATAGCTTTGTGTGAAAAATGTCATAATTTACTGAAAATCATGAACATCTGCCCTAGCTCTTATTGGTGCGAGGAGAGAAGTAGAAATTTCTGATTTGTGAATGAATCATTCTTTTGAGTAGATTCTGAATCAGACTCATGTGGTTCTTGAGTAAAGCTCACAGCAGCAATGATCTGGTCTCAGTGGTTAACAGCTCACTGGAGTGAAGATTATCAGTAAACGGCGACTTAAATTTCGGTCTCTTTTTCACACAATGCTACCTTATGACTTCAGAAGACTTGGAAAATAACATACATATCATATGGACTACTTTTATGTTATTTTATGATGATTCTAGATCCTTTTTTGAAGCTTGAAAGCTCTGATCCCCAATAGAAACGAGCGACAGAGTCTTCAGAATTATTCCTTTTGTTGTCCACGAAAGAAAGAAAGAAAGTCATATGGGTTTGGAATGACATGAGGGTGAGTAAATTATGACAGAATTTTTTATTCATAGGAGAACTGTGCCTTTAAAGCACTAGACAGCAGTGAAATTAAATGGAGAGCAACATCAAATATTCCTCATCAAATCTTTGTAGTATCTCAGCTATACTATCTACATTTTTATAGCTCCATTGAGAAACATCTGTGACTAAGCTGATATTTAAACTAAATCCGCTAAGTCTCCTAAGTTATGAAAGAGCTACATCTGAGCAATAGCTTTTTTTCCAATTTTCCTCTTGTAGGATGTTATTTACTGGTGTATGCATGCTTATTAAACTGAAGGGGGAAAAAAACAAATATATTTTTGGATGTTTTGAGAGACATGCTCTTGCTAGCTCTGTATCAATAATCGGTGTAAAAAATGACAAAATCCCATTGTCATCCGATTCATTCCACCTTGTTTTAAAAAGCAGAAAGCGTTTGATTACAGCAGTCTACATGTTTTCAGCACAGCGTGGTGATTGTGTCGAGCCTGGCACCAAATCAGAATGGCCGACATCTCATTTGGAGCTTTGTTCTATTTTTCATGGCTTTCTCTCTCAGTGGTGATCCAGACGAGCATTAAATCACTCTCAGCTCCTGATATAACTTCACTCCACCTGTAGTACAAAAATCGTGGCCTATGCCAGGGTATTTTGGGCAAGATTCCACACCCAATATGAACCGAGTCCAACCTGAAGAAAATATCAATAGCGAGTAATTGCTTAAAGACAGCTGGACGCAGTTTTTTGAGGCCCTGAACCAAAACAAACAGTCTTTATGGGCAACTTTCCCACTGACTGTGTAAACAGTTGAGGTTGCATGAAAGTAGTCACAATTGTTGTGCACATTTCCATGAATAATTTTGAGGCAGACAGCGTTTCTTTTTGTATTGCTTGTTACTGCTGATGTTTGAAGATGGGCCAAACACAGTGAATTTGCTATCATTCATGTTGACCACTATAAAAACGCAGGCCATCTGAGAATAGTTTGGTCATAAAACCAGACGGTGCACAGAAGATGTCATCCAGCTCTTGTAAAAACATAAATGTTTAATAGGATGTTTCACCCCTTCCAATTTCCATTCTCTGAACATAAAAAGTAAAAGTTGACACTTTTCAAACTAATAACACTAAGGTGTGTGTGCTATATATCAATGGCGTTTTGAATCACAACTAGCCTGTAGGCAATGAAACCTGCGGAGGAGCATTGAAATTGATGACACCATTGCTGGTGCAACCTTTTGAATAGAATTTTCAAGCAGACACACACAAAAAAAAAAACATTCTTACCTTATCCCACTGTCTCCCGCGGTCCAGAGTGATTATGATCATAGAAGGGTTGACCAGATATCCATCACTGTTGAAGGAAAAGTCTGTGTTCTCCCATGACACATTCAGCATATGCCTGTGAAAAGAGTCAGACAGATGTTTTCTAAAAAATATTTAGGAATCTCCACCCAGAACACCCAAGCAATTGCACAGCAACATACTAAAAAAAACAACAACAAGAATATCCTAGCAACTGCATACTAACATACCAAAAACCAACCACCCAGAATACCCACCCTAGCAACCCCATAGCAAGATACGTAAAACCACCTGTTACACTCCAGTAATGGCATAACAACACAACAAAAACCTCCCAGAACACCCTAGCAACCCCATAGCAACAAACAAAAAACACTCAAAACACCCAAGCTGTCAGCCGCATAGCAACACATGTAAAACTGCCCGCTATACACTAGTAATCGCATACTTAAGCACTAAAAACCTCCAAGAGCACCCTAGCAACCCCATAGCAACATACAAAAAGACACTCATTACACCCAAGCTATCAACTACATAGCAACACACGTAAAACCACCTGATACACCCTAATAACCGCATAGCAACGCACTAAAAACCTCCCAGAACACCCAAGCAACCCCATAGTAGCAACATACCAAAAACACTCATAACACCCAAGCTATCAACTACATAGCAACACATGTAACACCACCTGTTACACCCAAGTAACCGCATAGTAACGCACTAAAATCCTCCCAGAACACCCAAGCAACCCCATAGCAAAATACAAAAAGCACTCATAACACCCAAGCTATCAACTGCATAGCAACATACGTAAAACTACCTGTTACACCATAGTAATGGCATAGAAAAGCACTAAAAACCTCCCAGATCACCCTAGCAAACCCATAGTAATGCATACCCAGAAAGTCCTAGCAACAACATAGTAACGCAATAAAAACCCCGGAACACCCACATTTTTCTGTCTGTCTCATAATGTCTCTGGTCACATATAGCAGCAGACTTTCTTTTTTTATAACAGATTTTTTTGTTTCACAACATCCTGGTAATTATTGTTGGGCTTTCAAAAAAGAAAAAAAAACCTTTTCAAAACTTTTCTGCTGAAACAAATTCCCAAAGCAATAAAAAATGCCAACACTTCCGCTTGGACCTGAGGACAGTCTCTCAGTTTTTCCAGGATCCTTCACCTCTCAAGGCTCTCCACTGAAGCCATCTAAATCAACCTGCTTCCAAACGCAGGCTAGACCTCACTGGGGAGCAGCTTTTGTTTCAGCTGAATGCATTAGCTTCAGGACAAGCATCACATATCCCAACAGCAACATTTTGCATCTGTTTCTAACATTGCATGCCAAGAAAAATGTACCAAACGTAATGTTTAGTGTTAGGGGGTTGAAAATTCAAGTTAGGATCTACTGTAAATGTTACCTCAAATCACAGACTGTTGACTCTTAAATGATCTGACATTGATTTTTACCCACTAAACAATAAAATAGGAGAAACATTTTATAGAAAAATGACAAATCTAGGGGGCGGGCTTTTTTGATCTAGGCCAATATGCAAACACCTAGCAACCACAGAGGGCACCCTAGCAACCACACAAAATCCACTTAGCATCTTACTAACCACAGCAACACCTTGGCAACACCCTAGCACCTTGGCTATTCAGAACATTCTCTTCGGAAAATATAGAATCTATTTTTAAACATTATTACCTATCATCCAGCTAATTTCTTGTTCCTCTGTTTGTACTCCAGACAGATTTTGTGGTTTCTATTATATTTTGTGTCTATGGAATTTGGACTGATAATTTTAGCATTGAACCTGAGCTGTTTTGTCTTTTTGTGAATGGTACGTAAAAAGTGCAATTTCTTTTCATAATACAAGCCCAAAAAACGAATATGATTTTTTTACACATTGGCACTAACATTGTTATTGTAGTCGAACAGCTAAAGTTTACACAGCACCTCGGATCCTCAGAGCACCTCAGAGTGGAATATATTATCAGAACAAACTCCATTAGCACTTTGAAAGTCTGATACACTTTTGATTCTGAACATTGCATCACTGCCCATGTTATTGAAAATATCTGCTCTTATGCTCAAAGCATTATTAAATCAGATAATTACAGCCACATGATTCATCATGCACCATAATTGGGGGACGCTGTGGGTGGGATATTGGACAGCCTCATCTCATCTATACACATCACAAGCACAGCGTCCCAGCGGAGGTGATGAAAGCCCCCTGAGTATTATGGGCATGCTTAAGTGTCATCTGTGTGAAAAGCCAGCATAATCTGATAATCTGCTGTAATCTCATTAACAGGTAAAATGATTTAATCGCAAGAGCATTAAAATCTGACTTAATTAAAAACAGCCCATCAATAATGAGGGTGACTGTCCTGGATCGAGATCATTTCAGTGGCATTTTATCTTTATATCACAAAACTGAATGAGTAACAAGAAAATAAATTACATTATATTGTCAAGAAGTCATTCTACCGGGGGAATGTTAATGTGTTCAGCTCTGTTCTAAAAACTAGTGAGCTGCCTTGCTGCCTACAAAGGCGGCTGTTTATTCATCTAACCGTCGTGTAACTTCATGTGAATGATTTAGAACACTCTCCATAGCAACTCAAATACAAAGTCCCTTTGTATTCAAAGGGGCAAGTCATTTCAGTCGGCGTCCATCTTTGAAATGCCTCTCGGTCAGCTATTTCAAAACAGCTCCTATCTCTTTGAATGGGGATGCTTAAAATTTTTCGGTTCACCAATCTCACAATGAAATTTCATATTTGAAATCACCACTGAAATCTGGCAACAACTGTCTCATAAATTTTGTTTCTAAATGCTCAAATCATGACAAAAAACAGCATTTTTCAGGCTGGCTAAAGCAATGTGCATGTGCATTCATAAGTGCGGTTTAAACTGGTTTAAAGTGATCTTTTAGCCTGGCCAAGCTAATTTCAGCTGGAAGGCCAGCTCATCTCTAAGCCTGACCTGTTGAAAAGTGTCCAAAACCCCTCTAAAACCAGCTAACAGATCCGCCTGATCAGGCTGGGAGACCAGGTAACACCAGCAAACTGGTTTAAGATGTTTATTTTTAATCTATAATTCTCAGCATTGAACTACATATATGTTTGTTTATAATAATTATTTGTCTCAACTCATCTGCAATCTTGGATTTATTTTTCTCCTGAGTGTGTAGTAATGCATGCTGGGAATGCTTTCTCCACATTGGAATAAATATTTGCTGCTTTAAAATTTGGCTAAAATTAAGCATTTTAAGAGGCCACATGAATGACTTTGTACCTGGATCGCTACATTTACATTTTTGGTCACTACGCTGCAGAAATAATGTCTTCCCTAATAAGTTTTTAATTAGTCAAAGTTCCTAATACATTTTCAATCAAGTAAATACGACTTGTTTTCAAGTTAAAATATTCAAAAATAAAAACAAGATACATTTATGTGAGAAGCAACACTGCATAAGAAATTAATATTTGTTTTCATAGATTGTTTCTTGAATAAAAGAGTATTTCATCTTGCTGCTCTGGCAGATTTCTTTACTTGTTTATAATTTGTTTATACTTATAAAGTCGGCATGAAGTGGAAGATGTGATCTTGATGAGTCCTTTCTTCACTATTGTGACGTTTGTCTGAGTGAAACGGCTCCTCGGACATGAAAAAATTTTGGGCGGGGCTTGATTTGGTCCATGGGGAATTGATTGGATGGTTGTTGTTTGCTATTGGTGGATTTCATGTGAGTGACAGGTTAATCCCGCCCTCATGCCAGTAAACACGTCATCAGAGAAAAGAAGAGAAGTCACTGAAAGAGGGAGGGGAAGCTACTTTGATTAAAGATTACGAGGGCACATGAATAAAAAATTTAAAAAAAGATGTGCACGAATAAATAATTTACAATTAACTAGAGTTGTCAAAAAGTACCGACTTCGGTACCAAGTCGGTACTGAAATTTAAAAATGTGATAATACCAGCATTTCCCTCTAGCATATTGAGCGCTGTTGAACGGATTCTTAAACACCTCTCTGATTGGCCATTGTGTTGACACGCTCCACATATACTGTATGTCTGTGATTGGCTACAATGATTAACAATAACAATGACATCTTTGACGCTCTACATTGAGCGCTTACACAGATACACACAAGAGCGTTTAAAAGCAGGCGTCTGTCAGAGGATCCCTAATATATCCGCTGATAGACGCCTGCTTTTTAACGCTCCCGTGTGTATCTGTTTAAGCGCTCGATGAAGAGCATCAAAGACAACATGTTTTTGAAGCGTTGATAATTGTAGCAAATCACAGACATATATGTTGAGTGGTGCAGTGTTGCTTCTCAAGTATATTACATGTATCTAATTTCACTTAGAATTTTTTGATATTTTACCTTTTTTTCAGTGCATTAACTTGTGGAAAAATTCTACTTATGTGCTCTACAGAAAAAATAACAGCATACAGGTTCAGAACGACATGAAGGTGAGTAAACTCTTCCTTTGATACTTGTATAAAAAGCACTTGTGGTATCTCACAGCAATGCACACACACGTTCACAGATCTCCCGCATGATTTACCAGCCAATGACCTTGGGCTGCACCAAACACGGAGCACCTCTCTCTGCATCGGCCGCTCAAACTCTGGCCCCCTTTGGATGATTAAAACATTTTCTGACGAAATAGGATTTGTTGTGTTCCCTGGCACAGATGGCACCAGATTGCTCTTTTGGGCAGCCCTGGCTAGAAAGGGCACATCACACGTTATAGCTTTGCTCTGATCCCTGTATCTAAATCCGGATGGCACAGACTGGGCAATGTGCAGCAAAGTGAGCACCCTGGTTTTTGGCCCTGCTACAGAAAACTATTGGCAGAAGTTCAAACTTTCCTGTCACTTTATATCCATCAACCTTAACTTTGCTTATGCGACCCTGTTGGGTCAGAGGTTTTTGTAACCTTATCGTAGATTTCACAACACACCACAATTGTACACATGGATTTACCCATTACCCCCCTATCTGTAGTTCAAAATCTCTACCATACCATGGCTGCATCTCAATTTACTTACTATCCCATCTATGCAGCAAATGGTGGGTCCCAAATCAAAGTACTGTACATTAAAATATCATGTCAAAGGTATTCATAGTGTCCCATTTCTGATGGACTTTAAGTATCACCATATTATTTATTCCTATTAACTATTTCTGATGGACTTTTTCTGATAGAGTAAATTACCAAAAACCTCTTGCACTACAGAACACCAATTAAACACCAAAATACCACTAAATGTGAGGGAATTCATTAATAGGGATGCACAATGTCCGTCGATATTAAATTAAATTAATTTAATTTAAATGTGAAAATGTGTGTACATTAAATTAAATGTGTCCACACAATTTGGCATGTTTCATTGCATTATCACAAATAAATCAAACAATTTATGCTTTCAAAATCTTAATTTTATTTAACAATCTGTGAATAAAGGGTGAAGAAGTCAATTTTCTTAGAATCAGCTATCAGCCATAACATGAAGATCCTTACCGGTATTATAGATAGACTTCTAGAGCCCTATCATACACCCAGGGCAATGCAGCGCCAGGCGTGACGCAAGTGTTTTTTGATAGTTTCAGCCCGACATCCTGTTTACGTCCTGCGGCACGTTGTTTAAATATCAAATGCACTGGCGCCCATTTGTGCGTCCATGGGCATGCTGGTCTGAAAACGAGGTGTGTTCAGGCGCATTGTTGGCGCGTTGCTTTTTTGAAGAAACTGACCAATTGAAACCTGGTCTAAAGTCAATGGCGCAGCATTTTTTAAATTTTATTTAAAGACCCTATAGGCGGATCCACAACTTGGACACACAAACTAGCCAAATATTAAAAATAAAGGGTGAAAAATGGTCTGCTCACACGCATTAACCTCGGGCACGAGCAGATCCGTTTCCTCTCTGGAGAAGCGTTCAGTTTTTCCGCTTGCAAATTCCACTATGTAAAATAGCGAATCCGCCATGGCGCGAGCGCAACTGGCTTTTCAAAGGGAATGGGAGATGAGACTCTGGTTGGTTTAATCTACAAAACAAACCCATTACTCATTAAAGGGACTATGTGTCGTTTTTTAGGTATTTTATTATCTAAAATCAATATTTTTATTCATAAATATGTCCTCAATGGTGTACAAATATCTCTGCCAATTATCTGACTTATCCTCGTAAACGAAGAATTTATTATCTTTATATACATGAGATGGGTAGGTCCACGGAGGCTTCCATGCCGTTCTGCCATCTTGAAAATCTATAATAGCAGAGAGGGTCAAAAAGTACTAGGCCAACGCGTTTCTACAACACGTTTTCGTTCAGAGCCAGCGTCACGCAACTGAAAGCAGCAGAAACGGAGGAGCAGAGCAGTGAGAGGCGCATCACGGCCCCGGCAAGTTTAAAAGGCTGCATTGCACTGTTATTATTCATACTGTAACATTCGTTTGTTCGTTGTGTCAAGTTGCAGTTTGTTTGAAATAAACCTGTTCACCCGAAGGAAAACTCGACGAAGTGCTATTAGAAGACATCCTGTCATAGCTTTTTGGTACATACAAATCCAACACGCATTTGAAAATGAGGCGCTGGAGAGCACAATTCGTTTGAATGCAAAATACAATTTCACCGCTAGATGGGACAAATTCCTACACAATGTCCCTTTAAGAGAATAAGAACAACCCTTTTAGACCATGCGCCGCATGGGGCGACCATTTTACCCGTCGTTAAACTAGCAAAAGTGGATTCGGACATGCCCTTAGTGCACTTGCGCCGTGCGCTTTAGACCATGCGCTTAGATAATTAAAATAGGGCCCTTAATATCATTGCATCCCCAGTTTTTGAATGTATGAACCTAAGGGTTAAGGGTAATATCTCCACCAAAACAAAACTCACCTGTAGAGACTATCATTGGTGGATGGCCGTACCGGACTCAGACAATCCATGTGTCCATCAGGAATAAACCCTTTCTGCTTGCGGAAGCTCTCCACTCCTTTCACAACGATGGCTACACCATCCCTGACTCTGTTTCTCAAGCTCATCTTCCAGCGATCTGAGATAATGCTGATCAATCCAATAGGGAAGCTGTCTGGAGGTGAGATATTGGGGTTTCCCACGGCAAGGCTGGGGATAAACCAGATATACCCCGGACCAACCAAACCCACTTCCCTTGCCATGGTGAACAGGTACTGGGCCTCATCGTGCGAGCAGTAAACCAGCAGCACCTGCGCGTCGATCTGCTGAAGTAAACGGTGGGCACGGAGGTCGTTCATGCCGTCGGCCGACATGTCAAACGTCAAGATGTCCTGCAACTCCCAGAGGAAGTAAGACGTATCGATAAAAGAGCGGATGTAGTCCACGTAGGTGTTGTATCCTGGGTACAGGCTGGTCACCACCACGAAACTATCCCAGTTGTACTCCTCCATCATCTTGAACATCCCATTGATCTGCTGTTCGATGGAAGAGCCCAGCTGAAGGAAGGTAGAACCGTCACCCTGTCAGAAACACAGGAAAGTCAGAGCTTGACATCATTTCTCCATATGGCTTTAGGCTGTTAAAATCAAAATTTGCATCAAGATTTCATAATGGTAACCAAAACCAAAAGCATTGTCTAAATGCAATACTACTATTAATAGTAACAATAATAATATGATAATAATAATTATAAACTCTTGCATATTACTTTAGCATACTATTAAATATTATTATATTTTAGATTCACTTAGTAATAATAAACATTGTCATCGTCATCTGACAACATAACTTCATGCATTATTTTTGAATATATAGTCACAGGTGTGTTCTGTGTATTGACTGTGTATTGACTGCATTATTCAGTCAAAAGTGTGTTCTGTACTGTTATAATGACAGAACAACTTTGAATACAGTTCATCCAATGACATAATAGAGCCGTAACTATTTGCTTTATAAAAGTTATTTAATCGTGCTTAATGTGGCACAAATTAAGCACACCCTGCAAATGAGTTTACAATAAAAACTTATGGCAATTAAAGTGTCATTGCCTATATAGCCCACAGTATATCAGCCAATAATCCATGCACAACAGTTATATCATTTTGAGACTTGGCTGAAAAAAAGTAGTCAAAAACATGTAGGCAAAGGTCCAAACATACTGAGATCAAGATAATCCAAACAGGGTAAAATACACACAACTAGTGATGGGACGGTTGATACAGGGGCTCCGAACAGTTTTCAAAGCACTATTGCATCACACACTGTACCGATGCTTGTATCTAAATGACAATACCATGTGATTGATGACGTTTGAAGCTTCGAACGTCATGCAGTATCGGAAGGTCGGGACAGCTGGTTTGAAAAAAAATCGGTGACCACACCTGATGCATTAAAGGGTTAGTTCACCCAAAAATGAAAATTATGTCATTAATGACTCACCCTCATGTCGTCCCAAGCCCGTAAGACCTCCGTTCATCTTTGGAACACAGTTTAAGATATTTTAGATTTAGTCCGAGAGCTTTTTGTCCCTCCATTGAAAATGTACGTACGGCACACACTCTTTGTCCAGAATGGAAATAAAGACATCATCAAAGTAGTCCACGTGACATCAGTGGGTTAGTTAGAATGTTTGGAAGCATCGAAAATACATTTTGGTCCAAACATAACAAAAACTACGACTTTATTCAGAATTGTATTGTCTTCCGGTTCTGTTGTTGATCCGCGTTCACGATTCCGCAGTGACCCTGCTGACGTAAGACGCTGATGACGTGTTATCTGGAGATTAGGACATCCGCGACATGCACACCTACGCACCATTTTAAAAAAAAATATAGCAATACAAAAATACAAACAATGTAGAATAGCTTGAATACAGCGCCCGTCTCCCTCAAACTGTAAACGAAGCTCGGGCGCACCAGATAACACGTCATCAGCGTCTTACGTCAGCAGGGTCACTGCGGAATCGTGAACGCGGATCAACAACAGAACCGGAAGACAATACAATGCTGAATAAAGTCGTAGTTTTTGTTATGTTTGGACCAAAATGTATTTTCGATGCTTCCAAACATTCTAACTAACCCACTGATGTCACATGGACTACTTTGATGATGTCTTTATTTCCATTCTGGACAAAGAGTGTGTGCCGTACGTACATTTTCAATGGAGGGACAAAAAGCTCTCGGACTAAATCTAAAATATCTTAAACTGTGTTCCAAAGATCAACGGAGGTCTTACGGGCTTGGGACGACATGAGGGTGAGTCATTAATGACATAATTTTCATTTTTGGGTGAACTAACCCTTTAAAAAGGGTAATGATTATGGAGGAAGCATTATTTAAAGGGTAACTAAACCCCTGGTCAGAGCCTGACACCACCCACTGGCAATATTTGAAAAATGCTGGAAAAGTGGGCAGAGCCCAGCGTAGCGGGGCGTGCACCTGAGACGCATCTCTTTGTATGGAACCTGCCTACGTCACCAACAAACGCTACGTCACGAACCACCGCAAACATCCAATAGGAAAGTTCAACTGCAGTAGCCACCGTTCAACCTGAAGAGGGCAGCACTCAGACGTTTTTACACCATATATTGTAGAATTAAAACACTTTAAACCCAAATGTCAAAAAATTTACTGGAATCAATGAACAGCATTTATGAAGCTCCATTCTTACAGATCATTAACTAAAAAAAGTTGTTTTAGTGTTTAGTTACCCTTTAAAAGATTTAACACTACACTTCCCTATAAGATAATTTATATATTTCTAAAACAGAACACCCAAAATATTTGTCCAATTACAATTAGGCTACTATAATTATGATCACATACTTGTAGGCCTATATTTTATATTGTTCATCAATATGTGAATCCGTTGACCAGGCTACACATGACACGAGTTTTGGTCTCATCGGCACAAATTAATTTAGATGGGATTAGATAGAACTGTACTGATCCCGCACTTGTAGGTCACGGACTTCCGAAGCTTTGTTTGGTCACATGCTTTTTCTGCTCTGAGGTGATTTGTTAAACATGGTAGAGAAAATGGCCTCCTGCTGGTGCTTGTTTACTATCGTGGTTTGTGTGCTTGTTGTGTGTTTGTTATTGTATGGTCTTGGAGTTCTGTCATGTTTGAGGTATTTATGTTCTGCAGAACAGGAACCTGCTGAAAATCAGTTTTAAACTGAGTCAGGCCCGATTGCTCTTAATCTTTTCCTGTTTAAAAAAAAAATAATAATAATAATAAAAAACAAGTGTGACCACCAGGTGTCGCTAATGCACATTATGTTAAAAGCTTCGAATAATGAACCTTTTTTCAGCACAATTTGATGAAAGCCTCAAATGCTTTAGAAAGCCTCGGTTTCCCATCACTACACACATAGAAGACAAGAACACATGTAGGATCAGGACAAGAATACAGGAGTTCAGACACAGAGTGGTAACATTGTAGCAAGACTACAAAGAATGCATGGGAAGACACCACTTAAATAAGCCAGAGCAAACAAGGTAACAATACACAGGTGTACTGAATGAAGCCATACTGAGTCCAGGCAAAGGATTGTGGTAAATGTAGTCCTTAATATTAACACAGCGACAAAGGGAGTGCCCTCTGAAGGAGCTCATGAGCACTCCAGATGGAGGATGTGACAAAAATATAAGATTACACTTCCAACTAAATCCAAACCTTCCCAATATCTGACTGCCTGAACATGACATTTGGTTATAAAAGGTTTTTCCACAAGAGAAAGATTGCAAACATCTCAGATAAACGGCAGAGCTTAGATGATATTTATAGTGTGTATAACAGCATTTATCATTTCAGAAACAGTAAATGGTGACTGAATCTAAACTTGACCGAGTTTTTCTCTAGCAGATGAAGGCCAACTGCTACCACCAGAGGATATTCATATTGAGCCGTTTCCTGCGAGAGACTTTCAGTGTTACAGTGATGTCCTTCAGACAAAAGTATTGGGAAAGTAGGGTAAGCCTGTTCAATAGACGTTCCGGTTTATTCCACCTGTTCGCTGACCTCTTTAACTGCTCTAAATATCACAATGCTTGAATGCTAGTGTCAGTGAATGACCAATGCATTTAAAAAAAAAAAAAGTACAAGGTGAGAGAAAAAAAGAACAGTTAGAGCAATATGATGGGTTAGGGATTTATAAGCTTGTCCCGTTACAACATTAAAAGCCTATTTTTATAAATACTAGATCTCTGTAGCTCAGACAGCAAATCTGAATCTTGAAGTCTGCAATGGTAGCCTACCGCGGGGAGCTAGAACATTTTGACAGGATCGACCTCAATATTTATCACTACAAAGATCTGCGTCTTTGTACTACATTTCTTTGAGTCTTCACCTTGATTGCAGTTCTAAAAACTTTTAAATGACCTTAATTATCTTGTATCAGTAGTGACTCATTTCAATTGAAGATGAAACCCTGACAGGATGTCTAGAGTTTGCCAAACATCCAAAGCTGTCAGTAGAATGCTTAAGGTTATTGATTCTGACAGCTTTTATCCAATGGTGCCTGATTATTGTAGGTAAAATACCACAACATTTGGGCGAGTGCTCTCACATCAATGGCAGGGGTTTTCAGTGACCCCCAAATAGGATGAACCTGAAATCTAAAATATCAAGGCAGTTATGTATTATATATATAAGTAATAATGTATTATATATATATATATATATATATATATATATATATATATATATATATATATATATATATTCAATTTGAATATACTTTATATACTTTAAAATATTATTTATTTCTATGCAAAGCTGAATTTTCAGCATCATTACTCCAGTCTTCAGTGTCACATGATCCTTCAAAAATCATTCTAACATGCTGATTTGATACTCAGTTATTATCAATGATGGAAACGGTTGTGCTGCTTAATATTTTTTTGGAACCTGTGATACTTTTTTCAGGATTCATTGATGAATAAAAAGGTCAAATGAACAGCATTTATTCAAAATAGTAATCTTTTCCAACAATATAAAATTTATTCAAAATCATCTTTTGATGAAATTTATTCAAAATCATCAAAAGTTAAAAAAGAACAGAATATATTTAAAATAGAAATCTTTTGTAACAATATACAGTAGTTTGAGGTCAGTAATTTTTCCCTTTTTTCAAAAAAGAAGAGAAAAATTACTGACCTCAAACTACTGTATATTGTTACAAAAGATTTCTATTTTAAATATATTCTGTTCTTTTTTAACTTTTTATTCATCAAAGAATCCTGAACAAGTATCACAGGTTATAAAAAATATTAAGCAGCACGACTGTTTCCAACATTGATAATAAATCATCATATTAGAATGATTTCTGAAGGACCATGCGACACTGAAGACTGGAAAAATACAGCTTTGCATCTCAGAGTATATCAATATATATTCAAATAGAAAACCATTATTTTAAATTGTAATAATATTTTACAATATCACTGTTTTCTCTGTATTTTTGATCAAATAAATGCAGGCTTGATGAGCAAAGACTTCTTTCAAAAACATTAAAAATAGCTATGTTTTCAAACTTTTGACCAAATGCTAATTTACTATTTACCAAATGACTCATGCATGAGCGTAAAATGTGCCAAAAACTCCAAAACGCTCTTATGTGAAACGGCTCTGAATTGAGAACAGACTGCAGTGGTACATTGTATTGCATAATGATGATAATGTATTGTCAGTGGAGATTGGTCAAGCTTATGTCATCTTGAATGTAATCTTTCTGTCTCTCAGCTCTAAACCATGTGCATTTTATTTGGTTAGGAGTGTGTGACATGTATATTGTTGAAAATGTGTGCTGCAGAATGTTGCTGCTGACTCAAAGAACATGGCAACCCCCCTCCATCTCCTTCCCCCCCAGGCCCCTCCCCCTTTTGCTGACATCACATGCCGTATCTAAACTTAGAGCTTTGGACAGGATTACCACCCTCATCATCAACACATGAACACTGCAGAGAAGCACTGATGAATTCACTAACAGATCCTGCGCCGTATTAATACTTCTTAACATATTCTGTGCATGTCGTTACCCGCGTCGTTAAATACATCACGGTTTCTGCCAAGATGCACACGTGTTATCTGTGAACATGACAATGTCTGTCTGTACTGGACAAATAATAATTCTTTTAAACTACATGCTATGGAGGTAACTTGTCATTTTTGTGGATTGTTGATGTGATGTGTGCTTTAGCTTTTCTAAGTGATCTGACTTACAATTTCCTTCTCTTAGCAATCACATAGCAACGCCCTAGAGCCACAAAGACATCTTTGGCATGCAACACTACTCATATTACTGCAGAAAGTCATTCCTTTGATCCTTTTAATTAAATAATTAATTTATAAATTCCTAAGGTTTTAAACATTGATATTTAATTGAAAAAGGTAGAATTAGAAGAAGAAAAAACCTCTGGACTTTTTTACTGTGCCTTTATGTATTTTTACTATTCTTAAAATGCATTCTTATCATTTTACCCTTGTTCCAGAACCAGACTTTCAATGTAAAACTTTGAAAATCCATTATAAAATATGAATCATCATTATCAAACTGATAAACTAAAAAAAAAGAAATATACAAACCATATTTATGTGTGAAAATGACGTCCCACAGCTTCATTCACCATAACAACAATTTTGCCCCAATGTTTTAATAAAAGTAACTCATTTACCAGGGAGACAACAATGTCAGTAAAGAACAATACAAAATTTATTTGACATTTAATGTGAGAAAAAAAAAAAGAAAAAAAAATCAAAGTAAAAATCCCTTGTGAACAAAAAGGTAAGGCCTCATTTGTTAACATTGGTTAATGCATCAACATGAACAAACGTTGAGGAATTAATTTTTTCAGCATTTATCAACCTTGGTTAATGTTAGTTAATAAAAATGGTCATGTTCATATTAGTTTAGTGCATTAATGTTAGCAGATACAACTTTTGATCCATAAAATGTTTTAATGTTGAGATTAATAACTGCTATAAGTATTGATTATTGTTAGTTCATGTTAACTCACATAGTTAACTAATGTTAACAAATAAACCTTTATTGTAAAGTGTTACCTACAAAATATATTTATTGTGGGTAATTTCTAATCTATCTATATTTTTTGTCAAATTATAGTGTAAAGTATTATTATTTAATTCTGTATATTTATAAGACATAAAATAAATTAATCTTACGACAGAAAGTTGAATCTTTGATTTATTTACTTTTTTTATCTGTTTAAAATATAATTTCCACCATTGTCATTTTATCCACAAATACAATACTGACATTTAAACTAGTTAGAGTGTGAAAAATTTGTGTTTTATTAAAGGGGTGGTAAAACACGATTTCACTTTTCTAACTTTAGCTAGTGTGTAATGTTGCTGTTTGAGCATAAACAACATCTGCAAAGTTACAGCCCTCAAAGTTCATAGCAAAGGGAGATATTTGCTTTTAAAAAATTAAATTTCTAAGGACTACAGCAAACAGCCGGTTTTGGACTACACGACATTCCTCCGGAGTTGCTGACATCAGCATATCCCATTATTTACATAGACCCCTCCTCCGAGAATACTTAATAAGCGGGGCGAGGCCATTTTATATGGCTGTTTTGGAGATGAGTTGTCGCAATGCTGTCGAAACGCTGCTGTTATTTTCATCCCGGTTGCAGGTCCACTTTGTTCAGCCTTCCTAGGGACGAGGGAGTTAGGGATCAATGGTTAAAATTTATTTTTAACTCGGTCCCTCATAATTATGACCCAAATCTCGCTCTCTGTGCTGCACATGTTACGGAGGAAAGCTTTCACAATCTTCGCGAGCTCAATGCAGGATTCGCACATCGGCTTGTCCTGAAAGATGGAGTAGTTCCAACTTTAAAAACAGAAGCTTTTGTTTACGGGCCACAACCTGTAAGTATGATTTATTTTTCGTCGATGTGTTTTCCTGTAATAGTTCGTATTGTTAATTGTACGTTGTAGCAAGGAAGTAAATAAATGACAACGCTGTTTGGCTCTGCTGGTTTGTTAAATGCTCATTCACAAACTAGGCTACTGGTAAAGGTAAGGGGTGTGACGTTTCCAGAAAACGTGCACTAGACGGTTAGCGAATCACAACACACTGGGCCAGCTAACCAGTCTGAGCCCATTGTGTAGTTTTGAGGGACTGGCTTCATAGAACCAGGAAACCATCAGACCGTTTTTACAAGGATGGACAGAGCAGTGTAGAATAAAGGTAAAATATATGAAAAATAATGCAATTTTTTAAAAACGAAGCATGAACACGTTACAGTGCAACCCACAAACACAATCAAGCCTTCAAAAAAATGCGTTTTACCACCCCTTTAAGTGTCAATGTTAGGGAAAGTTACTTTTAAACGCAATGCTTTACAATGTTGAGTTACTCCCTAAACAAGTAACTAATTGTGTTACTTGGTTACTTTTTTATGGAAATTAAGGGAGTTTTTTTTACTTTGGTGTTACCTATTCTCACCTGTGCTAGGCTTGCTTGTTTGTTGTTTTTTTAATAACAAAAAATGTGAATGTAAAGGCCCTTTCACACAAAAGTGAAATGAATAAGCCTCAGGCTGAAGGAAATGCAAATTTACGCCTACAGTAGAGCAGCTCAAACAAACCTTTCAGCTGTTCTGCCATTCTGGATTGCAGAAGAATAGGAAAAACAAAACAAAAATGAAACCCAATTGTGATTGTTTATCTAAAGACATTTTCTCTTATTAGTATGGTTGAATTGGACTATCAAAGGTCAGCAGCAAAGACATTGGTTAATAAAGTAAGATTAAATACATATGGCCCTATTTTAACGATCTAAGTGCATGGTCTAAAGCGCAAGTGCACTTAGGGCATGTCCAAATCTACTTTTGCTAGTTTAACGACAGGTAAAATGGTCGGCGCACCCGGCGCATGGTCTAAAAGGGTTGCCCCTATTCTCTTCGTAATGGGTGTGTTTTGGGCGTAACATGCAATAAACCAACCAGAGTCTCATCTCCCATTCCCTTTAAAAGCCATTTGCGCTCGTGCCATGGCGGATTCACTATTTACATGACGGAATTTGCAAGCAGAAAGACTGAACGCTTCTCCAGAGCACAACCGGATCTGCTCGTGCACGAGGTTAAAGCGTGTGAGCAGACCATCTACGGGACAAGCCGGATTCCACCATATCTTTATGTACACAATATCTTTTACATTATAATCCTTTTATAATTTTATATTTGGCATGTTTGTGTACTGCTGCGCATCCCTGTGTCTGTAATAAGCAGAGCGTTGTGGACCCGCCTATAGGCGCACATTACTAACGCGTTAAATAACAAAAAAAATATATATATTGCACTTAAGACTAGTTTTCAGTTGGTCAATGGCGCAGTCTATTTCAGTTGCCTCAAAATAGCAACGCGCCAACAATGCGCCTGAACACACCTTGTTTTCAGACCACCACGCCCATGGGCTCAAATGTATTTGCTATTTAAACAACGTTGAGCAGGAAGTGAAAATGATAACTGCGTCAGGCTGAAACTAGCAAAAAACACTTTCTTCACGGCTGGCGCTGCATTGCGCTGGGTGTATGATAGGGCCCATAAAGTACAAACGTGTAATTTAACACTTACTTGATGCATGTTTGCGTAATATTCAAATAATATATTATATATGCATTTCACTGTTTCTTTATTTTGAGGAATACTGAATGTGTTTTTTGTGCAAGTGAGATGAGTAAATGCATGTTCAAATTTAGTCTAGAACTACAATAACCATCATGCTCACACACCACTCAAACGCCTCTGCACTTACTCATGATTTCTCTCAACATGACAGGACAGGAGAGCTGTCGGTCAATAAATGGGAAAAAGTAACTTTACTTATTTGAAAACATAACTCAGATATAAATTTAGAAGTAATGTGTTACTTTACTAGTTACTTGAAAAAGTAATCTGATTATGTAACTCGCGTTATTTGTAATACATTTCTCTAAAACACACTCCAGTGTTGGGGGTAGTTTAATTTCTAAGAATCCACAAGCCAAATGTGCTATTCATGTCTTTAACCCACAATCACACATACACACTCACTTTTTCACCCTTTCTTTCTGGTTTTCTCAAGGTATCTCCCCTCATTACTCAACTATAGATGTCCTGGTCTAGTCAGAAGATAAATATAATAGTTTAGCTGAATATGCACGCTTTATCTCCAAAGGAAGCTTCTCTCTGTGTGTCCCTCCATGTGTGAGAGAGATAGAGAGTCCACTGCGTTGAACTCACACAGACCTGTGACTCTGTGCACGGCAAGATAAAGCAAATCTCTCCTCTGTGTCTCGGAGGAGCATCTAGGCAAAGCAAATATCAAGACAAACACAGTTAACCAAAACAACTTATGAAGAAATCATAAAGGTATATTGGCAAAAAAATAAAAATGTAAGTTTATTTACTATTCCATTTCCTCTGGCCTGAAACCAGTTAACGTCATCTGCCAGCTCTCTGAGTCTATGTCACTTGTGCAGCCAAAAGCAGCATGAGCGTGCATTGATCCATGATTGACTGCTGAGAGGAAACACACAATGATTTCATTCTCGTCGTATATGGTTGACGTTTGAATGCTCGCTTCGCTACGAGATTAGATTCTGTGCACGGCCTGCAAGAACAACACAGTCCAAATAAATGCATTTTTGTTGACTAAATTTGATTCAGGTAGTTGCGTAGGATCAGATGCATGATCATGAATGTCTAAAGGTTTTCGCCTTCGTTTTTCAGGGTAAAAGATGACCAGAATAGCCACATGACTACTGTATGTTTATCTCTCAGTAAGTGAGATATAGAATAATGTTACAAACTATAATTGCTATAAAGGACAAAACTCTTAGAGCAAAGTAAGTTTAGTTACTAATATCCCTCCATTTATTGTTAAAGCAGACGTCTTATAAACATGTAATTGGATGAAGGTGAAAGAACTCAGTTAATCAATCAGAGTAATAAAAAATACCCATAGGGAAAGTGGTACATTTGTATTTGTCCATGTCTCAGCACACTATCACAGTAGTATTTTAGGTTACTGTGGTTACATACACCAGGTAATTTCTGTTAATCAGCCACTGATTGTAAGTACTAGGAAATGTGTCTTAAAGTCATAGTGACCTTGTCCTGCAGTTTTGAGTGCTTTCAGTCCAGCCAATGGTTTTGTTTTATTGGATACTGGATTTTAAGGTTTTAACTGTGATTATTTGGTAACACTTTAGTATGGGGAACACATATTCACTATTAGTATCAACTATGACTTTTGCCTCAATAACTCCTAATTTACTGCTTATTAATAGTTAGTAAGGTAGTTTTTGTAGCGTTTAAGTTTAGGTATAAGGTAGGATTAAGGGATGTAGAATATGCTCATGCAGAATAAGGCATTAATATGTGCTTTATAAACAGCCACTCTCCTAGTTATATGCATGCTAATAAGCAACTAGTTAATAGTGAGAATTGAACCCTAAAATAAAGTGTTACAGATTTTTTTTGTTTTGGAATTTTGTTTTAGTGGACATCCTGCATGCCTGCCACTTATTTATTACAGATAGTGATGCACCGAAATGAAAATTCTGGGCCGAAACCGAAAATTTAGGATGCACTTGGCCGAAAACCGAAACTGAAGCCGAAAATGGCTTCTTTTAAAAACTTATACTAATATATATATATATACAGTACAAAACCTAAAATATTTTTAACAATAAATATAAATAATAATACCAAATAATATTATTCTTCAAGTTTTATGTTCCATCAAATAAAATAGTTTTTTAACAGTTGTGCAAAAAGATCCACAATTATCTGAATAACTGCACACAAAATCACAGAATGGCAGTGTGCCTCTATTCTGCTGCTGCATGTAAACAATTTTTTACTTACATTTTAAATTGCTGTGCAAAACAATGCAAAACAACAGTGCAAAACAGCACTAGAACTTAATCCAAACTCAAACTGTAAACAACATGTAAGAGTATGTAGCCTTAGGAAACAGTTGTGCAGTGCTACCCAAATTTTAATGTAACTGCTATACACACAGAAAATTGGACTGGGGGGGGGGGGGTCTTACATGCGCTTCATGTGGCACACTAGCACACACACGCAAGGTCTCTCGCTCTCTGGCGTGCGCGCGCTACACGGTTTGGAGGACGAGCTCTTGCTCGCTCGCTCGCTCTTCCGGGAGATTTGAACTAATATGCGGGCATCAGGGAGCCACTATCAATATGCGGGAAACATCCCTATCTTTGATAGGCAGACGCGTGATAACAGCTTGACCGTGAGTGAAACCTAAGCGCTTGCGCACGGATGGGAGGGGCGGGTGACATTCATTTTCGGTTTACGTTTTCTGCTGTTTTTTTTATTTCGGCCCGAAACCGATAATGCCATTTTCGGCCAAACATTTTCGGCGGACGAAATTTCGGTGCACCCCTAATTACAGACTTTTAAAATATGGCCCAAACTTGTTCACAAATGAACTCAAGGTAAACTCCTGATCAATGTACCTTCTGGCTGAGACATCAGAATTTTTAATAATTTGACAATAATGTTGCAAGGAAAATAACGTCAAATGGGACATTATAAAACTCTGAACGCAATTTACAGTACACAAACATTGACCAAGGAGAACCAATCTCACATTTACCTTGTCAGAAACACTATCTACTGCCAAAACAATGACATTCAAGAGGAACAACTTTTTTTTTACACTAAGCACTCCCTCCCCAAAGAAAAATAAAATTGTCTGTGTCATGTTGTCATTGGTTGATTGTTTAAATGTTCACAGGTGTCCTTTGTCTCGTCGTTAGTCCTGTATGTATTTAAGCCCTTATGTTTGCCCTATGTCCTTATCGAGTATTGTTTGTTCCATGCCCAGTGTCCGGTAGTCTTGTTTCCTAAGTCTATGTTCGTGTTCCTGTTTTTGGTCAGAGTTTTCATGCCTTGCCATGTTTTGTTTGATGTTTTATTGTGTTCTTTTTGTTTGTAAATAAATTGTGTTTGGGTTCTCACCTCAGCTTGCCTTAATTGGACCAGTCATTACAGAATACTCGACCAAACATGGACCCAGCGATTTGTCTTTTCCCCCTCAGCCAAGGTGACCGTCAGATCGAAGATTATTTGGAGGAGTTTTGTGGACTTTGCCATGAGGTTGATTTCAATGATGAGGTCTTGAAAGACATGTTTCGCCATGGACTTGATGAATATATTTATTATCTCATGCCTGCCAATACCCCTCACTGCACTCTGGTGCAGTATATGGACTTTGCCCTTTTATTGAACGGCTCGTCCTTTACTGTGGGCTTTGCAGATGAGGAGCCCCACAAACCCACAGTATCCCCTCAGCCTGAGCTTCACGTCAGTCTTGCCGAGCCGGAGTCTCTTCACATCAGTCCTGCCAAGCTTGATTTTCTTCACGTCAGTCCTGCTAAGCCTGAGTCTCTTCACGTCAGTTCTGCCAAGCCTGAGTCTCTTCACGTCAGTCCTGCCGAGCCGGAGTCTCTTCACTTCAGTCCTGCCGAGCCTGATTTTCTTCACGTCAGTCCTGCCAAGCCGGAGTCTCCTCACGTCAGTCCTGCCGAGCCTGATTTTCTTCACGTCAGTCCTGCCAAGCCTGAGCCTTTTCACGTCAGTCCTGCCGAGCCTGATTTTCTTCACGTCAGTCCTGCCAAGCCTGAGTCTATTCACGTCAGTGAGTCTCTTCACGTCAGTCCTGCCAAGCCTGAGTCTCTTCACGTCAGTCCTGCCAAGCCTGAGTCTCTTCACGTCAGTCCTGCCGAGCCTGATTTTCTTCACGTCAGTCCAGCCAAGCCTGAGTCTCTTCACGTCAGTCCTGCCGAGCCGGAGTCTCTTCACATCAGTCCTGGCGAGCCGGAGTCTCTTCACGTCAGTCCTGCCGAGCCTGATTTTCTTCACGTCAGTCCTGCCAAGCCTGAGTCTCTTCACGTCAGTCCTGCCGAGCCTGAGTCTCTTCACGTCAGTCCTGCCGAGCCTGAGTCTCTTCACTTCAGTCCTGCTGAGCCTGACTCTCTTCACGTCAGTCCTGCCAAGCCGGAGTCTCTTCACGTCACACTTACCCAGCCAGAGACTATTTACGTCATGCCTGTGTCTTCTGACAAGATGGTCGCTACACCTGAGACAGTTCCGGATGATACTGCGCTCATGGGCAGCACGAACATCCGCTCTAGGCCGCAAGCTCTACCCCAAGTTGGCTGCCACGCCTGAGAGTTCGTCTCCGGCCATCTCTGGACAAGATGGCCGCATCTACCCCTGAACTGTCAGGTCCGCCCTGGCCCCCTGCACATCCTGCTCCGCTCTGGTCGCCATGTCACATTTTGGGTGTTTGTTTGTTCCTGGGTTCTGGTCTGTCATGTGATCCCCCATTTAGTCATGTCATCCAGCCTTGTGTTCCCTTGTCTGTGTCATGTTGTCATTGGTTGATTGTTTAAATGTTTAGAGGTGTCCCTTGTCTCGTTGTTAGTCCTGTATGTATGTATGTCCCGTTAAACCTGGTTCACACGGGACGATTTTAAAATTGTCGCCGATTTTCCAAACCTAAGAGACCCCACACACGGCGATAAAAAATCATGGGTCTAACAGTTTTGGTCCTACAGTGTGTGGTGCGCAGCCACACGGCAAAATCAACACATCACACGCGAACCGATTAGACTCCCGAGCATTCCCAGGTCAGATGGAAAATCCCTCGAGATCAAACGTGACTTCAGAACGTAAACAATCATGGCGGACGAAGAGGATGCAGTGGCGATAGTTTGTAGTTTGTTTTTAACCGAAAAAAAAAACGTTATCAAAAGAAAAGGCGATGGTCAGAGAAGTGTTAGTGTTCTAGTGCGCCATGCCGCCGGCTGTTTTGATTTTGTTTCCCAGTGCTTCCTCTGCACCTCGTCACCTCGCTTTCTGATTGGCTACACGCCACAGTCCACAGGCTGCGTGCTCGTTTGTCCCCGGGGGACACCACACACGAGGAGAAATCGGGCCAAAAAAATCCAACATGTTGGATATCCCCGATTTGAGATCGGAGCGGTCCCGACATCCTTCCGAGCAGACGAGAGCACTCTTAACACACCACACACGGCAGGAATATCTATTCAGATTGTTTTACGATAATCGGAGCATACTTAAGATTGTCGGAAGGAGTAAATCGGGGCTAAAATCTGCCTAATTATCCTGCCGTGTGAACCAGGCTTTAGCCCTCATGTTTGCCCTTTGTCCTTATCGAGTATTGTTTGTTCCATAGTTTCCTAAGTCTATGTTCATGTTCCTGTTTTTGGTCAGAGTTTTCATGCCTTGCCTTGCTATGTTTTTGTTTGGTGTTTTATTGTGTTATTTTTGTTTGTAAATTGCATTTGGGTTCTAACCTCAGCTTGCCTTCAGTGGACCAGTCATTACACTAAGACAGTGGAAGAAAAAATTAACTTTTTACCACTGACTACAGAAACTGACGACCCTAGAATATAGGGCTATTATTTACACGCTAAAAAGGCCTATTATGAGATTATTCTCAAAACATATTTTTTTGTTCTGAATCATAGTTTTTTCCTTTTAACGTGGCACTAAAATGCCATCATATAGTTCTCAGATTGAGACAATTTAGGCCACCAGATCTGCAGCGAGGGAGACTGATGGAATTTCTCTCTTACTATATTCAGGAAAGGTGTGCAGCAGGGAGGCCATCTGGTGTGACGGTGGCATTCATCAGTCAGAACCTGAGATGCCTGTCAACAGTCCACTGGGTGCAGCAGTGCCAGCCTGCCAATGAAAGCTTTAAACTTAGAGCTAGGAAATAATACTTCAACCCTTTAAACTCCCATCCTAGGATTCAAATCACACATACTACGGCAATATGCCTTTACAAGTATATGAGTACATTTTGTATAGGCTTAGTATATCCTAATCTGTTGTGCAAACTCGTGTTTTTATAAATGCATGTTTTCAGATGGTGAAAATATGACCAACTAATTTTCTCATGATTATGACAGTGTACCAGACTAAAGTTGATAAACACATCACAGACAAAACATGTGGGATTGTAGAAAAATCTCTTATAAAACAACGTGGGATAAAAAGGAAAGCCATTGAGAGAAATTTGCTTTTGATTCTCCCACTAAGAAATCCTACATTTTCATCTCAATAAGCTCTATAAGCACAATATTACTTGGTTTCAAACAAATACACATCTTCATAACAAACGTCAATAGTTTGGGATGATTATGCATAAAAATACCACCTCAAAGACAATAAAAGACTCTGTAAAATATGTTCAATTTGCAGCTTCATTTTGACAGAATTGATTACTTCAATACAGTAAACACTAATCTATTGATCATTCAAAACATACATAAAAAATGTAATTCTTTTTTTCAGTCTGGTCGAAAATGCAATTAAATATATTAAAAGTTGGATCTGCAATATTTTCCAGCTAGCCGTTATGCACTGCAGTCCTTTAGTAATAAAGATTTTCATATAAAGATTTATGGATTTAGCATTAAAAACAAGGAATATTATGTTCTTGTGTACTGAGTGTTTTGAATATAAATACAGTCAGATGTCAAAAGACTGCTACAGAATCACAAAGCAACAAATCTCTAGATGCCATAAGCTAGACGTCAACAGTCCATTTTATAGCTTCATATGGTGCCCTAAATAAACATCTTATTTCTATATTTATTCCTGGACCTGCTTGATGTCATTGTTCATAGCCATTTGCACAGAAGCAATAAAACAGGCAGAGATAATCTATTGTCCCTCTCAGCTCCATTTTGAACCGACGCAAAGGTCAGCTGATCTTTGTTTCACTGCAGTGGTCTGAACAACACTGACGCGTGTAGAAAGAGGATGGAGCTGCTAGGAGTTAAAACTCCTGATGTATTATAGATCTCTAATGAGTCATCCATATCAAGGCTCTTTCACAAATAACCACAGACTCCAGACAAACTGCAAGAAAAAGTGGTGTGTAGAAGGATCTTACTTATATGCGCGCAGTAATTTTCTATGATGGACTGCCTACAAACTGCGACACTTATCATCAAACACACAAAAAGTAATGAGAAAATATAGACATTTCCAATCTGATTTTTTTCTAAAATTGCATGGTCCTTGTCAGAAGAAATTGCAAAAGAAAAATTCCAAAGAGTTTTTTATTTTTTATTTGAGGCAGTTATTTTAAAAAATATGTAATAAAATATGACAAATTCTGCAGCATTATGTATGTAATCGAAATAACTGAAACACGTATTTCAAAGTCTGTACATTCATTCAGATTGCTGCATCATTATTTAAATGCACTATGCCTATTTCCAGCCTATCGTTGTGGTATTATCAATTTCATTTTTATCCGCCCCTAAACATCATCTACGAAAAGATCAAATAAAGCAAATTAAAGCTTAATGATGTTGACGGCACTACAAAACTTTGGAAAACTAACCCCTGCAAACTATATTCAAGCAGGGGAAACCGATTGAGCTTGTAAATAATGAAAACATGATGAATGATGATTCTCTAATTAGCCACTATTTCCCCAGTTTCTGGAAATTAACACTGGACTCAATGCTGCGTCTGAAGACATTTTAGCATTGAGAGACTTCTGCTTGTGCCTAATTTGACTTTTTCATTACTTTACATCAGTCACACAAGTATTGTATTAACAAATTTTATAATCGCCAATTAAATCAACCAGCTTCTCCAATTAATTCTGCTTTCACACTTGAGCTTTTGATGCAGACCAAATTTGTTTGATGCCAGAGATTGGTTTGTTTAGTTGGCGTGAAATTGTTGTTTTATTGGGTGTGCAGCTAATATTTTAATAACACAGTAAGCCATTACCTAGCAACAGTTGTAAACAACTGCCAGTACGTTCATGGTGGTACTTATTTCAAAACATTAACATTTATGCATTTAGAAGACGCCCTTTCCAAAACGACTTACATTGTATTTAAGCTCTATATTTATTTTTCAATTCATGCATTCTCTGGGAATCGAACCCATGTTAGCACCATTTTGCTCTTCTGTTTGAGCTACAGTAATGCTACTCGTGTTGATGATGCAAACATACCGCAGTTTCGACCCATAAGTAAATTTTTTAGCAACTTGCACTGAATTCAAGGTATTCATTTTATAGGTTCATGCATTCCATGGGATTTGAACTTGGCATTGTTAATGCTATGCTCTTCTGTTTAAACTACAGGAAAGCTACTCATGTTGATGATGCAAACATACCACAGTTTTAGAACAAAAAGTACATTTATGGATTTTACAAATGTTTTTATAAGGGTACGCTTTCCCTGGGAATCGAACACATGACATTGCCTTTGCTAGCGCCATGCTCTACTGTTTTGAGCTGTAGGAATTCAAGTAGTAAGATGTGAAAACAGCTCAAAAGCCCTTTTATAGGGACTTTTATTTATGATGCAGTGAATGCTATTATGAATACTTGATTCTAGGGTCAAACATTTTTGTATAGTTATTTACCATTAAACTGTAGAGTATATCGGATCATTGTCCCAAGTTTCCTCCATAGCTGTGCTTCTCATGGCGCTCTCTTTCTTCTAAAATAATAACATTATTTCATCTCAAATCAACATTTCATGTCCATTTATACATTTGCTAAGCAGCCTTAAATGTACAGTCAGCCAAAAATAAACCCCTTCTGGGCGATTCAGGACCTCTCCACTTCACATCAGGGCCTCGATAACCCAGTCAGGTTTTCTTTGCACGCTGAATGTAAATTTTCCCTAACGAATCTTTGATGCAGACTGTGAAAGAACTCTGAGGGAATCTAATCGCAGCATGAACATTCAAAAATCAAAGTTTACCCATCCAGATCAAGCGACTTTAGAGACTGGCACGGTGCTCGACTCTGACCTTGTGAGGCAGGACGACGGCGGATCCCCCACTGATGCCCACCATGGGCACGGCCGTTTGGGTGGAGATGAAGTCCAGGATCTGCGCCACGGCCTCGGACCCAATGTTATCTTCAAAGACCACCCCGTGCACCCTGTTAGCAGCCAGCGTGTCGCAGATGCGCGTCAGTAGAGTGCGCGGGTTGGTGTTGTTCACCAGCACAGTGATGGGGTTCACCTCCAGCGGCAGGTCCAGGAAGTTCTCCCGGCTCAGGCGCCCCTTGATCTCCAACTGGTAGGCGGAGCCGCTGAACACCACCGCCACGTTCACGGTGGGCTCAACCATCCCGAACGGTCGGCACTGGCAGCGGGGGGCGGAGAAGACAGACAGCAGCAGCAGCAGCAACGGCAGCCACAGTGTGTCGCTGAGACAGCCTAGATGAACGCCCATCTCAGTCGCCTACTGCCTAGATGGAAGAAAACACAAACAGGCTTTAATTTTAAACAAATCAAGGTTTGAAGCACTACAGAAAGAAGTAAAAACAAAACGTTTGTGAATGCGTTAATGCAGTAAACATTTACTACGGTTATTTGAGCCCAAATAATCCGTTAGTAATCGGATTGATGGCTCGGATTGAAAAGCCTTCATGTAAACACCTCACATGTAAATGAAAATGATTGGATTCATTCGGATTGGTGAAAATGTATGCATGTAAACATTGCTAATATGAGACTAACGTTTTAGTAATCATAAATGTTTTGCAGCATTTATGTCTCAGTCAAATTACAACCAAAATTATTTTTCTGGCAACGTTCATAACACTAAAATTGATCCATGTGCACTCATTTTGTTGTTTTGGCAGTAAAGAATCTCTATAAACTGTAACAAAATATGAAGGAACTAAAAATCAGTTATGTTAGTTGCCAATGGAAGACACTACTTTGACATTGATTTTTTAAATTTATTTTAGATTTACAGGGGGAAAAAAGAATTTGGATTGCATGCGATCAAACAGCAGGTTGCACTTCCTAAATAAACTGATTTTACTCAACACACAAAAAATATTATTCACTATGACTAAAGCAGTCTAACCATATAACTAGGTTACACAAAAAAAGTAAGTGTAAAAAGAGGCAGTAGTCAGCATGTTTTCCCAAAGAAATTCTGAAGCGACTTTTCTTAGGCTGACGTCTACTTTCTCAAACCATTACCTCCAACAACCTTCATTCTTGCTTGTTATGACAACATTTCACCATCCAATGAATTCCAAACAGATTAAATAAAAGTCCTTCTCTCATTTTTTCTGCATAAATATTCTCACTCAGAAATACACAAATTACAAAAGTAAAATGTACAGCAAACACTGTTGCATCTTGACCTTAATGTCCAAATAAACTAAATAAAAAGTCTAAGTGAGAAGTTTTAATTTAAAAAATGTTATTCATTATTTTTTTAAATTATTACATTAGGTTACTCCTACAAAAATAAGCCAGATCAGGTAAAAAAATATCTTCCTTAAGTCAAAATGAAAGTCAAAATTGAGTCCATTTACTTTCTTAATACATTTTCATGGTCATATTGTGCCTGATTCAATGGTGCACATTATTCCAAAGAAAAATGAAATACTTTGTAACTTTTCCAGACTCTGAAATTACTTTTTGGCTAACTCCTTCCCACATTTCATAATCTAATAAATTTCCAATGGATAAAATCAGGAAAATTGATGGATAAAATGGTCAAAAAGCAGATAAAAAGAAGTCAAATGGGCTGTGAACGCAGTTTAGTGTTGGACTCAAGGTCGATTTTTAAAGTGTCTAATTTGCACACTAAAGATACACATGGAATTTAACTGTTGTGCACACACAGAGCAAAAGGTGAAGTATTGTTAAAGGATCAGTTTCATCCATGCAACAACATTGCCATAATACTTCATAATCCAGACATCAGAGCCGTTCTGTTGTCAGTCGGCATTAACGTATCAAGCAAAGCTTTTAGAACTATTTTTATATGAAACGTTAGAGGCCATTAGAGTCGTATTGCACGTTTAGAGTCATGCTAAGTCACTGGGTTGTCCAGCTGCTGTACTAAGAGCCGCCACTCTCAAACCACATCCAACAGATGGCGGGTACTGTTAAAAGAAAAAGAAAAAAACTTCTTTTTTTTTTCTCCAAATGGAGAATTTATGAGCCCTAACCTGTGTGCCTTTGGCCTTTATTTTTGTAGACCGTCTAACATAATCCCTGAAATGAAAAGTCAATAGGCAATAGATGCTAGAAACAGTGGCCTTAAAGTTATATTTTTAGATTTTAAAGCATGTTTTAAGCCGCTAATATGGATAGAAAAACCTTAGACGTAAAATTGAGGTTAATTTAAGCTTTCATTTATCATCTTCCATTTATAACTCGCCTAATCTTCCTCAGATCTCAGGTCCTGCGATATCAAAGCAGTGATCCTTGAACAGCGTCCGTGTTGACGCGTGGGGTTATCCGTCAGACTCAGCACTGTTTTTAAAGGGATTCAGTTCTTTGAATGGCTTTAGCTGTCCAGCCGCCTGGAGACCAGTGCTGTGGAGATGCCACTTTTAACATGCTGACCAAATTTACAATGTCTCATGAGCTAGACACCATGTAATCCCTCTGTAATCCCCCCTAGTATGTCATGCTTTGTGGCCTGATGGTATCACCTCATCTGACGGTCTCGTGTGGCACAGAAGCCTGCTGTAATGCCTTTATTCCTGCACCCACCATGTACAGCAGGTTTACATGTAATGTTTCGCATGTACACTACATGTACTGAGTTTTAAGGTCAGTAAGATTATTTTAATGGTTTTAAAGGAAGTTTTTTTGTGCTCACCAAGGCTGCATTCATATGACAAAAAAATACAGTAAAAACAGTAATATTGTTATTGTTAATAATATTACAATTTAAATTAACTGTTTTCTATTTGAATATATTTTTATTACTGTGATCCAAAGCTGAATTTTCAGCATCATTACTTTAGTCTCTAGTGTCACATGATCCTTCAGAAATCATTCTGATATGCTGATTTGGTGCTCAAGAAACATTTATCAATGTTAAAAACAGTTGGGCTGCTTAATAGTTTTGTAGAAACAGTGACACATTTTTATCAGGATTCTTAGAAAGTTCAAAAGAACATACTTTCTTTAAAATGCAAATCTTTTGATCAATTTAATCCATCCCACATGCTGAAAAAAACATTATTCTTTAAAATAAAAATCTTACTGACCCCAAACTTTTGAAGAGTACTGTGTAGGCCTATTTCTCTAACCAATATATAAATATATTCAGAAATAATTCTTTAGGCACTGTAACAGAAGATATTCTAAAATCAAACAGCTGGGCAACTCAACTTTCAGGGATGTTATTACCTTGAAATTGTCTCTACACTATGTGTTAATATATATATATATATATATATATATATATATATAAAAAAAAAAATTTAAATTACATGGCTTGGTTGAATTCTAATGTAGAATGCGGTCTGTTATTTCTTGATAACAGACCGCTGCTAAGTATAACCAGAGACAATTTTGGTATAACACACCGTTGCCATGAAAAACAGAGTGTTGCCATGGACACAGTTCTGTTCACTCTGGAGCAATACAATCGTTTTTAAATCAATAAACTCCTTTTTAAATCAATATTTTGTGTCAAATTATTGATTTATTTGGTAGGTAGCCATGTAATAAGCGGGATAATGTAGAGCGAGGCGGTTGTTATAGCGATACAACCCCTTCAGGCTGATTCAAGACCTCGACGCGCCTGTTTGGGTTGTATTCGCTATAACAACCGCCTCACTCTACATTATCCCTTACATATAGTAGTCAACATTTGAAGAGGATCAAAACCTTTCATCAAAGTTATGAATTTTGAACAATACTCGTTCTTGTCTTAGGACAACTTTGATGGACTTTTTTGATCCACTTCAATGTTGAATACTTGTATGTGTATACCAAATGCAAAGGAGATAAATCAAGTTCTGCTAAACAATGGATTATTGATGAACAGTGGAGTAAAACATTTAACGGATTGGCCAAATGGCTCATCAGTGACCTAATCAAACACTTTGCTTTTGTCGATATGGCCTTTTAATTCAGGTATATCTCAAACAGACAAATGAACCATATTAAAGCATGTGGTGAATTTGATTAAAGCACATTATTGGTAAATGCGAGCTAAAGCACGGTGGAGCGTTTTATACAGCGACAGTGACAGATTTCAACACAGCAGTTGGCAGATTAAACATGCTTGCTTAGTCGGAGGAAAGAGACGCACGACACACAGTCCACATGGCCTTGTTACTCTTACACAAATATCCATCAAGTGGAACAAAAAGTAAACGGGCACAATCTAATTTTTTCCCAATAGCTCTAACATACAAGTGCACTGGCTACACGCTAATTTCAATGCACAAGCTTGTCTGTTCGGTTGATTGATTACATTTACTCGTTCGCTATATATAACAGCTGTGAGAAATGTTCAGCAATTTATTGATATAAATTGCTACTATAACTGATGTGAATGCAGACGGTGTGGTGCATTATTCATAAGTCCACACATACAGCAAATTGTGATGTACATGAGTTAATAGGGTTGCAGAATCAAACGGTTTTTGAACATCTGTCTTGACTAATGTTCATCAGAAATTAAGTGGCTTCCTTCCTCTTCTGGATAATATAATCTAATATAACATAATATAATAATAATGACAATTAACAACTCAACTTTCAGTTCTCAATAAAGTAATGCAAAAATCATACATTTTAATTTTTACAGAGTGAATTAATACATGAATGAACAAACAAACAGATTTCAAGAAAACAATTACTGAACAACAACAAAATATTTAAAGTCCTAAAAAATATTCCTAATTTTTTTTTAATACCAAATGTGTTTTTTTTTTTACTTTTACTGAATCTGCATCCCTATAATCTGCAGTATGGACCTAAAATGCACAGCCTGCCCCAACATGAAAATGTTTTCTCTCTATACAAGTTTAAAGGCGCAGTAAGTGATTTTTGAGAAACACTGTTGAAAGTGGATCTGACCGAGCAGAGTCAGAGAAAGACTGTAGAAAGAGAGATGACTGAGAGACATTACAAAGGAGAAAAGCTCAGAGGAATATCAGTGGGAAAGAAGGGTCATGATTAGACAAGAGCTTTAGGACCCGCGTTAATATTAGAAAAGCTTTCCAGCGCTTGAGAGACCGAAGCGGGAAGGCCTGAAAACAGACACCAAGGTTGCATTGTTTTCGTTCCATTTGTGAGTTTTGCAATGTTTCACAGGGCTGTTGTTGTTGTTGTAATGTTAGCTCTTGTAATGTTATTAACAGGACAGTTTTGAGTGTCATTGTTTGTCTAGAGCTGCTGGCGACGAACAAACAACTCTTGCTTGTATTTACTTTTGTGTTCTGTGTGTAAATTTTTTGTTCTTCCTTTTCGTTTGTTCGCCATTTCCGCTTAATTTTTCATGGAGCATTATTTTGCTTCGCTTCAGATATGATAAAAGAGACACTCTTGCATTGCAAGTTCATGCATTTTGAGGACGGAGCAATAAAGGTATTTGTTTGGGTTGATTTTCAAATATCAACAGCGTTTAGAAATTGCTTACTGCACCTTTAATATGCAGCTATAAACAAGCCATTTCTAGGTTGTTTTCCCTGAGTAAACACGGGCTCTGTTCGTTTGAGTAATCCAACAAGCCCCGTACAGAAGCAAAGGCTCGAACCAACATACATTTGTGGGCGGGACTATCTGTTTGTCCAACCAATAATGGAACACAGGGGAAATGATCCAGAAACAACAATCATTATTTTTCCAATTCCCTTTGGTGACTTTAGCGGCACACTGATAAAACACTTCACCTTTAAGAGTTGTAATCCAGTCAACCAATCTACAAGTCTATAATTTATACTCCATTTCCCCTCCTCTCTCTCACACACTATTTTTCTCCCTCTCTGTGGGTTTAATATGTGTCACTGTCCTTGCCTGTCCCGAGCATCTATCAGTAGAAAGTTTGTGTGTCTGCTCAGATTAGTGACCTCTCTGATTTGGCTCTCTGAAAGTCAGGGCTGCCTCTGAGAACATAGACCAGATTAGATCAAAGTACCGACCACAGATCCAGCCTGGCATGAAGCGTCCCATCACGCTCGACTCCCTTCCCATCTTCTGTTCCTTATCCACTGCCACTCTTTTTTTGGACATGTATATTGTTTGTACAATGTCTTGGGCAAAAAAAAAAATTTGGAGATTACGTGTGCATACTGCAGGCCTGATCAAATCCCTTGCAGCATGAACTTAATACAGTGCTTCAAACCTCAAAGAAGTGTTCAACACCCTCTAGTGGATGATAGAAGGAAGAAAAGCTACATTCACAAAGTTCTTATTGATTGCTATTGATACCACACATCGATTTTAACAAGACCACCAAAATAGCCCAACATATTTCTGTAAGCTCAACCTGTTTCTGAAATCTGGTTTTGTAAATTCTGAGGCTTTTGAAATTGGTAACTTCAAGGTCATTGTCAATCCAATTCAAAATTCCCATTAAAGTCCTCACACATTGGGAGGAACTATGCATTTCTAAAAAGTATAATTCTTAGGAAAGTATTTCCATCCTTCCCCTAGCTCATTTTCCATTCAATTGCAGCATTCTGGACCTTTGATATGTCAAAGAGAATTATATTCCAAATCCAGTTCCATCACACTCCGATTCTGTCAAATTCCTCATAATGGTATGACATTTAAAGATGCACTCCTTCCCATAACTTCCTACTTGACGAGGTACATATCCATCAGAGATGACTGTAATATCAAGAGAAAAAAGGGAAATACTTGGCCAACGCATTAAGCTCTCAAAAATCTTTTCTTCCTGTGCTTGAACTGTCAGTTGAAATAAAATTGAATATTTCACAAGAAATATAGCATTCTGGCAAAAATCTTTAACATCCTGTGTAGCTTTACATATTATAATCACTATATATTGCAGATATAATATAATATAATTTAATATAATATAATAAGGAAGTGACACTCATTGCCATTATATTGCAAAAAAAGTTTTTTAAGCATTTATGAATAGATAAATAGAAAATAATCATATAATAATACCAAAATAATGATAATAATAAAGTACTTTACCATGTTTAAGCTGATTAAACATGCTTTGAATAAGGTAAAAAATGTTTTAAGTGTTTGGGTGGTTAAACAACTTGCTTAGCAAACTGTTCCCATTAAAATGCTCATGGGCTTGTAGGGGATTTGAAAGGGTAATTTCAAATTACACGCACCTTCACTGATCTCATTTTTGGACAAACAGCCGAGTCAATAAACAGACGCCGTTATTGTCACATCAGATCAAGGTCAGCGCTCCATTTTAATCTGAATCTTCGTGACTGTGGCGCTGACAAATGTTTAAACTGCAGCATTCATTCAGCCTGCCATCAGATTTCACCTCTTAGCTATCGTAACTCCACAACCGACAGACTGTCATCGACCATGATGATCTCCAGGTTCATTTTTACCTGTGTTGTCTTGATTAATTGATGCCTGTCATTATGGCCTCGTGATAAACATCAGTAACAAGCTGTCACATTAATGCGCACATATACTTTCTCTCTGTTCCGCCCGCATCCACTCGTGCTTCCAGGTTGCAGGCAGCTGACTGTACTGTACGGTATGGCCAGAATTATCAGGGCAACACACATGGCACTAAAATAATGAAATAAATATTAACTAATAACTTTAAATGTGACATAAAAACACCCCAATGTGCATAAATGTGTCATACAAGAAATTCTGTACATTTTCTGTAAAAAGTTAATATTTTGTCTTGGTAAACATTATATTTCCACCATAAAAATGCAATATGTGATGACCTATCATGTTAAGCAGAAATGAAGGACCTTGCTACACACATATGAATATAATATAATATAATATAATATAATATAATATACATTTTTCTGTTGATATAAAAAAATCGGGTAAATTTAGCAATATAGCAGGTGAATTATGTAGATGATGTATATTACGATGTTATGATGAACTATATGTCTTTCTCCACTGACGTTCTGAGTTGTTCAAAGCATTTCTAAGGATGCTGATTTTTAGAAGGCAGCTGTCTGGCTCTGAAATGGCTAACGGGAACATGGTTTTTGTAACATTAGCAACACATTATTAGCTGTTTGATAACATAGCCAAGCCAAAGGCTAATTTTATTAATTACTGTTATGTGTCTGACGTTGCAGAGAGAGATACATAAAACGCATTGCCATTCTCATACATCGACTTGTAGACGAGCCTGTATGAGTGGATGGAGGCGGGGCTCATTTGCACATACTAAATGAAGCAAGGGTGAGGAGTTGCATTTAAAATATTTTAAAATATTCCATTTTGGCGATCAAAGGGGAGTTTTAAGGGATAAAATTATTGACAACAGGGGGACTATTGAATATTTATTCAGTATAGATATAGATGGATGGTGTATCTGACCACACTAACCTTCCAAACCATGGCCCTCTAATTTGAACCCACAAAGCCTTAACTACAAATTCACACCACACAACCAGTGCTCTCAATGTGGTTTCTTTAAATGCCTTGCATCTCCTTATATGCGTATTATACTTAACTCTTGGTTAAGGCATACCTGTCAACATTTGATTTTCAAAATCCAGTGAGATTTTTTTTTGGGGGGGGGGGTTGCGTGGATGTTTAGGCTCATGCTGTTAAGTGTACTGCACGTGCTAAGTGTATTATTTACATTGCAATACCCATAAATTAAAACATTACTTAATTTATTAATATTTCTTTATATTTTTATTTGTAAATAGATGTTAGTAAGCATGTGATGAGGTCAAATGTCCAGTTTGGGACATAATACCTTGTAATAAGGGATAGAAATTATGTTGCCCAATCTCAATGGTAAAGTGTTGCACAGCAACATTGCCCAAAACGTCACCTGCCATCATGTCTATCGGCTCGCTTTCGGGTTAAACTTTCCGCGACTGTGCAACCGGGTTATAGGTTGCCAGGTTGAGGTGACAAACGGGTTTAAATTGTAAATGGTCTGTGGATTGTGTGAATATAATGCATTTAATACAATCTGGCAACTGGTCAACATTACACAAACATATTGGTCCGATTATTCATAAAGGAGTTTGGGCCATGCAAATTACGGGAGTTTCCCGGGAAAAATAACAAACCGGGAGATAGGGCTAAAAAACAGGAGAAACCCGGGAAAAACGGGAGTGTTGACAGGTATGGGTTAAGGCTACTTTGTTAATTACTCCCTGGGATATGAAGATCCTGTTCTAGAGCTTTTGCGGTGCTAACCCTGAATTGCAGTGCCCAATATATTCAGTGTGAATTACTAACCCAGGGTTAAGTACAAGCAGTGAAACACATTACAAAGAAACACAGGATTATATTAACCCAGGGTTTAAAACGACCCCAATGAAAAGCCCATTACGCAGCATGACACATGACTGGCCTAGAGACTTTTTGCTGATTCTCTTGTGGTATTGTGTTTGACAGTGTATTTTAGCATGTGCACGTGCTCACAGGGCTCTCATTAAGGCTGCTGCATGACTGTGGCTTAACGAGCCATTAAAGAGCCATTAAGACTCATTAAAGCACAGTCATGCAGCAGTCATGCTGGCTTAACATGACACTGACTGATTCTGAGAGCTGCTGCAGGTTATCAAACGCCTCACAAGGTGACTGATCCAACATTGTACGGCCTTCTAGTACTTTTCTACGTCCATATCTTACTGCATTTGAATGCATAAAAATGTATTTCTCTTCATCTTTCTCATTTAATAGAGATCAAATGGCATCTTTAGTCACCAGCAGTTATGAAGATCCAGATTAAAATAGAGGTTTGACCTTGATCTGTTTTGGCAGATACCAGATGTAATTGCAATTAGGTTTTAACATTATCTAAACAAAATATGAGTGGTGTTTGCCTGTGCATGCCAACACAATGCTAAGATGTTGTGGCTGGTTGCCAGGATGTTGCTATGTGGTTGCTAAGGTGTACAGTATTAAGTGGTTGCTAGCTTGTAATTTACTATTCCAAGCGAGTCCATACAAGTCTCTATGACATTCCAGTTCCTCCTGCACAATGTTTTACTGTACACAAAGCGTAAATAATAACGGGGCTAAAGGCACACTGGGGTAAAAGACACATTCTAAACCATGGCACAAAAACTTGCCACAGCTCTTACCCGTTATAAGGGGTAAAAGGCGCACCTTGCCACCTCATACATTTATAAGATTTTTACACAAACTATCCACTTTTATGATTTATTTTCACGTGTAATATGTGGCTCCATCAATGCTCAATACAAACGTATGTTTTTTTCTGCAATCATACACTATATGAGTAGTGAAAAACACAATTTTCTTAGGGTGTGCCTTTAGCCCAGTTGTACCCTATATATATGACACTTAGAAAAGTAATAGCACTTAGTAATAGTAATAGCACCTCCACAATTTAATAGATCATAAACTCACAAATATGCGCTGAAGTTTAAGTTATTAGCTAACCGCTACAACCCAACTAACTTGGGTTCTGTGACATGGCAGAACTGTCCTGTAGTGTAACATGCTATCCTCCACCTAAACAACATTTTCTAATTATTATGCATGCATTTTTTATGACCTGATATTCGTTGAGAGGCCAGATGGAATATTTGTACTTCTACAAATTCATCTGTCAATCCATTTAGTGAACTGCAAAAAAACAGGGGGGAGAGGGTTCCAAGTTCCAAAATGTCTACATTTTTGGGTCAGTCCAATCAAAAAAATCACCATCACCATCAAATCTTTCATCACAATTCCAATAGAAGGTCAGTCAAGATCATTGCATTGTCAGAGAATGTATTTCCACACAGTGTGCTCTGTTTTAAACTGCACATTTAGAAAACGGCAAAATGCAAGTGATAAAAAGAAGCTAAGAAAAAGAAAACATGGTAACCATTTTCAGCATCAAAAATACCCTTGCCCCTTATCACATTTATGTAATTTTGTCCTAAAATCTCAATATAGGAAAAAACACTGCTTCTCTCTCATCAGCATTAATCTTGACCATCAGAAAGGACACGGATCTGGTCCTGGACCAGCGCCTAGGACTTTCTGGAAAGATCTCTATTAACCCAGAGTCCTAGAAGGATGCAAAGAGTCCATCCATCAAGATCCTTTCCCCCAAACACATTTCTCACTCACTGTCAACCTTCTTAGCAAAACAAGGCGATTTTCTTTTTGGTCTGTTTTTGCGTGAGAGTGGGGATTTTTTTCCCAGGCTGTTTAACTGTAATAACATCTGAAAGGCAGCAGATTACGCTGGAATTGAAAATGTGTTGCAGGGGCAATGATCCATTTTACTTGACACATGTAGCCGTAGACTCCATATATCTTATATGGCACCACTGTTAACGCTAAACTCTAGTGCATGTTGGGTTATGATGCGCAGCAAAAACATACTGGGTTTCCTTGTTAAATAGATACATACATATGTGTGTGTGTGGGGGGGGGCTATTTGGAGTGTGGGATCATGATAAAACGGCCTTAAGCTGAGGTTGTGGCATCCGCCACAGAATCTCCCCTCATCCAGATGTCATCAGACTGCTTTAACAGCAGCATATCTGCTTCAGTCGGCTCACGCACAACACTCGCTTTCTCCAACTCGCACTGCACAAACCCACTCGCACAGAATAATCCGCGTGTAAACATACCACTTTGTTTTGTAATCTGGCTTGTGGATTGACACCCATCCGCCCCTCGGTCTGCCATGTGTTGAAAACGTAGTAACTTTCAGTGACCTTTTGCAGAGGGAAGTGACACAGCTGTGTTAGATACATCTCTGAAGTGTAAAAAGTTTACTTGATTTTACAAAAATAATTCTATACTACTATACTTAAATTATTATTTTACTAAAAAAAAAATCATCATTTACTCAACCTTATGCCATTCCAAACCTATAAGACTTTCGTTCATCTTCGGAAAACAAATCAAGATATTTTAATGAAATCTGAACGATTTCTGTCCCTCCATTAACAGTCTATGCAACTACGACTTTGACGCTTCAAAAATTTCATAAAGAGATCATAAAACTAATCCATATGAATTGAGCGGTTCAGTCCAAATTTATATATGATAAACAAATTTAATTTAGACTTTTATTCACATTGATCGACGCACACATCAGTTGTGGTAAATGAAAGCTCAAGCAAGTTTGCCTGACATTGCAAAAAGCCTAAATTCAATCTGTTCATCATATAAAGTGATTGAGTCTCTTCAGTAAATTTGAACTAAACCGCTCAATTTATACTGATTTAAGATCTCTTTATGAACATTTTGAAGCTTCAAAGTGGTCGTTGCGGGCTGTCATTGGAGGGTCAGAAAGCTCTCAGATTTCATCAGAAAGATCTTCATTTGTGTTCTGAAGATGAACTTAAGGGTTTGGGACAACAGTTTTTGGGTGAACTATCCCTATAAAGGGTTTGTTTCCAAGTTACTCACACTCCTGTCATTATAAACATGTATGGCTTTCTTCAGTGAAACAAAAAAGGAGATGTTTTGAAAAATGTCTCAGTGTTTTTTGTGTCCATACAGTGAAAGTCAATGGGGTCCAATTTTGTACCTACCACACTGACTAGTGTTACTATTGTTACTAAAACTAAAATTAATTCTAAAACTATTAAATATAGTTTTCATTAAATAAAATAAAGCTGAAATAAAATAAAATGTGAAAAACTTGAACTTAAAAAAATTAAATTAGGAATGTTGCCATGGCAAATAATTGTGTTGCAGTACTAAAATTACTAAAACTAAAACTGAAATAAAAATAAATTAAAGCTAAATAGAAAAAAAATGACAGGCACATAAAATGACTAAAACCTAAACTAAATTGAAAACTGAAAATATAAAAATAAAAGCTAATTCTAAATATTAATAAAGACTACAATAGTATATAAATAATATTAAAATAACACTGTCATTGACTTTCATTATACAGACAAAAAGATATTATCAAAAAATATCTTATTTAGTGTTCCGCATAAAATGTACACAGGTTTGGAACAACACGAGGGTGAGTAAATGCTGTTTCTGAGGTGTACTGTGATTTTAGTACATTATGCAGGTAGTTGCATACAGTAGGTGGTTGCTTACACTAAAAAAAATATGTTAACCTAAAAATGTGGTGATATTAAATAAATGAATAGACCTTAAGTCAAAAAATACTTTTTAACAAAGCTAAATACATTAGGAGATACAATGAAAACTAAATGTGTGTGTGTGTGTGTGAGGGGGGGGGGGGGTGGGTCACCTGTTTTTGCCCGTCAGGTGAATTTCATAAGTTTGATCACATTGAAATGTAATAGCACTCCTCTACCCAACATGTCACATGATTAATGTCACGAGTCACCTGCAAGAGTTTAAAACTTAAGGTTAAAAGTTTGTTCAAATCACTAACTCTGAACAATAAACAGCTTCTCTGTAAATGCAAATTATAAATATATTTGCCAATACATTCATTTGTAAAAAGTAAATATCACATGTCACAGATGTAATATTGACACTGCAACACTGCAGTGTAGGGGATATGCTTTTGGTTTCTGCTGTGGTTTTCTTTGCATCCTACAGCATTGTGTTTCTTCGTTGCCAGAGGACATTATAGTGGACAGGGTGCACTTGGATTGCATTCTGAATACAAATACAAATGCATTCTGAGCGTGCCAATGGAGGTTCCCCGCTTCCGGACTTAGAGAGACACGTGCGAAATCACGTTTCCACCTGCAGTTGAAGGAAAAATGTTTCTCATTGCCTGTTTCTCAAAGGAATTACACTGATTGACAGATTATGTGGCCATGGGAGCTTGTTGCTTAAGAAAGGTACAATTTCCCTTGCATGACCTTGGAGCAATAATGCAAACTCTTCTTTTTCATCTGTCCCACAGCGGGTGTGTCATGTTTGTCATATAATCAGGTTGGGTTGTACTCATTTTGCATCACTAACCTCTCTCCTTTTTAGATCAATTTTGTATAAAAAAGATCTATCTATTTATCTTCTATCGTTCTGTCTGTCTGTCTGTCTAACGTTCTGCTTATGATCTATCGTTCTGTCTATCCATCTAACATTATATTTTTCTTTCTATCTATCTATCATCCATCCATTTAACATTCTATTGTTCCAATCAACAATCAATCAATCAACAAATCAACAAATCAACCAATCAATCTATCTATCTAAATACCTATCTATCAATCTCTATCAACCTATCTATCTCTCATCTGTCTGTTTGTCTATCTATCTATCTATCTGGTCACCGTGATTTTGCCAAGTAAGACATGGTCCTGGATCAACATATTTTGTTGATCCTGGATCAACATTCCTGTCCCAAAATGTAGTCCTTACCCAATCCCTACCCCTAAACCTAACCCTACCCATAACTTTTCCCTAAAATCAGAGGGTAATGATAGGTGAATGACACTGATGTTTAAGTACTTCACCTTGGTTCTAAGCCTAAACTTGACATAAACTGTAAACTTGTCCCTCAAATCTGATTGGTTAATTGGAAAGTTGTTCCAGGATCAACAACGTGGTACTTGGTGAAATCACATTCACCCTATCTATCTATCTATCTGGAGGTAAAATGGTAATTTGGTATTTTTGCATTTTTGTATGGTAGTACGCTATTGTGATCATAAGTTGTAGTTAAAACATGTGCTGCATTTGTGACATAAAATAATAATAAAAAAGGCCATATAAAGGCCATTCAAGTCACCATATTTTGAGAATGGCTGTTAAGTGTGTGTGATGTTGTTGTTAAAGTCCCCCTGTGGTGGACTTCAAGTTTTTAATGTTGTTTATATGTCTGTGTGGTGTTTTTAATATGCTTTAAGACAAACCATGTGCAAATTCATACAACCATTGCTGAGTATTTTCTCTTTAAAACTGCAGTGAACTGAAGATAGTCTCAAAAATGCGGTTTAAAATCACTGGTGTTTATGAAGTCACAAACTACCTTGTAACCAATCACATCAACGTGCCGGCGGAGCTTTAGCATATCATTAATAGCGAACTAGCAGGGGAGTCTCAAAAGGAGCCAGGTTATCCCGGTATATTTTTTTGTTGATATGAAAAATCGGATAGATTTAGCAATATAGCGGCCGGGTGTATGATGTATATTACGATGTTATGATATAACTATATGCCTTTCTCCAGTGACGTTCTGAGTAGTTCACAGCGTATCTGATGATTGTTAGAAGGCAGACTGAGATGATGAACAGGAACATAGGTTGTGTAACATTAGCAACACATCATTAGCTGTTGTTAACATAGTCAAGCAAAAGGCTAATCATATTAATTACCGTTATGTGTCCGACATTTTAAAGAGCCATACCATTGTGCAGCGTTTACCAGAGGTGGGACCAAGTCATTGTTTTGCAAGTCCCAAGTAAGTCTCGAGTCTTTGCATTCAAGTCCCAAGTCAAGTCCCAAGTCAAGACAGACAAGTCCCAAGTCAAGTCCCAAGTCAAGTCCCAAGTCAAGACAGACAAGTCCCAAGTCAAGTCCCGAGGCAAGACAGGCAAGTCCAAGTCAAGTTGCAAGTCCTCGAGTTTAAGCTTCAAGTCTTAAACAAGTCATTAGTGCTTTTTGCACAAATTAGTGTCTCAGTGTTAATTACTATAGAAAAATTAAATGTATATAATTTATATCAGGAAGGCTTTTAAAATATGTTCATGACTTGTTTAATTTCATATTTATTGCAATAAAATTTTCACTAAGGGCACCCATCTATCTCAGTTCAATTTAGGGATTTTTCTTACGTGTGACAAAAAAAGGAAAAGGCAGTGAAAAAAAATATTTTATTGGTAACCCAGTAACAAAGGCAAAATCATTTAATAGAAATAACTGCTACACATTTTGTATGTGTGTGAGAGAGAATGTGGCAATGCAGATTTAAAAATAAAAGTAACTGTTCATTGGGAAAATTAATCGTGATTTGCTACACATTAAGTTTAAAATATTGAGTCCCTGGTTAAATTATTTTGTTAATGCGACAGTAATTGTAGAACATTCTATTTCCATGGCGACGTATCAAGCGTCACGTGACACTTTTTGGGGCTACGCCTGTCATTTAGCCTACAAAACATAAATCCACCCATTTCTCCCGAAAGACATGAAAGTGAGTGGCTGGTGAACAAGAAGAAGACTTTATAGTTACCTATAGGCTAAAATGTGCGTTTGTTGTGGGAAAAAAAAAACATGTCTCAAAATTATATTTGAAAGGTTTAGTAGCCTATTTATTTCCGCTAACTTAGACATCAGTTTGTTTGCTTTTTCTCAAATTATAAATGATTCGCTAGTACTTGTGTATTTAAATGCCTGAAAAAGAAAATAAAAAACATTATTTGGTTGAAAACTGTCTGAACGTGTGATAAATGACAACTGACAAGCGCTGCTGAACGCGCGCTCTCTGGCTCAGTGCAAAACGTGCGAAAGCAGCGCTAATCAGCGCTGTGATCATGCGTCAATGATACAGTGCTATACTACAGTGATTATTACAACTCTGATCTGTGGTTTTAGAAGGTAGTCAAGTCTTTCCAAGTCACAGGGCTCAAGTCCGAGTCAAGTCGCGAGTCATTGTTGTCTAAGTCGAGTCGCAAGTCATCTTTGATTATGTCAAGTCGAGTCGCAAGTCATCAAATTTGGGACTCGAGTCCAAGTCAAGTCCAAGTCATGCGACTCGAGTCCACAACCCTGGCGTTTACCTTAGTAAGTTGGCCGAGTGAATCTATGAGCTTGAGTGAGTGGAGGCGGGGCTAATTAGCATATTCATGGTTCCGCGTATACTAAATGAAGCAAGGGTGTGGAGTTACATCCAAGTCCCTGTCCTTTTGGTGATCAAAGATGAGTTTTAAGGAAAAAAATTATTGACTACAGGGGGACTTTAACAAATTCTCCTCACCGATGTAGTCAGTTTAAAGTCATTTCTAAGCTGATCAGCTCTGGGCAACACGTAATGTAAAAACTTGCTGACAAGACATTTTCCTATACACTGTGATGCAGCGCTGGATGTTGTTCTTGAGAGACAGATCTTATCAAGCGGTGTGAGCAGAGCCAGTCATTCATTTAAAATACTGGACAACACAACAGTCTTAAAGGAACAGTTCACCCCCCAAAAAACAAAAACAAGAACATTAGCATTTACTCACTGGTTTTAGTTTTGGTCAGTTCCACACAAGCTATTGTATGAACTTCCAAATATGTGTAATATAGTGCACAAGCCACCTAGACTCAAGAGCAGCATGCACATTCGGTAAAACATCTGTTAAGGTTCACAAAATAACAGCCATAGCCCAAACAGTCATTGAATTTACAGCATTGTCATTGTGGCTTTCAGTGTCGTCACATTCATAAAACCACATCAATTCATTAGACTGCCAGCAACTAACAGCACTACTGCCCCAGTCTAATTCATTTACTGTCTCTGTGCAAAGATCGTGTCTCTGTCTAAAGATTGAATGTCATTCTGTGGCATTAGGTGATCTCAGACAACATAATCCCAGTGAAAGCAAGAACTGAGAACTGATAAGAATGTAAAATGTGTACCTTGAAATGCAGTGTAAGTCGCTTTGGATAAAAGCGTCTGCCAAATGCATAAATGTAAATGTAAACATAATGAACGTAATGCAACTGCTGAAATGTTTCAGTCCCACTGCTAAAGTGCGTTTGATCACCTGGGGTGTAGCATTACCGCTGATGTGTGTGTGAGACATTTTGGTGTGAATGTATGTGACACATATTGTGTGCGTTTGGTATGGATATGTGTTGAATGTTCGGGCCGTTGTAGGGATTAAGACAACATCTGTTTAGAAATGTCTGTTTGACTGCTGATTTGACCTGTTTGCCTAGTGTGCTGTAAGTCTTTGCCAGGGTGTTGCTATGGAGTTGCTGAGATTAAAATTGAAACAAGCTGTCAACCTTCTGCTATTTTATAGAGAGTAAATGTCTGCAACTAAATGCAAATGCAACTGATTTTAAAGAAAAAAAGAAAGAAAGAAACTCACCACTGGGATATTGTTGTGGGTCGGGTAATGCAAAAATCATAACTGAACAATTGGCTTAATTTCAATTCATTAGTTTGAATTTGAATCAAATTAGCCACATCCCATAGGAACCTGAATATAATATAAAGGATGAGGAGTTTACTACACATGTGGTGCATTCTGGGCAAAGAAGTGTTCTTTCTTTCTTTTTTTATCTATCTCTCTATCTATCTCTCTATCTATAGATATGTCTATCCATCTATAGATATATATCTATATATCTATCTGTCAATCAACCTGCAAACTTCACATTTTTTTCTTGCTTTTAGTAAAAAATTTGCGATATGAATTTCTTTGAATTTCAATTAATTTTAATTGTATGACTTTACATTCAAATGTGAATTGCATCTGCACTCTGCATCCTGTTTGCTACCTCGATTCAACTTGAATAAAAAAACGATTAGTCAATGTATTAGTTCAGACATCCATACATCAGTTTCAGTGCACAGTTTGGTAAGAAATGGTATAATTTATGTTTAGATGAAATCTGTTTTTTATGTAGAGAATCTGATGGGATGAGTGTTGCGTTGTGAGTATTGAGTGTTGACAGATAAGGCGAGTGGACGGGCAGCTCTACGCTGCTTGTGTTCAGTGTAAGCAGAGAACAGATGCATTGATCCCAGGGTTCGCTGGCTCCACACTGCACTGACTTGTCCACCACACAACAGGGTGGACATACACACAGACTCTCTCTGACATAGAAGCACATGGACATTTGAGAAGCAGCACACACTCACCCTCTCCATGTCTTGGCTCACTTGCAAGCTCTTCATCTGATCATCGACTTTCTTTTTTTGGGAAAGATCATTTTGTTCTCAAGATTGCGTGAGTCACTATTACTATTGCTCATACTTAAGCCTATAAAGCCAACTGTATCACATCTGATAGGCACATTTAAGCCCTTTAAATTATTACCATGATCAAAACTTTGCTGAAAAACCTGTTGTCTGCAATCTAGTGTTAATGCCGTCTGCCATCCACCATTTCCGTAAGTAATAGGCCTTTTAAAATAATAAAAACTTTCCCCTTCAGGTTGTGATACATGTTACTTTTTGCTGTGAAATCTTTACTTTTCTATTGTTATCCTTACGCTTATATTATGTTATTCTTACAAAATATATAATATTTCAAGATGAACGCTTTCTGGACTTAAGCAACGCAAGTTACTTGATTATCCATTCATAATTTTTTGAAAAATCATGTATCAAAATGATACATCAGGACTTTGAGGAATGGAATCCCTCAATCATCATTGTATTGCATTGCATTATATGCTTTGCCAGCTACATTTAAAACTACAGAGCTTTAATCATAAAATAAGCGTATTTCAACATATTATTGGGAGATATAGAGTGACAACTGATATTTAAACGCATTTTATATTTTTGGGCCTCTAAATAAAATTGAGGTGATTTTTCTTCCTCAAGTATGAGCTCCATATTCTTTTATATCATATTATATGAGCCACTAAAACCTAATATATCAGATGTGATACTCAACAAAAAAAAACACATATGCAAACTTTTTTCTATATTTTGTCAAAAGGTTCAATGAACTTCCATTTAAAAAAAAAATCTGACTATTATTTCATATGTTGGTTAAGAGAATTGAACAACTGAACAAACCATAAGGAGGGACCTGTTCCTCATCTAGGGACTAAAATATCATAGATACTTTTACATTCGGCCAATAAACAACCACCAAGAAGCCAGTGAAAACACCCTGGCAACCACCTAAGAATGAAAAACCAGCCTAGCATTGTTGCGGCACGTTTTGCATGGTCAAACAGCATTTGCAATGTGAACTCTGTCTCATCTGTGAGGGAAAAAAATCACTATATCAGTGGGGCAGTTCCTTCAAAGGTACACCTTTGTGCCTTATTTAACCCTTAAATGGTGCATTTTAGTAACGTAAGGTAATAATATGCCCCCTTAAGGCACTAATATGCACCGTATAAGATACAAAGGCGAATCTTTAAGACTATTATCCCAGTGACAAGCTAAGGTTATAATTTTTTCACACTTATAGCAGGTTAACCTTGAGAAATCTAGTAACCTGTAAGTGGTTCATGATTGATTTTCTTTTTTTAAATCCTGGAAAAATAGACATCTCTGCTGAAAAATAACTGTTCTACACAAGCTGAGAGAGTGTGACACATAAAGCCCAAAGACTGCAGTTAAGTCTTGAATGCAGAGAGAACACCTCATAGTCTTGACGTAACAGTCGGCCACTTGACGTAACTGTCCTACACTTCTACAACGTACACTGTGTCCTTCATAGTACACACACTACAGATGCAGTGCCAACCCTCTCAGATCTTCTGTACATTTCTCAGCAAATATCCTAATCGAAACATCTAAATCCAGCCTATGTGCGTATAACTACAGCGTACAAAACTTATTATTATTAAAAGTAAAATCATATATCAGGTCATATCTCAGTTCATAAAACACTGTTATAATTCTACTTACAGAAAAAAAGTATTACTCTGATAGCACTGCTATCAGGAGAACGAGGACGCAAGGGCAATCAGATCATTCCACAAAATGATTTTTACTAATCATCTTCTGTTTAACTATGTAATAATTTTTCACTGAAAAGCATCTCGATATGACTGATGACTGAAGAGCTATAATTATGATTGCGATGATGTTTTTCTATTTGCCCTGGAGCAAATATTTAGCTGGGCTGTTTCTAATTTTGAAACTGTCACCCACCACTGCGATTTCCTAATAACTTTCCCTCCTTTTTTTTCCTGACCATTTTTGTTCAAGATTACTTGTGATTGGACCTGATAGCTTTCACCTTTTGTCTTTTTCTAGCCATCTCAAGTACCTCTCTTTCCATTATCCACCTTGCTCTTATGAAGCGCCCTCTTCTCACTATGAAAGTGGCACATTATCACAGCTTCAGCGGGACGAATCCCAAATGCGTCAGTGTGTGCTCCTTAATAACTGCTCCCAACAGTAATTACTGAAAGCTGTCATTGCTTCCTATCCAAGATCTCCCAGTTCACCTCTCAACAGAATTCAATTTCTAGCCGCTTTAACATTCCAGCACAGCGACTTTAACGGGAAACGCACTCCATTTGCAGTGAGAAGTGATTGATCTTTGTAGTACCTGCAAGTCGAAAACCACAAAGCGACATACTGCAGAAACAACGTGCTTTGACCTAAAGGTTTTTTTTTAGGGGGTGGGGAGGTGGGGGTGGTTGGTTCGGTCACACTTGTGAAAGAAAACTTTACAATTTCAACAAGCATCCAACCTGTGGGTGCATCGACTTGAGATGACACAGTTTCGCAGCCCTGTCCGAACACAGAAAGGCACTTTCAGGATGATTCATAACACAAACACACTTAGCATTCGCACAAATCCTAAATAAATCTGCTGTTAAAACACAGTTATGTCACTAAAAGCACAAATTAACAGGTGCGCAACTTCAAAAAATCCCATTTAAAGTGTGTCTACATGTATGCGTGCGCCAGCAACATCCCCTGGCAGAAGTGAAGGTGATCACTTACCTGCTTTGGCAAACCACATCCAGCCCGGACGCCCGACAGCACATTTTCTCCTCCGTGACTCGTCCTGATTTTTTTCCCCGTCCCCCCCTCCTTCTTTCTCTCTCTCGTGGCTCTAGTTTGATTCTATTTCAGTGTAGACAGAACAGCCCACTGTGACAGTGGCATGGTCTCTCGCAGTTTTGGCAGAAGGTCACATCATCTTCCGTGAGGGGAGGGTGGGACGGATGGAGAGAGGGGGGAGGAAAAGAGGAGGTGGCGTGGAGAGATGGAGGGAGAGCGGATGCCAGAGGAGAAATGAGAGGCAGGAGACGGCTGTCCACAAGTGTCCTGGTGCAGATGCGCATAGAGCTCCTCGTCCAGGACAGTCACTGGTTAGGTGGACACATGTGTCTCAGCTTTCATTGGACAGGTCCAAGTCTGTCAGCATCTCATCTGCATCCAAATGAAATTGAAAAAAAAAAAAATGTTTTGCAGATCAGTCAAATTATTATTTTATTTTTTTACAACTTCACTATTTTGTGTCCAAAAAACAGGTAAAATAGAATTTTCAATTTCCTGTTGTTCCATGTGAAAATGAACAAAAAGGAAAATGAATATTCCGTGTATTCAGTCTCTCTTCAATCCAAAAGAACAAATTGCAACCTTTCGTTTACCTTGTTAACTTGTTTCCGCCTCATTTTTCCAGTGTAGTCCACATTCCAGTAAAAGACACCATGGATTACTCCAAAAACTGGCAGTTGGAAGAGCACACAGGTGGCACAGGCCGACAGGTGGAGCTTCTTGTTTTAGCAGGCTGTTGATTGCTCGCCAACAGATATTTTAGCTTCTTATTCCCTTGGGTTTGTATTTATTTTCTTGTCTCCCGTAGTTGAAGGTGCCTCATTTCCCCTGACCCCTGATGTTTTGTGGAGTTGTTGTGCTCATCTGTGGCTGTAGAGAGCAGTTGCGGTTCTCAGATTACTGTAGTTGTAATCCCGGCTCCTTCTGCACTCCATTTCAGAGGCAGGACTTGTGAGCCGTAATCATTATGTGGTAAGGATTTATTCTAACTCTCTCTCTCTCTCTCTCTCTCTCTCTTTATAACCCTCCTCCCTCCGTTCTCCCTTCCTCTAAACCATCTTCTCTCTCTCTTTTGAAATAACTCTTAAACAGATGGCTTCCATGATTTTGAGCCATTTCAACTCTTATTCTTTGAAGTCCAGACATAATATTGGTAGCAATTTCATACTCTGAGAATGCAATACTGTCAGCAATCACTACAAATTTTACTTCATAATCTTGTTTATAACCGTATACTTCAGTGTACAGCATCTATGTTTGGGTTTTACTACCAATAGCTGCTGTAGCCCTAATAGAAGTTTCTCTCTGTGCTAAAACTCAGGAGGTGGATTTACCTCGCTGGACTCGCTTTTTATATGGTGAAAAGCAGTATTAAGCAGTTTGAGAGGCATTCGAGAAATTCTGTTTGAACTATGCAAATACATATACACACACATGCAAGCAAACATCATGCTGTACATTCCGTTCAAAAGTTTGGGGTAAGTAAAAAAGAAAATAATACTTTCATTCAGAAAGCACACATTGATTAAAAGACAATAAATGCTGTCCTTTTGAACTTTCTATTCATCAAAGAATCCTGGAAAAATAACTATCATCAGGGTTTCGGCAAAAATATTAAACAGCACAATTGTTTTCAAGAAGTTCAACTATTAGGGTGATTTACAATGGCTGCTGAAAATTCAGATTTGTCATCACAGGAATAAATGACATTTAAAAAAAAATTTAAATAGAAAACAGTTATTTGTTTAGAATAAAAGTTATTTGTAGCAATATTTCACAATATTACAGTTTTCACTGCATTTTAAACAAATTAATGCAGCCTAAAAATCATCCAGACTCCAAAGTTTCAAATAGTAGCGTTCACCCAAAAATGAAAACTCTGTTGTAATTTACTCCGCCTCATGTCATTCTAAAGTTGTATGACTCTCTTTCTTCTGTGGATCACATAAGACGATATTTTGAAGATTGTTTCAGCTGTTTTTGCCCATATTATGAAAGTCAACAGGGTCTAAGCTCCAAAAAATAAAGCAAGAATGAATCCACTCAACTGAAATATTCAAAGTCTCCTTAAGTGACACAATAACTTTGATCAGATCGAAACAGTCTTTATCAAATCCAAAAACATTGATCAATGTTTGCATATGCAGACTACATAAAATATGGTGACATAAACCATAAATGTGAATTAACATCAAACCTAACTGTTCTTGCACATCACTTGAGGTTTAGTCTAAACGGTTTGAGCAAAGAGCGCTATAACATGATATAAATGTCTGCTGTCAATGCAGTTTGAGCCAATGATGAAACTGGGGATGTGGGAGTTGAAACTTGTTATTGTTGATTGTTGTGGAAAGAAATGTGAATATAGTGATGGCTAAAAGGCCAATGCACATTGTGCGTTAACATGTCTATCAAGACCCTGTGACTTTTTTCCACTATCGGTGGAAGTATTAAAAAAACAGAGCTTTATAAGGCTACTTCTTCAGAGAAAAAAAAATACATCTACTGGACAGTAAAAAATAAAATGTACATGGTGATCCAGGTTGGAGGCCTGGGTCCTGATCTCGCTGATTTTTTTTTTTTTTTTAAATAAATTATTAGGCTACTTTCATTCAGCAAGGATGCATTAAATTGATCAAAAGTGACATACAAGTAAATACTTTTTCATTATTTGCGCAAAAATGTTAAGCACAACTGTTTTCAACACTGATAATAATAATCAACGTTTTCATATTAGAATGATTTCTAAAGGATCATGTGACACTGAAGACTGAATAATGATGCTGAAAATTCAGCTTTGTCATTACATTTGAAAGTATATGCATTTTAAAATATATTCCAATAGAAAACGGTTATTTTAAATTGTAACAATACTTCGCAATATTACTGTTTTTACTGATCAAACAAATGAAGACTTGGTGAGCATAAGATACTTCTTTCAAAAACATAAAAAGTCTTACCAACCCCAAACTTTGAATGGCAGTGTAGCCAGAGCCGGCCAAGCGACTAAGCGACCGTTGCAATTGCATAGGGCCCGTGGCCAGCAGAGGGCCCCCTAGAGTCACTGCTAGCTAGTGAAAAAAAAAAAAAATCCCAAACAAAAGTAACATAAAATAAATGAATAAAAAAGAAACGGGCCTACAGCGCTCTTTATCAGGCATCATGATAAGCACAGAGTTGTTATTTATTAATTAGTTCTTTATTATGGCAAATCAGCTGGGAGCTCCCCGCGAGGGCGCGCGCGAGTCTTGACCCTGACTGACCTATGATGTCACTCGTTGTCACTTTGGTCAGTCAGTGTCAATTAGCGAATCGACGATGTCTGACAAGAAACGCAAATATCTTTCTGGCCATGAAAAACGGCAAAAAAAGAGGCTGGAAGAAGAGAAAAAACAAGAAGATAAAGGTACGTAAGCCTGTAGGCTTAATTTTCCGATATCTGTATGGATAATCTGCACTAAAAGTCTTATATTAACATTAACGTTAGCCTAAATCGTGCTTGTATCAATTTTGCTACATTTGTTTACATGCTAATAATATGCTGCATAAAATTGGTTTAGTATTAAACCTATACCATTTACTGTGGTGTTAAAGCATTTAACAGAACAATATAAACCCAGTTTGGCTTACTCTAAAGGGCTAACATTAATTTACTCCTTATTTCCCCTTTACAGGAGCACTATTAAAGTATATATTGCCAGCTGTTGGTGAGTATAAAGGGGCTGTAAAATGATAACCTTCTGCATTTTAAAAATGAAGTCTAACTTTATGTATAATTATTTTACTTTATTTCATTGCAGCTCAATCAACCACTTCTATTCCTAGTTCATATGTAGTTTGTGCCTCTTAAACTCTGGTGTCAATTAAACATTTATCTTTGGTCAGTGAAAATCACTTTATCAGTCTTTTTATTCAGCAAGTTCATCAGTGTGGGTTCGGTCTTGCACTGCCATTCAGCTCAGTGGTATCATAATTTTCCTGTTAGACATCAAACATAGTAGATATAATATAGCTGTGTAGTATGGTATAGTTATAAGGTAGTCATTGCTTTTCTTTAGGCCTTACTTTAAACGGTCAAAGGGGCCTCCAACCAAATTTTGCTTAGGGCCCCCAAAGGTCTAGGGCCGGCTCTGAGTGTAGCCTACATATTGGTAACATAAAGGTTTGCATTTGCTTTTAAAACATCTAACTCATAATGATTGGCTTTTGTTTCAGCCTGAAATTAGCTATTTTTGCCTGTGGATAATAAAATAATAGGGCTGGGTAAAAAATATCGATTTCTTGATTTTAATCGATTCTCAATTTTTACGAACCGATATCGATTCTTAAATCCCAAGAATCGATTAGTCATCCTGTTTTCAGTTGATGAATGAATGGAACATTGTAGCGCGCATCCCATCCAATAAAGGCAATAATCTTTGTGCTTTGTTACTATTGATATGAAAGTCAATATGAAGTCTCAGATTTCAAACTACATCCATTTTCTTACGAAATTCAAAAAACATAACCGTTTTGGCGCTGTGGCGTGAGATCGCTCTGGCGCGCGCAGCTCAGCTCAAGAGAAGCAGCAGCGCCGAGCATCTTCTCTTCTGCCTTAATATTACCAGTTACAGTGTGAAATAAACAAGAATGAGCATCTGAAAGTGTGTTAAAAGATAGAGTACAACTTATCGAAATCCTTATTGTCACATGGAATCGCTCAATCAGTGTTTCAACCGTGGAAAGACGTCAGTGAAACAGCTTGTATACAATGTCATGTGACGTCACATTTACCTCAGAAAAGCAACGCTATCTCACGACCAATTCGTACGAATTTGTACGAGTGATTAAAAAGTGGCTAATTCGTATGAATTCGTACGACCTCACTCGTACGAATTTGTACGATTTGTCTAAACCCACGTGATGGGTAGGTTTAGGGGCGGGGTCAGGGGTAGGTTATTCGTACAAATTCATACGAATTGGGCAACTCGTAAAATATGTACGATTTAGCAAAAATCGTACTAATTCGTACGAGTAAGATCGTATGAATTCGTACGAATTAGCCACCTCGTAAAATTCGTACGAATTGCCGTGAGATATCCAGTGACTGGCATGAACTCGTTAGTCAGCTAGAAAATTAACTCTAGAGAGGAGCATTTTGCTAAATATATGCACCATATTACATATATTATAATGTTTTATGTTCTTCAATATTTAATGCATGTTTGAATAAATCTGGCAAGTTTTTATGACAGCCACCATTTAAATGTTTATATTTCATATAACTTTATTATTAGAAAAATAAATAAAAGTGTAATTTAAGTGTTTGTATACAAATCAGTAAATTTTTACCTTCTATAGTAGGCTAATGAAACAATTTTAATGATAGGGGAGACCGGGGACAGTTGCAACAGGGGATGGTTGCAACATGTCATTTTTCTCCAACCAGAAACAAGCTAGACTGATGCCACTCACACTGCACATGCTCAATTGGATGCCCCCCCCTTGCAGAGAAAAATCAAGGAGATTCCTGAGCTTCTCCAGGATTTATTGAAGAAAAACTGTTTTTAGAGTATGAAAGTATTTATTTTCTTGAGCTTTGTTTTTGTTAATCTGTTGTCACTGTTTTTGTGATTCAGCTCAAACTTATATGGTTTAAATGAGTGATATGTTAACTTTAAGCTAGTATGGTTAGCATGTAATAAGGTCAATTGTTTAGCTAGCACAGGAGGTTTTATCATGGCTGACAGGAACGGGTACAATGCATAAATATAAAAACAGACCACATAGCAGTATTTTTAACATTTTTTTCATGCGTTTTTACTTAAATATAATATAGTTCATCAAGTTGGAGCAAGGACAGGAGGTTTATGTTTATGTGTGTGTGTGCATGTGTGCCGATGTCTGTGACCATGCGTAACATTGTTAAAATGAAAAATTATAATATAAAATATAGTTTCAAAAAAAATGTTGTACATGACAATAGGCTAAATAAAAGTCAATTGCCTCACAAATTGTTCCATTCTTCCTATGTCACTAAAAGCCTACTGTATTTTATATCAATTTGAATATTGGACATTGCACATAAGGCCTACTCATCTAGACAAATCTATAATTGTCATCTAATCAAAGCTGATGAATAAAGAACACTGTAATATTATTATAAATTACATTTTTGGTAATAATCATTTTGCTAACACTGACATATATTGTAATATATTGTATTTGTAACATGTTGCAACCATCCCCAAACAATGTTGCAACTGTCCCCAGGGCCCGGGGTCAGTTGCAACATCTGACTCCTTACATTCAAATGCAAATTGTGAAAAATGTAAATTCTGTAATTATCTTTAAATGGTTTAGACTATTAACATACAGATGTAAGTTTATTGTATAAACAATTGGTTTGTTTAATCCAAACCGTCTCTGAGTAACAGAGCCAAATGCAAAAAGTGTTGCAACTGTCCCCGGTCTCCCCTACAACTGACTCCCGTTTATAGCATCGGTTAAGAGATTTGTTTTCCTTGAGAAAATTTGCCATGTATTGTACCTGATATCCAAAATAATCAATATTGAATCGAATCGAATTGCAAGCTTGTGAATCGAAATCGAATCGGATTGTGAAATTTGTGTCAATACCCAGCCCTATAAAATAGTAATAGTAAAATAAAAGAGTGAATAACCTCTCAGTAAAGCCCTAACAAGTCCTAGAACATCTTAGAAACTATAGCAACGCCTTAGAAACCACCAAGCGCTTTTTTTAACGGCTAAAACTTTTACATTGTCTTCAAACAAGAAGAAAAGTTTTCTTTGTATAATTATTTTATATAGAGAGAGAGAGCATAATTGCCTGGAGCAATCCTTTAGCAGTAGCTGCGGTCATAGTCAGCGCTGATTGTGGCCGTTAGCACGTCAGCATTAGCCGTTGGCGAGGAGTTCAATATTAGCTCAAAAACGTTTGCGGAGCAACGGCAGAAGGGACACAGGAAGACTCGCAGGTGGCCGCAGGGCGGAGGAGGACACACATGTCAGGATGAGAGAAAGTGAGATAGGCATAGATGGGCATATGTTCTCTCTCCAAGACTTGGCCGCAGCGTTTCACACACTACGCCGTGCGAGCAACAGGAGAGAGATATAAAAGAGGTAGACGAGTAGAACGGCAGCGCTGGCACGTGTGTTCCAAATCCTGACACGTAAAGAACGCGTTCTTCCTCGTCATGTGGAATAGTTGGTATTATTAGTCATGGTCTTGACGGAAAACGGTAAAAAAGGAGGGAAAAGGGGCAACTTGGCACAGGCCAGATCTCAGGGGAGACGTCCAAATATAGCCAGACAGACGTCTCAGAGTATTGAACAGCAGCTCAGCTTACGTCCTCAAACCTGCTCCAAATGCCATCTCGCTCTTTATTCTGAAATGTTTTCTCTCGTCATAGAAGAAAGCTCAAGATTAAAGTTACATTTATGAAAACAGCTGTGGTTTGCCAGAACTTTACCAATAGCCTACAGTAGCAAACATTTTTGGTTAAAACTAAAAAATAAAATAAAAAAAAATTTCATTAACTTGTATAGGCCTATGCCAACCTACTGAAGTTCTAAAATCTGTTTTGTTCCTTTATATACTGACAAGTTCAACCACCAAAACACACAGGGGGTAATAAGTAGGCTACTAAGTTCATCACAAATAGCTTTTCAACAAGCTGAGGTAAATACTGATAAATAAAAGGTGCACACAGTGTACAAAATGCACATAAATACAAAGCACTATTATGGTAACACACAACACTAAAATAACTTGTAGGCTAATTCTGACTTTATTTCTTGCAATTCTAAGAAAAAAAAAAGTTATAAACTCGAAACTGCGAGAATTCAAGTCAGAATTATTGTGAGTTATAAACTCGGAATTGCGAGAAAAGTCATAATTCAGAGTTTATACCTCGTAATTCTGACTATTTCTCACAATTTAGTTTGCGAGTTTATTTCTATGGCACATTTCATACACAGTGGTAATTCAAAGTGCTTTACATAAAAAGGGTTTAAAAAAGAGTCATAAAATAATCACCAACAACAAGTGCACATTGATTTCAAATGTATTAAATCTGTTATAAAAAAGAATGAGTTCTGCTCAGAATCCTGGGCTGCAACTGTCTTATGGTCTTTTTGTGAAGGCCAGTGAGGAGTCGAGTACAATAGTCCACCCTGCTGGTGATGAAAGCATGAACAAGTTTATCTAAGTCTTGACTTGAAACAAAATATCTAATTCTTGCAATATTTTTTAGATAAGATGCTGATTTAGTTATTGCTTTGACATGACTACTGAAACTAAGGTCCATCTCCAAAATCACACCAAGATTCCTGACTTTATTTAAAAGTATGCTTAATGTATGCATTCACCTTGAGAATTTCATCTTTATTTCCATATGCAATGACTTCAGTTTTGTCTTTGTTTAACTGAAGAAAGTTTAGGCACATCTAACTGTTAACTTAATTTATGCATTGGCACAGGGAGTCAATGGGGCTGTAGTCGTTAGGTGATAGGGCATAGCTGTGGTAAGCAATTTGGTTATTTTTCATTATTTGGGTCAGTGGGACCATATACAAGTTAAACAGGAGTGGTGCAAGAATTGAGCCTTGTGGGACTCCGCATGTCAAGGACGTTCACTTAGACTTATGGTCACCTATGTTCACAATAACTCCTCCCTTATTATGACCTGAACCATTTGAGGACTAAGGACTATCCCAGGAGAACCTGGTTTATTCTTGCTATTCGGTATATATCTCGCAATTCTGACTTTATTTCTCACCATTCAGTTTAAACTCGCAATTCTGACTTTATTTCTTGCTATTCTGTTTATATATTGCAATTCTGAATTTATTTGTCGCTATTCGGTTTATATCTCACAATTCTGACTTTATTTCTTGCTATTCTGTTTATAACTCACAATTCTGACTTTATTTCGTGCTATTCTGTTTATATCTCGCAATTCTGACTTTATTTCTCGCTATTCTGTTTATATCTCGCAATTCTGACTTTATTTCTCGCTATTCTGTTTATAACTCACAATTCTGACTTTATTTCGTGCTATTTTGTTTATATCTCGCAATTCTGACTTTATTTCTCACCATTCAGTTTAAACTCGCAATTCTGACTTTATTTCTTGCTATTCTGTTTATATATTGCAATTCTGACTTTATTTCTCGCTATTCGGTTTATATCTCGCAATTCTGACTTTATTTCTCGCTATTCTGTTTATAACTCACAATTCTGACTTTATTTCGTGCTATTCAGTATATATCTCGCAATTCTGACTTTATTTCTCACCATTCAGTTTAAACTCGCAATTCTGACTTTATTTCTTGCTATTCTGTTTATATATTGCAATTCTGACTTTATTTCTCGCTATTCGGTTTATATCTCGCAATTCTGACTTTATTTCTCGCTATTCTGTTTATAACTCACAATTCTGACTTTATTTCGTGCTATTCTGTTTATATCTCGCAATTCTGACATTATTTCTCGCTATTCTGTTTATATCTCGCAATTCTGACTTTATTTCTCGCTATTCTGTTTATAACTCAAAATTCTGACTTTATTTCTCGCTATTCAGTTTATATCTCGCAATTCTGACTTTATTTCTCGCTATTCTGTTTATAACTCACAATTCTGACTTTATTTCGTGCTATTCTGTTTATATCTCGCAATTCTGACTTTATTTCTCGCTATTCTGTTTATATCTCGCAATTCTGACTTTATTTCTCGCTATTCAGTTTATATCTCGCAATTCTGACTTTATTTCTCGCTATTATCTCACATCTCATATCTCACAATTCTGAAATTTTTCTTGCAATTCCAAGTTTATAAGAATCGTAACATAAACACAGAATTGCGAGAAAAATGTCACAAAAACCCAGAGGAAACGGAATCCTGAGTTATCTTGCTTCACGTTTCACACAGCTAATTTACACGGGTTAACAATGAATCCATTGATTGACGAACACAGCCCTCGACCTGTTTATACAAAGACTCTAATTTGTGGATTTTCGTCCACATTGTGGATTCTCATTTTATATATTGTATATTTGTATATCGACCGTACTATTACGTTTTTTTTCCTGAATGTTTTTTTCCTTTTCGCACAAAAAGTAAGAATGCTTCACAAGGGTGAAACGTTCCTCTACCTGGGGTTAAAATAAGGTTTAGAACGATGATAAGGGCAGTGTGAAAAGCCCTAAGTGTGTTTTGTCACATCAGTTCAGTTTGAAAACACCCCCACTGCATCTGCAATAATTTTGCCGCTTAAACAGACATGTTAGCACATGACAACAAAACAGATTAAAAAAAAAGACTGAATAAAAATGACCAGTGATAATTTAGGAACATTTAGAAAGAAAAGCATTTGCTCTCTAACTTCCAAAACAGTGATAATTAAAGACACTTTTGGTCAAGAAGCTGTCATGATGTACTGATCAGACTGTTGTCACTTCAAGCTTAGCATCTACTAACTGCAGCTGTTGTGAGAGGGCCTGTTGGTCAGTGACATTTCTCCGGTCCAAAAACTAATCCAGTCCTAAGCAATCGAAAACAGTTTTGTCATTAAGCATCTGTTCAAACAGCTGTAGCCAAGTTCTGAAAGTTGTTTGATATTGGCAAAACAAATACAATTCAATTGGGTCTAAAATTAAGGGTCTAAAATAAGGTTGTTGTTTGTTTGTTTTTTGCAGCAATGCCATAGATGAACCATTTTTGGATTATAAAAGAACCTTTGAGAGTTTCATTTTTTCTTAGTTTGAAAAACATAATCTAAAGAAAAATGTTCCACTATAAAAAAAAAATTCCAGTTTTAGGGATGTTAAAGGGTCTTCATAAAACCACGAATGTGAAAACCATGAATGCGTTATTATATTAAACCATGAATGCGAAAAGAAACGTTATTTTGAAAAGTGTAAAATTAAAGTGAATACACCAGGTTTGATAAACTACCAGCTTTCTGCGTTGTCTAATGTATAATTATAATGTCTCTATTGTCCTGTGATGTGTGTGCCAGCATTACTGGAAACCCCCCCCCCCTCCCCCCCCCCCCACACACACCTTTCTTCCTACACATTTTGTATTACTTTAACCACAAGCAATGTTATACTGCCCCCTATTGATGGTCAAACATGGAACCTCCCCTAAATAGTTGCCTGTGCTATGCCTGTGTATGGAAATGGGGAAAAATTTGACCGCAAAAGTTCCCTTGGCCTTTGGAATTAAAATAGCGCCCCATCATCACGTATCCTTCACCATACCTAGAGATTGGCATGGTGCAATTTCAGTTGGCCTGGTGCAATTTCAGTTGGCCTAATAGCTGGTTTGATTTGCATTGAGAGATGATCTTATGGAAAGTGTCCCATGCCAATCTCTAGGTATGGTGAAGGGTGTGTGATGATGTGGGGATATTTTAATTCCAAAGGCCAAGGGAACTTTATCAGGATGCATAGTATCCTGGATCCATGAAATAACTGGCCTTTAAAAATAAAAATCTTCCTGCCTCTATGGGAATTTATTTTTATATATATGTATGTATATATATATACACACACACACACACACACACACACACACACACACACACATATATATATATATATATATATATATACATACACATATATATGTGTGTGTGTGGGTGTGTAATGTTTTTGAAAGTAGTCTCTTAATCTTACCAAGGCTGCATTTATTTGATCAAAAATACAGTAAAAACAGTAATACTGTGAAATATTATTACATTTTAAATTATCTGGTTTCTGTTGTAATATATTTTAAAATGTAATTTATTCCTGTGATGTTAAAGCTGAATTTTCAGCATCACTACTCCAGTCTCCTGTGTCACATGATCCTTTAGAAATCATTCTAATATGATGATTTGATGCTTAAGAATCTTTTCTTATTATTATCATTGTCAAACACACTTGTGCTGCTTAATATTTTTGTGGAAACTGTGTTTTTTTTTTCAGGATTCTTTGATGAATAGAAAATTCAAAAGAATAGCATTTATAAATATATATTTTTAGTAATATTTATTAATTTCATAAATGTCTTTACTGTCTTTTTTTATATCAATTTAATGTGCCTTTGCTAAATAAAAGTATTAATTTCTTTTTTAAATCTTACTTACCCCAAGATTTTGAATGGCAGGATATCATGATTTTAAAAAAAAAGTATTATATATTATATATAAAGAAATATACATTTATAATTTATAAATAAATGATAAAATTATATATATAAAAGAGAAATTATGAATGATTTCTGAAGAATCATGTGACACTGGAACTGAAAATTCAGTTGTTTCTTTATACCACCAAGAGTTTCTGGCTTTGCCTTTCTTTTTTCTCGATATTGATGATGCTGCTTTTCTCAGAAATGTCTGAAGCACATAATGTGACAGTCTGACAGGAATGTACCTTGGCAAGTAAATGCATGAACCCCCCCTCATTACCACATGTGATGTTTCTTTGTCACGTTTGCGTTTTTTTTTTTTTGGACAGGATATCACACTTAGAAACTGCAGTGAAGTTGTTAGCAAGACATCTACAACAACGTAGATGTGAAACTGCAGGTTTTAAGAGTACTTGAGGAAAAAAAACTACAACTTGATATAACTACATATTTGAAACAATTCACAATTTTAGAAATTATTAATTTATTCATATTTTAAATTAAAAACATCTGGATTCAATTTGATAACGGCAAAGGCACATCCATTCTCATGGTTCAGATTACTCAAAACACTGCCACACTTTTTTGTGTTTGGTTTTTTTTTTAAGCAAGAAATGGAAACAACTTCAAAAAAGTGAAAAGGGAAATTCATTTTGTTATGGCTGTCATACAGAGAAGATCTACAGAGCTTGTGATATGTTTCCTGTGGTTCTATCAAGAGAATCAGAGAGAAAGAAAAGCATTATATGCTGGTTTGAGATCAGTCAGCATCTTGTGTGCTGCTCAATACTCCCATCAGATATACAGCAGCAATAATAATTGTTTACATGTTGAATGATATGGGATATAGTTTTAATGTAATTTAGGTCTCTCGAATTGATCAATAAATAATCATTAATGCCACAACACAAGAAAAGAAACAAATGAGTCTTGAGAAGGACAGGGCAGAAAGATCTTTTCGCTCTCTACTTTTACATTTCCTAGCTATATGGGCAGTGGTGTCAAGTTTGTTTGAAGGATTCTAGTAAAATATCTTGACCCAAATCTCAAATACACAGCAAACCATCAAATATGCACTAAACAGTGTTAAACAATGCTGTACACACTAAGATTGTCACCATGTGACCATATTAAAAAAAGAAAAAGGGCAGAAACATCTAATGTCTTGTACCAAGCTCAAGAGGAAAAAGTGCAACAAAAAAGGGCCAAAAATGATTTTTAAATAAATAAATTAACAAGGGGGGAAAAAGAAGAGAGGAAAGACATACTGGGGAAAAAAAAACTTCCTCTCGTTTCTGGCAAACTGCTGTCATTTGCAGAGGTATGTATACTAGCCCTAGAATTTTTTTTATTTTTATTTTTTTACAGAACCCAGCTGAATCACGTACACAGAGTAGACTCATGGGAAATCGAGTTTTTAAAGAGCCGGGCTATAATATGCTTTAAACATTTAATGACATGGCAGTCACTGAAGGCATCAAGAACTAAAAAATGGTACCACTGACCAAGACAACTATCAACACTTCTTGAAATCCACGAACGGTCATTCGCACATGCACAAAAACACACGCATTCGCGCTAGCCATTAGCCAATAAAACGATAAGGTCCCGGGTCACTCACCATCACACAAACAACACACGGATAGGCATAAAGTATACATCAACACACAACACACACACTTACAGTCCATCGTTTCTCCCTACACAACCCTTATAGGTTCAAACAGCTTGACTGACAGTTTCATTCAAGGTTTCAGTAGCCAATCAGAGTTCAGTCTGTCATGAACGACTCTTAGGATCCAGTTGCAGCAGTTTTCATTTGTGTTCTTGCGTCTTAACAGCTGTAGACACAGAATCAGGTTTAGATTCGAGGGCTATTCTTAGTGAGCGACACACCCGGTCTAAGATCTCGATATGATACGTTTATCGATGATCGCGTTGATGTTATGAGCGTGTGTGTCTTGATGTTATGAGCGTGTGTGTCTCTGCGTTTCAGTGAATGCTTGTGTATATGTGCATTTGAGACATCGACAGGCATGGAAATGTACATACGAACATCTGAAATGTTGTGTAAATATGTAAGCTGCAGCATTTATGTTTTTTAGATGCATGTGTTGGTTTAAGTGCACAAATGAGGGGTGATTATCATGTGGAGTGTGTGCTTGTAGGGCATGTGTGTGTGTATGTGTGTGTGTGTGTGTGTTTAAGTTCTCAGTTATCCATGCTTCCTGTGGTGAACAGCACCCTCTGGTCGGTTCGAGCCAGCTTGGCGGGCGGTTCCAGAGATTCGTCCCCGATAGCGCCCATATCAGCCTGCAGAGACAACTCCTGACACTCATCCTCACTGTCTTCTTCCTCCTCCTCTTCCTCTTCTGAGACACACAGACACACAGAGAATGTCAATTATAAAAATACATGTATTTTATTCAGTACTAAAAATGATTCATAATCCATGTCATTTTTTAAATAATTTTAAAAGTACAATAAAACTTTATTATGAATTACTGAAAATAAGAACTACTTATTATTACTGCCTATTATTATAAATACCTATACATTTTTATTATTACAAATTCTGTGTATTTTTCTTTTATATATATTTTCAAAACACCTAAAATAGTTCAAAAATATCTGATTTGTTATCAATTAATTTTCATTACATTAAATAATACTGAATTAATTTTAAATACACATACATTTTTATTATTTTAATATAAATTCAATGTATTTTTTCTAAGTTTATTTTTAAAACTTTTTTTCAAAAATCGATTATACATCTGATATTTTAAAACTTAAATTACATTAATTATAAATCACTAAATAATAATGAATATAAATACATATAAAAGGGCACAATGTGTAAGATTTTTTTAAATTAAAATATCCAAAATGAGGGTTTTTTTTCCACTTGTGTACTTAAATTATCCCAAATGTTTCCAACATTTTAAATCCAATGAAATCCGTTATTTTAACCCGCGTCATTCAGTCGCCTGTCAATGACGCCATATCCGCTTTACCCCCGGTTTCCGGTTATACTTCCGTAGAAACCATGGAAACACGAAAGACGCTTTAACATATTGTGTGTTTTATTAGACAGGTGAGCAACTGTTTGGATACTTTTATTGACAGAAAACTGATCATTGTTAAATAGCTCAACACAGTTAAGTTGATGATACACGTGGCAACTTTTGAGCAATGAGCGATGTTGCTTGGGCACTTTCCCATTGAGAATGGGCAACAAATTCCTATTTGAATAATTTAGCTCGGTTGTGGTCCCTGTGTCTCACCTGGTTGCCCGTTGACATCAACATTGCCCAGCAACAAGTTGCCCCGTGTATCATTCATCACCTTAAGTCTTATTGTTTGAATCTCTTGTTTTCTTGATTTACCATGCCTCAGAGATAATGCTATCTTTTCATGTGACTAACATAACATTTAATCGTAAAATATGCATAAACAACAAAATGAAAGGAGCATCAGTTGCCGACTGCAGCATTTAAGCCAGAGTTTCCGCTAGAAAAAAATGGTGCCGGTGTGGTGCCGAATTCTGACCCCCGCCAAATTATTACCCCCCTAGTATGGTAGGTTTAGGATTAGTTGTGGGGGAGGGGTTAGGATTAGGGGTGGGGTTAGGATTAGGCAATCAGATACTGAATTCAACGAGGGGGTAATAATTTGGCAGGGAGTCGACACCGGTCAAAGTGACCGGCAGAGGTTTCTTTTTACGAATATTTTGATGATATGCCGGTCAAATATCGCCTCTTAATTAGTCAAGTTGAGGAAAACTGGAGGCAGGCTATGTAACTTAAAAAATGACATAATCAGGACGTATAGAATGCAACATGTTTGCAGTGGCGGCTGGTGATAATTATTTTTGGGGGGACGGGGCGAAAATAAATTTCAGATAGCTGTTTGAGGTCTCTTACCCCCGTTATTGTCCACAAAACTTCAGTGCAGACATGTTTCTTATGACAAACGCGAGTTAAGCTCCGGGTGAAGCTCGTCCTGTCACTGGCTGCTGCCGGATTTGTAAATCGGGTTGGTCCGGTCCGAGATCCTTTATCCTTTTTGACGGGTTAAATTTGGTTTAACTGCTGCCATTATCTCTACGAAAGTGATCAGCCTAGCAAGGTTTTGTCAAAGTCACCTGCGCACTCGCAGTAGTGGCCCAAGAGCGTAAAGTTGAATGACAGGTGACGAGAACCAATCAGATTGGATAAAATAACATGTCAAATTCTGATTCGCCAGGGACGCAGCGACCAGGGACGAGCCGCCACTAGCCTAACTTTCAAATAGACGGAAAAAAACATGACCGTCCGGTGGTGGTAGGGCTCTGGCTCTGGACATCCGAGGCTTCAGGCGGTCCTGATTCACCATCGTGCATCGCGTCTGGCCTCTGAAAAAAGCTTTTAAGGCTAGTCTGCCTGGGCCTGGCCATATTTGAAACGTCTCACTCAATCGTTCGTTGTTTATATAGGTCTATATTACAGCCGTTTTAGGCGTGCGCTTTATTTGAAATGCAGCATGCGATGTTGTTTCATAACTTTCAAACGCTAGAGCCTGTTCTTTTATAACATAGCAAGAGATCGGTGTATTTTTGCTTTATACATTTTAGGCTTATTCTCAAATTCAGATTGTGTGAGGGGGGCGAATTATTATTCAATTTTAATCAGACAATTTTGACCGGAGAGATTTTAATTTTGTCTGACATTTCATTTTTCTCCCGGCCAATGTCCGGTAATTACCAGACAACGGAAACCCTGATTTAAGCATAATAAAAACAGCATTTTAATACATTAGCCCATCGGATTGCTTTCCATCATCTGTGGAGGGGAAGACGACAACTCCCATGATTCCAAGCTCATTCAAGCCGCTAAGCTACGCCTTTGTCATTGTTTTTAATAAGAGGCCTTTAGCGGCGAAACTTACATACTGTGACTTTAAAAATACACAAAATGGTGAGTGGTGCACACTTCCTCAAGCCACTGCCATGATGCAAGGGTTTTTTAGTTGGTTGCTAGGGTGTTGCTATTTGGCTGCTAAGGTGTTCTGAATGTTTTAGTGCATTGCTATGTGGTTACTAGAGTCCTTTGGGAAGCTTTTTTCACTAAATCCGAATTTTGTAAGTCTGTGATTGACATTATATCAAGCTTTGGCATAGCAAATCTATCCATGTGCTTGTTTGTTATTTAGAAGATATAAGTGTTTGGTTTTTGTGCGTAAAACTAACCTTTATCAGGATCGAGTGGGTTCAGACTTCGGCCAAGACTTGCAAACTAATAGAGCAAAAGAGAGAATTAGGACATTTAAAACACTCTTTTCAATTCAGACTCAGTCATTCACAGTTCCCTTATATAGTCTTATATCCTATTATGAGTAGCATGACGCAATTTTGTTTTGTATTACTCATTGAAATGAGAAATGTGTCTGCGATTAACGATTTTTGTTTTTTGAGTGCGTGTGTGTTTGTACCTCTCCCATGACTGCAATGGGAGTTTCACCCTTGGCCTGGGCAACTCTGTGCTCAATCAGATAGTACATGTACTCATCATAGAGCAGACGGATTAGGTGAAATGAGCCGAAGCTCGCAGCACTGCGGAGAGTCAGGTCTCTGATCACCATCGAGCTAAAGAGAGAACAAAGAAAGGATACAGGAAGTGTGAGAAAGAAGAGAGATGTTGGGTGGGGAAGACTCATAAGATGAGTAAGAGGGAAACATACTTGAAATTACAGTTAGTGGCTACAAAAGTCAGAGCAAAACTAGCACGCAATGTGAAAACTGTTTCAAACAGCAAAATTGTGTTGCCTTTGAGAATTTATTGTTTTTAAAAAAAATCTAAGGGAGCGTTGCATACGTGTGTCATGGATACAGTAGTCCCACAACGAATTGCAACAAACTCTGAGAATATTTTCAAGAACTTTTTCAAGAAGACTAACAGAGTTTGAGGAAATTATATATAGATACATTTTATTAAAAATATAGGCATATTTTATTAAAAACAACAAAATATTGCTTAAGAAATATTGATAAAGAAAAATACACTATCTTTCTCAATAGTTCATTTAATTTTTTTGATTATATATATATATATTAAAAATTATATAATATATATATATATATATATATATATATATATATACTGTAATTTTTAAATAACTTTATATTTATATTATACTTATAAAGTGTATTAGTAACTAATAAATGAGTTAAAATTAAGTGTTTTATTATAAATTAAATGTATTTTTTATTTTTTTGCTTTAATTTGAATTAGTTATATCATTATATACTTATGGAGCCCTGCACATGACATGCGGACAAAAATATACATATTGTGGCCACAAAATAAGAATTTGTTCCCACTTGTTCCCATTTGTTCATAGCCACACTGTACTAATTTCTTTCCTTCAATTTGATTAAACTAAAACAAGGGAATGAATTAATGTAGCCACGGTTTAGTAAAACGAGGGAACAAATTATTATATTGTGCGCAGACTGCAACAAATGCTGTTGTTTTGAGCTTTCTATTCGTCAAAGAATCCTGAAATAAATGTATCACAGTTTCCACAACAGTGATAATAATAAGAAAGCGAATCATAATATTAGAATGATTTCTGAAGGATCATGTGACACTGAAGACGAACAATGATGCGGGAAATTCAGCTTTAAGAATTCAGTTGTGATTTACACCAAAATTCAAAATCTTTTGTAATTTTCATTTTACACATGGAGGAAAAAATGTAGCCTTGCCATCACAGGAATCCATTTCATTTTAAAATATATTCAAATAGAAACCAGTTCTCAGTAGGTTTTGTAACAGAATTGATGTGTCATGTGTCACATGTTCTTGTCCACCGCAGAGAACAAATCCCTTGTGATGAGCACAATGTTAGTACAACATTCAGGAGCTCACCTGTAAAAACTCCACTTCAGCAGGAAGAGTTTAGCTGCTTTTGGAAAGGCAGAGCTGGACTGGTACGGCTTTAAGACCTGCGAGACCACACCATCCAGCCAGGCTGCCCACTGCTCCAGAGAGTTCTGTTGCTGAAGGGTCAGTTTAAAATCCTGCTCCAGCCGCTGCACCACCCGATCCTCACACCGGCACACCCAAGAGGCCTGTTCCTACAGGAGAAAGCACATGGGGATTCAAAAACCCAGACTAAATGAAATCTATTAATGATCCTTCAGAATTCATTCTGATATGCCGATTCACTGCTCAAGAAGCATTTATTATTATTATCAATGTTGAAAACAGTTTTTGAGGAAACCATGAAGTATATTAAAAAAGAATAAAAATAAATAAAAATCTATTCAGCCAGGGCACATTACATTTATTAGAAGTGACAGTAAAGACATTTATAATGTTACAAAAAAAATCTATTTCAAATAAATGCAGTTCTTTTAGCTTCTTATTTATCAAAGAATCCAGGGGAAAATGTATCAGGGTTTCCACAAACATATTAAGCAGCAAAAATAGTTGTTTTTTTTTACAGTGATTTTAAGAATCATTTGTCTTTCTGTATATTTTTTTTTAATCTATCTATCTATCTATCTATCTATCTTTTTATATATTTTTTCTATCTATCTATCTATCTATCTATCTATCTATCATTCTAAAGCAAATTTTGGTGCTTGCTCACGTCGCCAACATATTCCTCTCTAAATTAGTCAGCATTTCCCTTTTTAGTATGGCCTAGCGGTTAAAGCTATGACCAAAATGTTACCAAAAATGTTTTTCAGTACACAAAGGTTGATCCACAAACGATCACCATTGTGCTCGAGTATCAAGGGGTCACTTATTAATATGTGTACTGCAAATCCTCAGCTAAATGACGGTTGACATACTCAGCAAAACCACTATTTAAAATCACTTTCAAGGAAACAAACTGTATGTTATGATAAACACTCAGTTGAGTTTCCGTTTCCCTGATAGCTAGACAGACCACAAACACCCACATGCCTACAAAAAGAGAGTTAATCTCAGATGGTGACAGATGAAAGCTCTAGTGTCCAGTTTCAAATCTAACTGGGATGTGAGGGGGTTTGTTTTGTCACACACACCTGCACATTGGCAAAGTCCACTCTGTTGAGGTCACTGAGCATCTGGTTGATCTGCGCTGTGTTTTGCAGGACGGCACGAGCTGCTTGGGCCAGGTGATTTAGAGAAGTGTATCTGCGCAGAGTCTGAGCGAAAGCACTTGCAGACGTCACCTAAAAACAAAGGCCAAATGAAATTCATTAGGGAAAGTTTTTAAGTCTTTAAACACTTTCAATTTTAGTAAACCTCCCTAGTTTAAAATTGCATGCATGACTACTATGTGTCACAAGCACACTGTTTTAGGTTCCTGTTAGACCAAGCGCACTAACTATTATTAGTCATTCATAAAAACAGATGTTTTATGGTATTGTGCTGTACCACTGTACTACTGTACACTGTAAACTGAATAAGTTGGCAAAACTAAAAAAATGTAAATCAGTTGGCTCAAAATATTTAAGTTAACAAATTCAAAGTTTAAGTAAGCAGAACAGATTTTTATTTTGTACTCATCCATTTACTTCTTAACTAAGTTCTTAAATTGAAATGTTTGAGTACACTAATCCATACATTTAACTTAAAATTTTCATGTAATCTCAATGTGAAATATATTGGGGGTTTTTTCCAGTTATATCTGTAAACAAAGCAGCGCTGGGCCTATAAACACTATTTTGTTAGGTGTTATTTGTTGTAACTTTGATTAACCAATTTTTATGTAGCTTCTTGATACTGAGCCAAGCATCGAGGAATTTGAACTCCCCTGACACTGAGGTAGTTAAATAGCTCCATGCTAACAGGCATACATTATGCAGGGCTGCTGCACGTGATCACGATCCATACATTTTTCAGGGTTTTCCCGCTTTCCCTTCAATCAGTAGCACTGTTTCATTCTGGCAGTGCATAAAGGCTCATTTTTGTAATATCACCATGCTACTCTAACAAAATTTAGTTCAAGTTTAATTCAAGCACTTTCAAGGATCTATGTTTGTTTTCACATACTTTCAAGAAGCGTGGGTACCCTTTCAATAAGATGTACAGTACCGCTCAAACATTTAGGGTTTTTAGATTTTCTCTTTTTTTATTTCACTGACCTTGACACGAACCATCTCTTCAGGAATGTTCATCATGGCATTAGTCAACCAGCTCTCAAGACTCTTGGCAAAGTTTCGGATGGCTTGTGTTAAGGCACCTGGAGAAATAGAATTAGAATTAATTTCTGCAAAATATATGATGTTGTCTGGCAGTGGACGCCCATAATTGCTACCCAACAGCACTGATGTTGACGCACAAGTTGGCAAGATTGAAGGTGAATTTGAGTGAAAAGAGGCCCCTGTTGGCAAAATGTGACTCACTTGATAGATCACAACCGGCTCTTGCACATACTGCTGCATATTAAAATGCAAATCTGTAGTGAGAGTACATTGGTCAACTCACTGGGAATAGGTCTCAGAACGTCTGGGATGAGCATCTCCACCAGGCCCTGGTACAGTGTGTTGTCGCAGTCACGACTCCAGCGAAGCACTGGATCATATTTACAGAGCTGCACCAAACATGACTTGGGCAGCCTCTTCTCCGACTCATCATGTCTAATAAAACAACCAAAGAAAAACGGATAATGTTTAGTGTCTAATTATTCATTAACTCTATGAAGCCTACTTTACCATATTTGATTCAAGAATTTCTAAGACCATGTCTAAACCAGACGCAAGCGGCGCAACACAACACACCAACAGAAATAGAACCCATTAGGCCCTGTGTCCACTAAAGCATTTTTAGCCAGTTGAAAACGCTAGGTGCTCTGCTGAAAATGCCTAGCTGCGGGCGCATGAGAGCGTTTTGGCAGCGCAGCATTTTTTTTAGCTGAGACGCTTTGCTTGCTATGATACAGAATATCTGCGCAAGTGTTAATAGTATCTCATTTCACAGATTTTTGTTTCTTTGTTGTTTCTATATAAAAATGTTGATACATTGTAAAGTATTTACTCTGGCTTTTGCTCTGGCTCTTTGTCATCTGTTGACGTTGTACAAGCAGAATGTGACGGTTGTTCGGTGTGGTATTGTACCGCCCCTCATGGGTAAAAAGTGACTATTCAGCGCTTCAGCATGAAAAAGACACTCAGCTATGGAAGCTAGTTTACGCCACAGAATAAAATAAATATTATTATTTAAAATATAATTGCGACTTTTTATCTCACAATTGCGAGTTTACATCTTGCAAATCTGACTTTATTTCTTTTTTTTATTCTGTGGCGGAAACAAGCTCCGCGAGTTATAAAGTCCAATGCTAAGGAAAAAAATATGGACTTTTTTCCTCAGAATTGCCAGTTTATATCTCACAATTCTGACTTTATATCTCATAATTGCGTGTTATAGTCAGAATTGCGAGATATAAACATACAATTCATGCAATTTTTTCTTGCAATTGCTAGTTTATATCTCACAATTCTGACTTTATAACATGCAATTGTGACTTTATATCACGCAATTCTGAGATAAAAAGTGAGATGTAAACTCGCAATTGTGAGAAAAAGTCAGAATTGTGAGATGAAAAGTTGCAATTACCTTTTTTATTTTTTATTCTATGGCAGAAACAAGCTTCCATACTCAACACCTCGTTTCACTCCTGGCGTTTTAAAAACACAGCGCTCCCATTGAAATCAATCGGAAAATTACGCCAGCCGGGTGAAAAAATGCTTTGGTGGACAAAGGGCCTTAAAATCAGAGATGCTGTCTACACTAGATGCGGCGTTACGCGGCGACACGACAAATTCCCAACAGTAAACTGATGCCCCATTCTATTTTTGACGTACTTCAAGCGCTCACGCTACTTCTGACATGAAGAACAAAGGGATTTGCACTGGTCGTTTTGTCGCATCCTGTGTAGACCGCCTCAAGCTGTTGCGACAACTGTCGCGTCCCGGTGTAGACACGGAGTAAGGCCTCAACCACCCAAGAACCAACTTAATAAATTCCTTCTGAACGCATGTAACAGTGAGAACCTTGACATGTAGTGTTGGTCTAAAGGAGTTTGTTGTACTGAGAAGTAAACTTACACAGCTAGTGTTGCTGAGTCTCCTGCCTGACTTTCACTGAACCTCCAAAATGTTTTCCAAAGAGTCTCCACCAAAGGGAACTGAAGGTTGACCATTACATCAAGAATGGCCTTAAGAAACACACAACATCAGATAAAAACAGCTTATTTAGCTGTTTTAGACAAAAAGATATTTAGCTCATAAACAGATATTCATTGCAATGCTGACAAACAGAAGAAGAGACAAGACTCACTTCGCAGTGTTCTCTGTAGAGCAGCTGAAAGCTCTTGAGATGTTCCAGCTCAATGCCCTCTGGTAAAGCTTTACCCTGCAGGTCAACATCAGGGAATTCGGGGAGAGCTCTGGACGCATCTAAATATCACGGATTACAGCAACCATATAATGACTTGTTATTAATATCCACTTGACTGATAGTGTTCAATTTATTTTAGTGAATCGGTTTGTTTAAACAGCTAGTTTCAAATAACTAAAAAGAAAGCTCAAGTAAAATGTAGTTAAATACTAACGTTTGTCTCTGTGTTTTTGTTAAGTTGTCAGATGTTTCATTGTTTATATGTTCAAATCAGATTGAATTGTTTAAAAAGAATCAGTTCATGAGAACGATTCACTCACAAACCATTTAAATTGATATTCCTACTTGATATATCCAACTCATGTCCATAAAGGCATTACATTGACCAACGCTGCCACAATGACGTATATAAAATCTAATGTTATCATTAGCTTTGTAGTTGTTTGACTATCAACAAAGTATAAATTATGATGGATAAATTATGTCATTTGATCTTATAATTTGTTTGGCAAACAAATGATTAACAAAAAGAGAAGATTATTTAACATGCTGTGCACACCAAGCAAATATTTTTCATTGTATAATTTTTTTTTAAAGTTTTAACTCAAACTGAGAGACTTTTTATTACTTAAGTTTCGAAAATAGCGTTAGAATACTGACGCTGATATTGACCGTTATTTCATCTGACAGAGGCATACTTTACAAACTGCGTCTGACAGAAGTGTCAACAGCTTTCACGCACGTCTTTCAAAATTTTGTTCTAATGCAAGACTTTTATTTTGAATAACATTTTTTGCTGTTGTTTCTCTGCCTACACAATCCTCGACCCACTCAAGATGGTCTTATGACCCACTTTTAGGTTACTGTAGTTAGTAAGTACTGTACTGGTAAGTCTCTTATGCTCACCTAAGATGCATTTATTTGATAAAAAATACAGTACTATTGTGAAATATTTTAGCAATTTATAATAACTTTTTTCTATTTTAATATATTTTAAAATGTAATTTATTCCTGTGATGTCAAAGCTGAATTTTCAGCATCATTACTCCAGTCTTTAATGTCACATGATCCTTCAGAAATCATTCTAATATGCTGCTTTAGAAACATTTCTTATGATTATCAATGTTGATGAATAGAAAGTTCAAAAGAGCCTTTATTTGAAATAGAAATCCTTTGTAACATTATAAATGTCTTTACTGTTGCTTTACGGAGTTCCTTACTGAATAAAGGTTTAATAAAAAAATTCTTACAGGCCCCAAACTTTGGAACAGTAGTGTGAAGTATGTACATCTCCCTGTGTGCCACCAATTTTATGTGATGTCATACAACTACATCTCAGTTTTTCAAATTTCCTAGTTTAAAGTCCAACTTCAAATTATGCTTTTTTTGAATTAGTGTTCAAAAAAGTTGTGTTTGTGTTGTGCATTAGTGTTTCCTTAAGAGCATGCATTCTAGGTTACGCTTCTGCCTGTTAAGGCTCACATTGATGTCATGGCTCACCTAGAAACTGCTGGTACTGCTGGACCTGGGTGCTGATGTCCGACAGACCCGAGCTCTGCTGCTGCTGTTGCTGTCCAGATCCTGAAGACATCCCGTTGGTGATTCCCTCCACCTTCTGTACCGGCTTCAACCTGCAGGGATACAAAATCAGACGTACTGAGAAACACAGGAACCAGAGAGACTGAGAGCAAGAAATGACAGAGAGCATGTGTGTCCACCTCTGTTTCTGAGAGAAGGGCTGTTGCCTCATGGCCAGGTGCTGCTGGTCCTCCATCAGTCGGAGCAGAGATGAGTTCGCTTTGATCCGCAGTCCATAGTAGTGATATTTGGAATTCCCTCTGGAACAAACACACCAAAGCTTCAGTGCACCTGCATGACCTGAACCATAGGATCATGGAGGCTTCTAACCACATACGTGTATATATGCATGACTCACAAAAACATACACTACCATTTAATTAATACATTAAAAACAATGTATACATTATTGTTCAAAAGTTTGGGGTCGGGTAGATTTTTCTATGTTTTTTCTATTTTAATATACTTTAAAATGTAATTTATTCCTGTGATGTTAAAGCGGAATTTTCAGCATCATTACTCCAGTCTTCTGTGTCACATGATCCTTCAGAAATCATTGTAATATGCTGATTTGATGCTCAAGAATAATTTCTTATTTTTAATGTTGAAAACAGTTTTGCTGCTTAATATCTTTGTGGAAAAGGTGATACATTCTTTTTTCTTTGATGAATAGAAAGTTCAAAAGATCAGCATTTATTTGAAATAGATTTTTTTTGTAACATTATAAATGTCTTTACTGTTAGGCCTACTTTTGATTTAATGTGTCCTTGCTGAATAAAAGTATCAATTTCTTTCAAGAAAAAAAAGAAAGAAAACATCTTACTGACCCCAAACTTTTTATTGGTAGTGTATGCCACATTAATTTACTGTGAGTTGATTTTTGTGAGCGAATCATTCTTATAAACTGATTCTGATTTGAATATATAGACAATGATACAATCTAACTTAGACAAAAACTTAATGATAAACAACTACGTTTCACTTGAATCTGAACAAATTGATTCACTAAAATAAACTGGGCGCTAACAGACAGAGGTCACGTGACCTTTCTCTCACCGTGTGCCGAGACGTCTGGTCCTCAACCCCATAAACACCGAGCGGATGAGTTTTCCAAAGGACGCTGCATTGACAGGTTCCAGCTTTTGCTCCTGACAGTGCAGCAGGTAGTGGCAGTAGAGAGTGGACCGGGGCAAACTCACCCCTTCTGCTGTCTCATAATTATCCAACAACCACTGCACCTGAGGGCCAGAGGACAGCTGCCGGGATAAGACACACACACAGCCATACACACACTCAGACAGAGAGCCCAGGCTAAAGGATGACCTAAGATACAGGCAAACGCCGAAATGCAAACATGTGCGTACGCTTTTGCATGCAGACACCGCTCATGCATATGCACTGTAATTATGCATTCATGCATAGTTAATGTTATATCATTTAAAGTCAACAAAAAACAGCATTCACTAACCCATTTTAGTTCACTTTAACGCAAGACAAAATATTCAAGTGGAAAACAACGTAGGAATGAACTTGATTTTATTTCTCATGAATTGATTGGATGATAGGAAGCAGTTGTTCTGGATCGGAATGTGAGTTTGCAGTGGATTTTAATTTCATGTTGACTTTAAATAAACAACAAATGGCATTATTTAGCCATGTCTATACAAATATTCTTATTCTGACAGCTTCATGAAAACACAGTGCTGTGAATGTCTTTGTCTGAATTTCTGAGTTTGTGCACATTTCTTATAGATTGTGGTAATATATAGCCTGGTGCTAAAATGAAAACAAAGTTTTGGTGTGTCTTTCATTTATCTGGTGTTCAAGGTTTCAGTATGCAATAATTCAAGTTTGAGGAAGTATGCTGACAGATGAATCAAAAGCAGAACTGTTTAGTAGAGTTGGGTGATAAGTAGTAGCAAAACATTTTGGTTTGGGGGAAAAATCTTGTACCAACAGTTAAAGACCCCCTGTGGTGAAAATCAAGTTTTTAATGTTTTTTATATGTCAATGTTGTGTTTTTAATATGTTTTAAGGCAGACCATGTGGAAATTCATTGGTCAACACCACAGCTGAGTATTTTCTCTTTAAAACGCCAGTGAACCGAAGACAGTCTCAAAAACACAGTTTGAAATCGCTGGTGTTTCTTATGTCCGAAACTACCTTGTAGCCAATCACGTCAACGTGCGGGCAGGATTTAGCATATCATTAACTGCTCTGACTCTGAGATGGTGAACAGGAACATTGTTTGTGTAACATTAGCAAAACACTATTAGCTGTTTGATAACGTAGTCAAAAAAGGCTAATTATATCAATTATTTTTATGTGTTCGACGTTGTAAAGAGCGGATGAGTACCACTGTGCAGCGTTTACTACAGTAAAGTCTGAGCTGGTGTGATTGAGTGGAGGCGGGGCTAATTATCATATCCGTGGGTCCGCGTAGATTAAACGGAGCAAGGGTGTAGAGTTACATTCAAGCAATTTTAAGGCATGAAGAAAATTTTTTCACTGGAAAAAACTTTAAGGATGAGTTTAAAGATGAGTTTTAAGGGTTAATATTAATGACTACAGGGGAATTTTAAGTGTTTTTGGGTTGGACAGATATTTCAGTGTTTTTGAAATAAGTCTCTTATGCTCATCAAGGCCGCATTTATTTGATCAAAAATACAGTAAAAACAGTCTTGTGAATTATTATTGCAATTTAAAACAACTTCTCTATTTGAATATATTTTAAGATGTAATTTATTCCTGTGATGTTAAAGCTGAATTTTCAGCATCATTACAGTCTTCAGTGTCATTACTCCACATGATCCTTCAGAAATCATTCTAATATGATGATTTGCTGCTCAAGAAACATTTCTTATCATTATCAACTATGAAAACAGTTGCGCTGCTTGCTGAATCTGAATCTGATGACATTCAGGATACAAATATGCAAAAATACAGAAAATCAGACAGGGGGCAAACACTTTTTCCCCACACTGTATGCCTCTCAACAACTGTTTCTGCGTGCCGTGGCATACAAGACAAGTATGCAATGAAACGTTAAATCAATGGAATGCCTCAATCATTTAACTGAAAGAATTTTGTAATAGAGTGCGCAGTAAATTTGGAAGGCTGCTGTACATATGAACATGTTGAACAGGACCACACAAGGCCCTCTGTCTCTCATGGATAACATGAATATGGTCATGACTGAAATTTAATGTTTTCTGCGATGAATACGACAGCACAGTGAAAGCCTTAGCAAGCATCAATGATGAGCTACATGTCAAATGGACATGTGTCGTCAGAGAAATAGCATGCTGACAAAAGTCAGTCTGATGGCTTTATTTAAATAAAACTGAATTTGGATTTGGAAGTATCACTGTGCTCTCTGACACGTGGAACTGAGCAATGAGATCGCCAAGCGTTTAAATTCGTTTGGGTGGCAGGAAGAGGAGGGAATCTGTGAGTGGCGATGAGTGACGATTAAGCCCCGCCCCTTCTGTCGTCATACCTTTTTGTCTGCCGACGGCAAGCTATTGTCCTCGCCTTCGTTTATACTCACGGTGGACGGAGAGGCACGGGTGGGGTGCGGATAACCATGACCGTTTCCGCTGCTGCCGGTGCCGCTGCCGGCCAGCATATAGCCGCCCTGAATCACGTAGCTCCCGCTGCTACCGTTAGCCTCGCCCCCGGAATCTCCAGAACCGTTCGCTGATGTCCCCGTGGCTGCCACTACAGATGTGACTCCACCTACAGCCGCCGTTGTGGGATTGGTCACGATCTGCCCTGTCCCTGCCACAAACATGGACACCCCAGGGGATCCTGTTGTCACAGAGACGGTGAGAGGGGTGCCGGGGGACGTGGCCTCAGAACCGGAGGCAGGGGTGCTCTCGTAGTACTGTCCAGCAGTGGTCTGGGTATACAGAGGGGTCTCTGTGTAGGGGAAACTGCTGGAACGACTGTGAGAAAATGACAAGGGTCAGGATTCAGAACTTTAATCAAACATAACTTGGGCTTTTCACACTTTTTTGAGCATAATTAGCGGCAGTTGCGGCCTAATGGTTAGAGAGTTGTAACCCCAAGGTCGGGGGTGCGAGTCTCAGTATCAACAGGAAATGTAGGTTGGGGAAGTAAATAAATACACAAAACTGAGGAGCCCTTGAGCAAGGCACCTAACCACCAATCGCTCCCCGGGCGCCACAGCAAAAATGGCTGCCCACTGCTCCGGGTGTGTGTTCACGGGGTGTATGTATTCAATACTCACTGCTGTGTGTGTGTGCACTTGGATGGGTGAAATGCTGAGCATTAATTCCGAGTATGGGAAACCATACTTGGCAACACGTCACTTCACTTTTTTTTTTATTCAAAATGGTCTTGTTCTATGTTTAAAACGGTTAATTTTTAACCCGGGGTTAGTAATTAATAGAGGGCACTTGGGTTGCCAGACAATGTTATTTTGTAACATTATAAATGCATCCTTGCTGAATAAAATATTCATTTATTTTAAAATATATATATTTCATTGACAAACTTTTGAACAGAATTGTACAAAAAAATGTAAAATTGGAATGAAATAAAAATTCACCCTATCTATTTTATAATGCATGAAAATTCTGTAATTGAATTTTATAGTATGGAGAAAACAAAATACTATGGAAGTCAATGGGGCCCATCAACTGTTTGGTTACTGACATTCTTCAAAATATCTTCTTTTGTATTCAGCAGAAGAAAGAAATTCATACAGGTTCGGAACAACATGAGGGTGAGAAAATACCTTTTGGAATTTTCATTTTTGGGTGAACAATCCCTTTAAGCCCTTTCCCTGCAAGCTCACATTCATCTTTCTCCACTTTTGAATAAAACTGCCAAAATCCAACAACAGTGACTTTAGCGAGGAGTTAACTGAGGAAGCATGTTTAAGTGTGAAAAGCCCTATAGCTGATTCAGCAGAGATCCACAATGCTGGGGCTGAGCGATGGTTTCCATGAATACTCACATGGTGCTGGTGGTGTAGTTAGCATCTCCTCCTTCCACATACTGCACCTGGTTAGTATATACATGCTGGACTGGCACCTGTTGGAGCTGCTGCTGTACCTGTGGCGCACATACAACAATACACAAATTGAGAAGGCACAATTGACACCATCACAGTTCTGCAATAAACTTGTTATATACATATATGTAAAAAAAATGTCTGCAGCCACATTCAGTGCACTAATTCAGTGTTTCCCAACCTTTTAGTCTTATGTACCCCTCAAAAAACATCACATCCTCAACAGCAAACTAAAAGCTTGTTTTTTTAATGTGTTAAATATAGACCATTTTTTTATTTATTTAAATATACTTATATATTTTGTATATCTACACTACACTTCAAACATTTGGGGTCAGTAACATTTTTATAGATTTTTTATCATTAAAAAGAATACTAATTAAATTGATCAAAAGTGACAGTAAAGACATTTATAATGTTACAAAATATTTCTATTACAAATAAACGTTCTACTCATTAAAGAATCCTAAAAAAAATATCACTGTTTCTACATTGATAATAATAAGAAATTTGTCTTGAGCATTAAATCAGCATATTAGAATGATTTCTAAATGTGCCAAAATGTGACACTGAAGACTGGAGTGATAATGCTGAAAGGAATAAGTTTTTAATTATATTTAAAAAGAAAACTAATTTCAAATTGTAATAATATTTCAAAATATTGCTATTTTTACTGTATTTTTTTAGCAAACAAATGCAGCCCTGGTGAGCAAATAATACTTTCAAAAAAAATGAAAATGTATCCATGATCCATGATAAAAATGTACAGACCCCAAAGTTTTGAACAATACTGTATATTTCAAATATATATTTGTTTTGTTTTTTTGTTTGTTTGAAATTAATTAAAATAATTTATGTTCTATAATTTTTACAAACCAAAATACCCTATGTATCCTGTGAAGTACATGGACCCCTGGTTGGAAATCACTGCGCTAACTGATCTAACACAATCTCTCGCTGATAGACCACAGCTTCACCTACACACTGTTTTAACTAAAGTCACCTACGCTATGGGCTGAGGGCATCTCATAGAGGAAAGACTGCACATCTGGCACAGCAGCAGAGGTGTAGGAGACCCCGTCTGTCTCCCAGCCCACCGACATGACAGGTAGAGAGAAGGTGACGGGCGAATAAGCGACAGGTAGAGATGGGGGGAAACAAGATGAATAATCCAGCAAACCTCCATTAACAGATGCGTAAGATAAACTGTCTCCAAACGGGTTAGTGAGTTTCTCTAGTAGTACTACTGCTGGCCTACGCTCCAACCAGTCTTCTATCTGTCTCTTTCTCTTCAATTCACTCTCTCTCTGTACATCACTTCCTCTCTGTCTGAGAAAAGGGCTCTGAAAGCAACCATCAGAGGGTTAGACGACTGCCTGCTTAGAAAATTTTCCATTAAAGGAATGGTTAAGAAACTTTTTTTTAAGATAAACTATTCCTTTAATGTAAGATGGCATGATAATGAACATAATGAAATGCACATGAAATGTATTTTATATTGGTCACGGGTTGAACTTGTCGTGACATCATAAGCCATGTTTCCATACACTTATTTTTTGTGAATTTTGGAATAATGCATAAAACAGGTGGAAGAAAACGCCAATTCATTAAAAAAATGCACATAAAAAAACATATTCTCTCAACTGAGGCGGATATTTTTTTATCCGATAAGAAGATGCGCATAAACTACAATGGAAAGACATTTACCAAGTAAATCCCTCGATGAGCAACAAAAAACTGACTTTCTTTTAACTTTGCCTCAACAGTGGATGTGATTGACTAACTGGACTTAACCAGCAGACCAATTTCATTGCACAGCAAATGTTGGTTTGGTCCTTCCCGAACAAAAACGATTGGGCATAGTGAACTTTCAGAAGCGTCTCGATTAAACGCATAAAATTTTATTGAGTTTTGTCTGCGTGCTCTGAGATGCAAAAAACAGCCACATTGCAGTAACCTCCATATTTATTACAGACATTTTGTGCCAATTTCCTAGGAAGTGATGATTTGGTTCTCTTGAACACATGAGATGGAAACGGTGCTTTATTCGCAAATGTTTAAAATTTTCCGCTTTCAATTTAAATTTGAAGTTAAATTCACTTCTTTGGATGGAAACATAGCTAGTGGCATCAATTTGACACCAAAGCCTGTCTTTATGACATAATAAGATATATATTTCTATAAGAGAGACAGCTTACCTCCTGTGTCAGGTGCACGGATTGTAGGCTGGTGACATTCAGCTGGGGGCTCGGCTCAGTTTTCGTTGTCTGAGATGTGGCTTGAACTACTGACCTCTGTTAATCGATTGCAGGGGGAAATGAAAAACATTAGCTCGCTGAACAAGCAACTGTAAGAATGACAATGAGTCTAATTGTTCAAAACTGGGCCACAGTTTACAGCTCTAATGCTTGTTCTCCTTAAAAAGCTTTACTTCTGAAAAAAAAAAATGAATAGTGCTGTGTTTTAAAATGAGATATAGACTCCAGTCATATCAGTGGCCTAATTAAAGCCGATTTATTTGGGGCAGAGATGTTGAGATCACATGTTAACCTGAATACTACTCACATTACCCCTGTTATTAGAATCTTCTCTCTGGGGAATAAATCACTACTAACTGTGAAAAAGGTATTTCTATATTGATATTGGTAAACATAAATTTACTATAATGTTTTAGCTTCATCCACAATGCTAGGTGTCAAAGACCACTGTTGTGCAATATAGCAGTACACATACAATATTACTAAATAAACCTTTAAATATGTTTTAGGAACACTACTGTACAAAAATATTTTCGTTTGGTAATTTTTCTATTTGAATAAATTTTACAACAATTTTCAGCATCATTAGTCATGAATAGATGCGCTTTAATGTACTTCCAAAAGTCAAACAGCCATTCACTCTAATTATTAAGCTTGGAAGAGCCAGGACATTTTTTAATATAACTCCGATTGTATTCGTCTGAAAGAAGAATGTCATATACACCTAGGATGGCTTCAGGGTGAGTAAATCATGCGCTAATTTTCATTTTTGGGTGAACTATCCCTTTAAAAAGGGACAATTTTAACATGCTCTAAAAAATGATCTGTGGGGTATTTTGATCTAAAACTTCACATACACACTCTGGGGACATCAGAGACTTATTTTACATCTTGTAAGAAGGGGCATTTAATGTCCCCTTAATGTCCCACCCCTTTAATGTCCCCCAGTTGTCAATAATTTTATCCCTTATTAAAACTCATCTTTGATCACCAAAATGACATATTTAAACGTATTTTCCTGTGAAAAAATTCTGCCTTAAAATAGCTTAACTACACCCTTGCCTCATTTCCAATATGCAGATCTATGAATATGCAAATTAGCCCTGCCTCATTCACTCAGGCCAGCTCAGAGATCCACTCTGCTAAGCTAAACGCTGCACAATGGTATCGCACTTTACTGCGTTGGACACATAACAATCATTGCTTGACTATGTTGTCAACAGCTAACAGTGTGTTGCTAATATTAAATGAACCATGTTCCCGTTCGCCACCTTAGAGTCTGACCGCTGAATCAGCATCCTTAGAAACGCTTTGAACAACTCAGAGCATCAGTGGATAAAGTCATATAATTCACCATAACTTTGTAATATACATCATACACCCGCTATATTGCTAAATCGACCCAATTTTTCGTATCAACAGAAAAATATACGGGGATAACCTGGCATCTCTCGAGACTCCCCTGCTAGTTCGTGGTTAATGATATGCAAAAGCGCGCGGCACGTTGACGCGATAGGTTACAAGGTAGTTTGTGACGTCAGAAACACCCGCAATTTCAAACCGCGTTTTTTAAACTGTCTTCAGTTCACTGCAGTTTTAAAGAGAAAATACTCAGCAATGGTGTTGACTTATGAATTTGCATCAGTGGGGATTTCTTTAAGACTGCAAGGGAAGCACGGCTTCCCCTATAATGTCAAAAAATGAATGGTCAAATATGTACTATTGTGTTAAAATTGTATTGACTAAAAATGCGTTAGAACACGTTCATCTCGAAGACGAGTTCGTTCAGAATCAGCTACATATAGCAGATCAGCTGACTCGATTTCCTTCTCATACATTCCCATAGCGTCACAGTGCATTTCCCTTTTGAAGCCTTGGCTCCATTGACTTCAATGGGGCTGCTTTGAATAGTTTTTTTCAGTGCTTCGAAACTAGACTTATTGGAATAATCTATGATTACGTCTCTGGGGTGAATGGAGGAGTGGGCGGGGCTGGACTCCGGGCTTCTGCGTGATGATTGGAGGGTCTGTCGAAAGACTGCATCACTTTTTGATTGACAACGATTTTGTACTATAAAAAGTCGCTGACGCTGAAGCTGTTCGAGCTCAGTCCCATCGCGGACTTTGCAAGTGTAGTCGAAAGACAAACTGCTGCAACTTATTTCTTGGTATTTGCTTGGCGAAATTGCTAGCAAATTTTCATCATACATTTCACACAATTATACACCACATTCCTTGTTTCAGTTTAACCTAATTCCCACATTTCCTCCATCAAGTTTAATATCTTTTTTTACATCGTTTGTTAATTCATTCATTCATACATACAGCTTCCCCTCTTTGAAAGACCAGCAGCCGCCACTGATTTGCACATGGTTTGTCTTAAAGCACATTAAAAACACAGCATAGACATAAACAACATTAAAAATTTGATTTTCACCACAGAGGGACTTTAACAAAGTCTTTACTACATTTCTGGGCCTTTAAGTTGCAATGACGTTGCTGAATATGGCTGGTTCAGAAACCTCTGGGATTTCATCAAAAATATCTTAATTTGTGCTCTGAAGATAAACAAAAGTCTTACGGGTTTGGAACAGCATGAGGGTGAGTAAGTAATGACAGATATTTCATTTTTGGGTGAACTAAGCCTTTAAATACAAACTTTAATAATTTTATTTGTGTAGAGATATGGGGAAAAAAATTAACAGGACTGCATTGACATTTTTTTGTCATCATAACCATCATGTTTTCAAGCCAGATAATTCCAAAGGGTTCCTATAAACTTTTGTCAGTCGGTAAATTAATCTACACTAATTCAAAAGCTTGGACAGGGTATCTGCACACTTTTTAAAGTCAAATTTAAGGCTTTTTAAGACCTTTTTAAGACCTGAAGAGATCAAAATTAATACCTTACATTAGGGGTGCGCAATATTGACAAAAATATGTCTCAATATTTTCAAAGTTTTGTTGATGATAATTAGATGATATTTTACTGATTGTGTTTGTGTACTGGTACCATGGCTGGTTTAGGCCTGTTGTTGACAGCTGACTCACGAAGATATTCATATTTTTCATATTCTATGCAGTGGTCAGTTCACAGCAGTGAAAGAAATTAACATTTTTTATTAAAGGGCAATATTTGCAACCTTAAATTGAGTTCCAGGGGCATTTTCACCCATATATGAACTTTTTTTTTAAATTTTACTTAGAGGTAAAAAAAAAATCACCTTTTATGTCAAATTCTAACATTCAAATTAAATTATATTAGAATAATAACACAATACCACTGTTACCAGTTAAATTAAATCATTAAATCAAAATCCATCTTTGCAGTGCAGAGACACAGAAGCAGCATCAGAACTGGCATTAATATATTTACATTTACATTTATTCATTTAGCTGACGCTTTTATCCAAAGCGACTTACAATTGCTATATTTCAGAGGTCGCACGCCTCTGGAGCAACTAGTGGTTAAGTGTCTTGCTCAGGGAACCCGGGTCTCTCACACCAAAGGCATGTGTCTTATCCACTGCGCCATCACCACCCATATATTTACACTCCATTTACAATTGCATAAATAAAGCTATGAGATATTCAATTCTTTCAATTATGAATTCAATATTTAAATATGAACTGATTTCTAATTGTAACATTTTAATTACAGGGTACTTTAAATGTGAAACTAAACCCGCCAGTAGGTGGCGGCAAATCACTGTCTCAGGGAGTCATTCATTCAACCGATTTGTTCAAACGGCTGATTCATTCAGGAAGTGCAAATGATTGTTCATTGAATCGTTAGAATGATTCGTTCAAAACGCGGATTTCAGCCAAGAAATCATCGCTGTCTTTTGCATTGAGACTCTGCTATGGTTTCATTTTGAAATTCTCGTCAGCGAAATAAAGAGAAAACAAACAATATTGACAATATTGTTTATAAAATGTAACAATGTTAATTTAACTGTTATATAAAATAAATATCATATTTACTATTGTGCACGGGAAAACAGCCCTCTTGCTGATGTAATATTGTATGATAACAACATATGATATATAAAATACAAAAACTTTATACGTCTATTAGGGAACATACATAACGACTCGGTTACTAACGTAACCTCGGTTCCCTGAGAGGAGGGAACGAGTATTGCGTAAGTAGCTTACGCTATGGGAAAACTCCTTTTCTCGAGAATATTGAAGTCTTTATGTAAAACGCATTGCAGCTGCACAGCTGACAGCAATGAACGAAGGAGCTCGGTCATTGGCTGTGCTGCGGCAACTTGCTCGAACCAATGATGGGGCGACTCTGAATGCGCGACCAATGAACGCGCTTCGCGCCCGCGCGCGTCAGAGCCCGCCAAGATGGGCGTGGCCAAGCTATATATTGGGCGCCCCGTCATGAGAGTTCTTTAGGTTAAAACGACTGAAGCGAACTAACCAAGCACAAGCACGGCAGCTTACGCAATACTCGTTCCCTCCTCTCAGGGAACCGAGGTTACGTTAGTAACCGAGTCGTTCCCTTTCGAGAGGTCTCTCCTATTGCGTAAGTAGCTTACGCTATGGGAACACCATGCAAAACGCCGTGCGTGCTGAACTTCGCCTTATGATAGCCAGAGGCAGGTGCCTGAGCTAAAAAGCAAAGTTATCATCCAACTAGCCGGCAGAGGCGAGCTTTATATATGGGAAAAAATACAGAGCGGCTAGAAGGCGCTCAGTGTGACACAAGCACATACATAATCTAGATGCGAACTCGCAGTTCAACTAGCATCATGCTGATAGCACATTGGAATGCAATGTCGGGACCTGTAGGTTGTAGAACCTGATAAATGTGGACGGTGAGGCCCAGCCTGCCGCCGCACAAATATCCTCGATCGGTATCCCGCTCGACCGTGCCCAGGAAGAAGCCACACTCCTGGTGGAGTGTGCTTTGACTCCCCAGGGGCATTGAAGTCCCTTAGCTTCGTTAGCCAGCGCTACAGCTTCAACTATCCAGTGAGAGATTCTCTGCTTTGAAACGGCGGAACCTTTCGTACGGTCGCCAAAGCATACAAACAGTTGTTCTGTCTGTCTGAATAGGGCAGAACGCTCCAAATACACTCTGAGAGCCCTAACGGGGCAGAGTAGATTAGCGTCGTGTTCGTCTGCTGGAGACGAAAACGCAGTTAGGGAGATAACCTGTGCTCTGAAGGGAGTGGTGAGCACTTTAGGAATATACCCCTGTTTCGGCCTAAGGACGACCCTGCAGTCGTTAGGACTGAATTCTAGGCAGGCAGCGCTTGTCGAAAGCGCGTGCAGGTCGCCCACTCTCTTGACCGAGGCGAGTGCCAGCAAGAGCGCAGTCTTGAGCGAGAGCTGTTTAAGGTGCACGGTTCGGAGTGGTTCGAACGGGGGCCCTTTAAGAGCGTCTAGGACAGTAGCTAGGTCCCAGATCGGCACTGAGGGGGGGCGTGAAGGGTTCATCCTCCTAGCGCCCTTTAGGAAACGAATAATTAGGTCGTTTCTTCCCAATGGACGTTCCATTACAGGGTCGTGTGACGCTGTGATGGTCGCCACATATACTTTGAGCGTGGAGGGGGTGCGGCCCGCCTCCAGAAGCCCTTGTAGAAAAACGAGTACATTCGTAATCTCGCATGTCTCAGGGTTCAGGCCCTTGGCATTACACCAGTCACTGAACACTTTCATTTCTGGGCATATAAGCGTCTCGTGGAGGGCGCCCGCGCCTCAGCGATGGTTTTTTAGTGCTCCGCTCGCGAGGTTCCTGGGAACCCGTTGAGGGGCCATGCATGAAGGGCCCACAGATCGGGGCGGGGATGAAATATCATCCCGCTGGCCTGACTGAGGAGGTCTGGCCTCAGTGGAATCGGCCGTGGTGCAGATTGCATTTGCATCAGATCTGGAAACCATGTTTGGTTCTTCCAGAGTGGGGCTATCAGCAGCACTGCGTTTTTCTCCTCTCTGACCCGACTGATGACCTGTGGCAGCATCGCGATCGGGGGAAAGCCATATAAGGGGCGGCTCGGCCAGCTCTGGGCGAGCGCGTCCGTGCTTTTCGTGAAGAAAAAAAAGAGCAGTGCGCGTTCTCCTTGGAGGCGAAGAGGTCGATCTCCGCTTTGCCAAAGGTTTTCCATAACCACTGAATCGTCAGCGGGTTGAGAGCCCATTCTCCTGGGGGAATCTTGTCTCTGGATAGCATGTCTGCCCCCTGGTTCAGGGCGCCTGGCACATGCGCTGCTCTCAGCGAGCGCGAGTTGTGCTGGGACCATAAAATGAGTCTCCTGGCCATTGAATGCATGGAGCTCGACCTGAGTCCACCCTGGCGATTTATGTACGACACTACCGTCATGTTGTCCGTACGGACCAGGACGTGTTCGTTTTTAGATGTGGGAGCAGGGCTCTGAGAGCCAAAGCGACCGCTTTCATTTCCAGACAGTTTATGTGTAGGCGCTTCTCCGGGTTTGACCAAAAGCCGGAGACAGGCCTGCCCTCGTAAAGGGCCCGCCAACCTATTTTGGAGGCATCTGTCATTATCACCTTTCTCCTTGTGTTCACACCCAGACTCACGCCTGACTGGTACCAGTCGGCGGCTTTCCAGTGCGTCAGGGCTTTTATACAGCCGTGGTTCGCTCTGATTAAAAAGTGGCCCGAACGCCACACGTGAGTAGGGACGCGGCTCTTTGAGCCAGCGTTGGAGAGGGCGCATATGCAACAATCCTAGCTGGAGTACGGCCGATGCTGAGGCCATGAGACCGAGCATCCTCTGAAACCGTTTGACGGGGGCACGCGCGCCCGCCCTGAATGATGTTGCAAGGCGCCGGATGGTAAGCGCGCGCTCTGATGAGAGACGCGCTGTCATTTGCATCGAGTCTAGAACTATTCCCAGGAAAGAAATCCTCTGGCTGGGAGATAGTATGCTTTTTGCAAAATTGATTCTTAGACCCAGGCATTCTAAATGGCTGATAATCCAAGATCTGTGTGTTATTAACTGACTCTCTGATTGTGCTAGAACCAGCCAATCGTCGAGATAATTCAGTATTCGCACTCCCCTTCGTCTTAGGGGGGAAAGTGCTGCATCCATACATTTCGTGAATGTACGGGGAGCCAGGGACAGGCCGAACGGAAGTACTGTGTACTGGTATGACTGTCCCTCGAAAGCGAATCTCAGAAACGGCCTGTGATGAGGCGTTATTGGAATGTGAAAGTAAGCATCTTTCAGATCCACTGAGAGAAACCAATCTCCTGGGCGTACTTGCGCGAGGATATGCTTGGTTGTTAACATTCTGAACGAGCGAATCATTAGTGCTCTGTTCAGGTGTCTGAGATCTAGGATGGGGCGGATCCTTTCGTCCCATCCTTTTTCGGGACGAGAAAATAGCGGCTGTAAAAACCTGTCCCGCTCAGAGAGGGGGAAAACAGTTTCCACAGCGCCCTTTTCTATTAGTTTGCGCACCTCGGTGCGTAGAACATGTGAACACTCCTTTCTCACTTTTGTCTCGACCACAGTCGTAAAACGTGGTGGTCTGCGAGCGAACTGGAGCGAGTATCTGTGCCTTACTATATTCAATACCCATTTCGGCATATCTGGAATGTTTTCCCATGCCGCTGCGTGTACAGATATGGGCTGAATACAGGCTAGGGGCGGGCCGCTGTGACGTAGGGACCTGGCCAGCGAATCGCCTGAGCTCGTAGCTCTCAGAGGCGCGGGCACGCGCTGAGCAGCTGAGTGAATGGGCGCGTGTGTGATTACAACAGCGCGCGCTGTGTTTGTAAAACTCGCAGCCTGAGCGGAGGTTGTGTTTGACACTGTAAGGACAGTGTTTATAAGTGGGGGTGCATAAACAGTGTTAGGCACACGCGTCACCTTTATAATGTTTCCCGCTTTTACTGGGGATGAATTTATAACTGTGTGAACAGTGATTGTGTGTAGTGGTGCGTACATGACCGTAGGCACGTGATCTACATTCATGGGAAGCGCAGCCTGAGCTGGGAATGAATTTGGCACTGTTTTGACAGTATCTGGGAATGCACACTTTGTGGACATGTTAACCCTTAGTGACGCAGGCAGAAAAAGACTTTTTTTTTTTTTTTTTTTTTTGTGCGTCGCCGTAAAAACGGTGTTTGTTTGCAGATGAGCGAGCTCTGTGACTGGCCCATTGACTGCTGTATGGACATATCCAGCCGCCTGTAAGGGGACTGGGTAATGTTTGAGCTTTTGCAGAGAGTGGTCCGGCTTTTGCGAGACACGCACTCTCTCTTCTCATTTCTGTGGCTAGGACGGCTTTTGAGAGCGCGAGCGGCGTCGAGCGTCAGCCTGAGGCGCGGGCTGAGAGGCGGTGGGAGCTGTTCTAGCCCGCTGCGGCTGTGGCGGTCTCTGTCTGCTCTGCGATGAGCTGGAGCGCTTTGGCAGGAAATGACGCATAGCTTGTGAAGCGTTCTGGGCCTCAGTGAAGCGTTCTGCGAAACCTTTAACCGCCGGTCCAAACAGCCCGCTGGTGGAGATAGGCGCGTCGAGAAATGGCGCCTTATCCGCGTCCTTCATCTCAGTCACAGTCAGCTACAGATGGTGCTCGAGAACAGTCAAATTAGCCATAGCACGGCCAATAGACTGGGCGGTGGCCTTCGTGGCTCGCAGAGCTATCAGTTGCGCTGCGTAGGTCCCTGAAGGCTTCGGGTTCGGGGCCAGACTCGTCCATAGAGCGGAGAAGCTTGGCTTGGAACACTTGAAGTACCGCCATTGAGTGAAGCGCTGATGCAGCTTGGCCGGCGGCGGCGTAGGCGCGACCGGCGAGAGCAGAGGTAGTGCGGCAGGGAGAACACCAATCGAGCCCGAGGTCCTCCACGGCCTTCGAGAGGATGCGGATAATCTCCGTATCCATGGTGGAGCCCGCACTCGTGCTAGCTAGCGTCGACGGGGCGGGGTCGAAAGTGGAGCCCGGCCAGTCGTCAGATGCAGCGTCGATGGACAGGCTGTCATCCACTCCCCCGTCGTCCTCGGACGCGCCGAAAGTCACAAGGCCCACCGCTCTGCTAGAGGGGTGTGGGTCCGGCTGAGTGAACTGAACCGGCGGTGGGGAAGGCAAGAGCGGCGGTGAAGCACGCGGAGACTGGCTCGGCGTGACGTCACTGAGCTCAGGTTCAGGAAGCCTCTGTGAGCGGCGTTTTTTTTTTTTTTTTAAAGCGCGGCTCAAACAGAGGGGTGGCGGCGATGGGCTCGCTCGCGGTGAAAGCGGCGAAGCGAGCCCGCAGTGTGGAGAGACCCAGGTCGTCACATTCCGGGCATCCGCCCTTGGTCAGAGCAGCTTCTGCGTGGTTCCGGCCCAGGCAGCGAGCGCAGATGATGTGACGATCCCCGTCCGGGAGAAGGTCTCTGCACGACGCGCAGGAAGGCATTTGAAACAACGCCTCAGAAAATTTGCTCTTTTACAAATGTCGCGGGGCGAACAGATGTAAAATACTTGCGTGTGTGGCGCGCCGGATGGCTCAGTAGGATGGTGTTCGAAGGCGGCTGAAGGTGCCGACGTCCTCGTAGCAATCCCGCTGGTATGCTTTTCCACGGCGGCGAAGGCTTTCAATAATCCGGAGGATCCAGCGAAGAAGGTGTTCGCTGAAGGAGATTAAATCTAAAGAACTCTCATGACGGGGCGCCCAATATATAGCTTGGCCACGCCCATCTTGGCGGGCTCTGACGCGCGCGGGCGCGAAGCGCGTTCATTGGTCGCGCATTCAGAGTCGCCCCATCATTGGTTCGAGCAAGTTGCCGCAGCACAGCCAATGACCGAGCTCCTTCGTTCATTGCTGTCAGCTGTGCAGCTGCAATGCGTTTTACATAAAGACTTCAATATTCTCGAGAAAAGGAGTTTTCCCATAGCGTAAGCTACAGCGAACTGCACTGACACATCACGCAGTGAAAGCAAGCACGAGAGACTAATGCGATGTCAGCTCGCAGTGCGCCCTCCTACATAGTTAACGTTAAAGTAAAACAATGATTACAATATCATAATAGACAATACACATCGCACACCACTACGCACATAAAGAATGAACTTACAATTGAACTGAAATTAACCAGCTTTCTTCTCCTCTCCTGCTGTTTCGCGTGCAGGAGACAGACGTTATGCTGGCGCGAATGTGACGCGAAATGTCACGTGAACGAGCAAATCCACAAAGAACGAATAATAAATAAAAAAGTACGCTAATTAGATAGTTTTAATTTGGAAAACATTTAGATATGTCTAAGTCAAATTGCCATCGAAAATTTAAGACCTTTCATAAGTAAAAATAAGACTTTTTAAGACTTTTTAAGGCCTTAAATTTTTTAAATCTAATTTAAGACTTTTTAAGACTTTTTAAGGACCCGCGGACACCCTGTTGGAGTCATTAAAATTTTTTTGCAACGTTTCTGAAAGAAGCAGCACTCAACAGTCACTTTTAATCAATTAAATGCATCCTTGCTGAATAAAAGTATTAAAGTATTAACCTTTTGAACAGTAGTGTATATATTCAATTATTTCTTGATTTAAGACTTGAAGCCATTGCAGTGCATTCCAAAGTTGTGCTTGTTTAGGTAAGTGGTAGTCTCGCGTAGCCAGACCTTCAGACTGACGGCAGATTAGCCAACGTTCCGTGTTCGTGACATCTGAGGCTGAGACTAGGTAAGTGGCGGTGCGGGTGGCTTTACTGTGTATTTGGGTGCACAGGATTGGTGTTTAGGGTTTGTGTTACCTGTTGTGCGGCCTGAACCTGCTGCACCACCTGCGTAGGAACTCCAGTCTGGACTACAGCAGCAGGAGGACTAGAATCTGACACAGAGTCACTGGAATGAAGAGAACCCTCTACAGGAAAAGAAGTAAAGAGAAAACTGTTAAGGATTTTTTGAAAAAAACAAGTATGTTAATTTTAAAACAAAATTTTACATTTATGCATTTGACAGATGCTTTTACACAAAGCAACTTGATACACATTTTATTAAGTTCATGCTTTCTCTTCTGGGAGAAAGAGAAATTTCTGTATTATTCCTGTAGCTATGCTTCTGTTTGAGCTACAGGAATAAACTAAAAATGGTAAAATGGTAAAATAAACCATTTATAGAGATGATTATTAAAGAAAAATAATAAAAAATACAGATTTTTACATTTTCAGAAGATATGAGTGGTGCTTGCCTGTATAAAACACACTGCCATGACAGATTTCCCAGATGTTGCTTGGTGGTTACTAGTAAAGGTTAAACGGATCGTAGTTGATCCATGATCTGTATGGACCAGGCCCCGCGGTTCAGCACGCATGTGATTCGTGGATTAATTGGAGAGTTTAACCATCATAGACTGAAATTTTATCATTTGTACGTGTTTTGTCTTGTCAATTAACATATTCAAGCTATTTTAAATTAGCTATTCCAGCAAGAAGAGGCAAAAAAAACCTCAATTGATTATTTGCACGCTGTCATCTATGCACACAGCTGCACACAACCAATACGCGCACACAAAGAGAGGCTACGTGATGATAGTGCGCAAAGACCAAATTGATTCCCATTTCACATCTCCTAGCGCTTGAACGGACACAAAATTATGTCAAAAAACCTGTCTCTGCAAGAATTCTCGTAAACACAGTTGAGAAAGAAATCAGATGTGTATCATTATATTGGATTTGTGCATTAGCTCTTAAAGTGACAGCAGCCTATGAATATCTGCTGCTGTCTGAGTCATTAATGTCAATCAAACAACAAAACACAAATCTATATCTAATTTATACAGTGAACACTAAAGTGTAATTTTACATTTAGGCCGAATTAATACATTTCTGTACCTGAATACTACTTTATTTGTAACTTCTTTATATTTTATTTATTTATGTTTGTATTTGTGTATTCGTCCTTTTTTTTTTTACTGACGCCCCTTCTCCCAATTCATTTTTTTAGTTGAACCACTAGTTACAAGGGTGCTTTATCTGGTTGCTAAGGGTTGGCTAGATGGTTTCTAGGATGTTCTGAGTGGCTGTTTACTGGCCAAAATCAAATGACTCCAACATCAAGTGTCTATGTTATTCTGTTCTCTAGATATGTCCCTCCTTCAGTCAACGAGCCTGTCCAAGTACCCACACTTGCGGTCTTTGCACTTGACCACTTGTCTACTCACATGACGTTTTTCCTGTATTTGGCCCAAGTGTTCAAGTAGACATGAAGACTGCAAGTGTGTGTGCAAAACTTTTGATTACCCGATTGGACACACTTATAGTGTTATAAAAATGCAAATGTTTACAGAGCTCTATTTTGATTTTCAATACGTTGCATTTTAAAATAAACATCTAAGTATGTTCAGTAGTCCGTATTTAACAGAGGACACGATTTAGTAATTGTGGTTCTTCTAATTAAGTGATAAAAAAGCAGTTTGCAAAAAGTTGAGCAAAATACAATCATATCTGATGGAAGAAGACCAATCAGAATTACCAAAATGATATCCCAATATAAGTATAAAATCAAGGTCTTTTGTTCCCACATATTTTGTTTATCTTATATCTCATGTCATTCATTTATATGATAGTTGATTTACTCTTACCTGTAACTGTGACAACAATGTACTGTGGTGTATTCTGAGCATTGCTGGACTGCGTAGGTGAGCTCTGAATCTCAGCTGTGACATATTGAGTCTGAGTGGGCGGGGCTTGTGCGGATGGTGCCTGGACGATTGCCTGGCTCTTCTGTGCTTGTGAGGGAGGGGGCGTAGTCTGGCCAGTGGACGGGGCCGCTGAAGGTGTGGCCCCTGTAGTCTGAAGTTCAGCCAGGAATTGTTGGGGAGCTGCTGTCACGGTGGCAGCCTGCCCTGATGTGGAAGTCACACCGCCTCCCTGAGGCTGGGAGGTCTGCTGCAGCTCTCTCACATAAACTGGAGTTGCCATTGGGTTCCCCTGGACTGAGTGCAATAAATCACATGAAATCACATAATAATATGTAAGGTATAATGTACAACATGTGTAATACACGCCAAACTCAAATACCAGGATGAGCGGTCATTATACAGCATTGCTATTGACGGCGGTCATTATCGGGGGATTAACAGAGTGCATTAGTGCCCGCCCACTTTTTCAGAAGTTTTTTTCCATCCGTTTTTCCCATAGGGATTTTAAAAAGTCTTTGTTAAAGTGTTTTAAGCCATGAACCAAACAAATCAGGTGCGAGGTTAATCACATTACAACCTTTTTATTTGAAGCAAAAAAAGTATTTGAAAATCAGAACAAAAACAAATTGTACAAGACTGTGTACTTTAACTACAAAGAACTACAATCCCATGTAGCATTATGAACAGCATAATCAATGAGATAATCAAAAATCGAGAAATATACTCCATAAAGATCAAAAATCGAGAAATATACTCCATAAAGATGGAGAAAAACTATTAATTTAAAGTTGATTATATCTATAGAAGCAATATATTTTAAGTTTATTGCAAAATATTCATATATATATATATATATATATAGGCTATATGTATATATATATATGTATATATATATATACACACACACACACACATATATATATATATATACACACACATATATAGACACACATAAATATTTAAGGATTTTGAGAGGAGGCCAACATGATTATGTCATTCACAGTGCTACATGGGAGTGGGCGGAGCTAAAGAGCTTTTTAGGCACAATTTCTTGTCACTATTCTCAGATTTGTGGTATTTTCTGTACAGCATCATGGGTAATGCAGTTTTCACCACAAATTCAGCTGTTAAACAGCATTATTTTAAAAATAAGTTGAAATAATGCAAACTGATGGCTTCAACAGAAGCATATTCCATTGCAAACAACCTCGGAGCTATGTCTTTAATGGTTTATAAGTTGTAAAATTAAAATGTTCCCTATGGAGAAAATGAATGGAGTTTTTACTTCCGGAACCCAACTGTTCCACTCTATAGAGTGAAACAGTCGGGTTCCAGAAGTAAAGATTCCATTCATTTTCTCCATAAGGAAATTGATTTTCAAAGATACATTATAAACCATTAAAGACAGACAGCCTTACTGTGAGCTACGAGGTTGTTAATCCATGGTATTTGCTACAGCTGAAACCATCAGCCTGTTTTTTTAAGCTTTTTTTAAAAAATAATCGTGTTTAACATTGGGATTCCTGGTGGAACACTACATTACCATGATGCTGTACAGAAAATTACACCAATCAGAGAGTCGAAAAATGCAACACACGCCAAAATAGCTCATTAGCTTTGTCCACTCCCATGATGCATCATGTGCATGATGCTTCATGGGATTGTAGTTCTTTGTAGTTTAAGTACACAGTTGTGTACCTAAAGTCTTTTAGTTCAATTTTCAAAAACTTTTTTGCTTCAAATCAAAGTTTTTCGTGTTATGATTCACCTTGAAGCTAATTGTCTTGGTTCATGGTTTATAACGCTTAAACAAAGACTATTTTAAAATCCCTATGGAAAAAAATGAATGGAAAAAATAATACTTCCGGGACCAACGCCACAGAAAAGAGTGACGGGAACTAATGTAATCTATTGACCTCGGAACGTTGTAACTGACCAATCAGAATCAAGCATTTAAGAGAGCTGTGTTATAAACACAATATATTAGAAAACTACATTTAAATGCATTTGTGTGAAATTTCATCCATTCGCTAGGTAAAAACTGGCAATAGTGCAGGATGAATTATGCACTGATGTAAAAACTCTAAGTATGACCAATATTAATAGTAATGCTTGACATAGCAAACAACACTATCAAAGTTAGTTGGGTTTTTATCATTATCACTAGTCACTTTTACTAAGTACCACCTTGGCACAACCACACGGTTACAGGAAAGCCCTAAAGACTACAACCATTGTTGGGCCAGCAAAAGGAAGAGGAGGGAAGGTTCGGGCAGAGCATTTGGTGTCCTATTACCAGTAACCTGATCACCGCTTGCAAATGAATGAGGGGACACAGAACAAGAACACAAAGTGGGACTCGAAAACTAAAAAATGAAAATTCTATTTAAATTAAGGTGTATTTCTCTAATAAAAACAACCATTTGTGGTCTTAGACCTTTAAAACTCCAATCTCGCAGTTAGTAAAACTTTTAATTGTTGCTTGTCTTCTACTATTACCAGCATTTGTAGCACAACCTACCCAATAATGTCATGTGTCAGTACCAATTTACTTCATTACTGTTACTCTTATCTCTCAAAATCATGATTCAATTACGCAACAATCCTCGAATCAAGCCAGCATACATCTAGTTTCCTTTGTATTCTTGTGAATGTTGATGTTGCACTTGTTTTGGTCTGCATCACTTGGTTCATGAAAGGCCCTACATAAATAAAAGTATAATATTATAATAATTATAATAATGATCCACAATAATAATGTATTGTAATAAAATACAAATATTATCTACATAAATTAACAAGTATTGATATCATCAATAGGATCAATCCAGTCTATTCTTCTATAATATATCCACATGCACCCCACAATTATAGTTAAATCAAAAAAGTCTTTGATCACGGTTACTATAATCATGAAGTAAACACAAAATAATGCAGAAAGATTAAATATATATTGCAGAAAATAATTACATTTTCTTGACGTGCAAACAGTATCTGCGCACTCAAATGCAATGGTTTGCATGAGGGCATTTGTATATTATTTACAATGAACGGAATGTTATTTCGGCACATTATTACATATGGTTCCATATCCAATAATCAGTGAGGTTAAGGACAAGAGGGTCTCTGGTTTATCCAGCAATAACTGCGGGTTTGTCCGCGTGCTCGTCGGTGTAACTATGCCAACAGCGTTTATAACACCTGGCTCCATAGCAACGCTAGCCGAATGCTATGGATGGGTGTCTATCCAGCAATGTGTGGTATGGAGACTCGCGTATTATTGCAAACACCCGCCATTTTGTACAACCTATCTAGTATATCGTCATAACAACAACGAGCAGCTTTTGCTGAGGCTGTTGGTCATGTCTATCGTTTATGAGACGCATCTGGCTACAGCGCGCGACTCGATCGCTTAGCAATCCCTGCCACCAATAATGATTACTGGACATCGATAGACGCCAAGAATATCATCATTCTCGCACCTGCTTCGGTTTTCAACATAGTGTGACTTCATATGAAATATAAAAAACGGAATCACCTCTTATTCCGAGTGACTTTTCCAGCGGTACTTTTGATTTAATGCTTTTTTCAATGAATCGGGTTGTTGTTGTTGTTGATTCTCGTTGCTGGGTTCTTGTCACCACGACTACCGTGGCTATGGCGCTTCGTCCTCACCCAGGCAACTGTTGCTACCCACTCGCTGTGTTCCCGCCCCATTTCTTCGCTCTGATTGGTCCAGGTACAATAACTATAACGCCGCGTCTTCCTATTTGTGGAACTGGGTAACCGATGCGACATTCAGCAGCTGGTTTGTCTGAAGCGTGTCAATCACACGCGCCTCGCGCTCAGATTGTACAAAACGGCTGTTTATGTACTGATCTGGAATCAGTCGTGTTGTTTCGTTAAAGTGTTACTATTACAGCACAACTTACAGAAAGCTGATCTGAATCTACGTTGTATACGAGCTGTCAACACGATCTAGCAAAAATACGAAATAAAAAAAATTAATAAACTTTGATATGTAACTTTTTTTAAATTAAACACCTTTACTCCATTTGACATGATCAAAACATGCCTTAAAATATGTGAACATATAAAAATACATCACCTATACATTGTACGTTTTTTTAAATGAAATTATTTAATTAGTATTTGACTACCTTTAGTTAAGTTATTTTTTATATAAATTGCATATAAAAAATAAAAAATGTTGTCTCACGCATGAACATGGATCTGCAATTGTTTCTAAAAGATTTAAAATAATATATGCTATATTTACATATATAGTCGGTGGCCACCATCCTTGGTTTTTTTAATTAAACACACTTTTAATTTTTTTTATTATTATAACAGTATTTTTATAATATTATTTAATTAGTATTTAATTACTTTTAATTAAAAAATGTTTTCAAGGTGTATTCAAGTTATAATTTTTTTGTATGAATTGCATATATTTTGAATAACTAATTTTAACATTTTGTGTCACTTATGAACATGATGGACCTGCAATTTTATGCTTCTATAAAATATTTAAAATAATATATTCTATATTCAAATATTTGTATAAACCAAACAGACGTCCATGGCCACCATCCTTGCAGGCAAAAGTTGTAAACGTCAAACATTATGGTTAATGTCTCTCGAAATGTCATGCTGTTGTCATTGTTATCATCGCATTCATTAAAAATTCATTATTCTGTTGTCATTTTGGAAATTGGTGACCTTTGTCCATGTGGTTACAAAGATTGCTATGTGCAATGGACTGTTTATCACACTTTGAAAATGCCATGCTCGCTACATCTCTTTGTCTCTTAACCTTCAGTTATCACATCTTCTGAAAAAAAGGAAAAATAAATTATGCATAGAAGTGCAAAGAAGGTAAAACAAGCATTTGGGTGCACTCGGGACACAGATTTATGAGAGGTGTGTTGTTATACTTTCATAAGTGATCAGACTTACAATTTTGACCTAGTGGATGATAAAATGAGTGCCATTTTTTTTAGCAGCCATAACCAACTAGAACCCAGGGGCAATTGCATAGCCTGGCATTCCAATATCCTGACAACCAGTCCCTGCTGAAACAATTTAACAGTACTATTTTACTATTTCTACATGATTTAAAAAATAATAATAAAGCATTCCTAAGCTTTACACTGATGATATCTAAAAATACACTTAGAGCGCTGAACATATTGCTATGAGGATATGAGGAGACTTTCCTCAACCGGCATAACAAAATAATCATCTATTGAACCTTTCATTTTAAAAAGCTCATAATCAGATTAAAATGACTTTTTTATGGATTGCAGGATTACATATTAAATAAACACATAATTTAGGGATTTCCCCTATTTTACATTTCTCTTTATATTGGCATGCAGGTAAACAAATTAAATACATATTTTATTTTTAAATTATTTATTTTTATTTTACATTTTTATGATTTAATTAAGCTTTTCGTCATGAATCCCTCCAATGCACTTCATGTTGTAGAATGTATTATATTTTCTTTCTCTTTGTATTTTGTTAGGCTATATAATAATTCAGTTTATATATGTGATACATTTAGGTCAAAAGTAATGTAAAAGTAATCAAACAGTTGTCAGATTATATGTAATATAAAAGATTACTAACAACAATTTCTGTCATGAAATGTGTAATCAGTAACAGACGACAAATTGTAAGTCAATTTTGCACACAGCAATGACTTGAAATGAGTCGTATTGCAAATATTCATTCATTTAAATGGAGAAAGAGTGTTTAATGTCACAGTACGCCATTGCATCTTTTATAATTACACAATCACCTTTCCTGCTCTTCCTTTTGTTTCCAGAAAGGTCTCTGACTTTATCTTACAGGGTTATCTGTGACTCCTGCCTCCCTGCGGGGGTGTATGAGCATGTGTGCCTCTCATCTCTTTATAAGCAGGAATAGGAACCAGGAAAAATCATCAAACAGGCATCTGGTTCTGAACCAAAGGGATCCCAGCAGGAAAGCAGCTTCTGAACATCAGCCTCTACTGTCAGTGAATATCTGCTCTCAGCATGATGTGGAAAACCACAGCGCTCGCAGTGTGTCTGCTGCTGGCCGGAGTAAAGGCACTGGACGGCCCCTCATATGGGGTCAAATTGTGCGGCCGGGAGTTCATCCGCGCTGTCATCTTCACCTGCGGAGGCTCACGATGGAAACGCTCCTTAACAAACACAGGTTAGTATTAAAGACTTATCAGAGCAGGAGTCTTAATTTCACTTTTTACTTTTCTTTTTTTGTAAAACTCATAAAATGCTTATATATTTAAAAGGCAATAGAAATTTAAAAAATGTTGAATCTTAAAATAGTTTGATCCCAAAAATATTACAAATACATCACCGGTCAAAAGTTTTGAATAGGCTACACTTACACTTTCACTGGGTTTTAATAGCAAAGTAGCCTAATAAAAATGATAAAATCGCAAAAATGGAACTATGGGAATTATGTACACTAATATTCAAAAGTTTGGCGTCAGTATCATTTATTTAAAATAAATAAACTAATATTTTCATAACTTTTGAATAATAATAACTTTTATTCAGCAATGATGAATTAAATAAAAAAGGGACAGGATGACATTTATATGTTACAAAACATTTGAAATAAATGTTGTTTTGAACTTTCTATTCATCAAAAATGGTCAGCACAACTGTTTTCAACATTGATAATAATACTAGATGTTTCTTGAGCATCAAATCATCATATTTGAATGATTTCTGAAGGATCATGTGACAACAAAGTTTTCTCACATTGGAAGCTTTTCTGAAGAACAGATATTGGTAACACTGTACAATAAGGTTTCATTAGTAAACTACTTTAGATAACATAAGAATTAACAATACTAATCATAGTTTATTTTAATTTCAACATTTAATAATACATTATTAAAATGAAAAGTTACATTTGTTAACATTAGTAAATACACTGTGAACTAACATGAACAGACAATGAACAGCTGGATTTGTATCAACTAACATTAATAAAGATCAATAAATACTGTAACAAATGTATTGCTCATTGTTAGTTCATGTTAGTGAATACATTAACTAAAGTTTACAAATGAGACCTTATTGTAAAGTGTAACCCAGATATTTAATGATAAATTAATTGAAGCACAAGATGGTCTTTGGAATATTCTGAAATCATGTTGGAAATTAGAGGTGAAATGGGAGAGATATCAAATGCTATTCTTTTTTATAAATTAAAAAAGAAATTCCATGCCTTTTTTCTCAAATTTCCTTATTTATGACAAATAAGGAAATTTGAGAAAAAAAGGCAGGAATTTTTCCTCTAATTTCCAACATGTTCCAAAGACCATCTTGTGCTTATGTGACTGAAGTAATCACTGCATAAAAAAAGAGTTGCTGCCTTCAATTTTTCAGTACTATCTTAGATGTTTACATCATTTAAACTTAAATCACATTAAACTGACTTTAAAAACGAGTTGAATCTTGTATAACTAAAAAAAAAGACTTTTGAACAGTATAGCATATGATTAAAAAAAAGCTCAAAACTCTTATATATTTGAGATTCTTCAAAGTGTATACAAACCTCTGACTTGTACATATAGGCCTATTATCACTTACTTATCCATCTTTTGTTTTACAACTATTACATAAATCAACATCTCTTATGTTGCACAGATGAAATACTGGATCTATTGAACACGTATGACAATAATGCTGCAGATACCTCAGTGCTGTACGGTGCTGCAACATCCTCCCAGCATGCATCTGACTCAGGCCTTCCGTCACTGGCACAAGGTGAACAGGAAGGTGACGTGTTCAGCAGGCCTGTGCGCTCTCTCATATCAGAGGAGGTGCTTGAAGCCCTGCGCACCGTTGACAGAAAGGGACGCGATGTAGTGGTGGGACTGTCCAACGCCTGCTGCAAGTGGGGCTGCAGCAAAGGAGAAATCAGCTCACTTTGCTAAGACTAACCTTCTCTGTGGCATGAGTGAAGAAAAGAGAGTATGTGTGTGTTTGTGCTTCTACACCCCTTCCTCTGTTGAATGTTTCTGTCTCTGTTCATTGTACTTGAGAAACATAAATTGTTTGTTTGCATTGAATGCCCATGTCACAGTTCATTTAAACAGTGATTTTATAGATGTTGTAATGTAATAAGTTACTTTTTGTATTCAATATGTTTCATTTCAAAATTTCAATCTTGAATAAAGATGATTATTTGCATTGATCGTTAATGAATCAGTCCGTGCTGAAATATGAACAATCGTACAGTGTGTTCACATTGGAAGCTTTTAGTTTTATACTTAGAAACAAGTTTAAGGATTTAAATAAATGTAAAATATACAATGGAGAACAGACACTTTACAATAAGGGTTCATTGGTTAACTAGATAACATAAGAATTAACAATACTTAGCTTTTACTAATCATAGTTAATGTTAATTTCAATATTTACTAATACATTATTAAAATCAAAAGTTACATTTGTTAACATTAATGCACTAGTCTTTGAACTAACATGAACAAACAATGAACCGCTTGATTTTTAACAACTAACATTAATAAAGATCAATAAGTTACTGTAACAAATGTATTGCTCATTGTTAGTTCCTGTTAGTGAATACATTAACTAATGTTTACAAATAAGACATGTAAAGTGTAACCCGTATTTAATGATAAATTAATTGAAGCACAAGATGGTCTTTGGAACTTTCCGAAATCATGTTGGAAATTAGAGGTGAAATGTGAGACATATGCTAAAAACAAAAATACTAATAGTAAAAAAAAATCCAGCCTTTTTTCTGATAACATAATTTGTAATAAAATGTCTTAAATAAGGAAAACATAGAAGTGCTTTCGTTAATCGCAGACTTTTGGACCCCACTGTCTATCTTTATGCAATTTAATGTCTACTCCGTTCAAAAGGGGAGGCTGAAAAATAGTTTAGAATGGACCATTTCCACACACAAAAAAAAAACACACACAAAAACACACACACACATACACACACACACACACACACACACAAAAACACATACACATGCTGGATGCGGGAATTAAGACTAATAAATTGACCAATCAAATTAGCCAATCCGCACAGCACAAATAAGCAAAGCAAAGCCGACCTAAAAGAGCTATTTCTGCATCTTACTTGGTGGAGTCTGACCCAGTGTAGGCTAATCACTGGATCAATTCTTTCTCACTAAATAATATTTTTGACCTGAATAAAAAAACAGTTCCTTTAGAAGTTACCATGTAAAGCACATTTTTAGTTTACCTACAGTGTGTGAGTTTAGTTGGCGCATAGTCTCACAGAAACAAACTAGTCAAACAGTTTCCCCTTTTGCTCAAGGTCATTATACTGAAGGGAACCAGTTGCTCCTCACTTCAGCACACGAGATCAAGTCTGAAGGAACCCAAGGAACGTGCAGAGTATTTTCCCCCTTGATCTGATTGGTCAACGAGCTTTGCGTAGTAGCGACGTGTGGGCGGAGTCTTGTGCAGCGCGCTCACGTACAGGCGCGTGGACTGATCCATCCGTTTACATGTGAAGCGACTGCGAGCGAGTTCGAGCTTGTCTGAAGAAGGAAGCACAGTGACTGCAACTAAAGCGACGGAAACTTTAGCTATAACAAACATAAGGGAACAATATAACAAGAAATAGGAAGTGCTCGTTCAAGGCTGTAGAGAATGACGTTATTAAGTGATTACTGTTAAGTGGACTGGCTGAAGAACTTTCATGTGCTCCTTGCTGGTCAGCGATGTCACTTTGCAGCGAAACAGACAAATGTCTGGACTTTCCGTAAACGTGCAATTACTCGGTTAACGGGACGTTGCGTAATAGTGGACTTTTTGCGTGCGCGAATGCAGTGAGCGATGGCATGGCAGAATGTAAATTTACATTTTCTAATACTCCTTTGCATGTGGATATGCTCTCAAGGTGAGCAAAACAGTTTTTTTGTGGAATATTTCATTCTATCGTGTATCGTAAACGCTGATACTGTTATGCTTTTTAGGGAATGTAACAAAATATTTATTTTATATCTTAATAATAAAAGATAGCACAAGCAGACCTTTCACAAAAGTAAGTTTTTAGGTTTTAAATTATGAAACATCACAGTTTCACACATAACAGTACTAATAGCAAAATACCTTACAAAAGTGAAACTCTAGCAGCATTAGTTGGCAGATGCCCACTTAGTTGGCATCTATTCCAGTAACATTTATACATTAAGTGTCCAAATACTTTTTAGGCAACTTTATACAAATTAGTTTTTTTTTTATCAGCTTTCACAAAACATTAAATATTCAAATCATATGCAAGTCTGCATCTTTGCCCCAACTTGTTCTTGTTGCCATTCATTGTCTTCTTTATTTATTCAGCCTCTTTTGAAGTGGATGTAAACTGCTGGTGGAATCGAGCTCATCCTGTGGGCCACAATGTGTCTGTTGTGTGCCACACGACTGCACGGGGAAGAGCAAAAAGTTGTGATCTCTTCCAGCTTTGTGTTATCACGCCGGGGCACAGACATCTGTTACCCAGTGCATGTGTCAGGACCAAAGAAACCTTCAACTTCTCTATCGCAATAAAACATACAGGGCATATTCGCTGCATGTGCAATGGAACAACAGCCGATACCTGCAATGTAACAGTAAGAGGAGGCTGTGAGTATAACAGAATTGATAATTTATTAACAATGACTTCATTACTGAATCTGGGAATTCTCTGGGTTTCATACGTTTTATGTACAAGTGTTTGTTCACATGACACACACACACACACAAGGATCCCTGAAGGGAATTGTTATCGGCCCAATAAGACAATTTGGCTGATATATTAAAGCTGATAAATAATGGATTATTCCCTTCAGCTGAGACACTTCAGATGCACACTGTTCTGCAAAATGGTTTTGAATTGCTTGAAATATGATCGGTATCACTTTAAAAAAGGAAAATGCAGTTAAGTACAACATGTGCAGCACAAGTCTTTCATATAGGCTACATAAAAAAATATAATTGTACGCTTGGGACATAGCAATGGTGAGACTTTTGTTTTTTTTAATCAGGCTCTCAAAAATTATATAAATATTTAGATTTATTGACCAAAATATCGGCTATCGGCTTTCAGATATAAAGAATTATCGGTTAACGGTATCTGGCAAAATTTTCATATCAGTGCATCCCTAAATCGAAGTGGTTTAACAAAAATTCAAGATGCATATTTTTGTTTCTAAGCTCTCTAGGATGCCTTGCCCCATAGGCTTCCATTGTAAGTGCATTACTGAAAGTTGTGTTGCTGTAGCTCAACCGGTAGAGCATGGGTTAAAATCCCAGGGAACGCATGAACTGATCAAATGTGTACCTTGAATGCAATTTAAGTAGTTTTGGATAAAAGCATTAGCCGAATATGTTACTTTAAATTATTTTATTTGGTAACAGAGCTTAATCTGAATTGAGTCTGGAACATCCTTTAAGAAATACATACGTTGAAATGTTGTCCAAAATTAGACAAGGAAGGGAAGTGTGCGAAACAATGGTGGCTTACTTTTGCAGAATTACACTTGTGACTTCCTGTTTTCTCAATCTTGAAAATAAAGGTGCAGCTCTTTTTTTGTTGGCTATTATGGCTTTGTTTTTTCCCCCCTCCCTTTATCGTTATTTTTTGGCTTTCCTCAAGAATAGATTTCCATCTTTTACAGATCCACCTCCTTCCCCATCCCGCCCTGATTGTGCTATTGAAGACTTGGACTTGGAAGACATTCACTGCTCCTGGACGAAATCCAATGAGCCAATGATGCCAACCATTTACACTCTTCACTGGAAAGATTGTGATGGGTGGGACAGTGTTTACTTACAAATAAGTAGTCAAAACTTTTGCATTTTTAAGTAGAACCTAAGTACAATCGCAAATGACTAATAATTCAAATTAAATATCAGATTTAAACTTCAAATATAAAAGATGAACTTTAGCCTTGTTTGTGTTTATATTCAGGAACATTAACTCAAGGGAGAGCGATCAAGAGAATGTGGTCATAAATCGGGCGGAGTATATGAAAAGCACTGACATTACAGCATGGGTCACTGTCAAAAACGTGTTGGGTTCTGCTCAGTCTGAAGAGTCTGTCTTCAACACAGGCCATATCAGTAAGTCATGTTTACTCTATTGTAAACCATTTCTCTGAACCATGTGCATGCAATTTATTTGGCTGCATTTGAAACACTGTAAAGTAGTCAGTATACACACAATTCTGATGATTATTATTAATAAATGTTTAAAAAAAGGAGCCCATCACCTCCAAGTCTCTCTCTTCTCCCTCGATATACAGTACTAATCAAAGGTTTTGGGTTATTAATAATAATAATAATAATAAATGTTTATTGAGCATCAAATCAGCATATCAGAAGGATTTCTGAAGGATCATGTGACACTGAAGACTGGAGTTGCCTAATGCTAAAAATCACAGCTTTGATCACACAAATAAAAAAGTGATTTTAAAGTGTAATAGTATTTCATAATATTACTGGTTTTACTGTAGTTTTGATCAAATAGGCTAATGTGGATTAATGTGGATACATTTGAAAATGGCGTTTAACTAACGTTAAAAAAGATAAAGTCATCTTATTGTGCATGTGTAAATTGTAATAAAAGCTCACTGAGATGATACAGAGTGACCAGACATAATAAAGTTCTCAGGCTATTCTTCTGACACGATTGCTTTATTAGCAAAATCTCTCACCACTTCTAGTGTGTCCAGGTCGCATTCAATCGCCGTTCCATGTATGGAAACGCAGTTGCGCTCATGTTTTGACACAGAACAGCAATAATTGGAAGATTGATCAAAGTAACATTTATTTTTAATACACTATGCAAAAACATGACCAAAGCACGCACATCACGGGCAAAAATATGCTCCGAGTTTGGTGCTCGACAAAAGAAATAATAGAAAAAACAGGAAAAAGTTGGCACACCAAAGCACCAAAATATGCAAAAAATCTGATAGTGGATTTTTTGCATATTTTGGAGCTTTGGTGTGCTGACTTTTTCTGTTTTGTTTTTTTTAAACACTATGTAAATGAATAGCAGGAACTACAATGCCAGTACACATAGATAACTATCAATATAATATGTGTGACATTACTTAACATGTCTTCGTTTTCAAATACCTCCTTTTCACAGTTCACTCTACAATGCAAAAATGGTGTTTTCAAATTTAGCCACTTGGGGGGTTAGTGTCTTCAAGAAGCTCTTCAAAAACAGTCTCAGTGTGAACGGAAGGCCAAAACATAGAGGAAAAATATTTGTTTTCAAATGTGGTTGGTGTAGAGTGTCATAAATGCAGCCTTTATTGATCATAAGAGACTAAGAGCTCAAACTTTTGAATGGTAGTGTAGCTCAAGTTAATGAAATTTGCAGGCAAAAGCTAAGTTTCATCACTTAGAAGAATAATGAATTTAAATGCTTTAAATCTTTTCCCTGTTTTTATTTTTTATTTTTTAGTTCGCCCAGACCCCCCCAACAATATTACCCACACCTTCATGCCGCTGGTGATCTACTGGAACATGGACTGTGACAGTGTAGACCCCTTAGACAAGGAGTGTCAAGTGCAATACCACGCACACGATCACATGCTGGACTGGATTCAGGTGAGAGAGGAGTAGGGGATAATCCCATTTCATTTGATTCAGTTCTCATTCACAAAATCCTTATTCGATTCTGATTCAGAATATTTCTAGTTTCCTCTAAGATTGGTGTCACTGGCTTCATAGGTGCAGCTCTGGCGTTTTCACTAATGTGTTCAAAAGTGCTTTAGTAAACTGAGTTTCTCTAGTGAGTTCGTTCAGAAGAAAATCCATTCATCTGCAGGATCAGAGGTGTGCGTAAAGTTTAATGAAGTATAATCACATCCATTGATGGTTCTTTTGGGTTTTAAGAATCAGTATTGGATTATTAAAATACAGATCTTAGTAAAACAGAAAGTGTAGATTTTAAACCAGGCCTAGGACAAACACTAATGCTTTGTTTTGTCAACATTTTTCACTTTGTTTGCTTTTTTAATGTAAATTAATTTTTGTTATGACTGTAGGGATGCAATCAAAGATAGCTCGGTTTCATTTTATTTTGACAGTCCACTTTAGACATTCTAACTATAAGTTATTTTGCAACTACATGTCCACTAAATTTCATTGATTTACATTTAATCATTTAGCAGACGCTGTTATCCAAAGCGACTTACAAATGAGGGGAGCACTAGAAGCAATCAAACCCAACAGTAGGGCAACAATATGTAATACAATACAGTATGTGCTGTGACAAGTACCAATTAGTCTAGGAAAGTACACCTAGCAAGTTTTTTAATACATGAAAAAAATGGATAATAGAAACAGAGTAGAATAGTAAGTGTTAGTGTTAATGTTAATGAGTGTTCAACTATTAAATTGTTCAATTCAATGTAGTTGAATTTGCAGCTATGTCAACTAACTCTCATTAGAGTATTAGTAGACTGTTAGGGTTAGTTTGTAGAATAATTTGACATGTAGTTGCTAAGTTACTTATAGTCAGTAGAATGTCTTTTGGGAGCATTAAAATAAAGTTATAGCAGATATTAAGCCTAATGGCAGCCAACTGTCAGGAGATTCGCGCAGTTCACCCTGTTCTCACGTTTCCACGCCACAGTGAAAAATCACGGAGCAAAGAGGACGGCATTAGTTGAGAGAATTTTTTTCTTTGAGAAAAATTAACATGTAGCTACTGTACCTGATATTTATCCAAATGAATCAATATTGAATCATATCGAGTCAAGCACTAATAAAAACAGTAGCCTTCCAGTCATCGTACCATGTAAACATAACTACTAAACTTAATGAAATCCAAGTGTTTTGACAATCACAACACTCCAAGCTAAACTCAAAAGTTGGCAGCCCTGATTAAGCAGACAGTCTATTAATACTCTAATGACTGGTAGTTGCAAAGTTGTTTAGTTATTAGAATGTCTAAAGTGGAACATCATAATAGAGTTAATTGAATAGTTTTTATAGTGTCAGAGATTTGTCAATACTAGTTGTAAGATTTAATTAACCCAAAATCATTAAGAACACTACTTAGGGTGAGTAAATGGTGACATAATAAAAATTTTAGGTGGAACTGAACCTTTAATAAATGATGTTCTAGTTAAACAATTGTTGAACTTTAATTGTGCAGGAGGATGATTTCCAGTCCATGTTTCCGTTGGAGGATTCCCAGCCATTCACAGAGTACAGTTTTCGTGTTCGCTGCCACTGTGGATATGAAGAGAAAGTCATGAGTGACTGGAGTTCAGTGTTTTCAGTCAGAACGCCCCCTGCAGGTCAGAGAAAGACACACATTATCCATTGATTTAGGACATTAATGCACTCATTTACTGTTTTTGAGGATGATCTTGATTCAAATTCACACAGCAGCAGAATACAGTTGTCAGTGTTAAATACACACAGAATTCAGTTTTAAACAAGAGTGGATGTTCAGAATCCACACTGACTCTTAACTACGGTTCAGAAGTTTGTGGTCGCTAATTTAAAACATTTATTTTGAATAAGTCTCTTATGTTCACCAAGGCTTCATTTATTTGATCAAAAATGCTGTAAAAACAAACCTTTATATTGTGAAATATTATTACAATTTAAAGTTTCTGTTTTCTATTGTTATATTATTAAAAAATATATTTTATTCCTGTGAGGACAAAGCTGAAAATCATTCTAATATGCTGATTTGGTGCTCAAAAAACAGTTCTTATTTATTTATTTGAAATAAATGTTCTTACTGTTCTTTTTACCCAACTTATTTATATGTGTATATGTATGAATGTTTGAATCGTTTTTAAGTTACATACTACTGCACAGTATGCTTTATTCAGTATGCTAGCATTTTATTTTAAATCTATTATGTAAGATAATCAATGACGATAATTGTCTTTTCAGCACCGGTTGGACAGCTGGATGTTTGGAGTGATTGTGCCCCTTATCCTGACAGCTCCTCCTGTAACATCTATTGGAAAGTAGGTTATACTCCCATAATACACATCACTCTAACTTATTCTTGTTCAGTGGGTCAGTCACGATTCATTACATCATGAATGAGCTGTAGAAATTTGACTGTCTGACGTTATTTCCTGTCTCTCAGGAAATGCCCCTGTCTCAGGCTAGAGGGGAAATTAGCAACTATATTGTGACACTGAAGCTTAAAAATGGGGCTGAGATCAAGCAGGTTACCAGGCAGCAGAGAGACACAGGAAGTCAGCATCGCACCGAGCAGAACTGCCCGGAGCTCAGACATTTCCCTCTCAAGATGGGTGTTATGGGAGTTTTTGTGTCCGCCAACACCTCAATGGGCATGTCCGTCCCCACATTCATGCCGTTTTCTGTGAGGGGTATGTCAATGCAAATTTGAATTATTAGTCATTTGCCATTGTCTCTCTTTTTGTTCAAGTTCTACTTAAAAATACAAAAGTTTTGTAAACTCTCTCTCTCTCTCTATATGTATATATATATATATATATATATATATTAGTGCTGAGCAACGATTAAAATTTTTAATCGCGATTAATCGCATTGTTATGCGCAAAATTGAATAATGACTTCTAAAGTAGTGTATTGCGCACTTTTGATTTAAATGTACTGCTATATACACAAAAGTGCAATAACTTTAAACAAATAAGGTGCTTTTATACCAGCAGTATTCCCTACACAGTAATCTCAAATCTCAACTTAAACATTAATGTAATCAAATCAAATATTTAAACAAAGCTATTTGCCACTGCCAGGGCATTACCTTTTATCTAGTTTGTTAAAACGAGTCCAGTTTTCTTGTTTTTTTTCTGAACAGGTATCAACAGGTATCTTTTATCAGGGAGCAGCAGAAACAGTCTATGTAGTAGTCAGAGGTCATGATCACTACTATATAAGTCGACCAACGTTACTTATAGTAGCTTAGGTTTGGTCATGCCATGGTTTCCCACGTAAGATTACATTAAACAGAGTAAAAAAAACAATTTATACTTTATACTCACGCTGTTGCTGTGTAGCGCGCGTACACTTCGGCGTACCCTGACGTGCACCTCTCCAAAAATGTAACGTCAATTCTACGCGTACCGCAAGCGCTGTGATTGCTACAACCGCTCCCCGGGTTTCACATGCTCCCTCTGCATGTGTAATTGCGCGTCAACGCGGACAACGACGCAGAGATATAAATGAAAACCAACGCGTAGTCTATAGCGTATTGTCTTCGGCGTAAGTCCGACGCAGAAGTATAAATCAGCCAAGAGTGAGGTGAAGTGGTCGAGCACAAGGTGCAGCGACAAGCGGGAGCGTTCCTGTGAAACTGTTGCGGTCATGCACGCGCCCGCTCGTTGCCGAAGTTGAATTGTCTATAACTTTTTATAAAGGACGCGCAGCACAAATCATTAGAAGAGAGACTGATCCTCGGCTCGCTGTTAGTGAGTTTCCAGAATCTAAATAGTTATTATCTATAGGTTTTATAGGTAATATCCATAGAGCGCCTGTCATTCACTCGCGGAGTGCAACCCTTTAACTGTTCACCAGAGAGAACCTGCCTCTCTCCACTGCTTGTTTGGGTGGGTTATTTGCTGGCTGACCAACATCCCACCCCTCCTGTGATCATGGTTTGACTGTAGGCCTATGTGTATTCAGAGCCAGTGAGCAACGGACTTTCAAAATAATAATAATAAAAAAAACTGCGTTAACGTGCGATAAAAAAATTGTCGGCATTAATTAATAAATGCGTTAACGCGATAATAACGTGTTAACTTGCCCAGCCCTAATATATATATATATATTCCAATTCAACCCAAGGTCCATGCACAGCCTGGTTAGGTGCAGGTAGAAAGCATGAACGAACTTGAATGACAATAATAAGAACACTCTACCACACACTTTTGACTTTACTCTATTTTATTCAGAGCGAACAACGCGTTTCGCATATAGCGTCCTCAGTTTCGCTCCGTTATGGTCTGAGCTCTCAGGTGTATCTTAATTTCCTTGAGTCACAAGATCAGTTGTTCTTAAAGTCATAATATTTTAAATGCCAATATCCAACACATTCCCTATAAATACCAAGTTAAGAAAAATGTAATACATGATTCACATCCTCAAATATATCAACACAATATATACATAATTATCATCATCAAATATATACATAATTATCATCATCGAAAGCCCAACACGAGCAAAATGTTTTGTGGAAAATTATCTGAGGACGCTATATGCGAAACACGTTGTTTGCTCTGAATAAAATAAAGTCAATAGTGTGCGGTAAAATGTTCTTATTATTATTGTCATATATAATATATATATATATATACAGGTCCTTCTCAAAAAATTTGCATATTGTGATAAAGTTAATTATTTTCCATAATGTAATGATAAAAATTAAACTTTCATATATTTTAGATTCATTGCAGACCAACTGAAATATTTCAGGTCTTTTATTGTTTTAATACTGATGATTTTGGCATACAGCTCATGAAAACCCAAAATTCCTATCTCAAAAAATTAGCATATCATGAAAAGGTTCTCTAAACGAGCTATTAACCTAATCATCTGAATCAACTAATTAACTCTAAACACCTGCAAAAGATTCCTGAGGCTTTTAAAAACTCCCAGCCTGTTTCATTACTCAAAACCGCAATCATGGGTAAGACTGCCGACCTGACTGCTGTCCAGAAGGCCATCATTGACACCCTCAAGCAAGAGGGTAAGAAAGAAAGAAATTGCGGCGTGGCATGGAGGCAATCAGCCTGTGGCACTGCTGAGGTGTTATTGAGGCCCAGGATGCTTCGATAGCGGCCTTAAGCTCATCCAGAGTGTTGGGTCTTGTGTCTCTCAACTTTCTCTTCACAATATCCCACAGATTCTCTATGGGGTTCAGGTCAGGAGAGTTGGCAGGCCAATTGAGCACAGTAATACCATGGTCAGTAAACCATTTACCAGTGGTTTTGGCACTGTGAGCAGGTGCCAGGTCGTGCTGAAAAATGAAATCTTGATCTCCATAAAGCTTTTCAGCAGATGGAAGCATGAAGTGCTCCAAAATCTCCTGATAGCTAGCTGCATTGACCCTGCCCTTGATAAAACACAGTGGACCCACACCAGCAGCTGACATGGCACCCCAGACCATCACTGACTGTGGGTACTTGACACTGGACTTCAGGCATTTTGGCATTTCCTTCTCCCCTCTCTTTCTCCAGACTCTGGCACCTTGATTTCCGAATGACATGCAAAACTGAGCAACAGTCCAGTGCTGCTTCTCTGTAGCCCAGGTCAGGCGCTTCTGCCGCTGTTTCTGGTTCAAAAGTGGCTTGACCTGGGGAATGCGGCACCTGTAGCCCATTTCCTGCACACGCCTGTGCACGGTGGCTCTGGATGTTTCTACTCCAGACTCAGTCCACTTCTTCCGCAGGTCCCCCAAGGTCTGGAATCGGTCCTTCTCCACAATCTTCCTCAGGGTCCGGTCACCTCTTCTCGTTGTGCAGCGTTTTTTGCCACACTTTTTCCTTCCCACAGACTTCCCACTGTTGTGCCTTGATATTCACTCTGGGAACAGCCTATTTGTTCAGAAATTTCTTTCTGTGTCTTACCTTCTTGCTTTAGGGCAGGGGTGTCCAAACTCGGTCCTGGAGGGCCACTGTCCTGCAGAGTTTAGCTCCAACCCCAATTAAACACACCTGAAACAGCTAATCAAGGTCTTGATTAGCTGTTGAAGGTCATTAGGCATGCTAAAAACTTACAAGCAGGTGTGTTGAGGCAAGTTGGAACTAAACTCTGCAGGACAGTGGCCCTCCAGGACCGAGTTTGGACACCTCTGCTTGAGGGTGTCAATGATGGCCTTCTGGACAGCAGTCAGGTCGGCAGTCTTACCCATGATTGCGGTTTTGAGTAATGAAACAGGCTGGGAGTTTTTAAAAGCCTCAGGAATCTTTTGCAGGTGTTTAGAGTTAATTAGTTGATTCAGATGATTAGGTTAATAGCTCGTTTAGAGAACCTTTTCATGATATGCTAATTTTTTTGATAGGAATTTTGGGTTTTCATGAGCTGTATGCCAAAATCATCAGTATTAAAACAATAAAAGACCTGAAATATTTCAGTTGGTGTGCAGTGAATCTAAAATATATGAAAGTTTAATTCTTATCATTACATTATGGAAAATAATTAACTTTATCACAATATGCTAATTTTTTGAGAAGGACCTGTGTGTGTGTATATATATATATATATATATATATATATATATATATATATATATATATATATATATATATTTATATATGTGTATATATATATATATATGTGTGTATATATATATATATATATGTACAGTTGCAATCGAAATTATTCAACCCCCATTGCAAATCAGGTTTATTGGCAAAACTTACAGACTTTCAGCTGTTTGCAATGAACAAATCAAACAAAAGTAATTGAAATAGCTCAACACAACAAATGTTTCAAGTGGTTTCCCCAAATTCAACTGAAAATGCAGTAATTTAATAACTCCCACAGTCTCAAAATGATTCAACCCCCAGAATAGAATCCCTCACAACAGCACAAACAGGGCTGAACAGTGGTTAAACTACCTGGACAGTGCAGAAAAACGTAGCTATCAACTGCTGCAACCAGATTTCTGAGAAGGCAGGTTCAGAAAAAAACCTGGGGCTGCACTGCATCCTCTGGCGCTGGAAACCTGCAGCGTGTGGAAGGCAAGATGGATTTATTGAAGTATCAGGAAATCCTAGGAAAAAACGTCATGCCGTCAGTGAGGAAGCTGAAGCTTGGGCGCTTGAAGCATTGGATCTTCCAACAGGACAATGATCCCAAGTACACCTTAAATTCCACCAAGGCTTGGTTGCAGAAGAAGTCGTGGAAGATTCTACAGTGGCCATCACAGTCTCCTGGCTTGAACCCATCTCTGGTGGGATTTGAAGAAGGCGGTTGCAGCACGCAAACCCAGGAATATTTCTGAATTGTAGGCCATTGCTCATGAGGAATAGGCTAAGATTCCTCAGAAACGCGGCCAGAGACTGGTGTCTGGTTCTATATCTTGTTTGCAACAGGTCATAACAGCAAAAGTGTGTTCTACTTGGTACTAAAGATGCTTGCCATGAAGGGGTTGAATAATTTTGAGACTACAGAAGTCATTAAAAGTTGCATTTTCTTTTGAATTTGGGGAAACCACTTGACACATTTGTTGTGTTGACCTATTTCAATTACTTTTGTTTGATTTGTTCATTGCAAACAGTTGAAAGTTTGTAAATGTTGCCAATAAACCTTATTTGCAAAGGGGGTTGGAATAATTTTGATTGCAACTGTGTGTATATATATACAGTATACATATATATTATATTTTATAATAAAATGCAATATACACTACAATTGAAAAAGATAGTAAGATAAAAAAAAATAAAAAAAAATTATTCAGCAAGGACACATTTAATTGATTCAGCATTGAAATTACAGGAATAAATTATATTTGAAAACATTATAGTAGAAAATAGTTATTATAAATTGCAATAATATTTCACAATAATACTTTTATTCCTGTCACTTTAATAAAATAAAGGCAGCCTGCCTTGCTGAGCATAAGAGACGACTTTTCAAAAGTTTGGGATTGGCAAGATTTTTTTAATGGTAGTGTAAAATGATATTTATATAATATTTATGCCCTGCAGGACAGACAACACCTGAGGTGAATCTGAGTGTAATGGGTGAGAAACAGACGCTGTGGGTCTCATGGTCTGTACACCCACAGTTCTCTGACAGCGTCCTGGAGTATGTGGTCCAGCATGTGTCTGTAGTACCTCACCATCCGTGCCTGAGCTGGGTCAGAGTAAACAAAACCCAGACATCCGTTACAATCACAGGTGTGTTTGTGTGTTTGTTTGTGTGTGTGTGTGTGTGTGTGTTTGTGTGTGTTTGTGTGTGTGTGTGTGTGTGTGAAAGAGAGAAAGCTGTAATTTGTTCTGACCCTGACAGTGATTTCACGTTTGTCTCCATCCACAGGTGACTTCAGGAACTACACAGCATATAATGTGTCACTGTATACTGTCTCCAACAACCACAGCACTTTCCTCAAGTCAGCGATTGCATACACACTTCAAGGAGGTATGACATCCCTTAAATTACTGACTGCTCTTTGGGTTGTTTTATTAATAGACCAAAGTCCACAAGACATCAAATAAAATCTGACTTTTCCATTTTAATTGCAAATCTTCCAATACGACAGAGACAAAATTCAGAAAAATTACTGATATTACAATTAAAGGTCCCATATTGTACAACTTTCTGAAGTTTTATTTTAGATTTTGATGTCCTTAAGAATATATATTTGCGGTATAAGTGCAAAAAACCATCTCAATATATTTTTACAGCTCCTTTCTCAGGAGCTCTGCCAGGAAAAGGTCAATTTTGACCTGTCTTCTTAATATTCATGAGGCTCTCTTCTGATTGGCCTGTCGTTTCCTGAGTGACCCACCATTGGTGGGAGTGGTGACTGAAGGTGGTGACTGAGTAGTTCTGACATCACATTTATACAGAAGTCACAACAGCTCGTGAAAAGGCATAGCTACTTTATGCAGGCTGTGTGTATTTGTATGTGGATTGACTGTTTTGAAACTTATATGGTAGTTACATAGCCCCTAGACCTCTGTTATCATGAAAAAAGCCAGGAAATTTCAGTTTTGACAATATGGGACCTTTAAGTAGTAGTGTGTATTTACAAACATACACCCCTAATTAACAGTTTTAATATTAAGCTTATTTGTCAAAAAACACATCCACTGTAGAAGTATATTGCATTGTCAATAATTAGCTTGTATAGTGCAACATTTCCATTCACTTTGATTTCAAAAAAGTGTAATGCATTCCATTAATAAAACATTTTCTAACTTTGAGTTAGTTGTGGCAGTTTTAGGGCACAAAGTATCCTGTAATCAGATTTGCTAGTCATCAAGCCTTCATATTGGTATCATCTCTTTATCTCCCTGCCCAGTTCCTCCTAAAGTCCCACAATTCTATGTGAAGATCGTCTCTCAGTCTTCTGTCATTCTGATGTGGAGCCCCATCCCTGTGCATGAGAGCAAAGGTGTCATCCTGCATTACTTGGTGGGCATCAATGAGACAGGTAATCCATTATCTCTCCTTTAATGTAAATCTTAAGCTCGGGACAATCCAAACTAATGTAGGGCCGTTCGGTTTTTTAGTGTGTTCTGCACCGTTGGCTCTAGCCAGGCGCCGTCTGGGTTTCTTTAAGCCGATACAGCATGTTGATTGAACAGCCAACCAACTCTGATTGGCTGTTCAGCTTATCGAATGAGAAAAGTGATGAAAGCGAGCAAATAAGTCAAGACGGTACAGACAGAATGCTCTTATAATTTTACATCATCTTACCTGAGCATTGGAGTGCATGAATATTTTCATAACATGAGCCAACTGGAATGAAGAAAGTGATCAGTGTGATTAATATTCAAAATGATAAGCAAGCGCTGCTTTGTTTACGGTTTGTATATCTGCAGTCCTAGTCTCGGTTTCCATTTTTGAATGACGAAAATAGACTATTGATGCCTGCTGATATAGTCAGGTATTTCCTCACACACAGGAGCAGAACACACGTGTGTTCAGGCGCAGCTTTTTGGCCGAGACGCAGCTGATGAGGCGACATTATATTGTATAGACTTTCATTATATTGTAGACCCTGATATTCTATTATTTGACCAACATGAAATATTAATACTTAGACTAAGTTTTGGGTAAGTAAGATTTTTTTGTTTTGTTTTATTTTGATAGAAATGCTTTTATTGATCAAAAGTGACCATAAAGACATTTATAATGTTAATAAAATAATTATTTTTCTAATAAATGCTGTTCTTTTGAACTTTCTATTCATTAAAGAATCCTGGAATAAAATGTTTCATGGTTTCGACAAAAATATTAAGCAGCACAACTGTCTTCAACATTGATAATAATAAGAAATGTTTCTGGAGCATTAAATCAGCATATTACAGTGATTTCTGTAGGATCATGTGACATTGAAGACTGGAGTAATGATGCTGAAATTCAGCTTTACCATCACATAAATAAATCCTCATTTATTATTTTAAATTGTAATAATACTTAACAACATTACTGTTTTACTGTATTTTTTTATCAAACAAATCTGGGGTATTCGATTAAAGTTAAAAAGGTTCAGTCCCAGCGGAGGTCCGGACAATACGTAGTAATACCGCAGCCATAGTACTGTAAAAGAATAAATCCTGAACACTCAAATTATTCATTAAAGATGGGAATCTTGGGCCCAAGAGCCAAAGCATAGATGTATAGGAATGTTTGTTTACAAATATTTACCAAAAAAATAAATATTTCTCCCAACTGAATATGGATATAAAAAGATCAGATATTTTATCCGGCTATTATTTATTTATTTATTTCACATTTAAACCATGTATGACACATAGAAAGCCTTGGGGACTAAGAAAGCAGGGGGTGCAGGGTTTACCTCTTAAGAAAAGCATGGACCATTTTTATATTTTGCTCAAGTAGGTAATAAACTACTAAAACAAACAATCTAATAATGAAAACTTTCATCATGGGCACAAAACAAAGTTAACTAGTGATTTCAAAGTTTTTTGTCTTATTTTGCCATCTCTAAATAATTTTCCAATTTATAACATTTAGTATGAAATGTTTTTAATAACACTAAATGTAAAAATAGTTGTAATTACTGCATTCTCATTTGATTTTCTGCAGTGTTTTAGCAAAAGTATCTATTTAGCTGCTCACCGTGTTTCTGCTATTGTTGTTAAAATAGCCGCGTCATCTGCAGCTTTAACGTCTGTATCAGAGAAGCAACGCACACGGAATGGAAAGGGCTTGAATGAAGCGAGTTTGGCTCTAGATAAAAATATTAGTGGATATAGCGCTGAAATAAACGACCCTGGGCGCTTTCGATGTGAACAGCTACGTTGTTTTGACACACTGCTCACTTTAAACTGTTGAAACGGTTAAATGGCCCTGTACAAATATGTACTTGGTTCCATCTGGACCGCGGGACATAATTTTATTGGGCCATTTTACCGTTTCTACAGGTCCACCATTTGAACACCACTGAAATAAATGTAGCCTTGGTGAGCAGAAGAAACTTTAAAAAAATAAAAAAATCTTGCTGACCCTAAACTTTTTAACAGTAGAGTATATCTGTGTCCTCTAGCCTCTTCAACAGAGTATAACGTGAGCAGTGACAGGACCAGCATGCAACTGTCAGACCTGCAGCCGTCCCGGCAGTACCAGGCCTGGGTGAGCGCTGTGACCGCTGCTGGTGAAGGCATGAGGAGCATCACCACTTTCTCCATCGCTGAGGAAAACAGTAAGATGAGCTGTTTCTTTTTTTCTTTCTTTCTTCCTTCCTTCTTTTGGGGTTTACATTTCATGCATTGTCCAAAATACTAAGAGGTCTTTGTTTGCATACAGTATGTAGTTCAAACATTCACCTTCAGGTATTTAACCAGTCATTTCTTTCCATCTCATCTCCTAGGTTTTGTTACTTCAATACTGATGGCTGTAATTATACTATTGTCTCTCCTGATATTAGTTATTGCTTTTAAATGCGTATTGTGAGTATTACCTTTCATTATAATTCCATCATACATTATATGGCCAAAAGTATATGGATACCTCCTTCTAAATAGTGAGCTTGACTGGTCTAGTCATTTCTGTGAGGATAAATCTTGACCTTAATCTTCTACACTTAATGAGCAGGTTAGGGAATCCACATAATTTTGGCCCTATTGTGAATTGCATTCAATTCAATTATCAGATAAAAATTATACTATGCATTCCAACTACAGTAGTCAACATTTGAAGTGGATCAAATCCTTTCATCAAAGTTATACATGAATTTAGAACAATACCCGTTCTTGTCTTAGGACAACTTTGATGAACTTTTTTGATCCACTTCAAATGTTGACTACTGTATATCACTCTATTATTTACCATTGCCATGCCAAGCTATCTATTGTATGAAGTGCTATATAAATAAACGTGCTGTGAATTTACTGGAGTGCCGAATTGCAGGGCACATGCAAACATACCCACATCACTATGATCAGATGCTTTCTTAACTGATGTTTTCTCACCGCTGTCATTTTTGTTGTTTATTTTGATATTGAGAGGAAAAGCGCGCAACACATATTTACAAATTGATCTTGTCGTCATGTCGGGATGTCTGCTAACAGTATACCGGTGCTATAACAGTCAATCTTTTTTCCACCCCTAAGCGAAGAATACAAAAAGAACTATATTAGGTCCTCAATTGGTAAATTAGACGCACTGTCTAAAAAATTAAATGAATACTAAATGAATATCTGCTGTCTTGGTACAGGTTACGTTACTGTTCCCAGAAGATCCCAGATCCATTAAACAGTAAATCATTTAAACACGTGAACTTTCAGGTAAGAATCTAAAGTTTAATAAAGCTATATGAAAGAGATTGTCACCCATATAAATATGGTAGAATATTTGTTCTTCTAAACAGTGAGCTTGGCTTTTCTTCCAGCATGCGTGGCCATGGCTCTGTTCTCCGTCGGAATTGCCCCTGAAGATCTCTGAGCTGGAGATCGTGGAGAACCTGCATCCCAACACACCTTCCTCTCCCTCAGAGACTGAACCGGAGAAGATTTTAATCGATGTGGGACCACAACATCTCCAGGTGCGAGATGGACTGGGCAGAACAAATGTAGGTGGGGAGAAGTGGTTAGAAGACTCTGAGGAATCAAACAGGCGAAATATTTCAAAGCAGGACAGCTGGAGAAAAGAGTACAGTGAGATGGTTGATACTGATGAAGAGGAGGGCGCTGGTGGTGAAGAGTGGTGGGACCAGCAACGTGTCTCGGACTATGAAAGACATTTTATGCCATCTGTTGAGGCGAATTAACTCTGCCATTTCATGCTTCATGATGTTTGATCTGTACTGTAGTGCCTTAAATAGAACAATCAGAAATGTTGATGGTTTTACTGAAGAACAACATGTTTTGTACTCTTTATACATGCACTGAAAAGAGTATTAAGACATGTTATTCATGAAATTCAAAATGTGTCTGTTGGAGAGATTTTGCAGAGCTATGCACAGATTTCCATATTATGCACAGGTTTTTCCATATTAGCTGTGCTGTTTCATCAAATGGCATAAGGACTGTTTTCAAACGGGTTTTCTAGAACACTCCGCTTTTGCCATTCGTGCAGGTAGATGTTCCTGTCACAAACAAACGCCATTGGTTGAGCCAATGTTGGGCTGTTTGGAACAGAGCTCAGATCCACAGTCCCATGTGGCTTACACTTTTCAGGGAACTCAGACTACAAATGTCTTATAGTCTCTGCTCATTAAACCTTGTTGGAAAAAGGTATTTCAATATTGAAAACATTGCATTTATGATACAAATGAGACTATTACTTGAAGATATCTTTAATGGAATGTAGATAATTGAATGTTTCTGTACATAATAAATCTTTTTTTATATGGATGTGCTTCTGTAAGACTACTCGAATGTTGTGTGAATTTCTCATGTGTTATGCAATCACTGCAAATTGTTTGACATGATATTAGGTTTGCATGTAAACATAGAAGTAGTCACTATTATTAGTCTGTGATGTAGTCTACCTATATTTTGGAAGACTTTTTATGCCTGAGAGTAAAAAATAAAAAGACAAATAACTTTATTTCTTGTAATTGCAACTTTATATGTCACAAATTGTCACAAGATGAATACACTAAATTATCCAAATTGACAGATTGTGTTAAAGATATAAAAGATTGGATGACGTGTAATTTTCTTTTATTAAATCCAGACAAGACAGAGGTAATACTTATCGGTTCTAAAAACCGTCCACAAAACCTTTCCCAGCACGACTTTAACATAGTAGGATGCCCTGTTACTTTATCCGCTACAGTAAAAGACCTGGGTGTTACATTAGACTGCAACCTGTCTTTTGAAAAGCATATTTCATATGTTACAAAAACTGCCTTTTTCCACCTTAGAAACATTGTTAAGCTACGTAATATGCTATCAGTCTCTGATGCAGAAAAGTTAGTTCATGCATTCATGACCTCGAGACTAGATTACTGTAATGCTTTATTAGCTGGTTGTCCTGCATCTTCAATAAACAAGCTACAGTTAGTCCAAAATGCAGCCGCTAGAGTTCTTCATCACTTCATTGGTTACCTATAAAGTTCCGTATTAAATACAAGGTATTGCTTTTGACTTATAAAGCTCTAAATGGTTTAGCTCCAGTCTATTTAACGGATCTTCTATCGCCTTACAATCCATCGCGCTCTTTAAGATCACTAAATTCGAGGCTTCTGGTCATTCCTAGGATATCCAGATCCACCAAAGGAGGCAGAGCATTTTCACATTTAGCTCCGAAGCTCTGGAATAGCCTTCCTGATATTGTTCGTAGCTCAGACTCGCTCTCCCAATTTAAAACTAGACTGAAGACGCATCTATTTAGCCAGGCATTCATATAAATTTTTTATCTTACAGTTACTGTAAATTCGGCCTCTAGTTCATAAACGCCAGAGGAGAACTGGCCCCCGACTGAGCCTGGGTTCTCCCAAGGTTTTTTTTCTCCATTGGGTCATCTGATGGGGTGTTAGGACACCATTAGGTCACTGGATGGAGTTTTTCGGTTCCTTGCCACTGTTGCCTTTGGCTTGCTCAGTTGGGGATATTCAAATTAATTAACCAATCATACCATTGATCAGCTCTACCAAACTTGGATGTCTTTTTTCCAGTAATAAACAAACATTGTTAAGTTGTTTTGTTTGATACTGTGAAGCAGCTTTGATACAATCTGTATTGTGAAAAGCGCTATATAAATATATTTGACTTGACTTGACTTGACAAATTATGTTTTTTTTAAACTGAATAAACTAAAAAACTAAAAAAACAGAAAAAAAGTTTTTACTCTGAGACAAAAACAGGCTTCCATACCATATAGCTTTTTGACGTCGTCTCAAAAATAAGGAATACCAGCCCAGAGCCTGCATGTTTATATGCATAAATATTTTTAAGACACATCAGCTCAAACTTCTAGCCCCCTAACCTCTAAAATAAAATGACTATACAATAGTGCCATTACTGTAAACACTTGTTTGTCTATATTTGACGATCAAATGGAGAAAAGGTTGAGGATTAGGATTATTAATCCAATTAAATAACTGAATTGTTAATGTTTTTGTAAGAAGTCTCTTATGTTCACCAAGGTAGCATTTTTGATAAAAAAACCAGTAATATTGTGAAATATTACAATTTAAAATAACTATTTTCTATTTGACTATATTATAAATTGTCATTTATTATTGTGTTCAAAGCTGAATTTTTAGCATTATTACTCCAGTCTTCAGTGTCACATGATCCTTCAGGTTCTCAAGAAACATTTCTTATTATCAATGGTAAAAACAGTTGTAGTGCTGTAGAAACTGATGTGTTTGTAACATTGTAAATGTCTTTACTGTCACTTTTGAACAATTTAATGAATCCGTGCTGGATAAAAACTAATTTCTCTCTCTCTCTCTCTCAAAAAAAAAAAAAAATTCTACTGACCCCACACTTTTTAATGTTGTGTATATCCATGTTATAAAAAGTGGTATTTTAGATCAGGTGCTAACAAGTTCAAAAAGGAAAGAATTAAGTAAGATTAAAATGTTTTATTTAACCAGCTTTCTTTGTTAATTTATTCGCATAAATATTGAGAAAGGAAAATCGAGATAATTGAATTCCTCGTTCAACTTGGTGTCATATTACAGAAACATTCTAACTCAGAATCAAATATGTTTGGTAAACATGCCTATTTCAGACAGGCTTTCATTTTTACAACACTCAGAACCTGATTTACTATGCTTCAAAACAAAATTTTACTATGCTACAAAAACTAAAAATGTATACAGTAGATATCCAGCAGCAACACCCTTCCCCCATTCCGCCATGCAGTCTACATTCCATCCTACATGATGAAGCTCAACCCAACGGCTTCCGGTCGTTGATGTTAGGGGGCGCTCGCGAGCCGCCGACTGATGCATTCACAGGCCGCTCTAGAGATGCAATCAGACCAGATGGGAGGGGGAAGTGAGAAGGAAAAAGGAACTAGCTGAGCTGCCCTTTGTTTCTAGATTTGCCGAAGAGTACGGGGAAGACACCGGTGCGAATCTACACTGTAAGTCACGCTCTAAACACGGCACAATGTTTATAGAACACATGACGTCATGGCGGACTTTTAAAAATTGATACATTTTGGAATAGCGATAGAACGCGAGCGAGTTCTTTTTATCGCCGGTTTGCTTGTGCTCCAATCAGTCCGACATTACAGTGTCAGAGCAGCGGCAGAATGAATGAATAAGTTTTGGGAATGTAACTCGAGCGGGGTACCGGGGTCAAGCGTACGGAAGGCGGATGGGACCAATCATCTTTTAAAAGATGCTCGCGGTATTTATCTCTGTGCACGAGTTGGATATCTCAAATTATATCTTTTTTTTTAAAGCGCAGCCAGACAAGAAGAAGCACAGCATGGCCGACTGTAATCACACATTCACACATACACACAAACCGGCCTTTTGCCCTTCTTTGTCTTTCCTTTTCCTTTCCTTTTCAAACCATTTAAATAGTATATATAACGTTTAAACTCTGCTCCAATACATACCGTCTTGTGAAAACATATCGGGAATGTTTTAACCATTTAAAAGTAGTTTTGTTTTATGTATTTGGTTTTAATGGAGCTCTAATCTTTCTCTTGTCTCTTAACGTTAGTTGGTTCACGTCCTCAAAAATCACCAAAATAGTTAACGTATCGCTAAAATTTCCTGCTGCATTATATGGTGATTTATTATAATGTTGAAAACAAACATTAGTAAAGTTAATGGGATAATGTTGGCTAATGTTTAGCTATTCAGTGTTAGCAGGCTGCTAATTTTATGTTAGCCTTTAGGGGGGAATTTGACGTTTATTCTTTTATGACTGTTTATTAAAACTGTTTTTGATATGTTTTTGCACCAATATTAATATGAAGTGTTTGTGAATATTTGGTTATTTTTTTTAAACATAAACACGCTTAAAGCTTGTTAACCGGCATATGCATTTTTAGCTAGTAATTAAGTTACCTCATTAAAGTGAGTTGGATTGCATTATTTAGAGCAGTGTTTCTCAACCTCTCCTGCAGGGACCCCCTGACAGGACATGTTTTTGTTTTAACCCTGAAAAGACACACCTGATTCAATTAATTAAAGGCTCAAAGGCTTAATGTGTAGCTGACTAATTGAATCAGGTGTGCCATTTCAGGGTTAAAACAAAAACATGTCCTGTCAGGGGGTCCCTGCTAGACCTCAGAATGTATTTTCAGCTGTTTCATAAATAAAATCCCATTATGAGAACCGGTAGAAGACGTACTTATTATTATTATTATTATTATTATAGTTAATGCCGGGGCTAGTTGTCAATTTTGGCTTCAGTAAATAGTTCTCAGGGTGGGTTTATTTGTGTCAGTGTTATACTGTTTCTTTGTTACAAAACACTATTGAACTTTTCCGTTGTTACTGATTAGTTATTAAAATGATACATTTTCTGCATTGCATTAAATAGGTGACTGTTGTCAGGATGTGTACCGGTGTATTTTTTACGGCGTTCGCAAACAAAATAAATAATAAAATTGTAATATTAGTGTTGAGGAAATCTTTTTTTTTTTTTTTTTTTTACAAAATCTTATTTAAGTTTTCACTGCTAAAGAAAACACATCTGTGTAATTTTATATTTATTTATTTATTTTTAATCTCATTTTATACTGTTGTAAGCTGTAGTTTATGGTCAAGTCTGATTTGTTTTAAGATATAATAGTCTTTTTAAAATCATGTGAAGGCTTTTTTTATTGTTGTTTTTCATGTTTTTAGGCAAGGTAATTTCTAACGACTTGTGATTTTACAAAGTCACTTTTGAACAATTTTTTATATTTTAAAATAAAAAAGTGACAAATGTTGATTCAATGGGTAAAATGAAATACAATCTGATAAAAAAGCCTCCTTTGGGGTCTTCACTAAAATGTAGTCATTGACATACATAAGGCACAGATTAATTAACCCATTTTCTTGTCTTATTTCAAGTACCGTCTTTTTGTAGCCATAACTGGATTAATCTGAAGTGCATGTGATTTATACAGTTGTAATGCGTTTTTACAGTTGTACAGAAAATTAGCTTTTTATTAATTGAGGGTGGTGGTTGGTATGAGTATGAGCTTGTGAAAATATATTAATTTTTTCCCCCTTTATTCCCATCATTATAATTAGCTAAAATTGTTTTATACAGTATATATTATACATGTGGTTTTTTTAAAGCTAGTTTTGGCATGTTTAATGTGGTGTTGTTGTTTATCAAGCTGCTGGAATTCCTCTTATTTTCTTTCCCAGGCCTTCTGAAAACAGATACAGAACACTGTTTTTCCGCCTCTTACTACTTCTGGCTCTGCTGAGTGATGTCCACTCCTGACCCACCTATGGGCGGGACCCCTCGGCCGGGCCCTTCCCCGGGCCCTGGGCCGTCTCCAGGGTCCATGTTAGGGCCTAGTCCTGGACCCTCACCTGGCTCTGCCCATGGCATGATGGGCCCTAGCCCTGGGCCCCCCACCTCAGGACACCCACTACCTCCACAGGGCCCCTCAGGTTACCCCCAGGACAACATGCACCAGATGCACAAGGTACTGACAGGTTTTATCAATATGCATCTGATTCATTTGTAGTTTTTTTCCATGTTTCATCTATGCTGTTTGGTCCATATCATTGAGTCATTCTTTATTTTTTTTATTGTTTGAAGCCCATGGAAGGCATGCACGAGAAAGGCATTCCCGAAGATCAACGCTACGGTCAAATGAAGGGTATGGGCATGAGACAGGGTGGGCACAGTGGCATGGGACCTCCACCTAGTCCTATGGACCAACACTCTCAAGGTATCTATCTATTGTTCTGTCTGTTCTTTTTATCTATCTGTCATTCTTTTAATCTTTCTAACTCATTCTATCTATGATATATTATGTAATATACGCATGCACATGTGTGAAATGTAGGATATGCAGATGTTTGGTGCGCTCTGTGTTATATGGCAAACAGATGCTCACTGCTAAACTGTTTAGACTGGGTATAAAAAAGCCATCCAACCTGTTAGCTCGATTTCCCTTTGATGTGCACTGCTTTGTTCCTTCGCTGGGGCCGCTCGCACGCTTGTTTTCCAGACAGAGAGAAATGTAGAGTGAATGGGGTTACCCTTTTAAAATAGAAAGACAGACAGTTGTTGGAAACCACAAAGTCATGACAGAAAAAGAAACAAATATTACAAGCAAGCAACAGACATGAGTGTTTTGTTTTCTGCAGCTCTGTAATTGTCTACATGCCTACATTTGACAACTAAGGGCTTGACATTTTTGTCCAGAAAATTTGACTTTTTATTTAAAGTTTGCATTTATATTTTGTATAACTTTGTTATAATCTAGTAATATAAGCTAATATTTTTGTATTTGCCTTAAAGCAAACATCACTGTTGTAACTGATCATACTTTTACCCCATCCCCAAGTTTTAAACTGGTGCGTAAACCTGTGCGTAACAGACATGAATGACACCTCAAATTGGGATTTCTGCACTATAATGCAATTCAGAATGCATTCGCAATTACATGAGCAATGCATTGAAAAACATCTATGAGCAGTGAATTATGTGAGGGCTAATATATATATATTTTTAATCTAATAGTTACATAAAAAAAAATAAATAAAAAAAAGACTTTTCTTTAATTTTTTCCAGGTTATCCCTCTCCTCTGGGCGGTTCTGATCATGCCCCCAGCCCGGTACCTTCTAACGGCCCTCCATCTGGCCCCATGATGCCTTCTGGTCCTGGTGCTCTCCCCATGGAGGGCGGTGACCTGCAGAACCGGAGTGTAGGTGCAGGTGGTGTTGCAGGTTCGGGACCCAGCGGAGGACCTCCAAATGCAGGTGGGCCTGGTGGACCCGGCGGACCCACTCCTTTCAACCAAAACCAGCTTCACCAGCTGCGGGCACAGATCATGGCCTATAAGATGCTGGCGCGTGGGCAACCTCTACCTGACCACCTGCAGATGGCGGTGCAGGGAAAGCGGCCCATGCCAGGCATGCAGCAGGGGATGCCCAACATGCCCCCTGCTTCAGGACAAGGACCAGGACCTCTTGGACCAGGTGGCCCTGTTCCTGGGGGACCCAACTACAATCGACCTCCTGGTAAGGTGACATTTCATAAAAAAAATCTTCTAAACGGTCTAATTGCAAAGTAAAATTTAACAACTTTTTCTTTAGGCTTAAAATGTTTTGGACATGTTCTTGATTTTTTTTTTCAGATTCTTACAATTAATATATTTTAATCTTATTCCATAACAGTTGTTTTAATCGTTTGGATGTTTCAGGAATGGTCGGTCCAAACATGCCTCCTCCAGGACCCTCTGGTGTTCCTCCAGGCCTGCAGGGACAACCCACCAATGGACCACCCAAAACTTGGCCTGAAGGTCAGTAAATTGTCCACAGTCACTACCAATAAGCAATTTAAATTTAGACTTCGTATTGTATCTGGGAAACCTCAACAGCTATCAGGGTTGTATTAAATGAATTTCTGAGAAAGTAATTTCTTAGTCGAATATTTACGATGCATTTGTAATACCAGGGCCCATGGTGAACGCTGCCGCCCCTGCAAGTGCCCCACAGAAGCTGATACCTCCTCAGCCCACGGGCCGCCCTTCTCCAGCGCCACCTTCAGTTCCTCCCGCTGCCTCTCCCGTCATGCCCCCTCAGACCCAGTCTCCAGGACAACCGGCCCAGCCGCCCATGGTCCTGCATCAGAAGCAGAACCGCATCACACCCATCCAGAAACCTCAGGGTCTTGACCCAGTGGAGATCCTCCAGGAGAGAGAGTACAGGTGAGATGAGGGTATCCTGATGTGTTTCGGCAAGAAATTGCAAATATTGATGTTTTAGAGTAAAACGCACTTATTAAATTCAATTCTGGGAACACCACCTTGGTAACTGGTTTCACTAACATTTGATGATGTTGTTTCCATCCGTCAGGTTGCAAGCTCGTATTGCTCATCGTATTCAAGACCTGGAGAACCTTCCAGGCTCTTTGGCTGGAGACTTGAGGACCAAAGCCAACATTGAGCTCAAGGCACTTAGGCTCCTGAACTTTCAGAGACAGGTATGACTTGCATCATATTATTTAGGGATGTGCCCGAAGCCAGATAAGTACCTTATTCGGAAAGGCACGGATAATGACTAATGCATTCTACGGATTGGATGAAAAAATATATTTTGAATGCCTTTGCGTTCTCTCGCAATTATATAGTCGGGTTATTGTATTGCATATAATTTGCAGGCATCAGGGAGCCGCTATGAATATGCCGGGTATTAAATGCTTTCGTAGGGTATGCAGGGTATTAAAACGCATATGAATGAGCTTTTCAATTTCACTTCGAATTCTCGATCATGCGTTCTCTGTATTAAAGGGATAGTTCACCCAAAAATGAAAATTCTGTCAGTATTTACTCACCCTTATGTTGTTCCAACCCTGTAAGACCTTCGTTCATCTTCGGAGCACGAATTAAGATATTTTTGATTAAATCTGAGAGCTGATCACTCCTCCATACTAGTCCTTAGGCTTCTTCAGGGATTGAATCTTGCCAGCCCCGAAAAGTTATTAAAGACATCGTTAAAATTGTTCAAGTGACTACAGTGGCTCAATCCTAAGTTTATCAAACGACGAGAATACTTTTTGTGCGCAAAAAAAACCTAAAATAACGACTTTATTTCAACTATTCATTTCCTTCTCTGTGGGCCTTGAGTCAGTTCACTAGTTTAACAGCGTAAGCTTCTGTTGTTGTACGCATAGGTTGTACGTCACACGCATCACACACATGACCAGCGTCGGCCAATAGTGAGCCTACGTGTGACGTAGCTCTACGCAATCACACTTAGTTAACTGACTAGAGGCTCTTACGCTTACGCACTTACTCTACTACACTAGTGAACTGATTCGAGGCCCACAGAGAAGGAAATGAATAGTTGAAATAAAGTCGTTATTTTTGTTTGTTTTTGCGCACAAAAAGTATTTTCGTCGCTTGATAAACATAAGATTGATCCACTGTAGTCACTTGGACATGAGGGTGAGTAAATACTGACAGAATTTTCATTTTTGGGTGAACTATCCCTTTAAGGAAGCGCATATTTTATAAGATAATTGTCTGACGTTCAGGATCTGTTGTGCACCAAATCATCTGACATCATCCTGTCAGTCAGCTCTCCTTAATTCTCGGCTCCTCAAACAACGTGTTTTATTGAATAATGAAAATTCTGTACTTATTCAGAGAACCAGTTCTTTATTTACCCTTGCACTGCAAACAAGCAGAGGCGGTCTCCAAAATGCGTGCTGGACTTCATTCACGATTGAGGCGGGTGGAGCTTCTGTATGAGGTTTTGCCGACAGTTTGAGTATCCACTCGAGTTACGAGGTCTAGGCAAGGCAAGTTTATTTATATAGCACATTTCATACACTATGGAATTAAAATAATCACAAAATAAAAGCAAGGACAATTAAAACAGTTATAAAAGAAATTAAAAGAGATGTATGATACCGTTATAAAATTAATTAAAAGAGTAAAAAGATGATGCATAGATAAACTTCTCATCTGGCAAAACACCGGTGTATCATATTTTTCACAACTCCTAGTTTTACTCTGAGATTTTCCTCTGGTGATTACACTGTGTCTGTGGTGTTCTTTTGGCGCACTTAAGAAATCTATTGGACGTCTCCGATGGACCCGATTTTCCCCCTAAAATCGGACAGGAGCAGCTCTAGGACTGACTCATGGGGGAACCTCAGGTTCACTGCTTAGTCACAAGCTCTTAGTATAAAGTTCTTTTCAAGTTCTGGTATAAAGTATAGGCAAAACATTGTTTTTCATTCATTTTCCATGCCTTTCCGAATAAGGTATTCGGCTTCGGACGCATCACTATTGGTCATTCTATGACGTCTACTGGAGTTCCCAAGAAATAACTCTCATCTCAATAATTATAATGCATAATGCTCTGGAAGGTGGTTGTAATTGATTTCAGCCAAGTCCTGCCTCATTTTAATGGTTTTTGACCCATGTTGTCCATGCCAACACAGCTCCGGCAAGAAGTCGTAGTGTGCATGCGGCGCGATACGGCCCTGGAGACTGCACTGAACGGCAAAGCCTACAAGCGCAGCAAGAGACAGTCCCTGCGTGAAGCTCGTATCACTGAGAAACTGGAGAAGCAGCAGAAGATCGAGCAGGAACGCAAGCGGCGACAGAAACATCAGGTACTGGACCGTTCTGACTTGTTCTGTTTGACATTGTCAAGACATTGTTTGTGACGGAACTGCCTGTTCTTTTATTGCATTTGTAGGAATATCTCAACAGCATTCTGCAGCATGCTAAAGACTTCAAGGAATACCATCGCTCCATCACCGCAAAGATGCAGAAAGTGACCAAAGCCGTAGCCACGTACCATGCCAACACTGAGAGAGAGCAGAAGAAGGAGAACGAGCGTATCGAGAAGGAGAGAATGAGAAGGCTGATGGTGAGGAGATGCACAGACTTCCCATACTTTCTTGAAATAAGACCGTTTTTTTTTTACTTGACAACAGCTAAACTTTAAACACAAAATTAAAGCGTTTTTGTCTGAACAAATATCTAAGAAAAGTATGTTTTGTGTGTGTTTCTCCCAGGCTGAAGATGAAGAGGGTTACAGGAAGCTGATCGATCAGAAGAAAGACAAACGTCTGGCTTACTTGCTGCAGCAGACGGACGAGTATGTGGCCAACCTCACCGAGCTCGTCAGAGCTCACAAAGCTGTCCAGGCCCTCAAAGACATGAAGAAGAAGAAGAAAAAGAAGAAGAAGAAGGTGAGTGGATTTAATGGGATAGAAAGGGTTCCGTAATGGAATCTTAATGGAGTTGTCCTTGTTTTTCCAGTAGAAAAAGATCTTTATATCTTCTTTTCTCCTCACAGAAGCCAGAGAATGCAGAGGGTGTTCCTGCTCTCGGTCCAGATGGAGAGGTGAGATCTTAAAATTGGCAGATATTTGGCTTTTTACAATTAGCTTGGCTGATCATTTGTGCTAATGTGTCTCTTGTGGCGATTTAATTCAAAATAAGAATTCTTTTTTTTTTTTTAAGTTTTGTTTAAAATTTGTATGTTTAATTTAAACAATTTTGCGTATATCATATCTAATTGTAGATATTGTCTTGGATATGGTGCAACTGCAGTTGTAAATTTTAAGATTGTAAAATAATATTTTTCTAGTTTTGCTTTCTCTCTCTCTCTCTCTCTCTCTCTCTCTCTCTCTCTATCTCTCTCTCTCTATATATATATATATATATATATATATCATTATTTAATTTATTTTATATATGTATTATTTATTACTATCATTTTATGTATTTATATATGATTATTATATGTATTTATTTATTTGTAATTTTCTTATAACTTATAAAATAACAATTTTCATTTTTATCAGTTTAAAGTGATGATGTATGTTTTTGTCTCCAATTGTAGCCTTTGGATGAGACCAGTCAAATGAGTGATTTACCGGTGAAGGTGATTCATGTGGACAGTGGGAAGATTCTCACCGGCATGGACGCTCCTAGAGCTGGACAGCTGGACACTTGGCTGGAGGTGAATCCAGGGTGAGTGAGACACACTTTGGGCATTGCATTTTTTCAAAATAATGAAAAGGGTTGGAGTAGCACATCACAACAATTTTGGCCCTAATGTAGTGTATTTATATTTATCTGACTAAAGCAGCTGGTTTGTTTGAATGTTATTTTGTTGATTTTCTGTAGGTACGAGGTTGCCCCGCGGTCAGATAGTGAAGATAGTGGCTCAGAGGAGGATGAGGTATGGCTGTTCTTCAGCTCTCATATCTGGATGTTCAGCATCTCTTGAGCAACACACTGTGCTTTCTGAAAGGGCTTTAAACACATTTGAAGAGAAAACTCGTGTGTGTGTGTGTGTGTGTTTTCACAGCCTTGAGCTGTCAGCAAGTAGGCCATCATCAGAATAAGATTAATGGGTATTTTACCCTGAGATACTGCTGCCATGACCTGATACAGATAGCAAATGCTTGTCTTTATGCACATTTGAACCTTCTGATACTGGTGTCCAGTACAGTAGGCTGGTATTTAAAAGCCATTTTAACAATTCACAATACATTCCATAACCTCAGTTTAATTTTATTTATGATCACAAATTAATGATATAATTACAAAATTTGAAACAATCTGTTTTACGTGGTTGTCCAGTAGTTTTACATTTGTATACATTTCATAACCTATTAATTTAATTGATTTATATTTATAAAATTAAATTATATAGAATAAAAAAAATGGGGGAAAAAATATAATTAATTATAAATTAATTAATTACAAGTAAAATTAATTAAATTAAATTAATTAGATTATGAAATGTATAAAATATAAAATATACCGGACAACCACATAAATAATTTTTCAAAATGTATAATTCATTTATACATAATGAGTATAACTTTTTTGGGGGGAAGAACCCTGTTATTTATGTGGTTAGTAGTTTTACATTTATATATTTCATAACCAATATTTATAATCACAAAATGTATAAAATTAGAAAAATATTAAATTTATGAGAGTTGAATACATATCTTTATATTTTATTGTATTAATGTACCATTGTATTTTCTTCTTAAAGGATGATGATGATGAGCATCAGCCCTCTCAGGCCCCAACAGAGGAGAAGAAGATCATTCCAGATCCAGACTGTGAGGATGTGTCTGAGGTGGACGTCCAGCACATCATTGAGTATGTTACTGGCTTTAAGCTGTACTTTTTACTTCATACAAATTGGTTCATGACTGACCCATCCCATGGTCCTTTTGTAATTCTATTCTGTCATAATGGTGTATATAAATAACATCTCTCTCTCGCAGGCATGCCAAGCAGGATGTTGACGATGAATACGGTAGCGCAGCGTTCGCGCGCGGCCTGCAGTCTTACTACGCCGTGGCTCACGCCGTCACGGAGAGGGTGGATAGACAGTCGAGCCTGCTAATCAACGGACAGCTAAAACAGTACCAGGTACACGCATACAGACCAAACAAACTGCAAATATACCTAGAGGACCTAAGTGAACTGCTGAGATTTGATAAATGACATGTGCTGAAGTTCTTGCATCTGTCCTGTCTGCAGATCAAAGGTCTAGAGTGGCTGGTGTCTCTGTATAACAATAACTTGAATGGCATTTTGGCTGATGAAATGGGTTTGGGAAAAACCATCCAGACCATCGCACTCATCACCTACCTCATGGAGTACAAACGCCTCAACGGACCCTTCCTCATTATCGTCCCCCTCTCGTGAGTCACTTTTCACACACTACACCAGGTATTCAAGGTACACTATTCAATTAGCTTCGAGAGCCGGATTATCAAATCAAAAAGTTGAGGTGGGTTGGTTTGGGGGTTAAGCTTATTTATTGAAACAAGTTTCAATAAAGTATTGTATTTACTTGGAAATGTGGTACCCAACAGTATGCAGATCATATAAGACTATAATAAATAAAAACTTGATAAATTACACCTGTTTACAACTATTTTCCTCTGAATATGCGAATATATGAATTGTACAAGCTCATAGCAATTGGTAAGAATTAATTTATTTATAATTGTTATAGGCTTAAATGAAAATATTGTGACAGTGAGACTTGATAACCACAGGTAAAACCATGCATGGATACTCACTCATTACCACTGTATAAAAAATGCCTTAACACTGGTAAAATCTATACGCACACCTTCACAAGGACATCATTTCATAACAAAAATGAATTGTATATTCCTCTACCCACCTAATAAATGTAATGCAATATAAATAACTACCAGTAGTTTTAAATTGGATGAAACAGTCAAATCATTGAGTAATTTGTGGTTTGTAACAGAGGAGTGTCAAATTGAAACGCTTCTCACTGGATGTCGCAACGCTGTTTAATAATGGTGTCGTCTTTAAGCTTGCGTTCCGTTATCCACTGGGCCATGCTGCGTAGTTCAAACTAGTGAAACAACTGAAAATAGCGCTATTTGTTGTTACTGTACTGACTGAGAAACCACTTTAGATGATTCGGTTACAGAATCCGAATGGTTTCAGACCATTATGCAAGTGCGTTTGGCCAATTCAAGTAAAAGAAAGAATCGAACCAATAGAGTGACTAGTTCACAAATGGTTGGTATCTCTGGTTCAGTCGACAGAAATACGGAAGATGCATAATAACTGCTGAAATATTCGCACGGAAAACGTTTCTCAGGTCAGTTGGAGCGCCCATGGTACGCACAGTGCGTATAGCCGTACAGCTGCAGGGTGTCAATGCATCTGCATAAAAATAAATTACTTTTCTGAAGACCTTTTTGTATGAATCATCCTTTTGGGGTGAATAATGTGGGGGTGTTTACATGTGTAATATACTCTTTGCAAGAACAAACTTAAACCTTCTTTTTGCCATTTTTGTATCATTGGTCTATTACATGTGAAAACATTTCAACAGAAATCATTACCGTAATATTTATTTGTTTTCTCTTACAGGACTCTGTCGAACTGGGTGTACGAGTTTGATAAGTGGGCTCCATCTGTGGTGAAAATTTCTTACAAGGTAGTTATTTGATACATTTATGTAGTGTTCAAATGATGTCAAAAAACTATTTTGGCAAATTTAACTGGTTTATCAAAAAGGAATGCTAAATAAAACTGTAACTGGAGAATAATGTAGAATATTACAGGATTATTAACTCATTTTCTTTGCTTATTTTCGTCTTAGGGCTCTCCTGCTGCTCGCCGTGCATTCCTTCCCATTTTGCGCAGCGGCAAGTTCAACGTGCTAGTCACCACTTACGAGTACATCATCAAAGACAAGCAAGTGCTGGCCAAGGTACAGACCTGCCGATTGTCAAGTTATCAATGTCAAGCATTTATTTTGAAAAGCATTTTGACTGCGAGCTACTTGTTCACTTCGTAATATTCTCTCTGTCTCTCTCAGCTCCGCTGGAAGTACATGATTGTGGACGAAGGTCACCGTATGAAGAACCACCACTGTAAACTGACTCAGGTGTTGAACACACACTACCTGGCGCCCAGGCGTGTGCTGCTCACCGGCACGCCACTGCAGAACAAGCTGCCCGAGCTGTGGGCGCTGCTCAACTTCCTGCTGCCCACCATCTTCAAGAGCTGCAGCACCTTCGAGCAGTGGTTCAACGCTCCATTCGCCATGACTGGAGAGAAGGTAAGCTGATTTCAAATCCAGACGCATGAGAAGTTTTAGTAGGTGTACTAGCACATTTGGACTGGATACAACAAATTGAAATTGTGTTTTTGTGTCATCTCGCTCTGTAAACGTAGTTGTACAATGTTATGTCTTAAAGGTTGACCTGAATGAAGAAGAGACCATTCTGATCATCCGTCGTCTGCACAAAGTGCTCCGCCCATTCCTGCTCAGGAGACTCAAGAAGGAAGTGGAGGCCCAACTGCCGGAAAAGGTTTGTTTTTGTGCTTGTAAACTACTCCGATAAAACAAATCTATTTTTCATTCTTTAAATTCTCAATTTGTTTGTCCTGAAATACCATGTTTTTTTTAATAAATTTTTTTCCCCTTAATCTAAGGAAGTATCAAATAATATTAAACGCGCTTAATGCAACCATAAAAATGTACAATATTCCAGGCATATTTTCCACACCGTTTTCTTTACTAAAAGAACTATTTCTTTTGTTCATATGCACCCATATGAAAATGTGTAGTAATAGACAGCAATATTTATCTACATACACTACTGTTTAAAAGTTGTTTTCAAAATTATTTTGAAAGTTTTTCATGCTCACTTAGGCTGAATTTGCAAAAATACAGTAAATAAAATGACTTTCTACTCTGGAATGTAATTTATTCCTGTGATGGCAAATCTGACTTTCAGCATTATTACTCCAGTCTTCTGTGTCACATGAACCTTCAGAAATCAATCTAATATGATGATTAATGCTCAAGAAACATTTTCTTTCATGATTCTTTGAATAGAATATTTAAAAAAAAAAAAAACTTTCACTTTTGATCAATTTAATGGATCCCCGCTGAATAAAAGTATACATTTCTTTACAAAAAAGAAACACCTAACCTTTTAAAAGGTACTGAATATTTTTATAAAAAACATTTTAATACACATGAAATGCCACATAGAGACCTGCCCGGTTAATAATCAATTCACTGAAAAGAACTAAATGGCATGTTTGCTACAGAAGCTTCTTTTTTGTATGTTGAAATGTGTATGTGTCTGTCTCTGTTTCCTTGCGTTCAGGTGGAATATGTGATCAAGTGCGACATGTCGGCTCTACAGAGAGTGCTGTACAGACACATGCAGGCTAAAGGAGTGCTGCTCACCGACGGCTCTGAGAAAGACAAGAAGGTGAGCAGAAGGGATTCACGCCGAGAATGTGTGAGGAACGTTCAGTGTGTCTTTCTGAATTGGTCTAATTCTATCTACCTGTTACAGGGTAAAGGAGGCACTAAGACTCTGATGAACACTATTATGCAGTTGAGGAAGATTTGTAACCACCCGTACATGTTCCAGCACATCGAGGTGATCATTTTTTTCACATATTCTCTGTCTTTTTCATCCTGTAGGCTTATCTTCTGGATTTGTGGCACCTTGTTTGACATATTTTTGTTGACTGTTTCGCAGGAATCTTTCTCTGAGCACTTGGGCTTCACTGGAGGCATTGTTCAGGGGTATGTAGAGCACTTCCTGGTAATGGGGAAGTTTATAACTTTGCATTCTCGTTGGTTTTATCTGTGATTTTACCATATTCTGTATCGCTTCACTTTAGACTTGATTTGTACCGTGCCTCTGGTAAGTTTGAGCTGCTAGACCGTATCCTGCCGAAGCTCCGCGCCACCAACCACAAAGTGCTGCTCTTCTGTCAGATGACCTCGCTCATGACCATCATGGAGGACTACTTCGCCTACCGCAACTTCAAATACCTGCGCCTGGACGGTGAGTCGACCTCGACCAGGTTTACATAGAATGAAAAAATTGTTGCATATCTTGTAAGACGGACTTTTATTTCTTTTAATAACTGACTTTTTATATTTATATTTAATTAAAGGTCTTAGATTTATTAGTTAATTAAAGACTATCAGTCGAGTTAAGACAGTCTAATCGTGCTGACATCTTTCTTTTGTCCCTGTAGGAACCACTAAGGCTGAGGATCGTGGCACACTGCTGAAGAACTTTAATGATGCGTCCTTTAATTATTTCATCTTCCTGCTGAGCACCAGAGCAGGAGGTCTGGGGCTGAACCTGCAGTCTGCTGACACCGTTATCATCTTTGACAGTGACTGGAACCCTCACCAGGTACAATACTGTCCCTTGAAATATTTAGATATATTTATTAAGAGTCTAGAAATATTGTTGAATAGAATGTATAATTGAATATTAATTTGTAATTTTTTTTTATAATTAGATTCATTGCAGAATTTAATCTTTAGTATAAAATCATTGTGGAATAGAATCTTTAGCATCACTGTACAATAGAATCTTCAGAATCAGTAGTAAAGGATCTTTAGAATAGATTCATTGTTGAATCGAATCTTCTGTCTAGAATTATTGTACAATATAATCTTTAGAATTATTGGAATAGTAGAATCATTGTAGAATTTAATGTTAATTTATGTATTTTTTTACAATATTCATTGTGGAATAGAATCTTTAAAATCATTTGAATAGCATGACTGTAAAATAGAACAATTAATTGTAGAATTAAATGTGAAAGAGAATGGTAACTTATGAACATAATAATGTTCATTTGTTAATTTGTGTTTATTCATAATACATTGTTCATTTTTCAACTTAATGTTAAAAATGGATTAGTTTATGGAGAAATTATCACCCTCAATTATAATATTGTAATAAATGCTTAAAATAGTTTACATTTGCTTATTGTTAAGTGTTACCATTTAAGCTTTAGTTGAATCTGTGTAAAATATTCAATTTATCTACAAAGTCGTTCACTAGAATCTTTGGAGTCTCTGTATTGCTATAATATTTCTTGTTTTTATGAGTCTGAATTCCGCAAAATTTTATGTCTCCGATCGCCTCTCTTTGTTTCCTCCTAGGATCTGCAAGCCCAGGATCGCGCCCATCGTATTGGGCAGCAGAACGAGGTGCGTGTGCTGCGTCTGTGTACCGTGAACAGCGTGGAGGAGAAGATCCTGGCCGCTGCCAAATACAAACTGAACGTGGACCAGAAGGTCATCCAGGCCGGTATGTTCGACCAGAAATCCTCCAGCCATGAGCGTAGGGCTTTCCTACAGGCCATCCTGGAGCACGAAGAGCAGGATGAGGTACAGACACTCATTTATCATGGACAATTTGTCCTGTCAACAGGCTCCATTTTCTGTAGATGACATTTACTCTACTTTGTTTTCTCTCATATCTCAGGAGGAAGATGAAGTACCCGATGACGAAACCGTTAATCAGATGATCGCTAGAAGCGAGGAAGAGTTTGATCACTTCATGGTCAGGAGTGCTACTTGTTTTCGTTTGACTTTTGTCAACTTGACGCACTTTGTTTTGTTCGACTTTATTCCAATTCTGCCTGATTTTTTTTCGACCAGCGCATGGATCTGGACCGGCGTCGTGAAGAGGCTCGTAACCCGAAGCGCAAACCCCGGCTGATGGAGGAGGATGAGCTGCCCACCTGGATCATGAAGGATGATGCGGAGGTGGAGAGGCTCACCTGCGAAGAAGAAGAGGAGAAGATGTTCGGCCGCGGCTCCCGTCAGAGGAAGGAGGTGGACTACAGCGACTCCCTCACGGAGAAACAGTGGCTGAAGGTGGATGAGGAATCGCATCACATTGTGTTGATTCTTTTGTTGTAAAATGGTAAGCGTATTTACATATTTTACTGCTGCTCAGGCCATCGAGGAAGGCACCCTTGATGAGATTGAGGAGGAGGTGCGCCACAAGAAAACGACCCGCAAGAGGAAGCGTGACCGTGACCTCGACCTTCCAGGCCCAGCCACGCCCAGCTCCAGTGGGCGGAACAGAGATAAAGACGACGACAGTAAGAAGCAGAAGAAACGCGGCCGTCCTCCTGCCGAAAAACTCTCTCCCAACCCTGCCACGCTCACCAAGAAGATGAAGAAGACTGTGGATGCTGTTATCAAATACAAGGATGGGTTAGTCTCTTCAATCACATTCCTGTCACTTTTGTTCATTTTTTTTCCCCTCAGTTTGAATCATGAATATGCATGCAAAGTGTCAACGCTCTGATGGTTTAATCTGAAGTAGTTTACACTGCTTTGTAAATGTACTTTTTTCTTTTTTGGGAATCGAAGCCATGATCTTGGCGCTGTGTTTTAAGATTCAAGAAAGCACACAGGATAAAGTGCTTTTTCAGACTTCTGTTTAAAATGTTTTTATTTTAAAATGAAACCATAGTTACAATACTGTTTATAAAATTTATTGTTGTTTGAACTTAATTTTAAGGGTTTACTTTTTTGGTGAATTATATTGAACCCTATTATATTATATTATTCATAACAATTATATCCTGGTTTTTAAAATAATACAAGGTCTAGACAAACACGGTCTTAACAAAATGGTTCCAGACCAGATACATGCAGTGTTTCCATGCTTATAGAGATATTTTATGCTTTAATTTATGTAGATTAGATAACATTTTGGAGTAAAAAAATGTGTCGCTGTATTTCTCAACAGCAATGGGAGGCAATTGAGTGAAGTGTTTATTCAACTGCCGTCTCGTAAAGAGCTACCGGAATATTACGAACTTATTCGCAAACCTGTGGACTTCAGGAAGATCAAGGTTTGTCAATCATTCATTTTATTGATTCATTTAAAATTTGTTTTGCCTTATGAATGCTTTGGCAGGTTCACAAACACCTATTGAAATACACTAACTAAATCTCAATAGGTAATTCATAATAATATATAAGTAAATAAAGATTCAAGTGTTGAATCCTGTTCTCTGCTCTGTACAGGAGCGCATCAGGAGCCACAAGTACCGCAGTCTGAACGACCTGGAGAAAGACGTCATGCTGCTTTGCCAGAACGCTCAGACCTTCAACCTGGAGGGATCACTGGTAATATTCATCATCCATGTTGTTAAATTAATTACACCAATCAAAAAGCTCTAATGGATCAACTTGTTCTTAAGTTTGTAGGGCATTTTGTTTAATCTTTAAAGTTACTTTTAGGACTATTAAGATGTTTTTGCATCATGACATTGACAATTAGGTTCACTTTCTCACTTCATTTTTTGATAAATATACCTAAGATGTTTTATTATCATTAATATACTATTGTAGTTTTTATAATTTTTAATTAGTATTTTTATATACTTTTTATTTTAATGTTTTATTAATTTTGTTTGTAATTTTTAAATTAGTTTTATTTTTGTAAATGTCTATTATTTTTTTTAAATTTCAGTTTACCTTTTAACTTGTTGAAAATAATAAGTTAGTCGTACTTCGTTTAGCTGATTCAGATGAGATTATTATATTTCAGATCTACGAGGACTCTATCGTGCTACAGTCTGTGTTCACCAGTGTGCGGCAGAAGATCGAGAAAGAAGTAGAGAGCGAGGGAGAAGAGAGTGAGGAGGAAGAGGACGAGGTAGATGAAGGATCGGAGTCTGAATGTAAGTATTGATGATGATGATGATACTGCCCCTGTAATTAAAATATTTTGTGAAATTCAACTATTTTCTAAGCAGAGTATCATGCATGCACAACTCAAATTGAATTGAAGTGAGTCCATGATTAACACATGTTTGTGTTTTAGCTCGTTCCGTGAAGGTAAAGATAAAGCTGAGTCGAAAGGACAAGGTGGAGAGAGGGAAAGGAAGACGCCGAACTGGACGCAGCTCACGCCCTAAACCTGTCGTTAGCGACGATGACAGTGAGGATGACCAGGAAGAGGTACTTATGAATATTGAACTTAAAGAGAGAGTTCATTCAATAAAAAGCCTCTTGTCTTTTTCTCATCCTCATGCCATCCCCACCCAATGTGTATGACATTCTTTCTTCAGATAAATGCAAACAAAGATTTTTATGAAAATAATCCATGACTGTGAGTCTAAATAATGCAAGTAAATCAGTGCGGCTCGTTTGACACTTAAAAACAGCGATCGTGATTTTAATCCATACGGCCTCAGTGGATCAATGGCCCCGTTTACACATGGTATCAAGATGCATTTTGGTTGATCGGATCACAAGTAGACGAGGGTGACGCATTCCAGTTTACACCTGTTTTTTTAATCCGTCTCTTCTGTCCACTTTCAACTTAAAAAGTTGACAAAGTCAAAGATTTAGACCCCGTTCACACCGTATTTAGCGCTAACCAAAACGCATCTTAATGCCAGGTGTAAGCAGAGCCAATGTCTATTTTAACTGTAAATAATTACTTGTGGTCCACTATCATACGAGCGTTCTTGAGAAGGACTTTCAAGTACGGAAGAGTTCTTGTGATGCGTGGCATTAGTGCATTGTGAAGCTTGTGCGAGGTAATAATGTTGAAGCACATGGAACCGCCACAAGTGGACACTGGTGTAGTATGGATTACCCTCACGATCGCGGTTTCTTTTTTTTCTTTTTTTCTTTTGAAGTGTCAAATGAGCGGCACCAATTCACTAGCATTATAACCCTGGGTCATTGTGAAACCTGGGTAAACGGAATCCTGCATGGGTTATCTTGCTTCAAGTTTCTCACTGTACATTCCTTGGGTTAACGTTCTTATTTGCAGTGTTAGTGTTATTGATTGGATGAACGGTGTGATGGGTTTATATAAATGCACAAGAATTGCGTATCCTCGCATTATATATAGCCAACTTTATCAAGTTTACCCTGGATGAATGCCGTGATATGTTAAATAGCACATTTTGGGCATCCTCATATTAGGGTCCTACAGCCTCTAGTGTCAGTCGCTAGTGTACCTCTTGGGGTCTGGGGAGTGAGGTTTATTTACACAGCTCTTACTAGCGGGCCTCCGTTACACTCACCCCCTTAAACCTCACTACCATCCGGGTCACGGCACCAATGTGACTGGTTCGAATCCAGCTCGGAGTGGTTAACACTCCTCTGGAGCTGGGTTTCATAAATTACAAGTGTGAAACGTTCCTTAACCCAGGGTTAAAAGTTGTTTAGAATGATAACCCGATGTTAAGCAGAGTGTGAAAAGCCCTAGAGATTATTTTCCTAAAAATCTTTATCTGAAAAAAGAAAGGCTTATACAGGTGAAACTTGAAAAATTTGTATATCATGCAAAAGTTATAATTTTGATCATTATGGCTTACAGCTTATGAAAACCCCAAATTCAAAATCTCAAAAATGTTGATTACGTGAAATCAATAAAAAAATGGATTTTAAATACAGAAATGTCGGCCCTCTGAAAAGTATAATCATGCATATGTATATAGTTATATATACTAAATATATTAGTTTCACCTTTTAATCTGAATTACTGAAATACAACTGAAAAACTGAAAGTTTTGCATGATCTTCTCATTTTTTGAGTTTCACCTGTATATCGGGAATGGTATGAGGGTGTGAGTTATGTGATTTTCAGGTATGAGTGAACTATTTAATTTAATTTAAGATGTACCCTCCTGTTGTTCACTTATGCTAATTGTTTTTCAATTGTTTTGTACAGGAGCATTCGGTTAGTGGCAGCGATGAGGATTAAACCTCCTTCAGGACCAATTTATGTCTCTCGCTCACTTCTGCAACAGATTCAACAGATGCCCTCTCCTTAAGGGCCTAGTTTTACCCATTTTTTAGAGAGAGGACACTGATTAAATGAGAAAATGACACTATAAAATGCAGAAACAAAGAATGCCCCTCCATTTGCATATTTAAGCAGACGATATCAATTTATGTATAGCAAGACAGTTTACGTATTGAGCTTTTGTCTTTTCTTTCCATATTGGTTTTTATGATTTTTCACAAGGACGTGACATAAGATGGACAGATATTTGACAGGCTGACTCCGTTGACCAGTAAGAGTGGATCTTGTTTCAATGTCTTCTTGATTTTAACTGCGTGAACGTCACACCTTCATCCCCGACCCCAGAACGCATTTTGTTTGTGGAAAACGCAGCCATTAGTTCTCTTTCCGTTTTTTTCTTGATGTCTCTGTTTAAATTAAGATTGCAAACAGGATAAAGGTACTTCCTCCTTGTCAGGAGAAATGGGGGAGAATAGGGTGTAGGATTCTGTACTGTCAGTGTCACTGGATTTCCAAAATGCACAATAAAAGCGTCTCAGAAATACTCCATGCTTCAGAGTTGTTTTGCACACAAGTCAAGACTTCAAAACTGGTGAACTGCATATAGTTGTGAGTAGAGATTGACCAATTCATAGTTTTCATCTGACGTCACACCCTTTGTGGGAATGCCCTCCATTGCCTGCCAGTTATTTGTACAAAGCATTAATGTAGTAAGGCAGTAATATTAAAAGACCAAATTCAATATACACCTTATTGATGATTCTTACAGGTAGACGGATGAACCCATAACCGTAACTTTAACTAAATTTACTGAGACATCCACTCCTGGGACGATTGGCAACTGTCTTAAATGTTTTCCACTTGTGAATCTACCTTAGTGTAGAATAATGGTCTTCAATTGTTTGGAAATGGCAGTATAACCCTTCCCAGATTGATGGGCAGCAACAATTGCTTCTATAAGATCATTGCTGATGTCTTTCTTCCTTGGCGTTGTGTTTTAACACACCTGAATGCTCCAGACCAGCAAACTGCCAAAATTTCTGCTTTTATAACTGATCAGTCACATGACCATATAATTCGCCAGTGCTCTTAATGTTATAGAAGTCTTTGGATTATAAGACTTTGCACAATTTGTCCTTTTATGTGATTCGTGTTGATTTAGCACTGTTGCTACATGACTTTTTGACCCCACTGGCCTCAACCGTTTTTTTGTATTTTTTTTGTTGTTGTTGCCCATTTACTCATGAAGGATCATAGGGCATTTCTGCAGAAAGTCAAACACTGAAATGTTGGTTTAGTGAAGTTTGTAAATATACTAACATTGCCTAACTTTGGAGCACTGGAAATCCCTAACAAGCTTATTTTATCTGATTTGTAAATGAGGCAGTGTAATGGAGACATTTTTGTGCTAGAACGCTTGTTTTCCAGAGGGAATTCAATTAATTTGCTCAAAACAACACCAATTGCATTAAGGCTACAATTCAACCAGGACAGTTATTGTAATAGGCTGCACACAAATGAATGTTAATGTTAATTAAAGACCAAGGCTAGTAAACCATAGTCTCCTATAAACTGCATGTTGAAATTAGACTAGCACTTAACCATGAACACAAGCCACACCACACAATTGGCTTTTAATTGGTAAACATGTAACTATAATGGAGTTCTTTCCATCGATCAATTTCTTACTTTCACATTTAAAAGATTTCAAGAGGTTACTTAAATTATACCCTACTTGTCAGTCTGCACAAATACCGATCAACATGCTTGTTTGCTTTGCGGCCCCTTTAAATAAATACCATGAAGGAAACTACATTTTAACTTAAGGAAATTAATTTAATCTCTGTAAATTAATAACCAAAGTTATGTTGGACCAACATTATGCCATTTACACTTCAGTGAAAATCTTATAATTAAGAAAATGCTATTTTCACTTGTTAATTTGACCTAAACCAACTGAATTGTGTTGACCCAACTAAACTATTTTGAATGAACTTAATAAAATTGTGTGTAAAAACTGTTGTTGTTTTTTTTTAACAACGTTTTATATATATATATATATAATATAAAAAAAAATATATATATATATATAATATTTTTTTATATCACCCTGTAATGGAAGTGTGGCATGTTAGACCTGATGCACAGATTAAGATTTAATTCTTAAATTAATGTGAAATTCGTTAATCTCATATAGGCTTTCGATTATGCTTATCATATTTGCAAATTATTGACTAATTAGTGCTGTTTTTTTCACCTCCTCTCTCCTATTGCACAATCGTGGAATTTTTTATGTTTATTTTAAAAAAAAAATTTAGGTGGGCGGGTGAAGCCTTAAATTAGAAAAATTTATAGCACGTTATTACCAGCACTGTCAGACTCATGAGTAGAAGTCCAACTGCTTAATCAGAAAATGGAGATCTCATTTATGTTCTTACTGGCAGTTACTTTGTTCTGTCCTGTTCAAACAAGTGAGTAAACAACAGCGTTTGTTTGAGTCGTTAATAAACATAAATTATCTTTATACATTTCTTTATCTTATTCATAGACGCATTTAGACATTTTCCTTACAATTGTAGGCGTACACTGCGCCTGTTGCTCTGCATTACTTCTGTTCTTCGCTTGATGGACCCTTTTCACGGACTGTGATGGCGTGTTTTAACGGTCATAAACATTGTGAATCCTGCTATATATGAATATAAAATATATATTATTTTTTTTATGTATGTAGCCTACATTTATTACGTAGGCTAGCCTACTTTTACGGGAGTTACATAAAATTTAGGTATTTCTCTCTTGAAAGTTTTTCTTTTGCTATTTGAGCAAATGGAAAGAAACACAACATAGCCTGCAATAAAACACAATATATTTAAATTATTCATTTTCTCTATATTCATTAAAATGCATATAGCATGCAGACAGTAGGCCTAGTCATTCAAGTCTTAACCTGAAAGCCAAACATCGGTATTTTTTACTTTAGACAATATAATAATATTATTAGGCTACTATTAATATGGTAGCCTAATGCCGTAAATTAGTCCTACCTGTCCCGACATTCCCTACTCTGCCGCCTTTTATCTTTTTATCACGGAAAAATCTACTTCTCGTTCCCAACAAAAAATGTTTAATGTAAAAACATGTTGAAGATTTGTGGAAAGAGAGTCGATTCATTAAATAAGCTGTTTCCTCACAAAAGCGGTTTATTACACAATTATTACACAAAGTTACATCAGAACCGAACCCCTCACCCTAACAGGCAGATTTTGCGACCAATTGCTAAAACCATTCGTAACCCCCTCCCCGCCACCCCCACCCCATCTTTCAGCAGAGAGAAAGAGAGGATAGGAAAAGGAAACAACGTGAGGAAATCTGTTCGAGATAGGCGACTTAGGCTATATGCCGATATTGTGTAGTGTAAATAGAGGCTTGCTGCACGGTAGTCTGCATTTCCCCACATGTGAGAAACAATTTCCAAGCTGAGTTAACCCGAAAAGTGTGAGACAAATCTTTAGAAATAAAATAAAAATATGGGAAACAATTTATGTAAATAATGTATGTAGATTGTGTGGATTTTGCATCAAAATGTTAATAAGGGCAAACTTGGTTGTAACTTGAAGATCTCATTACATGATAATAAACAAAAATAAATAAATATGCATTTAAAACGATAAAACGCTCTGTTCCAGAAACACTGGCAGGGAGTGAAGCGGCAGGCACATCACAAGATCCTACTTCAGCTGCTCGTCCTTTTAATGAGATTGACAATGTGAATAAAGGTAAGAACAGAGTCAGACAGCAACTATTAATTGTTTCCACATTCAATGCACTTGTAACATTTTTAACAGATTTTTTTTTTTAAATTGGCCTTATTCACAATCATGAAATATTTAATACAAAACTGATTTAATGCAAAAGAGGGGAATTTTTGCATATCCCACCCCAAACTCACTTTTTACATATTTTTTTTTTAAATTGAGTGTTTATCAGAGTGGTCCAAGACCTTATGACTTTTGTCACACTTGAACCACGAGTATACATTTTATTTACTGGATTCAAGGAATTTTGTGGTTGAAATTTTAAAAAGTAACAAATCCTTCCATCGCTGGTATTTTTGACCCCTTAAGGAATGAATGGAATACGAGGAATGCTTTGGTATATATAGAAAAACCTAAAAATGCCGATATTTAGATTTTTTTTATTCAATAAACAGATTTGTTTGACAGGGAAGCTGTGCACAAACAGATACACACACACACACACACACACACACACACACTTATTTATATATATATATATATATATATATATATATATATATATATATATATATATATATATATACTTAAAGGGCAGGTGCCAACGTAACTTTGGACATTAAAATATTGTCAGTCCAAATGCAAAATTCAAATGTATGCCTTCAGTGCAGCATACTTTTCATTTTAATAAAAGTGTCTGCCAAGAACAAATACCCTGAGCGGTTTGTTGAGAATCTGACAATTAAAAATACGTTTTTTACATGTTGGTCTGTGCACCTGCCTTTAACCTTTAACCAGATAATCAAATCTGTCATAAATAGATTTATAGAAATTATATTTTGGAATCAGTGTAAAAAATGCTTAACACACTTAAGATTTATACTTGGTTTTAATAAATACATTGTTAATGTAAACATACAAAATAGTATTGTATTATATGCTATTGAAAGTGTATGAAATGTTTATTATTCTGTATTTATTTATTTAACTTAGAGTTCTGAAAGTTCATGTTCAAGTTTCACCTGATGTTGGCACATTGCTTTGATCAGAGGTCAAGACCTGCAGACCCACTGAGTTCAGCTGTGGTGATAAACGCAAGACATGTGTGCCTACGTCACGGAGGTGTGATGGTGGGAAGGACTGTCCGAATGGTGCGGATGAGGAAGGCTGTGGTGAGTCTCTAATACTTTGCATTTTAAAATAAACTTTTAAATGTCTGGTCAGTAGTCCCTACAGTAGACCGTTTAGTAATTGGTTCTTCTAATTAAGTGATGAAAAGCAGTTGCAAAAGTTGTACAAAAATACACGTAACCTACTCATCTTTGCACCAATAAAAAACACTTTAACAATTAGTTTTACTACCAAATTACATGTGATATCTAATCAATTTAACTTACATAATCTTGCAATTTTGGGGCACGCGATTTCCCGAACCTGATGCATGATGGGATACACTTAGTCTCGAATACTGCTCTGATGCACTATTCAAGATAGTGTGCGTTTAGTGTGCGTTCAGGGCTCTGCGCTTCAGCATTTTTTAGACATGGGACAGTCTTGCACACTTACTTCCTGTCACGTGCACACGCTCTTAAGTGACCAAGACTGCAAGTGTGGGTATTTGGAAAGGCCCTGATATGGAAGTAAAATAATGTCAAATGTTTTTGAAATAAAAAGCCTGTTGAATTGCACTACTTGAAAAAAAATAGGCATTGCATTAACCATGCTTGCATTTTAATGCATTGTATTTTTAGGGCTTGCATTTTTATGGGCTGAAATTCAACATGGTTGAATATTTAAGCTGTGAATATTTCAATTAAAAACATTTCAAACACATTTTCATTATTAAAAGTTCAATAATCCATATTCACCATTCATATTTCACTTCCAAAATATTCTAACTGTTTAAAAATACAACCTATAATATTCAACAGGCGGTTTTCGGTCCATTTTATTTCGCTTTGCAAATTCGCTTCCACAAATTCAGTGGTTCAAATTCGACAGTAAATTCAACATTGACGTCCAGGAACTGCAGGAAAAGCAGAAGATTGCCGAGCATACTCTCCATCTGCTGTTAGTCGACCTCACCAGCAGGGTGTGTAAGCGCGTGTTGTTGACGAAGACCAGCAAAATTAGAGCAAGTCATTCATTCATAAAACTCATTTACAGCAATGTAAGTTTATTTGTGATTATTATGACGGCTGTTTTTGTTAAATTCGGTGCCTTCACGGTTACTTTTCCTGTGTAGCCTACATGCATATTTCTCTACCGTGAACAAGATCATAATGTTATTCCCCGATGCGGATATACAGTACAGATCCAATGTTACATTTTTGAGGTTGACATATATTTCTCTTGGTTGTTTAGTTGCCTTAACTTTATATTGTGGCGATGTGCTACATGCAGGCTATTAGGGTTTCCCTCAATACTTCAGGATTCCCCTGCTGGACATATACAAGGCTTAACGTAGCTTAATGGACTAGTGATGTAAAAGTCCAAACTCTGCAGGCAAGCAGATGGACTCAGAATAACACCCACAGCTGAGGGTTTCCCAGTGATAGACTAGTCTCAGCCTCAGACGTCACGCCCACGGAACGTTGGCTAAACGTCTGATGCATATGGCACACTTTTCTGGAAACACTTCAGGAGTTTCGAAGTCGCAACCTGATTGGTTGAATTCTACAGGATGTCCGCGAGACGTGTGTGTCGCGTTCTTTGACAGTCCGCCTGGAAACAAATGCCGTGACGCCAAAACCCCTCGTGGAAGATGAAAGCCGTTGTGTTTACAACTGTGACAAATGAGCGCTTACCAGGATCAACTAAACGCTGTTTTTTCAAATGTATGTGAAGTTCGCGGCTCCATTGTTGCAGTAAACTTGCACAACGTTCTTGAATGAATAATTTATTAAGACGCATGCCGGTCTGTTATTGTAGTGACATCGACATTATATTGGCACGTCCCTAAACATGAAGCGGAACAAAACGACCTGTGATTGGTTGCGTTACATGTCAGTCAAACGTCCTCTCGACCAAGAAAAGCTGCGATAGAGTCCAGACCTTCTGCCGTCAGTCTGAAGGTCTGGCTACGCGAGACTAGTGATAGACTAGCATAAAGATGGCTTGATGTTGGACATTCGCACATTTAGAGACCGTCTCTAAAGTGTATACGACTTTGGTATACACGTTTCTAACTTCAATAGCATTTGAATAGAACAACTTACAGTCATAAAACCAACTGTAAAGTGTTCATGTAGTGTCAGGCATAATGCGCACCCTTTGGATTTTTGATATTTGTTCAAATAAATTTAAGCTTGCTATTGAAGTTAGAAACGTACATGCCAATGTTGTATGCAACTTTAGAGACGGTCCCTAAATGTGCGAATGTACAATGTCAAGCCAATTTTACATTTAGTCATTTAGCAGGTCTACGCTTTTATCCAAAGCGATTTACAGTTAAACTAACAATAGGAGGACAACAATATGCAAGTGCTATGATCCCAGTTTAAGCTAATGCAATACACGTAGGCATTTTAGGACTTATATATGTATATATATATATATATATATATATATAGAGAGAGAGAGAGAGAGAGAATAGAATAGAAAGTGTTAGTATTAATTGATCAAGTGTTGATTTTATGCCAGTAGCCTATATCACGAAACGCTCAGCATGAAACTTTGCGCGTAAAGTTTATAATCTGAGTCCATCTTCTTGCCTGTAGCCTATATAGTAGCCTACAGCCTACATCCCCAATAAGGTGCAAGATTGGTCTTTCATATCACTGTATGTGTTAAGCGTTTTGTCCCAACGGAAAGGGAATCCTTGAGTATGAGGTATTGAGGGAAACCGATTATAATTCTGTTCATGGTAGAGAAAGCTGATGACATGTAGAATACACAGGGAAAGTAACAATGAAGTTATTGAATAAAACATAAACACAGCTTTTGTGTGTTTATCATCTTTTCCGCATATACTGTCACAGATAATCATTTCCATTTTATGAATGAATGTCTTCGTCAACAACAAACGCACCCCCTGATGGTGAGGTCGACTAACAGCAGATGGAGAGTATGCTCGGCAATCTTCTGCTTTTCCTGCAGTTCCTGGACGTCAATGTTGAATTTACTGTCGAATTTGAACCACTGAATTTGTGGAAGCGAATTTGCAAAGCGAAATAAAATGGACTGAAAATTGCCTGTTGAATATTATTGGTTGTATTTTTAAACAGTTTGAATATTTTGGAAATGAAATATGAATGGTGAATATGGATTATTGAATTTTTAATAATGAAAATGTGTTTGAAATGTATTTATTTGAAATATTCACAGCTTAAATATTCAACCATGTTGAATTTCAGCCCATAAAAATGCAAGCCCTAAAAATACAATGCATTAAAATGCAAGCATGGTTAATGCAATGCCTATTTTTTTCCAAGTAGTGCAATTCAACAGGCTTTTTATTTCAAAAACATTTGACATTATTTTACTTCCATACCCTGAAGTGTGCATGTGCCTGGCTGACAAAGACTTAAGAGCTGCAGAAGAAGAAAACTAACCAGATAATCAAATCTGTCATAAATAGATTTATATAGGTGATATTTTGGAATCAGCGTAAAAATGCTTAAAACACTTAAGATTTATTCTTGGATTTAATAAATGCATTGCAAATGTAAACATACAAATTACTATTGTATCGGATGCTATTGATAGAGTAAGAAATGTTTATTATTATTTTTTATTTAACAACATTAAGTGAAACAAGTGTACATGAATTTACATAGTATTAAGAAAACAGACAGTGAGGACTTTGCCATTTTTTCAAAACTCTGTCCCTGAAGTATAACTTCTGCCATCAGATGTCATGAATCTCAGTTTGTTTTTGCTTTGATCAGAGGTCAAGACCTGCAGACCCACTCAGTTCAGCTGTGGTGATGAACGCAAATCATGTGTGCCTATGTCATGGAGGTGTGATGGTGACAAGAACTGTCCGAATGGTGCGGATGAGAAAGGCTGTGGTGAGTCTCTCTTTACATCTCATCTTTTCTGCACATACCTAGATAAACAGTTAAAAATTGTGGCCCTGTCCCAAATGGCACACTTCATAAGAACTTTCAGTCTTTTGGACTTACAATGGCTGTCCGTTAAGTCCAAGAGAACGTGAGGTGTCCATTTAGTCATTTTAGGTTTCTGAAGGGTGCTCGCGAGCGTCCCCTTTGCTGCCGATATGCACCTTTAATGCGCACTTTTGCCTTTGCCGAGTCCGCACTAAGGGCCTTTCCAAGTACCCACACTTGCATTCTTTGCACTTGACCACTTGTCTACTCACATGACATATTTCCTGTATTTGGCCCAAGTGTTCAAGTAGGCGTGAAGATTGCAAGTGTGTGTGCAGAACTTTTGATTACCCGATTGGACACACTTATAGTGTTAAAAGTGATAAAAATCCAAGTGTTTACCAAGCTTTATTTTGATTTCCAATACTTTGCATTTTAAAATAAACTTTTAAATGTCTGGTCAGTGGTCCCTATATAACAGAAGACACAAGTTAGTAATTTTGGTTCTTCTAATTAAGTGATAAAAAGCAGTTGCAAAAGTTGTACATGTAACCTACTCATCTTTGCACCAATAAAAACACTTTAGCAATTAGTTTTACAACCAAATTTCATGTGATATCTAATCAATTTAACTTACATAATCTTGCGATTTTGGGGCACGCGATTTCCCGAACCTGATGCATGATGGGATACACTTAGTCTCGAATACTGCTCTGATGCACTATTCAAGATAGTGTGCGTTTAGTGTGCGTTCAGGGCTCTGCGCTTCAGCATTTTTTAGACATGGGACAGTCTTGCACACTTACTTCCTGTCACGTGCACACGCTCTTAAGTGACCAAGACTGCAAGTGTGGGTATTTGGAAAGGCCCTGAAGTGTGCATGTGCCTGGCTGACATCGACTCAAGAGCTGCAGAAGAAGAAAACTAACAGATACAAGTACAACAGGTGCCAACGTACCTTTGGACATTAAAATGTTGTTGTCAGTCCATATGCAAAATTCACATGCTTATGAACTGATAAAAATGTATGCCTTCAATACAGCATACTTTTCATTTTAATAAAAGTGTCTGCCAAATACAAATACCCTGAGTGGGTTGTTGAGAATCTGACAATTAAAAATACTTTTTTTACATGTTGGTCTGTGCACCTGCCTTTAACCTTTAACCAGATAATCAAATCTGTCATAAATAGAATTATATAGGTGATATTTTGGAATCAGCGTAAAAATGCTTTACACTAAAAGGAGAACTCCGGGCAATTTTTAAATAAAATTAATCTTGATCGTTATACCTTTGTGAGTAATGTCTACAGAAAAAAAAACGAACCGGATTGGTGCTTGCAACCCGGAGCTGTTCCCGCAAATGCCCAGAGCTCCCACTCAGCTAAAACGGCAGTTATGGGGGCATATACATAAAGAGTGTCTTTGTGCCTCATAACAGACACGAAATGCAATTAAAATGTTTGTCCAACATGAACAGGCCCCGTACATGTGAACAAGATGCGTTTAGCAACTTAGCCATTGTTTAAATTCACCTAAATAGTGTTTTAGACGGCTAGCTGTAGTCTCGCTCTGAAGTCCCGTGGGAACTTGTAGCCGGAAAAAGGTAAATAGGCTACCAGCAGGGGTGGGACAAAGTCATTGTTATGCAAGTCACAAGTAAGTCTCAAGTCTTTGCCCTCGAGTCCCGATTCAAGTCGAGTCAAAGATGAGGCAAGTCCCAAGTCGAGTCAAAAGTCAAAGCCAACAAGTCTCAAGTCGAGTCCAAAGTCCTACCATTTTAGTTTCGAGTCATTTCAAGTCCTCTTACCACAGAAATAAAATGTATACAAATCATGTATGTCTGTAAGATATGTATTTATTTAAACCTCTTTTTATCCAATGACATTAATCAAATACAGTAAAAAACAGATTTTTTTTTATTACAAAAAATGCTTGTATTTCAACAGCATATTGAACTAGAACAATGCACAGCAGCTGCAGTCCTCTACTGTATTTACATCATATTGCAAAACAGTTTAACTTTCAAATAGACATGGGTCCTTTTAGCCTAAACTTTTTTAAACATGTCATTAGGGCTGTGACGGTTGTTATATAACCGTGAGACCGACGGTTATAGTTGAACACCGCCATTAGAACTCTATAACCGCCCACACAGTGTTATTAAAATATTTTTTACAAACATTTTTTATCACAGAGAATGTTTAAAAACTAATATCAGCTTACGAGGGAAACAGAGGCGGAGTTAGTGGTGCTTCTGAGGCTCCACTGGTGGAGATGATTCGGGAGACCAATCCAAGCGCGCGCCTTGTTAAAGCCTTGTTTATACTCGACGCGTCCGCACGAGCGCATGGTGCGCGCGGCAAAAATGACGCGTTGGGTGCGCAAGACCGGCGAGACCACATTCGCTTGGCTGAATGCACCGCTTTTTTGTCACAGCGCGTGCGGCGCCGCATCCGAGGATGAACTATTTCAAGCCGAATCTGCCCGAGCATACGTCTCTCTCACCCATAGGTCTCATCGCACCGGCACCCAGTTTGCGCGTCTAAATTGCAAAGTTTATAAGGTTTTGTTTACTGTGTGTGATTTTAAAACAAAGCACGTTAATTGCAAAGTTGTTTTTTTTGTTAAGGATTTGTTTACTGTGTGTGATTCTGTGTGGAAAGGACATTCACTTCTAGTTGTCTTGCTGTTAATTTTAAATAAACAGAGCAGGTAGCTAATCAGTGTCTGCTCGTTTATTCAACCGAAGTTTTCCTATAACAGACGAACGTCGCAACGCCTGTAATCTTCGACCCGCGAGGTCGACTACCTCGTAATTTTTATTGCCAAACGAAACTATCTTCGGTATCATTTTGCCAACTGGCGCGTTGTTGCTTGCTGCGCTTCATTGGTTATCTTGCAATGTGCCTGCTTAAGCCTTGTTTATACTCGACGCGTCCGCAAGAGCACGAAGGTGCGCGCGGCAAAATGACGTAATTGCGGTGTGGGCGGTCGTGCGCGCTGGGTGCGCAAGACCCCATTTCGCCTGGCGGTGTGCACGGCACTTTTTGTAACATCGCGCGCGGCGCCGCATCCGAAGATGAACGACTTCGAGCCGAATCTGGCCGAACTGGTACGTCTGCACCAGCATGTTTATGATCCTTCTATACACAGAGACATTTACATTGATGGGCGACCATAAAAGCCTCTCATTTTGTGAATAGGAACACATTTGCATTAAGCACCCAGTTTGCACTTGTCTAAAGTAACTGCTTACATTTACAAAATAAGCCTACAATAGCAGAAGTAAGCCCTGCTGATGAAATTAAGGTTTAAACACTCTTCAATAAGGCTTCAGTTGTTTAACTAGTTTGTACAAAAAAGTACAATAAACCTACTGCATTTATTACTCTTTTAATATGGATCAGCTATTAATAAACTACTAATAAACGTCAAACTACTTCTTCACTGCTGATTCCTGGTGGTTTAGAGGAGAATTACTCCGAGTCGCCCCCTGTCGTTTCACAGAATAGCACAACGGCGAGCGCGTCAAGTATAAACGCCTCGTCCGTTTGGAGAGGTGCGCGCCAGTCCGCGGAGACTCGCGCTCGTGCGGACGCGTCGAGTATAAACAAGGCTTTAGATGCTGTCGAATCAAAACAACGTGGGACGTAACAGTGATTGGATGTCATGCAGGCAGCGCGCGTGCTCTCTGCATGCATACAGGTGGTGCACATTTTTTTCACAGATGCAGATAAACTGAGAGCGGTGCAGCCGTGTGAACATCCAGATAAACTGAGAGCGGTGCGGCCGTGTGAACATCCCCCCCCCCAGTTTTCATAGGAAGTAGCAAGTCTTCTCGAGTCAAAAGGCGCAAGTCCAAGTGAAGTCATCAGTCATTGATGTTAAAGTCCAAGTCGAGTTGCAAGTCTTTGTACATTTTGTCGAGTCGAGTCTGAAGTCATCAAATTCATGACTCGAGTCTGACTCGAGTCCAAGTCACACCTCTGGCTACCAGTGTGCAGGTGGGAGTATATTATATTTATAAATATAATTGAAGACATAGAAGCTAGTGAAATAATTAAAGTTTTGCAAATAAGACTACAAAAACATATTACTGCACATCTCCCCTCAAGCCGTGTGTGCCCAAATGGAAGGATAAATAAAGTTTACATTACCTCCACGGTGGTTGCACCCGTCTTCGTCCACGGAATGGCTTTTTTCTTCAACCGGCCCCGCTGTGTTGTGTCTGTGTAGTCGTCTTTGCAACTTAGCCATTGTTTAAATTCACCGTCCTAAATAGTGTTTTAGACGGCTAGCTGTAGTCTCGCGCTGAAGTCCCGTGGGAACTCCGTTGTAGCCGGAAAAAAGTAAACAGTGTGCACGTGGGAGGAGCGTAGTGTGTGAAGAGTGATGATCGGAGTTGCTCACAAGTGAAGAAGAAATGGTTCGCGTTTGTGTCGTTCCGAATTGTGGCAACAGAATGCGAAAATACAAGAACTTACATTTTCATCGTCTTCATTTCCATGACCTCGAGATTCTGCAGTTGTGGCTAGTTGTTTACTTCAACATGATGTGCAAACTCCCATACAAGTACACGCTAAAGATTACGCATTTGCAGCGAACACTTTGACAAGGATGACTACACAGACACAACACAGCGGGGCCGGTTGAAGAAAAAAGCCATTCCGTGGACGAAGACGTGTGCAACCACTGTAGGTTATGTGGCTGACGCTCATAATTCATATTAAAGGTATCGACTCATTTTTTCATTACATAACTCCTGACACAAATTAAGAAATAACTGTCACTATACGTTTCTCAGAATAAAATAATGGTCAAATACTGAAACTTGAGTCTTATATCTTTTTAATGATGTATAGTTTGTCAAGGTAATAACATTATATCTAATAGTAACTTTGAACTATTAAAAACAAAGAACGATTCAGTGCGTTGGCATTCTCGCACATTCTATATGAATTATCTTTCACTCCGACAAATGAAAACATGAACTCTAAGTAGGCCCAGGGGTCTCCTTCCTCACCGCCACGATCACTTGAAGTTGAAGGTGTTGTTTCTGGTTCTTCCATCTCGAAACAAACTAACAAATCTCAAGTGTTTTCAATGTAGGCAGGCAGCAGAGCGAAATGCAGAACCGGAGCATGCGCGGTATTCTTGATCGCTTGATTCGCTCAATGATGAGCGAGCTTCATCAAACCTGGTGACAGAGCCATTTACCGCTCTGGCAGTGATTTATTTGGGTTTGGAATGATTCGTAACATTTTTATAATTGTAATGAGTAACGATGCAGTACATAAAAAATGTAAAAGTAAAAGTATTAAACTCATCGAAAATATGTACTGAAGTAAAAGTGGAAGTAGGACAAAAATATAATACTCTAGTAGAGTACAGATACAGCCTTTTAGTACTTAAGTACAGTAGTGAAGTAGTTCTACTTCGTTACTATACATCTCTGAGTATAACTTCTGCCGTCAGATGTCATGAATCTCAGTTTGTTTTTGCTTTGATCAGAGGTCAAGACCTGCAGACCCACTCAGTTCAGCTGTGGTGATAAATACAAATCATGTGTGCCTACGTCATGGAGGTGTGATGGTGACAAGAACTGTCCGAATGGTGCGGATGAGGAAGGCTGTGGTGAGTCTCTCTTTAAATCTCATATTTCTGTTGCCACAGATACAAACTTTACCTAGCAACTCTGTTATTGTGGATAAAGATAATGTTCTTCTCTCTCTTGACATTAGTCACTCAACATGAAGATGCGCCAGTCACAAGCAAGAACCAAACAGTGCAAAATGAAGGTAAAGCTCATGCTTACCATCTTACAACCACGAGTCGTAACACACCAAGTTAGTTTACTGACATGCAGTAGCAACAGCATTCTGCCAGAGAATCTTTTACAACAAACAGTGTTTTTGTCACACCCTAATGTTGCTAATGTTTTTATTTTTGAATTAAGATGATTTGGGAAGCACCTAGGTGACACCTGCGGCTCGGACACTGAGGCACGCAAAGTCCCTCCAACCAGCATTGCCATAAATCATATACTGGAGAAACAATATGACACTGGAAATGACTAAACTAATTTTAGTAATACAAAATCTGAAATTAGAGAAAACTAAATTTGGAGCTACAAAACAATAGGTTACTGATCGTAACCCCGGTACTCTGAAACATCGAGTGGAGAGATCCACCTATGGGAAGGGCATCCGCACCTGACCTATGCAGAAGCATCCAATTGCACCAAGTCTGGCCTGACAGACAGAAGCGCGTGTCCAATGCCTGGTAAGGGACCCGCCCCTTACCAAGTGTATAAAACACTAGCATGCGCTATCTTAGCTCAGTGAGCATATTCGCTTCTCGTGCAGCAAGCGGGGCAAGCTTGGTGGATCTCTCCACTCGATGTTTCAGAGAACCGGGGTTACGATCAGTAACCTACTGTTCTCTTTCATCATCTCGTGTTCGAGATCCACCTATGGGAGATATGGACAGCTCCCCGATTGCCCAATACACTACCATGAGGCCCTGAAAGCCAGAGGACGGTCACCTAGAAAGGTGGTGCATGACACGTCACAAGGAACCCACCACACAAAGTGAGGAAGGCACATTAGCAACAAAGAATAGCATTGGTAACTAGGGCCGTGCTCAGAATATCGATACGACGATACATCGTCATGAACTCCTGACGATGCGCGTATCGATACAGCAACTGCTGTCGTGCTTTTGAATGTAGCCAATTCAGGGCTCGAATTTCAGCACGGGATTGCGAGTATTAGGCATTATTCTAATCATTCCCGCAGGTCTCCCACTATAATGCGGGAAATTCCCGCAAATATTGATTGAGTGTCCAGCTGTGCCGTGTCTTCTGTCTCTCCGTCTCTCAAAATGGGTTGCTCAAGGCAAGCGTCAAACGCGCTGAAGGCGGCGATACTACACTCTCGCTTTAGGAGTTGGGACATGACGGAATATTCACTTGCATATTCGGGCGAGCATTGCATTGTAACTTAAGTTTACCATTCGCTCGTCTTTTTAAGTCTTACCACGCTAAACAATCAAGCGATTTTAAACTATTCAGTACTCGCACGCTCTCTGAGAGATGGTTTTCTCTGCATGCTTACATAGAGTAAAGCCGCCTCACAAACAGCCTGTGAGTAACTAAATTTATTTTTCACCGATTATATCGCTTTTACAGACAAAAACAAGCAAAATGATGTCAAAAATGTCGGTCTTGGTGAGTATCCAACACAGTCGGTTATGTCTTAAATAAGCATAAAATGCATGTGACAGTATAATGAAAACAGGATCCGTGCACTAGCTCTTAAAGTGACAGCAGCCATATGTGTGTCATTAATATTGCTGTCAAAAGAACAAAAGATAGCTTTAATTATAAGGAATCTGGATTTATAGTCAATGTATTTAATTTAGTCAGGACTAAAATACTACCCAATGTTATTTTACATTTAATTACTTTATTTAGTTTCTGTAGTATTTCTGAAGATTAGTGCTAGACCTATTCAAAAACTTTTCTCTTTATTGGTAGGCTATCTTTATTCTATTGTATTTATTTGTTTAAAATGATTTCAACATAATGTAAAGAAATTACTGTGTTTGGTGCACATTCCAACACTTATTTAATTTAACTCTCATTGTTTTTTAATGACAAAAACTAGTAGTTTTTCAGTTATCACAACTGTTATAACACTGTTTATTCAATATTATTTTCGATATTACTGTTACTAAACTCTGCTCAAAAGAAATTTAAATTCCAAATTGATCCATATCGTGATACGTATCGTATCGTGGCTTTAGTATCGTGATGCGTATCGTATCGTGACATTGTTGGTGATACACAGCCCTATTGGTAACATACATTCGTGAATAAACCTGACCACACTCATAATGGTGAATATATGGTGCCAGGTGCAGGTTAGAAACATGCTTAGTGACTTTAAAAGTGCTGGACAAGGCAGCCCAGACTTAAAGAGGGGTGGAGGATCTGAGAGCACAAAGCTACAAAGAGCCAACAACCAGGACAGAATGAGCTACCGGGGTTCTGGTGACATTGAGCCGGTAGTATCTGACAAACGTATGGGAGAGGTCCAGCTTGCAGCGGCACATATTTCCTGCAAAGAGACTCCCTTAAATAGAGCCCAAGAGGCAGCCATACCTCTAGTGGAGTGAGCACTGATGCCCTCTGGAGGCTGCACTCCCTTGGATTCATATGCCAAAGATATAGCTTCCGCAAGCCAATGAGAAAGGCGTTGCTTGGAAATGGGGTTCCCTGAGTGCGGGGGGCACCAAGAGATGAAAAGCTGGTCGCTTTTTCTAAACGAGCTGATCCTGTCTAAGTATGCCCGCAGTGCACGTACAGGACACAAAGCGTTCAACCTCTGATCCTCTCTGGAGGAGAAAGGAGCTGGGTGAAATGCGGAAAGCTCAATCACCTCACACGTGAATGCCGGGAAGCATTTTGGCATAAAGGCCGGGTTGGGCCTTAGAAAAAACCACTGAGAGAGAATTTAGTGCATGAGGGATGAACAGAGAATGCATGCAGATCACTGACCTGCTTGGCAGATGCCAAGGCCAGGAGCAGAGCTGTCTTGAAAGACAAATTCTTAAGGGAAATACTTCCCAGGGGCTCAAACGGCTGTTGAGACATTGGATGCAGCACCATGCAGAGGACCCACTCAGGAACTGCTCTCCTGGGGACTGGAAGAGAGCGGCGTGCGCCCTTCATAAACCTATGAATAAGGGGGTGTTGTCCCACCGTAGCACTGTCAAACCCCACATGACATGCAGCGTTAGCCACTAAATAGACCTTAATAGTGGAAAAAGATCTTCCCTTATCCATAAGGTCCTGCAAAAAGCATAACATTTCAGTGATTGAGCACTGATATGATGTTAACCGTCCCCCTTCACACCACTCTTCGAACACACGGCACTTACAGTCGTAAAGGGACTGTGTCGAAGAGGCTCTGGCACACTGAATGGTGGCCACAACACGTGGGGGAGCCCCAATGTGTTTAAGTTGGCCCTCTCACAGTAGACCCACTATCTGAGGATGGGGGCGCCAGTCCCCGTAGAGAGGGTTTCCCCTTGACAAGAGGTCTGCGCCCCTGTTCACTATGCCCGGGACATGAGTCGCCCGTAATGACAGGAAGTGCCACCTGCTCCATACTAACAGCCTGTGAGCGAGAGCATGCAGCTTTGAGGAGCGCCCAAACCCCCCCCCGGCGGTTGGTATATGCTACAGCTGTCGTGTTGTCGCAGCGCACCAGCACACGATGCCCCGCAGCGTTACTGTGCACGAGCGCGTCACTGTGACAGAGCAGCGGAGATTGCTTAAAGGGCTGAGATGAAGAGATAAAACCCACTTCATCAACGCTCTCATTCTCAGAAGGCCCAAAGGCAGGACATGTATAGCCGCCGCCATAAGACCCTGTAGCCTGAGACATGCGCGATAATGTACTCTCGTTCTCTCTGAATTGTGAGAGGCAATTCATTAAGGAGAGAACGCACTCTTGTGAGAGACGTGTGCGCATTGTATCCGAATTCAGCTCCAGACCCAGAAAAAGAACTCACTGCGCGGGAGTGAATTTGCTCTTGCTCACATTCACTCTGAAGCCGAGCGCTGTGATGTGAGCGAGCACATGGGCAGTGTTTTGCATGACAATCCCTCTCGAATCGGCTATAATCAGCCAATGTAAGTCAGGAGTTTGAGCCCCGCTATTCTCCCCGCTTCCGCACACAGACAGAACACTCTTGGACTGAGTGCTAGACCAAACGGAAGCACTGTGAATTCGTAACATATGCCTTGGAAGGCGAAACGAAGAAACTTTCTGTGTGGAGGATAAATGCTGGATAAATGTGGAAAAAAGCATCTTTCAGATCGATCGATGTGAACCAATCGTTCTGTTTTACTGTTTTCTGTTTTACTGCAGAGAGAACGTTGTGGGTGAACATTCTGAAATTGTATTTCCTTAAATGTTTGTTCAACACTCTAAGATCCAGAATAGGACGAAGTGAACCGTCCTTCTTTGGAATCAGGAAATAACGGGAGTAAAAACCCTGATGACATTGATGCGGAGGCACCGCTCACTCACCGCCCCCTTCTCGAGAAGAGAAGAGATCTCATCTTTCAGAATGTGAGTGGAGCTCTCTTCTGTGTGAGAAAAGATAACTCCGCTGAAACGTGGAGGTTTTATAGCAAACTGAAGTCTTTAGCCCTTCATTATGGTGCGAATCACCCATTCTGGAGCTGACACAGACTGCCAGGCTGTCACATGTGATGTGAGAGAGCCCACACTCGCCGGTGAGTTGCCTAGGGCTGGCAATACAACGGGATCGTTCATTTGTGATACAATGGCACCATCTAGTTGACAACTTAGGGGTGACATGTAGGATTTCTGAAAAACAACAGCACTTGGCAGAGCTTTCGATTCTCAGTGTTTGATATTTTTGTTGTTTTAGTTTTTTTTGTTGTTTTTATTTTTGAAACGCACACAGGGATTTGAACCTTTATTGAATGTGAGGTGGGTTGTGCAAACTGTGAAGAGACTGTGGTTGGGCACTTTTCAACAGTGTTGGGGCACTCTTTGACAGTGAATTTCCCCCTAGTTCTGAAACTGGAAGCTGGGAGAAATTTTTTTTCTCGAACGAGGGAAAAGGGGCCCTCGAGTTGAGAACTTCCTCTTCTTGGGTAAAGGGGTAGGGAAACTCAAACTTGTGTCCAATGGGCTGGTCGCCCGAAAACCTGGACCGAGAAGCCCCTGAAGCTGAACATCAGGTAGGCCTCTTCCTCTTCCCGTCTGACAGGGTAGAGTGGGTGGGCTTTTTCGCTGCGGCTGCAGCGAAAGACGTCTTACCCCAGGGCTTAGGAGGATGGTTGGGCTGCTGGCTAGGCTGCTGGCTGGGTGCCTTGCTGCGAGCCTTGGGTCTAGCTGTGTTATAGTACGGCCGTCCTGTGGCTGGGGCCTGAGGGGGCCGTGAGGGGGGCTGATGTGGAGTGGCCTTTCTAGGCAGGCACAGTTTAAACGCCTCATCCTCCTTTTTCTTAACATCACACCGTTGTTGCATAAGGGCAACCACAGGGCCAAAAAGAGCATGGCCTGGTTCCACTGGGGCTCCTGCTATGCGTCTTTTCTTGCTGTCGGGCAGACCAGAGAGATTGACCCAGAGGGCGCGTTCCCCCACAACAGATAGGGCCATAGAACGTCCGCCGGCTTGGACGGCCTGGCGGGCGTTGCAAAGGACCAGGTCGTTCACGGTAACAATCTCCTTCCAAAGTGTCGGCGATGACACGGCTTTGCCCATATGTGAACTCATATCCTCCAACAGCTCAGCCTGGTAGGCCGAGAGGAGGGAGGAAACATTTAGAGCCCGTACTGCGAGAGCCGAGGCCTTGTACGAGGCCTGGAAGACAGATGCTGAGAAGCGGTCCATATTATTAGGGAGATCTTATCTCCCTAATAGCGGTCCATATTATGGGCGACCGCCCATGCCACACGCTGCCATATCCTTAACCTCCAGACCCGCCAAGCCGTGCTTAAGATCTAGCGGGTCTTTCCAATAGTGTCGCATGTGCTTAGCGCACGTGGGGAGGACAGGCATGAGCTGCTTCCTAGGACCGGGAGGGAGACCTAGGATTTTGCCATCATACACATCCCTCTCTTGGTCGGCGGCGTTCTGGAGGGCTCACACACTTCGAGAAGGACAGCGTGCGGCAGTGTAGCCGAGCCGCTAACCGGGGGAGCTTGGGCGGACGGAGTGGTTTCCTCGTCGTCCGAGCCATCAAGTATAGCGGGGTCCTCGTCCTTGCCTGAGCCGGGCGGCTCATAGTCGAGCGAGGAAATACCGTGAAGGATTTCCTCGAGTAGGCCCTCGTTGGACTGGTCAGCCCAACTGAGTGCAGGCATGCTCAGGGAAGTCCCCGAAGCTACAACACTTTCACCTACTCCAGCGTCCGAGTCGTACTATTCGTCCTTGCTTTGGGTGGATGCAACCTTGAGTCTATGTCGAAGAAGCTTCCTCGGCAGGGCGAGGCAATGGCTGCAGTTCTCAGGAAGTGAAAGCACTTCTTCCGCGTGCTTTACAGTCATGGACTAATGGTAACAGAGTTGGGCTGGTGACCCAACGGTTGCTGGTTCGATTCCAGTACCGGCAGGAATATGACTGAGGTGTCCTTGAGCAAGGCACCTAACCCCCAATCGCTCCCCGGGCGCCACTCAAGGCTGCCCGCTGCTCCGGGTGTGTGTATCCACGTTTGCAGTGTGTGTGTGTTCACTACTCACTACTCTGCTCCTAATGTGTGTGCACTTACTTGGATGGGTTAAATGCAGAGGTCAAATTCCAAGTATGGGTTACCATACTTGGCCATCACGTGTCACTTTCACTTAATCCCATGCATACCACGCAAAAGGGATGGGTATCCCTAACGGCAATGAGTGAACCGCAGGCGGCAGGGCATGCACGCGACTGCGCGTCCGATGGGTTAGCGGGACCGGAGAGCTTGTGATCCATAGGTGAAAGCTAAGAGACAGGCGGGCAGCCTTAGCAAATCCAGGTTTAAATCGCAACCGTCTGACAATCACACCTGGCGGAGGCTGATCGAAATAGATATTTCCTCCTGTTGACTGTGGTGAAGTCAGCAAAAAACCGTAGAGCTGCGAAGCAAAGAGGTCGCGAGAAGCGAATAGCAACTGAGGTAAGATAGCACGTGCTAGTGTTTTATACACTTGGTAAGGCATTACCATCCCTTACCAGGCATTGGACACGCGCTTCTATCTGTAAGGCCAGACTTGGTGCAATGGGATGCTTCTGCAGAGGTCAGGTGCAGATGCCCTTCCCATATGCCCTTCCCTTGGATCTCGAACACGAGATGATGAAAGAGAACCTTGGACATGGAGTGTAGATCTCGTTGACAGTTGACCAAGAATGAATTCATCAATTATTTGTATTTGACAATTTCCGAGATATTCCTATAGACTTAACACACTAAGAATACTAACTATAAAGATAACTGTACTAGACATAAGCTCCACCCATTTGCTCTGCAGTGAGCAGCCTCTCGGCTACTTTGCTGGGAGACAAGCAGAAGTAGCCTACGTGTGTGAGGAAATATCATATATTGTGTTAAAGCGCATGAGAACAGTTCCAGTTTTTATTTGAGCATCCTCAGATACGCCTAAGAACATTGTTATGTTGATGCGAAGCTCAGGCTTGGGGTGTAAACTGGCCGTTATGCTCATTTACATGTTTATAAAAAATTTTATGGGGTCTACAACTAGAATACGATTACATCATTTAATGTTCAAAAAACTCATGATTTTTCTTAGAATTTACATTGTTGCAGCACCTGTTTTCAACCTCTAACTGAACGCTCTGGTTTAGTTTCGATTCCTTTAAAACCTGCCTTCCGACAAGTGCAGTCTTCTCTGATTGGTCAGCCAGCCCCAGTCTGTTGTAATTGGTCTACCGCTTAGAGCATGTTGGAAATATAACACCCCAGCTCTTACCATAACCGGCGAGTATCTGCTCCAGAGGCTTCCTGAGGCGCTGTAAACATAACTACTGTAACTGGTATTTAATAATTTAATATCTATTTAAATGAGGCTTATTGTGACGTGTGCATTCTCAGAAGAAAACTCAAGACTACAATTGAGGCATTTCAGGGAGTAAAAAAAAAAACATCTGATGATGCACAAAACAAAATACACAACAATATAAACGAGAGTTGGAACCTTATATCTCACATCTTCGACTATTTCTTGTAACTGTGATTATTTCTTGTGATTGCGACTTTATCTAACAAATGTGTGTTCAGATAGATAGATATATATGTAACATTCTCCTCTCTTTTGATAACATTAGTTTCTCAAGATGTGCCAGTCACAAGCAAGAACCAAACAGTGCAAAATGAAGGTAAAGCTCATGCTTACAATCTTACAACTACTGAAATTTGTGATGCAAATGAATGTATCTTTTTGATTTGAGATTTAAGAGCCAGAGCGACCTTTTTCATATGACAATGCAAATAAATGATCAAATTAAAACACCTTTAACACTTGCGACTAACACAATCTAGCAAAAATGGCCATTAAAATGTTTATGCTCCTAAATGAGAAACAGTCACACTGTTAAAGAAAACAGACTGTGAGACTTTGCCTCACTGAAGTATAACTTCTCATCAATGATGAGCGAGCTTCATCAAACCTGGTGACAGAGCCATTTACCGCTCTGGCAGTGATTTATTTGGGTTTGGAATGATTCGTAACATTTTTATAATTGTAATGAGTAACGATGCAGTACATAAAAAATGTATCGGAGTAAAAGTATTAAACTCATCGAAAATATGTACTGAAGTAAAAGTGGAAGTAGGACAAAAATATAATACTCTAGTAGAGTACAGATACAGCCTTTTAGTACTTAAGTACAGTAGTGAAGTAGTTCTACTTCGTTACTATACATCTCTGAGTATAACTTCTGCCATCAGATGTCATGAATATCAGTTTGTTTTTGCTTTGATCAGAGGTCAAGACCTGCAGACCCACTGAGTTCAGCTGTGGTGATGAACGCAAATCATGTGTGTCTTTAATATGGAGGTGTGATGGTGACAAGGACTGTCTGAATGGTGCGGATGAGGAAGGCTGTGGTGAGTGACATCTCTTTAAATCTCATCTTTTCTGCACATACCTAGATGAACATAGTTAAAATTTGTGGCCCTGTCCCAAATGGCACACTTCATAAGCACTTTTAGTCTTTTGGACTTACAATGGCTGTCCGTTAAGTCCAAGAGAACATAGGGTGTCCATTTAGTCATTTTAGGTTTCTGAAGGGTGCTTGCGAGCACCCCCTTTGCTGCCGATATGCACCTTTAATGCGAACTTTTGCCTTTGCCGAGCCCGCACTGAGGGCCTTTCCAAGTACCCACACTTGCGGTCTTTGCACTTGACCACTTGTCTACTCACATGATGTATTTCCTGTATTTGGCCCAAGTGTTCAAGTAGGCGTGAAGACTGCAAGTGTGTGTGCAGAACTTTTGATTACCCGATTGGACACACTTATAGTGTTCTAAAAATCCAAGTGTTTGCCGAGCTTTATTTTGATTTCCAATACTTTGCATTTTAAAATAAACTTTTAAATGTCTGGTCAGTAGTCTCTATATAACAGTAGACACAATTTAGTAATTTTGGTTCTTCTAATTAAGTGATAAAAAGCAGTTGCAAAAGTTGTACAAAATGCACGTAACCTACTCATCTTTGCACCAATAAAAAACACTTTAACAATTAGTTTTACTTCCAAATTACATGTGATATCTAATCAATTTAACTTGCATAATCTTGCGATTTTGGGGCACGCGATTTCCCAAACCTAATGCATGATGGGATTGTCACTGTTCATGAATCCAGTGTCTCTCTCTTGTCTCACGTGCTGTGAGTGTGTGTGTGTGTGTGTGTGTCTCTGGGCGTGGTCACTGATCACGGTTGATCAGCAGCGCCAGCTGGTACCACTTGTTGTGTCCCTTTTAGGGGTCGACCGATTATCGGCGCCGATATTGAGCATTGTTATGGTTATCGGTATCGGCTATTTTCAAAACCGATTTGCCGATAAAATAATTTTATTTTGAAATGCGCTATATTTGGCTCTAACGCAGGCATCTCTGTCGGAACTCACCACTCTGTAGACTAGACCAATGTCCCGCACATCTGATTTGTTGGGAGTCATGAGTCCGGCCAATCAGCGCAAAAGCTGAGGCACTGAAAGTGTTGCACTCTCACACCGAGAGCACTCGCTGACTGGAGCTGCTTCACTGATCACGCATCAGTCTCTCAAAGTTAAGACAGCAGCAGACTTTGCTGAAGTAGCAATACTTTACTACACTGAAGTTGCAAAACACCTCAATATAACAGGGTCCTGTGATTTCCGCGATGCAGAAAACACGGAAGGAATCGCGGAATCCAGTCATAAAAACGGAATTTAATGTATAAAGCGGATCGTCACGGAATTTGTCAACGTCTTGATGAATTAATAAAAGAACAGGTCAGTACAAATCAAATCGAATGTCAAACCGCAATCCGTTATTTAATTATGAATCCTGCGTGTCTCTAAATGAATGGCGCAGACGCGTGATCATTACCACACACACACAGAAGCACGCGTGATGCTTGCGCTGTTTTCAGCCTCAGCCGCATCATTATATGAGGACATGATTGCATAAACATCATCTCCAGAGCCGCTTAGTCACTTCATGAGCTTGATGCTTCAACTGAGAAAAGTTATCGTCATATCCATAGGGTCATATCATAAACACACAGAAACTCAAAGATCTCAACGGCAACCCGTCAAAATAAAAGTTCGGTTTTTCATAGGGCCCTAAAAATGTAATTTGTGTTAAACTGTAAATAAATTTAATTGTTTGATCATTTCAATTAATTAGAAATGCTTTTTTTATTAGTAAAATTTAATTTTACCATTAAAATAGTCTTTAAGTTTTACAAAATGTTTACAGAATGCTGCTGGGTGCTCCCTGAATTTTTTTATAGTTATTATTATTAATAATGTTATTTATTATGTTATTATTAACAGTTCTCAGATTTAAAAATATGATTAAAATCATTTAAAGGAAGTTTTTGTAAAAACCCTTTGTTATTCTTAATTTTGACTTTAACTTACATTTTTACACCAGACATAGGCTATATCGGTTCAAAATATCGGTTATCGGTCTACTTGATCTGTAATAATCGGTATCGGCATCGGCCCTGAAAATCACATATCGGTCGACCCCTAGTCCGTTTATATGTTCAGTAACTGGTGTCTCATGTTGTCAGATCGTTGTGGTTCCCCGGTGTGTTTCCTGTTCCCGTGCTGTTCGTCTGGATTGTGGATTACTTCTTGTTCTTCGTCGTGTCGTCTTCTGGATTCCCGCACTTTCGCACTGGATCACCGAGCACCGTCACAGGGGACTTGCACTGGATCACCAAGCACCATCACCGGTTGTCTACCCGAGGTCCCTGCGCCACCTACCATCAGTGTTTGTGTTCGCCTGACCCACTATCTGTGTTGTTCGCCTGACCCACTATCTGTGTTGTTCGCCTTACCCACTATCTGTGTTGTGTTCGCCTGACCGGCCTCTGTTATCTATCACTTACAATTAAAGCGTTACTTGCACTTGCATCCTGAGCCTGTCTTTGTTACAGAACGATCTGACCACATTATGGATTCAGCAAGCGCGACGAATTGGGACGATTTTGCTTCTCGCAGTATCGCAAGGATGGAGCAACAAGAGGAGAGCATATCCAACACAGGTCGGGCGGTCCAAGCTCTTGTGGCGCAGGTGTCCGAGCTCACCCATCTGCGGGGTCCCGCTGCGCCACCTACACCGCCCGTTTAGCCCATTCCACCAGAGCTGCACCATCAGCACGAGCCACGCTTACCCACACCTGAAGGATATTCAGGTGAGCCCGAGTTTTGCAGAGCATTCCTTACCCGATGCTCGATGCACTTTTCGTTACAACCGCAGACATTCAGCCAGGAACAGACCAAGGTGGCGTTTGTTCTAACGCTGCTGTCGGGCAAGGCAGCTCTTTGGGGAACGGCGGTGTGGGAGAACCAGGATCCATGCTGCACCTCGTTCCAGGCACTCTCCGAAGAGATGAGGAGGGTCTTCGATCGTGCGGTGGCGGGTAGGGAGGCGGCTAGACTACTCGCCGATCTCCGCTAGGGAGATCGCTCGGTGTCGGAATACTCCATCCAGTTCCGCACCCTGGACGCAGAGTGCCAATGGAACGAGGAGGCGCAGTGGGACAGATTCCTGCATGGGTTGGCTGACCATGTCCAGAGAGAGATTTATACGCTGGACCTCCCTCCAAGGTTAAATGGACTCATTGAGTTGGCGCTAAGAGTCGATGCTCGGCTGAGCAAGATGGGCCGGTTTCATCAGAATCGTCATTCTTGCAGCGCGGAGGGCTCTCACGCGTCGACAGCGGGGACACGGTCAGCCCCGTCTTCGATCACGAGCCCATGCAGGTAGGCAGAGCTCGGCTTTCCCGGGAGGAGAGAAAAAGGCGGAGACCCCAAGGACTTTGCCTATGCTGTGGTAAGGCGGACCACTTCATCCACTCCTGCCCGGTAAAAGATCAAGCCCGGTAGTAACTATGAGGCTACTATCGGGTGGGATCTCCGCCGAGAAGACCTCATCATCTACCCTCCTCCCGGTAAGACTAAGGTGGACAACCCACTCGCACGACACTAAGGCTTTACTGGACTCTGGGGCGGAGGGTAATTTTATGGACTCAAGACTTGCTCAACAACTTCAAATCCCTGTCTCCCCCCTCACGCACAAGATATCCGTTAATGCTCTCAATGGCCAACAACTCCCCAACATTTCACACGCTACTGAATCCATCACTCTCACCACATTTGGCAATCACACTGAGACAATAACATTTCTCCTCATGGACTCACCACTTGCACCAGTAGTACTTGGTCATCCCTGGCTCATTCAACACAACCCAAGAGTTGATTGGGGCCACAATTCTGTGTCTGCGTGGAGTAATGTGTGTCATGAGTCATGTCTAGTGTCTGCGTGTTCGTCTGTGCCTGTTTCTGTGTTCGAGGAGGAGGCAGTAAATTTGTCTAATTTGCCCGAGGAGCATCAGGACCTGAGGGAAGTGTTCAGTAAGTCTCGTGCTGCTTCTCTTCCTCCGCATCGTCCTTATGACTGTGCCATAGACTTAGTGCCAGGTGAGTCTCCGTCTAAGGGCAAGTTATATTCACTTTCTGTTCCAGAGAGGGAGGCTATGGAGAAATATATTTCTGATTCTCTAGCATCCAAGTTCATTCGTCCTTTCTCATCTCCAGCAGGGGTGGGGTTCTTTTTTGTGGGTGAAGAAGGATGGGTCTCTGCGACCGTGTATTGATTACCGGGGGTTAAACAACACGGTAAAGAATACTTATCCTTTACCGTTGATGTCTTCAGCCTTCAAGCGATTACAGGGAGCATCCATCTTCACAAAATTGGATTTACGTAATGCTTATCATTTGGTCCGTGTAAGGAAGGGTGATGAATGGAAGACCGTGTTCAACACCCCCAGGGGGCACTTTGAATACTTGGTAATCCCTTTCGGGCTGTCCAACTCCCCAGCGGTCTTCCAGGCACTCGTCAATGACGTGCTGAGAGATATGGTTGACCAGTTCATATATGTTTACCTGGATGACATTGATTTTTTCATCTTCTCTCCAGGAACATGTTCAGCACGTCAGACGAGTGCTTCAGAGGTTGCTAGAGAATGGGCTTTTTGTCAAGGCGGAGAAATGCGTTTTTCATGCACAGTCTGTTCCTTTCCTAGGGTGCATCGTCTCGTCTGAGGGAGTGCGTATGGATCCTGACAAGGTTAAGGCTGTGATAGATTGGCCAAGTCCAGATTCCCGTAAGGCTCTACAGAGGTTTCTGGGGTTTGCCATTTTCTATCTGCGTTTCATTCGCAATTTCAGCCAACTAGCCGCACCTCTGACTGCCTTGACCTCCCCTAGAACGACGTTCAGGTGGTCCGATACAGCCAAGGCTGTATTTGCTAAACTCAAAAGCCGCTTCGTTTCGGCTCCCATCCTTGTTGCCCCTGATCCATCACGTCAGTTTGTGGTGGAGGTCGACGTGTCAGAGGTGGGGGTAGGAGCAGTTCTTTCCCAACGTTCTTCCACAGACGACAAGATGCATCCTTGCACGTTTTTGTCTCATCGTTTATCCCCTGCCGAGTGTAACTATGACATCGGTAACAGAGAGTTGTTGGCAGTCAAGTTAGCGCTGGAAGAATGGCGTCACTGGTTAGAAGCGTCAGGGGTACCTTTTATAGTATGGACCGATCACAAGAACCTAGAATATATTAGAACCGCCAAAAGACTCAACTCTAGGCAGGCTCGGTGGGCACTTTTTTTCGGACGTTTTGAATTTTCTCTCTCGTACCATCCGGGTTCAAAGAACATCAAACTCGACTCATTATCTCAAATTTTTGATCAATCCGAACGCCCGTCCACTCCCGAGTGTATTTTACCCGAGACCCTATTTGTCTCCGCTCTCAGATGGGAGATCGAATCGAAGATCATGTCGGCCTTAGAAGGGTAACGCCTTTGCCCGATTTCCCACCGAATCATTTGTTTGTGCCAGAGGGGAATCAGTCTGACGTCATTCAGTGGGGACATTGTTCCAGCATAGCGTTGTCATCCAGGAGTTAACTGCACCAGTTTTTTGGTAAGACAACGATTCTGGTGGCCATTGATGGCTCGCGACATCCACAGTTTTCTCTTGGCTTGCTCGGTTTGTGCCACTGGTAAGACTTCCAATCGACCCCCAGATGGGTTACTCCAACCGCTGTCAGTCCCTTCGGGGCCCTGGTCCCACATCGCTCTAGATTTTATTACCGCCCTCCCAGGGCAAGACGGTTTTGACCGTCGCGGACCAGTTCTTGAAGGCGGTTCATTTTATTCCCTTGCCTAAATTACCCTCCGCCAAGGAGACAGCGGTAACTGTTATAGATCACGTCTTTCGCTAACATGGCCTCCCGATGGACGTGGTTTCTGACAGGGATCCCCATTTTGTGTCCAAATTTTGGCAAGAGTTTTGTAAACTACTGGCGGCGAGTGTCAGTCTATCTTTGGGGTTTCATCCCCAAAGCAATGGACAAACCGAGAGAGCCAACCAGGATTTGGAGAGAGTGTTGCGATGTTTGGTTTCCAAGAATCCTTCCTCCTGGAGTCAACAACTCTCGATGGTGGAGTACGCCCACAATTCGTTGCCAGTGTCATCCACGGGCCTCTCTCTGTTTGAATGTAGTTTAGGTTACCAGCCACCAGTTTTTCCCGGTATGGAATCCGAAGTTGCGGTCCCCTCTGCTCACGCCTTCGTCCAGAGGTGCCAAGCCTTAGGCTGATCGCCACAGGCCAAAGCCTCCCTTATACGTCGTTGGTCAAAATGTGTGGCTTTCAACTAAGAACATTCCTCTCCGATCCGTGTCTAACAAACTTCCTCCCAAATTTATTGGCCCGTTCTCTGTCACCAAGATCATTAGTCCGGTGGCAGTCCGACACAAACTTCCTCCTGCGTACAGGAGAATTCATCCTGCCTTCCATATGTCTAAAATAAAACCTGTGTTTCATGCACGCATTAATCCGCCGGTCCCGGTCCGCGTCTCGTAGACGGGGAACCAACGTATTCGGTTAATCATATTCTGGATTCTGGTCTTTGTTACAGGGATACAATTAGACTCGAATACTGCTCTGATGCACTATTCAAGATGTGTGTATTTAGTGTGCGTTCATGGCTCTGCGCTTTGGCATTTTTTAGACATGGGACAGTCTTGCACACTTACTTCCTGTCGCGTGCTCTTAAGTGACCAAGACTGCAAGTGTGGGTATTTGGAAAGGCCCTGAACTGTGCATGTGCCTGGCTGACATCGACTCAAGAGCTGCAGAAGAAGAAAACTAACAGATACAACAGGTGCCAACACACCTTTGGACATTAAAATGTTGTTGTCAGTCCATATGCAAAATTCACATGCATATGAACTGATAAAAATGTATGCATTCAGTACAGCATTCTTTTCATTTTAATAAAAGTGTCTACCAAATACAAATACCCTGAGTGAGTTGTTGAGAATCTGACAATTAAAAATACTTTTTTTTACATGTTGGTCTGTGCACCTGCCTTTAACCTTTAACCAGATAATCAAATCTGTCATAAATAGATTTACAGGTCCTTCTCAAAAAATTAGCATATTGTGATGAAGTTCATTATTTTCCATAATGTAATGATAAAAATTAAACTTTCATATATTTTAGATTCATTGTACACCAACTGAAATATTTCAGGTCTTTTATTGTTTTAATACTGATGATTTTGGCATACAGCTCATGAAAACCCAAAATTTCCTATCTCAAAAAATTAGCGTATCATGAAAAGGTTCTCTAAACGAGCTATTAACCTAATCATCTGAATCAACTAATTAACTCTAAACACCTGCAAAAGATTCCTGAGGCTTTTAAAAACTCCCAGCCTGTTTCATTACTCAAAACCGCAATCATGGGTAAGACTGCCGACCTGACTGCTGTCCAGAAGGCCATCATTGAAACCCTCAAGCAAGAGGGTAAGACACAGAAAGAAATTTCTGAACAAATAGGCTGTTCCCAGAGTGCTGTATCAAGGCACCTCAGTGGGAAGTCTGTGGGAAGGAAAAAGTGTGGCAAAAAACGCTGCACAACGAGAAGAGGTGACCGGACCATGAGGAAGATTGTGGAGAAGGACCGATTCCAGACCTTGGGGGACCTGCGGAAGCAGTGGACTGAGTCTGGAGTAGAAACATCCAGAGCCACCGTGCACAGGCGTGTGCAGGAAATGGGCCACAGGTGCCGCATTCCCCAGGTCAAGACACTTTTGAACCAGAAACAGTGGCAGAAGCACCTGACCTGGGCTACAGATAAGCAGGACTGGAGAACCCACAGTCAGTGATGGTCTGGGGTGCCATGTCAGCTGCTGGTGTTGGTCCACTGTGTTTTATCAAGGGCAGGGTCAATGTAGCTAGCTATCAGGAGATTTTGGAGCACTTCATGCTTCCATCTGCTGAAAAGCTTTATGGAGATGAAGAGTTCATTTTTCAGCACGACCTGGCACCTGCTCACAGTGCCAAAACCACTGGTAAATGGTTTACTGACCATGGTATTACTGTGCTCAATTGGCCTGCCAACTCTCCTGACCTGAACCCCATAGAGAATCTGTGGGATATTGTGAAGATAAAGTTGAGAGACGCAAGACCCAACACTCTGGATGACCTTAAGGCCGCTATCGAAGCATCCTGGGCCTCCATAGCACCTCAGCAGTGTCACAGGCTGATTGCCTCCATGCCACGCCGCAATTTCTTTCTGTGTCTTACCCTCTCCCTTGAGGGTGTCAATGATGGCCTTCTGGACAGCAGTCAGGTCGGCAGTCTTACCCATGATTGCGGTTTTGAGTAATGAAACAGGCGAGTTTTTAAAAGCCTCAGGAATCTTTTGCAGGTGTTTAGAGTTAATTAGTTGATTCAGATGATTAGGTTAATAGCTCGTTTAGAGAACCTTTTCATGATATGCTAATTTTTTGAGATAGGAATTTTGGGTTTTCATGAGCTGTATGCCAAAATCATCAGTATTAAAACAATAAAAGACCTGAAATATTTCAGTTGGTGTGCAATGAATCTAAAATATATGAAAGTGTAATTTTTATCATTACATTATGGAAAATAATTGACTTTATCACAATATGCTAATTTTTTTAGAAGGACCTGTATATAGGTGATATTTTGGAATCAGCATAAAAATGCTTAAAACACTTAAGATTTATACTTGGTTTTAATAAATACATTGCAAATGTAAACATACAAATTTCTATTGTATTGGGTGCTATTGATAGTGTAAGAAATGTTTATTATTATTATTTATTTAACTTAGAAAAAATCAGATGTCATTAATCTCAGTTTGTTTTTGCTTTGATCAGAGGTCAAGACCTGCAGACCCACTCAGTTCAGCTGTGGTGATAAATACAAAACATGTCTGCCTACATCATGGAGGTGTGATGGTGACAAGGACTGCCCGAATGGTGCGGATGAGGAAGGCTGTGGTGAGTCTCTCTTTAAATCTCATATTTCTGTTGCCACAGATACAAACTTTACCTAGCAACTCTATTATTGTGGATAAAGATAATGTTCTTCTCTCTCTTGATAACATTAGTCACTCAACATGAAGATGCGCCAGTCACAAGCAAGAACCAAACCGTGCAAAATGAAGGTAAAGCTCATGCTTACAATCTTACAACCACGAGTCGTAACACACCAAGTTAGTTTACTAACATGCAGTAGCGACAGCATTCTGCCAGAGAATCTTTTACAACAAACAGTGTTTTTGTCACACCCTAATGTTGCTAATGTTTTTATTTATGAATTAAGATGATTCGGGAAGCACCTAGGTGACACCTGCGGCTCGGACACTGAGGCACGCAAAGTCCCTCCAACCAGCATTACCATAAATCATATACTGGAGAAACAATATGAAGTACTGACACTGGAAAAGACTTAACTGATTTTAGTAATACAAAATCTGAAATTAGAGAAAACTAAAGCTGGAGCTACAAAACCTTGGACATGGAGTGTAGATCTCATTGACACTTGACCAAGAATGAATTCATCAATTAATTGTATTTGACAATTTCTGAGATATTCCTATAGACTTAACACACTAAGAATGATAACTATAAAGATAACTGTACTAGACATAAGCTCCACCCATTTGCTCTGCAGTGAGCAGCCTCTCGGCTACTTTGCTGGGAGACAAGCAGACGTAGCCTATGTATGTGAGGAAATATCATATATTGTGTTAAAGCGCATGAGAAAAGTTCCAGTCTCTGTTTTTATTTGAGCATCCTCAGATACGCCTAAGAACATTGTTATGCTGATGCGAAGCTCAAGCTTGGGGTGTAAACTGGCCGTTATGCTCATTTACACGTTTATCATTTTTTTATGGGGTCTACAACTAGAATACGATTACATCATTTAATGTTCAAAAAACTAATTATTTTTCTTAGAATTTATATTGTTGTAGAACCTGTTTTCAACCTCTAACTGAACGCTCTGATTTACTTTCGATTCCTTTAAAACCTGCTTTCCGACAAGTGCAGTCTGCTCTGATTGGTCAGCCAGCCCCAGTCTGTTGTAATTGGTCTACCGCTTAGAGCATGTTGGAAATATAACACCCCAGCTCTTACCATAACCGGCGAGTATCTGCTCCAAAGGCTTCCTGAGGCGCTGTAAACATAACTACTGTAACTGGTATTTAATAATTTAATATCTATTTAAATGAGGCTTATTGTGACGTGTGCGTTCTCAGAAGAAAACTCAAGACTACAATTGAGGCATCTCAGGGAGTAAAAAAAAAAAAACATATCTGATGATGCACAAAACAAAATACACAACAATACAAATGAGAATTGGAACTTTATATCTCACATCTGTGATTTTATCTCACATCTTTGACTATTTCTTGTAACTGTGATTATTTCTCGTGATTGCCATTTTATCTAACTAATGTGTGTTCAGATAGATAGATATATGTAACATTCTCCTCTCTCCTTTGATAACATCAGTTTCTCAAGATGTGCCAGTCACAAGCAAGAACCAAACAGTGCAAAATGAAGGTAAAGCTCATGCTTACAATCTTACAACTACTGAAATTTGTGATGCAAATGAATGTATCTTTTTGATTGAGATTTAAGAGCCAGAGCGATGTTTTTCATATGACAATACAAATAAATGATTAAATTAAAACACCTTTAACCCTTGCGACCTTTGCCTTTAACCCACCTTAACCCACCTTTGCCTCACTGAAGTATAACTTCTGCCAACAGATGTCATGACTCTCAGTTTGTTTTTGCTTTATTTTTGCTTTGATCAGAATTCAAGACCTGTGAATCTAATCATTTCAGCTGTGGTGATGAACGCAAATCATGTGTGTCTTTAATGTGGAGGTGTGATGGTGACAAGGACTGTCTGAATGGTGCAGATGAGGAAGGCTGTGGTGAGTGACATCTCTTTAAATCTCATCTTTTCTGCACATACCTAGATGAACAGTTAAAATTTGTGGCCCTGTCCCAAATGGCACACTTCATAAGCACTTTCAGTCTTTTGGACTTACAATGGCTGTCCGTTAAGTCCAAGAGAACATAGGGTGTCCATTTAGTCATTTTAGGTTTCTGAAGGGTGCTTGCGAGCACCCCCTTTGCTGCCGATATGCGCCTTTAATGCACACTTTTGCCTTTGCTGAACCCGCACTGAAGGCCTTTCCAAGTACCCACACTTGCAGTCTTTGCACTTGACCACTTGTCTACTCACATGACGTATTTCCTGTATTTGCCCCAGGTGTTCAAGTAGGCGTGAAGACTGCAAGTGTGTGTGCAGAACTTTTGATTACCCGATTGGACACACTTATAGTGTTATAAAAATCCAAGTGTTTGCCAAGCTTTATTTTGATTTCCAATACTTAGAATTTTAAAATAAACTTTTAAATGTCTGGTCAGTGGTCCCTATATAACAGTAGACACAATTTAGTAATTGGTTCTTCTAATTAAGTGATAAAAAGCATTTGCAAAAGTTGTACAAAATACAGGTCCTTCTCAAAACATTAGCATATTGTGATAAAGTTCATTATTTTCCATAATGTAATGATAAAAATTAAACTTTCATATATTTTAGATTCATTGCACACCAACTGAAATATTTCAGGTCTTTTATTCAGGTTTTAATACTGATAATTTTGGCATACAGCTCATGAAAACCCAAAATTCCTATCTCAAAAAATTAGCATATTTCATCCGACCAATAAAAGAAGTGTTTTTAATACAAAAACAGTCAACCTTCAAATAATTATGTTCAGTTATGCACTCAATACTTGGTCGGGAATCCTTTTGCAGAAATGACTGCTTCAATGCGGTGTGGCATGGAGGCAATCAGCCTGTGGCACTGCTGAGGTGTTATGGAGGCCCAGGATGCTTCGATAGCGGCCTTAAGCTCATCCAGAGTGTTGGGTCTTGCGTCTCTCAACTTTCTCTTCACAATATCCCACAGATTCTCTATGGGGTTCAGGTCAGGAGAGTTGGCAGGCCAATTGAGCACAGTAATACCATGGTCAGTAAACCATTTACCAGTGGTTTTGGCACTGTGAGCAGGTGCCAGGTCATGCTGAAAAATGAAATCTTCATCTCCATAAAGCTTTTCAGCAGATGGAAGCATGAAGTGCTCCAAAATCTCCTGATAGCTAGCTGCATTGACCCTGCCCTTGATAAAACAGTGGACCAACACCAGCAGCTGACATGGCACCCCAGACCATCACTGACTGTGGGTACTTGACACTGGACTTCAGGCATTTTGGCATTTCCTTCTCCCCAGTCTTCCTCCAGACTCTGGAACCTTGATTTTCAATTTGCTTTCATCCCAAAAAAGTACTTTGGACCACTGAGCAACAGTCCAGTGCTGCTTCTCTGTAGCCCAGGTCAGGCGCTTCTGCCGCTGTTTCTGGTTCAAAAGTGGCTTGACCTGGGGAATGCGGCACCTGTAGCCCATTTCCTGCACACGCCTGTGCACGGTGGCTCTGGATGTTTCTACTCCAGATTCAGTCCACTGCTTCCGCAGGTCCCCCAAGGTCTGGAATCGGTCCTTCTCCACAATCTTCCTCAGGGTCCGGTCACCTCTTCTCGTTGTGCAGCGTTTTTTGCTACACTGTTTCCTTCCCACAGACTTCCCACTGAGGTGCCTTGATACAGCACTCTGGGAAAAGCCTATTTGTTCAGAAATTTCTTTCTGTGTCTTACCCTCTTGCTTGAGGGTGTCAATGATGGCCTTCTGGACAGCAGTCAGGTCGGCAGTCTTACCCATGATTGTGGTTTTGAGTAATGAAACAGGCTGGGAGTTTTTAAAAGCCTCAGGAATCTTTTGCAGGTGTTTAGAGTTAATTAGTTGATTCAGATGATTAGGTTAATAGCTCGTTTAGAGAACCTTTTCATGATATGCTATTTTTTTGAGATAGGAATTTTGGGTTTTCATGAGCTGTATGCCAAAATCATCAGTATTAAAACAATAAAAGACCTGCAATATTTCAGTTGGTGTGCAATGACTCTAAAATATATGAAAGTTTAATTTTTATCATTACATTATGGAAAATAATGAACTTTATAACAATATGCTAATTTTTTGAGAAGGACCTGTACATGTAACCTATTCATCTTTGCACCAATAAAAAACACTTTAACAATTAGTTTTACTACCAAATTACATGTGATATCTAATCAATTTAACTTACATAATCTTGCGATTTTGGGGCACGCGATTTCCCAAACCTAATGCATGATGGGATACGCTTAGCCTCGAATACTGCTCTGATGCACTATTCAAGATAGTGTGTGTTTAGTGTGCGTTCAGGGCTCTGTGCTTTGGCATTGTTTAGACATGGGACAGTCTTGCACACTTACTTCCTGTCACGTGCACACGCTCTTAAGTGACCAAGACTGCAAGTGTGGGTATTTGATAAGGCCCTGAAGTGTGCATGTGCCTGGCTGACAAAGACTTAAGAGCTGCAGAAGAAGAAAACTAACAGATACAACAGGTGCCAACGCACCTTTGGACATTAAAATGTTGTTGTCAGTTCATATGCAAAATTCACATGCATATGAACTGATAAAAATGTATGCCTTCAATACAGCATACTTTTCATTTTAATAAAAGTGTCTGCCAAATACAAATACCCTGAGTGGGTTGTTGAGAATCTGACAATTAAAAATACTTTTTTTTTATGTTGGTCTGTGCACCTGCCTTCAACCTTTAACCACATAATCAAATCTGTCATAAATATATTTATATAGGTGATATTTTGCAATCAGCGTAAAAATGCTTAAAGGTGCAATGTGTGATATTTCTTAGGATCTATTGACAGAAATGCAATATCAGATCCATAACTATGTTTTCAGTGGTGTATAAAGACCTTACTCAATGAGCCGTTATGTTCTTATTACCTTAGAATGAGACATTTATATCTACATATGCGCGGGAATCCCCTTCTATGGAGGTCGACATATTGTGTCGTCATGTTTCTACCGTAGCCGACAGCGAACACGCAGCGCTACAGAGCGCGTTTCGTCACTACCTTGAAAAAGAAGTGTTCAGTGGTGTATAAGACCTTACTTAAAGGGTTAGTTCACCCAAAAATGAAAATTATGTCATTAACGACTCACCCTCATGTCGTTCCAAGCCCGTAAGACCTCCGTTCATCTTCGGAACACAGTTTAAGATATTTTAGATTCAGTCCGAGAGCTTTTTGTCCCTCCATTGAAAATCTATGTACGGTATACTGTCCTTGTCCAGAAAGGCAATAAAGACATCATCAAAGTAGTCCATGTGACCTCAGTGGGTTAGTTAGAATTTTTTGAAGCATCGAAAATACATTTTGTTCCAAAAATAACAAAAACAACGACTTTATTCAGCATTGTATTCTCTTCCGGTTCTGTTGTCAATCCACGTTCAAGACGCTGCTGACGTAAGACGAGCTGACGTGTTATCTGGTGCGCCCAAGCTTCGTTTACAGTCTGAGGGAGAGGCACGCTGTAAACAAAACAATCTTCGCAAACATGTCTAAGGATTTCGACACAGGGGAAGACTTGCATTTTTTTTAACCAGACATATTTATTTGAACCCCGAATACACGGACGCACCAGATAACACGTCAGCAGCGTCTTACGTCAGCAGCGTCACTGGCCTCGCGAACCCGGATTGACAACAGAACCGGAATTCTGCAGCCCACTCTGCAAGCCCACGTGAATCATCATCATCATTATCATCTTCCAAGTCAGAACATTCATCTCCATGCAAATCACAGTCACTATCACAACCAGGCATATCACCTGGCACCCAGTTTTCAGAATCCAAATCATCAAATGAGGAAATGTTAAAATCATAAAAAGAATCTGAGGAATTTTCATCTTCTAAATCATTTGACTCAAAACAGTTCTGATCACAAGCATCGTAGAAAGTGTCTGTGGAATCTTCGCTTTCAGGATGCTCCAACAAATCCTCCAGTGGGTATTCCTTTTCAGAATCATGTGCCGACAAATCATCAATCATAGACTCCTTTTCAAGGAGACGCAAATGTTCCTCCACTTTCGCTGATATTTTCCTCCTTTTAGTTCTTTCTGAACACTCCATTTATTCTATAAAAAAAGAAAATATTAAAAAAAACATTTTAGTTTTTAGTTATGATTATAGGGGATCGGGAATGACAAACTCTACAATTGCAAGTAAGTTACTCTCTGCTTGTTCGTGTTGTTTGAAGACGGTGAGTGCGCGCGCGCGGCCGGCCGGCCGGCTCTCTCTCTCTCTGCTCGTTCTTAACTTCTTATATGCGCCCAGCAGTAATTCACCGAACAAATAAGGCTTTGGCGGCCGCGAAAAAATGCAGGAAAACCCCTGTATCAGTTGACCTATGTAGCTTTAGATGCATGGCAATATGGAACTTTGAAAACACTGTCAATTAATCCACATTAAACGACGCATTAAACAATTCATACGTGGTCTTAATGTAACAGACAAATAAACATATTTATGTAGATAAATTAGTCCCTTATTACTATGGAAAACCCTTCCCCGTCGAAATTTGTTCCATTTAATAGGTGAATTCGTAGTGCAGCAGTTAAACTCCGCTTCTCTGACTGCTCGCGCGCTCCCGCGGCCAGGGGATGCAAATCCTGGCGGGAATAAGTGCCTTGGCACGACACCCTAGCCGATAAAACATTGCTGACATTCACATGGACTTTCATCAGTGTTTTTGCCTTAACTGTAAATGCAACAAGTGCAAACATTAAAATGCCACCAGCTGGTAAAAGCGGAGAGATGGGCATTTTACAGCTTTTTTTTAACAGCTTGCTAACTATGCCTGTTCGACGGCCTTGCTAACAAGTTCACAACCAAATCCCTAAGATTCGAGGCTTCTGGTCATTCCTAGGATATCCAGATCCACTAAAGGAGGGAGGGCGTTCTCGCATTTCGCTCCTAAACTCTGGAATAGCCTTCCTGATACTGTTCGTTGCTCAGACTCGCTCTCCCAGTTCAAAACTAGATTAAAGACGCATCTCTTCAGCCAAGCATTCACATAATGCTTGCCTCTTATACTACTGTTGAACCAGATCGAATGCATTAATATTATGAACAGCAGCTACGCTAATTATTTCCCATCTGCTTTTCTGCTGTTATCTCGGGACGCTAGTCCCGAGGTAAATAGCGTTCTTCAGCTACAGTCTGTATCCAGCCTCTCACGGAGACTTCAGAGTCCCCAACACCTGCGATGAGACGACTCGACGCCTGTGAAGAGACGACTCAACGCCGGCGATATGTTATGCCCTAAATTAATACATGATGATTAACTAACTGTATTTTTTACGTACATTTCTGAAATGCACTTTCTGTAAAGCTGCTTTGAAACAATATGTATTGTGAAAAGCGCTATACAAATAAATTTGAATTGAATTGAATTGAAATCCTTCTAAACAATATATTCAAGTCAACCACTCCAAATAAGCTCAACATATGCATAATATTGGCCTAATAAATTAAACTCGTCTGTTCAACGCCATGCTTTAACCAGGTTTAATTACCAAAGCTACACAGCTAACGTTACCTCACTGGTTTACATTCTAAAAGCTGGCCTCTTAATAACGTTACTTAAAAAAAAAAAGAAGCTTTTGTTTAACATACATCATGCGGTAAAATCATCCCGTTTATTATACATTGAGGCAGATTCTTACCTGTTTTTTGTCCACACGACTACGTAATGGATCCTTCTCCAACAGACAGCATACTCAAAGGCGGCAATTTGTTGCTGAGCAAACTTCTTTCGCTCGGTGATGGGGGTGGAGCTTTCCGGATGTTGCGATGGATTTTCACGATTAATACCGTTCCAAATTATACAATATCCCGTCCTTGATATTAATATAATCCCGCGGTAACTAAAGAGCCTATCCTTTAGTCGTGTCCTCAAGAGTTAGGTGATCAGTCTATATAAATTCGTATTCTATTATTAAATAATAGATTTCCCCTTTATATTATAAGTCTACCTTTTGTGGTACTCTTCAACCTTGTTCGCACAATAACAAGTTGTCATACATATACTCTTATACATATACACATGTTATATGCTGCCTCTTTGGCTAGGCTGTTTGATCAATAAAATATCATAGTGATTATTCTTATCTCAAAAGAATGCTCCCTCTGAAATGCAAAATGCACCCTCTGAAAAGAATGCTCACCCTCTAGTTCTCTTCAGGAAGGGTCCTTCTGGCCCGGTTAGAAGAATGTGACTCGCACTCAATGATCCAAGGTCCAGTCAGATGATTATAATAAATGTTACAAAATTTATTAAAATAATCAAATGAAAAAGGAATACTTGTTACAGATCATAAATGAGTACTAACTAACAGATATATACTAGCTAGGCTTGAGCTTCTTGCCCCTGACAACTGCTGGTGTGTCAGGTTGGTGGTTGCAAGGAAGAGCGAGCAATTTCTCTTTTCCTTCTCTTATATAGTCTTTTGATGCAGCTGGCTTTTGTTTCCCCGAGGCGCTGTAAGCATCTAGTTTCACAAGACCGCTGTTGCAGAAAGGAGCTATGTTTCTAGCAACTGCTTAGAGGATATGAGTCCCTCATGTATAGAGAGGTGAAAGGTTTAAGACACAGTAATAAATCTTAAATGTTCATAAACACAGTAATACACTTTAAATGTTCATAGCTTTCATTAGTTCAGACACTTCTTTTAAACAGGTGGCTTTATGTGGCAGCCCATGTTTTCTATTGTGTCCTTTTCGACCTCTGCATTTGGATGAAGACAAGATTTTAATAAAGTGAGGCCAATGCCATTCTCAGATGAGCCTATTTCCACACCCCCTCTTGCCATTGACTGAGCTTTAGGGTTTCTCTTTTTATTGGGTTTGGCTTTTGGTTTGCTCAATTTCTGACTACCGTCATCTTGGAAATTTCTATCAAGTTTATCCATTGTGTCAACAAAATCAGTACAGTATACACTAGGTGTGATGCAGTCAAATTCTACTTCATACAGGCGATGGCCAATTTCATTTGGTTTACACGTCATAATTTTAAGGGATTTAAATTGACCATGGGTCATCCCCGATAGAAAAACACCATCTCATCAATCCCTGTGTTACCTCTTGCCGGTACCATTGACTGTCTACTGGCCACCATCGGAACTCGTGTTTGGATCTCCAGATCTTCCTTAGTTTCTCCAAATTGTGCTGGTTGATTGCAAAAAGTGTGCCAAAGTCCGCAATTTCCTTGGATAGCGGTGCCACTGCCCATTGTCCAGCAGCCTCTTGTATGAGGACTTTCTGCGGGAACATAAACACACCTATATTCGTACTGGAAATCATCCATCTTGTGATTCCAGAACTTTCTTCTAAAAATTATCCCTATGATCCACTCGGGAGTTCCAGTGCCCGTTTTCTTTAGGTACACTCTCGGCTCGAGGTGATATGTTTTGGCTGTGTAACTATTTTTAGAGCCCGCCTGTATGGGTATAATTTCACTGGCTTCACATTCCCTCAAATCCATACGTTGACACCACTTGAGGAAGCTATTGGACACACAGGGTCCATTAATGTCCATTCTTCCCTTTCGATGGGTCATAACTAATTCCCCAATTTCTTCCATGGTTACCCTATATAGTAAAGCACAATCCAAACACAAATCTTCCCATTGATCCCTAAAATAGCATCTTATCTTTAAACCTCTGCTGTAACTAACACACATAACACAACCCCTATAATCTTCACTTCTAGTCTTCGGGTTTCCATTTCCATCTATTTGTCTTCTCTTCAGTCGTCCAGTTGTGGAATCCTAATTGGATGTTACAGAAGGAATTGTAAATTCTATGCTGAGGCAACATTGCTTAATAGCTTTTATCAGTTCCGTCAGGTAGAACCAGTCGTTAATAACAATCATCATGGCTATGCCAAACATTCTTGGATCATCATAATATTCGGCTGTCACCATAGTTAGCAATGCAACTGTCATTACTCCTATTATGTAGATAACCATTGTTCTTCCTCCTGCTTCTATTCTTCTGGTAGCCAATATCATCAGATAAAGAATTACCAGCAGAGTAGAGCAGAATCTTACATGTTTCATATAATGGATCCCAAGATAATACTGTACCATAACACATATGGTGAGTATTATATTGAGGATTTCCAGAATTATCAAGCCTCGAGTTCCAAAAATGGATTTCATTCTCTGGCTTTTTACCACTTGCCCAATTAATATTCCTGCCAGATTTAGCCCTTTACGTAGATTGTACATGGCTATGTGACAGATTGCAATTGGAATTTGCCATTTTCCCCTTAATCCCATTATCATCATTAGCCAATATAGGCCTAGAATAATATCATAAATTATAATTTGAGATGTATTTACTGGCGGATTGGAGCAAGTGGGTTCAGTCAGATTGGAATCATTTCCCCAGGAGTTTGGTTCAAGCAATGATGCCATTGATCTGGTTTTCCGAGATCTATTGCTTGTCGTATCAGTTCAGTCAACTGTGGCCAGCAGATGAGTGAAGCAATACTTCAAGCTTGCCTTTTTTAGATTCTCGGATCAGCTATAAGCTCCTCCCCCTCACTGTCGTTTTCAGATTCTGAATAATCAACCGTCAAGGGGATTTTCCTGTACCTAGCCTGATTGGCTAGTCGGCTTAGCTGTCTGCAACGTACACCTACGTTCAACACTTTTATCAGAATACCTAATATCACAATGGTTAGTATTACTCCTCCGACACAGTATAACACTATTTCTAATATAGACCATATGTCTAGCAGTACGTTCCAAACACTTTGGGCTCTTTCCTTGATTTTCTTTCCCATGTCTTCAAAAGCTTTTTTCACTACTTTTGTAACCAATTGTGTTAAAGTTATGTCTGAGGGACCTCTGGTTTTTGTCCAGAGGTCAATCCTATGTATCCAATGTCCTTCCATGCTTTCGCCTTCTAGGAAGTCATCTACAGGATGCAATACATCTTTCCAGTCACTTAGATAATTAAGGTATGGAACCGAAGCACATATTTTTCTAATTTGAGTTTCTCCTACCATTTGTTTCAGAAATAAGGGGGTTACCCTCAAATTCTCGTGTTTCCATTGATTGCCCTCTATAGCCTCATAGCTGCAGGACATATGGTTTCTGACAGTGCTTTTGTTCATGGTTACAGCTGCATATGATTGCATTATAGACGCACTAAATGTTGCATGTCTCCATTCATTAAACATTCCTGCAGTGCAGGGATATGTGGTTTGGACCTGATCGCTCCAGAATTCAACATTCTGGTTGTCTTGTCTAACTCCTACTATAAGAGTCTCTGTTCCTAAATCAAATTCTTTGGTACAATTCAATTTGTAGGCTAGTCTTTTCCCTTTTGAACTTCTGACTATCTCTATAATCGTGCTCTGCCGTGTGCATGGTCCCCCGTACCAGTCAGTTACATTCCATTTTTTAGCAAAACTTCCTTGGGTAGGCCGGATGTATAGTCTACTACGAGTTCCCCACGAGTAGCTATCAGGATCAGATACTTTCAAATAATATCCGCTTTCCCATTGACCTATGGATTGTTGCTTATACGAGTTAGGAATTTTGTATGAGCCCAGATATTTCATATGCACTGGCCACACAAGATTATTTTCTTTTTCTCCTGTGCCGTTATATTTTACGCCTTGGAACCTACCGTGATATCTCACATACCCATTTTTCCTTTTACTAATAGTATTATACTTGAGAGCTTCCCCTCCTTGCAGCATATATAGTAAAAGAGCACTTCTGTATTGTTGGTCCTTGACTTTTGTTCTAACATAGTGCGTCAGCCCCGAGATGTCTAGTATTTGTACTGGAATCCCTGAGTTCGGGAAATACTCGAGAGTGTATGGGTGTCTGTAATTGCCATTAGTTTTTTTCTTTTCTTCAAGCGTGGCTTTCACGGTCCATGTAGTCCTATCTATTTCACTACTGGTCCCCTTTGTAAAATTATAATTACTTGTAATCCATTGGTGCCACATGCTAATGGTTTCATTTTCATATTTTTCCATGAACGTCTGATCCCAGGGGGCATCAGCTTTTATGACACAGTACCAGACCTTCTTTTTCTGGTCTAACTTATGGTCACACTGCTTTTTGTGATCAATTGTGGATCTACCTTTGTTGCTAGGCCAAATCATCTTACCTATCCATGAGCATCTTTGGATATCCTCACACATAGGTGTGGCCCTAGGCTTGTTGTAGCACTTTATCCAATTTGCGTTCTCTGCAGGGATTACAGGTTTCTTTTTGTGTATTGAATGGATGAGGACTTTATCTTGAAACTCACTCATACGAATCCAACGGTCAACAGGTTTAGGCCCTGCACGTTGAGTTGCATAATTCATCAGCCCGGGCTTAGGTGGTTTCATTTCCTTGGTCTCCAGGGTATTGTCTGTTATCTCTAATTCATTTTGACTTCTTTCTATTAATACTTTTAGTCTTTTTATTTCTGCTGTTCCTGTTTCACAGTTCCATTCTAATGTGGAGATTGTCTTTCCATATACATAGTTCCACCACACTAAGTCAAAATTCCTCAGGCTAATGTTTCTGGCCCTAGTATCATTTATTCTTTGTCCCTTTAGCAACACATGGGTTTGATTTAGCACTTCTAATTTGCTCCACTTCATTATGGTCTTGCCTTTCTCTGCTGTGGGGCCATAATCTATAACTGAATTTAGGAAGCTTCCATTATTGGTACAATTCCAATATTTGGGGTCTATATCAGTTATCCAGTTTCTCATCAAATTAGCATTATTCTCAGGGTTATAAAGTACTCCTGCTAAAATCAGAGCCGAACCTTTATTCATTATTGTTTGGTTATAGCAGTGTAATTTAGTTATCTTTTCAATTTTGATACAAGGATATACCGTATAGACGTTTTCTGTTTCTGTCGTTCCGAATCCAGCCAAAATGACTATTACGAAGATGAAAGTCATACTTATCCACGCCATGACCTCCTGGCATTTTTTCCTGTTGTCCCAATGGAGTTGTCTGTACTTCTCTTTCAGCTTTCGTCCTCTCCTTCCCCCTCTAGCCATTTTTGCTGTGGGAAAGAAAGCAGAGTGTTGCCTATCTTTCCCTATCTGTTATTTTGAGCAGCCAGTCCCGAACTCTTTCCATTTTTGGTTTATTTTCCATTTTCCAGGCAATTTTCATGCCTTGTATGCCAAATCCTATGCCCATAAAACCTCTGGTGCAACAGAGATTCACCGTCATTTTCATCAGCACGGACGCACTCTTGTCATCGAACTTGATTTTGTACCAAGCTTCTTTAGTCATAATAATCTGACTTCTAGACATCATGGTAAGTTCGGTTTCACGGACCCCTTGTTCCCATGTTCTAGTTTCCCAGTTATTTCGCTCTATGTTGAAGTTCATGCCTTTAATCTCATTGATTATGAACTGTTCAGCTGTGCTGCTCTCATACTGGCCCTCTCTTTTCACCAAAATAGTTTTGTCTGGTTCATTTAGATTATGTGAGATGATTTTCTCCCACGCATCCAAGCAAGTAATTTGTCCCAGAATCTGGCCAAAAACAGATCCTTCTTCCAGAGGGTCTGTATGGGATGGACTATACAGTCCTGACAAGTTACAATATCGATATAGCCAAGTTCTCTCTTCCTCTTCCATTAGAGGAATTGGATTGCTAACCCACGAGGTCATAACCCTACCTTGGGAAACACAACCCATAGCCAACTTCGATTTTCGGGTCAGCCAGACTTCTTTCTTACTGACCGTCTGTACCCACTTCCGCTCTTCTAGCTTATCACATCTGTTACACAGTTCCAGTTTAGACTCTCTAAACGTGCAGGAACACTTCGAACCTAGTAAAATAAGTTTCTCTTTACATAGATTACAGGTTCGGCAGACACAACTGGTTGTTCCCAGTTGTATCTTCTGGATGACCCACATCTGTTTGCTTAGTCTGCAGTTTCCACACACTGTGACTTCCCCAAGTGCACAGTGCCCTATTTTCCCTTCTGGATTATACCAGGAAAAAAGGTTTTGGCCCTCTTTCATGAGGGACTGTCTCAAACTTTCTTTGCTTGGCCGATCCTCATTCGGGCCTTCCCAAAGCAACTGGGTCACGTCACTCATTTCACAAATGCAACAACTCGTGAAGGGTATCAATTTGCTATTGGTACCGTCAGGGCAACCCTCATGCCATTTCTTCACCCTTAGAAGTGCGAATGCTTCATTTTGACATTGTACCCATCCTGTCTTAGACTCGATAATGGACTCAAATACCACCTGCTTCAGTATGCTTTTACTATGTCCCGACATGACCAAAGGCCGTTATTTTCCAACTCCACACTGGTATTCGATGTGATTTTGGTTACTGTATCAACAGTTCCCGTTTTATGTTTAAATCGTTTTCCTCTGACCTTATGTAATATAATTACTTGATCGCCACCCTTAAATGGATTGGAGCTAAAATTCCCTTGTTCGGGCTGATCCTCAATTTTGAGTTCGCTTGGTCTGATTCTGTAATTTAGAAAATGAGTGCAGCGGTCAATCAATTCGTCCCAAAAAACCTAGTTTTTCGTTCTTTATAAAAAATTCCTTGCATCTCTTAACCGCGGCCTCCGCAATTCCATTGCTCGCGGGCTGGTATTTCACACTTTTTACCAGTTTAACTCCAACCTTTTTACAGTAGTCCTCGACTTCCTGTCCTGTCAGGTTCGATGCATTGTCTCCCCTGACTCTCATCGGTGGTCCACGATGTTTTATCCATTCATTTAAAGCTTGCACTACTACCGAGCTTGTAGCCTGTTTGCATGGATATATTTGCAGGAAATTGGAGCAATTATCCACAATTACTAAAAAGTAACAGTTCTTTTGTCTGGTCGCGGGCCGAATCGGTCCGGCGAAATCGATAGATATTTCTTCATTTTCTTGCTCTGTTTTTATTGACCCATAGTCATTATTTCTGCTGGTCATTACTTTCCTGCACTCTGGACATGCCTTTCTGACCTTCAGATAGGTTGTCTTCAAATTTTGTATGTTGAGCCCTGTAGCTTTACAGTACTTTGCCATGTAGCTTAAACTTGGATGCATTAAATCTTCATGTAGAGTTTCGATGAGATTCTTTTCACTGTCTTTAGTGATCGCCCTAATTATTTTAGTCACCTGAACTGCCTTATCTCTGAGGTATCTGTCGACCTCCGCATTACCTGATGCAGGAGGCGTTGTTTGTACCGTGTGGCTGCTTTGATGCAGCACCTGTGGTTTCACATCCTCTAACAACACGGCGATTTCTTTCCATAGAACATCTTGTTTCAACGCTTTGCCTTTTGCAGTGCAAAAGCCGTTAAGTTTCCATGTCTCAATATGTTCCGTTAGTGCTTTATACACATAGTCGCTATCTGTGACCAAAACCGCAGCTGTTGTTTGTGTCACCTTCATGTGCCTCAAGGCCTCTATGACCGCAGTCACTTCAGCTTGCTGCGCTGACTCCTCACCTGCCAACTGTCCTTTTTGTCGAAAGACAGTCTTACCTCTTTCTTTTCTAATGAAACCCCAAAAAGTTACATCGTTTTCTTTAGAACCGTCCGTAAAATAACAAACAACTGTCCCCTTAGGGATTTCCGTTATCTTGTCCTTTGTGGGTCTTAGTCTGTCCGAAGACGATCTGCGTATCTTGTAGCAGCTTGCTCCACTTAGCCCATGTGAACTGATGAACTTTCGGTGCTTCACTCACTAAGTTTTTAGCCTCTCTTGCCAGTTGAGTTATCCCTTCACCTTTTGATTCAACGATTATCTGTTGATCCAAGGCTAAGGTTTTTATTGGTATCAAGCATTTAGCAATGCTGGGCAAAATATCAGTTGCCGATTTCAGTTCCTGTTTTGCCTGATTAGTGGGTTTTGGGTATGAAATAAACTGGATCGGGTTCTTTCTATCTTTCTCATTGTAGAGTACTAGTTCCATCTCTTCTTCAGTGTTTTCTACACTCACAATCAATTTTTGATCTGGCTCTCTTCTTGCTATTTTTCCTGAGGCCAGAGCTAAATCGATTAGTTCTACCCTAACTTTTTCTAGCTTGTCATCCAAGTTTAGTTCATTTCCCTTTGTGGCCCCATAAAGTGGCTTAGCTAATTTAGCATAACCTGGTATAAGATCCCTGATAAAATTCATGTGACCCATGAAACTTTGCAAACCTTTCAAGCTTGTTGGGCTTCTCTGTCTTAAATCCTCTAATTTTTCTCGTGTAGTTTTTGAGAGCCCTCTGTCGGTTCCTGTGGTAGCAAAGCCCAAAAAGTCTACCTCCTTTTTCCCGATTTCAATCTTCTTGTAACTAGGCTTAAAACCCGCTTTTATCAGCCTAGTCAAAACTTCGTCTATTATCCTCAGGTGTTCTTCGGGATCATCATTGATGATGATTAGGTCATCGATATACACAGTTACTGGTAGACCTGCCATCAGTCCGACTACAATAGCCTGAAACGCATTCGAACTATTCACGAATCCTTGTGGAAGTCTGGTATAACAATAGTGCTTAGTTTGGAAAATGAACGCAGTTTTAGCCATACTTTCCTCAGTTAATGGAACTGTCCAAAAACCATTTGCTAAGTCTATTTTTGTCAGTATCTGGCCCTTAGGCAAACCATTGGTTACGTCTTTTGCATTAATCAGATATCTTGTGTCTGGTTCGGTCACCCGATTTAATGCTTTAAAATTGCTAACTAATCTCCAGCTCTGGTCCGGCTTCTGTACGGCTTGTAGCGGGGAATTTGTGACAGCATTGTCAATCTCTTTGATCACCCCTAACTGTTTTAATTCTTTGATTTCTGCTAACGCCTTTTTGTGTATGGGGTATTGTCTCTGCGGTTTGTGCACACCACCTTTTATCTCGTACTCGAATTCTTTTCCTAGCAGGCCAACATCATTTTTAAATTTGGCAGCTCCTTTTTTGTGTTTTTCTAGAATCGCTCTTACTTTGTCTTTGTCTAGAATAGTGTCTTTTACCATTCTGTCAATTTCTCCCCTAAGGTCAACCATTTTCATCCATCTGACTGAAACGTCTTTATTACTCTCGCCGACAATGGTACAGGCATCCTGTAATGTAATCAAATTTTCTGATTGATTAGGGATGATGGCTAGACCTTTCCACATGTACCAGTCTGAAGAGATTGGTGTTTGCAATTTGTTAAAGCCATACACTCTAATTTTTCCCTCTTGTTTTTCCGCATCCCTAGGTAAATCGTTCAGACAAGTTATCTCCGCCCCTGAATCCAATAGGAACGTTCTTCCACTGTAGTCGAGGTAGAAAAAGCCGTCTATTTCTTTAATTAAGTCCGACTGGATGGTTGCTCTTCCTTTGGGGATTCCCTATTTCTGTTGTCACTGAAATTCATTAGGCCTCACGGATCTTGTCTTGGTTTTATCATTACTCTATGAATTTTTCCCTGCTGGTTTTTGTCTAGCTCTTTGTTCTCTGACTCTGCTTTGCTGCTCTGGAGTCATCTTGTCCCATTCATCTTTTGACACATAAGTTGAGCTATTTGGCCTGGTGCCAATTTTTGAGCCTGCAGGCTTTTGTAACTGCCCTCCACTGGGCTTTCCCGGCCTTCCCCGGCTTCGCGATCTAATTCCTCTCTGATAGCCACTTGGCTTGACTAATTCCCATTGTTCTCTGGGAGCTGTTGACTTTTCAAAGTATTTTAGTCCCTTGTGTGGCACTACGGCCCTGCGCTCCTCTGAGCCTTTCTGATTTTCTTTGACCTTGTGGCCTGTTGCTGGTCGCGTTATGGGACTCTGGTTTTCCCTTTTTCTCAGCTTCCTGTTTGAATCGCCTGTCATATCTTACTGCAAAAGTTTGTAACTCGTCCCAGTGAGTTTCTTTACCCCATGTTTTTAACGGGGTCAGGCCTGGAAGATCCTTGTCAAACTTCAGGAGTTCTTTCACTGTTTGAATTGGTTTTCTACCTCTCTTGGCTCTACTTTTACAGAAGATTAAGACCCCGGTGCTTTTGATCTCCCTCAGCCCTTTCTCATATTTCTCTTTGGCCGTCACTCCTGAAATATTCTTCTTGTGAAGGGAAATGTCGTCAATTTTTAGTTCCAACCCTACCAGTTGGTTGATCATTAGCTCTATATCTTCGTCATGAATATTACGCTTTTTTCCTAGTTCTACAATTTTTTGACAGCTTCTCATGTTATCTCTGGCATCAAGTTTCATTCCATTAAACATCCCCATTTCTGTGGCCGTTATTGTATGCTTAGGTCTTGCTCTAGTTTTTCTTACTGGCCTGGGGTCAATTTCTTCTTCCAAGGAATAGGACTCACTTGATTCAGACTCTTCCTGTGAGCTCTCTGGTTCTCTATAGGGCTCTTTGATCCTGCGAGTGTTCCCTGCTAGTGCCTTTTTTCTCATTGAAGAGGCTGCTACTCTGGCTAAGTTTATGCCTAATCCTTCCCGGGGCCCTGGCACTTCGCTTTCTTCCCCTGCGCGAAAATCATATTCATAATTTTGCTCATTTTGGGGTAGCATTTCTGGTGCTGCTCTCCTGTTATATATTGGGTTATTTGCTTCCATTAGAACTTCCTTTCTTAGTTCAAAGATATCACCCATAACAGGGGCCCTTCCACTTCGACCTCTATTTTCTGGGAGAGACAGACGTAGACATAATCCTAGAGCTTTTTGACAGGCATCCTGTTGTTCTGCTATCATATCTTGTTTAGCCTTGGAACTGGTTCCAGGCATGTCCAAAATTTTATCAGCCGTCGGCCCTGTCGCTGCTAAGAAAATTTCTGCATGTATTCGGGCTCGGCTCTTCTGATATTTCCTTTTAGGTTATGCCCCGGTTGGGTTCAAGTTTTTCTCCCTGCTAGGTCAATATGTTCCCTAGCGTGGCTACTACTCCTTCTTTCTTTAGACAACGGTCGTGCTTTCTTATGATTAACCCTATTTCTTTGTGGGATGGGTTCATCCCATTGGTTTCCTTCGCTTTCTTCACCTTCCCAGTCAGTCCCTTCTGGGTGAGATGCCCAATCTGCATTAATAGCCTGAGCTAATTCATTTGCAACTGCTGCGTATGCAGGCCCAGGGCTTGCCTCCTGGAAGTCTAATCTTCTCTGGATACTAGGACCTGGTCGTTCTGTATCAGAATAATTGATTTCAGTATTCTGAGAATCCCTGCGCCTTCTCTGCGGGGGAAGAACTGTACCATCATACATCACTCTTGTACTACCACTATAGACTTCTACACTAGAATCCGTGGTTGGCTTGTATGATACCTCCATCCCTTGATCGAAATGGATTTTAATTTTGTCTCCTGGTGTCCTGTTTGTGTCAATCCGTCCAACTATGGCCCTCACATCTGCTGCTGAGGTGCAAATAAACTCCCTTCCATTGTTTATTTCGCAATCTCCTATATACCATTCCGAAGTGCCTTCCTTGGTACTTTTTTCTCTGAAAAATTTATCACGCGTTGTTACAGTGATTTGGTATACAGATGCAGGTGGAGAGGTTGGAAGCACATTTAAGTCTGGTGGCCTTTGAGCCATTTGAGTCATTTCAGCTGGAAATGCAGACTAAGACAAACACTTATTTCCTTTTCTTAAGGAATTTAGAAGACCCTTTCTCTTAAGGGATTCTTGTTAGTTTGGGTCAGATACTCATGGTTCTGCCGCGCGGTTCATTTCGCTTTTCCTTTCAATAGGGCGTCCCCTATTTATAGCGAAACTTTTCGGGTCATCCAGCTTTGATTGATCAAAATCGCTTTTTGCTCCGGGCCCATGCCCACTCCGAGCCCATGCCCAGCCGAAGCCCAACTAGCCCAAGTGAGGCCCATGTGGGCCACAAGTGGACGTGTTTGCAGTGTGTGCCCAAATGGAAGGATAAATAAAGTTTACATTACCTCCACGGTGGTTGCACCCGTCTTCGTCCACGGAATGACTTTTTTCTTCAACCTGCCCCGCTGTGTTGTGTCTGTGTAGTCATCCTTGCAACTTAGCCATTGTTTAAATTCACCTAAATAGTGTTTTAGACGGCTAGCTGTAGTCTCGCGCTGAAGTCCCGTGGGAACTCCGTTGTAGCCGGAAAAAAGTAAACAGTGTGCACGTGGGAGGAGCGTAGTGTGTGAAGAGTGATGATCGGAGTTGCTCACAAGTGAAGAAGAAATGGTTCGCATTTGTGCCGTTCAGAATTGTGGCAACAGAATGCGAAAATACAAGAACTTACAATTTCATCATCTTCCTTTCCATGACCTCGAGATTCTGCAGTTGTGGCTAGTTTTACTTCAACTTGATGTGCAAACTCCCATACAAGTACGCGCTAAAGATTACGCATTTGCAGCGAACACTTTGACAAGGATGAGTACACAGACACAACACAGCGGGGCCGGTTGAAGAAAAAAGCCATTCCGTGGACGAAGACGGGTGCAACCACCGTGGAGGTAATGTAAACTTTATTTATCCTTCCATTTGGGCACACACGGCTTGAGATGTGCAGTAATATGTTTTTGTAGTCTTATTTGCAAAACTTTAATTATTACACTAGCTTCTATGTCTTCAATTATATTTATATACAGTGGCGGCTCCTGCAAAATCTCTCAGGGGGGGCAAATGTTTCAATCAACTTTATCGCATGCAGACTTTTTAATAGATTTAACTTTAGGGTTTGAGATGTGCAGGAATCAACTTAAAACAGGTTTTTTTTCGTTTCCTGAAAAGTAACAGTTTTGGACAAGTGTCACAGGTCGGGGGGGGGGCAAGCCAGACTGCGCCCACCCCTCAAACCCAGAACCACCTCGAGGAGCGTACCAGAGACCAGGCAGACAAGAAGAATTTCTAAAAGCAACAATCTTTATTGAATAAAAGAAAGAATTAAAAGTCTTAATGCGGGCTTCGTCGCTCTTTCCAGGGAGGAGGAGGCCGAGGGGTTCACTGCGAGGGCCCGGGTTACTGGCAGCCACAGAGGAGGAAGGAGTCGAACGCCTGTCCGGCGTGCAGGTAAGTAACTTGGTAGTAGACTCTTTTCGGCGTGATACAGGCGGGCAGCGACCCGGGCGGACCAGGGCCGGGCCACGGGCCAGGAGGGGACTCTCTCCACAGGACAGGTGGGTAGCAGGTAAGTTTTTCCCAAGCGTCAACTATTCGGTAGATGACCGGCACAGGGGGCGATGGAGTCCAGGAGGGGGACTCGCTGCCGGCCAGGTAGGTAGTCAGGTAGGCAGATCCTCTCCGTGTAGGGTGCTCTCCTCCGTGGCGTCACTGAGCAGCAGGTGTGAGGTCCTCCGGATGCCTTTCCGCCCTTGACGGCTCCACCCAGAGACAAGGGTCCCCTCTAACCCAAGATAGAGACAAGTTTACAGGTTCAATTCTATTTCGGTGAAGTAAGGACTTACGGCTGGAGCGGGTGAGTCTGAACAAGCAGCGTTGCTGCGGGGATGTGTCTCTCCTCTGAACAGGCAGCACACAAAAAGGCCGGGGCAGACGAATCTTCTATTTAAATAGACAAAACCTTTGATACAAGAACGAACATGATCCTTTCGTATAATGGAGAGTCGGCTTACGGCTGGACTGGGTTGCTCCACATAGGCACTAAGGCTGGGATGTGTCTCTCCTCCGACCAGGCAGCACACACGAAGGCGGTGGCAGGAGAATCTTAAATGGACGGAGCATTTGATACAAGAACAAACATGATCCTTCCGTATAATGGAGACTCAGACTTACGGCTGGGCTGGGTTGCTCCACACAGGCACTAGGGCTGAGATGTGTCTCTCCTCCGACCAGGCAGCACACACGAAGGCCGAGGCAGACGAATCTTGGCTGGACGGGGTTGCTCCACACAGGCACTAGGGCTGGGATGTGTCTCTCCTCCGACCAGGCAGCATACACAAAGGCGGTGGCAGGAGAATCTTAAATAGACGGAGTATTTGATACAAACATGATCCTTCCGTATAATGGAGACTCAGGCTTACGGCTGGGCTGGGTGGTTCCCACGGCAACACTAAGGCTGGGGTGTGTCTCTCCTCCGAACAGGCAGCAAACACGAAGGCGGCGGCAGAAGAACGTTCTATTTAAATAGACAAGACAAGTTAAACAAGACAATCTTACTCCTCTCTCATATCACAGGACCTGGTGGCCGAAATGGAACATACACATTCAACCTGAGGGCTTTGCTCCGCAACACTGGGCGAGGACGTGAACTGGAGAGTACTGGCGGTTAAGTAAACGTGTACATCCACACACTGCACTTCACATCAAGTCCAATATTGTGTGACACTTCAATTCAGGCACCGCAATCCACTCTCAAATCTTCGTGCAATAAGGCCAGCACTCACCCACTGTTCAATCCCTCCACTGTTGCGCTGGATCAACACTCAGAAGCTGAAGAGATGCAGAGGACTTCACACCGCATGAAACACAGCGTCTTCAACACTCTTTCACACTCAGAAGAAGATATCAGGGTTTCACAGATGAATCAGTTCACACTCTTGGTGGTAATTAAATTTGTGGTCAATACACTTCACAATTCCTTATTCAGTTCAATACACAGCATGCATTCACATGGATCCGGTGTTTCATTACTTATCTTTCTCTCTCGAGTGATGACATTCTCCAATCTTGACTCAATCTCCAAAATACACTCACTTCACATCCAATTCACGTTCCAGCTTGTACTCCCACAACCACCGTTGCACCCCTTTCCAGTCAGATCCTCACAGCCGCTCCAAAAATCCCAGCAAATCCAAGCCACTGCCAAAAGAATCGATTTCTCCCGGGGGAGTACCACACCGAATGCCTTTTCCTTTTAACTGCTTCTCTAGGCCGTGTTTCCCAATCACAAATCCCCACACCAAACGCCCGCACCTGGTACCGCTTAACTAAATCAGCTGCAGCTGTCATGGCAACTGACAACAAGCAAACCCGCACTGTGTTAGTTAAATCGTCCTGGGGGGAAACGCACTCCCAGTGGAAATTGGTTCCGCTGGATTTGTCACCTTGTGACACAAGGCTTCCATCCGACAGCGATGATTTGTGTGTGTGTGTGTGTTACGTTACTTAACATTTTATCAAACTTCAAGCTCAAATGGAGTTTGACAAGGGTTTTTGACCAGTAAATGCATTTTCAATCCACTCAGATAGTTTATTTTATTAAAGATTAATTATATATATATAATATACTCCCACCTGCACACTGGTATTTACCTTTTTCCGGCTACAACTGAGTTCCCACGGGACTTCAGCGCGAGACTACAGCTAGCCGTCTAAAACACTATTTAGGTGAATTTAAACAATGGCTAAGTTGCTAAACGCATATTGTTCACATGTAAGGGGCCTGTTCATGTTGGACAGACATTTTAATTGCATTTTGTGTCTGTTATGAGGCACAAAGACACTCTTTATGTATATGCCCCCATAACTGCCGTTTTAGCTGAGTGGGGGCACTGGGCATATGCGGGAACAGCTCCGTGTTGCAAGCACCAATCCGGTTCGTTTTTTTTTCTAAAGACATTACTCACAAAGGTATAACAATCAAGATTAACTTAAAAATTGCCCGGAGTTCTCCTTTAAGATGTATACTTGGTTTTATTAAATATGTAAACATACAAATTACTGTTGTATTGAATGCTATTGATAGAGTAAGAAATGTTTATTATCATTTTTTATTTAACTTAGAAAAAATGGCCAACATTAAGTGAAACAAGTGTACATGAATTTACATAGTATTAAGAAAACAGACAGTGAGGACTTTGCCATTTTTTCAGAACTCTGTCACTGAAGTATAACTTCTGCCATCAGATGTCATGAATCTCAGTTTGTTTTTGCTTTGATCAGAGTACAAGACCTGCAGACCCACTGAGTTCAGCTGTGGTGATGAACGCAAATCATGTCTGCCTATGTCATGGAGGTGTGATGGTGAGAAGGACTGTCTGAATGGTGCGGATGAGAAAGGCTGTGGTGAGTGACATCTCTTTAAATCTCATCTTTTCTGCACATACCTAGATGAACATAGTTCAAATTTGTGGCCCTGTCCTAAATGGCACACTTCATAAGCACTTTCAGTCTTTTGGACTAACAATGGCTGTCCGTTAATTCCAAGAGAACATAGGGTGTCCATTTAGTCATTTTAGTTTTCTGAAGGGTGCTCGTGAGCGTCCCCTTTGCTGCCGATATGCGCTTTTAATGCACACTTTTGCCTTTGCTGAACCCGCACTAAGGGCCTTTCCAAGTACCCACACTTGCGGTCTTTGCATTTGACCACTTGTCTACTCACATGACGTATTTCCTGTATTTGCCCCAAGTGTTCAAGTAGACTGTGAAGACTGCAAGTGTGTGTACAGAACTTTTGATTACCCGATTGGACACACTTATAGTGTTATAAAAAATCCAAGTGTTTACCGAGCTTTATTTTGATTTCCAATACTTTGAATTTTAAAATAAACTTTTAAATGTCTGGTCAGTGGTCCCTATATAACAGTAGACACAGTTTAGTAAGTGGTTCTTCTAATTAAGTGATAAAAAGCAGTTGCAAAAGTTGTACAAAATACACGTAACCTATTCATCTTTGCACCAATAAAAAACACTTTAACAATTAGTTTTACTACCAAATTACATGTGATATCTAATCAATTTAACTTACATAATCTTGCGATTTTGGGGCACGCGATTTCCCGAACCTAATGCATGATGGGATACGCTTAGCCTCGAATACTGCTCTGATGCGCTATTCAAGATAGTGTGTTTAGTGTGCGTTCAGGGCTCTGCGCTTCGGCATTTTTTAGACATGGGACAGTCTTGAACACTTACTTCCTGTCACGTGCACACGCTCTTAAGTGACCAAGACTGCAAGTGTGGGTATTTGATAAGGCCCTGAAGTGTGCATGTGCCTGGCTGACAAAGACTTAAGAGCTGCAGAAGAAGAAAACTAACAGATACAACAGGTGCCAACGCACCTTTGGACATTAAAATGTTGTTGTCAGTCCATATGCAAAATTCACATGCATATGAACTGATAAAAATGTATGCCTTCAATACAGCATACTTTTTAAACAAAAGGAAGCTGGAGCGCTGCTGGTGTCCCTTATATCCTCTGGTGCTCTTGGAAGGGGTTAAATGTTCATAAAAAATTGGAAAAAAATCCAAGTCCAGGCACTCAGTAGGTTACAAAAGTAAAAAAGCCTTTATTATTTAATCGAGGGCTAAACCATTAAAAAACACCAACCATTAAAAAACACCAACGCGTATCGGCCCACTGGCCTTCATCAGGGTGTTGGTATAAAGTACCCAATCTGGACCGCCTCCTTACTGTAATGAGTGACAAAGTAGGGTTTCTGAGTTGACAATCTTTTGGGTCTAGACTGAAGCAGGTTCTTCCTTTCAAGTGATTGGGCTCTATTATGATCTTGAATGAGAGTTTGTGTTTGATAACCTCTTTGTCGAAAACGCCACTGCATATCCATCCAGATTAAACACATTATAAAGAAAAACTGGAACATTATTGAATGTGACCCGACTCTACGAGAAATATTCACGGAACCCCCTGGGATTAGTTTTAGGAGGGCCCCCACTATTAAAGACAAGTTAGTAAGAAGTTACCTCCCTGCTCCTAAACGTGAAATTTGGCTTTGTCAACCTAAGGGAAATTTTCCTTGCGGCAATTGTAATTATTGTTAGAATATGGCTAAAACTGACACATTTATGGATGTTTCCAGTAATAAGACTTACACTGTTAACAGTTTTATAAATTGCAATACCACAGTTGTTGATCGATTAGAGTGTACTTGTGGCTGTTTTTATGTAGGCCTCACTAAAAGGAGATTAAGAGACAGGGTAGCTGAGCATAGGTATGCCATCCGGACTGGAAATATGAATTATCCAATGGCCAAACATTATATAGACGCTAAACATGGAAGGGATTCGACCTCACGAGTAGTGGGCATTGAGGCTATTCGCCTTGATGCCAGAGGTGGGGATATAATCAAACGCCTTAAACAAAGGGAGACATATTGGATCTATTCTTTGAGGGCCACTAGTCATCCAGGTCTTAATGAAGATTTTGACCTTTCACCGTTTTTGTAATTGTTGTTTCAATGGTCATAGTGTTTTGACTAGTCTTTGAATGTAATGCCCTTTATTTTTTTATTTTTTTTATTTTTTTTTTTGTCAATGTTGTTTCAGAACCATCTTGACTATGAAATTAGAATGATGATGGGTAACTAGCCTATTCACATTTATTGGCTTTTGGCACATATTGTGTGGAGTACACTAGATGTTTGTAGTGGTGTTACTAAAATTTTTCCACTTGGAGATCTCTTATTTTGCCTTGTACTTGTATGATTTAACTTCTGGCATTAGTCATGACCCAAACTACTGCCTCTAGTGGCCAAAAATTTGTGTTGCAAGTGCCAGACTGGCACACCTGAAACCAATGCAACTATATGTATTGCTTGATTTTGTCTGTTTGTTACCAACACCCTGATGAAGGCCAGTGGGCCGATACGCGTTGGTGTTTTTTAATGGTTTAGCCCTCGATTAAATAATAAAGGCTTTTTTACTTTTGTAACCTACTGAGTGCCTGGACTTGGATTTTTTTCCAATTTTTTATGAACAGCATACTTTTTATTTTAATACCCTGAGTGGATTTGTCACGGAATGGGTTGATTAAAGGTGCGAGGACTCAAGTGCAAAAGCAATAAAGTATATTTATTAAGTAACAAACAAACACAAACTACAAACAAAACTCCCTCGTGGGGGAAAACGAGAACGATAACAGGCAGGATCAGGAAACACAAGGAACATGGATAACATGGACAACGAACCAGCACAGGGGCCTGTTTCAGAAAGGAGGTTATGTGAAAACTCTGAGTATGTTAACCCTGAAATGAGGCGAACTCTGGGTTTTCCGTTTCAGAATGGGAGGTATGTCAAACCCGAGAAAGCAGAGTTAGTCAAGCCCGTTTCTGAAAGAGGGGTAACTTATACTCAGAGTCAGTTACCATGGTAAATTACTCTGTGAACCTAACCTGGTCGGGAGCAGGTTTTCTTATATAAACCCAGAGTTTTTCTTTTAGTAAATGCATTTTGATTTAATAATCTTTAGATATTTTGACTGGAAACAACAAGACAAAAATGCTAAGTAAGAAAAGCATTTTTTTGCAGTGCAGTACATTCATTCATTGCACATTTTTCTATATAACATCGGAGAGAGCACATTAGTGAAGCTGCTGTATCAGAGCGGGAAGGAAAATGTTCCTCGCCCTCACTCTCTTTCTGAGAGTTTTTGTGTTGTTTCCTGGACAAAAACCCTTGAGATCCATCAAAGAGAAGTTTCACAGGATTGCAGGACAGTGGTGGAGAAATCGGTTTAAATGAAGCTATCTGATAAATGGCATTCATTTGATAACATCTTGATGTGACCTCTGAAAGTAACCTAGTAATTAGATTTTCCTTTAGGTTTTCCAGTGTGGTTGCATGCATTGATGACATGCATATTCCCATCATCGCACCTTCCGAAAATGAAACCGATTACTGTATGGAATAGAAGGATAGTCTGAGATATATGCCGTAACCCCCACCACAGCTGTTAAATACACACAAATTATTCACAATTTATTTGGTCATCTTTATTTCCTACACATACAAAAGCAACAGTTATTCTTTTTCCTGTTGGATTTTAATATTCTTCCAATATTGTGTATCTCCTCATCATCTATCAGTGGTGGTGCAGGTCCAGCCTATTCTTGCTGTTGGCCCAGTAGAAGTCAAATGTTAATTTCATTAGCCTAATTAAAAAAAGGTAACAGGTTGGATTAGAGAACATTTAATTATGTGAAATGAGCATTATACTATGTGGAAACAGCTGCTGCACATTGAAATAGACTCTGAATTATATTTATTTAATATGTCAAATGTTTGTAAAGAATCAGGGTATCTTCCGTCCATTTCATTTCCAATTTGAAATGAAATAAACAAATATGAGAAAACGCACCTTTATTCGTTTTTTCGTTTAAAAAAAAACACACAAAAAAAAACGAGATTTCAGCTTGATTTTTCGTTTTTTTGTTCTGTAGTGATCTTTTTCTTTGTAGAAAAGTTAGAAGCTCAGACCAGGAGACGGTGGAAGTTTTCCAAGCAGAAGTTCTTTATTGCTTGTCGTTGCTGCAGTCATTCCAACATCGTCTAAATTAAAGTAACTTTACATGGTATATTATAGGCATTTTAAGAGGAGGGACTTCTGGAGGTGGAGACAAATTCAAACAAAGCATGCAAATGTAGTACGAACACACCCTACTCTGAGGGCATTACCAATCCAATGGAATCAGCATAACTATTCAAATGCTGATAGTGGCCAGGAACTCTGGTTCCAAGAGCCATCCCAGAGCCATTAAAGAAAGTCTCAGTGATCAGACTCATTTAACTTACAATGGAGAAAACAGGATTTGCCAGATTCTCTTGCTGGAAACTGTTTCACAGCTGATATCATTTACCATCCTAACCTGAAATGCTAACTTCAACAAACAGAACTTTCTCAGTTTATATATGATAGTATTAGAAACTTAAATAAAACATTTCATAAATTTGTAATCCTTCAGTCCCCTCTTTGGGAGTTCTAAATAACTCCCACACTATATACAAATTTAAACAATTAAAAATTCATTCTTGCAACTTGTGATAGTTACAGGCACATAAGGCATGTTCTGTGTTTGTTTTTCTGTAATTGCATGTTGACACAGAAACAAAACATGCAATTAGGGTTTGTGAAGTTCTTACGGATAATAGTCTTTTCTGGTTGGAACTGTGATTTTCTTGTGAGAGGCGTGATTAATTTATGTGCCTTGCATGTTACAGGCACATAAGGCATGTTCTGTGTTTGTTTTTCTGTAATTGCATGTTGACACAGAAACAAAACATGCAATTAGGGTTTGTGAAGTTCTTACGGATAATAGTCTTTTCTGGTTGGAACTGTGATTTTCTTGTGAGAGGCGTGATTAATTTGTTGAATGAAGCACTTGATACTGTGGACGCATAGATAGTATGCCAGTAGAACAAACAACAACATAATTGCTATTTCCTTTATCCACAGCCAGGGTTTACCAATCAAGTTTCCGAACCATGAAGAATTATCTTCAGTCATCTGGTGTAATTTTGCTGAAAGATCAAGAATGTCTTATTGGCTTAGTAGTACGACAATCTTGATCATGTTGATGGATGACTGAAGGTTTCGTATGTGAGTCTCTGCGTTGTGTATTTTTTTTCTTTCATGATGGTGGTTCGGCAGTGGGTCTAGTCGTTTTCTTGAGGTTTTCTTGTGGCTTCATACGCAGATGACGAGGTCGGTGCGTATGGGTCCCGGAACAGTCATCAAGTGGTGTCTGCACAGAATAAGAAAGAAAACAAAAGACAGGAGAGCAGTTTTTGTTCAAACACTATGGTTGTAAACTTTTTCTGAGTCTGCTATTGTTGTTCCCTCTTTCCCTATTTCTTAAACCCTTTGACACCTAAGGAACAGTGAGGTAATGATGGGAGTCTTCACCCCAGGGTTAACCCCCGACGCCTGTTGCATTCGGTTCTTCCCGGGGCTCCTCACTGGTTCCGTGTCGTAACCTATCCCTGAAGGTGGGGGAACAACTTTACAGTGTGACACGAGAGTCCAGGTTTTCCTTCCCTGACACAATACTGCAGCTGCTGTAATCAACATCACCTGATGTGGCCCCTGCCACTTTGGCTCTAATGGCTTTTTTCTGTAATGGCTTTTTTCTGAATGACTTTATCATGACCCATTGACCTGGGATGATTGTGTGTCCACCTTCTGGTGGAGTCTGCCAACATGACTAAACTCTCTCTCTGGCACTCTGTACCGCCTTTGTTAGGTTTTCACAGTAAGCAATCTGCAGTAAGTACATCAGCATTTCTAAGATCAATCACACCTGTGTAGCGACAATGAGTCTTACATTGAATTAGCTCAAATTATATATAGGGAATTTTAATAATTAATCATGAATATGATTAATATACTGCATATTACAGTTAAATTATCGAAGTTGAAAATAGATCGATTGTATATATGAATGATCAATCACAACGAATTATAATTCTTCATTCATATATCAATGGTCCCTTTCCAGATCGATTATATGAGATAACCTTTAATGGAATTAATTTAGTTATCGAACAATCTGTTTGTCCAGCAAACGGCCGTAAGATTAACTTATCAACTTCTCAACAAGGTTATCCCTTCCTTATAATTCCAAAAAGCTATTTTCTGGCCATGAAAATTCACCTTCTTGTTATTATAAAATTTAGGTTACTGAAATTGTAACGAATTGTAAAGCTTTGTAGCTAGGATCAAACACTTCATTGACTTTGTAAAAATGAGCAAGATTGGACAATTAGCAATCAAGAATATAATGGTTTTAATAAAATGAAACTACGGATACAGAATTCTACAATTCACACGGAATATATGTGTATACACTCGAAACAAACAAACGAAAAACATTACAAACACGAATTAAAATAGGAAGAGAGAGGGAGAGAAAACATATATATATATATATATATATATATATATATATATATAGAGAGAGAGAGAGAGAGAGAGAGAGAGAGAGAGAGAGAGAGAAAGTGAAACTAACGGTCAGGATGAGAGAGATCACCGGGGTGATCGCAGCATGGCAAAAATCACAGACATCATAACCCTTAGAGAGACAACAAGGAATCACAAAGATCAAATCCCCTGTGTGAGGGCTGCACTAGCAGCCACACATGGAAACAACTCGCGGTGGTAGCTCTTTCATTTTGTTTTGAGCACATTATATATCATACAAATAAATAACTGGACACATTTTAGTTTTAAAAACAGTTTTATTAGTTATTTGACTTAGTTTTCCATTTGGGTGCACACATTTAGTTAACTTTGTCAATTTGGCTAATTTTAGGTTCATTTATCTTTAAGTTACATTCTGTGAAATTAATACTTTTCTTTTTGAGTTACCAGTTCCGGGGAGTTGCTGCGGGGGGTTCACTGGCAGGCTGACAGGCGACAGGCAAAAGGACTTTCAACTGACTCAAAGTTGTTTAAGTAGGGAAATGGATGATTGGACTGCGCCATGTTTTCCCAAATCATGGGGGTGGCAGAGTATTTCATTTGAGTTGTGTTCTTTTCTTTGCTAGTCATACTTTGTTGTTATGATTATTTAATTGATTTATCTTTAGTTCATTTCAGGTAGCATTGGTTTAACATGTGTTGTAGTTATTGTGGTTTGTTTATATATATTATTTGTTTGTCTACCCCCTTTTGTGTCAGAATGGCCTGATCAGCCACTATATAAGTTTCCCCCATGTGTTGGTCTAGTAGGTCTGTTAAGTTACTTCATGTGTTTAGCCTTTGTTATGTTCTGTTTAAGTTGACCTCTTTTATGGGCCCAGAACTTTCAGTTTTTCTGTAACTTAGTTGTTGTTTTTGTTTTGTAAATAAAAACTTACATTTTTTGGAAACTTATTTTTTGACTCCTCATGCCTGCTAGCTTGGTCCTTCACACCCTGAATGGGGTAAACAGATCTTAAAGCATTTAGATCGATAAGAATTACGATACTTGCATGATTCTTCGTGTGGCTGAGAACCAAAGTGTGTGTGTGTGTGTCTCTGTCCTCGTGTCACGCGTTCACGTGGTCTTTCAGAGCGAGGGAGCGTGTTAGTTTGAATGTCCTTTGAGGTGCAGTTGCTGGTTGGCCCAAAGAGTCTCTTTAAAGTCGAAGTTTCCGATTACGTTCATTTCGCTGAAAGTGAACGTAGGAAAGTCCGAAGACGAAAATAAAGAAAGATTAAAGAAAAAGGAGAAACACTGCGTAAAGCTCCCTAAGGAGCCATGGCACGGAAACCTCTCACAGGGTAAAAGCTCATCCAGAAACTTCTGTGTCAGTCTCTTATGGAGAGGAGGGGTTCACGCCTGCTTCGCGTACGTGAACCAATCATCTTAGAGTATCTCGAGCGGGAAAGTTTTTCTTTGTCCTGTCAGGATGATTTGTGACGGTATGAAATTTTGGTCATTTCTAACCAGAAAGATTGTACACACAGAACAATACATTTTACTGTAATATCCTATGTATGACTGGTTTGGTCAAAACAAGACGGTCAAACAGGTACCAAGAATGGCCGGAAAGAGTAGAAGAAACATAAAGTTACATTCATATGCAGAATTACACACATTTAATGTTCACTCACACGACTATAAAGTCATAATACCGGCTACCATGACCTAGGAAAGATCAAATTCATGTTTATACATTTCTTAAGTGGTTATACTTATAGAAAATATAAGATTGCAGAGTCTATTCCTCTTTCTTTATCAGAATTCACGTGGGAGCTATGGTTCCCTTGGAATTCCTTTTGGAGGTCATAAAGTTTTATGACCTAGCAAGAGGGAGAGGCACAGAATTTGATCCTGTTAGGTATTCTTTCTTTAGAAATACACGTAAGATTCAAAGTTACAGAACAGTCTCAAATTTAATCTATAGAATAAGACAAAACTAATTAGATATGCATGCATACAGGAAGGTTAGATACAATTCTGTGTTATATATATTAAGGATATTTCTATCCTAAGTTGCACACAAGGGACGTCTGTGTGTGCGTTTTTGAATGGACAATGTGGAAGTGACAATGTTCGTCTTGTTATCGTCTTGTTATCGAAGGGAAACCCTGGGGAGTTCTCCGCGTGATCTTGAGCCAAAGCGGCCTTTTGGTCATATGCCTTTTGGTCACATGTGGTAAAACCGGACACTGCTTTGTCCATTAGTAATTTAATCAACTGGCAGAACTGGCCATCTGCTTGCGGCTACACCTGGCATCTGCATGGGGCATCCAGTAATAATCTCATGAGGGCTCAGTCCTACTGTTCTGTTAGGCATTTTGCTTAGCCTGGTTTTGATTGTTCTGTTCGATCGTTCAACCTGTCCTGATGCTTGTGGCCTGTATGGGCAGTGAAGGTTCCACTTAATCTGCAACATTCTAGACACTTCCTTGACTACCTGTCCTGTGAAGTGTGTACCTTGATCTGAGTCAATGCAATCTGGTAATCCCCATCTGGGAATGAAATCAGTGACAAGACATTTAGCAGTATGTGCAGCTGTAGCACGCCCTGTTGGATAAGCTTCTACCCATCTTGAGAACTTATCTATTACTACCAAAACATCAGTTTTTCCCTTACAACGAGGCAATGATATGTAATCAACTTGCAGGTGACGAAATGGTCCTGGTGGAGCTGGGGTATGTGCTGCTGGTGTAGTGGCTGCTGGTATATCATTATTTTTCTGACATGTAACACACCTCTTGGCTGTTTCTGTGGCTACATTTCTGAATTTTGGATTCCACCACTGATTTGAGAACCTGTGATTCATCGTTGCTGGACCACTGTGACCCAAATTGTGTATTTGTTGAGCCAAATATGGCAACAGTGATTCGGGAGCTACATACTTTCCCCCTTTGGTCCAGCACCCGGATGAATCCACTGTGGCTCCTTTGTCTAACCATGTCCATGCTTCATACAGAGGAACGTCTTTGTACAGATCAATTATTGATTCAGGAGGCATAATTGTCTTCTGTGCTGCACTACCTGAACACACTTGTACAGTTGCATAGAAACAAGCCTGTTTAGCCGCTATATCAGCAAGAGCATTACCTTTAGCTTCCGTAGTATTAGTTGTGAGATGTGCTTTCACTTTGATCACTGCTAATTTCTTTGGAAGTTTCATGGAAAACATTAGATCTTTCACTAATTCAGCATGCTTAATGGGGGATCCAGCAGAAGTTAGAAACTGTCTGGTTTGCCAAATGACACCAAAATCATGAATTACCCCAAAAGCATATCTGGAATCTGTGTAGATGTTAGCAACCGATCCTGAAGCTAGCGTGCATGCTCTTGTTAAGGCTACTAGTTCTGCAGCTTGAGCTGAAAAATGATCTGGAAGACGTCCTGAAGCTAACACTTCCGTGGTGGACGTTACTGCATAACCTGCTCGTCTGTTACCTTCAATGACTTGAGCTGAACCGTCAACGAACAACTCAAATTCTGAATTCTCTATTGGAGTTTCTTTTACTTCACTCGTAGGGGTATATGTAAGCGCAATACAATCGTGTATAATTTCTCCTTCATCCTCTAACAAAACTTCAGTCATAGCAGACATCATACATGAGGACGGATTCGTGACAGGTGCACGCTGTAAGACAATATTCGGGGCTGTGAGAGTTGCTAACCAATTTCCCCAGCGAGAGGAAGTGACAGAAGTGACTTTTGTTTCATTCATTAGTGCGGACACTGCATGAAGGCATTTTACATTTACAGTCTGACCTAAACTCATTATTGATGAAAGGCCTGTGCCGTAGCATAACATTTAAGGCTGTGAGTTTACTTAACTAGTGTTCACCAAAGGAAGGGTGAGACCATCACTTTCCTTTTGTTCTATTAAACAAAAATCAGTCTTTCATCTCTGTTGTAAGTTACTAGGGAAATTAAGCACTCACAGCCCAAATGGTTAACACCTGAGCAAGCTACCCCCTGAGTTTATTGACGAGGGGAGGGACTGCTTCAGAATAGCAAGCAGACTGAGTAGAAGTTGAGTAACATTGTTAACTTGTTTAAATTTCTTTTTGTTTTTCCTACACTCTTTTGCCCAATGTCCATGTTTACCACAGTAATAACAACTACTGCCCTCTCTCTTAGGACATTTACGTTTCTGTTGGTTCTCTGTGTTGACCTTAAAGGATGCTGCTGCAATTTTTACTCTTGCCTTGACATCAGAGTCTCTTTCCCAAGTAGCTAACCTATCCAAGTTGTTTTGCAGGGTTCTACTGGACCATGTTAATTCTAAGTAAGGCAATGCATTTCTATGTTCTGGCAAAAGACCATGAAACCATGCGCGAACTAGAGGACCATTATCATCTAACACCTTCTCTGAAGTGTCAGCTATACCACTGTATGCTGCTGCTGACTGACAAAATCTTTGAGTGTACTCACTAACATTCTCATCTTTCTTCTGTACACAACTAGTGATCTTTGACCAGTCCATGTTTGGTCCAACAATGTTCTTCAACACTTTCAGAACTCCCTCTCTCAGTTTATCTTTTCTGGCATGTTGTAGTTCAGAAGTAACAGCAGACTCAAAACTGTTGAATTCAGATTCAGTTAGAATTTGTGACATCAGCTGTGTTACTTCTGCCAACGACATGTCGTAAAGACGCATTTTACTGATCAATGCCCTTCTAAATTCAGAAAAATATTTGCGTACTGAAGGTAAGCTTTGGGATATTTTTTCTATATCCTTAGGTCTTAGCGCTTTGTCAACAGTTTGGTTTTGGACAACAGAAGAGTTGGGAGGAACACTTTCAGTTCCCTCAATTCCCTGAAATCTTCTTGCGACACATACCTTTACTGAATCTACAGGCTTATCAGTTACTGATTGGATGGCTACATCTGTTTCAAAGAAAGCTTTTAAATCAGGATAATTGTTATCAGGCTGACTTACTTCTTCCACATCAGTTTTTCCTATAGCTTTGTTGCTGTTCAATTTCTTGGTTAAAGAGGAAACTTTAGCCCGGAGCTCATTGATTTGTTTCTCTAGCTCTGAGTTGCGTTTAGACTGTTCTGTAGCTTGTGCTAAACCAACAGATAATTGCTTCCACATTGTTCTTGCGAACACTTTCTCCTAGAACCTTTTTACACTCATCTACCGACCAAATCTTATCTGGATGAATCTCATATTTCTGTGTTAGTTCTTGTCTAACTTTTTCAGTGACTATTAGATCCATCTGTTCTCCTAACAGTGTTTTAAATTCGCTATCTGACCACAAAGGAGTAGCAAGACCACCTTTTTTAGTTGTGGAGATTAGTCTAGCACTTTTCTTAATCATTTTGTGGATTTCTTTGTTACCACACAAACAAACACTAAACTTCTCTGATAATAGAGGGTACGCTTGTTAACACAAATCAACTATTGTTAAACTTCCTTGTTACCAACACATCACAAACTATTAGCACGTTACGCTAATCTTCCCTAAAAGAAAAATGCAAAGGATCTTTCACCTTCTTAACTTTTAGAGGATAAAACAAACAAAAACACTCAATCTTCTCTGATCAAAAGAGGCTACACTCGATAACACAGTTAACCTTCCTTGCCCAGAGCAAAGGGTAACACACAAAATATTAGCACGTTACGCTAATCTTCTCTAAAAGGAAATGCAAAGGATCTTTCACCTTCCTAACTTTTAGAGGATAAACACATCCCTGTTTGAACTGAGGTTCACCAATATTAACTCGTAATGTTAACCTTCCCTAACTTTAGAGGATACCTTCTCTAGCAACGTAGAGGCTATACTTTCATCTTTAAAATAAACTTTTAAAGGGTAGCTTTGTTAGCCAAACACTGCAGCTGTCTGATAACTGTTCTCTGACAACGCAGAGATTTGTACTGGTCTTCAGTGGTTCTTTGAATAGAGTGAAACTCACCAAATCGTTGTTTATACAGAAAGGATTCCGTCTGGAACTCAGTCAAAAAATGTTTGTTCTTTGTTGAGCTTTGAAGTTTCAGGATTCAGTTCTGGAACTCAGTCTTTGTTTAGTGAAGATTTCAGTTCTGTAACTCGGTCTTTGTTTAGTGGAGATTTCAGTTCTGGAACTCAGTCTTTGTTTAGTGGAGATTTCAGTTCTGGATTCAGGTAAGATTCTCTCTGGAATGCAGTCAGATGTTTGAGCTTGAATTCCAATCTGGATTCAGGTGAAGTTAATTCTATCTGGGTCATGGCACCATCTGTAGTGATCTTTTTCTTTGTAGAAAAGTTAGAAGCTCAGACCAGGAGATGGTGGAAGTTTTCCAAGCAGAAGTTCTTTATTGCTTGTCGTTGCTGCAGTCATTCCAACATCGTCTAAATTAAAGTAACTTTACATGGTATATTATAGGCATTTTAAGAGGAGGGACTTCTGGAGGTGGAGACAAAATCAAACAAAGCGTGCAAATGTAGTACGAACACACCCTACTCTGAGGGCATTACCAATCCAATGGAATCAGCATAACTATTCAAATGCTGATAGTGGCCAGGAACTCTGGTTCCAAGAGCCATCCCAGAGCCATTAAAGAAAGTCTCAGTGATCAGACTCATTTAACTTACAATGGAGAAAACAGGATTTGCCTGGTTCTCTTGCTGGAAACTGTTTCACAGCTGATATCATTTACCATCCTAACCTGAAATGCTAACTTCAACAAACAGAACTTTCTCAGTTTATATATGATAGTATTAGAAACTTAAATAAAACATTTAATAAATTTGTAATCCTTCAGTTCACAGGTCAAAAACGAATAAATGACTTCAAAATCCATTTTGCACATGTGGGCGGTCATGAGACGCCCCTTTCAGCCGATTGGTCAAGCAAATCTGAGCCTGTGACGTCATCAGTAATTCCCCTGGTCTTTTTAACAAATTAATAGTCCTATGGCTCTGCTTACCGCTCCTTAAACTGTACAGGGCTGTGCAACTTTCACAGAAATATTTATTTCTGAAATATTAAATATTAATCTGCACCCAGCCGGTTTTATTTAGCTGTGCAGAGTTAAATCTGTGTAGTGCTGCACTAGACCGCGCAGAGCGGGTGAAGCACAGAGCAGTGTTCTGTAAAGTGTAAATACACAGCAGTCATAACTCTTCTTTTAGACAATAGCCTACTCTCAGTTTTGGACAAGGGGTGGTCATTGCAAATACTGTAATGCAAAACTGCTGATGGTGATGGGTACCGATGATAGTAAATTAAAATGTAACTAATCATAGCCGCCAGAGTGAGACAGCGAGATGATTGACAGGACGATAGCGGAGGAAGGAAGATAGCCTCACATATGTTAGTAAAAAAAATATTTCTTTGTTTAATATAAGTGAGTTTGTATTTGAAAACAACAAAGAAACAATCAAATAACAGTGTGAACCATAAACTGAGCTGAGCGTTCATTTTAAAGGAAAATTTCCAAATATATTTTATTTATTTGTTATAATCAGTGTTGGGCAAGTTACTTTTAAAGTGTTACTACTTCCAAAAAGTAACTAAATGAGTTACTCAGTTACAAATTATAAAAGTAAGTTACTTCAGAAAGTAACTATTGCGTTACTTTCAAGTACATTTTTAAATGCTCAAATGTGACCCCACCTCCACCCCTCTTTAACGGAACATAAAATACATGTGCATGTTCAATTAGCTATTAATGATAAACCTGAATATTATAATGAAATGGACACTTAATACAATACATTATTAACAGAAACATGTACACAACTTTAAACTATTTTAATGTTGCCATTGGACATAGTGAGACTAGCCTCCAATCAAATGCCATGTAGCCTATGTAGCCTATCTATATAAAAAATAAATAACAATATACACTAGTGCAAATAAAACAAAACACAAAAATGTTATTACTTTATAACTCCTTAATTAGACATTAGAAAAATTTCAGTCTACACATGCGTTTTATATTGAATATGAGGGAAATACACATGTTTTATATTGAATATGAGGGAAATACACATGCGTTTTATATTTAATATGAGTGAAATACACAAGCGTTAGGGACGTGACACAAAAAATCTTTAACTTTTATGTGGCAAAATATTTTTTAGTAATTCTGTGATTTACAATGCACAAACCAAAAGTATTACTACCCACCGGATGAAGAAGGGTTGGCTCTCCACAGTGTTCGCATTTATGAGGAAATTTTTTACGTTTTGTATTAATTGTATCCCCATTTTAATCAATGTTTCATTAACCAATTGCCTGGATTTCATAAATAAGAAGTAGGCTAAATATAGCAGACAATAGATAATCTCGACACGGAGGCGCCGGCGTGTGAACTCTTCTCATATACGAACCGAAACTCAGCGTAGGTAGCGTACTTGCCTCACAGACCTGAGAAAGATATCTATAGAAAGCTTTTAAACAGAACAATTCAAAACGAAAGAAAACAGACTATCTGCTTATGTAGGCCTAATCCGTATGAAATGTGCATTTCTCTCTGGCGCGTTCACTACTGCGAAGATCGGGAGTCAGCATTGTCAACTTCATCTTTGCAGCCGACACTGACACACAAAAAACACTTGTTTATTAATAAACAATTAAAATGTCTCCTTGATGTATTTGACATATTCATTCATTACCTTTGCCGGTTCTTTGTGACAGCTTGGTGCTTTATTGGCAGCATATTTTTCCCTGGACTCCACGCCAGGGGTCACCCTCAGCACCCCTACTTCCCTCGGTACTAACTAATGTACAGTATGATGTGTTGCATGCAGAGTTTATATTCAAATCATTGGAATCTGAACTTTTTAATTTATTTTCCTCTAAATCACTTTACAGTGTGATGAAAATAAACTTTTCTTTAAGAGTGTTGTATCACTCTAGCACCCTTATATCTATGTTGTATACTGTAATAGACATTGTCCAGCGAAATTAGGTTTTTGTAAGAAAAATGTTGTGAGCAAATGAATTGTTTTTTTAAAACCTGTAAATGTCATCACTTTCTTAATATTCAATCAACACAAATTGCAGTAAGATAATAGGCTGTCTGATGAAATCTGTATCTGACATGGAATTTAGATGTATTTGCACAGTTTTATGCAGCTCAAATGTGGCACAGTAAGTGCATTTACATATAAATTTCAATTGCACACTAAGAGACTTAAATTAAGTTACATGTAACAATACTTTCAATATGAAAGACCGCCAGTAGGTGGCGCCAAGTCCATGAAAATACGATACATTAACTCAGTTGCATCGGTCTCAGTTTCTTTAAATTTGGTGGCATTACTGTCGGCCCATCATAATCATGGCTGTATAATCAAAAAATAAAAATGAGAAACATGCATGCGTCAATAAAATGTATTGCATCAAAACCACAGGAGCTTATGCAATTAGTACCATGAACTCTATACCCATAAAGAATGTAATGTGTAGCCTATGTATATTTACAGAGGCACTTCATAAACCCAAATGAAAATCTTAGTAGATCTTGCTAGAGTTCATGCTTAGAACTGTTTAGCTTTCTAATTGGGTTTATGAAGTGCCTCGGTATACACAATAAAATAGTAGTCTACCATAAAAAAAAACGCATAGTAGGCTTATTAAACTTTTATTAACAAAACGATTAAGACGGAATTCATAAAACAACAGCATTATAACAAATAAATAGGCCTAAGAGATATTTGGAAATTTCCCTTTAAAATGAACGCTCAGTTTGTGGTTCACACTGTTATTTAATTGTTTCGTTGTTTTTTTTGTTGTTTTCAAATACAAACTCACTTATATTAAATAAAGAAATATTTTTTAACTAACACATGTTAGGCTATCTTGAGTTTTTTCCTCCGCTATCGTCCTGTCAATCATCTCGCTGTCTCACTCTGGCGGCTATGATTAGTTATATTTTAATTTACTATCATAGGTACACATCACCATCAGCAGTTTTGCATTACAGTATTTGCAATGACCACCCCTTGTCCAAAACTGAGCGTAGGCTATTGTCTAAAAGAAGAGTTATGACTGCTGTGTATTTACACTTGACAGAACATTCGTCTGTGCTTCACCCGCTCTGCGCGGTCTATTGCAGCACTACATAGATTTAACTCTGCACAGCTAAATAAAACCGTCTGGGTGCAGATTAATATTTAATATTTCTGAAATAAATATTTCTGTGAAACGCGTTAAGTTGCACAGCCCTGTACAGTTTAAGGAGAGGTACGCAGAGCCATAGGACTATTATTTTGTTGAAAAGACCTGGGGAATTACTGATGACGTCACAGGCTCAGATTTGCTTGACCAATCGGCTGAAAGGGGCGTCTCATGACCGCCCACATGTGCAAAATGGATTTTGAAGTCATTTATTCGTTTTTAATCCGTGAACCAAAAAACGAAAAATCAAGTCGAAATCTCGTTTTTTCGTTGTTGTTTTTTTAAACGAAAAAACGGATAAAGGCGCGTTTTCTCGTATTTGTTTATTTAATTTCAAATTGGAAATGATTTAACTGATTGAATTGTTAATTTATTGTTCATTTTTAGTTGCTGCCACGTTTTTTTTTTTTGTGTGTGTTTTTTTTGCCTGTGGGATACCATGAAAAGGAGTATTAGTTCAATAACTTACCTTTCTGTCAGTTTTCACCTGATAATATATATAACAGTGAATAAGAATTTTACTTGTGTATTGACTCAGAACATGTGGACGTCTTTTTGTCGTGCTGTTGCCATGGTGAATCGTAATTTCGGAGCTCCATTGATCATGGCTTTTCATAGTCGTGGGGCACGTGCTTAACTCAAGAGTCAACCTACTCAGAGTTGATTGAACTAGCTCAATTCAGCTGTTCTGAAACCGAAGGGGCCTGTTTCAATAAGGAGGTTCAACCAACTCTGAGTTAAAACTTGAACTCTGAGTTGACTTACCCTGAGATGGGAAACTCTGAGTTTTCGGTTTCAGAACAGCTGAATTGAGCTAGTTAAGCACGTGCCCCACGGGTTTGACATACCTCCCATTCTGAAACGGAAAACCCAGAGTTTGCCTCATTTCAGGTAGGGCTGCAACTAACGATTATTTTCATAATCGATTAATCGGACGATTATTTTTTCGATTAATCGGATAAAATTTCAATTTGATTTTTTGTTTATTACAACTAAATAAAACCCTTAATCATGGTATTTATGTGTAAAAGTGTACAAAAGCCACACATTGAGTTTTACTAATATCAATATTTGCATTGTTTTTAATGATAATTGCTGATGGCAAGTTGACAACCATGAAAAACAAAAAAATCTAAATTATATACAACATTGTTTTAACATAATTTTTGTTAAAAACTAATTTACACAGACATGTTCAGATGTGAAGATAGAAACCAAAAACATGTAAAGTACATAATTCATTTAATTTTTATTTAAGATTCAATTAATTATAAGGATAAATTGCTAAAATAAATATAGAAAGACTGAAAAAAAGCGTGTGAACGTAGTAGAGCCGCAGTAGATCGCGTTTGTAAAACAATTAAAACTTAATAGAAGACAAATGCTATAAAAAGAGAACGGAATGGAGACGCAGCAAACAGGCTTGATTAAAAGGACAAGAAAATGATGCATTAGTGCACAAGCATTCGCTGAAAACCACTGACTACAGTGACTAAAAAACAATCTTTTACTGCTGCTGTTAATAACTGCCTTTATATTTAGTGCTTCACTTTCTAAACACCGTTTTAATTTAGCCTATTTCTGCGTAGCGCTATTTTAATCCATCACTTATGTTGCGAGCGAAATGATTGCACAACCTGATGCCCGAGACAAAATACAGACATCCCAAGTCTCCCGGAAGTTCCGGGAGTCTCCCGCATATTGATAGCGGCTCCCTGATGCCCGCAAATTAGTTCAAACTCCTGGAATCTAGAGCGTGCAAGCAAGAGAGCGCATGTGAGACAGAAGAGAGTGCTCCAAAGTCCAAACTGTGTAGCGCGCGCACAACAGAGCGGCACAGGGAGAGAGACCTTGCGTGTGTGTGCCGCATCATGATAGGCCTGTTTCAACCAATCACCAGTAAATGCTCCCCGTGACGTAAGCAGAGCAACTAATCGATAATGACATTCGTTGACAACGATTTTCATAATCGATTATTATCGATTATATCGATTAGTTGTTGCAGCCTTAATTTCAGGGTTAACATACTCAAGAGTTTTCACTTAACCTCCTGTTTCTTTCTGAAACAGACACCTGCAGACCCACTGAGTTCAGCTGTGGTGATGAACGCAAATCATGTGTGCCTATGTCATGGAGGTGTGATGGTGACAAGGACTGTCCGAATGGTGCTGATGAGGAAGGCTGTGGTGAGTCTCTCTTTAAATCTCATATTTCTGTTGCCACAGATACAAACTTTACCTAGCAACACTGTTATTGTGGATAAAGATAATGTTCTTCTTTCTCTTGATAACATTAGTCACTCAACATGACGATGCGCCAGTCACAAGCAAGAACCAAACAGTGCAAAATGAAGGTAAAGCTCATGCTTACAATCTTACAACCACGAGTCGTAACACACCAAGTTAGTTTACTGACATGCAGTAGCAACAGCATTCTGCCAGAGAATCTTTTACAACAAACAGTGTTTTTGTCACACCCTAATGTTGCTAATGTTTTTATTTTTGAATTAAGATGATTTGGGAAGCACCTAGGTGACACCTGCGGCTCGGACACTGAGGCACGCAAAGTCCCTCCAACCAGCATTACCATAAATCATATACTGGAGAAACAATATGAAGTACTGACACTGGAAAAGACTAAACTGATTTTAGTAATACAAAATCTGAAATTAGAGAAAACTAAAGCTGGAGCTACAAAACCTTGGACATGGAGTGTAGATCTCATTGACACTTGACCAAGAATGAATTCATCAATTAATTGTATTTGACAATTTCTGAGATATTCCTGCAGACTTAACACACTAAGAATGATAACTATAAAGATAACTGTACTAGACATAAGCTCCACCCATTTGCTCTGCAGTGAGCAGCCTCTCGGCTACTTTGCTGGGAGACAAGCAGACGTAGCCTATGTGTGTGAGGAAATATCATACATTGTGTTAAAGCGTATGAGAACAGTTCCAGTCTCTGGTGTATCTGAGGATGCTGAAATAAAAACAAAGAAGATTCTGTTTTCATTTACTGTCAATTTCCGGGGACTGTTTTTCTGGCGGGGTATTTAATGATTTAACTTTAAATTAAATATGTTATATGTTTTCTATGGTAACAGCAGTTCCCATATTCATAACCTAATTCAGATTCACAGCATAAGATTTGCAAAACACTTTCATAAATGCACAAGTTTTTTCTACATGTGCAACAGACTCAACATCAGGGAACATTGGGTCTAGTTTTACCCTACATGAGTTTCAGAATATTTTTAAAAATTAATTCAAAGCCCTTTTTATTATTTTTTACCTCTGGGTATCACTAAAACATAAAAGCTGTCAATAAAGCGTTTTTTGTTGTTTTTTTTTTTAGACTGTTTCTCATCAAAGGCTAAAGGACATCTGTAAACTGGTAACATAGTTTGATACTGGCAAAAATTTCTCATCCGTTTACAAAAATGTTCTACATTCACAGGTTTAAAATACAAGTCCTTCAGATTTATTTATAGTTTTCATTCGAAATATCTAAAATATATTTAAAGTGTTAAATAGTAGCCACAAGTCACTCGACGTAATCAAGTCTTCAAAATGTTGTAATAAATGAACTACAGAGTAAAATATGTCTAACAATTTTTAAAGTCCCCCTGTGGTGAAGATCAAGTTTTAATGTTGTTTATATGTCTATGTGGTGTTTTTAAAATGCCAAAAATGTTTTAAGAAAAACCATGTACAAATTCAGAAGTCATCACCATTGCTGAGTATTTTCTCTTTAAAACTGCAGTGAACCAAAGACAGTCTCAAAAACATTTATTCTTTTAAGGCATGAATAGTTTTTTTTCTTCCACAGGACAAAAAATAAAAATATGATTTAAAAATGAAATTAGTCATTTTGGTGATCAAAGATGAGTTTTACAGCGGGACTTTAAGATAAAGGAATACAATTTAGGCCATCATGGTTCCAGACAAGGTTGCGGTTTACGGCACACTCCAGACCCAGAGAGCAGAACTGCCCCGTCATTGATCATAACAGGCATCCTTCTAATCTAAGAAGACCACACAGGGTTGCAATCTTTTTCTTATCAAAATGTTAAACAAGTCACAATGCTAGGCTGTTGTTAAAGTGGCTGCCAAACCATTGCTAAGATGTTCTGGGAGTTTGGGAAGGGAACCATAACCATTTGTTGTATTGTGCATGTTGTATTGTTCTTTTTTAACACAAGGTGGTGCTGTCAGTCAGAACTAAAAAAGTCTGACCTCATCAGGAACACACTGAACTGCTGGAAACCGAAATGTTTAGTCTTTTGAGAAGTGTCTAGTGAAAAAATTAGTGGAAGCTCATCTTTACAGCATTTCATTCCCTGATTGAATGCATAGGGCTGGTAACTTTTGAGTTAAGCTTGGAGTGAACATTTTTGTTAAAACGTAAAAGCAAAAATAAATTAATAATAATAATCACTATGTGTATTGTTATTGTCAAAACATAGGTTGTCACTAATCTGAAATTCTGTTTAGTTACCAAGTTACAATGTTTACATATACGTATAACTGGTAGCCTATTGTTTTTAGTGCTTGACTCAAGTCTCAAGATTTCAATTCATAAGTTTGTAATTTGATTCGGATCTTGATTCAATATTGATTCATTTGGATAAATATCAGTTACTGTAGCTACATATGCTTTTTTTTTTAAGGAAAAAAACCTCTCAACTAATGCTGTAAACATACAGAGAGAGCCCTGTCAGCTGGTATTATTATTAAAGGCTAAAATTAACAACTCAAATATAATGCGGGTTTTATAATAATAACGTTATCATATTTTTTAAGTGATATAAGAGTAAAAATACATGTAATATACTGCATATATTTAGCGAAATACTCCCAACTATAGTGTAATTTTTCTTGCTGACTGTGTAAATATAACATGACGTTGTTTACAGCTGTTTCGAGCCATTGGATGAGCATCCTTCATTTCAGTAACTGTCTCTTTGTCTCTTTCAACATCCCTTCTAATGTTCATTCCTGTTTATTTACTATTTTAACTAGCAGTAAAGAGGAAGAGATGATTGGTTCAGGAGGCGTGCCACATTAAAAGGCGCCAAAACGTTATTTATGGTTTGAATTTCTCTAAATTAATAGAATTGAAAGCCGAGACTTTGTTTCATATCAAAGTAACCTGCTCTGTGAGTTTTTTGCCCTGTCTTTCACCCCGTGGCTGAAACGTCATCATTTTATCAAAGTCTTTTATCAGGTAAATGTATTATTGACTGATCTGTTTCAATATTTTTTTAAGAAGCAGTCTTGCAAGTCTTGCATGCTTTGACGCACCTTAATCTCGTCCGATATAACGAACTCTCTTTAAGTCAAATAATTACTTGATTGGCCTGTTCCTATGTTTTATGATGATGTTAGCTACATTGTGAACCTATTGTAACATCTCCAATGAAATATAGTCATAGTGTACACTAAAGGCCGAAAATCACTCCAATCATTCAAGTGTTATATTCAAAATCTGTAATATAACACTTGAAAAATACCAGTTGACCTAGAGCAAAGCAAAATATACAATGGGGTGAAATATTTCTTGGAACGAAGTGAAGACCAACTTTCACAGAATGAGAAAATCTGGGGAAAAAAAGTAACTCAACCCAAAATTGGCTGAACTCCAAAAATAAGTATCTAGACAGGAAGATCCATAATGGAAACAGTCAAGAGACAGTCAACGGAAACCCTGAAGAAGTTACAGTAGCTTTGTATAAATCTATCTGTCTGTCATCATCTGTCTATCTATCTGTCTGTCTGTCTGTCATCATCTATCTATCTATCTGTCTGTCTGTCTGTCTGTCTGTCTGTCTGTCTTCCTTCTACTGTCGGTCTGTCCGTCCATCCATCCATCCAAAAAGACTTGTCTACGCGTTTTGGTGAAAAACAGACAACAAAAGGCACATTATGTGTTCAGTTACACACTCATTTTTTAATTGTTATTGATTTTGAAATATCTGTATTTTATTCTGTCATCATATGTATATACCATGTCCATGAATGGTTCTCGTTCAAATACTTCTTGACTTTTAATGTTGTAACATAATAGAATGTGCTAAAGCCAAAGGAGGTGAATAAATTGTATTTGTACTGTATGCAACTGATCAAGGTCTAAGTGTATGTTTGCACATGCTAACTAAATAACCTGATTTGCTCAAAGACATCTGTTACTCGCAGCGCACGGTCTGGTGATAAATTAAGGCGTGGCAAATGAGAAAATGAGAAGTCATTTGTCAATGGTTCATAAAAGTCTAATTGCCTTTATGCAAAAGTTTAACTGTTTCTTTCTATTGATTTGAGATTGCATGTGACCCAGGTGTGTTCATGACCGGTTTTGAGAGATTAACCCTTAAATATTATATTATCTGTCTCTGCTAAGAGATCATACTAAATCTTTTGGGTTTTTGCTTTGACAGTCTGTGCTGAAAACAGTATTCATCACGACTGCATGGTTCAGATGTCCTGTATCCTATCAGGTGCTGCATGGGGAGGTCTTTTATTAGGCCACTGGGACTCTGAGAACACTGAGACCTTTTTGTTAACATCCCACCCCCTTTGACGAGATGTCATAATCAGTAGTCAAGGCAAGAGATTTTGACCGGGGTACTGTGGGAGTTTGCTTATAAAATATGTTTGTTCGGTTATCAAAGACTTGTCAGACCTGCTCAGTTTGTTACAGGAAAGTCTACATTTGGGCTCTAGGTGTAAAAAAGCTTTGTTGAGTAATTTAAAAAGATTTAAGATCAAGTCTGACTGTTTTTGCTCAATTAAAGCTTTTTATTTCATGACTAATGCAATCAGACTACACAGGTTATACCAGCCAAATACATTTTTGAGGGTTAGACATGTAGGAGCTCCTCATGCTTTTTATATTTTAAAAATGACTTTTTAGATGGGATAAGAAGTTACATATTCAGTTATTTTAATCACTTCATATTCATTGTGTTTGCATGTTAAACAGAGAATAACGCTCCCAACATCTAGACAATGCTGTTACTACAAACAAACTACTGTTAACTATTCAGGATGTGTATAGTGAAAAAAGCATGAAGGACACATTAAACTCCCAAACAAGCGTGAAAACACAACTTATGTGCTCTTACTTTCTATTTGCAGAGTTTAATTTTTGATATAAGATATTGCTTCTGATGCTGAGTTGTTTTCCCCTAATTTTTCTTGCTTTCACATTGATGTTTTGTTTAGCATTTGGAACCTATAGTGGCAACATAAAGCATCAGAAACTTACTTATGACACCCAAGTATAAAATGGCTTGCTTTGCTCAAAAACTGGATTGTCGTGTTTTTTTTTTTTTTTTTTTTTTTTTTTTTTTTTTTTTTTTTTTTTTTTTTTTTTTTTGACAGGCTGGGAAGCTTCCCGGTAGCTATATTGATGCGAGTAATGGGTGGCAGAGTGACGGATCCGGTTTCCGATTAGGACGAGATGCAGTTTTTTCTGGTGAAAAAGAGAACAGATAAGCGTGTTCACCTCACTTGCTCTACACACAAACATTGGACTTTTTATTTGCGCACACACTTCTTGTTAGTAGGTGTTTTTCGCATCACAAACCGTTCTGGCAAGTCATTTTTGCAAGATCTTTTCATATTCTTGTAGATTTCTGAAGGATCTTGTGACACTGAAGACTGGAGTAATGATGCTGAAAATTCAGCTTTGCCATCACAGGAAAAAATATATTTTAAACATTTTAAAATATATTCAATTAGAAAACAGTTATTATAAATTACAATATTACTGTTTTATAGTATTTTTAGATTATATAAATGCAGCTTTGATGAAAATTAGACCACAAACTTTTGAACACATCAGCTGTTACTTTTTTTGACTATTCATACACTCATTATGTCTTTATGCAACTACATTTTTATGGCCTCAACGGTTTCATTTGTAGACCCGTATACCACTGTGAAGCTTTGTTTGTATTCCATTGATCTGAAAGATCACTGTGCGTTTCCCATGGATGTCAAACAATTTAGCAAAACTGGTTCTGGGGGCCTCCAGCTCCAACTTGCAAATATTTTTCCTAAATAAGTTAGGGAAAGTAAGTCTGTTTATACTTTATGATGTGCTTTCAGTAACTTAACATTATTTCTGCATGCCATGCCAGGACCAAGCATGCATGCTATGGAGAAAATCTTGACCTCAATTTCTATCTAAATATTAAGTGAAAACATCATGAAATTTTCAAAAATCTACTCAAGACCGGACCGAAATAATGACAGGAAAACATTGCATTGTTTTGGTAAATGTCCCAGTGATAGTTTAAGAAGACTCTGTGTTCTAATGACGTCCGGGCCAAAGGTTCAAGGCTATTGAGTACTTTTTACACAGTGTTTTTACCCTGCTGCTAATGTGTCTAGTTAAACATTTGATAATGTGCCCCCACAATATATATAAACCATAAGAAAAAAATCATTCAATTCATTTTTAGTAAAAAAATGTTGATCACTTTTATAGGCAATACATATCCTGTGCACCCATTACAAAATGGATTCTATAAAAAATGTTTGTTGTTTTCTATCCTACATAATCTATAGCCTACATCTGTATAATAGCCTAGTCATAAACTCTCTAACAAAGATAACTGAGAATCTACCGAAAAGCAAACAGCCCGTTATTATTGAGCCCAATGTGTTTATGACTGCGGTTTCCTTTTACTTTCTACGCATATATGACCATTAATGTAGGTTAGTAGGGCTAGGCTATATTAAGTATGTTAAGGTAACAAAAATACGTATGTGATTTAGATTTATGATGTGTAATTTAGTTTTACGACATGTGTCATCCTTGAGAAGTCTCTTCCAGATATATTAGCATAATGCTTATCATCGTCACGTTTTCCGCCATAAACGATAAGCAGGTAATTGATGAAGGTTTCTCATCACTCTAGACTTCTACTAGGAAAGTGGAATTGTTTTTGATGGACGTGGACCCTGACCACGCCCTCTATTGTGAAACTCTTAAATCACACCACCTAATTCGATTCTCCGTCACTAAGCCCCGCCCCCTCTACGCACTCCGTTCAAATTCAAATGGTTCAAGTTCAACCACCACAACACAAATGCCATAAGTAACCATTTCCCCGCAGCGTCAGACAAACAGGATTTCTTCTGCTTTAACAAAGCCATTTATTTATTTCAAACATCCACTATTCAAACCATATCAATAAACAGAGAAACGAGGGGCGACAGCTCATTGAGAGACTATGGGGATCTCATTAATGTTTTTACTGGCAGTTACATTCTTCTGTCCTGTTCATACAGGTGAGTAAACAGGTTTTCTTTCTCTTTAGGGGTCTTTAATGATCATTTTTCTTATTTAGTATTACTACTTATAGCTATTATAAGCTATAGCCTAATCTTATCAGTAGCCTATATAGGCTAAATGTATTTTAACCTAGAAATTGTTTTCAGTGTTCTACATATATTCAGTTACACTGAAGTGGCCAATCTAGTCTGTAAGGTTGGATTAACCAAAAAGTTGAAATTATGCACTAATAAATACAACAATATTTTTTTAACAAAACTTTCTGCTTTGATGATGTTTACATAATTATTTCTTACTTATTAGCTCATAAAATATTTAAAGAAATATATTCTGATTCTATTATTATGTGTTAGAATCGGATGTTTAATCATGCTAAATGTTGTATTACTTTTCAGAGGTGTTATTGCTTTCTATTGAATGCAAACTAACCTTTGCATCATTCACTACTGTTTTGCTGAACATGAATGAATTCTCCAGCCTCACAAAGCAGAGCAAAACATAGTATAGCCTTACAGTAACCCATGTGTGTATATACTGTGCATGTTTCTGCTATAGGGGCCTCATTCCATAGTGATTTCCCACTCATGCTTTCCCAGAAGTTCTGAATCATTTGCAGTGTATGATGTCAAAAGGACAGTAGTAGCATAAATCCATGGAATGAACCAGAAACCTGTAGGAACTGCAGTTTTCAAACTTTTCAACCAGACTTCAAACTTACATTCTACTAAAAAGATGCATTACTCATTCTGTCAGATTTGAAAAATAAAGGTTTAAAGGAGACCTAATGGCTTATGTTGTATGGTCTCAGTGTTGGTTTGGCAGGTCTTTCTGGATCGGTGTATGAACTGAATAAGCTGAGGAGGGATACTTGAATAGCTGCTAGTTTAAATGTTTTTGTTGAGATGTCACTTTTGGCATTCTTTAGTCTAGAAAAACATCTATAAAACACAATAAAAACCTACATGCATACAGTCTACAGTACGTTCGGGTGTAATTGTAGATGCATAGACAGGCTTCAAACTTCATATTATTGACAGGTCTCGTGAGATTCACCCAAGTACACTACATTTATGTTGACCTAACTGTTATGCTCTGACAGATCATTTAGACAACCGCACTGATGGTTTTATTGAACACTGTTAACCTCATTCACATGGGAGAAAGTATATTAGAGAAAGATATGCTTCTTTACTCTCTTAGCTGGTATCTAGATGTTGATGCCATGCAGAATCTAGCAAAGCAAGAACAATAGACCAATACATTAAATGAAAAGATAGCCTTCTCGTAGGCCAGAAGGTTTCTTGAAGATATCATGCATTATAGTTTTCGATGCAATATGATAAAGCAGATACATAACTCCGTTGGATTGGCTTACATGTGTTTTGATCCACCGTGAAGATATCTTGATAGTATAGACTGTTAATTAGACACATTGAGAGTGTCGAGAATGATGTCCATGAAAAAGCAAACAGCCACATTGCATTCTGTGGCCACCAACTTCAACCGTGTCTGTAAACAATGAACAATGCATTATGCTTTGGAGAGATGATGTGTGATGTCAAACCAAGGTCACACACAGAGTTTTATATCAATGGAAAGTTTGTCTTTCAATACAGATAAGACCTGTCTACGTGTTAAATTTCTGTAATCATTAATCAGTTTATGTTCACATTTGAATAATACAATAGACCCTGAACCCTTATTGGATGATCCCAGTTTGAAGGTGTTGTAAAATGGTCGATAAAGTTAATATTTTTCTATATTGTGAATATAGTGTGAAGTTGCTGCATTGCTTAGCAATCACTTACAGCCTACAGTAAGACTACTGAACTATACTACTTGATGTAAGAGCTGTTTCTTTTGTGATTTATTAATTTTAAAACTACATATGTTTATCCAATAATCTCAATTGTGTTAATAAATCACACCCATTTTTGGGTAACAAAGCAGGAAAAACTCGTTTCAATACTTGTTGCAATCAGTTCCCAGTCTTAGCACTGGACTGTGTATTGTGATATGCTTAGATAGCAGGACTAAGGAAGATGTCTTAGACAATGATAAGGAGCGAAAGTGATTAATTCAGTCCTAGCCCCCTGGTATGTTAGCTCTTTAATGTGACCACAAATTACTAAAATAGCTGGCTCTAGGTGTTAGATAATGTGTAATTTATATGAAGCATCACTTGTCTCCATCTGTCAGGTGTCTTGTCTTGTGATCCACGGCAGTACAAGTGTGGCAATGGAAAGTGCATCACATCCAGATGGGTTTGTGATGAAACTGATGACTGTGGGGACGGCACTGATGAACTTCCTGCTGCCTGCTGTAAGACTTCCTCCACCTAAGATTAGTCAAATTAGTTGATAGAAATGTATTACTTCAAAATTTTTGTGGGCACAGGTACAGAAAATGAATTTGAAAGGGCCATCTCTGATTCTGGCCCATACATATAAGCTGATAATTATTTTTGATGTTATGTTTGATACTTAAAATTCTGTATTATTTTGTTAAAACAAGTTGAAAGTAAAATGAATTATTTTTAAATGCAAAAAAGTGAATTTTCATTCATTTTACATTTAATAGTGTTATAAAATGTTTAGTGTTGTTAAATAAGTGAGAGCTGGGTTGTTGAGGTGTAAAAAGGTCATCTAAATTTAAAAATAAGCTGGAAAGAGCATGAATTAAATATCCAATATCGACTGGCATCTAAAAATAAATGCTGCTAACTGATATGGATATATTGTACATCCCTAGCTAGTAGCAACACTCACATTTTTACAAAATCTTGTTTTTTCACTCTCTTTCAGCGATGAGGACCTGCAGACCCAGTGAATTCAGTTGTGGTGGGCGACTAAACCAGTGCGTGCCTAAGACTTGGAAGTGTGACGGCAAAGCGGACTGTGAGAATAGTGCGGATGAGGAAGGCTGTGGTGAGTGACATCTTGGCATCTTTATGATGCTGCCAGTGTGCATGTGTGTTGAAAATCTCCATCACCACTTACAGCTCCTCGGCGGTGTCTGGATGTCGAATTCAGGTGCGGCAATGGCCAGTGTGTGACGACTGCGTTTGTTTGTGATGGTGAGACAGACTGTGACGACGGCAGTGATGAAGTCTCCTGTCCGCCCACCACGTGTAGCTCCACCTCCTTCAGGTGCAACAATGCACAGTGTGTGCCTCGATTGTGGGTCTGCGACGGAGATGCCGACTGTATTGATGGCTCAGACGAACTGCCTCAGAAATGCAGCCCAGGGACGCCTAAACCTACCAAAAATCCATGCTCCTCTATGGAATTCCATTGCGGCAGTGGGGAATGCATACACAGTAGCTGGAAATGCGATGGGGGAGAAGACTGCTTGGATCGCTCAGATGAGAAAAACTGCTGTAAGAAATAAGACTTGTTGATGTTACATTTGCCAATTCATCCTGCTATTCTCAATGGAATGTTTCCGGGTCAATACAAGTTAAGCGCTATCGAACTGACATGCAGATAATCTTTGCATGGCACATAGCATGAAGGATCTGTTTGCATAGAGAAAAGACCCACAAGAATTACCTTGAATAATAATGCTTAACCAGTGTTTCATTAGTCCTAGATTAGTTTTACCACTACTAAAAGGATGATAAGGACTTCACAGTGCACATTTAGTATAAAATGATAACTATGATTAACAAAAAAAACAATGCTCATTTTTGTACTCAAAAATGTCTTCCCCATAGAATCCCACTGTAAATTCCACAATGAATGCAAAATCAATTCATTCAGAAGATATCTGATGTTGTTTAGTGTACAGTTAGTGGGAGCAGGATTGTGGACCATTGAGATTTCACAGTGGGCAGGGCTACACAGCAGAAAATGTAACCAAGCTTTTAATAAAATTTTCCTCAAGACATCATGAAATATTTTACTTTTTCCATATGAACAGCCTTGCCCACATGCCGACCGGATGAGTTCCAATGTGGCGACGGATCTTGCATCCACGGCAGCCTGCAGTGCAACCACAAAGATGACTGCAAAGATTTGAGTGATGAGCTGGGCTGTGTTAATGGTAAACCATACGAATTATGCCCTTTACATAATTGATATGCAAAAAATATGCTTTAGGAGTTACTCTGATATGCATCACTTATTTTTCTCCTCTCTGAATTGCAGCAACCCATTGTGATCCACCACACAGGTTTAAGTGTCGCAGCGGTGAATGCATCGGCATGGAAAAAGTTTGCAACAATAAACGAGACTGTAGAGATTGGTCCGATGAGCCATTGCGAGAATGTGGTAAGTATCGTGGCATTCAAAGAGCACCATTGCCTTTGTAGACCTGGATCTTCTTGACAAGGTTTCAAAACAAAACAATTTGTGATTTTTAAATTCACAGATTCTAACGAGTGTCTTTACAACAACGGTGGTTGCTCTCATATCTGTAATGACCTGAAGATTGGTTATGAGTGTCTGTGCCCCACTGGCTTCCAATTGGTGAACAAGAGGCGCTGCGAAGGTAAGAATCTGAAATTGGTTCCCAGACTGAAATAGATATTGAAAATCTGGCCATAGGATGTTTGACCTCTGATAACAGACCTTGGTGCAGATCCAGTTCAAAGAATGATTTAATATGGACTTCATACTTATTTGCTTTTTCTGAGCTGGAAATAAGTTTAGAGTTTGTTCAGTAAGTCCATGCTGTCATGATTCAGTGCTTTTATGGACACCGTATTGATGCAGTAGAATGACTTCAAGCCCTCATTTTTGTTTTATTTCTTCAGACATCAATGAATGTGCCAACCCAGACACCTGCAGCCAAATCTGTGTCAACCAGATTGGTAGTTACAAGTGTGAGTGTGAAGATGGCTACCAGGTGGACCCAGCCAGCAAGGCCTGCAAAGCTATTGGTACAGATTTTAACCTTTAAAATTGTCCTTTTCCATGGTCACATACTGACAAACTCATACTCAAACATGTTTTTACAGGAACCATTGCCTACTTATTTTTCACTAATCGTCATGAGGTAAGAAAGATGACCCTGGATCGTAGCGAGTATGCACGTGTTATTCCCCGCCTGAAGAACGTTGTGGCGCTGGATATGAATATTGCTTCCAGGGAGATCTACTGGTCGGATTTATCCCTCAAAAAGATATACAGGTAAAGAGAGGATCTTTGGACTCATGGTCAGTTTTGGGTCTCTGAGGATTGTTTGCTTGTTACCCAACAGACCGGTGTCTAGTGTCATATTTTGTATTTCTTTCCCAGAGCACCAATGGATACTGCAGACAACTCCTCCCAACACAGCGTTGTGATTGGCAGTGGTTTAGATGCACCTGAAGGTATTGCTGTCGACTGGATCCATGGAAACATCTACTGGACGGACGGTATCAAAGGTGCCATATCTGTGGCAACAGTGGATGGAAGCAGACGCAAGACTCTCTTCAAAGACAACCTGGCTAAGCCGCGTTCTATAGTGGTTGACCCTATCCAGAAGTACGTCAAGTCCCAGAAACTCTAAAATGTTGGGGCAAACTATGTGGGCAAGTGATTTACTATGTTAAATCTTCTCCGATATGTTGTAGCTTCATGTTCTGGACTGATTGGGGCACACCAGCCAAGATCGAGAGAGGTGGTCTTAATGGAGGGGACCGCAGTGCCCTAGTTACGGATAACATTGTCTGGCCCAACGGAATAACCCTTGGTATGAATTTGTCCACTTGCATAACTGTTCAACTGTGTATAAGTGTACATTTGGTAACTTTGGTCTTTGGTCCTTTCTCATACATAGACCTTTTGAACCAGCGTCTGTACTGGGTTGACTCCAAACTTCATACTCTCTCCAGCATCAGCGTACAGGGAGGTGGTCGGCGTACTCTAATCTTTGACCAAGGGAAACTTGCTCACCCACTGGGTCTCACTGTTTTTGAGGTAATACTCCATTTGAACTTGTTGAAAGACCTTTTTTAGGAGGTTACCTCAATGCTCAATCAAGAATTCTTCATCTTCAGGAGAAAGTGTTTTGGACGGATGTGAGCAATAACGCAATTCTAAGTGCAAATCGTGTGACTGGAGGAGACATCACAAAAGTGGCCGAACACCTCTCATCCCCAGAGGACATTGTCCTGTACCACAACCTCAAACAGCCCACTGGTATGTTGGCCTTTATATAGCCATCAAAGTTACCATTCAGTGAGTTAGTTTTCATCCAAAACTAAATTCTTCTGAACTCTGAATGTCCTCCCAGGAGTCAACTGGTGCAAGGTCAACAATGGTCACTGTGAGTTCCTGTGCCTTGCTGCCCCTCAAATCAATAGATTCTCACCCAAGTACACATGTGCCTGCCCAGACAACATGATGTTGGCCAAAGACATGAGAAAATGTATTCCAGGCAAGTCAGATTTGGTGCTTGTTGTCAGGACTGGGATTAGGTTATTAATGTAATTCCTGTTGATTCCTAAATCCAACAATTGTGTTTTTATTTTGAACAGCTGTTGTCACAGCAGCATCTCCTGTCAGTCCTGAAATAGTGACAACTAGTCATACTCTAGTACCTTCAAAGATGACCCCAAAATCTGCTGACCCTTCCACTACCAATGCGCAACCTTCAACCACTCCTGCTCCTGTGACCCCTAACCAACCCACTCAAGCTGCCCCATTCAAGCCTTCCCAAACCACAACTAAACTTCCTTTATCCACTCAGACAGGTATGTCTTGCTTTATCCACCTAGACATTACCCTCTGTCCCGGTCTTCTCCTTTTCCTAACAAAACCAGACAAACCTTAATCTCAAGACCCCAGGGATTCCTCAAAATGATATTACAGTTTCGTTGAAATTTGTGAAAACTGTTTTAAAAATGTTTGTGATTTCTCCTTAGATGACAACTATGGTCATGGTAAAGCTGTCTCCGAACCATCATCTTCCACACCGTGGGCCTTGTACATTGTGGTTCCTCTTGGTGAGTACTTTAGTCCGAATGCTAAGGCAAAGAGAAGATATGCTGTGTTATAAAACCTAGTGAGTTACCTACACATTTTAAGGGTTTATGAAAGATGTGCTCTGGACACAGAGGCTGTTTCAATAGGTAGATGACTTAGTCAATGATGTAATGGAGGTATCAATAGATATTTTCTTCTGTTTCTTCTGATTTTTGAATGCATATTAGAACATTAGTTTAGCGACATTTTAATGCCAAACTCTATTGAAATCAGTTGTGAGTCACGTAAGGAGAGCTGTTTGTGTAGTGTGCAGTGTTGCTGCCAATGTAGAACATTCAAAATAAGTGACTGATCAGCTTCCATGATGGTTATGATGCTACAAGGACAGCAAAGCAACTCACTTGGTTTTGTAACGATGCGATACTTTTCAAAAAAGTATCTATTCTATTCTCTTATCTATTCCATCACTTTAAACTCCTATTCTAATCTGAATGTCTTATTATCTTCTCAAAGCAATCCTGTGTTTGGTTGTGGGTGGCGCTGTGCTGTTCTGGAGAAAGTGGCGTCAGAAAAATACCAACAGCATCCACTTTGACAACCCGGTTTATCAAAAGACCACTGAGGACCAGGTGCACTTATGCAGAAACCGTAGTTCTGATGGCTATATTTACCCGCAGGTAAGATATTATAAATATCTACTGAACTACTGAACAAAATATTCATGATAGTAGCTTTAGCTAATGTCTTAGCACATCTAAGTTAACTAATATCCTATTTGGATTACTGTGTGGTATATAAGGTAGCTGGTGTGTCTTATAATGATGGTCTTATTTGGCTTATACAGAGACAGACTGTGAATCTTGATGATGAAATATGATGATGACATAGAGGTCCATGCTGAGACTGACAATGTTTCAAGACTAGAGCCATATTTGATGTCTTACCAGCTTGGAAGTCAGTTCTTCAGCAAAACAACATTTGTGGAACAATGGAGATACAAACTGCCTTTCCACACAAGGCAATCAGTGCAAAAACAATTCAGGGCTGATGATTCAGGACAGACTCAAAAAAACATGAAAACAAAGAAACCTCAAACAACAACAACAACCTCAGCTTATCAAGGCTGCTAGCACTTCACTATATATAAATAATATAAAAATTATATATAGAGATTATTTTAACAGCACTTACAAATCAAGGTTTTATTTTCATGAGATGTCCATGATAAGTTATTGTAAATAGAATATGTATTAGTATATTTTAAAGAGTTAAAATACATTTTATATGTATTTTAAAAGTTTTTTTTTTTTTTTGGAGGGTTCGAAAATTACATTGCATACCATTAACATTTTCCAAAATATTTGGTTAATATATTTTAATTAATTAAAGATACAGTACATTTGAATATTTTATGCAAAAACAGACCATTTACTGTCATAAGCTGTGCCAAGTTTCTTTTCCTAATGTTTTATGCCATTGTTTACACCAATTGCAGTCATTCTGGGGTTTTTTGTGCCAAAATGGTCAACGTTACATATGAAACTGCTTGTTCACGATAAAAATACTTTCTCATATGCAGTATTGATATAGTTTCTCTTTATCTCAGCAATTGATTCCTTACCAAATTTATTATGAATTTACTGTGGTGAAAATGTGGAAGATTCATGCTAAATACTGTTTAGAGAGTCAGGGAATGTCTTTCATTTTTATTTCAAACATATTGTAATCATGGCGATGTGACACAATTTGTTTACGTTCTCTATGTGAATGTGTAAATAATTTATTTGTCTATGTAAATACGTTTATTATGTCATATGTTATATATATTGCATTTGTATTTTTAGGTATACAGTATTGTATATAAAGAAATGTTTTATTTATTTTTTTAAAAATCTAAATCTTTGGATGATAATTGGCTTTCTTTGCTGTGTACTATGTCAGTTGTTTATTTGAAGAAAAAAAGTACATTCTGATTTATTAATTAATCTGATGCATTTTATAAAAAGTCAATCACAACTGTTCTTGACCTGTGTGTAATCCTTACTTGAAATAAATATTTTTAAAGATTTTACTATACTGTTTTTGTGTTTTTAATGTTGTAATTTTGTCATGACAAACATTTTCCAGGGCTGCTTAATATTACAAAATCCAATATATATCCAGTACACTTAATGGCTTCAGTAAAGTGAAGTTAAAATGAAAACTGAAAAGGCCTATGAGGATCAGTTTCAGCAGATGAGATGATCAAATGGTCAAATCCTTGAGATCAGATAAATGTAAGCCTTCATATGGAGCACATGAGGCCCAGACTGAAAAATACTGAAAAGACTACGCACATAACAAAGGCAGCTGTAAATGTGAACCTACAAAGGCCTTTTTTTTCTTTTCTCTTTTTTTTTTACAAGGGACTGTGCTTATAAATGAGACCACTTTTCTTCTGGATGCATATATAATTCAGGTATGAGTGACCAGTAAAACCACAAAGGAACGATAATAAAGCCTTCTTCTGCATGGTTTTCTAGGAAATGAGGTGATTTATTTCTAGGAAAGGCATTTCTAGGAAAGGCCCCACACAGCCCACGTCTCAGTTTTCAAAACACATTTGCCCCATGAGAAGACCCCATGATTTACAGACATCCTGGGAAAAGCGGGCCACCGATTAGTTGGGGCCGGTGGGTAGGGGGGACCTCCGTGACCTGTACATGTTTTTGACTTAAGGCAACTGCGCAAACAGCTCTACCTCCAACATGTTTTGTTATCACTCACGTTTCTGGCGCTCCTTTGAGTACTGCGTGGGGCGACCAGAAAACAAGGCATGGAATGAGGAGGGCGGGATTTCATGTGAATGTCTTGGTTTGGAGGGGAAAAAATCGACACACAATGGCTTGCCACTTGGTGGCAATGTATAGAATGATGCACCAGGGTCCACTGTAGAGGTTGATGTGCAACTTTGGCATCAAAACCCAGGCAAATGCAAGAAAATACTTTTTTAATAGCTGTCCATGAGTGACCGCCATGAAAGGGTTAATACTTTTAACTTCTTTTTTACTTCTAGGAGGTAAAATCCTCCTGAGTCAAAGTCAAGAATTTCACAAAACAGTTCAGTGATTGAAGAATTTTGATTGTTTTAACGGTGCAACATATTCAGTGGACATGACCAGCCATTCACTTAACACAGCCTTTTGGTAGTTAAATACACTCTTTCTATTGCTGATCTCCTACTCAGTGGTGCCTTTCCCAAAAGCATCGTTAGTCACATTTTATTTAGAATAGCCTACATAATGTATTTTACGTCTTTTAGTTTGTCAAGAGATTTAAAGCACTGTTTTTGAAGAGTGCGAATGTGCTCGAGCCTATAATTGAATCAGGAAATAAAGCAAAGTAACTGAGAAAAATGAGAAATAGTCCTCAGATGCCATGTCCAGTCCGTAATTATAGCAATACAGCATTAATTCTCAAACAGTTTAATTTAAAGAAGTTATTACTCCAACACCTGCGTGACAGCATTAAAGGGATAGTTCACCCAAAACTGAAAATTAGCCCATGATTTACTCACCCTCAAGCCATCCTAGGTCTATGACATTCTTCTTTCAGACTATACAATCGGAGTTCTATTTAAAAATGTTCTGGCTCTTCCAAGCTTTAATGGCAGTGAATGGGCAATTTTGTTTTGAAGTCCATAAAAGTGCATCCATCCATGATAAAAGTGTTCCACACAGCTCTGGGGGGGTTAATAAAGGCCTTCTGAAGCGAAGCGATGCGTTTGTGTAAGAAAAATATAAAACTTTATCGACTAAAATAACTAGCTAGTGTCTGAAAGAAGAATGTCATATACACCTAGGACCTATGGTAGCCTAAGTAAATTATGGGGTTATTTAAATTTTTGGGTGAACTTTCCCTTTAACCAACGTGCTTGAACGACCAATTTGCGACAATATGGTTTCGGGAAACAATCACATGGGAACCGTAAATACTTGATTTCTTCAACGATGCATCGTACTATGGTAGTTAAGCAGCGAGTTCGTAGTACGGGAAACGCACCCAATAGGAGATATAATTTTTTTTATATATATAGCCTACTAGTAAAGTGCCCGTGCAAAATCAGTTTTTGTGTGTGTTTTTAGTAATTGTTGGTTTGGTGTGTTTGAGTGCTCCTTGTTACAATTACACAGCAAAAGTTCAGTGACATTTTTATTTCTGCATGGTAGAAAGCAAATACTGACATAATGACATACAATAAATATGGAAAATTGAACGATTGGGGAGCAGGCTACACAGTGAACTCCGAAAAAACGCTTGAGCAAACAGTTTGTCAATAGGCTACTACAAATGATGGCCGTGAATAAAATATAAATTCAGAAGTAAACAGCTGACTTAATGTTTAGCTGACAGATTGTTTATGTCAGAATGTTTATTTTTAAACCACAACCCTCTAATGTCTAAATATCACCCTGGAAAACACTCTGAAAGGAGATGCAGTCAAGAAGATCAAGATCATGGTTGACATTGTGTACCAGGTGTGCCATGACACTTTTGGCGCAAAAGAAGGCAAGACTCCAAGGCCACCAGCAGGGCCTAGCAGGAGACAGCGGCAGATCAAAGAACTACGAGAAGAATTAAGGACACTAAAAAGAAGGTGGCGGGAAGCAAGTGATGAGGAAAGAGTGGCCCTGGATGAGATCAGCAGAGAACTGCGGAAAAGGCTAATCCAGCTCCGGAGTGCTGAGACCATACGGGAGAAGCGCCGAAAGAGGAAAGCCTTTTTCAACAACCCTTTCCAATTCACAGCGGACCTACTAGGAAAGCCGAAGGGTGGGACCCTGTTATGTACAAAGGAGGTAATAGAAGACAGTGTGGCGGGTGCACATGGAGACTCCTCCAGAAGTATTCCTCTGAGTGATTGCCCTTTCCAACTGCCGATTCTTTCACCACACACCCCCTTTAACATGGCAGACTTTACCATGGATGAAGTAAGAGCAGTGGTGACAAAAGCACGAGCAGGATCAGCCCCAGGACCATCAGGAACCTCCTACAAAATCTACAAATGCTGCCCACAGCTGCTGAAAAGGCTATCAAAGCTCCTACGGACACTGTGGAAGAAGAAGCTTGAACCCGGGCTCTGGACTCTCGCTGAAGGCTGCTTGGTGCCAAAAGAGCTAAATTCCACAAGACTCGAACAGTTCCGGGAGATTTCCCTACTAGACGTAGAGGGGAAAATATTCTGGTCCATCATCGCCAAAAGGCTAACAACATACCTGCTCGCCAACGAATTTATTGACCCCAGCATCCAAAAAGGAGGAGTACCGGGATATTCAGGCTGCCTGGAGCACACGGCAGTGATTAGCCAGCTGATCAACGAAGCCAGGAGTAACAACAACACCCTCTCCGTTGTGTGGCTGGATCTCGCCAAAGCCTACCCGAGCGTCCCACACCAGCTGATTCAAAAGGCAATGGACTACTACCGAGTTCCTTCAGAGGTAGTTAAGCTTGTAATGGCACACATGGATGCGCTGCAGATGAGGTTCACCGTAGGAACCACTAAATGGCAAAGACTCGAGAAGGGCATTATGGCAGGATGCACGATTTCCATGGCCCTGTTTATTGCGGCTATGAATCTGTTGTTAAAGGCAGGAGGAACGCAGTGCAGAGGCCCGAAAGCAGTCGACGGCACGAGACACCCCGCTTGTCGAGCTTTCATGGACGATGTGACGGTGATGACTCCATCTATTCAGGGGACACAATGGATCCTGAGCGCATTGGGAAAGATGGCAACATGGTCACGCCTGCAGTTCAAACCAGAAAAGTCAAGGAGCCTCACTATCTTGAAGGGGAAGCTAACAGGAAACATTTTCAACATCCAAGGCTCGGAGATCCCAACAATCCAAGATCAAAGGATCCGATGCCTTGGAAAGCAGTACGACAGCTCCCTAAAGGATGTGGCAACCTCACTAAAACCAAGGCCCAGGTGAACATCTGGCTCAAGGCAGTCGAGCACAGCCAACTGCTCGGGAGGTTTAAAGTCTGGTGCTTCCAGTATGGCATCATACCCCGGCTAAAATGGCCCTTCCTACTCTACGACTTCCCCATGTCCCAGGTAGAAGGAATGGAAAGACTGTGCAGCAAGTACTTGCGAAAATGGTTGGGAGTCCCCCCCTCATTTAGCGCAGTCAACCTGTACAGCAAGACCTGTAAGCTTCCCTTGCCAGTCTCATCGGTGGTCGAGGAGTTTAAAGCCACCAAAGCAAGGGCAGTCAGTACACTGCTCTCGTCCAAAGATGGGAAAGTAAGACAAGCAAGTAAGACCATCAAATGTGGCAGAAAGTGGAAGCCTCAGCAAGCCGTAATGGAAGCAGAATCCTACTGGAAACACCAGGAAATCGTAGGTGTGGTATGACAGGGATGCCTGGGCCTTGGACACTATAGTGAGAAGAGGTGGAGCAGGGCTGATACCAGAGCCAGGAGAAGTCTCGTGGTGCAAAGAGTCCGTGAGGCAGCAGAGGAGGAGCATCAGGTTAAGGCGATTGGACTTGCTTCACAGGGTCGATGGACACAGTGGGACCAGGCACAGGTGCGACCATTGTCTTGGAAGGAACTGTGGCAAACCGACCAGGGGAAGTTAAGCTTTCTCTTGCGCTCAGTGACTGACCTGCTACCAACACCAAGAAATATAAAGATCTGGGGCGGAGAGGAAGACCCATCATGTAACCAATGTGGAGCAGCTTCCTGTACGCTGAATCACATTCTGGCCGGTTGTCCTAGGGCATTGGCAGAAGGCCGGTACAGATGGAGGCACGACCAGGTCCTCACGGAAATTGCCAAATGGGTGGAACAGCAGCGAGTCAAAGCCAACAACAAGCAGGCCTACCCGCCCCAAGCCACAACCTTTGTGAGGGAAGGAGACAAGGCTCATAAGACCGGCATGGGGGCTAAGAACCCACCCTCTACCTTGCAACGAGCCTCCGACTGGGAGTTGAAAGTGGACCTGAAGAAGAAGCTTGTCTTCCCACAGGACGTGGCAGCAACATCTCTCCGACCAGATATGGTTCTGCTATCCAGGAGCACGAAATCCATCATAGTTGCTGAGCTCACGGTGCCCTGGGAGGAAAGGCTAGCCACGTCACACCAACAAAAAAAAGCCAAGTACCAAGATCTGATCGACGAAGCCATTTTAAAGGGATGGCATGCAACCAGCTACCCCATTGAAGTCGGGTGCCGCGGGTTCCCAGCAAAATCGGTACGCTACTTCCTCCAGAGGATGGGCCTGGAGCCTAAACAGCTGAAGAAAGCTACCAGGGACATAGCTGCAGCAGCCGAGTCTAGCTCAAGATGGCTATGGCTGAAGAGAGCCCACAGTTGGAACCTTTCTGCAGGTGAAGGCTAGTTAGTCTTCACGGCCCCACTCAGGTGAGGTGTTCAGGTTAAGGGGCGAAACACCGGAGACCCTGAGACCCCTGCTGATGATGCGGAAGAGTTCCAACAATGTGGATGCTCCAGGGAATACCATCTTCAAAAAGGTCTGCATCATAGTTAGTAGGTCCTACAGTGGCAGCTTGTGGCAAAGCATCTAGATGTTTACTTCACCTCAGAATGTTTATTTTTAGCCTAAACCACAACCCTCTAATGTCAGAATGTTCATTTTTAAACCACAACTTCAATGTGTGCTTCTTTTACCGATATATTTAATGATATATTTTGCATTTCTAATCCAAACAACAACGTCAAACTTGGCACTGCACTTACAGTAGGCTACTCGTGCCCGTAAGACACCTGTCAAGTTTGAAATCCATCGAATAACGCGGTTCGAGAGATATGCGAATAACAGACACAGACAGAGGCCTAGCCTATATATCTGTAACGTTAGCCTATTAATGTGTAATTGTCAAATCAGGTAACTTAGGCCTACGCGTGAGTCGAGACTTACCTCAAACTTTAATCAATAGCCTATAGGAAAAGGGGGTTCTACTCTTTACTTAACTATTTATTCTACATTTACAACTTTCTTCTTTCTATAGTTGCTTTCAAGTTTATTAAAGAAAGTAGGTCAGAGTCATAGCCTAATCAACACTGAACGCTGACAAGAGAACATCAAAGCAGTGAATAACAGGTAAAAGCTGCACTCTGAACTTATCCTTATGTTTTTATGTACCTTGGCCTCCTGCCATACCTATATGTACTAAAGGGAATTGTTTACCTTTCTCCATAATCGCAATAGGTGCGACATTGAGTCAGATACAGAGGCCAGAGTAGGGGCGGCTGAGAGGATATGATGCACGTTTGTGTATTCATATTAGGCAACTAATATAATTACATTCATTATTACATTAATATATTGGTAGGTGAATTCAAGTTGATTGGGACACTTTTTACAAGTCATCTCAATGGCAAAAAGAGTCCCAATCACCCTGAATTCACCATCATAAATGTTCATTATTACTATTGTTATTATGTTACTAAATAAAATTTCTTTAAATCAACTTATTGTCTGAGACACAGTGGCTTGTTTACCTAAGCCAATATAGACCAATATAGGCTATATATGAGCATTATACAAAATCAGATTAAGATCACACAGATTATAGAAACTGATTAAACGAAACTTTAACGACATCGAAAAACAATTTATGTCATTGACCAACATTTCTTTGTTAGACGGGTTATAATATCAAATTATATACTGCCCTCTAGAGGTCTGAACCAAACACCAAAACCATGAACCCACTAAACCTACTCTTACGCCTGAAACCCTCTCCTATTGGACAAAGCTTCTGACATCACACTTGGATGTGGGCGGGGTTGGATGTCCACCGCAGCCTACTTCTTCCGCAAAGAAGCCACCGGAAGAACAAAGACGTACGTTTTTAGCCAAAATCCAAAATATACGCTGAAAATCTGTGACAAAATAGATGGTTTAATTTCTACGAAGAAATAAATTGTTAGTTAAAAAAAAAAAATCCTCGATCGGAGAAGCTATTTGAACTCTGGCCTGAACTCTATGACGTTGGAGGGTCATAGGTTACGTGCCCATGCTGTTCAACAGAGGAACATGTTTAACGTGAGAATTACTTGATTTATTGAGATAATAATCTGATCTCAAAAAAGAAGATACTAATACAGGTGTAAACGATCATGTCGGACCTCAAGATTAATAAGAAGTTCGCAGAAAAATATGAGAAATATCGTCAGAAAGAAGAACTGCAGAGACGTAAGTTACTAAAACTCTTAATTGAAACACAAGCAAGGGCTGTTTACCAGATTTTCAGATATTAATAATCTGCATTTTATTATATGTATATTGTATGTGTTGAATATGGTGAACACTCCCTATATCAATCTTAAACCTTAAATGTGCAATCATTTATTTGTGTCTCCGTATTGTTGTCGAGTAGCTCAAGTTATGTTTATAACGACTAATATTAACGTTTGTTTATCTTCATAAAGATAATCTAAGTAGACAATTCTTTGACTTTATAAATACGAAAATCCACCATGGTAGCCATAAAGTTACTACAGTCAAACTGTGGTAAGTTATTACCCACGAATGTTAATAAACTAGAAAGTATATATTTTGAAAGCCTGTTTTATATATTAAATATTTATTTATATATCATATTTTGAAAGTCACAACGAACAATGTAGGTAGTATTTTCACAACACTGAGAGACACAACTTGGACTTGCGCTACATTTCTCCTTTTGTGTCATACAGGCAATCATACATTTCAATTTTGGAGTTAACTGTGCATTTGAATCTGTTAATTCAAATAAAGTTTAAATCTGTGTGCTTATTTTGAATGTTCCAGTGAAGGACCGTTACGGGGACCAGGATGAGGAGAATTCATCTGGCTCGTCTGACTCGGACTCTGATGAGAGCGAAGTGGTAAAATATTCAGCACTTTCTTGTTTGAAACCCCTTTGCCAACATCATACCCAGGTTTCCATGTCTAATACTCTGATAAATGATTATATAGGAGCTTGACCCAAAGTTGGACAGGGATTTTTACAGAACGCTCTCGCTTCTGAAGAAGAAGGATCCAAAAATCTATCAGAAAGATGCAAAGTTCTACACCGAGGACAGTATGTGAAGTGTCTTCACTTTATGATCTTCTACTCTGGTTGAAGGAGACTGTACTGATTTCAGCACACTGTGATTTTATCTGTGTCTTAATAAACAGCATCTGAATTAGGCAGCGATAAGCAACCGTCCACTTCGAAAAAGTCAGAGAAACCCATGTTCTTGAAGGACTATGAGAGGAAGATCATCCTGGAGAGAGGAGGGTAAGAAATCATGTGTTTATAAATGATGAAAGCTGTGGCTGTATTTGTATATCTTTCAATAATTAAATTAAAGTGCAAATGGTGGAAGCATTATGACAATCAATTATAGTATTTAGATAACTGAGTCTTTTTCATGTTCTGATTGGGTGTATATTATAAACATGTTTGAAAATAATTAATTTTAGAAAATATGATGATGATGAGGATGGCAGTGCTGATGAAGAAGTCTCCAAACAGATGCTGGAGGTAATTATACTTCAGATATACTTTGTTGAAAGCCAATGCAGAATGAAAATTTACCTTATTTACTTTTTTTAATATAAAAATGTTACTGGTCTTATTGAGCACAATTAATCTATGCACATTATGTCATGTAAAAAACAAAAACTTAAGTCTATAATTTTTAAGCATTTTTTTTTCTTGTTGAATTTTGTTTTATTTTGAAATAATTAAATTTGCAGAAGCAAAATTGGTTGTGACTGTAGTTTCATGTTGAAATTCAAATTTGTGTTTGGATGTCAAAGAGTCTGTTCAGATTTTAAGTGTGTTAGGATCCTGTAGAATGACAGATAAAATTAAATATATCCAAAAAATATCCAGTCCGTAACTTTTGACGCTCCAGCGGTTAAGAAACAGAGCTGCCATGCGTTTTGCTGAAGAACATTGTAGCCGGAGCTACTTTTCTCCATTTATGTCTATGACGAGTCACGCAGTACCAGTGTAAAATAGTCTGAATATAAACAGTTATTATAGGTGTACCGTAGTGATTCAGTATAAGACAAAAAGTTTGGAAAATGGATGATGTCATGTCAATGAATGAATCATGATGTACTCGCTTATATACATTTAGTAAATTTTTAACACAAAGTTACGGACTGCAGCTTTAATTCAAATGGAAATTTGGACTTGGGTTTTAAAGGAATAGTTCTCTTAAAAATGAAAATTCTGTCAATGTTTACTCACCCTCAAGTTGCTTCAAACCTGTATGAATTTCTTTCTTCTCCTGAACACAAAGGAAGATATTATGAAGAATGTTGGTTACCAAACAGTTGATGGACCCCATTGACTTGGATTCTATGGATTCAACTGTCTGGTTACCAACATTTTTCTAATTGTTTTTTTTTTTTTACATGAAGGTGAGTAAATGATGACAGCATTATCATTTTTAAGTGAACTATTCCTTTAAGATATTTTTTTCCACTCATTCAAGTGGCTCCTTCAGTATCTAAACCTGCTTCGTGTCTAACATATAATACATAAGTGAATGTGTTTGTGTATGTATTACAGAGAGCTGCATCTCCCACCTATATCCAAGAACAGAAGGATCTGCAGGAAAGGTAGATTGGAGATTGTCTTTTCATCATTATCTGTTTGGTTGCAATTACTTAGCTGTCTATGTGTCATTTATCAATTTTCAGAAAGAGGGGTTTTCAGTCAAAGTGAAAATTCTGTCACCATCAGTGTTTTAGGGTAACGCATTACAAGTAACGTGGGTTACATAATCAGATTACTTTTTTCAAGTAACTAGTAAAGTAACACATTACTTTTAAATTTACAACAAAATATCCGAGTTACTTTTTAAAATAAGTTATGCAAGTTACTTTGCTTTCCCATTTATCGACTGACAGCTCTCCTGTCAGAGAAATCGTGCAGAGGCGTTGTGTGCACTGTGTGAACATGATGGTTATTGTAGATCTAGATTCTAGACTAAATGTGAGCATTTACAAAAACAGATTCAGTATTCCTCAAAATGAATATAAATGGTGAAATGCAAACTCAAAATATTATGCAAACCTGCATGAATTAAGTATTTTAAGTCACACAAATATATATATATAGTAACATTACTTTTAATAGTAACTTTTCTCAACACTGGTGAGCATTTACTTACCCTCAAGTTGTTCCAAACTTGTATGAAATATTTCCTATATGGAAATGGAGTAAAGAAAGACATATTGATTGAAACTACATGAGAGTGAGTAAATAATGACAGATTCATTTAATTCATTCCATTACTATATGTTTTACTTGAGCCTTTACTTTAATTTGGCAGTTTGCGAAAGTTTGTGCAAGACAGTGATGAAGAGGACAGTGAGGGTGACGGACAGCTGCTGACGCGGAGAACCAAAACACAAGATGAGAAGGTGCTGAAACTGATATTCACTTACATGCTGTAGCTGATTTTCTGGATATTAAAGTCTGATATTGGTTAATTGTGTAAAATTAAACAGTATCAAATCATAAACTTTTCTTTGTGCTTGTCTTTTCCTGCTTTCTTAAGGACAAAGAGGAAGCCGACTACGTGGAATGGCTGAAGGGTCAGTCAGAGCTGGAGGGGCCGGAGGAAGTTAAGGACATGGTCAGTGTCTTGTTCTGGATTGAAGATGTTTTTAGGATGTAATAGTTGATAACTAGGCTTTACTCACTCTTGCTTATTTTATGATTGGATGTTGCCCGGGCTAATTTCGATATAAATCCAGAAATACTTGCGAGATTACTGGAACGACCCCCAGCTGGATGAGAAAGAGTCTTTCCTGCGAGACTACATGCTCAACAAGAGATACCTGGAGGAGGATGAAGAAGAAGAAGAGAGGTGGGTTTTGTTTGTAGTATTACAGAATTGAGTCAGTAAGTAATGCAAATACATGAACAAATAGCCTTTCAGATGCGAGCTCTGTGACTGTGTAATTCTATGTAAATGTACAGTACACTACTGATCAATCGTTTGGGGTCGGTACGATTTTTTGTTTTGTTTTACAAAATAAGTCTCTTCTGCTTACCAAGGCTGGATTTATTTGATCATAAATGCAGTAAAAACAGTACTATTGTGAAATATTAACAGTTTAAAATAACTAATTAGTGTTTTGAAATGTAATTTATTTCTGTGATTTTCAGCATATTACTCCAGTCTTCAGTGTCACATGATCCTTTAGAAATCATTCTAATATGATGATTTGATTTCTTATTATTATTGTCAATGCTGAATCATCAACAGTTGCTTCATATTCTTTAATAAATTGAAAGTTCAAAAGAACAGCATTTAAAAACAAATCTTTTTGTAACATTATAATGGTCTTCACTGCCAATTTTAATCAATTTAATGTATCATTTCTGAATAAAAGTATTAATTTCTTTTCTTTTTAAAATCGTGCTGTTCCCAAAGGTTTGAACGGTAGTGTAAGTATCTCTATCTGTGAATGTTTTTAGGATCCCCACCTACAATGAGCTGATGCAGGATGATATGGATGACTCTGAGGATGAAGGAGAATCATTCCTGCATAAACAGGAAGACTTTGAGAGGCAATACAACTTCCGCTTCGAGGAGCCTGATGCTGGAAAGGTAAGAGGATGTCAACATCAGCCTGATTTGTCTTTGTTCTGTTAAATGCCCATGTGAGTGTCTTCGTGAAGAGCAAAGCTCTTTCTTATGATCATTACCCATCAACCCTCTATTCCTCCACAGGTCAAAACATATCCACGCAACATTGCCACATCTGTCCGAAGCAAAGATGACAGAAGAAAGAGGAAGAGGGAGGAGGTTAAAGAGAGGAAGAAAAAGGTAAACTATCATTGTGAGAAACTTTGCGGTTTATTTTAATCATAAAAAAAGTCTCACGCTTACCAAGCCTGCATTTATTGGATCAAAAATACATTAAAAACAATAACATTGTAAAATATTATTATAATTTAAAATAACTGTTTTCTATTTGATTATCCTTTCAAATGTAATTGATGTCAAAGCTGAATTTTCTGCATCATTACTCCAATCTGTTCATGCAAGTAGATTCAGAATCAGATTTGTTTAATTCCATACAATTCCCATTCCTAACATCCTGTAGGAGAAGGAACAGAAGCAGCAACAGCTGAAGGAACTGAAGAACCTGAAGCGAGCCGAGATCATGGACAAACTGAAGCATCTGCAGGAACTGACAGGAAATGAGCAGCTGGCCTTCAGTGACGTTGACCTGCAGGGAGACTTTGACCCCCAGCAACATGACCGACTCATGCAGGTGGGGCAGAAATGACCCATTAAATACACTGTAGGTCTGGAACATAACTGCATCTAAAGTCACAGCTTATGATGAAAATAATTAGCATTTAGCTATTTGATATTTACATGAAGCTGCATGTACTTTCATGGACTTAATTTCTCAAATTCTTCATTCTCATCTGCAGAAGTTCTTTGGGGATGAATACTATGGAGAGGAAGAGGACGAGAAGCCACAGTTTGATGCCGATGATGATTTAGAAGGTAACATTGTGTCTCTTGTAGGGCTGCACGATTTTGGGTGGATCATGTAACACTAGCCAAAGGATGACAAAAAATAACAGATGCTGCGGTAATTTGTTTATTTCATATAAAATCGCCGCTTTTTGCATCATATGATCACATAGGCTTGACATTGCGATTGCGATATGATTAATCGTGCAGCACTAGTCTCTTGGATGGATGTGTTCACATACATATTTCCTTTTTTTGAAAGAAATTAATACTTTTATTAAGCAAGGACACATTAAATTGATCTAGAGTGACAATAAAGACATTTAAAACTTTTCATAAAGGTTCATGAAAGAATATGTATTTATTTCATAAATAAATCATTTATTTAGGAATACTGAAATGTATCACGGTTTCCACAAAAATATGAAGCAGCAAAACTGTTTTCAACATTGATAATAATAAGATATGTTTCTTGAGCATCAAATCATCATATTAGAATGATTTCTGAAGGATCATGTGACACTGAAGACTGGAGTATTGATGCTGATTTAAATTCAGCTTTACCATCAGAGGAATAAGCTACATTTTACATCATATTAAAATAGAAAACAGTCATTTTAAATAAAAGTTCATATATTACTGTTATTACAGTATTTTGATCAAATAAATGCAGCATTGGGGAGCATAAGTCTTCTTTTAAAAATATTTCAAAAATCTTACTGACCCCAAACTATTGAAACTGTTTTTGATGACGTGGTTTTTTTGTGTGTGTTGTGAATGTTGTTTTGTTAGAAAATTGGAACTGGGATACATGGGTGGGAAACGAGGAGGAAGAGGAAGAGAATACTATGGAGGAAGACAATCAGCCCAACTGTGAAGATCCTGACTTTATAGTAAGATTGTTTCTCATTGAGGCACAAATGCAACAGCAAACTATTGTATGGCGTCGGCTTCTAATCACACTTGAATTTTTTTTTTTAATAGATGGATGCTGACTATGACCCAAGTCAACAGCCCGTTTCTAAAAAGAAGAGAAAGAAAGTGAGAGAGGAGAAGAAAAAGAAGACCAAAGAGGATGCCCCTCTCATGGGAAAGAAGAGGAAGAAGTCCCATTTTTCTGAGATCATCAACAAAAACAAGCCTGTCTTTGATCCAAGTGAGTGTTATGCCTAGTTCACACTACATGATTTTAAGCCCGATTTAAGCCCGATTTGCAAATCGTTGAGCTCGCCGACAGGTCAGGGTGTTATCACGTGCAAATCGCGGGGGATTAGCGGGCGATGAACGCTTGCCAATCTGTTAGTATGAAAGAGCCATTAGATGTTTAAAACTGATGTAATGTCTAGTTTTCAAACAGGACACTCTGTCATTGGTCGAACAAAAAAAAAAATCCCGCCCAAAATTTGCACACTTTGTATTCATGGATAATCCCTGGTGTAATCCTAAAATCTTATTTGTCCTGGTCATGTTTCCAGAGGAGAAGACCTTTGAGCAGTATTTGGACGAGTACTATAAACTGGACTATGAGGACATCATTGATGACTTGCCATGCAGATTTCGCTACAGAGAAGTTGTACCGAATGACTTCGGCCTGTCCACTGATGAGGTGAGGAGCTGCAAGCAACAGTAATGCCTGGATGATGATGATTGAGTTCTGTGCTGATGAGCTGCGATTGTGTCTGACCTGGTATTGCTGTTCCTTCGGGAATAACTCTGACCAGGGTCTGAGGACTGTAATCTTCTCTCTGAGCAGATCTGCTTTAAAGACCACCAGTGTAGATTAGCGTTTGTCTCACATTTAGACCGTAGAGGATTTGAGAGCTGTATGTTTGAGCTTCAAGTAAATATTTCATTGCTGGTGCTGGAGCTTTATATGGATTTTGATGAAAGATGCACAATTTATCTGAAACATATGGTCAATTGTCTTTGCCAAAACTATTGATTTAATAATAATTACTGTGTTGTATTACTTATTACTCTCTCTCTCTATATAAATATAATATATACATATATATATGTGTGTGTGTATGTGTGTATATATATGTATATATATATATATATATATATATATATATATATATATATATATATATATATATATATATATATATATATATATATATATATATACACCACACACACACAACCATCCAAAAGTTTGGGGTTTGATTTTGAAATTGGTTTTTTTTTTTTTTTTTTTTTTAAAGAAGAAATTTATACTTTTATTCAGCAAAGTAAAGTGACAGTAAAGATGTTGAAAATTTTACAAAATGTTTCTATTTCAATTATAAATGCTTTTCTTCTGAACTTCCTATTAAATAAACTCTCCTAAAAATGTATCACATTTTCCACAACAATATTAAGCAGCAACTGTTTTCTTTTACATAGATGAAAATAAGAAATGTCTCTTGATCATCAAATCATCATATTAGAATGATTTCTGAAGGATCATGTAACACTGAAGAGTACACTGGAGTAATGATGCTGAAAATTCAGCTTTACCATCACAGGAATAAAATATATTTTTAGAATACATCAAAACTGTTATTTTAATTGGAATCATATATCACAATTTTTTGTTTTTACTTTATTTATGATCAAATAAATGCAGCCTCAGAGCAAAAGAGACTTCTTTTAAAACATTGAACGGAAGTATTTTTTTTTTTTTTATCTCTCATTTATCGGTAATAAAAATGAAAATAATTATGAGGCACAGAATTGTGTCTGGTTTAATACAGATAACTTTTCATAAATTATTCTCTGACTTATTTACTAGTATATTATTGAGGGGGGAAAAATCTGAAATCATCTGGCTAATATTTCCATGTTATTCTCACCTGAACCTCTTTCCATAGGTCCTGAAAGCAGATGAAAAGGAGTTGAACCGCTGGTGCTCACTGAGAAAGACCTGCATGTACAGGTAGCGTACAGTAGTTTCTGTCATTGATATAAATACCCAGGAACTGTTGTGAAGTTTTGGAATATATAGTGATAATTATGTGGGGGAAATACCTTCAGCTAAATAAATGGGTCATAAACATTTTGAGTTTCCAATTATTTTCTTGTTTTTATTGATTATTCTTCTGCCCTGGAATAAATTGATGCGTTTTGCTTTATTTTTCCTTGTTTAGGTCAGAGAGGGATGAACATTGTGACGTGAAGAACTTCCAGATCAAAGCACAGAATATCAAGAAGAAACAGCAAGTGTTTGTGTCTCTGTATAATGAGTGAGTGTCCCTTTAAACATCATAGTAAAAAAAAATAGATCCTTCAGGCTTGACAATAAGGACGGCTCGATAGCCCAGGGCAAGCGTATACGTCACTCGGGACAGTTGATGCAACTGTGGCTTGCCCGATTGGACCGGTGCAGCATCACGAAAGTTTATCATTTGCACGTGTTTTTAAGCCTTGCCAATTTAGATATTCAAGTGCAAGAAGACATGAAACTCAGAACTAATTCAAGAGAACTCAGTTCAATAGTGAGAGAAGTTTTGCTTGTGCACATCTTCTCAGACAGCGTGCGAATGCTGTCGTCTTTCGATTGACATATTCACACAAAATTGCTTCAAAAAACACCGGACTCGGCGAGTATCCTAGTAAACATAGTCTGTTATATCTTAAGTGAACAAACAGTTAATAAATAAAATGCATGTGTAACATTATATTGGATCCCTGCGGCTCTTAAAGTGACAGCAGCCTAATAAACCTGCTCCTGTCTTTGTTTTAATGTTAATCAAACAATAAAAGACAAAGATAAAAAATCACTCACTGCTCTTGACTGAATAACTTTAATAAGAATTAACCTATATTCAATTTATACAGAAGACTGTATGCAGTACTATTTTACATTAGATTATTGATTTTCTCTACCTGAAAATTAGTGTTAGACTTACCTGAAAAACATGGAAAGCAGTGTTTATTTTATTTGTATTTTTGTTCTATTTGTGCTATTGCTCGTAATTTGATTATTTGTTCTTATTTTATTACTGACAGTTTACTTGTCTTTAACAATATTTGAAATGTATGTAAGTTAGGCTAGTAGTTTTTGGTGTCACAACCTTATTTATTAAGGTTATGGGTCAAAAACAACAAAGACAATAACTATTTTATTTATTTTATTACAACTTTTTGTGTTAGAGCCAGTGAAAATTGTCTGGGCAAGTAAAAATTTGAAAAAAAAAAAAAAAATCCTTAGTTTAGAGCCCTGAACCTCATACAAATGATACTGAGCTTTGCACCAGTTTACATTTGAAAATGCTTTTCTGAGAACCATGTTCTCCTCCCATCAAATAAGCACTTGTGTATTTGTGTTTTATTACCCAGGAACGCTGGTGAGGAGAAGCTGATGGAGTCTAAGGGGAAGGAGGGTAAGAAGACGAGGGATCGACTAAAGCAGTCCGAGGTCACGATGGAGAAGAGAGATCTGACAGACGAGACATCTGAAAGCCTTCCAGAGCAAGCAGACATCAAGGACCTCAAAGAAGTCACTGCAAAGGATGAAGGGGAGGATGACGAGGAGTTCCTGGTTCCTAAGAAAAAGATGAAGCCGGAAGAGACTGCAGTAACTCCGAAAGAGGGGGAGGCCAGTAAAAGGACTGAGAAACCTAAATGGCCTAAAAAGAAAACAAGGCGGCCAGGTGGACGCCTGCTTTCCAGATCCATGACGGTGAAGATGGCTGGCCGAGAGTTCAGCAGACAGAGACTCCAAGCCTACGGGCTGAATCCAAAGAGACTCTACTTTAGAGAGCTGTACAGACAGAAACGGAAAGAACGAGAAAAAAAGGAAAAGCAGCAGAAAAACAGCAAACCATGAGGCTGACAATAAATGCCATTTTGAGTTGTTGTTCATGGGGAAAAAAATGTGTTAATGAGTGGGACCAGAAACTGTCTTTCTAATTTTAACACTGCTTTAATCTGGAAAGTTTTCAGTTCATCATTGTTACCTGAATGTTTTATCTATTATTAAAAATGTATAAAAGGGAGTTAAAGAAATAAAGACAGTTCTTTTCACATTTGTTTTCTTCATGTTTTGCTTTGACCACTTGACTCTTGCAAACGGAAAAATATTGCACTTTAGTCTTCATCCTTAGTTTATAAATTATTTCAGACTCCCTTTCAAAATAAACAAGTTTTCAAATATCAATTTTATTTAAATTTAATGTATTTTATTCAACAAAGATTTTTTGTTGTTGTTGGTCAAAATGAGAAATAAAACAAGTCTGGTTAGTGAAAAACGAAACCATGACGTTGAAGCTAGTTATCCCATAGACAGTAAAGGGTTATCCCCATAGACATAATAAATACGTCTATGGTTTTGACTTGACAAGCCATATTTAGGTGTCGCACACAGTTGCCTGACTGAAATTCTAGAGTCGCTTTGAAAAATAACCTTAAACGGGTTAGATGGGCACATAATGAATTTTATATAGAATGTGCTATATTAAAACAATGATCGTGATTAGTTGAAACAAATGCTTTAGGTATTGAGGATGGTTTTTATTCAGGCGCGGCTTGGGAAAGCGCGCCAAGACAGCCAGTTTGAAATCCGGATAAACAGCGCGTGCATTGGGTGAGACTATTTACTCAGAAAAACATTGCAGAACATCGCTATAATGTACATTTTCATTGATATTTGTTATGTGGATCAGTGTTTAAAACGCTAGACTGACTGAATAAAGAAAACATGTATTTTTGAACGCGTTATTGTGTGGTTGTTTTTGGCAGGTTTGTTTTTGAGTTGTTGTTTGTGTTTGCTCAGTAACAGTTTGTGATTTTAATATAAATTATTCACCATTCGTATTAGACTATATATTTTAACAACTAACAGAGCTACTAACTAATGATTTGCTGTGTTATAACCATTCACTGATGTTGTACATCCATTTTTAATTCCTTGCAAACTTTAATGTTTGGTTTTGTGTGATGTAACTGTTAGGCTATACTACATTGGTTTTGTAAGTTCTTTTTATTTATGAGCATGGTTTTGATATATTTGTAAAAAAAAATGACACTGCAAGCATCAATAAGAGTATTTTGAGAGCCCTGTATGCCGTTTACAGTTAACGGTACGTTATTACAGCTGTAGAATTTCCAACATGTTGCAAATGAAGAAACTTATGAAGAAACCTCGACATTTAATGAAAAATATACATTTTTCTAGAAAACTTACATTTTTAAAGGTAAAAACATTAATTTTGTGGTAATGCCATGAACTGTAAAAAAAACAAAAACAACTAATAAATATTGTTGAGCCCCGAATAATAACGTTACTGTTTACAAGCAAAACTGTTTATTGGTTTGGTTAAAAATAAATTTACTATAACTCAAACTTAGTCATTTTTTATTTATAGTATAACAGATCTTTTTTTTTGTATGTCATCTCTGCTCTAGTGTTTAATCTTTTTTTTTTTAACATGACATTAATTGCATTCTATGAATATAGTTGACTCTATGGCAAGTTGCTTGTTTTGTTCCTCATTTGTAAGTTGCTTTGGATGAAAGTATCCTTTTTTCTGCAGAAATATAATTAATGCAGACATGTCACAAAGCGAAGAGATGCAAGATGATGTCCTTGAGAAATCCGGGGAAACATTGATTGAGTTCATCAAGAGCAGCAAAGCAGAGAACGCACTTCGAGGAGCAAGAGAAAACCTGCAGGAGTTCTTTGACCACCACATCAAGACCAAGAAGACTACAACCGAGATCTTAAATGGTATTACTTCAGTACTAATATTAACTTTTAACTTGCTTATGAATATTAACTGATACAATTAGCATTAAAAAGCAATTAATGACTATATTGTAGTCACTCAACCATATTTGTCACATGTCCCAATCATGTTGCATGTTTAATTCTAATAAGAAAATAAATATGGTTATTTCGTGTTTTTTAAGTCACCATGAAATCAGATGACTGCACGTGAGATCGACCAATAGCAAACTATAACCATCCAATAAATTCCCCATGGAATTGAATCCCCATTCCCCATCAAGTCTCATCCGACGTTTTCTTTTGTTCCAGAAGCCGTTTCACTCGTATTTAATGTAACAATAAGGTGGAAAAGTGTGCTGCATTTTTCGTTCCATGCTGACTTTAATCTAGTTTTGATCAAAATAAATAATAAATCAAGGAAAAGATGCTAAAAGTCATGTTGCTAATATCACACCTCACTGGAAATGGAAGGTTTAGGCATGTTGCATTGTGGGATACTGTTTTGCGCAATCCCAGTACAATGCTGAACATTTTGGCAAATGTAGGCATTCATCGTGGTTTTTAATGCGCACTAAACATTTGGATATTAAAAATATTTTAAACTTGAAACGTTTCTCTGTGTTTAAGATCTTGTGCATGCAGAGGAAGTGGTCGGCCACATGCTTCTGGATTTAGAGCGGCAGAAGAGCCAGATGGTGCAGGAGATCGAGAGGATGGAGCAGGAAGTGCAGCGGAGTCTGTCCAAAAGCCAAATCCTGGACTCAGAGCAGGAGTATCCTTCCCAAGACCTGAACCAGAACCTGCTCTTAGTATAACCACTGGCCATATTTATTTACATTACTGTAGATGTCAGATGACCAAGAAACATTATACATTTGATGCACACAGACTTTCTGGTTGCTGAATGGGTAATTCTAGCGCATCACCAATCACACGCTCCAACTATGAGTTTTTAGATAAAATCTAATTCATTTACTCAAGTTGTTTCAAACTTGTATGAATTTCTCTCTTCTGCTGAACACAAAAGAAGATATTTTGAAGAATGCTGGTAACCAGACAGTTGATGGACCCCATTGACTTCCATATAATTATTATTTTCAATACTTTGGAAGTCAATGGGGCCCTGGGTTATTTGGTTACCCATATTTTTTTAAATATCTTTTGTGTTCAACGAAAAAAAAACAACTCATACTGGTTTGGAACAACTTGAGGGCGAGTAAATGATGACAGCTAAATTTTGGGGCTAACTATCCCTTTAATGAAGCATGAGTGTTGTTTCAGTTACTTTTCAATCATGCACATTGTTCTTTGTTTGTTTGTTCGCTCGCTGTGTTTTTTCCCCTTAACTGGTGGGTCAGATTCTTACAGAAAGAGTTGGAAAAACTTAGAGATGCTGAGCAAGAAATTCAAACCCTGCAACAGGAAGTGGACGAGGACACAACTGAGGTCATTCCTTCAGCTATGTAAGAACTGGACTGGCTTTAGTTCACCTTGTGAGAGTGTATCTCTCAAGATCTTGCTATAGTTGGGACAAAAAGGGTAATCGTCTTAAAGATGTGTGTTTATAATGACAAAGGACTAGATAGTACAGGCTCTACCTGCTGAAATTGACAAGTTCTCTGCACTTCAAAAGTTCGGGGTCGGTAAGATTTCTAATGTTCACGGAGGCTGCATTTATTTGACCAAAAAATACTGTAAAAATAATAATGTTGTGAAATATTATTACTATTTAAAATAACTGTTTTCTGTTTTAAAATGTATTCCTATGATCAAATCTGAATTTTCAGCATCATTACTCTAGTCTTCAGTGTCACATGATCCTTCAGAAATCATTCTAATATGATGATTTGATACTCAATAACTCACAACTTCCATTTCATGATGATTTTACTATTTTTGTGGAAACTTACCTTTTTTCAGCATTGTTTGATGAATAGAACAGCATTTATTTGAAAAGAGATTTTTGCAACATTATAAGTGTCTTTACTGTCACTTTTGATCAATGCAATCCATCCACCTTGCTAAAAAGAGAAATCTTACGGACCTCAAACTTTTGAACGGTATTGAATTTTGCAATCTTCAGAAATCTTTATTATTATTTTATCAAGTCACGAACGAATGCAAAAGTCATGGAATGTCATTGGTCCGATTGTGTGGTAGCCCTACAGTGATTTGGTGAAGTCTGTATTGCCATGACTTTGAAAACTTTGCTTTGAAATCATGTCCACTAAAAACAATCTGTTTTTTTAATTTTTTTCCCCTGCCCATTTGATTTAGATATATTGCTCAGCTCTATAATAAAGTAACCAAGATAAAGCTGGAGGTGGACCCAGAGCCGCACGTACTCAGGGGAGGTAATCCTGACACATTTACTATATATGCGGATGATGAACATAGTAGCTTTATATTCTAGACTGTATGTCCCTTTTGTCTCTTGGCAGTTTACTACGGTGCGGACGTGGCAACCCCTATCAACATAGACACATCCACCCGTTCCCCCTGTGAGGTCAGCGATGACCTGTGGAGCCTGGTCAATACTGAATGGTAGACCTGGTGCACATGAACCGTGTTCGCTAATTTACTGTTTGTTTTTATATGTGTGTATATATGCGTGTCTATATGTGTTTTAAGTCTGATAATAAATTGGCTTTAATCACTACCTTTTGCGTCACACACCACAAGATGTCACTATGCATTCACAAATTACCCCCCACGGACTGAAAATGCTCTTTTTGCATGCCCAGAGTGGCAGGTTATGATTTTTAATTTTTTTTTATTCATCCCTTGTTATGAGGATCTCCTGCTAATTCCATAGAGCAGATAATCTGATCCTATGAAATATAAAATCTTCTTCTTTTTTGTTGTTGTTGCAGATGTTGCACCACACTGGTGGAAACATTACACTAAAAAGTATTACAAAGAAGAAGAAAAAAATGATTTTTTTTAACAAAATTGACACAAAATGATTGTCAAGGACATGCAGCATGTTTAAAAACACAGGTGTAGATGGGTTGTATCTGGCATTAACATGAGAGAGTTATTTTTAGTTTCTCTCGGTGTGAATAGGCATTTTGTTTGTAATTCGAACTGCTTTTTAATTTCAGTCTTGGTGTGCTCAATCCTTAAGTGTTTTTATTGTACATTGTTGTAGATAGTATCGACATGTCAATAAAAAATGGTTAGAACTTATTAATTTTTTTAAGATTAGTCATTTTATAAAGCTCCTGCCTAAATATAATTTAAATATTTTAATAGATATTTTTAAATATAGAATGTGTGAGAATGCAGGATATAAAACATCTATTCATTTTCAACCACAATGATTTTATATAGCATTGCAAAGCTTTGTGCAAGTCACGTTTTTTCCTCGTCTTTTCTTTACTTTCACTACACTACTTTCACTCTTTTTAAATATCACTACTTTGGGATATTTCATTTCTGTCAGTGCCTAGGATGGGTATTCTTTCAAAAGCCTATTCATCCTACTCTGTTTGCATGAGCAATTGAACCTTTACTTGTCTAACTTCAAAAATGAGTCTCATTCTGCCCTTGAGGTGAAGAGACGAGCCTCTTCAGCTTCAGTAAACATCCGGACTGGCACGAGCTTATGGCCTTTATTCTGTAGGGGTTTTCTGCAAAGACAGAACAGTGAGAACATTTTGAGTGTGGCTCAAAAGACAAAACCACATTATAGTTTAGTTTATGCTTGGTTAACATGTGGTGTGGGTGTGATTGAGCCAACTGGAAATCAGCTCGACTGGCTCTGAGAAACTTTTTCATTGCATTTGAGCAGCATTTTTGTATTTACATACACCTACATATCTATATTTTGTCACACTCCAGTTTTATTTTTCATGGGAAACGATGAAATATGTAGAACGCAAATTGAAATATATGTAGTGCAAGTCACATTTGTGTAAATATGTTTCGTCACTAAACAAAAGACAAATTGCAAACATTCAAGAAAACACTAAGCTTTTAATTAATGCACTTATAAAAGATTTTTTAAGGCTCATAATTTAGGATCAAGAAAAAAATACATTTAAACATACCAATGCATCATTTTCCGTACACAGACAAGTTTTTACAGAAATGCAATATTGCTTGAATGTCAGTGCTGTTTTTATCACTGCAGCGTCAGACTGCTACACATAAATGTTGGCATTCCATACAATAACATACAAAACTTTGATACAATATTTATAAAATATTCAATATTTATATAGCTTGTGCCACATAATGTATTGTTCCAATTACTGTATAGAAAAATATAGACAAGTATAGCACACTGGTTAAAGAGAGCTTTAACATAAAAACAGTAATCTCAGAAAAAAAGGTTCAGTGGGCTTCAATATAGAACAATAGGAATCTTTATGACAAAAAGGTTCTAAATAAGGAGAAAACGATTGCATAATACTTTCATGTTTAAAGGGTTGTTTCACTTTTTCTACTAATAAAGTATGTTTGAGCTGTTAAATTCATAAAATTTAATTGAAGTTAAAAATAAATTTAATTAAAAAAGTAATTCAAACTATCCCATGATAAGACCTCCTAAAAGGTTCTATATATGAAGTGCCTGACAGAACCCTTTAAGGTTCTATATAGAACCTTTTCTTCTAAGAGTGTATTTCCCCTAAAAATAAGATTGTAAGAGGAAACATCTTACAGATTAAAAATAGTCACATGCCTTGCAGTTTTTATTTGTGTGCGTATGTATTCGTAAAGTTCCCGAGGACTAACATGCTCGTCTGTGGCGGCATCAACCCGTCATGTTGTTTGCGTCTTTTCACCACAAAGTCTCTGAACATTTCATCTGTTATTTGGAGGTGAAAATGACTCGTTACCCAAGCTCATTATTTCTGGAAACGCACATACGAGACTTGTATAACATCACAAGAGTTCTTTTCAAAGAATTTTTGCGCTTTTGTTCAGTTCAGTTGTGTAATTTGCTGTTTAAAATCCTATTTTTAACAAGAGACCGTAGCTCTTGTCTTGCAGAATGTCCATTTTAAACATTGGTATTTGTCACAGTAAGAAAATCCCACTTATCTGATCTACCACGCTCTCAGACAGCCTCATGTTTTGCTTTAATGCATATAAAAGGAAACCAAGTCCCAAACATGACATTCTTGAGTTCCATCTCTCCAACTTCTCCTGCTTTCATTTCTAAGCACCTCAGACTTGTTTACTTGTCAGTTTTATAAATATTCAAACTGAACCAGGAGAAGTTGGACTGTGTCCGATGGAACTTTTGCATTCTTCTTCCTCAGCTCTTTAATATCCTGGGGTAGATGGCTTTAATAGTGGATGGTGTGATGTTCCCAGAGGAGACCGTCGTCTCCAGGCCCTCAAGTCTGTGTGACGGCACCTCTGCCTTACTGGTGCTACAGTCCAGGAAAGGCATGCCGAACTTCTTCACTTGTCCGTCTTTTGTTAGCAGACAGTAGCTGCAGACAAGTCTCAGAATGGCTCTCCGCATGTCTTTACTAGTTAGGGTGTAAATGATGGGGTTTAGAAGCGAGTTGATCATGGCAATGCCTAGAAAGTAGTCCGCCTTGAACAACACCTCGCATCCTTGAGCAGGGCAGCAGAAGTCCAGCAGAAGGAGCACAAAGAGCGGCAGCCAACAGGCGATGAAGACGCCGAGAACGATGGTGACCGTCTTCAGCAGAGCCAGATACTTCTGGGACTTCTTCGCCATACCTTTGCGCTGAGGAGCGCAGCCTAAGTGCTGGGTGTTGGACTTCACTATGCGGAAGATGCGGACGTAGAGCACCACAATGGCCAGCAGCACCAGGGTAAACACGGTAATGCAGAAGAGGATGAAGCTCTTGGCGTAAAGAGGCAGGACAGTGGAGCATTCGTCCAGGTTTCCTATGCAATTCCAGCCCATGATGGGGAGAATGCCGAGGAGCACCGACAGGACCCAACTTGCACCAATCAAACCGAACATTCGGCCACGCTTGGCCCCTTGATACGGCTTCATCCGGACCATCGTGACATGCCGCTCGATAGCTATAGCCAGGAGACTGATGACAGATGCAGAAAGAGTGATAAACACACCGCCTTCTCTGAGAAACCACAGTACTGGAGTCATTTTGAGAGTGTTTGCCCCCGAAGTTATGATGTTCACCATGTAAGTGAAGCCTGCTAGCAAGTCAGACAGCGTCAAGTTGCCCAGCAAGTAGTACATGGGCATGTGGAATTTTTTGTTCTTCCATATTGCCACCAGAACGATGGCATTTTCCACCACAATGAGAAGACAAATGATGAGAAACGCAATGGCCTCGGGTTTCAGTCCATCCCGGTATTTGTTCTCTTTCAGCTTTCCGGTGAAGTTGTAATGGGCCACGATGACGGCGTTGCTCTGATACTCCCGAAACCTTCGGAGCAGGTAACCTGGAGACGGGGTCATCGGCGGCAGAGTTGGAGCAACGGCAGCGCTAGCAGCGTATGAAGCTTCCATTTTTCCTACTTCTTTTGCTGTCCTTAAAAACTTTCCTTAAGGATCTCTGTTAAACATGTAATCCCTCTTATTGCCATATTCCACCAAAGCACATAAAACAACTCTCAGGAGGATTTAACATAGCAGTAATATATCCTGAAAGTGTGGCAGGCTCATTTGTGTTGAAATATTCACTTCTTTTACTTCGTAATGTTCAAATCACAGCTTTGCTATATCTTCAAAGGCCACCAGAGGGAACTGAAATAAACCATTAGAAAATAATGTTAAATAATGATGACATTAGAAAATAAATATGGTAAACATAGTTTAATAGTAAAAACAAAAGAGTCGCAGATAATTCAATGCAGATAAACCGAATATTTAGCATTTATCGTATTTCGCATTTTTATGATACTTTCATGGCCAATACTTTATTTCAGTGTAGACAGATACACTTTTATCTAAATGAATCTATTATGACTCTAGAATTATTTTAATAATAAAGTAAATTGAGTGTATCACGGGAATGTGTGGTGGGAGTAAAAATCCTGTTTTTAACAGTAGGCCTACTGTAAAAAAATAAAAAACGAGCTGCTATAGCTGCCAAACTTTTACCATCAAGCTAATACAGTGGCAATGTTGCAAGTATTGTCTGCATACATATCTATTGTATTGTTGCAAGTACAGACTTTATGTCAGTAAATATTTTTTAATGTTAATATAGCCTACTAACCTTTTTTAAATGCAATTTTTTATATTTAATATTTTTTTATTGTAAAATGTTACCCTACTGATAATATAATTTTTTTACAGATATAAAAACATATTTTTAATATTGTAGGCTACTGTAGAATTTTGTAGAGTTAAATACACATTTCTAAAACATTTTCTCCATATTTTCTGTGCAAGTTAATCTTTCATAGTAGCCTATGTGGCATGGAAACCTAGTTAACGAATTAACAGGTTTACCGTAGCATTTTTCCACCGTACAAATTATTAACATTTTTACATCGCAATAGCCTATAGGACAATCAAACGACCGCAAACATTCTCTGCGTAATAATCGCAATACTATTCCGCGTAATGACCTCGTTTACGCAATCGTACACAGGAGCTTTATAATAAATAGCCTATAGCTGCAGTTTTATAAACTGGCTAAACTTTAAACAACACTTCTGTGAATGCACGCAAAGTCCGCATCCATGCACAACCATGCACGCGAGTTCACATTAAACCCAGTTCTCCTAAACTGACTTTAAACGTCTCGCTAATCTATATTCACATGTAACCTCGCGTATTCGTGTAAATAAACGTACCTTTTATGTTCGTAGCTGTGTCTAAGTGACAAATCCTCTGCTCCACTATCTCTCCCGCATGCCCTGCGCACATCTGACAAGGCTGATGTGGGAGCTGAAGCTTGGATCAAGAAGACTTGTCTTGCAGTGGGCTGGTCTTGGCATTCAGCTCTTCTCTTCTTCTGTCTGCTGGGCTGCTGATGCAGCACTTATTATGGGTATGAGTTGCTCTGCTAACTTGCAGGTACGTTGACATTATAAAATGGGTCAATGACGTGACGCTTTTTTCTAGATCTTTATAAAATATACAATTCAGCAAATGTGAATAATTTCCTTTTTGTGAATTAGAAGCATTTATTTATACTTTTGTTGTACTTAATAATGTTATGTGGAAAGAAATATTGAAAATAATGATTCAAGACTTTAGTACTTTTTACTTGGTGATGATTATATATTTTATATATGTATAGTCCTACATATATATACACATCTAAATTTTTAGTTTGTTTAGATTGCAAATGTGATTTAATACAATGAAGGAGAATAAATCAATTAAATAATTATTTTATTTAATAAATAGAAAGGCAAAATATTGTTATCTGAACCACATTAAGTTGATTTGACAAAAGTCGTGGTAAATCATGAATATAATTGTTTACAATATTAGAGAGAGAGGGAGGTCTACATGTTTTTCAAGATTGCAGTCCTAAAATTAGTTTTATTAAAAAAGTTTTTTTGTGTGTGTGTGTGTGTGTGTGTGTGTGTGTGTGTGTGTGTGTGTGTGTGTGTGTGTGTGTGTGTGTGTGTGTGTGTGTGTGTGTGTGATCTGGGGCCAGCATCCTTACTTGTTACTGACCTTGCTGCTAATAGAAAGTTAAAATGAATATTTCTTGCTTTGGTTTAATTTAAGAACTACTAAATTCTCAGAGTTTGTAATGCAGGATGCTGTATTGTCCTCGACAGTATTCCCTTCCGTCACTCTGGCGTGCAAACAGGCACACAAACAAGTTGCATGACTAAATAAATAACCTTAGTCATTATAATTGTGAGGCACATGATATAACATGAGCGGTCTTGCAATTGCATAGGAATTACATAAGGCAGCGGAGAGTGTGAGTAAGTCAGAAGCCGGATCCTGCTTTCTTAAACAGGAAACTTTGTCATTGTACCTCAAAGGGAGAGGGATTTCCTTGAGAACCACCTATGAGGTCATACTGGGCCGTGCCGAACAAAGCACTCAAGAGGAACACTGTGTCCCCTCTGTGCAAACTATGGAATAGGACAGCCCTTCGTTTTCCAAACAGAATAACTTGAAGTATTTATTGTGCAACTATGCCTTTACACAGATGATGAAAACACATGGAAGATGGATTCTTTGTTTTAAGGCATGAAATAGGAAAAAGTACCAAGCATTGCATTCTTGAATTTTTCCTGGCAGAAGTTAAGCATGTGGGAGAAGTCTGTCTTGTTCACCTGTGCACAGGGGCAGCAGGGGCACATATTTTCAGTGCTCTGCACATTCTGGTGTTTTCCAGTGGGTGGCCGGAGTGCCAGAAGTGAATGGAGACTTGCTTTATCAGTCCTTTTTTTTTTTGGCTTCTTGCCCTCAGGGTCCGCTAATGGCATTATCAGAAGGACTCCACCTCCTTATGAGAAGCTCCAGCCAGCAGACAGACTCATCACTCCTGCTGTGTCTGGATATCTTGGGCTCAGCATGTTACCTACATTTACACACAAAGGCCTGATAATCATGCACTCTACTCTGATACTCCCCACTGAGACTGTTGGCTCACCCTGATTCTTGGCTCCTGTTTTAGACACTTGAATGTCTGGTGCTCCTGTGATACAGATGTGATTGTGAAGGTTCCCCATTTAAGAAGTAGGTGCAATTCCAGATGGAAGTTTATATGCAGTTGTTTTTTTTTTTCCATTCATTCCTTGGTCATTTCAGCAATTGCATTTCCCCTGTTGAGGGAACCAAACATGCATAACTCAGAAAGCATTTACTTCAAGTAAAAACTAAAAACAATATATTTTTTTTAGGTTTTAGTTTTTATTATAATAAAGTAAAAACACCCTCTTTAAAACTAATAATTAAAAAAAATATATTAAAATAAAATAATAATAATAAAAAAATTCCCTCATGAATGCTTTGTTAGATTCCGCTGGTGAAACTGCAATGCTATAGTTAAACTACATATATAATCTTGATTGTTTGTTGTGTTTTCTTTTGTCTTTATTCATCACTCATGCATTGTCATGGACTTCATTGGGCCATTCAGTTCTTTACTGTTGTGATGACTCTCTTATTCAATTGACTGAAATTTCATCAGTTAAGTGTTCAAATCATCAGTTAAGTGTTAAAAAGCTTGAAATCACAAGTTTTAACCCACATGATCCAAATGAACTGTCGGGCACTTACAGAGATGTTGCCAAATCAATCAATTTGAACTTCATTCTCTCTGGCAAAATCGCATTAGCTGAATACACAAACTTTAAACAGTTCAGCCTTCTCTTTCAATTCATTTTATTGTTGTTATTTGTGGTTGAGAGTGATGGAAAGAAACTCCCTTAATTAAATGCTGCTATGGTGGTGTGGGAAAAAGGCATTACATTTCAGTAATTAAACTCGCTGTGTTGTCGCATGAGAGACTCATTGGCCACTAAAAAATTATTGAACTTCTGTCAAACCAACAAACTTTTAGATGACCATTAAATAAATGCATTATTCCAGCTGTGCAGGCCGTATTTGACCCGGATGTTTTTCCAAATTATTATGATGCATTTATGTTTTTGATGTGCCCTACCAATTCAGAAGAACAAGACTGTGGTCTCATCCCTGTATAATCAATGCTTATCATAGTTTCAATAAAATAGGTGAAGTGTTGCCTTAGGTTTCCTTCTGGAGAGAGTTCAGTTCAAGCGTTATATTCGTGTCTTCTTGTCCTCAGCTTGGTGGAAAGGCTGGACCTATGAGGTCATGAGACTTCCTGTGTCCTATGAGGGGGTGGCTTTGACCCTGCCCAACTGTCTAAAGCCTAAGATACCAGAAATTACAACAGATCTGATCTATTATGTTCTTGCAAGTAAGCATAACTTGTTATTTTAAAGCAATAACTATGTGGATGAAACATTTGAATGTCTAGATTGAATTTGAAAAGTTCCAAACGGAACGGAAGAGGTCAAAATAGGTCAAGATAAGTTTGAGTTATCTTTCTTTATTTAACAATTCGTTTCAGTGGTGTTGCAGGAGAACAGCGATTGACATTGGCACGTTATTATTTAAAAGAAAATCTTGGATTATTTTCTCTTCCGTTGCTTGTTGACTTTCGCTCTTTTGGGACTCATTTTGAGGCCACGTTGTCTGTCTCCAAAGCGACTCAACCATGTTGTATTCAGTAAACAGCCCTTGGCCAGAATGCTGGTTAAACACAGTGAGCCTATCACAGCCACAACAAACTTTGAACGATGGGTCCTTTGTTATTCGAATTTCCCCCCTATCGTGACACTCAACTGTTGTCTCGTGATGGGGGGATTTTGTTTGACAGACAGTAATGCACAAAAACAAACCCTGTATGGAAATATATTTGTTTAGTCTGTCATTTTAGTGTTTACAGCTTTTTGGAGTATAGCTCGAATTGCCTTGCTTTAATAAAAAAAAACTTTCTTGAGAAGTTTACAATCGAGAGAACGACGGCTTGTATTGACAGATCTCAAGCTGTAAAATTTAGATTACAGTAGAATGCATCCGAATGTGCAGTTTTCATTGCCAAATTGGAATTTCTATTCATGCAAAACGGAGGGAGACTAAAGAGAGCGTTTTGTGGCAATGGATGCTGTTGTGGTCAGCAGGGATTTCTGGTACAAATAAACACAGGAAGAAACGGCCATTTGGGAACATTTTGATTATACTCAAAGCCAACATGTATACTATAGACTTTATATAGTGCAATAAACCTCATCATTTCCTGCATGAACTTATTGACCAATTCTTCCCACTTGAGATTTGAAGTGAAACAACATAAACCTCCTGTTGTTAGTTACTGACTTTCATTTCACAAAAATCCTGTCATCATTTGCTCATTCCCTTGTTGGTATTCACTGTTACTCTCTAAAATGGACTATGTATGCATTACAAAAACAGCACAGATTCCAATGCCACACCATTGGTTCTCACATTTCTCAAGACCAAATGTAATTTTGGAGTTTTCACTTTAATTATATGGAAAATAGTGCAAGTAAATGACGACAGGATTTTTATTTTTGGGTGAACTATTCCTTCAACACCTTCCCCCATTCTTTCTCTTTCTCCTCTTTTCTGCCTTGTTCTCTATCTAACACATTCTCTGATAAGCCCCGGAAGTCACTAGAGATAATGCGTCATTCCTTTCCCATAAATATACAATTGCCACCCTCTCCATTGACAAAATGGTTTCCCATTCTCCAGTATTTCTCCACCACATTGTCATTTGGGATTTACATGCTTGTTGACTTCAACTAAGACAGTAATGCAGTGGTCTATGACGCTGTGCAGTCCAGTAACCCCACAGCTCCACACATCTGAGGGCAGATATGAAGGGCTGTTTTTTGTATTTAGGCATTAGTCTGGGATTCAGTCCTATGAACGAAAGATCGAGGGAAATTTCGCTTTCCCACATTCAAAGCGGGGGATTAAAGAAGTGGGATGGTTGTGACTCATGAGAAAGCTCTCTTTAAGAAGCCTATAAACCCCTCTGAAAAATCATGCCTGCCCTTGAAGTTGCAGTTTATGAAATTATGGTGTTTCTCTAGCTGTATTAAGTATACATTTGTTCCAGTTTGATGCTGTCACTGTACTGTATTTGTGTCATATAAATAGCATACTGTTTTATAAGAATATTTCAGTCTGTTTGGAAAAAAAGTAACATTTTGTCTGGGTTATGGTTCGAATAGGCCTTTGTTACCCACACAAACTTTTTCTTACAGTCTGTTAATCTTGACATTTAGACATTGTATGTTAAAATAATTAAAATTTTGTTGTGATTGAAATATGCATCTTTAATTATATTAAAACCCAGCCAGGGGTGTCCTTTAACCTTTAACCCGCGGAAAAATATCAACCCGTGGCTGTGGCAACAAATTAAAGTTAGCACAATTATAGTAGCCCAACTTGGCAACACTGGTTGATGGTTCATTTTGAATCAGTCAAAACTGAAAAATGACTCTCGTTTCAAACAGGGAGTCAGTTTTCAACAGTAATGGCTTTGAACGATTCACTAAGTGAGTCTGATTCAAAACGTTAAATCTTGAGCAAGTAAGCATGCAAATGCGTAAGACCGGAAACGCAAGCTCATGCGAAAACTTTTGCATTTCGCTGCATTTCAAAGTACAAGTTTGGTGAAATCTGGCCTGCGAATTTGCTTCACGACCAGTAGAACATTGGCTAGAAGACTCTTGGCTAAATTAAAAGAATGCATATTTTTGCAGTCAGGTCGAGTAGATTGGATATTTTTACATTTTGAATGAATTACTATTTGTTTTATGTTGAATTCATGTTTATAAAAAATGCTGCAAAGCATGAAGTCATATCATTCACGACTGTTGCAGTGTCCGAAGAAATTTTGCATGCTCAAATTCTAGTGTGACCGTGACTTTAGCCCAATGTATACTTCGGTTTTTACGCGTACGCGAGGGTCCAGCAGCAGAGTACGCATGTATTGTATGTGCACCGCCACATTTTGTAACCATCGCACATGCGCACTGAATTTGTTTTGCACTAATCAGTTGACCACAAGGTGGCAACACTGGTCCGAGCCGTTGTGTCACAGTAGAATTCGAAACTAAAGAGACGGAACAACAACAACAACAACAAAATACTGGTGTGGTGAGACGCATTGACAAGCACTTGTGTGAGGGGGTTATGAGATAGCCGCAACTTTAGTTTAAAAGAATACGAAGACATTTTTTCAGTCATAACATATGGACAAAAACAGCGCAGACACTGGACAAAGATGAAACTTTCTAGAGCGCATGTGTGGAGTATACTTTGAAAGGCTATGAAAAAAATGAAGTATGCTTTAGGATGGCAGGCTTGTCAACTAGATTTTAAATTTGTGTCGGATATTTTTATTTTCTTGTCACGTTTGTGACACTTGTCGTGGTCTGTAGTCCTGCTGATCTCTGAATTTCTCTTTATGCTTATGGAATAAAAGAAGACTCAAACCATGAGAAAAAATCCATTCTGCAAGTTTTTTTTTTAGACATTAATGCCATCCACCCCCACAGAAGTGCTTGAAAGTTCACGTTCACACATGGTCCTTCTCGCTTTATGAGTAATTTCCTCATAATCAGATCCAGACGCCAAATTATTTGGCACTTGAGGCTGTTTCAGCTCCAATGACCAAGAATATCTCTAAAAAATAGTTAATTCTAGAAGACAACTAGTGGAGTCTGATGTAGTAGAGAGATCAGATATAAACATTCTTGAGTGGACACATTGTGATCTAGAGTTTATTTGCTCAGAGAAACGAGAAATGAATCACAAGATCCAAAAAGACGTAGAAAACGTTCACAGCTTTAAGCACTGTGAATATAAATTCACACATTAAGGGCCATAGATGGAGTTGAAATACAATGTTTAGACTATTCTCATCCAAATTTCCTGTTTTGTTTTAAAAAGATGGCAGCTCAAAGATAAAAACCTCTTCAGAGTGGTTATAAAGATTCTTGAGTGGAGCAGAAATGGGGTGGTTGGTGAGTTGCGGTTGGTTCAGAACACTCAGTGGTAACTGACTGCATGAATCAGTCAATATTAACAACTATAAACTTTACATCCATTATCTAACATAATCACATCACTGGAAACTAACAATGTTCAGAGGCTAGGAATGCTAAGTGGTTAAAGAATGGACTGGTGCAGGTCCTCAATTGAATCGCTCCTTTCTCCTGTTTTGAAGTGTAGATGGTTATTAAAGAGGCATTTCACTCCAGTCAAGGGTAGTACAAGATGAGCTTTAAGCAATTACACAAGAGAGTCTCATTATTTGCTCTATTCAAAGCATTTAAGGGGGGTTTGTATGGTTCAATCAAGTTACATTTATTGGACTTCATGAAAGAAAGGTTGCAGACTGTGGCTTGATATTCCTAAATATAAACGCAGATTAAAAACACTTCTTTCCAATGCATGCTGATGGATCTTAAAATAGGCTATAACATTTTTGAGCTAAGCCTTAAAAATATTTTCAAAACTAAGCAGTCAAATCCCCCAGTAATGCAAAAGTAGGCTTTTCTTGAATAACAGTTGCTGTTCCAAATGAAAGTTTGGGAGGTCCATGTTCAAGTATTCCCGCCTTAAACAGCTGCTTACCTCACCCTCCATTACCCAGTTCTACATTTAATTTTGGGTGGAAGAGTGGATTTATACATAGTTTGTGTACCGCTGATCTGTACGTCAAGCCTTTACCCTGTCATAGATTATATGAACATAATATGAACTCTGTGTAAGAAACCTCATGATCGCCCCGTGCGGACTATGGACCAGGGCTCTATCCGGTCACAACAGCACTGCAGCAACAAGAAGTGAATTTCTCTTCCTTTGTTGGCATTGTTGTTATTGGCTGACTCAAATGTGCCTCTGGAAATCATTAAAGCTTGTAGTCTGAGTGAACTGTTCATTAACAAAGAAAAAAATAACTCGGCTGGTTTACTATTTTGGCAAATCTCTGCGGCGAGGATAATGTGGGGAATTTTGTAAAATACACAAAAGGTGTAGGCCTCCTCTCTCCTATTTGGGACTTCTTTGGCTTTAAAACTGGAATATTGCCCTACACTAGTGAGATCCAGCTTGGCTTTCTAAATCTCAAAAAGCTCTTTCATATGTTAAAAAGTGATACACAGGCCACTCACAATGCACACTTTTTACGACAAGCCCAAGTCTTAATTTGTGCTAAATCCGGAGATTATGCTGATTGCAGGGATTTATTGTGGTGACATTGCTTAACTTAAGAATTAGTGTTTATCCTTTGATCACTAGGAAGGAAACTTTAAATGTGGTCTCCCAGCAAACAAAAACATAGCTAACATTATCCCATTATGTTATGAAAATGTTATCAAAAGTGCCCGTTTTTAAATGTTTAAAAAACGTTTTTTCTTGGTTGCATAAACGTTAAGGAAGCATTCTATTTTATCATTTTGCAGACATCATGGGATTGTTACTTTTGAAAAAAAGTTAGAGCTAAAACATTTCAGAAAAAAACGTATACAAAACAATGTCTAAATAACGTTTTTGGGCTAACGTTTTGAGAACATTATTAAAGATAACTTTGAACAACCGCTCCATGAACTTTACTGGAAGAACATTTGTTTATAACTTTAAGAGAACGTTGCCAGAACGTTAGCTAAACTGATGAGAATGTTCCCTGTTAGCTGGGCTATAGCCGGTGTGGGCTAACACATGCTAGTAGCTTAGCATACTTTGCCAAATAAAAAATAATATATAGCCTGAAAAATACTGACCAAATTTAATTACATGCTAAATTAACATGCTTTATTCATAACATATACGTTACTTACAGTTTCATTGTAACCAGTAAAGACAAAAGGAATATATAAAGATATTATTTCATAGTTCATTAGGAGCAGATGTGCTTTTCTGTGACTGCTGTGGGAGTGTTTACATTCGTACAGAGGCGAAATAGGAAATATACTGAGCTGGCAGACAGGACTGGAATGCTGAAGTCATTCACATAATGTCTTTATGTCAAACATGCTTTAAGATGGAATATATACAAATTCCATTAGCTGAAAGGCTAACATTTCCTTTGAATAAATTCAATTAGTAGAACAACAGACCAGGGCTAGTTGTCACACAGGCAAATTGGGCTATATCTCTTTCATTTTAAGGTTTTGAGTCAAAAGTCCAATTACACAATTGTATGTTTTTTAGAAGTTGTTTGATATGTATTTTTGTAAATGTCAGCTTGGGGTGAGTTGTCACACATTCCTAAATCATAGTATTGATAGTTTGTTAGCTTTTATATTCTAGCTATTTCATTCATTGTTTTGTGCTGAAAATTGTGCTGAAAAAATAAAATAAATAAAAGCCAATAAAATGCTACTAAATATCCTGGACGGTAGTTTTGTAGCCAAGATTTTGAGTTATGCCTACTGAAATTTAGTTTAAACACAGGACAGTTCCCATCAAAATGTCTCTGAATGTTGTCTTGTTGCTAGACTTCCTCTGGCCACATGCCATGTTTATCGTTTCTTTAAAAAAAAGAAAAGAAAATTCAGTGCTTTCCAATCTGATCTAGACTGTGTAAAGTTAATTGACCAGCTGCCCTCTGCTTAGATGCACATGTGCATAGTGATGACGGGGGTCTTTATACAAAAATGTGAATCCAAGACTTTGGTATTTCTTTCTATTCTTCCTCCAGACTTCTGGGTCTCTAAATAGATTACCTATTTTTCCTATGAACCACATCACTCAAACCCACTATATCTTCATATCGGTGGTTCTCAACTGGTGGGTCACATGTCTGTTCTCATGGGTTTGGAGACAGCAGGGTTTTTTTTTAAACAATTTAACTATAAGCATGCATATTGTACATTAATATAAACAGGCTTTAAAACAGAGGAGAAAATAATAATAATCCAGATCTTTTGTTGTTGATGTCGAATGTCATGCATCCAGTCAAACTCTACAGTATGTTTATGTAAACTGATCTGTCAAACACAAGCAGGTCACATGACGTCGATCTTCATCGTAATGTTTGACCAAGACATTTTTGTTTTGGGTTGCCACTTGATGTCCATTGTAACATCTGAGTCCTGAAGCAAAACCAGTTAGATCTAGATCATCCTTACTCTCGAATTGTTCTTCACAGCTAACCACTATGACAAAGATAAACCTTCAATAAGCAATAATAGTAATGGACACATTGACACTAAAAATACTAGTTAGTCCATTCTGTGCAATACAGTATATGCCTTGCCATAGTATGTAAGCAAATGTAAATTTTCCTTTCCCAAAATGTATTTGTCCTTGGGGATTTAAATGGCAGTCAGACATGTTTAAAGTGAGCAGACAGAAGTGGCCCTGTAGGATTTCCTGAGGAAACAGAGAGAAATGGGGTCACTGAGTTTGTTGTTTTTCATTTTTGTGGACTGGCATCTGTTGACCGAATCTGTCACTTTCCGAAAAAAATTGGCACTCTTTACCTGAAACTGAACTTTCACCTTATGGTGTCTTTTCCAAATGGTTTCTTTTCCACCTTATGCTTGTTTCTCAGATGGAAGTTTGTCTGTTGTCCTACTTTTTAATAAGATGTAAGTTTGGCTTTGAATTTTGTCCATTTTTTAGATGGCGCTTCGTTATAAAAATCAGAAACAATAATATCTTTCTTCTCTCATCTCGAATGATATGAAGTTATATTTGCGCAGGCAACTTCCATTTGGTTAGTAGCCAATTGATGTACCAATTAATAGTTTGTATACGAATATTTGTTGCAGTGACCAATGAGTTCCAAGTGGAAACACAATTCTCAGTTGTAACAGGTGAAATTAGATGTGAAATCTATCACATATGTGAAATGTAAGTTCTATGAGAGTGTAATTCTAACCTTTAGTTCAGCGTGAGTAACTGACAAACCATATTGTCCATGACCCAACACATATGGTGTGATCTAAACATGCAGTTCATCCTCATTTCGTTAAAGACCATACATTTTGCAAAAGCTAGGCTACACCAATTTTTGCCTATGATGATTGTTTAGATTTGCACAGTGTTCCTCTTCATATTTTGGTAAACCATATGCTTAGGCTGCTAAGTGATCAAGAACTTTTATTACCCCCCTGGTTTTTTATGTTTTTTTTTTTTTTTTTTTATAATGACCAACTAACCATACAGTATTCTGCTTATATATAGCTACTTTCTAGATAAATGAATAAATGGACATGATTTGATTTTACATTATTGCATTTTGTTAAGAACAAGACTACATACTGATTAGAGAGACCCGAAACAAGCATGGCTATATATGTAATCAATGAAAATATTAAATGTAAAAATATCGACTAGTGATTGACCAGTCAAATTTTAGTATGAACAGATTTAGATTGATTGAACAGAATGATTTAATTATCCCCGAGACTACAACGCGCACACACACCATTTAGATTTTCTGAGAAATAATGACAGAAATAAATGTAACTTCTGCAAAAGCAACACAAGTGCTATAGGTGTCACAGTGCATTAGCTTTAGATGCTAAATGCGCTTGTGTTCCACTAAATGCAACCTGTTACTGAGCACAGTTCTCACATTTGTGTTTGTGACGCTATGCTGCGAGTACTTCAACCTTTTGCATTTTAAAACTGTGGTTTTCAGGGTGGAGTAGCTGTGACTTTCAGCACCCTTACTGTGGCTAACTATTCTAGGTGCTAGGAAAGTTACGATTCTCAGGGACTTTGACAATGTTATCTATACCAACACTGGCATGATATGAAAAGCAAAAGCATTGTTGTGCGTTTTAATATAACATAAAATAATACCACTAAGATGTAGAAAACTACTCCTTAATACTGGACAGTATTAAAAAATGTGCTAATCAGCATTTGGGAAACAGGGGGTCAGATGCTATCAGTCTCTGAGCTGATAGTGCTAACAGTGAGGATCTCCATACACCACTATTATCGAGTCTGTTATCAAGAACATCCTGTTATTTCTCTGGTCTTTTTGTATTTCCTTTTTTATCTGTGGCTGATTGTGTTTTGACCTCTTGTTTAGACTCCTGCGCATACAAGGCTATTTTCTCAAGACTTATTAGATGCTGTCCCATGGTTCCATGGGATTTCTACTGAAAGCAGTCAGTTTTGCATGGATATTGTATAATTGGGGTGTTTGCTAAAACCAAAAGATTTTAAGCATAGAGAACTTGCTGGAAATCAAGTAGTACACTAGACCAACATCCTAACAACAACCCAAAACACTATATCAACTGCACAGCAACAGACTAAAAATCACTCAGATTAGTAGCTGCATAGCAACACCCTAACAACCACCCAAAACACTATATCATACAGCAGCAGGCTGAAAAAACCCTCAGAACACCTTAGCAGTTGCATAGCAACACCCTAACAATCACCCAAAACACTATTTCAAATGCACAGCAACAAACTATCACTTAGAGCAACTTAGCAGCTGCATAGCAACACCCTAACAACAACCCAAAACACTATATCAACTGCAGAACGACACGCCAGAAATCACTTAGAACACCTTAGCAGCTGCATAGCAACACCCTAACAACCACCCAAAACACTTTATCAACTGCACAGCAACACGGTAGAAATCATTTAGAACACCTTAGCAGCTGCATAGCAACACCCTAACAACCACCCAAAACATTATATCAACTGCATTATAACATGCTACAAATCACTTAGAACACATTAGAAGCTGCATAGCAACACCCTAACAACCACCCAAAACACTATATCAACTGCATAACAACATGCTAAAAATCACTTAGAACACCTTAGCAGGTAACTGCACCGCAACAAGCTAAAAATCACTGAGAACCCCATAGTAACCACCTAAAAACCTATATTAATTGGAAAGAAATACACTAGAAATAATTTAACACTCTAGCATCATGATGTTGGCAAATTTTCTTCAGTTCATGTAAAATGTTCCTCACATTTTGGCATCATTCATGGTGTTTTTCAAAAATCTGAAGCATGCCACTAGATTTTATTAAGATGAGCGTAACCACAAACCAACTTTTTCTCACAGTACTGAGATAAAATCTCAAATGAAAAAGACTTGTGTAAGTTGAATCAGCTTTGGAAACAGTCATGATTAAGCCCATATTTAGTGTAGACAATCTCTGAGTATAATAGAATAGATTTGCATTCTATGTATAATGTTTCACAGCCCCATTTGTCACATCGCTTGAAGTGCTTGTAAATGCACACGCTCTTTAATGTGTCCACACGTAGAGTTATTTATAAAAACAAAATGCATTGTGAACTGCAGATGTGTTGGAGAAAGGCGTCAACGCTTTCACTATACATACTATACACTAAATGTCGAAATTAGTGAGAACCACACATCGGTTCATTTCCTCTCAGCGTTATTCTGGCATTAACCTCTACATAGCCAGTAATTTAGTAGACCCCAGGATCCACCAGAGATTCATCTCTGTCTTTAATGGGGCAATTTCCTAAACCTCTCCACCCTTTCCATCCTTCTCACCCCTCTTTTGTTCTCCTCCCTTTTCTCGGCCTCTTGCTCTCTCCTCCTTTTTCTTGGCCTTGCGTCTGTTCTGTTGGTTTTGGGGGTTGGAGAATGAGGCCTGTCATTACATGATGTCAAACGGTCTCTAAGAAACCAATCCCTGCTGTGTCCTTTAAATTTGAGACGACTCTGAAACATATGGAAGCCTGAATGAGTGACAGGAAGCGCTTTTGAAAATAACTAGAAATATTGCTTTGATGTCTGTGTCGCTTTTGTATCGCAGGAAACATTTACTTACCAATGAGACTTATTCCATTACACACAAAAAAAACAGACGCTCCACATCACATACATTCCTGTACTTGCTTTGTTTGTTTCCAGAGCCACAATCTGAAGGAGATCTTGACTGGCTCAAGAAGAGAGACTGTTTCTACTGTGCCATTTCTTTTTTTTCTGCTTTTCAAATGTTTTACTACAGAATTTAGTCTTAACATGTTATTGGAAAGTTATCATCAGCATTGCAATGTTTTCCCCCTTTATGAAGCTCTTTTCCATACAATGACAGATTTTAGTGACCAAGAAATGGTGCCGTAAAAGTGGTCCATGTACTATATTCCAAGTCTTCTAAAGTCCCAAGACAGTTTTTTCTTTTTTTGTAAAGTAAGAATACACTTTAATGCTGAATGCCGTAATTTCTCCATTAATAGCGCCACCAAATTGAAGTGCAAAAATAATGTCCGTTTTCAAACAGGTTTCCCCAAACACTCCCATCGTCTTACATTAGATGTTCTGAATTTTCAGTCAGCAATTTCTAAAATATTTTGTAGCAATCAGACAACAGTTTGTTTATTTACAGTTGTCTCTGCATGTTAAGAAGGTAAATGTCATTTTAAAATATTTTAACTTTGAAAACAATACACAAGCTATCAATTCTTATTCACATTTCTACATTTGTGCATGTAAGAACTAATTTTAATTATAGTTAAATGTCAAATCATGCCATATTTGAATCTGTTAGGGAATTATTTATCATAAAAAGTTCACAAATTAGATGAAATTTTGGTCTGTTCATTCGCTGTTATAAAGACATACAATACTTTTGATGTGTTTTTTATCACAAGCAAATATCCTCATTCGCTTTCATTGTATGGAAAACCTTTAACGTCTCGCTTCAAAGCTTTGCTTTTAGCTTTCACTGCCAACTTCCTCACCCTTTTGTTTAGTAGAAGTAACGTTGTAAATAGCCTGAACTTTCAAAGGTTTCCACAGACCCCAAGATACTCTTATCTAAATTCCTCCTTATCCTCAATTGACATAGCAAGAATCCTGAATGCATTGTGCTGTAGAAAAGATGAGTTTGCAGACTGATAAAATTCTTGTTTTGGAGATGAGCTGTGTGACCGTATGCCACAGGATACTGGGGGGTCACATGGATTGTTCTTGACTTGGGTTAACTTCCTTTGATCCGAAGTGAAAGGCAGCTGTTGTGTCTCTGATCAGGTATTGCAGCTGTTTGAATTCAACCTGGCTTTCTGTGGTTGCAGTGAGTTTTTTTTAAACAAACAATCAAAAACAAAAACAGCCAACAATTATTACGTTACTTAATTTAGAGGAAGCAAATATTGATGTATAGTGTAAATAATAATCTAATGAAAAATCCTACAGTCTGAATGAAACATCTTAATGTTGTTAATCCAGGTATTGTCTGTAGGGATAATAATGTAGGTCATATAATTATGTTGCTTTATGCTCTAAAATCTTGTCTGGACAGCTCTCCTGTCAGCAATCGTGGACACGGCTATCATTAATGATCTCAGGCATGTCACAACATAGAGAGATATCCATAGCTGGTTTTTCAATATCTCAACACTCTTAACCAAACCCTTCCACCGGATCTTATCATGTCTTGTAATCAAAAACTCATATCCTCAAATGGTCCCCACACATACAGATGAGAAAAATATAGATGTTTTCTGATGGTATAAGCAGGGTTTCATGCACCAAGTTGTTTTTTTATATCAGTCCTGGCTCCACCCCAAGGCAAAATAAAACATGACTGAATCTGTTTGCAATAATTAAAGAATTTTTAGCTTAAAGTGAACTAAGGTGTGATTTAAAATCCAATCAAGTCACCAAAAATAAAAGATGACTGACTATATATATATATATATATATATATATATACAGTAAGTTAGTATATATATATATATATGTGTGTGTGTGTGTGTATGTATACAGTATATATACTCTATATATATATATGCACACATAATATATAATCATAATTTTATGTAATTCTAATATTCTATTATATATAGTTTAATATCATTTTAAATTTCTATAATTTCTATAAAATTATATTTAATTTTATATGTGTGAGTGGTGTTACGGTAAGACTCTTCTGGGTATAAGGAAATAATTTATTATTCATTGTTGTCTCTATAGTTTTGTGAACCCTGCATCCTTAGTAATTCAAATCATGAAGGGCCGGGGTAAAAAAAGAAACATACTATTCTGCATTTTACACAAATGTACAATCTCATCCAATCTGTGGGAAGCAGCTGTGGTTGTATGTGAGTGGTGGCGAGGTCATAAGGTCAGAGGTGGTGGTGTTAAGGGGTGAGCGCAGTGCCAGCACGCAGGAACGGACGCTCAAGTGCGTGCGGAGCGTCAGGATCTGACACAGCTGCTTTGCTGGAAATGAGCAGAGTAAACTTGAGTTTCCCCGTCACGTCCTGCCATTTTGACATCACAGACCTTGTGCATCTTTAACCACTGTTTATATGTTTAAAAACACTGTAACTGACTAAAAATAAAGTTTTCCAAAAGGGGGTTTCACAGAAATTCCAGAATTGAACCATTTTGGGTTCCGGAAAGAAACTTTCAGTGATCAGTTCTTACCAGAACAAGGGAAACTTAAGCGCTGTGTTTCACATAGTGACCGCTGCTGAAGACGTATCTTTTTCGGCAGCACTTGATTCAGTAGTATTAACACTTTCTCTTCTCTTCTATTCTTTAAAAAAAAAAAAAAAACTGCACTTAAGTTAAACTGAGAGGGGTTATAGCACTTACGTATTGTTGTCCTACTGTTAGTTTAACTGGTTCTATTGTTCTCATTTGTAAGTCGCTTTGGATAAAAGCGTCTGCTAAATGAATAAATGTAAATGTAAAAATGACCGTATTACATGATCTAGTTTATGGAGGTTAATAAGCAGTGGTGAAGAAGCAGCACACACAACTAAAGGGCATTATAATTACACAACAGAAACAGGCACGAGTCCATGAGAAAGATTTTGGTGTGTGTGAATCACACACTTGAGATTTCTGACAGTCTTGAGTAAAGAAGGTGCTGCCACCCTCAGACCACAGGTTTTTTATTTTTTATTTTGGTTACCACTCAGTTTTACACTTTTGCCAATATTTCTTTCCGCTCTGTGTTTTTCTTTATTCTGTTTCTGTCCATTTACACTAGCATGTTTGGAGTTGGTAAGTCTCTTATGCTCATCAAGGCTGCATTTATTTGATCAAAAATACAGTAAAAACTGTGATAGATATTGTGTAATAATATTACAATTTTAAATAACTGTTTTCTATTGTAATATATTTTAAAATGTAATTTATTCCTGTGATCAAAGCTGAATTTTCAGCGTCATTACTCCAGGCTTCAGTCTTGATGATTTGATGCTCAATAAACATTTTTTTCAGGAATCTTTGATGAATAGAAAGTTTAAAAGAACAGCATTTATTTAAAACGTTTTGTACAACATTATAAATACCTTTACTGTCACCTTTGGTCAATTTAATGCATCCTTGCTGAATGAAAGTATTAATTTTTGAATGGTAATGTACAGCTGCTGTTAACTTAATACGTCTTTAACACAAATTCAAAAAGAGAGTTTTTATGACGTAAATCTAATGGCACTATAACACTAATCTTACTAAAGAGACAGTGAAGAAACATACTTTTAATATAATAAAAGAAAATGTGATAGACTTATCAATATCTAAGTTGAAAACTTTATTATTTTTCATGATGTGCAGTTACAGTAAGCACTATAAATAAGAACAGAATTTCCTGGCCAGTAAAACTGAAAGTGGAAACAGTGTGGAGATTAATTAAAACGCACTTGTCAGTTTCATCCATGGTATTATCAGAATTGTGTGTGGTTGCTATGCCATCGCTTCTGAGTGTTCTTTAGCTTGTTGCTATGTGGTTGCTAGGGCATTCTGGGTGGTCTCTTGGTGTTAAGTCAAAAGTTTTTGAGGTCTTATGGTTGTAATCAATTCTGAACTCAAACTTTTTAAATGATTTAAGCTCTTTAAAATAAATTTAGAGTAGCATTTGAAGAACTGTGACATACTAACTTTTGTCTTTTGTTTTCTCTTTAGTGTGAATGTGAAAGTTTTCGCCTACCTCTGCAGTGTCCTTTTTAAAGCCTTGGATTGGCCCTTTGACCCCCAAGCACCAGTTTGATTATAAACCGGACACATTTTAACGGCACTGTTGCGGTCAGCTGTTGGCTTCTGGGATTGCTCTGTGCAGAGCTGAAGGGAAGCAGCAGGATTTAACCAAGTGTGGTCAGGAGGAATGTGAGTGTAGTGCCTGGGGCCCCGCTCAGGAATGCTGACCACTAAGAAGGACACTTATAGAATAACTGTGGGGAAAAAGAAATTATCTTAAGGGAAAAATCTTATTCTAACACTTCTTTATGCTGAAATTGACAGTTAACACAATGATAATGTTACAAAAGGCTTCCATTTTCAAACAAATGTTTTATTCATCAAAAAATCCTAAAAAAGATCTATCACTCCTTACACAAAAATATTAAGCAGCAATTAAAGCAGACAATTAAAAAAGCACCCTCCTGATAATGCTGACATTGATCATACACTGAGTTGTTGTCGACAGCATAATCACCCGACCTGGGACTTGATGATATCCTTTATCTTATCACTGCTTAATCAGGTAATCATTCATATTCCTGAATCTGTATTAAATTTTAGAAATAACTGATTTCCGTTCAGTTTAGCTTGTTTCCACTGAAACACAAAAAAACATCTAGTGTTTATTAAGAAAGTGACTGACTTGGCTATTTTGTGATATTTAAAGAGGTTAGGGTCTACATAAGGTGAATCTGCAGCTTTAAAGGGATAGTTCAGCCTGAAATTAAAATTATGTCATCATTTATTTACCCTCAAGTTGTTCCAAACCTGTATGAATGTCTTTCTTCTGCTGCACACAAAAGAAGATAGAGTGAAGGATGTTGGCAACCAGACAGTTGATGTTAGCAATTGACTTCCATGGTATTTATTTCCTACTATGGAAATCAATGGCCACCGTCAACTTTCTGGTTACCGACATTCTTTAAAATATCTTATTTTGTGTTCAAAAGGAGAAAGAAACTCATACAGGTTTGGAACAACTTGGGGGTGAGTAAATGATTACAGAATTTTCATTTCAGGTTGAACTATCCCTTTAAAGAAATTTTCATTGAAAAAAACTAAGATCTTTTTTATTCTACAAGATAAAAGTGTTATTTGAATGCTGTAGTTTCACAGAAAATGAACTGAGAAATTTAATGGCTATAGCTCAGAGGTGTTGGTTCCTCTTCATGAAGAGTTTAGCTCCAGCACCTGGAAGTGTTCAGATGACCTTGATTATCTGCCTCAGGTGTGTTTAATTAGGGCTGGAGATAAATCCGACACCCCTGCTAGTGCTTTCTTTTGATATTAAAGCATTCATAGAAATAAATAAACAGAATTTTAGTTAGAATATTTTGTTTTCAGTGACTTAAAAAAAAGTGAATCATATTGTGTTTTGTATATTAACATTATTGAATGTGACTGTATGTATGACAACTGAATTGACTTGTTCTTGAGTAACATCCTGCTTTCTTTTTCAGATTTCAGAGAACCCAAAGGAAAAGAGGCAGTAGTCTGATGCAAGACAGATTTTTAAAAACCTGAACCGCTGGACCTGTAGTTATGATGACATCAGACTTCTGAAGCCAATTTTATTTTTAAAGGTTGAAATGCTTTTTTCCTATTTCTCCCCCTTTCTTTTAAAAAAAATAATATTTTAATATATTTGTTGTCATTGATTGATTGAATAAAATAAATTGACTCAACTGCTGGAAAGGTGTCATTTATATTTTAAAAGGTTTTCGACAAATTTTGAAATGGTCAGGAATTTGTTGACGCACCATTGAAGTGTGATTGAAATATTAATGTTGTTTCAACATTAATTGGTACATCAGATGGCAACATTGTTTGACATTCCTTTACAAAATGTATTTAGAATCAACATCACATTGTAACATTGATCAAACCATATTACCAAAGACTATTTTTTGTTAATTTCAGTGTTAATTCAACAGCAGTGATGTAGATTCAACATCATAGTAACGTTGATTCAACAATATTACCATTGATTATTTTTGTTAATTTCAATATTGATTCAACAGCAGTGATGTATAATCAATCATAGTGTAACGTTGATTCAATAGCGTTACCATTGATTTTTTGTTCAACATAGTTTCAACATTAACTGAGGGTGCAAAAGTGATGTTGATAAAATATCACTTTGTAATGTTGAATCATTACTATTACCGTTGAATTCCCAACATTATTTCAACATTAACTGAGGGTGCAAGAGTGATGTTGATAAAATATAACTTTGTAATGTTGAATCAATACTATTACCATTGATTTTTGGTTGAATTCCCAACATTATTTCAACATTAACTGGGGGTGCAAGAGTGATATTAAAGCAACATTACTTTGTAACGTTAATTCAATGCAATTAGCGTTGACGCGTCAACACTGAGTCAACATTGTTTCAATGATTACATGCTATCTGGGGAGTAATGATGCTGAATACAGATGTGATCACAGGAAATAAATTATATTTTGTGTGTGTGTGTGTGTGTGTGTGTGTGTGTGTGAGTGAGTACTATGGCTATGGGTCCAACATCTTTTGACCTCTTCACTAATAATTTCTTATCAACCTATTGACAACCTATACCATTTTCATGTAACATGTTTCCAAGTGAAAGACTATAGACCTTATTCACAGCAGCGCCATCTTTGATTTTTAACGGGAATGAAAGCGAGGCTGTGAGGGATAGGCATGCATCTCTTCAGTGGGTTGTACAGTTATTTAATGTGTTTTTGGATTGTTCTGCTGACGAATCACTGCAAAAATATCTTTCCAAGAAATGTCAGTAGACCAAAAAAAACAGACAATATGAGCTGTGGAAAATTATAAGTGATCTAGGAGCTTCATACAGCTTTTTACAGTGGATGCCATTGAAAACACGGTATGTCTTTCCCTCACCGCCTCTGTTACATACCTGTCATGGCGCTACTCTGAATAAAGTCTATATTCAATGAGAAAAGAAATGTACGACGGTGCTTAATTGTATTAACCTAAATTCGTTGGATCACTGAAAAGTGTGTGTCTTTCCCCAGAATTGTGCCAGACTGTGAGTTTGCTAAAACAATGCTAAATAGCTATATGGCTATTAATTAACATGCTTTTGTTTATTTTTTTGTCCCCATTAATGAGAAAGGGTATCTAGCTTAACAGCTCCATTTGTGTTTTATGCATGAGAGAAAGTCATAAAGGTTTGGAGTGACATGAGAGTGAGTAAATGACAAAACTTTTAATTAACTTTTTGTGTGAACTATTAAATTCTTGTTATGCAGGTTCAGGAATTTTCTCAGATTTCTAAAAACCAACATGTCCAAAGACAAACAACTCAAATTCACAGAGCTCAAATTCTGTGTATCTTCTATCATTTCAGTAACTAGACCACCATCATCGTGCACTACAGCAGACATTACCACGGGCCAACCCTGGAGCAAAGGCTCACCGGTATTTAAAATATTTTTGCAGCTCCTTTAGCTATATGGCCCTGAACCTCAGACTTTCAACACAATAGAATTGAGTGTTTGTGTATCCGAGGCAGTTTTTCATCTGTCATTTTTTCTGGAAATATGATTCCTACCTTACTGGCAGACAAACAGGCCCAGGCTGTTAGTTTTGAAGTGGTTGCTTTTTTGCCAAGGCCTGGGAAGCCCGTGAAAGGATGTGTGGGCGGATGGAGAAAGAAAAAGAAAGAGTAATAAAGAAAAAGAAAAAGAGATTGAGAAAAGAAGAAGAGCGGAGCTGCCAAGGAAAGCTTCCAAACTCACTAGTCAACATCAGTCATTATTCTCAAGACTTTGATGTAATTTCTCCCTGTTTTCAGACTTTAGGACAGGCGCCCGTGTCCACATGAATCAGGCTTGGCTGTGTAAAATAATCCTCAAATCATTTGTCATACCAATCCAAATGATTGTTTTCAAAGAAAGAATCATATAAGAACCAGCAGCAACAGCAAGAGTGATGAAAAGAGCTACTGGCTGCCCTCTACAAGTTAAACTAACATCAGTAATAAGTAGGGTAGATCTTAGATTGGTTTCACAGTTTTAAAATTAGTTTTATATATATATATTTTATATATATATATATATATATTCGTTCAGTTTTATCAGAAAAAGATGAATGTGAATCTGGCAACGCTTTCTTGAGTTGGTTGTTATAAGTATCGCGGCAGATCGGAAATATTAGTGGCGCTAGAATACTATCGCTCTGTCGCATTTGAAATTAACGTATCACCTACACGAAAACTAAATCTGATAGAGTTAACCGAAGCAAACGTGAACTAAAAACACATTTGCTGTTGCAACTATTACATTTTAGCTCCTTTTACAAGTCTTTGAGCTCTTTTAGCGCGACTTTCACGGGACTCGTTCACGAGCGCTCTGAATCTCAAGTGCTACGCTGTACCAGGTGAGCAAATGAATAAGTTTACTATGGAGCTGGTAATGTAATGCAAGTGTCAAAATGTATGAGTTGACATGTGAACATTTTGCAAGGAACTGTGCAAAAGTAAGTCTTTATTAATCGATAATCTGCCCCTCTAATCGTAATTTGCATGAAAAGGAATAAAATGTGTTGTGTTGGTGTTTTACTGTCACTAGTGTTCATTTCAACTGGAAACTGCTGCATTGTAAGAATATATACAGTAAGTACATTTTATAGCTTAGGTCTCTCCTTAAAGGGATAGTTCACCCAAAAATGAAAATTCTGTCAGTATTTACTCACCCTCATGTTGTTCCAACCCCGTAAGACCTTCGTTTATCTTCGGAGCACAAATTAAGATATTTTTGATGAAATCTGAGAGCTGGATCATTCCTCCATACTAGTCCATAGGTTTCTTCAGGGATTGAACTTCCCGGCCTCGAAAAGTTATTAAAGACATCGTTAAAATAGTCCAAGTGACTACAGTGGCTCAATCTTAAGTTTATCAAGCGACGATAATACTTTTTGTGCGCAAAAACAAACAAAAATAACGACTTTATTTCAACTATTCATTTCCTTCTCTGTGGGCCTCTAGTCAGTTCACGTAGTGTGATTGCGTAGAGCTACGTCACACGTAGACTCACTATTGGCCGACGCTGGTCATGTGTGTGATGCGTGTGACGTACAACAACAGAAGCTTACGCTATTATACTAGTGAACTGACTCGAGGCCCACAGAGAAGGAAATGAATAGTTGAAATAAAGTCGTTATTTTAGGTTTTTTTGCGCACAAAAAGTATTCTCGTCGCTTTATAAACTTAAGTTTGAGCCACTGTAGTCACTTGGACTATTTTAACGATGTCTTTAATAACTTTTCGGGGCCTGCAAGTTCAATCCCTGAAGAAGCCTATGGAGGAGTGATCCAGCTCTCAGCTTTCATCAAAAATATCTTAATTCATGTTCCGAAGATGAACGAAGGTCTTACGGGGTTGGAACAACATGAGGGTGAGTAAATACTGACAGAATTTTCATTTTTGGGGGAACTATCCCTTTAAGTGGGAGATATTTTCTCCTGTTTTATCTCCAACCAAGCAAAGTCTACTATAAATATTATCACTCAGAAAAGCAATAGTGCACCTCTCAATAAGCTGCACGATTTCAGGTGTCACTCATATCTGTGGTATTAATGGTGCAAGATGAATTGCTCAGCACCAATAGCATAGTAGAGACGGTTAAAAAACCGCATCATGGATATTGAAGAGATTTCTTAGAGTTGATTACTCATATTACTCAGTCATATTTACAGTTATTCATCTGACTTATGATTAATCACATTTCTAGTATTTACTTAGAATCAAGTGTTGACACACTTAACATCTGCCATTGTTTGATGGTAAATATCGCAGCAGTCAACAAAATCTGTTTTGAAATGGCATTTGCTTTTCATTTGCATTATATTTGAGCATGTTAGTTAAAATATAGGAATTTGAGTACAACATGACTAAAATGTGAAATGTAACATGGTGCGTGATGAGTTACATGCTGAACTTTAACTTTGCTTGGTGTGTAATATTCCTGTTTGAGCTTAAACAACATCTGCAAAATTATGATGCTCAAAGTTAAATGCAAAGGGAGATATTTTATTTTACAGAAATCACTTTTTAAGGACTACAACAAACAGCTGTTAGGGACTACAACAAGCTTTTTCCCGGGTTGGTGACATCAAAACCCCTCAAATTTACATAACCCCTTCCCCCCGGGAACACGCAACAAAGGGGGCGAGGCCATGTTGGGCTGATTTAGAGAAGATATATATACCACCCTGCCCTTATTTTTACACCCTGGACAAAGTTTGTCCTAAGGCTGACGAACTTAGAGAGGTTAAAATTTATTTTTAACACTGTTCCTGAACATTATAACCTCAACGTTTGTCTGTGCGCTGCACATTTTACGGAGAACAGCTTCCAGAGGAGAGTGCAATGCAGGCTATACGCACAAAAGCTTCTCCTGAAAGATGGAGCCGTTCCCATTTTGTCGGGACTCGGGACGGTTTGTCTTATTATTTGAATAGTGTTTTCTTTTAACAGTTCCAATTATAAGCTTTATGTAGTTGCTATGATGTAAACGAAGGGCAAAGCCTTCTCTCCGCTAGCCTGCTAACTAACATTATAGTATTGATATAGTGTTTACTTTAGCTTTTGTAAGCTCTTGGTTTTGTAAGACTGTTCACCGCCTCTTAGGAAATTATCCATGATTTTGTGATCAGTTACTGTTTGTATTACCATAGTTTTCCGACAATAATAATAAAATGGTAGATAACATCTTATAAGAAAATTACAAAAAAACATACCACTCTGAAACGTCCTGTGAAATCTGTGCTTGGAAAGTGCTCAGCAAAATCATCGTGTTCATTAACATTGTCAGGATCTGAATCGGGGTCGAAATGGTTAGAAATTGACGCCATCGTTAATATTTACATCTGAGTAGAGCTTGCGGTTATGAAGGGGCGTGACATTTCCCTAACACGTGCTACGCGCTGCCAATCACAACACACTGGGCCAGCTAATCAATCACAGCACATTTCATATTACGTAAGAGGGCCAGCTGTAATATGTAAAATATGGGAAAAATAATGGGTTTTTTGAACAATCAAGCATGAAAACATATTCTAGTACACCCCAAAAACAAAATTAAGACTTCGTGAAAGGGCATAATGCAACCCCTTTAATAGCTACTTAAGTTTAGGGGTTTGTTCCAATCACTAACCAACCATATGATCAATAGCTTTAGCAAGAGTTGTTTGCATTTGCCTGTTTTTCAAAAAGTGTGTGAAAGTTATGGGTTTCATTTGTTCTTCTTGGGTGATGAAATTCTCCTCTAACCTAAGCTACCCAGAATACCTCAATACATGCTCAAAACACAATGAAGACACTGTGCGGTATATCCTGCCCTCATAAATCTGCCATTTGGCACAATGCAAAGCTGCTGTGGACAGTTTAAGCCCATCTCAAAACTTCTAAACAAACTTTCTTTTTCTACTTCGCTGCCAGATCAATCCTTAAAGACGCCATTGTCAGGAATGATTTTGAAATTATTGGGAATGCTTGGGAGTGAAGCATTTTAGCATGTTCACTCTTCATTATTTACTTCTAAAGTATTTGCCCACTCACTCTGAAAGCTCTTCCCACAATCCGCAGACTCATCCAGGGAAATGTTTATATAAAGTGACTGTGCAGTTTGCACCTCAAGGAGCCAATTTTGCCTGATTTGCCCCTTAAAAAAACTCTTCTTGATACTGTGAGGTTTTATTCAGTCAGTTAAGACATATCTTTGGCTAAAAAAAAAAAGTTAACCTACCAGACAAAGCAGAAGCATGCCGCCTCAGATGTCTAAAAAATAATAATAATAAATGTTTGTTCACTGTAAAAAATGATTGTATTTTTAATTGTAAAAGACTGTAAAAATGTGACAATAAAAACCTGTTAATTGGTTAACAGCACGTATAGTAAACTTTACATTTGTAACATTAAACATGTTTACATAAACTTAAATTTTACAGTAAAATACTATTAAGTGTACCATTTTTGGAAGTAAAAAGAACAAATCATCTTATAATTTACAGTGAAAACCTGTAAACTGACATTCCCAGAATTCCCCGTGACACTTCACATTTTATGTTTTTTAAATGTAATAATTGTTTCTTCATAGTTTTTTTTTTTTTCTTATCAGCTATGTACATCAGGGTTTTATGGTCCATCTTCAGTTGTTTAATGAATGTTTTAGTGTCATGTATGTTACCATGTTTTGTGTTTGTGTGCATGACACTGTGTGCAGCTTCTATATTTACCTCATCTTGTGGAAAAGCTATGGTGATGAACTTTGATTCATCAAGTGGTTTTCTCTTTTCCTCCTGTTATTATGGTGGATGTCAGTATATGTGAAAAGTACATAATAGATTTTAGTGGCATTGTGGCCTTGCTAATTCAGCAGAAAAGGCTGTTGAATTTACCAGATTAAAATGTGTATATATATATTTTTACATTTTAAAATAAGTTTAAAATAAGTTTTTGTTCTGTAAATATATTTTTACATTTGTATTGTATTTTTTACAGAAACATTCTGGCAACCACTGCTGCCAGTTTTATTTTGTAAAAACTACAGATTTTTTTTTTACATGCTTTTTGATTATTAATTTTTTTTAATTAATCCATTAAAATGTAATCTAGAAAATGAAAAACACGGAATTTGGAAAAAAATTAAAATGCATTTCATAGGGCCCTAAAAATGCATTTTTTGTCCGCTTAATAAATTGTTGTTGAAACTTTTTTTTATCATTGCAGTTAATTAGACATGCTTTTTAATTACTAACATTTAATTTAACCATTAAAATGGGGGGGGGGGGGAATGAATCCACAAATGGAATTTAGAAAGAAAAATTAATGTAATTTAGGAATAATTAAAACGTATGTAATAGGGCTTTACATGAAGTACCTATTAAAAGGTTATCTAACAAAACATTTTTCCAGTGTACAATAAACCTTGATTTATATGACATGATTTGTTTGCTTTCTGGAGTTCACCATGTTCTTAACTTGTCAGAGCCGTCATGAAATTACAGGCTGGTGAAACTGCAACTGTAAAACGCATCTCTCCACGATTTCTCCTTCGCTGGAAGGCATGAATCAAGAGAAACACTACGATAAGACGTGCGTGTCCATTGCGTCTGATTTTGCCAGTGAGATGTTTTTGAGAGACCTGATGCACTGAAAATGAATAGTGGCCGAAGGAGGACAGACTGATTCATTTCAATTCACTTACGTGGGTGAAACGTGTAACCACTTTCCCACATACAGATATCAGCTGTGTCATTTCAAACCTGTTTTTAATCATAACCATGAGCTGCTGCCAGGAGGTTTTGTGTGAATTCCCATGAATAGCTAGAGTCGCTGGGCAAGTTGATTAAACAAAGCTTTGGCTGAGATGGAGCTTTGCTTGTTCTGACTTGTCCCAGGGTTCTGGGTAAAGATGAGATAAGTTAAATTTGTCATGTGTTACCTTTTGTGGTTTAAATGACAAGTGTATTAAAAGTAAGTTCTGCTTTGTGAAGAAACTTGACATTTTAAGGTGCACAGCAGGCTGTAAGAAATGTGGCCAGCATGCTTTTCAAAATTACATGAACATTGAATCCATTCACTCGTAATAACTGTCTAAATATGATTTATTCATCAGTGCACATTATTCTAAAGAAAAACCTGATTGCCTTTCTAATCCTTTAGCAAAATACATCAACTCGTTCCACCTTTCTATTGTGGCTGAAATCATCTAGGCCACGCAAGCTATTGGACAATGTTAACCAACAGTTGAATAATAAAACCTCACCTAAAGGTCCTGACCTAATTTTTTTTTTTTTTATCCTGTTTCAAATGGAAATACATTACATTATGAAAGTAAAGTGGTTGCGTACAACATTTTGTGTTGGCATTGAAGACCCAATCAAGATTGACCCCATTTACTTACATAATAAATGTTCCTGTTCTTATTGTGCAATTAATCAATATTATATTATATTATATTATATTATATTATATTATATTATATTATATTATATTATATTATATTATATTATATTATATTATATTATATTATATTATATTATATTATATTATATTATATTATATTATATAAAAAAGTGAACTTATTTATATTATATTATGTTATATTATATTATATAAAAACAAAAAAGTTAACTTATTTATATTATGTTATATTATATTATATTATTATATTATATATATTATATTAATATTTACAAATATATGTTTCCATAAGGAAGTTCACATTTTAGTTGCAAGAGCAAATTAAATTTTTGGTTGTTTTTTCTCTCTCTAGAATACATTAGCTGAGCCAGTGTGACATATATACATTTGAGCTAAAAAAGCAATATTTCTGAGACCATTCTATACAATTTAATTGGTGAAATGAACCCATAATCTAGAAAAAAAACTGCTTTTGAGATTTCAGTCTTTCCTCATTAAAGCTGAAGGCTCCAGTTCCTCACTCAGTATACATCTATGTGATGTTTTCAGCTGTTTTGTTTTCCAGCCGGTAAACATCATAAATCAAAAAATGTTGCGTGATTTGAGGTGTGATTCTGGGGCACAAATGGTGGAGGTGACTTACATGGCAAAGTTTAATACTTACGGTTAGGAATTTTTTTCAAATCACCAACCTGAACTATGAGCAATAGTAATAGTAATGCCTGCCTTAGACAAAAGTAAATGTAAAGGTCAATTAAGGTTGGTTTTTTGTTCCCAGGCAGCATGAGAACAGCTCTTCTGACTCATAAAGAAAAGCTGCAAAGTAAACTTCAATTAATCACACAGAAGCCAAACAGATTGATTTTCTCACACTGCAGAAGTGCCCGAAGGCCTCAAGACACTTTAATCAGTGAAGGTCATTTTATGAGTTTGACGCCTATCTGCCTTCCCTGAATAAGACTGATTACTTTAATAATTAGTGAATCCCCTGACTGCACAGATTCAGTGATGCACTCATAAATAGAGCACACGTGTGCAGCGCTCAACGAGTGATTTAAAGCGACGGACTACTGAGTGGATCTTCTCGCGGGATAACAGTTGTGGGAACGAAGCACAGGTGAACGGGGGTCAGGCCATGTGGAAACTATGCTGAGCTAAGGAGGGAATCAACCAGACTCCAGTATCGGATACTGACCTCTGCTCATCCACCCTGCCCTGGGGGTCGTGACCTTTTTGCACACACTGATAGCAGCTGACACTTGTCCTTGTCAAGTGTTACACAGGCTACACTCACAATGACAGTGATTGTTACATAAAAAAAATAAGTTTGTAAATGCATGTTGGACACTATAAGTTTTTTATATTTTTTTATATTTGCTTAAATAAATACGTTATTGTGGCTCTCTGCAATACTTGATTCTGATTGGTCAATCGCTGCATTTGTCTACAGACAAATATTGTTTTATAATGATGCTAATCTGTGCAATTTACCATCATACATAATAATAACATTATATTATGTTTTACATTATTATATAATGTATACTATATAAATGAATAATTATTTATATAGTAGGCTATAATAATATTATCATTAATTTATATACTGAATATAAATAAATATATATATATATATATATATATATTTCAGTTTAAAGCTTAGTGTGTATATACACACACACACACACACACATATACACATATACATACATACATATATATATATATATATATATATATATATATATATATATATATATATATATATATATATATATATAATTTATATAATTTAATAATGTTATGAAGAAGGAAAAAAAAAAATATATATATATATATATATATAAAATATTTTTTTATAATAACGAAGCTCACGTTTTAGATTTAGACAAATTATATTTTTGATAGTGCCATTGTCTATTTAGCTGGACCAGCATGACAGATACATTTTTTAGCCTGATTTGAGCCAAAAACAAACAAACATTATGATAGTAAAATCATTTCAACTGAAAACAATATTTAATTTCCATTTATTTATTGTACTAAATATTCGATGTACAGCCAAATGTTCTTGTATTGGGGTCCTGATCACACTGATAGGGTTTATTGTGCAATAAAATCTGGTTCATTGTCGTATCTTTGTGGTTCATCAACATCTGTAGTGCGTATCCAAGAAACTTCACCCACAACTGCTTTTATCACATTTTCTCTCGCAGCCCAGATGCTTTAATTCTGCTCCACCAACAATGTTCTGAAGGTTTAGATGGATCAGGGCTTTATTTCCATGAACTCAGACTGCACATGAAAGAGACGGCGGCTCAGGCCCGGCTGCCAGTGTTTGTTTACTGGAATGATGAACAGGACTCCACTGGATCTAGATTAAAGATAGAGAAAAGCTAGATTTTCTAAGAGTATGAATTTCTAGTACAAGAATAACTTCTCTAAAGGCAAGACATTCACAACGAGTTTACAATATTATATTATATATTACAATATTATACCATATTAAAATATTTTGGTCACATGCATTGAAAGGTCAACCCCTTGAGCCTTTAGTTTCACAGAAAACTATCCATTCATTCATCCATCCATCCATCCATACATACATCCATCTATTTCATGCATACATTGCTATGTCCATCGACAGAGGTAACACTATCCTATAATCATTGCCCTGGACCTTCCTCTGGAACCAGGATCACAATAACACATTGTCACCGAAATACACCATTGTATCTCATTACTACTCAACAGTCCCTTGTCTTTTCACAATGACATCCTACCACATTTTACTCCATTTTACCCCATTACAAAAATTAAGTACGTGATTACGTAATTATTGTAGTGTTGGCTGCATTCATGAATTTTCTTGAATTTATCTCAAATAAAATTGATGGTCAATTTAGATTATTAAGTAGGAGTTATCCCTCAATAAACTCCTAATTACCTGCTTTTAGTAAGTAATTGTAGTGTTTAAGTTTAGATATTGGGTTGGGTTAAGGGAAGAATATGGTCATGCAGAATAAGGCATTATAATATCTGCTTTATAAATACTAATAAACAGCCAGTATGTGAATAATAAGCATGCTAATTTAATAGTGAATAAGTGTACCTAATCTAAAGTGTTACCCAATTTATACTATACATGCATATATAAATCCTATATATATTGATGTTTTATTGCAAGAAAAATAAAAACAAAATGATAAATAATAGCTAAACTATTAAGTAACTAAAAATGTTTCATTTGTCCCCCTGAAGTTTTTATCACAAGTAGGCTACCACTATTTTCCAGGCCCTATTTTCTGCCATTAAACCATTAAGTGCTTAGTATTTATGTTAAATACAATCCTGCCCAAGGCGTGTCACTGCAGTTACTATAGTGTGTGTGTGTGTGTGTGTGTGTGTGTGTGTGTGTGTGTGTGTGTGTGTGTGTGTGTGTGTGTGTGTGTGTGTGTGTGTGTGTGTGTGTGTGTGTGTGTGTGTGTGTGTGTGTGTGTGTGTGTGTGTAGAATAATGCAAGTCCACACGTCATAGTGACTGATGTCTGATTAAACTCTCTCTTCTAGCTGGAGCACTTTATAGTGAGCAACCATGGGAGAGTTCAGAGAGCAGCCGAGAGCGGAAGGTGAGTGTGAATGTGTGTGGGCTGTTAACAGTTGTCAGGTAAGAGAGGAAAGCCTGAAGCGGCAGATCAAGAAGTGTGCACAGAGTTTAACAAGAGATGGGGTTAAAAATCCATCTGAAACTGTCACCTGTCAAACTTGAATGTGAGTGTGAAAAGCACAGCTGTGGGGGGTTGTGTCATCTTTTTAAATATGAAGACACCTGTTTCTCAATGCTGCGGCTAGCGTTGCACATTTTTGATGACTTCCTCATCTAACACACTCCTTGAATTGGGTGGGTCAGATTAATAAATCATGTGAGTGGGAATGATTAGTGCAAGATCCTCCAGGAGCAGAATTTACAAATGCTAGTCAGTTTTAGATAGATGACAAGGAAACTGTTGCTCTAAACCTATTTAAGACAGAGGTCAAGGTTTGGCTCACAAGAACAGCCCAGCTCGCCTCTGCTGGTGGATGTCGGAAGTACCTGACCAAGACCTTGTTAGTATTACTGTAAATAACTAGGCCTAAATATTTAATTTGCCCCCCTAAAGGGATTATCACATTTCTTTATGTTAAGTACCACTGATGACTTTTAACCGTTATTATCCAGGCCCTATTTTCTACTATTAAACCATTAAGTGCTTAGTATTTATGTTAAATACAATCCAAGGTGTTTCTCTGCAGTGTGTGTGTGTGTGTGTGTGTGTGTGTGTGTGTGTGTGTGTGTGTGTGTGTGTGTGTGTGTGTGTGTGTGTGTGTGTGTGTGTGTGTGTGTTTTATTTATTATAAGTTTCATCGGAGCATATAAAGCAGTGTGCCAATTTTTTTCATTACTTTGATTTTGACTTCTTTTGAACGAGCACCTGGATGCGCACAAACTTTTGACGAAAAAATACATGAAAAAGTAAAATACATCGTAAAATTAACAAATAATTGCCTACCATGTTGCAGCTAATGACTGACTGTGGGTTCATTTTATAGCTTCAAAATAATTCAATAATTCAATTGAATTCAAATAATATTGACTTTAAATTACTTTAAATAATAAGATACTGTTTAACATATGATCATACCCTTTTGTCTTTAAACTCGATGATAATATCACGTGTCCTGGATTAGCTATTTGGTCGCAGACAAATCAGTCGGTAATTAATCAGATCGAATGTCTTTACAACAGAGCCTTGAAAATTTTAGATAGAAGGCAAATGCAACTAAATACAAGATTTTAAGCTTTGCTCATTTTGTATTTCTCCACAATGTAAAGTTTGTGTTTAAATGTCCAAATAGTCTTGCACCTCAACCCTTATGTCATTTTTTGAGAGATTGAATGGGTACAGCAGATCCACTAGAGCAGCTTCTAGAGGAAATTGTAAAATTTCATTTTGTAAAACATCTTTTGCTCAGACTGTCCTCTCAGTGAAAGGTGTAAAATTATGTAATCCATTACCTGATTATTTAAAATCTGCTGCAAGTTTTAATATATTTTTTAAGTATTTAAGTCTTGGTTAATTCAGCAACAAACTTGTAGCCTACTCATGTTTAGTTTTCTTATTTCTCTCCTTTTTTTCTTTCTTTTTTTTCATTTTTCTCTTTGGATTTGTTTGCTGTTGTAACTGTAATTTATAAAAACCCTTCTAGGGACAAGTGTTGCAAATTAGCTTTAGCTATATGCACTATGATACACGCATTGGATGGCTGTTGTCACAGTTTCACCTGTTTATTGTATCTGTCCCTATACAAATAAAGCATTAACGATGTAATGTGATGTAATGTGTATTAACAATAACAAATAATATAACGATGTAATGTGTATTCAAATAAAACAGGAGTTTATCAAAAAAAAGTTTTTTTTCAGTAGGGTAGCTACCAGGTATTTTAGCTGGAGCTGCATTATTGGATATTCATAATATCAGAATCAGAATCAGAATCAGAATCAGAAAGAGCTTTATTGCCAAGTGTGCTTGCACACACAAGGAATTTGTTTTGGTACTGAGGCTTCCAGTGCACATATACAAATACAGATACAACAAGTAATAGTAATACAAATAGTAATACAAATTCTACGAATAAAATTATAAAAAAATATGAAAGTACTATAAAAATATATGGTCACAGTTGGGTTTTGTCAGAATAAACATTTACAGATAATGAACATATTTACAGTATTTTGTATAGTATGAATAAATATAAATATAAATATCACCTGAATTTTAAAGATATTGCACTAAACAGTGGGAGTATTGCACTTCAGGCATATGCCTTGGGAGATATGTTAACTGTTCAGAAGGGAGATGGCCTGTGGGAAGAAACTGTGTAATATAGTTTCTTATAATATAATTTTTCCATCCATTATACCTATATAAATCTTCAGCTATGTCCTAAACATTTTAAAGTACCCCAAATAAAAAAATAAAAAAGTAAAGACTTTAGAAGGGCTGGTGCTCTTGTGATGACATCGGCCAATAGTTTCAACGGTTGTGTTTTGGTGACACCTACTGGTCATTTTATTGAACAACATGAAAGGCAATACATTATCAACTCGTTAGAAATTTTCTCAAGGAAATACCAGCATAAATAAATAAAAGAGTGACAATCTTTTTATGACAATGATCCAGAAAATGAGATGAACATGGAGAGGAGGAGGCCATACAAGTTACATTAGCAGACATCAGACATCCACATCATTAGATTTGAATGCACATCTTAAAATTGTGGGTAAATGTAACAATATAAGGTGTTTCGTAACGGGAGTTTATGAAAACCAAAGAAATAAATAGCATGCATTACGTCTTTATTTCAGTATAGGTATTTTAGCTGGAGCTCCATTAATGGATATTCATCATTCACATTCATGATACTTACTATATAAATCTTCAGTTATGTCCCAAACATTTTAAAGTATAGGCTACTCCATAGAAAAACCCAAGACATAATAGTGCATTACAAATGTCAAGGGCTTGTTAACATTATTTGTTATTATTTGGTCACATTATATGATGTTAAACGCATTTCCTTGTCTTTAAAAAGGTGTAGAAGCAGTATGAAAAAGCTGGACAGGTTTGTCTGCTGTCTTCAGTAGCCCAGAATGAGACATGATGTGACATGAATGACAAACAAGGAAGCAGCAACTATGCCTGCAATGTGGCATATATGAACATTTCTAATTGTTTTTTATTAAAGGGGCAGTTTACCCAAAAAGTCATAATTTACTCGCCCTCAAGTTGTTCCAAACCTGTATGATTATCATTCTTCTGCTTAATACAAAAGAGGATATTTTGAAGAATGTGGGTAAACAAACAGTTGAAATTGACTTCCATAGTATGAAATAAATAAATAGGCCTACTATGGAAATCAACTGTTTGGTTACAGACATTCTTCAAAATATCATCTTTTGTGTTCAGCAGAAGAAAGAAACCCATAAAGGTTTCGAACAACTTAAGGGTGAGTAAATGATGACAGAATGATTATTTTTGGGTGAACTATCCCTTTAAGAAAAAAGACTCTTTTAGTCTCTATTCAGATCCATTTCTTTCAACAAATTTGAGGTAGGTTGTCACAGAGTATGTTTATTGACGCTGATTTGAGAAAAATAACCTTCCTTTTTATATGAAATAACTCAAATAAAATAAAAATCATCTTCCACAGCAGCAGAACATCTGAATTTTGTCACAAGGTGGCGCTGTGTGTTTAATCTGTGTGGAGTGTTTCCTTCAAGGCTTCCTTCACAGACGAGCAGTGATCGAGCTCCGAGGTTAGGTCAGCACCATCTGCAAACAGCCATATCTTTGAGGGCAAGAATGGGCAACATGGCCTACGGTTATTAACATAACCTACACAAGTAGCCTAAAAAAAAAAGAATAGGCCTACGGGCCGTCATTTCTGGCTAATCAAATTTAGGCTAGTGAAATGATAGTCATTCGTGTTGTAATAAGAAAAACGTTAAACGAATCTGCCAAAAAGAAAGTAGCCTATAGCCTATAAAACAAGGCCTATTGACCTTATTCGGGGAAGACGCCATACTTTTTTGTTGTTTGATGTTTTATCGTGAGTGCAAGCTTTTTTCAGCAGGTTTTATGTATTTACAACGTTTACGTCAGCAGATGTTTCTGTCGACACCCTATATTTAATACATTTCCTTCAAGCCTCGTTTTCATTCGCGATAAATAAAATATGGTTCCCGCCACCCCGATACCGAACGAGGCTGTGTGAATTTAACGAATTAACGTTATATCTGTATTTTTAAAGTGGGATGCTAGCTGTCACACTTTCTACTCCAATCAACATTTCTTTATGGTGTGTTTTTAGAAGTAATTTTCTTTCAGGTAGTATTAAATCATTTATTTTAGGCTGTAATATCTATAGCCTGTAAATTTATAAGGTGGTGACAACTTATAGGCTACGTAGCTTACATGTTCTGAGTATTTTGTTTTATTGTTTTTACCCAACAGATAGGCTATTTCAAAAAAATATTATGAAATTGTATAAGTTTGGAAGACAAAATTATTATAATTAGGTTGGTGTTAATTAGAGTAAACACACCTTCCTGTATGACCTTTGTCTTTGACTTTAGAAAGCATAGACTAACTTAAAAAAAACTTTTTTTTTAAAAGAAAAAACTTTACAGTAGCTAGGCTATGAATATAAAACCAAAAAATTAATCGTATTAATATCCATATCTTTTACAATCCCAACATAGCATAAGTCGTAGCATTTGTTTTGTCGTCTCTATTTGTAGCCTGCCCTACACCACCCATGAATACCACATTAAAACACATTATCTATGTGGAACTACGGCGTCGGGTTTGTATTATCCCGTTTTCGCGTCCAAAAACCATCCTTCATTCATCTCTCTCACTCTCTCTCTCGCTGGGCCTGTTTCCAATCCGAGGACATGCGTGATAGATTTGTGAAATCATGCCCACCCACCTCATCTCTCGGTGGGCTCCGGTATCAATAAGATTATATGGGCAGGAAATGTAGAAATCCTCAACAAAGAGCTTCATCATTGTGCAAACGGCCTTCAGCAGCCAAATGCAAGCGAAAAAATGTTTCTCTTTCATCTGAACGACCCGACAGTTTTATGTGATATATAGGCCTATACCTAATTTTCACCATGTCATTAAAGAAAACTACTTTAAGCACAATGGGAAATGCAAGATATTATTTGTAAAGAGAAAACATATGTGCAAAGATAATATGATAACTAGCCTATTATAAACCTGTTTCTTATTTTAGCCTCCTTTCTTCAAAGCTGGACGACATTTATCTGTTTATTTCTCTTTTTTATGCTCTGCATTATAGTCACTTTCTTTAAAGTAGTTTCAATTATTAGTTATTACCCTATTATTGTTGATGTTGTTAAATCCAGACATTAAATACATTGGATAATACATTACAATAATTAAACTACCAGTTACACTGTAAAAAATATTTGATCAATAAATTATAACAACATATGTTTACATTGGTTTAACTCATCAAAATAAGTTGGGCAATTTACATTTTTTTTTTAGTTATAAAAGATTCAACTCAATTTTTGAAAGTCAGTTCAATTCAATTTAAGTTGAAATGACTTAAACATCCAAGTTGATTGTACTTACAAATGTAATACCTTAGACCACATAGGGCAGTATGAATTTTGTAGGGTCAACTGCTTGGCTAAAAAATACACGTTAGTATAGCCTACATGATGTCAGGGATACAAAATGACCATGTATAACTATTATGTAACGGTATTACTAGTGTCCTAATTCGGTATTTTTCATTAAACTGATTCGATTTACGCAAAAGCTATACGCGAAGAGATAAATAATCATAGGCTAGACCATAATATGTTTGTGTTGGTGAATTTTGTGGTAATTTATTTCTAGTAATTCCTATATAGGTTTTGTTAATGAAAAAATATATATATTTCGAGCAGTCAAAGGAGCCCTTCCTTTTTTATACAGAGGATAAGCATCATAATGCCCTTCAGTGACATGATATCAATCGTGATTCTTTCTGCGGTCAGAACCTGGTAGAGTTGCCCTGTTTTCATTGGAGTGGAGCTTCTTCCTGAGAACTTCGTCATGACATCATCGCCATCTGATTCCCGAACAGCTGCAGGAATCCAGTTGCGTTGGAGTGGACGATGGACATTGCATGTGCGCGCAGCTCTCCAGACCTCCTGCGCTCGAATATTGAAGATTCCTGTGTGGCCGGATTCAATCTTGAGTTGTTAGCGTGCTCGCCTCTTTATAATCCATCTTCCAGAGTGATCTGAGGAACCAGGAACAGACCTTTCCGAGTGAGAGAGAGAGAGAGAGAGAGAGAGAGAGTTTAAGACTCGCGCGTGGCATCTGTTTGTTTAGAACCAGTCTCGCGTCTCCAGCTTGTGGATTATGACCCTGGACACTGATTTAATGGATGACCTCTTTGTCGACGTGGTTGGAGAAGGTGGCAAGGAGTCTGGAGACGAACATCTTTCGACCTCCTCTCTTTCTGCATCCGACCAGGTGCATAACAAGGGGGATAAGGACCACGTCCCCAGTTCCATATTTCCCTCAAGTTCGAGCAAAAGCCCTTCGGTGAAACCGCCCTATTCCTACATCGCTTTGATCACCATGGCGATCCTCCAGAGCCCAAAGAAGCGTCTCACCCTCAGCGAGATATGCGACTTCATCAGCCACCGGTTCGTGTACTACCGAGAGAAGTTCCCAGCCTGGCAGAACTCCATCCGACATAATCTCTCCCTAAACGACTGCTTCGTTAAAATGCCACGCGAGCCGGGTAATCCCGGGAAAGGGAATTACTGGACTCTGGATCCCAATTCATCGGATATGTTTGAGAACGGAAGTTTCCTGAGGAGGAGGAAGCGATTTAAACGGCAGCACTTCAAATTTGGGATGTTCAGAGATCAAGCGCTGCAGCCGAGCGCTTTCCCGAACCTCAGCTACGGCGCGTACGGGCTCAGCGCGTCCTGCGCGCACTTAGTACCGGGTCTGGATATCTACCCGTTTGGCTTCCATCAACCCATCGGGGTTCCACCTGTTGGCGGCATTTTACCGGCTCTATCCACGCTTTTCTCGAGGAACTCTGTCGCAGCCAAGTCTTTCCCGCAGTCCCAAACTGTGGCTATCGAGCCTGTCTCCCCTGGCCTCGCCTGTGCATTGGCCCCGACCCCTCCATACGCGTCTTCATCACTGTTTAATCCAGTGGGCTTCCCTCGGGTCCTCAATTTTCAGTACGAGTACCAGAAGCTACAAAATGTGCACAGCCACGTGGATTTGTCCTCTAAACACAGACACCTGGCTAGTGTCAATGACTAATTCAGCGCATATTTGGACACGAAACTATAGGCCTATTTTTTCTCAGGAATTACTTCATTTATCCAGAGCATCTTGTCGAATGTTTGCGAACATTTTAACGAACTTTTGAGTTTATTTTCTCTCCGGAAACCATTCAGTGAATGTATTTCTGTTACATGCCGAAAATGATTATTGATGCATGTTATTTTGTTGGAATGATTAAATATCGAATGATTCAGCTAGCCTATTTAAATGACGAATTTCCTTTTCGCGTTTTGACGGAAATAAAACTGGCATTTTTAAACGCACAATAAACGTCGTGAGTCTTTATTTATTAAATTTGGCAAGGACAATGTTTCTTTTCTTTATAAGCTACAACCAGAAAACGTCATATGTGTTTTTTTCTTCTTCTCCTGATTAACACACATTGTGATTTACTTGCAAAATTTATGCTGTAAATCCTGCAGGGCCATTTTTCACTAGCCTATATGTTGCAGACGTGTCTCACGCAGGGTCAAACAATTAAATAAGCAACCACCCCCCCCCCCCCCCCCCCCCCCCCAAAAAAAAGGTAAGATCAGGTAAGAAATCGATTGATAACATTTTGAATTTTCATTATGAATAATCTCATTCTCATTAATATGAATTCTCATTCATAAAATAGGCAATTCTGAGACGCATATAGGCATAAATTTAAACTCACATTGTGAGTTTATAACCAGGGCTTAGAAAGTGACAATGCCCCACTTATTTAAAAATATGAGGGTAAAATATAAGGTGCTTTCCTTTCAGTTTCGATACGTAAAAATGATAATCAGGCCTTAAATATATAACAACATAATTATCAAAAGTGAATAATAATGATTTTAAAGGGAAAAGTGTGTTAAGATGTTAAAGGGAATATGGGTTTGTATTATTTATTGGAGGGTGTTTGTTATGGTATATTTTGCATTATATCACTCAGTTTGTAACAGCCATAATTATTTATATTTAGAATTTATTTCAATGAACTGATTTAACTTGAAATAAATGGATGGCATGCTGTTTTCTATGGTTCAAATGATGACCTCATAGACGTAAAATTTCTCTGAAAATCATCTACAGGGGGACATTTTGGCATTTCTGACCAACCACAGATACTGCATATACTAAATGAATGTTCGTTTATAGCCTATCTCCATCATAAAAAAAAATCTAAAGCAGTTTAACACGTGTCCTCTCATGTTGGTTTATTAGTTTAAGCTTGTTAAACGGAAATAATCAACCAGATCAGTCTCAAATGCGCTTTACAAATACACATCTCGCCTGATCATGAGCAGATTTCCATCTGAACACACACTGTAAATAATCATCTCCAAACGCTCAGCAGAGTCTTGACAGCTGCATCTGCGCATGCTCAGGTGTTTATTCTATTAGTATGAAAAATCATTTGACCCTGTTAGTTTTCGATTGTCGATTTCAAAGACAACAGCCAATATAATCACATGACCGCATGTCTTCACTTTGATCCCCCTTCGGAGTCCATTATTAGTCCTGAATTAGTCAAAAGGAGGCATCTTGGGGCCTTCTTTTATTTCTTGAAATTATTTTTATTTTTAATGATTTCATAATGATCAAATCATTTTGTCACCAAATTCATAAAATTATTAAGAAGTTATATTTCTACCGGGAAACAATAGACCAGAATAACGACAACTTTTTGTGCACAGATTGTATGTGCACTCTTAAAAAAAAAGGTTCATTATTGGCATTGACGTTTCCATGAAGGCTTTGGATGCTAAAACACCCATTTGGAACCTTTATTATTCAGAGTGTGCAGTAATGCGCTTTTTAATCTGTGCAGGCTATAATGTCAAATGGCCTATACACAGTTTTGTGGCGATGGAAAGAAAAGAAGGACATGGTACTTCCAGCTGAAGACAATAAAGATAATGTGGTCAGTGTCTTTGGGGGAAAATAGTTAAAACGAATACTGTAGGCCTATGTGTTTATCTAAATATATTCATATTTTTATGTATATGCTTCACATCTCGCTGAGTTTTAATTGTTTTATGCATTATAATGAATTTGACTGATATTAACTCCTACCAATACTAGCCTATTATTATTATTATTATTATAACGTTAAGGAATGGCAAATAATGGGGGGGGGGGTCTATTTATAAAGTAGCTATATGCATTTTATGTTGCAGAATGGTGAATTCAAAGTGAAATTAAAAATATTTTTTAGTTAAAAAGTCGAACTTTAATCGAATTTTTAAAATACATTGTAGCCTAAATAAAACATAAAAAAAAAACAATACGGTATAGCTAAATTACAGCAAAACGCCAGGAGAGAGAGGGGGAATGTCACGCATGGCTACATTTAGCGTCCTTCAGTATTTATAAATTGAGTGTGTGTGCTGTTTCACTAAATGAATGTAATGCAAGCTTGTGATTTGGTGTGCAGTCCTGCCATGATGGGTGGATTTCATCTCAACTCATGGAATCACGTGCTTTAATCCTGTTTTCTTTTCGATGACCGTCCCAATGCCACAGGGGAACTAATGCTTCATAAAATAATTAAGACTCGTCACAAATGTTGGTCCCGTCAGATATAAAGCAGTAGCCTAATATATTTTCTTTTTATGTGAATAAAACGTCAGATGTCTGTTATATCAGCTGGACAGAAGTGATTCATTTGTGTCTGTGTTTTATATTGCACTATAACTCAGTGTTCCTTTTGGAATGTTGAGTCAGTAAAAATACCTTCCCGTTAATTTTCTGACATGATAGTACAGGCTATGTTTAGGGCACTGAACTGTGGTTTGCTGTTTGACATTTACCAGCCATTCTCTTTTAATTTAAATGATTGGACAAAGAGCTTGGTAACTAAATGCACTGGATTCATCTTTGAGAGAGAGAGAGAGAGAGAGAGAGAGAGAGAGAGAGAGAGAGAGAGAGAGAGAGAGAGAGAGAGAGAGAGAGAGAGAGAGAGAGAGAGAGAGAGAAAACAAGCGTTAAGAGCCAAAACCAAAGTTATAAGGCCAACCTGAGATTTAATTCCCTGCACCTGACAAAATAAAGGAAACAAAAGAGTGTGTCTTTGTGAGTGTGTGAGCACAAGAAAATTCACCAGTGTAAATGTGTACAGCTGTCTTTAGATCACCCACAGAAAGATTCCACTGTTGTTGGCTTTGAATAACTGCCTTTATTTAGCCGCGTCCCAGCAGAGATATAGAGACAAATATTTATTTCTACAATGACCATCACAGCATATGTGTGACCCAGCTCCCACATCTTGCTTAAAGGCTATCGTCTTTCCCATCTGTCAGTTTGTTTTTCTCAAAAACAATCTGCGAGATTATATTTTCCCCAGTCAAACAGTCGTCTAAGACCCATAACTTAAAACAAAATAAAGTAATTTCATGTACGAAGACAGAAATCATAATAAGCCCTACATTTGTGGTCTGAAATTGAATACGTCATCTGTGAAAACTCTACTTCACGGTCCATCAGTGTCACATTAAGCATGTTAATAATATTGTGATTGTGATGAATTGCTATTTATGTGACACCCTCCAGCAGTGCTGCCAGCGCGATCGCTCGCATGAGTCCCGAGCTTATTAGCGATGATGTATTATAATTCATATTTTACCCCCCGATACGGTTTGCTTTTACAAGGGAAAGAACGAGCAGGTTCGGTTTAAAGGTCTGCTTGTACCTGACCCGCGAGGCGCTTTCCTCTGTTTCCTCATGCCAAGTTAAACAGAATGGTTAAAATCATTTCTCAAAGCCTGTACCAGCTCGTGCAGGTCTCCTCTCTTCTCCAATCACGCAAAACAAAGACGCAGAGCTGCAGTGGTGCTCTGTGGGATATCTGCTTCCTTCCAACCACGCACCTTCCAGAAGAGGAAAATCCTGTTCCCTCATCATATTACAGAGCACTTAAGATCCACAGTAATCTTCCAAAGTGGTCTCATCATTGCAGTGCGCTCACACGCACAAATGCTTCGACTTATCAGAACTACGTAAACAGTCATGCTATTGCATTTTATTTTCATATTCAAAATAGCTCTTCACCGGCACTTACAGGTCTTCTTCCGACACACAATATTCCCACTACGCTTTACTAGGTCAGTCTCACAGGCACTCATTCCAGATCCACCATACAAAAACAACTACGGTCAGAAATCTTTATTCTATATTTACACTAAAATCTGGAAAGACATTATTCGAACATTATCGTCCTTCACATATTTCAAAAAGTCATATAAACTGTTTCTTCTTAATTGTCATACACATTGACTGTTTATGTACTGTTTTTAGTCTTGTTTTTCCGTATTTAATGTTTTACTTGTTTGTATCTGTCTAGTCAATAATAATGTCCTGTATAAATGTGTTGAAATTGTGTTCATTGTGTTGCTGCAGAACAGGAACCTGCTGTAAACCAGTTTTTAAACGGAGTCAGGCCCCTTTACTGTAACTAAATTGTTGCTCTTAAATTTTCCTGTATAATAAATGAAATTAAATGAAAATAATTTTTCTGAGGTGTAGGCCTATTTTGTTGTGTTTGAGCTGCAAAGGTAATAAAGTGATTTAAGGGATGAAACTGTAGGTCACTTCTTTAGATCACATTTAAATAGTTAAAGTCCCCTAGTAGTCAATAATCTTATCCCTTAAAACTCATCTTTGATCACCAAAATTGCATATTTAAACGTTTTTTACTTGAAAAAAAAATCTTCATGCCTTAAAATAGCGTGAATGTAACAACACCTTTACCTCATTTAGTATACACAGTTCTTTGAATTTGCAAATGAGCCCCGCCTCCACTCACTCACACCAGCTCAGAGATCCACTCGTGGACGATCACACGTTGACCTGATTGGTTACAAGGTAGTCTGTGACGTCAGAAACACCTGCGATTTCAAACCGTGTTTTTGAGAGAGTTTTAAGGAGAAAATACTCAATTGTGTTGAATTTGCACAGGGTTTGTCTTAAAGCATATTAAAAACACCACACAGACATATAAACCACATTAAAACTTGATTTTCACCACAGGGGGACTTTAAGCAATGATATCCAACTTATTTTGCAACATGGAACTAGGCACTAAGCTATTTTCGGTGGACGTGTGAGACTTCAGATTCATTAGCTGCTATAGGTAGCCTAAATAACTAAGAATAACAAAGTGTAGTAAACAGTAAAACAGTTTTGACATTCAGTCAGCATAATGGACTGTTTTTGTTCAGCTAAACTGGATGACACTGAAAGTCTCGCACATTCAAGAAAATGGATCGTATAGGCTATATGTCGAAAAAAGTAAATATCAACCTGCTCTTATGTAAAAAATAATGAGGATATGCTTCTGTAAAAATATGATATGTTTTTTCTTAAATTCCCTCTGTGGAACTACACAACCCATAATCCCACATCAAGATCCATCAGACAATTGAGTCCAACAGTCAGGTTCTAGAAGTAAAATCTCCATTCATTTTCTCCATCAACACCCCCAAAGCTTGCACAGTCCTATTGCTCGTCCTGGGTCGACATTTAATTCAGTAATATTAGTCAGTTTTGATCTATATGCTGTTTAATGTTGATATGAATCCAATTACATTATGATATCCTTTTGTTTCTGCTTCTTCTTCGCCTGTGTTTTCATCAGGAGTTTCAGTACTCTTTCAGAAGATGCGTAATAGCGCCCCCTACCGTATAGGCCTAACAGTAAAAACACGAAAAGCTGGAAAATTCCATCAATGGCTGGAAGCGTCTCATAAATTATGGAAACTTCCATCATTGGCAGGGAAGCATTGTCTCATAAATGATGGAAATTTCCATCAATGGCAGGGAAAGTGTTAACAGTGGAATTTGTGGTGAAAACTACATTACCCATGATGCTGTACAGAAAATTCTACCAATCAGAGAGTTGAAACAAGCAAAACGCCAAAAGATCTCTTTAGCTCCGCCCACTACCATGAAGCACTGCGAATGACGTAATGGAGTCCATAGATGCCACATTCGACTGCTCTATAGACCAGTGTTGCCACTTACTGTGTGTCGTCATTTACTGTGAGTGGCGACACGCTGACCGTTCCAACATGGCGGGTGCCGACGTGTCCGGAGCAGTCGAATGTGGCATCTATGTATACATATCTATGTTCCAGACCACCCACTCCCATGAAGCATATGTTATAAAATACTGCAATGCTTAATGGGATGTAGTTCATTAACCTACTTAATAGCACCTTGTATTGTTTAGTTTAAAATTACAGTTTATAATCCAATACGATTCTTGGAGCTGGTTGGTTTGGTTATTTGCTTCTTTATTGGGGAATTCAAAAAAAAAAAAAAAAAACTATGGGGAGACCGGGGATGGTTGTAACACTTTGTGCTTCAGCACCTATAACTCGCTGAATTTTTTAGCTTGAATTCTCAAACTTTTATACAAAGTACTCACATTTGTTTACAACAAATGGAACCAATTCAACTCCCTACAAGAATATCACAGACCTCGTGAGTTGATGTAAAATACATTGTGTTCCTTTGTTACAACCCACTACCGGGGTAGGTTGTAACACATGCTGGGGTAAATTGTAACAATTAGAAAAAAGAAGTAAAAATGGATGCCATACCTATGATATTGTTCATAACCAGATTTATTTAAATAAAATAACAATGTCTCTCTTTCTCTCAATAACAGACTATGTCTGTTTGGCTCGTGTGTGTGTACGTGTTATCCGTCAACTAGAACAAACTTACTTAACAGTACACCTAAAAAGAACACTAGGCTACTACTATGTAACTGTCACGGTGCGGTGCAGGCAGAAGAAGGCAAGGGAGAATCAAAAGTTCCAATGTAAACTTTTACTAACAATAATATTCAAACAGGTACAGACAGAAAGTTCACACATAGTAGGACAGTGATCAGACAATGAACAAAGCAACACACAGGGCTTAAATACATAAGGAAACAGATTAGGGAAACGAGACACAGCAGACAAGACTAACGAGGTAACAGGTAAGACAGATGAACTAATGAGGGTTACCATGGAAACAAATGAGTGGCGGGAAAGCAGAACAAAGGAAGACATGTGGCTAATGAAAATACAAACAACAAACACTGAGAGTGACAGTACCTAATTAAATAACATCTTTGTATGTACACCTTTAGGTCTAACAAAAAAAATATGTCTGTGTGTGTAAATTAATGTACTAGACAAACGTATACTTAAAGGTTTACTTAATAAACACTACTTCAATGTACCAGATTAAAGAACATTTTTGTCCATCTTTAAGTCTGACAAAAAATAACATGTCAATGTGCGTGTGAGTGTGTCTCTACGTGACCACTTTATTTAAAACACTGGCAGAGACACCTCTGTCAGTCTTTCTTTTTCATGCCCTAGTCATTCTGTAAAAACATTAAAATCAAGAAAATTCTTAGTTATATTCTTAGCATGCAAGGGGATGTTTGTAACACTTTTTTAAATAAGTGTTACAACCCTCCCCACTCCTGTCAGCCAATGTTTAGCTAGCAGTTTTAGAATAGTGGTTTGAAATTAGCAGGGGGGAAATGCATCACATATTGCCGAAGAAACTACTATTTAATCTAATATAAGTCATACAATTGTATCTGCTATAGTACAGATACTAAACAAAATATAGTCTTGGTCAAAATTTTTACTTTCTGACCTCAAAATCAGTTTTTTCTCTATACATTCTGCATTTGCCTGTTTCCAGCCTTGACAATCACCATGCGTGACCACCACCAACTCTCCCCATGTTACAACCATTCCCGATCTCCCCCTATATCTCCGGAATTATGACAGCTCAATTTAGAAAAGTTGTATTTCATACCATTTACATTTATTCATTTAGCAGACACTATTAGCCAAATCGACTTATAAAATAGGAAAAACAATCAAAGCAATTTATTCAACAAAAGGGCAACAATAGAAAAAATGCGGAGACAACTCTCACTTAGTTTAGCGCAGTGCACGCAGCAAGGATTTCTTTTAAAAAGGTAAAGGTAGTGTGTTAGTGTAAATGGGTCAAGTGTTCACGAAAGAGATGTGATCTTTAGCTGTTTCTTGAAACTGCTTGTGTGGAATTAGGCAGGTCATTCCACCAGTGAGGATAATCAGTGATCAGATAATCAGATTTGAGACTGGTTTTAAAATTAAGGATTTTTTTTTTTTTTTGCTGAAACTAGATCTCAAATTTCACAAGATCCTTGTTCAAGCACAGAACACACTCTCTTTTGATCCATTAACATTTCAATACAAAGCCAGGTGCTCGACTAAAAGCATTCCGACTGAAACGATCAAATAAAAAGCAACCAAGTGTTGACTTTTGGCGCTTTATCAATTAAAAGTAACACACTGACATATTAAGTAAAATGTCCGAGACTCTCCCCTCAATGAAATCTGATCACAAGTGCTCACAGGAGACACATTTGAGATGCATGAAAACACCATAAACAGCAATCTGTCTCAGCTGTCCACTTGTGATCGGCTCACCAGAGATGGATGTTAATACCAGGTGTTAACAGTCTTTTTATAATCTGACACGGCAAGATAATTGCCCTTTAAAGGGACAATAATGATCTACAAGAGACTAGGACAGAGTGATCAGGGCACATCCTTAATGACAGGGAAGACTAAGAAGATGTTGTGTGATGTCAGCAATTGATGCAGCCATTGATGTCACACAAATGACCAGTTCCGCTCACACACACTTTCATGAGCACCACACACAAGCATGTGCTTTTCCTGGCAAAACGTGTGCCGCTCTGCCTCTCCATTTGCTCTGAATTGAGTTATAAATCACCACACACCTCCACCCTTCGCCTTTCGTCAGTGGGCTTGTATCCTTTTTCCAGAACCAAAGGGCCTCTGCTCACTGTTGAGCCAAACTTATTTGAGGGATGACCAAGTAGTGCACATGCATTTGCGTGCACATGTATGCCAGTGTTTCAATGTGTATGTATGTGGGAAATGTGTGCATGCGTATGCCCCCTCCCCATTCCCACCCCAGCTGGTTTCTTTGCCAAAATCAATTTGCCAGTAGATGACAGTGAAATACTGCAGGAAAGCCACCCAGAAGGGGAATGAGCTAACACCTCAGCCATGCTCCTCCACCAATGGGCAGAGCAGATGAATGAACGGCAATGGGAAAGATTGAGACAGAAAAAAGGAAGTGCAAATGGCCCATAGAGAACGAAAAAGAGAAATTTAATTACGACTGCTTAATGTGTTCATGTTAAGAAGTGGTGTATGGTTGTCTGCTAACCTCTGAGGCACCCTGCTGCTTTCATGCACATGGAGACCTGATGCTCACGCTTAGTGCATACTGGGTCAAGGAACCTGCTGCTCTAAAAGAGCATACTAAGCATACTAACACTGTAGACTTCTTTCTGCAATATATAGTAAGCAGTGCACAATGAATAGTGCTCAAATGTTTAAGTGTTATGATGCATAAATAAATATAGCGGTACTGTTTAAAAAAGGTTTTTAGTCACTTTTTAAAAATGTAAGTTATACAACATACTATAAAAAAGTTCCATACACATACATACAAATGGACAAACACATATATGTGTGCAAAATCATTACAGACAACTGACAGGCCATCTCAAATTGTAGTATACACACAGATTTAAAAAAAGTTACATTTAAAGTAAAATGTCCTAACTTTATTCGGAACAATCAGATTACTGCAGAATCCATAACAGCACAGCATATTCACACTATTTCTAAATGGTAATGTTAGTGTCAATAGTGGTATGGACTGGCCAAAGCTAAATTTCAAATGTTAATTTTTCTCAAGGTGAACAATTACTAAGTAATTGTTACTGAGTAACAAAATAAGAGGTCATGTGACAAAAAAATTATGAAAAGATGAAAGCAGTATATAACCTACTGCACATGCAACGTTCATTAAGTGTTAAGCTAGTATTCCATTCAGAATGTTTTTTGATCACTAAACAATTTATATACTTTTATTTTATGAGATAGTTGATTTGTAGTTTTGCTGACTTCACTATTATTCTAAATGCTAAATATAATGCTAGAGTAGAGTATAATATAGAATGGGTAGGTGTTGAAATTCTTAAAGTCCCACTGTAGTCAATAATTTTAGCCCTTAAAACTCATCTTTGATTACCAAAATGACATATTTAAAAGTTTTTTCCTTTGAAAAAAATGATTCATGCCTTGAATGTAATTCTACACCCTTGCTTAATTTAGTATATGTGGATCCATGAATATGCAAATGAGACCCGCCTCCATTCACTCATACAGGCTCGTCTACAAGTCGATGTATCAGCATGGTAATGCATTTTATGTATCTCTCTCTACAACGTCAGACACATAACGGTAATTATTATGATTAGCCTTTGGCTTGACTATGTTATCAAACAGCTAATAATGTGTTGTTAATGTTACACAAACCATGTTCTCGTTCACCATCTCAGAGCCAGACAGCTGCCTTCTAAAAATCAGCATCCTTAGAAATGCTTTGAACAACTCAGAACGTCCGTGGAGAAAGACATATAGTTCATCATAACATCGTAATATACATCATCATATACATAATGCACCCGCTATATTGCTAAATATACCCGATTTTTCATTTCAATAGAAAAATGTACCAGGATAACCTGGCTTCTCTTGAGACGATATGGTAAAGCCCGCCCCCCTTGTGACTTGATTGGTTAAGGTAGTTCGTGACTTAAGAAACACCAATGATTTCAAACTGCATTTTTTTGTCTTTTTTCACTTCAGTTCTAAGTAGAAAACACTCAACACTGGTGTTGACTTGTGAATTTGCACATGATTGGTTTTAAAACATATTCAAAACAACACATATATAAACAACATTAAAAACTTTATTTTCACCACAATGGGTCTTTAATCATTTTTGAAATGTCAAAGTCTCACTGTGCAACACAACAATGTGGCGTTTCTTGAATGAAAAATGTTTCTCAACTATAAATTTGACAAAAGCATAATACCATCACATGATGCTTCCCCCCACCCCCTCCAACCAGAGTTGCACAATTAGCTGATTTCTTTGTGAATGAGCTAAAAATCTGCTGTCATGTAATCAGGAAGAGAACAGGAAGCATAATTAACAAATGGGTCAGAGGCTACAGAACTGGATTAATGTGCGTTGCAGTCTCTGGTTACTGTTGCCGTGTTTTTTCAATGGGCCCAAAGCTTGATTATGCTGACGTGGTGATGGTCAGGCTGCCTACGGTCAGGTGGTTTATTCGAGATCTCCTTCACCCGCTGGGTGTTGCTATGGGAACTACATGAGGTTTGAAGACCACCAGCAGCGAGGAGACTGGCTCTTAACCTCACCAATTCCTCAACCTTTGGTTTGGTTTTCCGCTCTTCTCCCGTTAACGTCTGCAACGGCGTAGAAGAACTTGGACCTGGACTTTTAGAAGGCATTGGAATGATTTATGGAAGAAAAAAATCATTAGCTGGCATTCATAGTGGACACTCAGCCAAACCTCACACTTTGTATCAGAAGAAAAAATGATGCTTATTCCCTTCTGATCCTTAATCCAATAGACCAAGCTCAAAGGAAGCTGCAGAGGATTTGGTGTAAAACATCTTTTCTCTAGTACAATCGGCCTCAATCCCTCATTTTTAAAAATGCCTGTTCTCCATCGAGGCATGATATTAATACGCCTGCTTCTCTCTAAGCGTGACCTCATTGAGTTGAAACATTACACCATGTTTTAACGAATTGATTATATGAGTATCAGCAAGTGCATGAAATGCCAAATGCCGCCCTGCCACCCAAACCGTCAGCAGGGCGAGCATGCACTTCATTTCTGTGCTGCCTGCCTTGGTGGTCTCTGGTGTAAGCTATATTTTACCCTCGCCTTTCTTTTCCCCATTTTTTATAGCAAACAGAAAATTGTTCCTAATTCGCTGTTGCTAGAGGGGGGTAATTTGTGGCTTTTGGCAGAGTGTCACAGGCCTAAAATTTGAAAAAGCTGCTGTGGGGAAGCTGTTTTTTACGGCCGTGCAGGACAAGTTTTGGCAGCGAGAGAGCCAATCACTTTTATATATCAAGGAAAAAACAGAATTAAGGAAAGGAAGCGCTGGGACTAAACAGAGGGCAACAAGACTGTACTGATCTCTGAGGAAGGAAGTAACCCTTGTCTAACATAGTTATCTCCTGTTTTATACGTACTGAGGACGCTTTCACAGCTGGTGCATTTGATCTTGAGATATTTCCGTGAAGTCTCTGAGGAGATCAAGAACATATGGGAGTTATATAGCCTACAACATTAAGTGTAAATGAATGAATTTAAACTGTTGAACATGAAGTGTGCGGTAGCTCCAAACTAATTACATTTTCTGGGTCCTGTTGAAGACGGTGGGAAAAGTGCAGGGAAACTGAACTTGTTTGATCATATTCTTTAGAATTCATAAAATGAGCTTCAACCTGTTCAATAGTTCTTCATTTTAACGTGAACACTCTTAGTGTTAACAATGGCAATGTTTCCAGTAGGGCTGATAAAAAAAAATTAAATTTCGATTATCTCGATTCTTAAAATTCCAAGATCTATCTTGTAGCATGTAGTCTGATTCACGAACAAGTGACTCTTATGAACTGGTTCTTTTTAGTGAATATCGATACTGTGCAGCGCAACCACTGTAGTGCAACAAAATACTTTTTTGTACCGATCATTTTCATTAATCATTCAAAAAGACTCACAAACTCAGGAGTTACAGTGTGAATCAGTATGACGAATTTCCTTCACTGAATTAACTGAATTATGAGAGTGGTTCTTGAATGAACATCAAGTCTTCGTAATTTCCAGTGGTGGAACATTTTAATATATTAGCCTACATGATGGATGGATGGAGTATTGATATACTTATTTACGTGAATTAATAACTAAACTGTTTATGAGTTTAAAAGTTTACAATTATCGTTCAAAAATAATTGTAAAATACCAGTTTAACATAAGGGAAAAATGCAATTTAAAGCTTTAGACTTTAGTATATCTATTACATAAATACCCTTTGCACTACACTACACAAAATTATGTGTTGGCTCAACAACAGAAAAATTAACCAAACAATTTGCATCAATTTCTTTGAGTTATGACAACTTTGAGTGAATTTACATTCAACCAACAAGCTACATTGTGTTAGAGGAACTTAATTTGTAGCATATAAACACAAATTTTTAAGTTAAGTTGCTCCATCTAGAGTTGTAGCCCTGGATCCAATTAATCTTATCTATTTCAGTTCAAATCATCATAGCTATCATAGCACATACTAACATAACTTATTTAACATGTATATTTAATGAACAAGATATTACTTGGCACTGCCATTGCTTCTAGAGTCAATGTAGTTTACCTTACTCTTCAGCACATCCACAAAAACTTCAACATAAACTCTTTTAAATGTCAAACATTAAACACTAACTTTCCCTTCACTAAAAACAAATAAATTTACAATTAGTTTCAACATTTATTCTCCTTATCCAGTCCTATGCAAAGCATGCTGGGAACTAGAAATCTACTGTCTAATTTCTGATGTTATCAAGTCAGTTTCATTAAGTTACTTCAACATAAATTTGAAAAAAAGCCAATTAACGCAGACATTTGAGTTTAAATTATAGACGATATTAAGTTGATGTAATGATCAATGTTATTATGTCAATAGAACTCTACAAAATAATGTTTACAACTTAAAAGGTTGAATTAAAACAATAAATTCGAATTTTTAACTTGCAATCATGCATTTATTTAAGTTGTGGTAACCGAGCCCTAAATTACTTTTTAGAGTGATAAGTTGTTTGGATCATTTTAATAATCTATATTAATCTGTAAATGTAAACTGTAAAATAATTTGTTATTTTAATCATTTTAATTTTGTTATGTACCAAGTTAGAATGTTTGCAATTTACAGCAATAGCTGAAGGAGAATTTCTTTCATTTAAAATGTAATACACCTATAATGAACTGGCCCTAAATATTTCTTTATAGTTATTTTTGGTTTATTCTAATTCAATTTCCTTCTCTTTAAATACCTTGTTTTCCATTTTGTCTCCTCCTGGTCCGACTCTCTCCCCTATATTCACTTTCACTCTTCGGGGAATGCTGAAGCATTTCAACGTCTCCGACTCCAGCATGGTTTTTCACTTTCACAACACTACGTCATTACCCTGGGTGTTTAGTCACTTAAGGAAGGTTTAAAGAGAAAATAGGGAAAAAAACAGAAAGTTTTACATTAAACATTACCCAAAGGCACTATAAAACCTGCACCCTGAGCAAAATGTGAATAAATAAAACCTGCGCCTGTCAAAGATCTGGAACAGAAGAGTGGATGCGAAGGAGGGGGGGGGGGTTATGTTGAAATTAGAAGCACTAAACTTGGAGGGTGTCTGCTGTAGACTGTGAGACCTTTAGACCAGTTGTTGTGTGCCAGTAACTAATGATGTTGGGCGTATTGCCTGCCAAGCCAAAAGTGTTTGAGTCTTAATAACTCATTTTGTTGAATGACACAACGCAGTTGCCATTCGGAATGGGAACTCCATCATAGAATATGACACTCCCTGTTCCTATACAGTCATTGGAGGTCTTACAGCTGCGGAGAACATTCAAGAGTTGAGGAAAAGTCTTAATCTAATCTAATCAAAACTTGACTGATACGCCATGTTCAGTCATTCTCTGAAATATACACAGTTTCTTCACCACGTTTAATTAAGCAACTGCACTGCCAAAATAATAGCAACTGTTTGTTGCATTCACACCCTCAGTCCAAACATCTGTTTCTGGTGGGAAATTCCATGGGAAAGTTATATCACATTCAGAAACTCGTTGGCCACAGCAGAAAGTTGGAAGAACCAATACCTTTTATATATCGTCTTTACACATAAAGCAGTTTTGTTCTACATTGGGGGCAGTTCTAGTCACACAATGAAGCTCTTTTGATGGACGGAAGCCCTGGAGGACGCCGCAGGTGTTGTGTGGGATACATCTATCACATGCCAAATCAAACCGAAGTTGTTCCTCCTGGGTTGAGATGGATGGAATACAGCATTCCAAAAATCGTGAAAGAGAGCAAGAGAGGGGGGCCTCCATGTAATAAAGGTGAATGTTTGACCTCCTTATCTGACAACTAGGTTTACCGGAGAGGTTGAGTGGAGGAGTGAAGACCAAGGAAAGGTGAAATATGCATTAAGCGTTCCATGTATATGGGGTGCCATTATAAACTACAGACTTTGCTGTGTCTTCTACTAGTGAGTTGTTAGAAATATCCTAACTGGAAAGTAGCGTAGAAGGCACACACATGCTGCAAAATACTTACACCTGTAACTATTATTACAATAATATACTTTGGGTTTTAAACAAACCAATGGCACATGACAGCTCGTAATAATCGCATGAAATGGTAAAATTGTATGATATTGCACAAATTGCTTTTTGCGAAAAGATATGACTTTTACAGGTTTTTGTACAACCTAACTTGGACGTTTTCAACTCATCTCATACAAATTCTTATTTTTAAATGTACATAATAAAAGGGTGGATTGTTTTGGTTTCAGCTAGTAATAAACTATCTAGGCTATCTATCTATCTATCTATCTATCTATCTATCTATCTATCTATCTATCTATCTATCTATCTATCTATATCGTTCATTGAAAAAAATACATTCACATATTTGTATTACATTTTACAATTATTTTTCAAAGTTAGCGTCACTGAATTTATTTCTCAGCGGCAAAAAATATATCCTCACAAATGTCTCGCGTTTACAAATCACAGAAAACCCAAATTCCTTCATGGCTCACCTCTTCTCTTTCTTTCAGTCCTTTCCTCCCTTTTAACCCCCCTTGGGGAGGTAAAAACCCAGACCTGAACCACGCTTCTCTCTTATTTAAGGGGGTCAGGTCGAGCTTATCGGTCTCCTGAGAGCTATAAAGCGGCCAGGCTCGTGTTTTCTCTGCGCGCCTCTGGATGAGTTGCGGCGCGTGAAAGGCTCGCGCTGTGGGCACGCGGAGGTCTCGCGCGCAGTTAAAATGAAACAGTGGCTGTGGAAAGAAAATATAAATACTTGTGCGGCCTTCGGAGTATTTGACTCCTGTGAACCTGTGAAGTTCCGGGAGGACATGCTTCGTAAATTTCCTTATTTTCCCTGTTAAAGCTGCGGTTCACACTGGTAAAGAACGTGCGCGCGCACACGTAAATACGGGCATGACAGGTGTCGAGCGCGCGGAAATGGATAGCTAACGTAAGATGAAGTGTATGTTTGTGTACTAGCTTCGACTTTTGACAACAAAATTGAAATTGTTTACAGAAGAATTAGCTAAATCTTCTAAATCTAAAAATTAGCTATAGCCTACAAATTTTTTCTTCTATAAAATGGACCTGGGTTCACGAGTAAATGCCTGCAAAATCATTCCAAATAAAATAATGGTCTAGTCCATAGCAGTAGATCTCTGGTGGTCTCGAGGTATATGGTGGCTCTGCAAAAAACACGTCATTTAGTGGCCATTTTAAATGGTTTTAAAATTAGGGCTGTTACTTTAGCAGGCAACATTTAAAATTAAATTACCCTTTGAAAGTAGCCTAGCTCCTCTTTATTCCACCTCATTATGCAATGATGCTGCTCGATGTAAAACACCTAGAAAATACCTAATTTACAAAAAGCAAGGCTTTCGTGAGAAAAAAAAACCCCACCGTGGTCGCGTTTCAATGTAGCCTACGAACTCAACCACGATTACAGATTTCGCAAACTGACTCATTTAATGATCAATTGCAAACATTATTGGTAATGAGGAAGGGAATGAGATAGAGGATATTTTTTTAATTAGCCTATAACTGTTTTTCTTTCATCATATATGAAAAGGATACGAGAAAACTGATTCAAATTTTAAAGAAAATATTTATTTTATTAATATTGCTTATATATAGGCCTATATATATGTATTAATATATATATTATTTATATATAGCCAACTTACATATCCCATAGAAAGAGCTAGATAGATATGGCCTAGCTTCTCCAAATCAACAATCTTCATACTAAGCGGCTGATTCTGCCTGATCTTAGAGCACTGTGGGAAATTGTACCCAACTAATATGTGATGATGATCAATTTGAAGGATGGTGGTGCGATGCTTGAAATTCAAATGGCAAATGTGAGATATCTAAAACAAAAAGCCAGAACTCTTGAACGGAGTAAGTGGGATTAATTTGGTATTGGGTGCCAATAGGTGCGCAGGAAGTAAACCAGATGTGACAGAGTGGAGAACTACAGAGCAAGGACACCTTTGCTGATAAAAAAGGGGGGTAATTTTCTCTGGAGAAGCCAAAATTCAGTACCAGAAAGTAACCTCTATATCTCTGAAAGAAAAAAAACAAAAAGAAACAAAAAAGAAAGAAGTAGTCACAAATATCCCCATGCCACAGACACGTAGTGAGTGTCGGTATAGACATTAGATGTAAAGAGAGGAAATTTATGTGCTGATGAATGGGAGGGTGGTCAGGGAATGAGTGAACGAGGAGGTGGTTAGAAAGAGAGGTGTGGAAGGAGGGGAGGGGAGGGGAGGGGAAGGGAGGGGAGGGGGGGTTTAGATAGCACATGTTGGGAGAAAGAGAATGTTTGGATAGAAGAGGGGAAAGTCACGCTAATTTATACTCGGCTAATTGGAACCAGGGCAGGCCCTGCACCTGAGATGCATTCCACACAACTGCAACACGGGAGAGGGACGGGGGGCAAGGGAGTCTACGTGTGTGTTTGAAAGCGCAGGATGGTGTGTGTATCTCCGAGTGTTTTTGTTAAGTCAGAGGTCAGGTTTTTTTTTAACATGGAGCAAAAGGTCAAGCATCAATGGTGTCTTTGTTATCTAGCATCTCACAGCGGTCGGAGTGTGTCGAGAATCGTTCCGTCGTGATGGTCGCACAAAGCTACTCACAGTCAGACCACCCTGCTTTCGCACACACACACACACGCTCATAAAGTTTCTCCAATCAGTTTGGAAAATCTGGAGCGCACAGTCACTATTATGATCTAACGACCAGGCCTTTATAGTGGCAGATGGACGTCATCATGCTAAAATTCTCACTCAAACATGGATGCTTAAGTCATAAAGCAGATTGCCAGATGTTAGGAATAGGCTATATCACTGTATCAGTCCAGCTGGTATGAAATGAAGTGCCAACTTTGGTTTGTCTGCCATCTCGATGCTGACTAGAAGCGTCTGATAGCAATTTTAACCGTTGTACAGATGATCTATACAGTGGTGATGATGTGCCTGATATCTTGGCTGGCATTAGACATCTGTCAAGGAGGCTTTGGGTTGTGCATTATTCAGTCTCGTCTCACACACGCAGCTATGCAACCTATCAATATCCTGAGCTGTGAACGGATGGCCCGGCAGCGTGTACACGCTCACTGAGTACACACATATAAATCCCAGGAGGATAAAAGTTAGATAAATAGATGTGTGGAAAAAAACTAAATTCCATTAAAAATAAAAACATGAGCCGGGTTGAAAGACAGCGGCTGCAGTCAGACATATGGGGAGCATATTGGTCACAATGCTATATCCCCCGCTCCTTTTTTCTGCTTTTTCCACCTCTCTCTGGAAAGGGAAGAATTGAAACAGAGATTCAGATGTGGCGGAGAGTGTTTTGTTTCCCTCTGAGAAGGGCTGCATCACTCAGGAAGTTCAGGACAGGGTTTTTTTTTCATGCTCTTTTGAAGCTATCTTTTCCAGTTTCATTGGCCATGACACACAGCCCGATAGTTTGCACACATTAATGACTTCAAATCACTGGAGAGTGAAGGTTGTGTGCACAGTCGCAAACTCTCTTCGTGTCTATTCCGTCTATTCCCGACTCAAAGTGCATCAAAGAGGCCGCAGCACGTCTGCTTTTTCTGCCTTTCATGACACATGCATGCACAAACATTTCTGCACAATCACAGGACTATTTGATAACAGGTGAAATAAAAACAGACTATGAAGTCCAGATACATGAGGCTGGAAGGCCACCTCTGGATGCAAATTTGAAAAATGTATGAAAAATAACACAAATTATATCATAAATAAAATAATGTCTAATAGTTATATATATTTTAGATTCAATTAAATAAATAAAACATGTGTAAAAAAATACACATAAAATATTATTAAAAAATAATGTATTTAGGCTATAATAAATAAATAATGTTATAAAATCAAGCCAATAAATAGCCTACATATAATTTTCTATCAGTCAATATGAAACAGGATTAAAGTCAATATAAAATGGTGTTCATTATCTATATTAGAAACAACAATTTCAAAAGTTAAATTAATTTTTTTTAATTAAAGTAATTTCAGAGAGAAATTTATTTTTCATTAAAAATTACAAATTTTCTTACGAATAAAATATACCTATGAATTGTTCACTGAATAATGTGCAGTAAAGTTGTGATGAACCAGAGAGACAAATCATACATCAGAGTGAAAAAGATTAATACAAAAAATATTTTAAAAATGTTTAAGCACATTAAATTATTGGATCAGTCAATCACTTAGCCAGAGTGAAGTCTGTCTTTTCACTGGAAGATCGAGTAATGACATTTTGATAAAAAAAAAAAAAAAGAAATATATCAAATTCAAAACCATTATGAATCAGTCACAATAAGACCAATAACATGCATTTAGAAAAAAGAAGAGTGAATTTTCATTTCATGCCGACATTAAGAAAAGTCCTTTTTTAGCTGGGTTCAAGCTTTCTTTCATAAATGAGCAACAGTACTGATTAAATTATCCTGTGAATTATTCCCCCAGGCAAATTGTAGCCATCCCTGTTTTCTATTTCTCCCTCCTCCCAGTCTTCTGCTGGATGCATGCTTTCAAATGGACCACAGTAAAAAATCAGAGGTCTGGCCTTTAGGCCCAACTCACTGCCTTTCTTTTGAGATTTCAGATGAAGGAGGTAATTTTCTCTTTTTCTCTCTGCCTCCCTCTCATCATTTTCTGTCTTCCTTTTATTGGGTGATGAAAAACTTGGGGTTCTTATATGATTAGTTCACGCAAAAATGAAAATTCAGTAATTATTTACTCACCCTCATGTCGTTCCAAACCCCTTTTCTGTTATTTCTTTCTGGAGCACAAAATGAGATGGTTAAAGAATATTTACACAGCTATTTTGTGTTCAACAAGGTCTGTCAAACACACACATACACACACACACACACACACACACACCCAATTGCAGTGTTTCTCTCTGCTTTGACACCAGATGATCGCTGTTTCACAGTACTCTTTAGCTCAAGGTCTCGCGTGTGGATGTTTTGCATTTGAAGTAACACAACTGGATAGTACTTCTGAACACAAGTTCTAAAGTATCTAATAGCCAGAGCATCAAAGAAAATGTGTTTTACAGGCTTTATGTTTCTTGTCACTTCAAACCCTTTTTTTTAGGTTTATTCCTTAGGGTACGGGTCAACAAGTGCTGTAGCACTAACATCAGCCTCTCGATCAAACATGTCCATTAAAAAACAAAGACACCCCTGCATGATGATGTAATTGCTCCATTAGCATTTTAGTCTCTCTGGTTGTCAGATTGACATTGGGTTTACGAATTGCATGACGGTCTCCTAACAGACCCGACTCTTCCATTACGCAAGTGTGCGGTCGGGCCAGGGTTAAGGCCATGATCCACTGTGTTGGACAGGAGCAATCCTGGTCAGATCTGTATTGTATTAATTCATCCTTGAAGCAATCCAGATCTCTCGCTGTGTCTGGTAATGGGAGGAACAGTATGCTTGCTTTGGCTTGACCCCGAGCCGCGATCAGACCGCAGAGTGGTGTCCATTACAAAGAGCAGTGAGCTCTCTATGCTATGTTCAAACACATCCCGCAGGCCTGCACTTCAAACGTGGGCCGTACCCACTCACCAGCAGCAGCATGTCAGTTAGTGAGGCCCGCACAATTAATCAATTAAGGGCCTATGCGGAGCGCAGCGAGGCCCCCGTCCTGCTGTGATTTGAGGGAAGGATCATTAGTACTCACTCTTGAGTCACTTTAAGATCACTCAAGTCTGCATTCAGATGAGGTATGTGCGGTAAAGCATTGGTTTTCATGGCATTAGGCTGTTAGAGGTTCTTAATGATCTGCATTATTTCTGAACAGTGTTTCTGAATTAATTCACGTTCAGTTTTTTTTATCCAGAAAGGCTCATAAAACAGTCTTGATCCAAGTAATTGGTTTGAATCAGTCTAATGTGTCACTTACTGACTGAATCTTTTTGATGACTCATTCAGTGAACCTTGATTCAGTCAATTGATTCAGTAAAATGATAAAGTGGATACCTTGAATACAGTGTACTGTACATCATCGCTTTGGAGAAAAGTCACATAAACGATGCTCATGTTTCTTGTAAAGAAAAGTTGGTAATAATATTTCACAATATTACAGGCGTTTTTTTTATCAAATAAATGCAGCCTTGGTGAGCATATAAGACTTCTTTCAAAAACATTCAAAAATCTTACTGACCCCAAACTTTTGAATGGTACTGTTAACAGTATATGAAAAAAAAAATATTCTTCAAACTACCATTAAATAGAACCACAATCAGATACCAAAGTCATTCAAATCAATTCATATCACCAACTATACTTCACAATATGATGTACATTGCAATAAATATTTTGGATGTATTTCGTTTTTTTGGATGCAACATCATGACCTGATTCTATGGATAGTTCACCCAAATATAAAAAATTCTGTCATCAATTACTTTCCCTCAAGTCATTCCAAACTCGTAAGACTTTCCTTCATCTTCGGAAAATAAATGAAGATCTTTTTGATGAAATCTTAGAGAGCTTTCTGTTCCTTCATTGACAGCTACGCAACTACCACTTTGATGCTCCAAAAAGTTCATAAAGAGATCAAAAACTAATCCATATGAATTGAGCGGTTTAGTCCAAATTTTCTGAAGAGACACGATAGCTTTATGTGATGAACAGATTTAGTTTAGGCTTTTATTCATATACACATTGATCAGCAAACATAAACAGAACCTAAACCAAACCTGGTGACGCGTGTGAACAAACCTCATTGGTTCTTCCCTTTGACTGAAATAATATGAATGTACACACAAATAAATGAAAAAACAAAAACAAATATATAAGGTATCAGTGCAATACTCTGAGAATATCTACATATGATTGTATTAGGAGCCTTATAGATTGATTTTATTTCTATTTGTAGTACTTGTGCAACCCAAAAAAAATTTAAGATTTCAAAAGACTTCAATTTACTTTACAGTCCAGCTGAATGTAGACACTGCAAAGTAAACCTTTAAAAGTAAAGTGCTTTTGAGAGCAATACCTCATAGCTATAGACTTCAGTTGTTCACAAATGTAATAAATAAACACCACCATTTTACGCACTGAAATGTTGCCAGTGCCCCATAAACATTAAAAGTTTGATTGTGTGCGTTTAAAAAAATAAGCACTCGACGTGCTATTATGAAAGCAAACTTTTGTTGGTCCATTTTTATTTTGTAATTTGGCCAGGGTTATTATCAATGCTTTATGGGTTGCCTGAAAGCCACACACACTGTTACATACTGACTCTAAACAATCACTGCTGTGCACACACACACACACACACGTGAAAACAGCACTAATAGGAAAAAGATGAGGGGACTGCAGTCGGGTGGAGCGCTCCCTCTCTCCTCCAGGGCTGGGCGCAGGATATTAGTGTTCTTCAGAAGATTCACGCTGTTTACAGTCAATCAGCAGACGTGTGCTGTGGCTAAGCAGCGTGTAGTTCATCTCCAGCATCTCTTTGATTTATAGTATGTTACACGTTTTATGTTTTTTAAGGCTGTTTTTTTTTTTAAATGAAGCATTTTTAACAATTTTGACACATGAAAAATAATCCCATCTAAAACCTGTTTTGGGTTAAACAAATTATTAGTAATTCTAATAGGCTAGCCTACACTAGCATCCCCATAAAGGTTTTTTCCTGTTCTAAGTCTTTCTCGATTTTTGTTTTCAGCACATATTTGGTACATACTTGGTACATTCATGGTATTACAGTCAAGTTACATGTTACCATTTTAATTTCCTTGACAAAACAGCATTATTAAATAAAATGTTTGATAGCACATATGATGGCATCTTAACAACCGTCTGTGTGATTTATGTTAAAGGGAAAGTTCACCCTAAAAAGAAACTGAAGCCATCATTTACTCACCCTGGTGTTGTTAGCGGGGGTATCCATTCAGAAGAACAACAATGGCCAAGGTCAGGATTTTTGTTAAATAATATTACACTTAGATTGGTTTTTCACCGAACCGAACCGAACTTCATAACACACGTTGCATCATTCTGTGATACTTTTGCATCTACTTTAAAAGCTTGATGCTGTCACTATTCACTGCCATTATATGGACGAGTGCGAGGGGACGTTTAAAAAAATTCTCCTTAAATTTTTCTTAAGCCCTTAACTGTCAGTCCCATAAATCTCATAAAAATTATAAATCTTGAATTAAGTTTGGTCTCTTTTTAAAGGACACACATGGCAGATTATTGTAGAAGTAATATATATATATATATATATATATATATATATATATATATATATATATATAGCTATATTTATGAAAGCGAAATAAAAAAAGTTATAGAAGATTAAGTTTATGAAAATGTAAAATTTACAAATAAAAATCTTTTTATTTTATATAAAATATAGGCTATGTTTCTTCAAGAAAACTTCAAGAAAATCCAAGCCATAAATCTGAACAAGTTGTGTTCCAAATTTGAAGTTTATATCTAAAAAAATTAGCTTTCAGTGAAATGTTGTTTGGGCGCAGTACTAAACTTTCCCAGATACCAAACTCGACTCCTTTGGGCACCATATAAGGATTCTTCCATTTCAATATGGTTTGAGTGATGTGAACCATATATTTTCATACTTTTCATACTATTTATGAAGTAGACATCCTATTCAGAAATAATATAGGCAGTTTGGCAGTATATATATAAAAAAAATTTGCCTATAGCTCACCACTGCATCACAAATGGAGAATCTATCATTTTTTCTTTATTTAAAACATTTTCAGAACTTTTTTCTTCAAAAAATAGAATGGATGCTTTTGAACTCTTTCTTGAATTGTTATTTCAAAATAAAGGTCTAAGCACGCATTATGAGTCTGAAAATAAGGATACTTGTTGCAAATTAAATTGTTATATGTATTGAGAATAAGACACCAAATATGAAAACTAGGTTGTAAGCTTTCAAATGATTTATAGTTTGTCAATATTTAGGTTTAGATTAAGATATTGTTTTCAATATATAGGCCTAATGGCAAAAGTCCCACCGGTGACAGTTAAGTAGATTTGTTGTTGTTTTTTTAAACATGGAAACGGTATTTCTAGGGTAAAATTTTAATCTTGTTACTGTATGTGTTACCTTATTAATTTAAAAATAGTAAGGATGAAAACCTATAGCCCCATTTATAATCGATCCCGCAGCGTCAGTCCTTTGCAAATAAACCATTTTCACATTTCCAGGTTTCTCAGAAGCGGAAGTCGTCATAGTTGGGTAATTAAACTTTTATCAATGAATGAGAGACTACATTAAATCTATATTTTTTTGCGTTCCCATTTGCTCAAATAGCAAAAGAAAAACTCCACAATAGTGTTTTCATAACTTTCAAAAAGAGGGGGGGAAAATAGAGAGAGGTTGAGCCAGTCGGAAGTGAGAAGAAAGATGTCAACTTCACCATCACTCCCTCAGCCGCTGTATTAGAAACACCTTCACGTTCACAGCAGCGTTAACTAGCTAGTTTCTTGTAATTTGTTGCAATGGTAATATAATACAAAGTATAGTGTTATAAATGTAAGCCTGCCTACATACATTAAAAAAATGAAAATATAATAAGCTTCTTCGCAGGATTTACGATGCTAATGACCTTTAAAACGCGTCATCAGTCATCACAGTCTGTGATTTGAAAATACGGCTGCGCGAGGTAACGACTAAAAAAGATGACTTGCGCGGCTCTGTGATAAAACAAAGTGTCATTCGGTTTCATTTGCTTCGGCTTTCGTATTTCTCAGCCCACAGGCCGCGATCATCAGAGATCAATGTCGAGGCGTCTGCAGTTTGCTTCTGCTCCTCATTGAGTGCACCACAAGGCCCTTTATCAACAATATCTCCGCTGAGGGGCGAGGCGGCTGCATAACTCATCCTTACTGTATTAATGATGGGCCAGTTGTGACTCCGCGAGACTTTGGCCAGTGTTACGCATACCGGCACAAATCATCACGGTGTCAGTTCTCAAGGGCATCGGGTCCTTTGAGAGCTAACCATATCACCACAGCCTTCATGAAAAGAGCGTTCACAAGGTTTGTGGTGTTTTTTAAATTATTATTTATTATGTGAGGGAACAAACTAGTTTTGGTATGTTTATATTATTTTCCCTCCATATTTCAAGTGTTTTTTCTTCTTCTTCTTCTTCATATTAATCCACAGTCCCCTCCTTTTCATTCTTTCCATTGCTTTCTTTTACACATTTCTTCCTCATTTTCTCATCTTTCTCTCTTCCTGTCCTCTTCCAGACGCATGTCCAATAGGACAGAATAATATTTGGACAGGTGTTCATTTTTAAACACGTTAAACAAGTCCAAGTACGCATGGGACCGCACTACATAGCCTAATTCCTGCGACGTCTCTTTAAGAAGATGGATCTGAGGTCAAATATAGCCTACAGTACTGGCTGAGTCATACACAGCATACTGTAATCTATAGAGCACTACATCCGTAATCCCTGACAATAAAAACCTGTTTAGCACCAATTTTCCTTTATTTTTTAAACGTTCTTTTTTCCTGTTTCAAACAACTGCAAAACGCCACATCTGGAAGACAGATGTGCGTCCCACAGCAAGCTCTCTCTCTCTCTCTCTCTCTCTCTCTGCTTAGAAACATGAGAGCAGGCTTGTGTCTCTCTCTCTCTCCCTGGGCGGACCACCCACATAAGGAAACGCCTCGCTGTACTGAAGGCAGAAATACAGGGATGGGCTTTTTTGATGGATGGGTTTAGCAGACTATCACTTATGTCAATGTCAAAAACATAAAGCTGCTCTCAGAAAAGAGGGCGAGAGAGAGACGTCTTTGCATCTGTCGGTCTGACGTCTTTCTGCAGTGGCATGAAAGCCTTTTCTCAATATTCTTGTCTGCGCGTGGCTTCTGAAGTTGTTAAAAGACTAAGTCTATGGACTGATTGGGTTTCTCGTAGGTCTTTTTTTTTTGTAAAGAGACACAACCTTTCTGTTTAAACAGATAAATCCCATACAAATGACATGTGGCAGACAATAGATGTATAATACATACATGGATATATGATACGGTAGCACCTAAACAGTTCTGGGACACATAAGCAACACTATAGATGTGTATGAATATCTTCATATTATATATCAAAACATAACATTGAACTACATTTATTTTGAAGAATGTTATAGCACAAGCACATTTTTAGTCAAAGCTTCTAATATAACAAAGTCTGTAAGTTTATATAGGCCTAAATAATAAAACGATATATATATAAATAAATGTACAAAATAAAGAGTATTTGGACACTTTCTGGTTGTTAAACATTAATGATCATAATCATAGCTAATGTTATGAACTACATCTGTGTGATTTTAAGGAGAACTGACTTACATCCACTAAAAATCACTGAGTCATTGAGTAACAGTTGTGAAGAAAAGTCTAAAGTGTCCAAATACTTTTTTGGTGCCACTTAGTATTGTCATATGTCCAAGTATGCTACTTATTTAATAGGCTATTTTAATATAATAAATACTTTTAAATGTATATTTACAGTATATTTAATATAGTTAGTCATATACATTTTAAAATAATCAAGAAAATACATTTTTTAACTATTATGAATATATATATAAAATGCCAATTTAATTAAGTAAGGTATAATCCACAGCTAAACTGTAAATTAAACGACTTAAAAGCACGACATGAAGGCTGTGTGGATTTTCCCGCTTATACCACGGTAATTTTCCAACATTGAAAACTTAAAGCAGTTATTGCTGTTTGGAACGCAATATTTGACCAGAAGGCTAAAATTTACGGTTATTTTCATGAGTTACAGCTTGTTAGATCTTGCATTCTGCCCGCTTTGAATCAGAGACATAGATAAAGTAGTGCGTAACATTACATTTATTTGAATTAACGAATTATAGCATTTATTTAAATTCATTTTCGAGAGAGAGAGATGCTTGTGTATTATCTGCGTCTGTTCAGCATCTCTCTCGATCAACAACAAAGCTGTGAGTTTAATATTTTAAAAACAGTGAAGTTACTGATTGCTGGTCCTGGTTGCTGAGAAATATAATGTAGCAATTCAGTTTTCAGTAGCGAATCAATTTTATTATTAAGTCGCAGGGCAGCGCTGATCCTGCATGTTTCTGTGTGCACAGCGCGATCTCCAAGTGATGAATGCATCTGTGTGCTTTAATGAAAGCAGCTCATTAATACAGAACGGTGATTAAACTGACTGGAACTACCTGTGCATTAAACAGCTTTATAGCACACCTTCCAGCCAATCAGAATCGAGTATTCAGACAGACCATGGTGTAATCACAAATAAATATTGGATATACACATACAAAATACACATATTGGCCATGTGTGCGCATGTGATTTCATATTTGAAATATTATTTCTTAACTCCAAACGAATGACTGAAACCTGTAATTGGAGACTCTAAATGTGCATATAAATAAAACACCCAAATTAGTCACACCATCACTGATTGTTTCCATTATGCAGTTTTATTTTCATACTCCAGAACAGCTGCAGAAATATTTGAACTGCAAACCAATTAAGTGACAAAATTGCACATTAAAACCGCTTATATGAGGAGCGTTATTAATTTATGATCATGCGATCTGTCTAAAGTGTGTAGCATGCATTTGTTCCATAGCAGCTGATTAGTGCAGCAGTGACCTAATAAAAACACTTATGCACCTAGATCCAGAGATGTTTGCAGTCTGTAAACAAATTCGGACTTTATAGTGTGCTTCGAGTTCAGTCCTCACTTCAAAGAAAGCACTTCAGGATCAGTAGTGATACAGTGAGTTTAACTTGTGATGGTGTGGAAAACACGTGACAGTGTTAAGACAGTAATCTTCACTCCATTACTCGACAGAGCTCCGAAACAGATGCTTATTAAACTCATCCAGCTTTTAAGGCAAAAAAGCTTTAGTGCAAAACGAAGGGTACACACAATAAGAGAAAATCTCAAAGACACATCTAAACCCTTCTCTTCGTTCACCATTAAAAATAGTCCTGCTTTTGGACTCTTTAATCACTCAAATGTTTGGTAACACTTTATAATATTTTTCATGAATAACATTAACAAATGTTATTACACACACACACACAGCTAGAATCCCTTGTGTATTGCTGTATTTTGTATTAGATTTTTTTAATTTATGCTTCTATTACAATTTATTTATTGGATTTTATGCATTTATATATTCATTGGATTTTTATTAAAAAAATCCTACAGATACACAAATAATTTATTTTATATAGACTGAAAATCTGTAAATCGGTCTAAAATGAACATTTAAGGATTTTGAAAATTAAAACGTTATAAGGTCAAAATTAATTTAAAAAAAATTATATTCTGCATCAGAAATTAGTGTGACCCCAAGACTTTGAACTTCATGTTCATTTTTCAATTCGACTTTTCACTCAAATTGTTAAGTTGTACTATAATTTTTTTTTGCATGCAAGAGCATTTCATAGTGTTCATTACCAGATTATATATTTACATTGGAATGTATAAGAAACAACTGATCCGTTTTTTGACGTTTCATGGTAATGAAAAATACAATAAGCTGTTACCAAATTCAAGTGCTCAATTGGTTTTTCGTTTCCGTCTCCCCATCTCCGTTGCCACAGAGCCCACCGTTGCTCCCATGGCCCCTCCTAAGGGCCCCCCGACAAACAACCCCACGAACGACCCCAGTAAAGTACTGCCCCTCACCATATTCGGGAGCCACAGAAGCCACCCGACCACGCTGTCCCACAACCAGCGTAAGAATGAGTCGTCAGGCGTGGAGACGCAGAGGTCTGCGATTCCCTCAACCACCAGATCGTCCACACTTCTCTCTGCTTCGGCCCTTATTCCCTCCGAATCGCCTTCCACTCTTTCACTTCTGCTGCTCAAGATCTCCTCCTCCTTCTCTTTCACTCTCCTCTCTGCCTCCTTCAAGAGAGGGCAGGTGTAGAATTGTGTCCCGCTTTCTTTGGCCATCTGCTCCACCTTTATCAGCAGCTCCTCCAGCTCCTTCTCTTCTGCGTTCGCTCCTGCCCGCAGCGGGTGATGTCGATCCCCGCACTTCTGTACGAGCTCCAGTAAGTCGACCCGTTCTGTGCTGAGATACTCATCCAGTGAAACGTCCTCAGGCAGGCGGTCCATGCGAGTGAAGAGCACCATTGCGTGTTTGCTAACTGCTTCAGGACCAAACACCTTCTCGATGGTCTCCAAAACCTGGAGCTCCAGGTTGCTGGGCCGGTGAACAGGGACACAGAGCAGGAAAGCGTGGGGCCCCGGGGCCGATAAAGCCGCGCAGAGTGAAAACTGGCGGCGGACGTCCTCGGCGGGACGCTCAATGCACAGGCAGTCAGGTGTGTCCACAACAGCCACCTGCAAGGAAGAAAAACGGAGTCTTAGAAACAGGACCTTTCAATAAACATAAAGGAACACTATGTGGATACAGTCGAAAAAGAATAGCAGACTCCACACCACAACTATAACGATAACGACATCAAGAAACAATATCGTTGGAATCACTTTCAGAACCATTTTTTCCAGATGATAAATGATAAAAACATTGACAGATCAATCCTGCTTGAAAAAGTTTAAGCATTTAAAGCGGCAGACAATAAAACTGCAGTGTGTGCTTATAGTAAACAGAACAATATCGTCAGCTGCTGTTATTGGTGTGAACGGGCCTTTACAGTGGTTTTACCTTCGCTTGCATAAAATGTTTGATATACTTCAAATATCAAATATCAAAATATTTCATTTTTTAATTTACATTTTATTTATAATATATTTGGTAACACTTTTCAATAAGGTGCCATTAGTTAACATTAATGCATTAACTAACATTAACTAAAAATGAGCAATATATTTGTTGCAGTATTTATTAATATCTGTTAACATTAGTTCATAAAAATGCAACTGTTCATTGTTAGTTCATGTTAGCTCAGGTCCATCAAATAATAAACAAACAACTTTTAATGTATTAGTAAATGGTGAAATTAACATCAACTAAGATTAATACGTGTTAGTTCATGTTAACTAATGTATAATAATGTAAGTGTACATTTTTATTTTTTTATTCGTTTCTCATGATCTTTTTCGTTTAATGGTACAAAGCCTTTATATTTCTAGACAAATATAAATTGTGCTAACATATGAATTTATTTACTAAACAAAAATTAAGTAAATGTAATTCAATTTCCCAGGTGGCATCTCAATTTTTAAAACTGTATTGGTTTTATAATTGCACTTTTCTAAAACAACCAAACAAACAAAAGGCAGTTAAAGTTTGCTATTTGTAAAATTTGTATGATAACTGTTATGGTTTATGATGTGCATATATAAATGTGAACAAACAAAAATATTACACATAGACATCATGTTATGAAATGTTTTTGATATGCCTAGTCACATAATAGGAAATCACATACTTGCCTTGATGCAACTTTATTTCTATGACTACATGTGCAGGACTGAATAATCAGGTGGCCTCTCGTAGAGTTTTAAGAGCTACATGAACCCACCTGTCGCCCTGCCAGCGTCCCGCGTCTCTTCTGACAGGCAGTGACTGGAGTCTCAGGGCCAGGACAGTCGGACTCAGATGTCGGGCCGCCCAGGATGGCATCGACCGCAGTGCTTTTCCCCGCACCCGCTGAGCCCAGCAGCACCAGTCTCAACTCTAGAACCACAGACAGAAACAGACAAACAGAGTTATTATAGACAGACATGAGTTACAAAGAAACCACTGTCCTCTAAATAATAACTTACAATAATCCTAGGAAAAGTTTCAGTTGACTTACTTATTTAGATTTTAGTTCATCTTTAAATAATGCGAGGGAAATGGGACCATGATCCCCTGTCGTGTTAGTGGTTTTATGAGTGTTAATGTATTATCTCATCTATAAAATGTATACATTTAATTACTGAAAATTCCACTCCAGTATTGGCATATTAAATCGTTTGTAATTTATCATTGCATGCCAAATTCATTTTTACACTTTTTTAAGTCCACATTTGCTATTTACAGCATTTTGAGATTGATTTTAAAATCTTCTTATTCAATATTTGAATATTATGCCTGAATACATATACAGAATGTATCTTCACACTATAATATCAGCTATGTATATGTAATTTGTAATGTATAAGAAACATGCAGAAAATAGGAACAACATAGTCAGTTATTTAAAGTTAATTTAAAGCAATAGACATGCACAAAACTATGACTGGCAAAAAATGATGTGTCCGTATATACTGATTTGTGCTTGAGCCTGTTGTTATTGCTGGTTCTCAGTTTTATACTGTAATCACGAGTGATTTTAACTGTTAAATATTTTTTATCAAGCTCAATTATTGGTGTGAAAAAATATTACAAATCTGGTTTTAGCAAAGCAACAAGCAAGAACTGTTTATATATAATAATGTGAAAGCCAATTTTGTTAGCATCACATAATTTTGATGCAATACCGCCACCTAAAGACTGAACTGATACATAACACCTTTCATGATACGAAACATCCATAATGCAACTTAAAGGGATAAATCAACCAAAAATGAACATTCTGTCATCATTTGCTCACCCACGTGTTGTAACAAACATGTATGAGTTTCTTTCTTCTATTGAACACAAAAGAAGATATTTTGAAGAATGTTGGTAACCAGACATTTGACGGTAGCCATTGACTTCCATACACAGGAAAAAAATACTAAGGAAGTCAGTGGCTACCGCCAACTGTCCTACAGGTTTGGAACAACATTAGGGAAATGATGACAGCATTTTCATTGTTGGGTGAACTCTCACTTTAAACTGCAAAATTGAATTTGCTAAATGTTTAATTCGCAAATTAAACGTCGTGGCAGTGTTATGGTTACACCCGTTTCAAATCACAAACGAAGCTCTGTTGTTCTTTTCATGCCAGTCAGAATATAAAAGTGTGCTTTTTATTTTTTAGAAAGGCTGTTTTCTGAAAAGTATCTTCTAAAAAAATGTTTTCTTTTTACTTTGGGGGATGGTGAAGAACATACTGTAAGATGCTATTAGCAAGAGAAAAAAACATGTTTGTCTCAGTTTCAAGCATGTAAGTAAGAAACAATTAAAAGGACAAAATGATGATGTCATGGCATATTAAGTGTGGCACAACTTGAAAACACTTTCTGTATCAGTTTGCTTGATGCATTTACTATGATTTTGCTTGCACTGCAAAATAAAAATGCAACCTACATTTTGTAACCTTGTTTTGTTTCAAGCCAAAAATATAATTTACCTAAGTGGCAATCTAAAAGGGCCACATTAGTCACTTTTTTACAGTGATACTCCAAAGAACTTTAAAAACACCATGGTTTGCACATGCCCAAAAGCAAGGTATTAGGCTGGTACCATGTCCACAACAACCTTGGTGATATGTTTTAGTAAATCAGATAAAAAACATTATGCCAAACCTCGTTCCTTTGGATCTGTCCACCCTCCTTCGCTGCTTTCTGGTGTTTCTTTCTCCTCCTGGTGAATTTCATCTTGTGTTGTAGTTCCCTCCATAGTCTGCACCTTGAAAGGGCACAACAGAACATAATGGATTGTGCAGTATAGACTATGAATTGTCATCTAATGTGAAAATGGAGGACATCATTCCATTCACATGACTCAGCAGAGATTTCAGCTGCAGTAAAGCACTTTTCAAACTGCCTCATTTCAACTGACAGCTTAAAAACAGCCTAAAACGTAAGTGTTCAGCTTCCACTAAAAGTGTGGTGTCTGCTTTTGATTATGTGAACGCTGATGAATAAAACAAGCTTGAAAAGCTTACCTTCAACTGAGAAATTGATCTATTGTGTGAGTAGCGTGAGCTTATGAGCTGGCCTGCTCTGTGTTCCTCTGCACTTCCTGTTTCTCCTCCTGCTGTTCAGCCAAAACACTGCTGGTAGTGTGGCTCTGCCCGAACATGTGATGCTTCCTCCTCCTCCTCTCTGTCTATGAAACAGACCTTGTTAAAGGTGTGTCCATGAATGCTGTTTTCATAAAAAGGGTGGATAAATGGCTAGTTTTGCAGCATTTGTATGGTCTGAAACCACAAACAGGAAGTTGAGCACTCTTCCTCAGTTCACTTACTTAATACTTCAAACATGTGCATGCTCAATGTTTTCCCTGTTTAGCTTCCGTCGTGTCATTTCACAGGGTTATTAAATCTTGTGGTAATAAATGGTTCTTGGGAAAGTGGCAGGGCAGGAATTTCTGGGTCGAAAAGGCTAAATATGAACGTGTCAAGTAACAATAACTCCGTTCTAGTAACAGATGTAACGTATGTGCATAAATACAATAATGTGTTATATTTACATTGTAATAAACTGCCAAAGAACTAAGAAATGTTCCAGCTAACAGAAGAAAAACAGTTAAATGTTTGAACTTTTTTTTTTTTTTTTTTTAAATGGACCCCAGCATTTATTTGGACAAGTAGCCTAAGTCACATGCATGAATGTATTTACATTATTGAACAATAATATAAAAATAAGTTGCATTTATTTAGAAGAAAAATAGCACAAGCCCACTTGTCATTCAGGGTTAAAATGATAAAACAGTGGATATACTGTTTCAAAATAAAGACAAAGTATAGTTATGAAGTGGGGGATAGTTCACTCAAAAACGAAAAATCTGTCATCATTTACTCACCCTATGACTTTCTATGTTCTGCAGAACATTTACAATTTTTTGTAGAATTTTGGTAACTACGCGGTTTCAGTTCCTATTGATTTACATTGTAATTTTTGTCCATATATTTGAAGTCAATGGGAACTGAGACAGTTTGGTAACCAGCATTCTTTAAAATATCTTCTATGTTCTGCATAAGAAGGAATCTCATAGAGGTTTGACATGACATGGGGATGATTAAATGATGACAGAATTTTCATTTTTTGGTGAACTATCGCTTTAATGGAAAATTATCATAATTAATTTGATGAACTACACAAATGTAGTTACTCTTGAAGTTTAAAATATGATACAATCTAATACATTGAAATTCAGAAGTCTGGAAGCATTAATGTTTTTGAAATAGTCTCTTAATCTCACTGAGGCTGCATTTGATCAAAAATACTGTAAAAAAGTAATAATGTGAAATATTACAATTTAAATGAACTCGTTTCTGTTGTAATATATTTTAAAATGTAATTTATTCCTGTGATGACAAAGCTGAATTTTCAGTTGTTGGTTTTTTAACAGTATTTTTGATCAAATAAATGCAGCCTTGGTGAGATTAAGAGACTACTTTCAAAAACATAAAAAAAACTTGAATGTTTCCAAACTTTTGACTGGCACAGTATGTCCAAATATTTTTCTGAGGCCATCACATGTGCACATCAGGAAAATTCATTTATAAAAATATTTTATAACAACAAACCCACTTTAGATCTTCGAGATTTAATGGAAATAAGTCAATGCAAAATGCACATATATCAATGCAAATATATTTTACATATTTTTCCATCTTCTAAAACTACCAACAATCACTTGTTTAAAATTATCACTTTAAAGGTGAACTAAATTGTTGGTGCAGCAAGTAATTATTTTGATACCCATCAATTTGGACACCGCATCAAGCAACACTTCAGTTGATGCCACTGTAAAATATTCACAGGCATATTTGATAGTTATTCAGCAACCGAAAGTGAGCTAAAATTGGAAGATAGCAAGATGTGATAAGTATTCATCTGATCATGTGATTTCAAAACAAAGGCTACCATGTGGTGAGACCCACTGATATGACTGGGGTCTTCATGTCATGTAAGTGTACATTATTATAAAAATATTTGTGAAATGAGCTATGGTTTCTTAAGGTATAAAACATTTTTAAAAGGAAAAAAAAATACTTAGTGCACCTTTAAAATGATTTTATACATGCTTGTCCTGTAAACGTGCCAAAACTTGAAAACTACAGGGGTTGGACAATGAAACTGAAACACTGGCCAATATAGTGTTGGAGGTTTCATGTCTGTATATGCGAAGCCTGGTGGACAATCTTCACTGATTGCACATTCCATCAGTAAGAGCAGAGTGAAGGTTGAATTAGCAGAGCAGTAGCACAGCTGTACATAAAATATTGCAATCCACACAACATAACGGGAGAGATATCAGAGTTCAAAAAAGGCAGATTGTTGGTGTGCGTCTTGTTCCCTCATCTGTGACCAGGACAGCAAGTCTTTGTGGTGAATCGAGAGCTGTGGGATCCAGGGTACATCCAACAGGAGTAACTGTCGACGTAAGAGGAAGCTGTCTGAAAGGGATATCCAGGTACAACCCAGATTGTATCCAAAAAAACATAAAACCACAGCTGCCCGACTCACTGCAAAATTAAATGTGCACCTCGACTCTCCTGTTTCCACTAAAACGGTTTCACAGAAGTCTGCATTGGTGCAGGCAGAGGAAATCTTGGTCTGTGGACAATGTGAAACATGTATTGTTCTCTGATGAGTCCTTGAGAGTTACGGTGTGGAGAAGCTTAACACCCAGACTGTTGCTGCCCAGAGTGAAGAACGGGGTGGATCAGGGTCAGTGATGGTTTGGGCTGATATCATGGCATTCTCTACTGTGCTTGATGGACGCATCACTGCCAAAGACTGCCGGAACATTCTAGAGGACCGTGTGCACCTAATGCTTCAAACACATACCCTGATAATGTACCAATACACACAGCAAGACTTGTGACAGAATGGTTTGATGAACATGAAAGTACAGTTGAACATCTCCAATGGCCTGCACAATCACCAGATCTAAATATTTTGAGCCACTTTGGGGAATTTTGGAGGAGAAAGTCAGAAAACGTTTTCATCACATAGTGACCTGGCCACTGTTCTGGAAGGAATGGCTCAAAATCCCTCTGGGCACTGTGAAGGACTTGTGTCTGTCATTCCTAAGATGAACTGATGCTGTATTAGCTGCAAAAGGATTGTGGTCTAAAACCAGGTGTTTCACTTTCATTGTCCAACCCCAGTATATTATTACAACATTTACATTACAAAAATACAATATGTAAGACATGAAATGATGATAGCGCAGTTAAACTGCATTTGATATAAATTAAGTTGATGTTAAATTAGAAAAAAAACAACATTGGGTCATAAAACTAAACTGCATATATTTGTATAAAACATAAAAAGCATGTGAATTTGATCACATATACTCACAAACACATCTTTAAACAGACCTTGAAATTTTGAGACGCCAACACGAACACAAAAGGGAAACTTCAAAAGTGTCCTCTAAAATAGGATTTTTTTTCTAACAACAATAAAAAAATGACTAACATTTTAAATACAATTTTTAAAAACATGTCAGAGATTAAGAATGTCCATTGATCAGAAAAAGTAAAAAAAACAACAACTCTGGTCCTCTGTTTGGTGCTTCTAGGAATATGTCCAAATGTAACCCAGTCTCTTGTAAGTGCCTTTTAAGAGATTCATAGTCCAGGCATTATATAAGCGATGTTGTCCAAAGTGTTTGACTGCAAAAAAAAAAGTAGGTGAGTGTCAGGAGAAGAGCTGAAATCATAAGCTGTGCATTTGAATAGCAAGTAAGAAACTTTTGTAAACATTTTGTAGAAAACAAGTGAATTGTTAGGGACCCCATTAAAAAAAAACTGCAATTTGTGAAAGCGTGTCTCACCAGGACGTTGCGTGGACAGCCGTTGAGCTGGGGAACTTGTGCTGTCAGGCAGGTTAATGGACCAAGAGCACATAAAATAGAGTCCAACAGCACCGAAAGACTGCCAGACACCGCCACCATCCCCTGCAGGACGAATAGAGGCGTTTATGAAGATGATCTACACTGATGAGACAAAACATTATGAACACATGCCTAATATGCCCGTTAGTCCTCCTTGTCTTGCCAAAACAGCACCGGCCCGCAGAGGGCTGAAGGTGTCCTGTGGTATTTGACACCAAGACCTTAGCAGCAGGTCCTTCAAGTCCTGTAGGTTGTGAGGTGGATCAAACTGTTTGGTACAGCACATCTCACAGATTATCCTGCTGAAAGAGCCACTTCCACCAGGGAACAGCAGTGTCATGAAGGGGTGTACCTGGTCTGCTACAATGTTTAGGTATAGGTGACACGTGTCAAATTTACGTTCACATGAATGGTCGGACTCAGGATTTCCCAGTAGAACAATTCCCAGAGCATCACTTTTTCCACCGGCTTGTCGTCGTCCCACAGGGCATCACTTCCCCATCACAGCCGTCCACGTGATGTAAAAGAAAGGTCTAAGGTCCAGTTCAGACACTTGCGTGCCCATTGTAGGCACTTTTCGCTGGTGGACAGGTATGGAAGTAAAATAATGACAAAATGTTTTTGAAACAAAAAAGCTTGTTGAATTGCACTACTTGAAAAAATATGCATTGCATTAAGCCTGCTTGCATTTTAATGCATTGTACTTTTAGGGCTTGCATTTTTATGGGCTGAAATTCAACATGGTTGTATATTTAAGCGGAGAATATTTCAATTCAAAATATTTTACACACGTTGCCATTATTAAAAATTCAATAATCCATATTCACCTTTCAAATTTCACTTCCAAAATATTCATTCTGTTTAAAAATACAACCTATAATATTCGACAGGCAATTTTCGGTCCATTTTATTTCGCTTTACAAATTCGCTTCCACAAATTCAGTGGTTCAAATTCAACAGAAAATTCAACATTTGACATCCGGGAACGGCAGGAATATCAGTAGATTGTTGATTGATAAATTCCATAGCTGTTAGTCGACCTCACCAGCAGGGGGTGCAAGGGTGTGTTGACGAAGAAGATAGCAACTGGTGAGAGAGTCATTCATTCATAAAAACGGATTTACAGAAACTAGTGCAGTGCCCGTGCAAAATCTGCTTTCTTCGACCCTCTCTGTCTCTGGTTCTGCGCTGTGCTCACTCAGTGTGCGGTGGGGAGGGGAGTGGCCAGCGGCTAGAGCAGCAAAAGCCAATGTGTGCTTCTGTTACCGATATATATTTACCGATATCTTTTGCATTTCTAATCCAAACAACGTCAAACTCGGCAATGCACTTACTCGTGCCAGTAGCAAGAAAGCAGATTTTGCAGGGGCACTGCACTAGTTTCTGTAAATCCGTTTTTATGAATGAATGACTCTCTCACCAGTTGCTATCTTCTTCGTCAACACACCCTTGCACCCCCTGCTGGTGAGGTCGACTAACAGCTATGGAATTTATCAATCAGCAATCTACTGATATTCCTGCCGTTCCCGGATGTCAAATGTTGAATTTTCTGTTGAATTTGAACCACTGAATTTGTGGAAGCGAATTTGTAAAGCGAAATAAAATGGACCGAAAATTGCCTGTCGAATATTATAGGTTGTATTTTTAAACAGAATGAATATTTTGGAAGTGAAATCTGAAAGGTGAATATGGATTATTGAATTTTTAATAATGAAAACGTTTGTGAAATGTTTTGAATTGAAATATTCACAGCTTAAATATGCAACCAAGTTGAATTTCAGCCCATAAAAATGCAAGCCCTAAAAGTACAATGCATTAAAATGCAAGCAGGGTTAATGCAATGCATATTTTTTCAAGTAGTGCAATTCAACAAGCTTTTTTGTTTCAAAAACATTTGTCATGATTTTACTTCCATAACAGGGGTCATCATCTCTCTGATTGGTCAGTGTCTACGCAGCCCCATATGCAGCAGAGTGTGACGTACTGTGTGTTGTGACACATTCCTCCCATGGCCATCATTAAAATGTTGTGTGCCACTGTACACCTTCTGTTGGCTCAGACCAGACGGGACAGCGTTCATTGCCCTCGTGCACTGATGAGTCTTGGGCATCCAACACCCTGTCTCTGGTTTGTGTTTGTCCCTCCTCAAACACTGCTGATAAATCCTCCTCACTGCTGACCGAGAGCGACACACAAGCCTCTCCGTTTCAGTGATACTCTGACCCAGACGCCTTGCCATAACAATTTGTCCCGTGTCAAAGTCGCTCAGATCTTTATTCCGGCCCATTTCTCCTGCATCCAACACGTTGATTACGAGAACTGATTGTTTGCTTTCTATCTAATCTAACCAGATCTTAATATGTGTCCTAGTTAGGAGATGATCAGCAATATTCAATTCACCTGTGACTGGTCATAATGTTTTGGCTCATCAGTTTATATGTGGAAAGCCCTCTAAAAAGGACATTTTTGTGACACAAACCTCCGTTTCCTGAAGTCGGTGTCCAATCAGAGACAGCGACTCGCCCAACAGCTGCAGGTGAGCTGCTGCATCTATGGGGTCCACATCAGGCACCCGCACCGGAGACAACGACATACCCAGAGACGAGCGGCCCTGAGGGGCCAATCCTGCTCCTAAACTGACACCTTTACTGGAGCCTGAGACAAGCAGATACACAGGGATACTATAGAAAGGGCTCAAGAAATATGTCAATACATGAGAAATAATGAAATGTGTAAGATAGTTAACTGAGAAAAAGCTTTGGTCTCACCTTTACTTTTACTGTCTGAGGTTGTTAAGGTTTTCCGCTTGACCGTCATAGCTTCAGCTTTATTCTGCTTGTGCTGGAGATATTGAGCTTTCTGTCTCCAAACCTTCAGTGTCAGAAAGAGGACAGAAAGAGAGGATATGCAACACTGTCCCACATTTGACTGAAATTATGAAACACTGCCATTAAGTGTTTAAAGGACAAGTTCGGTATTTTACACTTAAAGCCCTGTTTTTAAGATCGTTTCTGATGAAATAGAACGGTTAAGATTGAATTTTGGATAAATGCTGCTGTCCCGAGAATTTTCGGTTTCTGTGTTAGCACCTAAAACAGGGCTTTAAGTGTAAAATACCGAACTTGTCCTTTAAAGCCAACATAAAACAACCCATTTTACTTGTTATTTCCTTCAGATCGTGTCAAGATGTGACAAATTACTTGCTACTTTCAGTTTTGTGTTATTGTTAACTAAAACTATTAAAAATGGTTTTCAGTAACTGAAATAAAGCCGAACTAAAATATAAATATTAGATGAAAAATATTGCCTGTTTTGCAAAATGTTTAGAAATGCTGCCTGGACAACTAACTGAAATAAATAAGTTTAAGCTGATGTACTAAAATTAATTAAAATAAAATTAAATAAGTTTGATAAAATAAATGAAAGATAAATATAAATAATAAAAAAATGACAAAAGCACATACAATTACTAAAACTTAATAAAAGAAAAGAAATTTCAACTAAAAATAAGCTAATTCAAAATATGAATATACTATTAATAGCATATAAATAATGCTAAAATTACTCTGGCCTCTTTATGAGCATTAACCAGCATTACATAAAACATTTTTTTTTTTACTGACAAATTATACATTATCCATTACAAACAATGACTAAATGACCATTAGTTAACATTAACCAGTGGAAAAGGAAAGTCATTTGAGAAATGGAGCAAGTTACATTTTGATAAAAGATTCTAAAGACACAATAATACACACAATGCACAGTCATTTTTTTAATTTGAAATCTATAAAGTAAAGGTAAAGGTGCTGACCAGTTTGTCTTTTTCAGGCAGCTGTTTCCACACCTCTGCGAGTTTCTTACTCAGCTCCCCGAAGACTGAGGTGGAAAAAGAACAAATATTCAACCAATCACGAAACAGCACAGATGATTGACAGATCAGGTGCAGAGAACAACAGCACTCACCTAACCCAGGCTGCTCTGCGTTGATATTGACCCTGTACTCTTTACAGAACACCTGATAGGCTGTCATGTTCTTCTTCTTCGGCTGACAGGATGGAGGACAGAACATTAAAATGACTGCCGAAACCAAACTTCAAGGTAGTTTCACTGGTGTAAGAAAGAGATTTAATTTACCTTGTCCTTGTCATGTTTCTCTTTCTCCTTTTCCTCCTTCTTCTTCTTCTTCTCACCCATCAGTTCAATGCTTTGATGGTGATGGGATGAGGTGGGTGGAGCCATAGCGTACATGCCACCAGCTGAGCTGTGATTGGATGAGCTGTGAGAATGGGAGTGGCTTCTAGACTGATCAACTGATGAGCAGAGAGAGACAAGTTTAAATTCAGTAAAATCAGATTCAGTGTAACCACAGTAAAATGAAAAACAACAAATCAATTGGTTTTAGCTTTTAGACACAAAAACATTCACTGCATCCGAAATCACACCTGTCTGAGTAGGTACTACATTTGAATTTGCTTCGCAACCGTTAAAAAAGTCTGTTCTGTATAGTATGAATATGGGTATTATGAATGAAACTTGGACGTACTAAATCTGTCATGTAGTTACTGTCACGTGACCTACCAGCGTCATTTGCGTCACTTCACTGTCATTCATAAATCTTCTCCCATGGCCTCATGGGATAATAAAGTGTCCATCGTATGCACACTTCAGAATCTCACCGGAAGTAGTAGGTCATGCGGGGACCTTTCGGCTACTGTTTTTCGAATATTATGTATTTGGATATACTTCTCTGTTGGCGTACTGCTTTTCGCATACTATATACCGGTAGTAGGGAAGTATGTGATTTCGGACACAGCAATTGTTTTTCATGTACTGTTACATTTTTAGATTTTGGGCTATCATAGTATATTTCAGACTTCAAAACATCAATAATACAGTTTTAAGTGTTTATTTTACTACACGTTATCTATTTGCATCTGAGGATTTTAATTACAATACACATCTTTTAAAGGCTATTTTCTCAAAATGAGTTTTTTCTCATGCACCGAGCCAGAAATCTCCAGCATTTACATATTTATATAAAAATTTTTTTTTAAGGTTTCCACAGTGGGTTTGTTAAAAACATGGTGGAATTTTTAAAAAACAATTTTGGCTGTTGACAGTATTTTCTGATGTATGGAGTGATAAAAAGATGTATCCAAAGTCCTCGCTGTAAAACCTTTTGACTCTTAATATGTCAACAAAATGAAACAAGTTTGCTTTATCCAGTGTTCAGATTTCTGTTCTGGACATTTATGCAAGTTAGGGCAAATTTAATTAACGCATTAAAGATTGGTACTTTTGGTCCGGCTTATAACTCATGAACAGCTTATAAAATGTGTAAAGGAGTCGCCTGTACTGAACTCTGATGGGAAACATCATGACTATGACAAGAAACAACAGGAATGCTTGAGCATTCTGTCCTTTTTAGGGACACATCTTGTGACATCACGTCCTGTTTTTGGTTTGTTTAGTTGTCTTTGGTCCGTGTTTTGTTAATATTTTATTCGAACCGCATCACAGTAGGTTTGAAAGCAGACCGAGACACATCTTTTCAGGTCTCGGTCCGTTTGTTTGGGCATCAGGGTTCAGATGACAGCATTCACACTTATTCAAATGAACCACACTAACAGAGCAATCGCACCAGTTCGTTTTAATCCAACCAAACATGCCAGGTGTGAACACACCCTTAAACACAATATTTCAGAAAACTTGTAATACAAAAAATGGTTGCAGTTCTTACTGTACATCGGTCTAATAAACCAACTATATATATTAGCATGGGGGTCGGAAGCAAAAAAAAAAATCTGCTGGGTCATCCTCCAGAATCTTTCTTCTGGAGTAGATTAGGGGTGTTCCCGAAGCCAAATACCATTTCTAAAATTTCTATTCAATAATGAGTGAAGTAAATGAGTGAGAGTAAAAATTAAACGAGCGCAAATCTGTCTATGCGTGCATCTCCCAAAAATCAGAGCTTGGGAAGAGTAATATCAACTCAAATAGGCTACTACATGTTCTACGATATGATATTGTATATTATTTTATGCATAGTTAAATGATTTAAGCCTTGTACAATATGATAGGCTACTCGAATGAATGGAATAAGCACAGCATGGTCACAAATCAAACAGCGCGTTAATTGCAGTCTCTGCGCGTGTCTGAGCAACCAAACCAGCTCTAATAGCCAATAATCAACTAAATTTCATATACATTAATTAATTACTACTTGATATGTCTATTTAAACGTTTTAAACTTCGTATGATCTGTATTCTAACTGTTAGAAGCTCCGGTTCTCATAAGAACCTGAGACTCGCGCTTGGGACAGCACATGCGCATTGGCTCATCTGGCCTGAAAAGTAACTGTTTGGTGGGACTCTGAATGAATCAGGTGGAATGGATTTGAGCAGCAGCGTGGAAATCAACGCTGTAGCTAAAACGCGGATAGGAGTTAAATTTATTAGGGCTAAAACGTGGATTTGATTGACGGCGCTCTGAAAAGTGAACAGACATATGCGCTGAATTAGAGACGGTAGAAGTAAGTGGGTCCGATATTATTGGTCTTAAAAAGTGGGTGGGTCTTGTCCCACCCATATACAATGGTTCCGACACCCATGTATATTAGTTAAATGTTTTACCCAATTCACCTGGATTGTCTTGCCTGAAAGAAAGTAAAATGTGTCTCACCTGGACAGCTTTTCTTCCCTCCACTTCCTTTGCTGTGTTTCTTCTCCCTGGATCCTTTCTCTCTGTCTCGCTCTCTATCCTTTTTCTTTTTGCTCTTCTTGCTCTTTTTCTTCTTTTTTGAAAGATGTGTGTACGAGTCGTCAATCACCAGCTCGCCGGCCTCTAGTTCTCCTTCTGAAGATGAGCTGTCTCCTCCCATGCCTCCATAATGACCTGATGAATACAAACAGAAAAATTGTTGGTTCGTGTCTGTGAGGGTTTCATTTCTTTGTTTTTTAGAGCTTTTGGACAATTGGATGTAGAAAGTTTGTCATTATACAGACACCATAAGTAAAGATTGACCAGTATTGACTTTTCATGACTGATCCCGACAAAGATTATGTTTCAGTTAAAAAAAAATTGTTTAGGTTTTTATGCAGAACTGATTTTTTTGTTTTGTTTGATGCAATAATAAATATATAATCAGAATTAAAAAATATTTTTTAATATACAATAATAAAATCTATTACTTTTTATTTTCTTTAAATACAAATTATTACTATTGTTGATATTTATGCCATTATATTTATGTTTTTATTAATCTAAATCTAAACCAAGGCTGCATTTATTTGATCAATCATACAGTAAAAACACTAATATTGTGAAATATTGTTACAATTTAAAATATCGGTTGACTATTTGAATATATTTTAAAATGTAATTTACTCCTGTGAGCAAAGCTGAATTTTCAGCATCATTACTCCAGCCTTCAGTGTCACATGATCCTTCAGAAATCAATCTAATATGATGAGTTGGTGCTCAATAAACATTTATTATTATTATCAATGTTAAAAAGAGTGATCATATTTTTTCAGGATTCTTTGATTAATAGAAAGTTCAAAATATGTTTTTACTGTCACTTCTAAACAATTTAATGCAATCTTGCTGAATAAAAGAATGTTACTGACCCAAAATCTTTGTTTTGATTTGTTTTGTCTACACATTTCTCACTTAAAAATAAATGGTTATTATTCAATTATTATTATTATATTATTAAATACAATTTTATGTAATGAAACAATACATTGAATAAGTTACTATACATGTGAAAACAGTTATTGGGTTCTTTGCTTTAAATATCCACCTATGTCATGTATCAGTAATCCCCATATTAAAGAACAGATTCCCCACTCACCCACGACCTCCACCTCTTTCCCCACTACAGGCAACGGCTCTTGGCTGTGCTGCTTTTTCTTGGGTGGCTTCGGCATCATTTTGTCTTTGTCTTTGTCTTTCTCCTTCTTCATCCCTCCTTTCTTCGAGCTGGAGGACGAATGATGGCCTACCACACCTGAAGAGGAAGAAGAATGAACAGGGAAGGAGAATCCCTCGTTCCCCCCGACACCTTCGTTCTTCTCTTTTGAAGAAAGGATGAGCTTCATCTTCAGTCCTTCAGCTTCACAGAGCGTCAGTGGCTCTCCTTTTCCAGCTCCTCCGTGGAACAGCAGTGACTTCGAGGAGGAGGAATGCTTTTTAGATGAGGACGAGCTGGGCGGACGTGAGTGCAAGAAGGAGTGGCTGCTCTTAGAGCCGCTGTCCTGTTTGCGGTCTTTGGAGGAGTGCGAGGAGGCGTGGGGAGGGTAGGAGGGTTTTTTGTAGAAGTGCGGGGTGGGGTCGGTGCCCGTGGCCAGCGGCGAGGTAATGGCCTCCAGGAGGCCCATGGCTGTGTCTGTGGAGTGGGACGGGTGAGAGGAGGACGAGGAGGAGAGGGAGGGCGAGTGATCTGAAGACTTGCGCTTCTTCTTGTGGGGCGGCTGACCAGAGCTGTGATGGTCTGTGGGGAGAGTTTAGAAACTATTTTAAAGCTGCATTATATTGTTATTGAGTAAGTTCATAAGACATCAGTAGGCGTGTTTCCATTACAGATTTGCATAAAACTTTTGTTATTTTTTCTAAATGTCGACAAAAAACGAATGCGAAATGACGGCGTTTCCATTAACCGATGCTATGCGACTAAAACTTCATTTTTTCCTCTCGCAATAAGTCATTCCAGAAATCATGATAACGGACGTTGGTAGGTTTATGTAGCCTATATCTCAGCCACTGCACTGGCCATTATTAATAATCAAAGGAGACGTGTGTTATCCAATCATTAATGGCAAGAAAAGACCCTTATACTTGAGAGGAGCACATATGAGTTGTTTCTGGGTGTTTCTCCCTCATACCTGCTTCGAGGTCTTGATTGTGGCATTTCTTTGAGGTTTAGAATCCAGTATTCCTGTAATTCTTTTGTCTTTTATGAATTTAATAAAGAACTCAGTCTCGTCTTCTGTCCAAACATACCGCGTCATCTACGTCAGGTGACTGTAAATGATGTTTCCATTGCAGTTTTGTGAAATATTTAAATATTATTTAAAACCACCTCATGTGAGCGTAAAAGATTTTTTGCGATACATGGGAGTTTTGGCGAAATTGACGTGTTTCCATTGGGCGTATTTTCAATTTTCAATTTCAATTTGCGCAATTTGAAGGGTAATGGAAACGCGGCTAGAGTCTTCTTAGCTTACCCCGATTCATAACGTAAGCTTATAAATATGATTTAGAATTTGAGCTATAAGACACGTGCATTTCGATTTCGATAATCGATTCCTGTGTGCGCATTTTAATATGACTTTAAACCATTCAAGTGCAAGAAGACCTGCGTGCTGTTTTCTGTGCTGCCTGCACAGAAAGCCGCCTGCTATACTGAATAGTGTGCGATACTGAACTGAGTTCTCTTCCGCGTCTTTTTGTATTTGAACAGACAAATACACACAAAAAATACGTCAAAATATCCTCGTAAACAAAGTCAGTTATGTCTTAAGTGAACAAACAGCAGACAAACAAGACGCATGTGTAAGGATCTGTGCAGATCTTAAAGTGACAGCTGCCTAATATTCCTAAAATAACATTCAAACAACAAAAGACAAAGCTGTTCTTGACTAAACAACTTTTGTAACTATATTTGTAATGTATATTTTATTTATAAAGTACAGTGATATTTTACATTTGATTACAGTTTCTGTACCTGAATTTTTTTTTCTAACTGAAATCGATATTAGGAATCGATAAGAATCGGAATCGTTACAATTCAAACGATACCCAACCCTATTACTATATGGCGTGTGCTGAGAGAGGATGCAGTTGCTTAGAATTTAATCTAGAAAGGACTAAACGGCAATCATCGGGGAATCACCTGTTGTCAAAACAACAAACCTTGAACTGCAGAGACCCTGCAGTCAAAAAGGGAAAGCGACAGATCCCATGCTAAAACGAGAGGAAATACTGGCATGGCTTAGAGGTTGAGACAACTCGGAGATCTGAAGGGATTTAAGACTGACGCAGAGTGGCTCAGTCGCTAGCTACAGAAGCTAATTTGCAATGTGTGATCTGATCCGATTGAGGAATCGTTAGACCTAAACCTCAGTATGTGATTTGTTTTAAAACATTTACGTTTTCATTTGGTCAGAACAAAAGCAGCAGATATATTTCTTGTTCAGATTACTTTTTTTCAGATATATGCATACTAGGACATACTTCTTATTGTCATATCCATATACAACGACATATGATGTGAGGTCACAGATTTATCTGTGCAGAGGAGCAGTGCCGAAGCACAACCCACGTAATAATCAAAAAACTAAAATAATAGTAATAATAACTCCACATTTAATTTGCAATTTAATGTTTCAAACAGAGATGTCGATAGAGAGGCAAAAGTTCAGCACTGGAGCTTTAAGTATTTGAATTAGAAAAAGTACTAACAGTGATCATAGGTGCCGATCGAGCACCCACAGAAAAACACAAGATATTCCTCATTAATTTTAACCAATCAAAAAATAGATTGAGATTCGGGATCTCTCTGATTTGCACAATGATAAATTGAATTCAAAGAAATTAACTCCAAAATCATCAGGTATATCAGCGAGAGAGCGACTCACAACAAAACTCTTGGAAAGAATATGTGTTTTTGCTTGGTTGGTAATGTATTTGCAGTCCATGTGTTTCTACTCACGAGAGATTAATTCATCAAGTACCTCGGTACGCAAGTTTTCATCAAGTATGTAAAAGTATTCAACAAGTATTCATACGGAAACAGAAATCTGCACCTATGGCAGTGATAATAGTAAATTTGTTTGTTTTTTTACATATACATAGTTATTATATATAATAATAATTATTAATTTTTTTTAGTGCTGGGCAACGATTAAAATTTTTAATCGCGATTAATCGCATGGTTTTCTTGCGATTAATCGCATTGTTATGCGCAAAATTGAATAATGACTTCTAAAGTAGTGTATTGCGCACTTTTGATTTAAATGTACTGCTATATACACAAAAGTGCAATAACTTTAAACAAATAAGGTGCTTTTATACCAGCAGTATTCCCTACACAGTAATCTCAAATCTCAACTTAAACATTAATGTAATCAAATCAAATATTTAAACAAAGCTATTTGCCGCTGCCAGGGCATTACCTTTTATCTAGTTTGTTAAAACGAGTCCAGTTTTCTTGTTTTTTTTCTGAACAGGTGTCAACAGGTATCTTTTATCAGGGAGTAGCAGAAACAGTCTATGTAGTAGGCTAGTCAGAGGTCATGATCACTACTATATAAGTCGACCAACGTTACTTATAGTAGCTTAGGTTTGGTCATGCCATGGTTTCCCACGTAAGATTACATTAAACAGAGTAAAAAAAACAATTTATACTTTATACTCACGCTGTTGCTGTGTAGCCCGCGTACACTTCGGCGTACCCTGACGTGCACCTCTCCAAAAATGTAACGTCAATTCTACGCGTACCGCAAGCGCTGTGATTGCTACAACCGCTCCCCGGGTTTCACATGCTCCCTCTGCATGTGTAATTGCGCGTCAACGCGGACAACGACGCAGAGATATAAATGAAAACCAACGCGTAGTCTATAGCGTATTGTCTTCGGCGTAAGTCCGACGCAGAAGTATAAATCAGCCAAGAGTGAGGTGAAGTGGTTGAGCACAAGGTGCAGCGACAAGCGGGTGCGTTCCTGTGAAACTGTTGCGGTCATGCTCGCCTCACGCACGCGCCCGCGCCCGCTCGTTGCCGAAGTTGAATTGTCTATAACTTTTTATAAAGGACGCGCAGCACAAATCATTAGAAGAGAGACTGATCCTCGGCTCGCTGTTAGTGAGTTTCCAGAATCTAAATAGTTATTATCTATAGGTTTTATAGGTACTATCCATAGAGCGCCTGTCATTCACTCGCGGAGCGCAACTCTTTAACTGTTCACCAGAGAGAACCTGCCTCTCTCCACTGCTTGTTTGGGTGGGTTATTTGCTGGATGACCAACATCCCACCCCTCCTGTGATCATGGTTTGACTGTAGGCCTATGTGTATTCAGAGCCAGTGAGCAACGGACTTTCAAAATAATAATAATAAAAAAAACTGCGTTAACGTGCGATAAAAAAATTGTCGGCATTAATTAATAAATGCGTTAACGCGATAATAACGCGTTAACTTGCCCAGCCCTAATTTTTTTTTATGTAATTTAAAAATGATTTAACAACGAACAATATATACACTCACCTAAATGATTATTAGGAACACCTGTTCAATTTCTCATTAATGCAATTATCTAATCAACCAATCACATGGCAGTTGCTTCAATGCATTTAGGGGTGTGGTCCTGGTCAAGACAATCTCCTGAATTCCAAACTGAATGTCAGAATGGGAAAGAAAGGTGATTTAAGCAAATTTGAGCGTGGCATGGTTGTTGGTGCCAGACGGGCAGGTCTGAGTATTTCACAATCTGCTCAGTTACTGGGATTTTCACGCACAACCATTTCTAGGGTTTACAAAGAATGGTGTGAAAAGGGAAAAACATCCAGTATGCGGCAGTCCTGTGGGCAAAAATGCCTTGTTGATGCTAGAGGTCAGAGGAGAATGGGCCGACTGATTCAAGCTGATAGAAGAGCAACTTTGACTGAAATAACCACTCGTTACAACCGAGGTATTCTGCAAAGCATTTGTGAAGCCACAACACGCACAACCTTGAGGCGGATGGGCTACAACAGCAGAAGACCCCACCAGGTACCACTCATCTCCACTACAGATAGGAAACAGAGGCTACAATTTGCAAGAGCTCACCAAAACTGGAGAGTTGAAGACTAGAAAAATGTTGCCTGGTCTGATGAGTCTCGATTTCTGTTGAGACATTCAGATGGTAGAGTCAGAATTTGGCGTAAACAGAATGAGATCATGGATCCATCATGCCTGGTTACCACTGTGCAGGCTGGTGGTGGGGGTGTAATGGTGTGGGGGATGTTTTCTTGGCACACTTTAGGCCCCTTAGTGCCAATTGGGCATCGTTTAAATACCACGGCCTACCTGAGCATTGTTTCTGACCATGTCCATCCCTTTATGGCCACCATGTACCCATCCTCTGATGGCTACTTCAAGCAGGATAATGCACCATGTCACAAAGCTCGAATCTTTTCAAATTGGTTTCTTGAACATGACAATGAGTTCACTGTACTAAAATGGCCCCCACAGTCACCAGATCTCAACCCAATAGAGCATCTTTGGGATGTGGTGGAACGGGAGCTTCGTGCCCTGGATGTGCATCCCACAAATCTCCATCAATTGCAAGATGCTATCCTATCAATATGGGCCAACATTTCTAAAGAATGCTTTCAGCACCTTGTTGAATCAATGCCACGCAGAATTAAGGCAGTTCTGAAGGCGAAAGGGGGTCAAACACAGTATTAGTATGGTGTTCCTAATAATCCTTTAGGTGAGTGTATATAATATTAGATTATTCATATATTTTAACTTATAATAAGCAGCTAAATATAAAAACATAATAATATAGAAACAAAAATATACAGTTTTAACAATATAAAATAAAAAAGGAATAAAATTTACTATTTCACCCAATTATTATTATTTATTTTTTTTGTGCTTAGAAAACATGCTAACGTAAGACTACTGGAATCAATGAACAACATTCAACGTAGTGCACTATTTGCATAGTACACATGAGAAGCCATTAACTGAGTAGCAGCCAATGAAGAATGTTTTAATGATGTTTCTGTAGCTTTAGACTAGAGGCTTGATTTAATTTAGAATGCTCCCTTAGAAAGTAACATCCTACCAACATCTGGAACACTTTTAATTTTGGATATGTTGGAACAGAGCTAATGCTGCCTAAAAAACAAGACAATACTCCTCACCTCTGTGATAATAGTCATCACTCAAGTGCTTCTTTTTTTTCTTGTGAGAATCTCCTCCTAATAGGAAAAGGTCAGAATCCTAAAAAGACAACAGTGCATGTTGAAACAGGCATGATATGTACCACAAAGATAATGTTAGTGAGGAAACAATCCACATATGGTTACTGATCTAATACTACAGCTACAATGGGAATGCTCTGAGTAGGGATGCTCTGATCAGGGTTTTACAGACGATACAATTGCTGATAATTGTTATCTAAATCGGCATACGGATTCCCAATTATTGAAAGGTACACTATGTAATTTTTGTGCCAATAGTGGTTAAAAGACAAAACTGCATGCATTTTGCAGAAGAGTATTGTTTTGGTTGTGGTTCGGCTCTGCGTGACTGTGAGGATGATTATGATCCTTCACAATAGATTATGCTTTATAATGAACTCTGTTAAAGAGCTACATATAGCAATTTATCTGTTCAATAAAATACCTTACTCACCTGTTGAGTAATAAAAACACCATCTTCACATTTACAACATTTCAAATCCCTCAGTTCTCTCCATCTCTGAAAAGCCCATGTTGATTCTTGTTTCATTACAAGTCCTGTCACGTTCTCTTTTTGCTAGCTGACTTTCTTCCGTTCAGAGGTTTTTTTAAATGGGTGATTTAGCTGCTCCATATTCACCTTTCTCGCTCATTGTGACAACTAACCTTTCCACTCACACACCATACACACGCCAAAGTAACTGGAGCAACTTCCAGCGAAAACCATCCAGCCTGGTCTAAAATATAAACTTATAATAGACTTACCATAGTGAATCAGGGTAAGACAAAACTCGTTTCGGAATAAGGATTGATGATGTATTGACTCATTTAAATGTTGTTAATTTTGAACAAAAAAGTTACATAGTGTAACTTTAATGAAATAAAAATATACATTTGAAAAAAGACTTTTTTAAGAGGCTTAATAAAAATAAGTAGGCTTACACAAAATATGATCCATATTAAAATACATTACGCAACTACATCTTTCAAGCCCCAGAAAGGTAGTAAAGGCATCATAAAAATATGTCACGTTCATGAGAGCAACATGATGCATGCGTGTTGTTGCGTGAATGCGTGTTAGAGACTAGTATTTTGAAAATAAAGCGATAAATCATGTTTTTTTGTGCAAACAAAGCACTCAAGTCGCTTAATAAAATTAAGGTTAAACCACTGGAGTCACAGTGTTCATCAGTTTCCTGATCTCTTCACTACCTTTCTGGGCTTGAAAGTGGTAGTTGCATAGACCGTCAATGGAGGGACAGAAAGTAGGGGTGCACCGAAATTTCGGCCGCCGAAAATGTTCGGCCGAAAATAGCATTATCGGTTTCGGGCCGAAATAAAAAAAAATCTTTTTGCACTGTTGTTTTGCATTGTTTTGCACAGCAATTTAAAATGTTAGTAAAAATTTTTTTACATGCAGCAGCAGAATAGAGGCCCACTGCCTTTCTGTGATTTTGTGTGCAGTTATTCAGATAATTGTGGATCTTTTTGCACAACTGTTAAAAAACTATTTTATTTGATGGAACATAAAATATTATTTGGTATTATTATTTATATTTATTGTTAAAAATATTTTAGGTTTTGTACTGTATATATATATATATTAGTTTTTAAAAGAAGCCATTTTCGGCTTCAGTTTCGGTTTTCGGCCAAGTGCATCCTAAATTTTGGGTTTCGGCCCAGAATTTTCATTTCGGTGCATCACTAACAGAAAGCTCTTAGATTTCATTAAAAATACCTTTATTTGTGTTCTGAAGATGAACGAATGTCTTACAGGTTTGGAACGACATGATGGTGAGTAATTAATGACATAATTTTTAATTTTGGGTGAACTAACCCTTTAATAAGGGGAAACAGATGCTACTGTTATGGGAGTTATTTTAATATAGATCTGTGAATTGTATCCCTTTGTAACCAACATTATTATTATTTTACTTACACTTGAGGAAGACTGAGGGAGCACATACATTTTTCATCTTTTCTCGACAGATCTTTAAATACTATCACGCAGGTGATGACAGGAAGTGATGCTGAGGGCATCACTTAATAGAAATAGAAAATAGAAGGCTTTTTGTCAGTTTATGTGATCAGAGAAGTTGCGAGTCATAGGAAGTGAGTATCAGCCGAGTGATCACAACATCCCTCAACAAAAGTCAATGACAAGTACCCTGAGAGGGAAAAACACAGGTCCAAATCCTTCTCAGACCAGATGTCATATCTACTTAGGTAACATAACATCAAGTTGCGTGTTTTATTAATATCATTCGAATCTACAAACAGGCAACACAGTTACGGAACATATATACTGGTAAAATCAATGGACGGCAATAATTCTTATCAACCTCTTGTTAATACGATGCAACTTGATGTTGGATGTTACAGTAACTCCCTGCTGTTACCTTGTGGTGTTTCTTGGAGGTTTTGAGCACCTGCGCTGCAATTTCTTCTTCCTCTCTCAACAGATCTTTATACGAGCGCCTCTTCTCTCTTTGGCTGCGACCAGCAACAAGACCGACCTCTCCTTCCATCCCCAAAATATCTACAAGAAATGCAGTTTCCCAGTAGGTTTTCAATGGACATGTTTGAGTGTATTAACATGCTTTTGTCTGACAGTCATTACCCATCATCCCTTTCTTCTTTATCTCCTCAAAGGCCATAGTCATCCTTGGTTCTTCAGGTGGGACTGGCCAGTCTTGTGACTCTAATGCACAAAAACAGATTAAAATTATCAAGCTCTGTCCAAAAAACACTCTTCACTAGAACGAAGTATTTAAAAAACAAACTATCTTCAAAAATCTTTCCAGCTTATGTAACTAATAATTCTGTTTCCATTAAACTTGCACTTCGGTATGTACTAGTTATCTGCACTACTTTGTTGCAGCCTAAATGTCAAACTGTAGAATTGTTTTGCATGAAATTTGATTATAAATATTGTATTTTTCAATACATTTTTCGGTTGTCTTCAGGTTTAATCTAATACTTGTATTCTTATCTACCTTATCACTTTTAGAAATATCTAAGTTTTCCAGCTATCTAGGTTTTCCAATATCTAAGTTTTCCAATATCTAAGTTTTCCAATATCTAAGTTTTCCAGCAAAAATCTTTCCAGCTTATGTAACTAATAATTCTGTTTCCATTAAACTTGCACTTCGGTATGTACTAGTTATCTGCACTACTTTGTTGCAGCCTAAATGTCAAACTGTAGAATTGTTTTGCATGAAATTTGATTATAAATATTGTATTTTTCAATACATTTTTCGGTTGTCTTCAGGTTTAATCTAATACTTGTATTCTTATCTACCTTATCACTTTTAGAAATATCTAAGTTTTTTACCAATAAAAGTGTATTACACAATATATTCACTTTTGTCGCTGACAAACAAAAGACAGAACAGGTAACATTTTGATATGAAACAATTTGTCAGCTTTCAAATTTTGTAAATTCTATTATGAAATTCAAACAAAAAAAATCAATTTTGGCGCTCTTAAAGGGACAGTTCACCCAAAAATGAAAATTCTGTCATCATTTACTCACCCTCAAGTTGTTCCAAACCTGTATGAATTTCTTTCTTCTGTTGAAACCAAAAGAAGATATTATGAAGAATATGGGTAACCAAACAGATGATGGGCACCACTGACTTCCATAGTATGCCGAAAAATATACTAAGGAAGTCAATGGTGCCCCACAACTGTTTGGTTACAAAAATTATTCATAATATCTTATTTTGTGTTCATTAGCAGTAGAATGAAATTCATACAGGTTTGCAACAACTTGAGGGTGAGTAAATGATGACAGAATTGTCATTTTTGGGTGAACACGCCTTTAATGTGGCGTGACAGATAGACAGACCTGCTGTTCAAGTGGCACGTGAACCATCCATTTTACTACACTATTTACAGTACAAAATAAACATGAACAAACATCAGAGGGTATTTTGAAAAATCCAGTAGGCCTACAACTTACTGAATGTATCATGTCATCACTCAATCAGTGTTTCAACCGCGGATAAAACAATGTCACGTAAGTTACATTTACCTAAGAAAAGCCATTCAGTATCCATGAACTGTAATTCAATCAATTCAATTCAATATCGATACAAACCCCATCTCTAATTCTCACTCCAAACTGAACTCAAAAATTGGCAGCCCTGATTATATGCTAAAAGATCGTTAATACGTTATTTTGATATGGACGTCCTTGTTACACATGTAGTTACTATAGTAATAGCTAAAAATTGTGCATAATTTCATAATGTAACTAACCCTAACCCTATAGTAAGAATATGTAGTTAATGAATATTGCTCAGTAATTAAATCATGTATAACAGGGACCAAGATCGTTTGATTATGGACTAAAAGCCACAAAAGTTTGCAATTACTTTACAAATAAAACTGAATTCAATAATATGATGCTTAACATTATTAAAGATGTAAAACCAAATAAATGCAAGGAACTAATAATGGAAAAACTATGACTCAAAAACAAAACTAAAAAAAGAACAAGTTCTTCTGATTACGATAAAAGGTTTCTTCTAATATCATAATGTTGCATACAGAAGTGTTAAAAAAAACTCTGAGGATGTGCTACTGAAAGCACACACACTCATTAGTGACAGATCAGGCTCAGCAACACACATCAGCTTTCCTCCAGCCGCAACTTTAGTCAAGCTTCCAGTGACATTCGCCGGAATCCCAACAACACGAACGAGAAGATCTGCCTCCCTCAACACTCATTATTGCACATTTCCCGCCTACTTTTGAAGAAATGCACACTCACACACCCCCTTCCCCTCGCTTCATCAGGATCCAGCGCTTCCCTATTTCAGCTGAAGTGTATTCGGGAAGCTGCGGACGTGTCGCGCGTCTCTGACGGATCGCCCAGCGCGCGCAGACCCGCGGCTGCGGTGCACATAGGCCGGTATCGGGTTACAACTCGATTAACGGAGCGCTCTCACCATGCAATTTTATTGTTTTTTTCAGTACTGCAAAAATGGCACGGAATGCATGCAAGTTTTATGCAGAAATCAGAAGTTTTGTATAAAAATCAGTGAAATATTACCTCGGGTTGGATGTGGGTTTAGTTGGCGCGCGACGCCATCTTTGATGGGAGTCAACAACAAAGCAGCCAAAGATGAGGAGGAGGGACTTTGAGACCAGAGAGTGTATCACAACAATGAAAACCCTCTTTTTTACAAACCAAAAAAACTGACAATAAAAGTAAGAAATAGCGATATTTACTATATAAAAGCGATATGCAAATTCACAGCTTATACTTTAGTGTTCATATTGTTGCATCATTGCATCAAAGACAGAGTCCACATACACTCATAACATTACGTAATTTATTTGGCTGTCTTTCAAATAGATATACAGTAAACAGTGACACAATAGGCTACAATAAAGGCATAGCAGAAAGGAATTGTTCCAGGAACAAAAATAAAAGGCAATTCATCATGTTCTCAGTCAAAACTGAATTTAAATAACCGGAATTACACAGTTGTGTTATACATGTAGGCATGTCATCATATATAAATAGTTTCTCCTATTTTCTAAACAAAAGCCACAGTTGTCCCATCCTCTCGTCTTTTCTTCCATCCATCTCTACCTGTCTCCTATATTCTGCATCTGAATACTGAGAGACGTGAAGCTGGCCAGTAGGTCCGTCACCTCGTCCACCTGTGGATCACATGAAAGAATTACAACGTCCCAAAAATACAATGATATCAAAGACAGAGAACGGTACTTAAAAGGATTCAGCAGATGCACAATATATCAGCACCTTATTGGTTTTGATTTTTTTAAATGTAATGTTTCATAACAATATTATTATTATTACAAGCTATTTTATTATTTTACAAATTAGAATACTTTTATAACATCACCAATTTGTCGGTTATCGGCCAGAACATGAAAATAATGATCAGGCTCGACATATCGATATAGACCAGAATGTAATTATCAATGCATTCCTTTATAAGGGTTCATATTTATTATTTAATCTGTTTCCCTGAAGTAGAACCCTCAGTATTGAGCCACTGACTCATGCGCTCTACAGCTTGATTTTAGATGTGTGTGAGCTGTACCTGCTTTCTGGTGCGGGTGTTCTGCAGTTGGTTTGAGATGTGCTCTAGTTTCTCTCTCTCCTCACTCTGTCCCATTATATTCAGATATTCCCGCAGCATTTGAATGATCTAGACATATTCAGAGATCATTGGTTCATCTTCCAATACAGCACATATACAAGCATGTACAGTACAACATGAGCCTAGTATAATATATTATTATATTATGTACGTATTAGAAGCCTTAGTCTGGCTCATTAATATTAATTAACATTATGTTTGCCATGTAGTCATTACAATTAAATTTATGCATTCAGCAGAAGCTACCCAAAGCGACATTCATAGTAGACCGTAAGACTTCAAGAAGAATCAAAATTAAACCGAATTTGGCTTAGTACCATAATCAAATGTGATTTTGTTAAATAAATTATGTGCTGTGTGCCAGTCCTCCCTATAAGCAAATTATGCAAGGTGCGTAGGGCCCCCAAACCACCAGGGGGCCCCTTGCTCTCAAAGATTCTTTAAGTAGCATATCACTTTATAATGTAAACATATTTTTTATAACATGCAAATATACTAAATGCGGATTCAACTTTGGCGAAGTCAAGTGGAAATTTATTTTTTCTAATACTTAATGATTTATATTCATTTAATAATTGCTTTGAACTCGGACATCATGCAGTGTGGCATATAAATGACATGCGTCTTGGTGCAGGAAAAAAAAAAAGAAAATGTGCCAAGAATGAAGTACATAAGAATTTAAAATGTTACAAAAATGCATATTTAGCCTTGACAAACCAATACATTCATAAAACAACAACGCTCAAATCCAGATCTCCAGGTTCAATATTAGTCAACTGTGTTTCGTTAGAAACACCACATGATGAAAAGTAATTTTCAGTTTGTGTCAGTATACATCAATAATCAAAAAGTTATTGTGCGTGGTTTAATGTCTAAGAAAAACACATTCCTGTTCAATCATGCAAGCTGTCCTGTCAGTTCTGTCAAGCGCTTTAAAAGCAATGCCCATTAGTCTAAAGTTAGACTAATGATTATCTAATTATCATTTAGATAATTATTGATGTATTTACGTATGTTTACTTAAAGCTCCAGTAGGTAGCTTTTGTAAACAAATATTTGTTAAAACTGTCATTATGTCCTGACAGTAGAATATGAGACAGATAATCTGTGGAAAAAATCAAGCTCGTCTGGCTCCTCCCTCTGGTCCTATTGCCATTTGCAGAAATACACCGCTCCCGGTCAGAAACAACCAATCAGAGCCAGGAGGAATGTCTTAGCAGTGTCAATCACGCTCGTGTACGCGCTGATCACCCCTCTCTTGCACAGCGCTAGCGCGTACCGTCGTTCGTGACTCTCCTGTTCGAACGCGTTCATCCAAATGAACGAATCTTTTTTCGAGTCATTTCGTTCATTCAACGAACGAAATGACTCGAAAAAAGATTTGTTCATTTTGATGAACGAGTTCGAACAGGATCACGAACGTGCATCACAGAACAGAGCAAGGCGAGCATTTGTGCTTATAAAACTTAAAGTTTTGTATTTATTTTTTAAATGACCAATCGTTTCGCTAGATAAGACCCTTATTCATCGTCTGGTATCGTTTAAAGCCCTTTGAAGCTGCACTGAAACTGTCATTTGGTCCATGAAACGTTTGTGTCCTATTGAAGTCCATTATGGAGAAAAACCCTGGAATGTTTTCATCAAAAACCTTAATTTCTTTTCGACCGAAGAAAGAAAGACATGGACATCTTGGATGACATGGGGGTGAGTAAATTATCAGCAAAAGTTTTTTTAAAAGTGAACTAATCCTTTAAGGTTATCTTACTATCTATTTATAACTTATAGAAAGAGTGCAACGTTATAAAGTTACATGTATTGCAAAATACATAATGATTTGAGGACCAAGTTTGTAGTCAAAGTATGGGCAGGCCATAGTCAATGTAAAGCATATTGTTGATGTTTCGTCCCTATTAGTGAATGTTCCATAACTGTTTATAATCCGCCGTCATCAGTGGTCCTGTTTACTAGCCTGGGCGTTCACGGCAGGCTCCGCTGTGGGGGAGGAGCTGTGGAGGGAGGGCTGTAGTGCAGCAGAGAGCAAGGGGGTTGGACCTGGAAGTTGTGCTTGTTCAAATTTTCAGGCTAAGTCAACATTTTCTCAAAACTCCCTACTGCAACTTTAAGCTTTCTTGGGTAAACTATATTTATCATGCTTTAGTTTAGTTATTAAATCATGCATTTGGAAAATGATTTCGACAGAGGTGTAGGAGCAGCACTAGCGCTGCGTGTTTCAGAGTGAAGCAAAGCACTGTGATCGGGTGTTTTCAGTGTCTCAGAGCGGTTCAGTTCTTCGTAAATGCTTCAAAATTAAGAAATTTAACACAGCCATAAATATTAGTTTTGAAACGTTACAGTTGTGATGTAAAAAAAAACTATATTATTTTCATTTGATACATGTTTTTTTAATATTTCAGTGAAATATTACAATAGTAATATTTCTTATTATATTTTGATTGAACTTTTGTTTTTAGTAATAATAAGAATTATTATTATAACTACTATTTTTTACAAACATTTTGTCATTTTAAATGTTATTATAAAAATGTGTAATTTACAGGTTTGTATACAATAATAATTTTGACTTTTAAAATTATAGTAATGTGCCAACTGACTGTGTAGTTTACCGCATTAGTTGAGAGAAAATTTGCCATGTAATGTTCCCGATGTATATTTAAATGAATCGAATCGCAAGCTTGTGAATTGAAATCGCACTGAATCGTAACATTTGTGTCAATACCCAGCCCTAGCATTAAGTATATCAGACATGTGTTAATGACCTGTGTGACCTCTCCTCTGAGGGTTTCTAGACTACGGGAGTCTCCCTCTTGTAAGATGTTGAGCTTTGAACGGGCAAGATGAAGAGGAGTCCTTCCAGCACGGTCCAGAGCATCAACACGGGCACCTGAGGGAACGTTCATAATGTAAATTTATTAAGACCTTGTTGAGAGATATCAGAAAGATCTCGAATGAATAAGATTTAGATCCATTTGTTTTTCCGTCATAATCGTACCTCCTCGCAGTAAGGTAGTGATGACAGGCACATGGTTGGTGCAGGCAGCTGTAAAAGGCAATTTAAGTCACAGTAACCTTATATCTTACAGCTTTGAATATAGATTTAATTATACGTAATGATGCAAATAAATGTGTGACCAAACTAATTTGCAAATGCACATTCTTACCCAGATGCAGTGGTGTGTTTCCGAGGCTGTCTCTCTGGTTTGGGTCAGCACCATTACTCAGCAACAACTGAACTACATTGTTAAAAGTGGAGATGGAAAGAGAAAATGGAAAATGTTTAAAGAGGACCAATTATGATCTTTTACAAAGTCTTAATTTTGTTTTAGGGGTCCATTAGAATAGGTTTTCATGCTTCCATCCACATTCTATACGTCACCTTTCTTTCCAATGTGCTCTGATTGGTCGGCTGGACCAGAGTGTTGTGATTGGTCAACTGCTTTGAGTTTCTTTCAGAAATGCCACACCCCTTACCATTACAGTGAGCATATGCCTTGGTTTACGCCTTGGGAATGATTTAAATGAGGAATATTTTGACATGTTCGTTCCCGGAAGAAAAATCAAGTCTGCAATCGAGGCGTTTTAGGGAGTTCATAAACAGTTACTAATATAAAGAATGATTCCCTTAGGAACGGACCTTGTGCTTTGCAGCGCTTTTTTTTTCTTCTTTTTTTTTGCTTAATTGCTTTAAAATGGCTTTTTTGTTCACTTTTAGACAGAGCATTTAAAGAAAATGACACATACAACAAGACAATCTAAATATAATTTTACTCACCTAGCCTATTACTTGAAGGACAAACGTAAATGTTTTAATTTGTAACTGCTGTTCGAACGTTATCTTGGTAAATTTGTTTGCGATCAAATATTCATTATCTCTACCCTCCATAATTAAGGTAGTTGGTACATTACCAGTTTAAACTTATATCAATTAATTTACGTCTCTGCGAGAATTGGTTAATATACCAAGGGAGGCTAGCTTCTCTATGGAGAGACAGAAAGCTCTCAGATTTCATCAAAAATATCTTCATTTGTGTTTCGAAGATGAACGAAAGTCTTACGGGTTTGGAACGACATGAGGGTGAGTAAAGATGACATAATTTTCATTTGTGGGTGAACTATCCCTTTAATATCAGTCAGTTTTGTCTGATCTTACCAATACTCTCGTTGCCATTGCAGGAAGAGAAGTGTAAGGCTGTCCTGCCCTTGTCATCAGCAGCACAAGGATCAGTATCATCTTCCAGCAATCTACGAACTAGAAGGGGAAAAAAGGGAACAGACTTTAATTTCACTGTAGATCAAATCTTAGCATCAAGTGTGTCCACTACTGTCATGCTGATGATTCTCACCCGTGTCAATATCATTGGAGTTGGCAGCTTCTCTGAGCCTCTTCGCAGCTTGAAGGGGAAAACGATACAGAATTGGTTAACAGAACAGATCATGGTTAAGACAAGTCAATATAATAATAAAAACAACCTGTTTAACACGTTCACAAAAATCACACAAATGAGGATTTTAAACACTGAATTATAATAGAGTTAACGAATATAATATGCTAATTACACATGGAAAAATACAAACATCACAGAAAATAAAACGGCTTATATACACACACACACACACACACACATTCAGTACCGATCAAACGTTTGGAAACATTACTATTTTTAATGTTTTTAAAAGAGGTTTCTTATGCTCACCAAGCCTGCATTTCTTTTTAAAATAAATTCTGTTCTTTTAAAAGTTTTTTGCAGGTCATAAAAATATATATATTAAGCAGCTAAAACGGTTTCCAACAATTGAGAATCAAATCGGCATATTAGAATAAACTGGAGTAAGGATTCTGAAAATTCAGCTTTGCATCACAGATTTAAATTATATTTTAAAGTATATTAAAACAGAAAACCATCATTTTAAATAGTAACAAATATTTCACAATATTCTGCAGTTTTCTGTATTTTTAATGCAGCCTTGATGAGCATTCCTGTTCCTTCCTGTTACCTATTTGTGGTACAAATTGTCTAATTATTAACCAACATTTACATAGTAGGCTATACATATATAGCACCAAGAAAAAAAATATCTTTATTATCAGATAAGATGTAACAATTGTAACGTGTTATTTTGTGACATTTCCGTTCATGCACACACACCATACAGGTCTTTTCCAATGGGCCCCATGTTCCTCCGGGCTCTTCCAAGCCGCCTCACTCTGTTCGATGTGATCTTGCCCGGTGAACTCCGTCCCGCCTGTAGCAGTTCACCGGGCTTCCATAACAGGTGCAGATACCGGAGCTCCGTGTCCGCGGACGTTCGGGTTCGGTTGAGTCTCAGTGCGCTCAGCGTGTCCAGACGCGAGATACTGAACCCGACCGCACCTGCAGCAGCCTCCATCGGCGTCTCACTCTCGCTTCTCTCGGGGTCTCTCACCGCAGGCCCGTTCGCCACCGAGTACTCGCCCTCCGAACTGGACCGCTCGCCGTCCGAGGCAACGGCAACAAGTGGGCTCGACACGTCCATATCAAAAAGGCGTTTACTTGACTAATGTCAGCATGTACCAACAGAATGTAACTGTATCTGTTGCACAAATCTAACGCAACATTGTCGCACAAGCGCTATTCTTCAAGACTGCATTTCAAGCGAGGTTTTTAAATAAAGAAACAGAGCTCCTTTTGCGTTCATTGCGATTCAATATTGTAGTCGAATATGAATCGTTCCGTGTTCTAAAAAGCAGTGAACTATGAGCCCAATTGAGCCAAAATGGCGTAGTTTCAATGTTTTGCGCTTGTTTTTTAGTAAAACACGCCCGCATTGCTTAGTCTGCGTTCATCGTGACCTAGATAGCCAATCAGCATCGATGTTGTTAAGGAACTCGTCCGTTCAGAGAACGTATGGTGGTAGCGTAATGAATACGGACTTGATTTCCATAAAAGGTGATTTCCCACTTATTATATTTTATAAAAACAAAGAATAGGGTTTTGAATTCAATAGCCTCAAATGCCTTAAAATAACAAAGAATAGGGTTTTGAATTCAATAGCCTCAAATGCCTTAAAATAATAAGTAATACATATTTAAATAATTAAATGTTTAACGTAAAATATTTAAACTGGAGCAAAATCAGGAATTTTACATGCCTAGCTCTAATCTAACAGCATCCTACATTCATGGAACAATCGGCAGAAAATGTGGGATTTTTTTTCTTATTACATACTTACTAATATTAGGTTTTATTTCAGAACCAATGTTTTAGATTTTGAAAACTACTTTTCTAATATTCTAGTCTTTTTAATAAAAAAAATGACTACAATAACGCTTTTCTAAACTTGTTTTATTTTTTATTATACAATGCAATGTTTATTTTTTATTATATATTCTATAATTTAGCTGTAATACTAAGGTAAGCACAAACTCACACCTTTCTGAAATTAATTATTTAGAGATGGGATGTCTTTATTGTAGTAATAAATATATAAGTACATGCATGCCAACACATGAAAATACTTTATAAAACTCTAACAGTAGTATAAAAATTTAAGTTATACATTGTACTGCAACACCAAACCCAACACCATAAAACAGTAAATAAAGCTAAACTTTGGCTTATAAAAACTACGGTAAGGTAATACTCATTATTTTATTGTTATTTAACCGTATGTTTGATTATAGTCTGAGCACGCTGGATGTGTGTTTTTTGTTTTTATAAAAATGTAAGTAGATTCCATGAGAAGTGGGAGGTAGATGAACAGATGATTTTAAAAGCAGAACAGATTCAGTCTTTGGTACCATTAATGCCCCTCAAAGGTCAAAGTTCATTGTTGAAACGACTGAAGCGGCAGCATGTTTCAGGTTTTCAGGAACATCTCCCTGATGATCTGCCATGAGTCCTGCCTCACGGGCATGTTTCCATAGGTGGCTGTTTCCCACAATGCCCTGCTTTCTTAAGTAACCTTGGCGGCAAAAGAGGGGTGGGGTACGACTGGTGAGGGACAGAAGGAAACAGGATTCTGAGGGAAAAGGACACATAGAAGCACATAATAAATGATTAAGTCTTGCAAGAACAGTTGCAAATGTTTTTTTTCTGGCATATACACTTCTATTCAAAAATTTAGGGTCGGTACGTTTTTTTTTAATGTTCTGAAAGTGCAAGGCTGCATTTATTTGATCAAAAAATACAGTAAACTGTAATATTGTGAAATAATATTACAATTTAAAATAACTGTTTTCTAATTTATTATTAATTTATATTAATTTATTCCTGTGATGTAAACCTGAATATTCAGCAGCCATTACTCCAGACTTTATTCACATGCCGAATAAAAACATGTATTTCTTTAAAAAAAAAAAAAAAAAAAAAAAAAAACTTTACTGACCCCAAACTTTTGAACAGTAATGTAAGGCCAGCTAACAAATGTGTGTTCTAAAAACGTCACGGGAACAGTGAGTTGCAATGTTGCAATGTTCCTAAAACGTTAAAATGTCCAGTTTTCTTGTCGTGATTAGAGGTTATGGTAATGTTAGTACAGCTTTCTCTTAACCTTATTTTTACTTACAATTTAACATTCTTTGAACAAGCAAATACAAACTTTTGTATTGTAAAATATCCAGAATGTGTACATTCAGTGAATTTTATTGGCACTCAAATGTCTGACATTTGTGTACAGTACGTACTGACCAGCATAAAAGGCCCTGAGGTCAGTTTGGAGGCAGTGCTCGAGGAAGCGTCTGAGAGGTTGACTGTGTGATATGGGCTGGTCCCATTCAGTCAGGAAGTCCTCGACCATGTGATGAACGGCCCCAGGTCGCGGTAGTGGCCAACCAACTGGACGCTGTCTCATATCTTTCTCTATAGAAACATAAAGCACACTTATTTTAATATTCCAGTACATGGCTGTGTGGGACATCAACAGAAAGTCCAAAATATATTCTCAAAAACACTACAATCTCATACAATGTGAGAGATCAACAAAACATGTTAGAGAAGCTCTTCACCTGTAGGTAGTGTGTTGTAGTAGTACAGGACGGGATGGAGGAAGTTGGACCTCCAGGCTTTGGTCCATTCTGACTCAGCCCGACCGGGCCCTAGCGTATCAGTCCGGTTCAGTCCATACTGCATGACCAGGACCAGAAGACCATGATCTGAGAGAGGCCGACCAGATAGAGCAGACAGCTGGGGCAGAGCCTGCAGGGGAAACTCCTCCAGATATTCACAGTAAGACCTGTGGAAGGAGGATTCAGAGGAGCCATATTTCGTTTGATATACAATTACAGTCCCTTCAATATGTCATCAAGGGTAGTTTTGACAATCCTTGACTTTTGTGTCCACTGGACGTTTAGAAAGACTTAAACTACTGTTCAAAGTTTGGGTTTGGAAAATAATACTTTGATTCAGGAAGACGCATTAAATTGATCAAAAGTGACAGAAATGTCTATTTATTAAATGTTCCTGAAAGACAATTTATCATGGTTTCCAAAAAAAAAAATATGAAGCAGCACAACTGTTTTTCCAACATTGATCATGGAATGATTTCTGAAGGATCATGTGACACTGAAGACTGGAGTAATGTTGCTGAAAATTCAGCTTTGACATCACAGGAATAAATTACATTTTAAAATATATTACAATAGAAAACAGCCATTTTAAATTGTGATAATATTTCACAATATTACTGATTTGACTGTTTTTTGATCAAATAAATGCAGCCTTGTTAAAAACATTTTAAAAAAAATCTAAAATCCAAACCAATTAAAACATTTTCAACAAGTGTTTATTGAGTATTTCATCCGCTGAATGATTGACACCCAGATACGACATACTATCTCTTGAAACATCTCTTACCCTCGCAGTAAAATAATGTCCCCAAGAACCGCAAACATTTGGTACGGTCCAGAGGCTTCATTCACCCTCTTAAGAATCCAAGACTGCAGCTGACTGATGGGTAATGTTGTAGCAGGCCAGGCAATGTTATGGTAACGTTGCTCCAGGATTTTATGAACAGCACGCACTGTAGTAGCAAAACAGAGAAACTTTAATATGACCTACTTTCTCATCACGTGAAATGTTATGCTTAAGTGAGGTGTAATGCTTACCAGTGTAGCGGAACCCATGAACAAATCCACCAGCGGACGATCGATAATCTCTGGAGTGAGCTGCGGTACCCAGGACAAACATGTTGGGCGTCCCTCTGCCTTCATACCAGGCTGTTACTCCTGGCAAACGGCCTCGGGCACCGCTGCTTTGGGGCGGCCGCGCAGATCTGGATAAATCATGAAAATACTTTGTCAATCTGAAAATAATTCACATTCATAAACGTAATTGTTCAAATCTTACCCATCAAAAATGGAGAAGTTAAAACGGAAGCCCAGGCAGCGGATCACCCGGTCGTACGGCTGTCTGAGGGAGAAGTTGTCAGTGTGGTAACCAGGCAGATTTTGACCGGTGACCTCTGAAATGTTCTTGCCATTCTGGTCATCAAGCAGTTCAGTAAGAGTTAAATACAGCGGCTCCTTTCCCACCACCGATGTTCGACTTCTTTTCTTTGCTGTTCTTCTTTTCCCACCATCTTTTCCTCGACGGACAATGGCGATATCCTCCAGTCTTCCCTCTACTAGACCATCTAGAGATTTCAACTGGTACGTGTCTAATAGCTCGTTATTTACTGCCCTAAAAAAACAGAAATGTTAAAGTCACAATGAAATCAAAATGGACAATACTTGAATTCAGAACGTTGCAGTGTTGATTATGAATGATTTATCCATGCATGTCATCATTTATTTTTGTCATATCTGTTCTCTTCATGATTCGCGTCTCGATGGAGGGCTAGGATTTTTTTTTTTTTTTACAAAGGCTATGTTCAAATTACTGTCATGTGAATGTTACATTTTAAAAATAAAACATTATTTTGAAAAGTGTATATCTGGAGCAGAAAACAAAATCATTTAATTTCGCCTCAGATTTTGCATTTGTTTGTGTTTTTCATGTAACTCGATGTGGCAAGGTGAGAGAACATTTTGATTTAGAAGCAAATAGGAATAAAGTCATAATTGTCCTATGAACACACATTCATGAGGGGAGAAAAGTCAGAATTATAAGAAGTTCATAAGAGGTAATTATGATACAGTGAATTTGATAACTTTTTTGTTGGCTAAACATGAGCCAAGTATGGCATGTTCCTGGATTAACATTTTTTGTTGCTCCTGGAACAACATTGTAATCAGGGTTGGCAGGTTTGTGGCCAATCAGAAAATAGCAAAAATAGCCCAATATGATTTTTTTAATTAGGGGCTGAATTCTCAGCCGTTTTTGTATGTCCAGGGTGGGGTGGAGTGGGGGGATTAACCAACGAGAAAAAAAAAAAAAAATACGGAAGCAATTTATAAGTAGCCCAATTCCATGGGACTTGGCAAAACTGATGTAATCATCCAATCAGTGCCCTCTGCTTTTGTCAGCCTCGTTACCCGCTGTGAGTTTGTTTGTTTGCGCAAATACGGTTTGAACATTGGTTGTTGGTCGTAGAGCGAGACACCGCTTCACTGCTGCTCGCCCTGCGATCGACTGCTTTTGTCAGCCTCGTTACCCGCTGTGAGTTTGTTTGTTTGCGTTTGTTTGTTTGCGCAAATACGGTTTGAACATTGATTGTTGGTCGTAGAGCGAGACACCGCTTCACTGCTGCTCGCCCTGCGATCGACTGCTTTTGTCAGCCTCGTTGCCTGCTGTGAGTTTGTTTGTTTTCCCGTCTATCCTGCGTCTATATTACACCCATACCACTAAAAAGACGGTTATACCCAAGACTTGAGTCATAAATTAGTATAAATATTAATAGCATCACTGGTTGCATCATTGCTAACTTACTGTCCATCTGTTAAAATGGCGAATATATCAGGTGTATGTTATCTACCTTTTGGTGCAGATGAGAACAAATCTGAATTGCTTGCGGTGCAGTCTGAATTAGAAGCTGTAGAAAAGCAGATCCTTGACCTTCTAGAGAGACAAACTGAGCTGAGAGACCGGCGTTTAGCTCTTGAAACATCACGCGCTGATGCACACGGATCAGTGATTAACGTTAGTAACCCGCTGACGCTGACCTCGTCTACTCCGTGCGTTTCTCAGCATTGGTCCCGAGCGTCCAGGTCACGATCAGCCATGATTTCATTCACTCCGGCTCCAACACACCACCACGAAGCCTGGGTGGTTCCGCGGAAGCCGCGAGCCAGGACAAGAATCTTTTCGCCCCTCCCGGTTTTCGAGATCTCCACTCAGAACCGCTTCTCCCCTCTTCGCGAAACGGAACGCGATGCTGTGATCATCGGCGATTCCACCGTCCGACACGTCCATGCTACGTTAGGTAAAAGTAAGGTGCACAGTCACTGCTTTCCTGGTGCTCGTGTTCTCGATATCACTGCGCGGGTAACTGAGATCTTGAACGGTGACGAGCGCGTCGGAGCTGTTGTGCTGCATGCGGGAGCTAACGACACTAGGCTGCGACAGACGGAGGTTCTGAAGAAAGACTTCAGGAGCCTTATCGATACGGTACGCAGCACATCGCCTGAAACATCGATTATTGTGTCTGGACCGCTTCCTACGTACCGACGAGGGCATGAAAAGTTCAGTAGATTATTCGCTCTAAATGAATGGTTATTGTCATGGTGCAATGAGCAGAAATTGATTTTTGTAAATAATTGGAATCTGTTTTGGGAGCGACCAAGGCTCTTCCGCGCTGATGGCTTACACCCAAGTAGAATCGGGGCAGATCTTCTGTCGGATAACATCTCCAAGATGTTAAATACCATTTGACTAGTAACCAAAAATCCAAATCACAGTCTCTACTGCACCAATTTAATTGATATTAATACTAGTGTAGAACATTGCATAGAAACTGTGTCTATTCCTCGTTTACTAAGATCAAATAATAAATCTACTGCAGGATCTAGAAAAAATCTAATTGTTATTAAAACAAAAAATCTCGCTATTAGTGAACAAAAACAATTTCTAAAGCTAGGTCTTCTAAACATTAGATCGCTCACACCTAAGGCGGTTATTGTAAATGAAATGGTCACAGATAATAATTTCGATGTTCTGTGCCTTACTGAAACCTGGCTTAAACCAAATGATTATTTCGGTCTAAATGAGTCTACTCCGCCAGGATACTGTTATAAGCATGAGCCCCGTCTGATCGGTCGTGGCGGCGGTGTTGCAACAATCTACAGAGATATCCTGAATGTTACTAAGAAAACTCGTCATAGGTTTAATTCGTTTGAAGTACTTGTGCTAAATGTTACGCTCTTAGATGTAAGAAAAAAATCCCTATTATCTCTAGCATTGGCTACCGTATATAGACCTCCAGGGCCTTACGCCAATTTCCTAAAAGAGTTTGCTGACTTTCTATCAGATCTTTTGGTCAACGTCGATAAAGCATTAATTGTTGGAGATTTTAACATACACGTAGATAATTTAAATGATGCGTTAGGGGCTGCGTTTACAGATTTATTAAACTCCTTCGGGGTCAAGCAAAACGTCACCGGACCAACTCATCGTCTTAATCATACACTCGATTTAATTATATCATATGGAACCAATCCAACCGATATAGATATTGTTCCACAAAGTGATGATGTCACTGACCATTACTTGGTAACTTGCATATTACGCACTGCTGTAATATGTCATGCTGCGCCACGTTATCGACCAGGTAGAACAATTCGTCCATCCACCATAGATCATTTCTCAAATAGCTTATCTGATCTGTCTCAGCTGCTGTCTGAACCCAAACAAACAGATGAATTAGACGAACTAACTAGCACTATGAGCACCATTCTCTCTAGAACATTGGATATTGTTGCACCCATTAGATTAAAAAAGGTCAGAGAAAAAAGTATAGCACCATGGTACAATAATACTACGTATGTTTTAAAGAGAGAAATCCGTAATTTAGAGCGTAAATGGAAAAAAAAACTAATTTAGAGGTCTTTAGAATCGCGTGGAAAGACAGTATGTCACTTTATAAAAAGGCACTTAAAACGGCCAGGGCTGAGCACCTCAGCAAATTAATAGAAAACAACCGAAATAATCCAAGGTTTTTATTTAATACCGTGGCTAGACTAACAAATAAACAGACGTCGTCTGAACAAAATACCTCGTTACAGTTTAGTAGTAATGATTTCATGAACTTCTTCACCGAGAAAATTGAAAGCATCAGAATCAAAATCGTAAACGTTCGATCTTTGCTCGCGCCTTATAATTCGGCCGCAATTATCACCCCGCAAGAACAATTACAATGCTTTACAACCATAGAACAAAAAGAGTTAAATAAACTTATCACTTCATCTAAAACAACAACATGTTTATTAGATCCTATACCAACTGAACTACTGAAAGAAGTGTTACCTGTAGTGGAAGAGCCTCTTCTCAATATTATTAACTCATCTTTATCTTTAGGTCATGTTCCAAGAACGTTCAAGCTGGCAGTTATAAAACCTCTTATTAAGAAACCACAATTAGATCCAAATAACCTAGCAAATTACAGACCCATTTCGAATCTTCCATTTATGTCAAAAATATTAGAAAAAGTAGTGTCCGCTCAACTCGGCTCTTTCTTGCAAGAAAACGACATCTATGAAAAGTTTCAGTCTGGATTCAGGCCACATCATAGCACTGAAACTGCGCTTGTTAGAATCACAAATGATTTACTTTTAGCTTCGGACCAAGGCTGTATCTCAGTACTAGTTTTACTTGATCTTAGTGCTGCGTTCGATACTATAGATCACACAATACTCTTAGATCGACTACAAAATTACACTGGTGTTCAAGGACAAGCATTAAGCTGGTTCAGGTCATACTTATCTGACCGCTACCATTTCGTCTACTTAAATGGAGAAAAATCGATTATAACTTCGGCAAACTATGGAGTGCCGCAGGGATCTGTGTTAGGCCCTTTATTATTCTCAATATATATGCTGCCACTTGGTAATATTCTAAGGAAACATGGAATTAGTTTCCATTGTTATGCTGATGACACTCAAATATATATTTCCTCACGGCCAGATGAATACGCTAAATTATCCAAATTGACAGATTGTGTTAAAGATATAAAAGATTGGATGACGCATAATTTTCTTTTATTAAATCCAGACAAGACAGAGGTAATACTTATCGGTTCTAAAAACCATCCACAAAACCTTTCACAGCACGACTTTAACATAGTAGGATGCCCTTTTACTCTATCCGCTACAGTAAAAGACCTGGGTGTTACATTAGACTGCAACCTGTCTTTTGAAAAGCATATTTCATATGTTACAAAAACAGCCTTTTTCCACCTTAGAAACATTGCTAAGCTACGTAATATGCTATCAGTCTCTGATGCAGAAAAGTTAGTTCATGCATTCATGACCTCGAGACTAGATTACTGTAATGCTTTATTAGCTGGTTGTCCTGCATCTTCAATAAACAAGCTACAGTTAGTCCAAAATGCAGCCGCTAGAGTTCTTACTAGATCAAGAAAATATGATCATATAACACCGATTTTATCATCACTTCATTGGTTACCTATAAAGTTCCGTATTAATTACAAGGTATTGCTTTTGACCTATAAAGCTCTAAATGGTTTAGCTCCAGTCTATTTAACGGATCTTCTATCGCCTTACAATCCATCGCGCTCTTTAAGATCACTAGATTCGAGGTTTCTGGTCATTCCTAGGATATCCAGATCCACCAAAGGAGGCAGAGCATTTTCACATTTAGCTCCGAAGCTCTGGAATAGCCTTCCTGATATTGTTCGTTGCTCAGACTCGCTCTCCCAGTTTAAAACTAGACTGAAGACGCATCTATTTAGCCAGGCATTCATATAAATTTTTTATCTTACAGTTACTGTAAATTCGGCCTCTAGTTCATAAACGCCAGAGGAGAACTGGCCCCCGACTGAGCCTGGGTTCTCCCAAGGTTTTTTTTTCTCCATTGGGTCATCTGATGGGGTGTTAGGACACCATTAGGTCACTGGATGGAGTTTTTCGGTTCCTTGCCACTGTTGCCTTAGGCTTGCTCAGTTGGGGATATTCAAATTAATTAACCAATCATACCATTGATCAGCTCTACCAAACTTGGATGTCTTTTTTCCAGTAATAAACAAACATTAAGTTGTTTTGATTGATACTGTGAAGCAGCTTTGATACAATCTGTATTGTGAAAAGCGCTATATAAATATATTTGACTTGACTTGACTTGACTCTGATTTTAGTGGAAGAGTCACGGATAGATTTAGTGCTGTGATTGGTTGAGAAGAATAGGATGGAAACATTAATCCTACCTGGATAAATCACTTGTGTATTTGTGGTTGCAGACTTGAAAACATTCATTTAATACATTTTGCAAAAAGTTGGACAGAGCGGATTAAATACCTGAGGTCCCCAACGTAGTGTGTCTGCCATGCGAGACGTACTGGGCTGGGACTATACAAGTGAATCCGGCTCGCTCTTCCCAAGATGCTTTGGGCTGTCTCAAAGGCGGAGTTTCCTTTGCCGAGGATTAACACAGCTTGTTCTTTAAACTCTTCGGGATCAGTGGGAATAGACTCATAACCCTCCACCAGGTCAGAGCCAAGAAAATCCACCTGCTGAGGAACCCAAAGGCCTGTAGACACCAACAGGACACTATAGAGACCAAAAAAATATTAAATGACATAAAATATGTTCTGAAGGCATTTCAGAGAGAACTTGAAAATATTATTAAATAAAAATAAATGAATGTAGTTACTATACCTGCACTGATAATTGACACCATTCTGATCGGACAGGATGTAGCCTCGGTTTCCGTTCAATTCTGATGCTTTAATTTTTCCTATATCAGCTCCATATTTAACTTTCAACCCCAGTTCTTTCTCAAACATTGAAAGGTAACGTGGGAAGTCATCAGCATTGGGGTAAAGCTCCCGGCTTATTCGTTGAAACAGGAGGTCGGGCCTGTCACTCAACAGGGAGTTCCAATCATGACGCAAGTTGAATTCCTTGTTCCGTCTCCCAGTGTATATTTTATTAATGCTGATGAGCTTTCTGTGCCGAGGATATCTGAAAGAAATACAGTAAAAAAAACAATGGTTCAGATTCAAGAAAGAAAGTTTTCAACCTAAATGTTAAGATTCTGAAAGCAAATTAGTTATATTGCATTATATTTGCATTATGTTACATTAGATATGATTAAAACTACCATAAATGTATATCTTTTACTCAATTATGTTCCCTTTTTACTGCAGTATTTTGCGATAATTTAGTTTACATTCCTAGTTGAAATTGCTGTAGCCCAGTTTAAGAAAACATCCTTTGTCATTCAGATTTTCACGTACATGTTAAAGAAGCTTCCAGGTCCTGTGTTTCTCTCTAGAATGATGTAATCTCTCTGGCTCCGGGACAGAAAGTAGCCCATCTGGAGCCCTGCAGGACCAGCTCCCAGCACACAGTACTCATGGCTCACGGTGTTGTTAGGGCCATGAAGAGCAGAACCAGAAGTGGCCAAGGACAGGACACACAGGAGCCTGGAGAGAACCTGAATCACACTCATGAGGCCTTGGGATGGACATAAAAACAGCTGTTTATTAGAGCCAGGCGCTCTACCTGTAATTAAAGGTTCAACTTTAAATTATTACTGATAATTAATCATGCATTTGTTCTGTTTTATTAAAACTAAAATTAACTGCAGATGGATACATCTGAGAATAAGCTTTAAAACCATAACTACATCATATAATAAAGCATACACAATAAATACATAACTAAGAATAAAGGTAAACACAGTAATTGAGAATAGAAATACAAACTATAAAATAATAGACATTATATAATACTTTTTTTAAATAGGTACATGTTTACTGATATATGGCTCCCCTGTTCCAAAACTGGGGATGCGGCGGCAACATCCAACACATGTAAAAGCGAAAAACACAGTATAGTGTAAATATTTTGCCATTAAATCAACGTACCGTCAAATACAGCTGCTCCTGTGATCCTTTAGTAACAGAAATTATGGAAATAAAAGGCAGGCATTTCGTAAACTACATCTTTGCGATTGCACGGATTTCATAACATCTTCCACAGACAGAAGACAGAGCGTGCATTAGACGTCACGAAATGGATGGACGTTTAACCAATGAGAGACTAGAGGGGCGTGACTAAATAGTTCACGCACACCTAAAAGCTGGTTCTGTCAATTCTTATGGCATCAAAGTGTTTTGTTTTTATTTCCTGCGATTTTTAATTAAAACTAAAAAAAAGTTGACTATCTTTTTTTGAAAGTTACATCAAAACTGTTATTATGCATTCATCCTTTATTTTTTCTATTTGCAAATGCTTTCCAGATGTTTCGCTTTTATTGTTTTACCATTTTCTCAGACCCAGAATTTCTTTATTATTTAATTGCGTGTATTTGCTTAACAAAGATTGCATGCATGTGTTGAACATTGTTGACAGATAAATTAAACGAACAAGTGAGAGTATAAAAGAGAGAAAATGAAATTAGGCCAATCTTAAATATTTTAAATTATGATTTTTTTTTACTAAAATATGTATATTTAATCAACTGAAATCAAGATTTATTTTGAAATCGTTAAAAAAAAATAAAGCAAATTATTGCATTAAACTACACTGTCATGGTTCTGAGATTTTGCTGTGTCATGTTTAGAAACACGCCAACAAAGAAACAGTTCAGTCAGGAAATCATCGTCAGCTATAAAATGCCCCATAATATATTTAAAAAAAAAAGTATTACTCTTAATAACAAACTTTGCAACACACTTTCTAACTTTATAACCCATATAAACATTTTTTTGCTGAAACAACTTATTCGCCTCATGTGACTTTGTCATGAGAAACCATTGAGATTTCTCAGTCGAAAAAAAGTCCAGTCATGGTTAGTGAAAGCATGGGGAACTACCTCGACATTTTCACTTCCCTTTTCACTAAATCTAGTGACTCTAGTGAAATCGTATAAAAATGAAGTGGCGCAGTTAGGGAGATCATAGCCTCTGTGAACACTGACTGTGAAGAACGAGGGACACAGCAACAAACACACAAGGGACATCGACATCGCAAGTAAGATGGCAAAACTTTATGAAAATATGTTACAGTGGACATTGTGACATTTGATAACAAATATATGTTGTTTTTTAGGTATGGAATCCATGAAAAGCAAACCGAGAAATGGCACTGACAGGTAAAAAAAAATGTCTAACCACATTAATTTCCTAGTGATTATGAGAACAGCATTTAAGCCTTAAGTAAATCATACCAAAAGTAGAAGCTACAGCAATTGCAGATGTAATGGATATTGTTACAGTCAGTGATTCTTTAAAGCATAAGTGTAAATCAGTGAGTGAGTGTGTCATGTGTTCTTTGTAGTGATCTGTCTGAGCAGATAAAAGCAGCCACCAAAGACAGTCACGTCCGAGCTGAGAACACACAACTGATGCTCAACTACCAGAGAGGACAGATCACGCAAACACAGTACAAGGTAAAATATATCTGCACAAAGATCATATATTTCCAATCAGGATGCAAACAAACAATGGGGACTATAACATGTAAACAAATAGATTAACTTGCCTATTATAAATTGAAACAATAAAGGGGTTTAAAATAAATGTTTTTTAGGAAAATATGAGGAATTGTATTTTAAAACATTCTAAACACGTACATTATAACCAACAAAAAGTACCAAAAATGATCATAAAAGTGCTGAGGTTTCGGGGGGCATGCAACATAGCATTATGGTTTTTCAGACATGTACCATAATAAAACAGGGTATTTTTAAATACTTTAGATTACTATATAAATTCCATGGAACATGAATTTAGTAATCATTCAACTCTATAGGTTTATATCAAAATGATAAAAATAACAAAAAATAATAATAATACTATTTGCTGTGCCTACTGTAACTAACAACTATTTTGATAATTGATTTATCAGTCAAACATGTCTTCGATTAATCGATTTATTACATTTTAAATGCCATTTTTACTTCCTATAGGCTACTTTACTGAAAAAAAACACTTAGCCGAATGTTAATTTAATGTTACGGATAATGTGCAAATTGAAGGCTATAAATTTAAATGTATGAATTATGCTACATATTGTTTGCAAAAAGTTTAAAATAGATTAAATATCTCTTAAACAGATATCATCAGATTTCACATGATCAGTAATAATAATAAATAGTGTTAAGAAGTCTTCAACTTCTTACAAGCTTCAACAAGAAGTCAGTACATTTTTCGTAAGGTTAAGTGGGGTTTTATATAGAACACTATGGTTCTTGACTTAATTTTAAAGAACGCTGCATGACAAAATGGTTCTATATAAGGAGAAATGTATTAATACTTTCATGTTTAACAGGTTATTTACATTTTTTCCCCAGTAGTATAGTATGTTTACAAGCTGTTTAATTTGTAAAATTGTATTTAAATTAAAAATAAATTAAAACTAAATCCATAAAATGATCCGATGATGAGAACCCCTAAAAGGTTCTATATAGGAAGCGCCTGATAGAACCCTTTAAGGTTCTGTAGAACCTTTTCTTCTAAGAGTGTACTAACAGCTAACTTCATCTGTGTCATGTGTAATAAGTTACTTTCCATGTGTTTCCAGCTTCTGCTGTGTTCTCTGTATGAGATCTACCAAGCACTAGAGGAAGAGCTGGACAGGAACGCGGACCATCCATCCGTTCAGCCCATCTACTTCCCTCAGGAGCTGGCCAGACTGGAGTCTCTGGAGCTGGACCTGGAGCACTTCTTTGGTCCCCACTGGAGGAAGAGAATAACAGTGCCTGCCGCCACACACAGATACACACAGAGACTAAGAGAGGCGAGTCTGTCAATCATCTCTTTAAGTGGAATGCATGAGGATGTGAAATTGTACACATTTCCAGTGATTCTCATTCTAACTCAGCAGTCTCTGTTCCCTTTAGATTGGCAAGAACAGTCCGGAGCTTCTGGTGGCACATGCCTATACACGCTATCTCGGCGACCTGTCAGGAGGCCAAGTGCTGGGCAAAATTACCCAGAAATCCTTGGGACTGAGCGGCATCAAGGGAATTGTATTCTTCTCGTTTCCTGGAGTGACGAGCCCCAACAGGTTCAAGCAGCTGTACAGGAGCAGAATGAACAGCATTGAGTTAACAGAACAGCAGAGACAGGAAGTGCTGGATGAGGCCACCAGAGCTTTCGAGTTCAACATTGAGGTCAGCACTGATATCTTCTTTTATATTTATATATGTATATAGTTTGGGGTCAGTTAAATTTAAAAAAAAATTATTAATACTTTTGTTCAGCAAGGATGCATTAGATTGATCAAAAGCAAGATATTTGTTATAGCTGGAAATTCAGCTTTGTCGTCACAAGAATAAATTACATTTTTAAATATATTGAATTAGAAAAGTTATTTTAATATTTCACAATATTAGTTTTTATTGTATTTTTGATCAAATTAATTCAGCCTTGGTGAGAATATAACTTTTTTGAAAAACATTAAAGAATATTACGATGGATGAAGATAGAACGATAATCGATAGATAGATGGATGGATATAGAAAAATAATCGATGGATGGATTATAGATAGATGGAGATAGAATAATAGATAGAATTATAGATATAGAACAATAGATAGGTCCAAAAGTAATTCAGTCTAGACATTCTTACGAGAAAATAAGGTTGAAAAAAGAAGAGGCGCGACTTTAAAAGTTGATGCAATGTTTTTATTTGTCATTTCAAACAGGTTTTTGATGATCTTCAGAAAATGCTGAGCATCACAGAGGAAGCTTCAAGTGAGTATCAAAAAAGAAGTAAAAAATTATGTAGAAATAGCACATGTATATATGGTAATGTTTTTGATACAATCTTGCTTTTTGTTTGTTTAGGTGAAAAAGGAAATGACGCAGCATCCAAAAGTCCAACAACCTTCTCCAACTCTCCGATGCTCCAGTTTGCATTAGGTGTGGGAATCACTCTGGCAACTGTTGGAATGGGAGTTTATGCTTTCTGATTCAGGACATTTTATACTTGTCTGTGTGTAACATCTTAATACCACGATGAGGTCAAATCTAACCAAGATCTTTAACCAACACTAATCATGGACTCTATAATAGATCAAGTACATTTAAGTGATCCAAATACTGTAGTAATTTTTTCCCCAAATAATTTGAGGTTATCATGTCAGCACAATTTTCCTTTAAAATATTTAACATTTTAAAATGTTGTAAATTTACATTTATACATTGCTTTTATCCAAAATTTAGTGCATTCAATGATTTTATCAGTCCAATGTTTTTTTTTTTATGTATGTATTGGTGAAAAACGCAATAAAATTGAACTTAAAAAAAAAAAATCAATACTGATTTGTGTTTTCTGCTGAAAGAGACCAGAATATTCATTTCTTAAATTGCTTTATTGTTTCCATACAAAAGTCATATTTTTAGTTTGACAAGTGACATTAGATTTGTGGAGAACCATTTGTTTTCATTGAAAAACCACATTAAGACAGTAAAGCATAGTGTTGCTATGGTAGCATTTGAAATCATAGCAAGCTTTGACAGAGCAAGATGAGACCGTAAGATTGATAATCTGGACATTTCTCCAGCAATAGAGTGTCCAACACAACTATGTACAATAAATCTGAATTGTATATCCTTTCTGCGGAGGCTTCAGCCTGCACATCTGTGTTTAGATCAGGATTATGTGTGAAGCAAACACACAACATCATCTCTCTACTTGACCCTGTAAAGAACCTTCCTCTGCATGCGGTGCTGCAGCTCACCTCTCCTCATCATCAGATGAAGGACCTTGTGAATGGCGTGTTCTGGGTATTTCTGTTCGGGGAAGAGGAGGAGAATTTAACTGACGCTGTAATTGCACATCGACAGTGAAGAATAGTGATGTGAGAAGTTGAGCTCACCTGTTTGGTGAAATCCTGTATAATGCTGTGTTCAGACACCTGGGAGCCAATGGCGAAGCGTCTCTTCAGCTGTTTTTCTATGCGAGAGATCATCTCCTGATCCTCCTGAGTGGTGAATCCTTCCACACCTAACGTTACAGACACACAGCATTCATCAGACTCCCCAGCTTCATTTATAGAGGCTAGAAAGGGCAGGGGCTCGATAACAGTGATCCGGCTGGTTTTTACTGAACACTTTTTGGTACAAATTCTATTGTTGTAAACATGGCTCATGATCTGGCCAACACAGTTGAGGTTTTGTCAAATGAGAGAATGTGAGTTTTAGGCGTATCAGATACAACAGGCTGAAAATGGCAATAAATAAACATACCACTGTTTATCAACAAACATACTTTATTTATAGCAGTATATAATGCTATAAATATAATTATAAATGCTATAAATTCGAAATTTATAGCTGTCGTACAGCTGTATTTCTAGCTATTAATGAAAAAAATATATATATAAATACAAACACACACATATATATTTATTTTAATGATGAGTCATGATTTTCGAATATTCGATTAGTTGATTTTATTATAGAATATCGAATAGGTTATGCGATTATTGTCTAAAGTAAAGCAAATTTATAAATAATTTTATTTGCGACAAATTAGAGAAAGTCAATTTTGGTAATATTAAAAACCTATTTATTATTTGTTAAATTTAACTACAACAAAATAGTTTGTCTCAACTCGAAAAGTGATTTATATATTAATATTCATTTATAATGTATATGATTTTTCAATTATTAAATTGATTACTTCATTTATTTTTAGGGGTAGTCCTAACCGTCCATAATGATCTACTGTGATATGTAGGGCTGTCAAAATTAACACCTTAACATGCGATCATTTTTGTTTTTGTTTAATGTGTTAAAAATATTTTACGCAATTAACGTAGCATCCATTTTATCGTCATAATTTGGCTAGCGTTACATTATATGATCACGCTCTTATTCATGCAAATGCTTTTAAACCATTCAAGGGTGACAAGTGATTCTCCTGTCTGTGACACACAAGACTCGTGCGCACAAAGATACGCGCCAGTATAGAGCTCTCTTTCGCGCTTGAACGAACATTAACACACAGAATTAAGCCAAAATGACAGTTGTCAAGTATTCTCATAAAAGCGGTCTTAAATGAGTTAAATAACGTCTTAAATTAACTTAAGAGTTGTGAGAAAACGAGATGCCCGTCAGTTTCGCATCATGTGCGGCATGATGTCTTAAAGTGACAGTAGCCACTAATGCAATTAAGACTGTAAAATGTTTATTCAATTTCTGTATATTTCCTACCTGTTAGACAGATAGGAAGGATTTGTGAAGATTGTTTTAAGTTCAGTTAAATTAAAAGTTTTTTTTAAAGCCTTATAAAAGCTTTCAATTATTCTGTAATGATGAATGGCTGTAATTAATGTTTAAAAAAATCTCAGATGTCAAAATTTCATACAGATGTCAGTAGCCGTATTATTATCAATGATACTGGCCTTCACTCATAAAAAAGATGCCATTACAAGAAATATTTAAAGTATCCTGTCTTTATGTTGTTTCTACATTCTTTTCAAGGGTAACTGAAATTATTACAAAATTAAAAACTACAAATGTTTTTAATTGCGATTAATTACAGAAAATAATATGCGTTATTTAGTCAATTTTTTTTCACTAGAAAAAGAAACCAACACACTTACCGGAGAGACTGCCGGACAGAGCCGCGTCTAGCGTGGACACCTGGAAGAGTCTCAGAGCCTCGTCCACCTCTTCCTCTCCAGCGATGGGCTGCAGCTTCATCTTAGCCAGAGACTCCGCAATGCGCACCACGGCCTCCAGCTGCCTGCAGGATGACAAATGATCAAACACTTTATAATAACATAGCCAGACAAGTGCTATGTTTGAAATAAGCAAAGGAACTGCATACAGACTGGTGAATATGCCACTGGGCTCATGTACAGGTCCTTCTCAAAAAAATGTGCATATTGTGATAAAGTTCATTATTTTCCATAATGTAATGATAAAAATTAAACTTTCATATATTTTAGATTCATTGCACACCAACTGAAACATTTCAGGTCATTTATTGTTTTAATACTGAAGATTTTGGCATACAGCTCATGAAAACCCAAAATTCCTATCTCAAACAATTTGCATATTTCATCCGACCAATAAAAGAAGTGTTTTTAATACAAAAAAAAGTCAACCTTCAAATAATTATGTTCACTTATGCACTCAATACTTGGTCGGGAATCCTTTTGCAGAAATGACTGCTTCAATGCAGATCAGATGGAAGCATGAAGTGCTCCAAAATCTCCTGATAGCTAGCTGCATTGACCCTTGATAAAACACAGTGGACCAACACCAGCAGCTGACATGGCACCCCAGACCATCACTGACTGTGGGTACTTGACACTGGACTTCAGGCATTTTGGCATTTCCTTCTCCCCAGTCTTCCTCCAGACTCTGGCACCTTGATTTCCGAATGACATGCAAAACTGAGCAACAGTCCAGTGCTGCTTCTCTGTAGCCCAGGTCAGGCGCTTCTGCCGCTGTTTCTGGTTCAAAAGTGGCTTGACCTGGGGAATGCGGCACCTGTAGCCCATTTCCTGCACACGCCTGTGCACGGTGGCTCTGGATGTTTCTACTCCAGACTCAGTCCACTGCTTCCGCAGGTCCCCCAAGGTCTGGAATCGGTCCTTCTCCACAATCTTCCTCAGGGTCCGGTCACCTCTTCTCGTTGTGCAGCGTTTTTTGCCACACTTTTTCCTGCCCACTGAGGCGCCTTGATACAGCACTCTGGGAACAGCCTATTTGTTCAGAAATTTCTTTCTGTGTCTTACCCTCTTGCTTGAGGGTGTCAATGATGGCCTTCTGGACAGCAGTCAGGTCGGCAGTCTTACCCATGATTGCGGTTTTGAGTAATGAAACAGGCTGGGAGTTTTTAAAAGCCTCAGGAATCTTTTGCAGGTGTTTAGAGTTAATTAGTTGATTCAGATGATTAGGTTAATAGCTCGTTTAGAGAACCTTTTCATGATATGCTAATTTTTTGAGATAGGAATTTTGGGTTTTCATGAGCTGTATGCCAAAATCATCAGTATTAAAACAATAAAAGACCTGAAATATTTCAGTTGGTCTGCAATGAATCTAAAATATATGAAAGTTTAATTTTTAGCATTACATTATGGAAAATAATTAACTTTATCACAATATGCTAATTTTTTGAGAAGGACCTGTATATAAATATGCATTTTGAGGAACAAAATGAGAAAAAACAGGTTCTTTATTCCTGAATTCAGTTGTTACCTGACAGTGATGGGGATGGACGCACGTCTGTCAATCTCTCTCTCGTGTTCCTTCGCTCCGCTTCTCATCAACACATATCTGTTCTTCAGTTTCTCTGCGGCGGCCGCAGACAGGCGGGGTCCACATTTCCTGTTTAAGAGTTTACAACGCATTTAATTCTGATGACAACACTAGCTATGTTTCCATCCAAAGCTGCGAATTTAACTTATTCATAAAATTGGAATATTGCATAAAACAGGGAAATTGGCTCAAAACATCCGTAATAAAAACAGAACTTGCTGCACTTGTGGGAAGCCACTGTAGCTCTATTTCCATCATAGTTTATATCCATGTCTTAAATTATCTGCCTCAACTGAGCGCAAATTTTTTATGCACATTTTTAGAATTTATGTGCATCTTTGCGTTTCCATCCAGCGTTTTTTTCTATGTGATATCCCAAAATTCCCATTAAAAAAAAGTGGATGGAAACTGCTGATGAATGATGTTTCACATTGCGTTTATGGACTTACACTCTCGAGTAGGCGACGTATTTCTTCAGCGTGGCCAGAGGAATCTCTCCCTCGACTCCCTCCGTCTGCGTCTGAGCGCTCAGGTGAACGTTCATCACATGCCGGGCCAAAGTCTACATAAAACACACATGTGCATTAGCTCACATGAAATCATGTAAACATGTAAAACTCTTCATTGAACTTTAGTAGTCTATAAACAGCACCATGTCTCGCTGTTGGTCGTGATGGTCTTTGATGATGAAGATCATGTCGAATCGAGACAGAATAGTGGGCATGAAGTCAATGTTGTCCTCTCCCTTCGTATCATCCCAGCGGCCGAACACAGAGTTGGCGGCAGCCAATACCGAGCAACGGGAGTTCAGAGTGGTGGTGATGCCAGCCTTTGGGTGAAAACACAAAGAATTGAGGAGTCTGTCTGTTTGAAGAGACCGTAAGCTGAAGAAATAGTGGATGTCTATTGGTGAGTACAATGCAGTGATAAATGTCTGGTACCTTTGCAATAGAGATGGTCTGCTGCTCCATGGCCTCATGGATGGCGACTCTGTCATCCTCTCTCATCTTTTGAAAAGAAAAACTTTCATAAGCATTTCATTAGACTGCATGAACACATTTAATTTCAGGAAATCCTGTAAACTGCTTAGAGGAAGTCCAACCTTGTCAAACTCATCGATGCAGACCACTCCGCCATCCGCCAGCACCATGGCACCTCCCTCCATGATGAAACCACGAGTGTTGGGGTCTCGAAGAACCGAGGCTGTCAAACCAGCGGCACTGCTGCCTTTACCAGAGGTGTAGACCTAACCGACAGAGACAGACGTTTTAATCATTTACAGGAAACATTTTCATTCATGCATTTAGCAGACGCTTTTATTCAAAGAGACTTACAAGAGAGGAACAAAGCATAAAAAAGATCTATGTTTCTGAAAGGAAAATGAAGACTAATTGATTAATTTCAATTAACATTGTAAAATAATATATAATGCATTCCATATTAAATGCTTCTATCAAACATTATTAAATATAAATCGCTTACAATAGATTATAAAATATACGGTCAATTAAAGGAAATAATTATGTGACTAAAAGAGCAATAAATACTGATTACCTGCACATACATAATACAATTTTAATGAAAAATAATATAATACACTTAAAATTGTAATACAATATATAATACTTAAATACACTTGAATTTAATAATATTGTAATATATATATATATATATATATATATATATATATATAATACAATAAAATATTCCACATGCCATAAATATTAATGTATGTCATGTAGTATAAGAAAATATGAACATAATAACGTTTAAGAACTGATATATTTTATAACATGCAGCATGTCAAATATGATAAAATATATGAACTATTAAAATGTCAAAATATAATAATAATAAAGAATAATAATATATTATAAAAATCATTAAATAATAAATCATTAAATAAACATTAAAATAAAATCTATATTTATATAAAATCTATTAAAAATCTATTTTTAAACACACACATACATATATATATATATATATATATATATATATATATATATATATATACAACATCCTGCACATATCAGATATCTTTAAATAGGAATACATTAATGTAGATAATTCCTTGGACAAATCTTTTATAACATGGCAAAGAGCTTAAAAAAAAAAATCTCCTTTTGTGTTTCACGTATAAAGAAAGTTATACGAACAAGATGAGGGCAAATAAATGACGGTCCATCTTTATCATAATCTTACCCCAATGGGAGAACATCTCTCCACAAACTTCAGCAACTGAGACTTGGCTGTGCCTGGATCTCCCAACATCAACAAGTTAATATCACCTCTGCGTGTCAGACCATCAGGCAACCTGACAAAAGCCATTTTGAGCAAATTAGAAAGGTGGCAAAAAAAAAAAACCTCAATGTGAAGATGAGGCAGTTTCTATGTTGTCTCACCTCTTCCTGGAGCCCCCAAACAGAAGACACGCTATGGCCTTCTTCAGGTCATCGCTGCCGTAGATGGATGGAGCGAGAGAGCGAGCGATGGAGTCGTAGACGGAGGGAGAGGAAGCCAGAGCCCTCAACTCCTCTTCCTCCTGAGGTGAGACTGAACCAGTGGCTCCACGGCCTGAAAGACGGTGAGAAGGTCATGAGAATGTCTAAATAGATAATGTTTCAGCCCAAGACAAACGTTTTGCACATGCTCACCCAGGGCTCGACATTAAGGCTTGTCCGCTTGTCCGGGACAAGTGGATTTTTTGAAGGGACAAGTAAAAGAGAATTTTACTTGCCCGACCGGACAAGTAGCCTGATTAGAACATCAATAACAAAAATAAACAAATAACTAGGGAATCACTAAACCGAGAGAATGATTCTGATTTTATTACATTTATTGTAAGTTGCGATCGATTGTGGATAATGTATTACTGACGGTAAGGTTGCGCTGTTGACGCTAGCGCAGCCTCTCGAGGAGAAATCGACACAAATGAGCGCAGCACACACACACTCAGTTAACAACATACTGCCTATAAAAAATCTTTTTATATTTTTAACATATGTTAAGCAACCTCAATTATTTTTCCTGAATAGCTACCATCACGATTGAAAATGTGACATTGATTTCCTACAACAGTTCAATAAACAGTTAAAATTAAGTGACTTACATTTTAGATGCAATATTGCCTGTTTTTGTTTTGTTTCAGCAGCGAAAATAGTTCCAAACAAAAATCACAGCAGAACCACGGCGCATCTCACAGGAACACTCAACCTGTTTTCATTACTGAATGATTCAGTATTTTGAACGAAACGGTTGAGTCAAAGATTCAATGACCCATTCATAAACATCTGTCTCATTCTTGTATGAATCAGCCGTTTCAATGAATCGTTTGATTGAATGAATCAATGACTCACTCATTAAGACAATCGCCTGCCACCACCTACTGGCGGTTTAGTGTTATGTTTAAAAGTAGTATCATTCTTTCCAACGTTTCTTATTTGTATTTTAAATCAATTTCATAACATTATTTTATGCATTTGTAATTTTTCAGTGTAAATGATTTAATTTGATCAGCCCTACCTAGGGTAACAGCCCTATAGTGTCTTATTCTAAATAATTGAATTTATTGATCAAATTTAGGAATTTAAAATGAAAGATGAAGCATACATTTAATAAGATTGAGGAGGAGATGCCCTTTAAAGGTGCTGATATTATATGCCGATTTAAATATCAAAGCTGATTGAACAAACACTGATGAGAATATTGCTTCAGAATAAATTAACACAAAAAACAAAACGAAAAAAATCCGGACAAGCAACTTTTTTACTCGGACAAGTGAATGACAGATTTACTTGTCCGAAGGACAAGCATATGAAAAAGCTTAATGTCGAGCCCTGCTCACCTGCTCCTTCAGTATCCACTTCAATGCCGACCACACGCAGGTACGCTGCTCGGATGCCCACACCTGCGCCCTTATCACGACCTTTGGATTTGGCTTGAGCCACCTTTTTGATGGAGTAAATGCCCATGACGGTTACTCTGTTGCCTGGCACTACACGGTCACACAAGTACCTGGGAGGTAAAAGTCATGGATTAGAGACACTGCAGACAAAACAAGCATGATGACAACATGAAGCTGTGGGCGTGTGCATCCACCTGTCACAGTAGAGCTGCATGTGTCGTGGCATCTCCCCGTGGGGAACGGCATCAGGTGCTTCCTGCAGACGCTGAGTCTGGAAATCCACACACACGCACCGGTCCGGAATGATGAAATACGGATCCACAGGGCACTTGACACGGCCCGCCTGCTCGCTGCGGGACAAAAAAAGACAGGAAATTGGTATAAAAACATGCCCATTCTCTATATCTAGTAGGGCTAGGTTGATAACATTAATTTATTGAGTTTAATTGATGCGTTACACATTATTTGTCGTGCCCCTCCCATCCAATCTGTCAGTTATATCACAAAAGTCAAACAAATACCATTTCGAAGCGCTTTAATGTGACGGATCGCTATAGCCGCCTAATTTCAAGCGGCAGTGCAATTTAAATGCGCGTTTAATTTAAGGGGCTGTTTACAAGACAGCAACTAAAAACGGAAAGCTTTTTATGTGCTTTGGCCGTTCATTTACACGACAACAGCGTTTTTGGGGCCTGAAAACGCAAACTTTGGAAAACGGTTTTAAAGTGCACATTCTTAAACGATAGCATTATCGTCTCCGTGTAAATGTAAAAATGCGAATTTGTGAAAACGGTGATGTCATGCGAATGTGTATTATGTGTTCAGTCTATAGGCACATAGCGTTTCTTAAAGTGACATCACCTACTGGCCTGGAATAAATACAACGTTTTTAGTGGTTTACGCAGATGTGTGTGAACAGGATTGTTTTGACAACTTTGTTGTCTGTGACAAATATATTTTTTAACAGACACTTGTTGCCACTTACTGCTGTGACGATGTAATTTATACAATCTTCATTTGAAGCATCAAGTCACTACTCTATTTTGATCCCTGGATATAAACACTGATGTCTACAGAAGCAGTGCACATGCACGACCAAACTAAAAACTGCGCTGGGAAAATAAGTTCAGACCGCTCATTTGCGTAAAGACATGGTTGACAGCTGTTAATGAACAAACACCGTTTTAGATCGACACTGTATTACTGTATAAGATTTCCATTTGAAATAAATGCATAAATCTGCCGATTTCAGAGCAAAACGCGAAATTCACTGATTCGCTTCACTCGGCAGTGCAAAAACCATGGCTAAAACCAGCACTAAAGTACTTACTTCCTGGCAACCTGCCAAAATTAAAGCTTGCTGATTTTAGGTTTGAAAATTGTGGGAATTCAAAAAAAAAAAAAAAAAAAAATTTTTTATATATATATATAAATAACAAAATGTAAAATATTAGCATTGTATTTAAGTGTACTATAAAATATATTTTTTTATTTAATACTACTTTGAAAAAAATTCAATAGTATATCACACTTTATTATTTTGTTTATTTTATAAAAAAAAACACTAAATAAAATACAGTAATACTATCATTAATTATTTGATTATGGATTTTTGAAAATGACCTTTCATGTAGTGTGTACCATAGCTCTATGTGAATGAAAACATACTGCAAAGTTTTAAATCTGAAAGTGCACCGTATATAAAGTTATTGTCTTTCATAAGTAAAGAGTCGACTCTGAGTCAATGAAATGAATCGTTTTCGAGTCATAAGCCGTTTCGTTGTGACGTCAAGACGAAACATTAACATATTGCCTGCCCACTTATTGCATGCGCAGACACCAGGGCTCGAGACTAACGGCGTCCTATCGTCCTGGGGACGATAGAAAATGTGTTTAGGACGAACAGAAATATTCTCCAGGACGCCTACAGAACGAAAGACATTTTTGTATGTGTGTTCATTTATTACTAGCCTATTAGGCTAACTTACTTACAAAATGTCAAAATTAACCGACCAAGCGCTGACTACAACGGAGCGTGTCTTCTCATGATGTTACTATAGTTATACTATCACTGGCTGGCTACTCGCGGAGACTCGTTCCGCGGTACATCTATCAAATGGCTTCATGACATCGCAAATATGTTGCGCTGGTTAAACAACGGATATTCAATGAATAAAAACTAGACCAAAATGTTAGATAGTGACGATTTGGGCAGAGATCCAGTCAGAAGTGATGTCCTGCGTTTGTGGTAGATGCGCACATTTGTAGCCTACTGTAACGTGCTGATCTACCCAGCGGCACGCGAGTTGGCATGCACTGCATGTCTCATAAAACGTAAAAAAAATGTAAACGTCTGGGAGAATTAGTAAAGCGCACTTAAAGATCTGAATAAGAGTGACGACGCAAAAAAAGCTATATTCGGTGCGGTTTTTTGTGCGCATACACACGACTGAAGCTTGCAGCCATAGAAACCTATACAGCGCGCGAGTACTGAACTGAGCTCTCTTTCGTGTCTGAATGGACAAAATAATACACACAACATTGTCTAAATGTCCGTTTTTGGAGAGTATTCATGTAAACTATGCCGGTTATGTCTTAAACAGTTGTGAGTGTATCAGATGTGCATCAGTGCATTTGATACGATGTCTTAAAGTGACAGTAATGCGGTCTGTGTCCTTAATATTCAAGCAACGAAAAAAAAGAGAAAAGTATTCACTGCTCGTTAAAAGCTTTAATAAGGATTCATTATATTTAATTCATACAAATAAATATGTCTGCTGCTTGAAAAAATAAAGAATCATGATGTATGCAAGTTAAAAAGAATGCAAATATCATTAATTGAAAAGAAGACTTCTACTCTAGGAAAAGTGGTTTTATTTAATTTTAAGATATTTAAAGTCACCGTAGTTAAATCTGTATCTAGATGTTAATAGATTAATTTTTATTAAATCTGTGTTTTATCTATTTACAGATAACTACTTTGAATGAAGCTAAATAAATATAATAATATATATCATAAACACTTTTATGTTGTTTTTATTATGTGACTAACAACTCACAACTAGAGATGATAATAACAAAGTACAGAAACAACATTTTAATTTTAGGACGGTTGACATTCACTTTAGGACGGTTCAAATTGTTTTTCAGGACGGTTTCAGGACGGAGGTGAAAAAAGTTAGTCTGGAGCCCTGGCAGACACCAAGGAAACTTGAACCTCAAACACTGCAGCTGATTCCAGTGGATACTGGATAGCATCATGTCGAGAAGACGCTGTGCTCTACAATGTAAAGTTAAAAGGTATCCTGCTAACTGGTTAACTCACATTATTACTGTCTTACTGAAATATTTCTGCTAATCAGTTGTTGGCCACTATTACCTAAAACTGTGTCTATTAATGCAGATTGTCTGTCGTTCTCACTACTTTGAGGAAAGATTAAGCATGGAGCAAGATTTGCTTTACCAACGTTTATGTTACATCAGTCATTCACGCTAGAGCTTGGCTAATGTATTGTTATTGATACAGTTTCCACCTATTCACCGCCATAAATTAGAAAAATACTCGGTAAATGAATAAGTACAAGTAAAATAATCGGTTTGTTGATGGACATGCACTTGGTAATGCCGATGGTGAGGAATTACAGTGGCAACATCTTATAATGTGCCTCAAACTGAGTAGTGTATCACTGAGAAACGTCCTACTCGAGTCAACCTTGCGATGGAGGTTCGGGTTGAATGAATAGTTCTTCTAGTGTTTCATCATTGGACTCGCACTCGGATTGATATGGTATAATTGACGTCATTGTTTGTTACTATGTTTAGTTTATGGTGTAGGAAGCCTCAGGACAAGCAGATCTGACATCATTATGGCAATAGGCGTTTTTGTTGCGTTTTTTCGACATGCGCACTGTACGACACTGTACGATCACACCAGACTGAGCTGTCTGGCCAATCAGAGCAGAGTAGCTCGCGGAAAGGAGGGATTTAGAGAGATTGATTCATCTGATGAGTCGTTTGAGAATCATTGAGAATGTGGTGATGTGCAAATGTATTTTATGAGAAAACGAAAGTTTTTTTACCTTTGATGCATGTAAACCCCCCCAAAAAAAAAACATTAGGAAACTTTAAAATAGAATAAAAGAGGTACTTTAATGGGTCACACTATGTGCAATGTGAGCACCAAACCGAATCTCCAGGTGCTCTCATGAGAACCAGACAGAAAAACGTATGTGCACCCCTGTTTATATCCAAACTATACATGTTTATCCCAGTACCTCTGTGATCATTTCAATTATTGTAACACACAAATAATGATACTGTGTGTTGAAACGACTTTGTGAAGCTGTTTCATACCCATGCTTGACAGCTCCTCTCTCTGGATCAGCAGTAGCGCCAATGCAGGTTTAAATGTTCGCTGTGATCATACTTGGCAAAGGCTTAATAGACACGAACCGTTGTCATTTAGGAGTAAAATCACATGGGTGTTTAAATCGAGATCGAGATCTTTTAACGATTAATCCTGCAGCTCTAATAACACATCTATGAGAGAGTCTTTAAAATTACTTGTAGTAAAACATAACTGGTACCAGCAATAACTATACATTTAGCATTTTACATGCAACTAACACTAAACAAAATCGTAACCCTATAGTACGCACATGTAGTTAATCAACATTACTCAGTACTTAAATGAATAATTGCACTGTAAAAATGAAACCCTACAATAAAGTATAACCGAATGATTTTATAAGACCATCTTTGTACTGATAATAATTAGTCTAATGATATTCAAGATTATATGTAGACCAAAAATGTTATGTTTTAGACAAGTAGATATTAGATATTTCTTAACAGAATGAACTGAGTATTTGGCAAGATACTCACGAGTTGCACTTGCGGGGCAGAGCGTAACCCTGCAGTCCCGGTGGCAGAGGGATGTTACTAATGACCGCTCTGCATCCGCGGCACTGAAGACACACTTTGGTGGCTTTGGCCCTCACAGCCGCAGAGGATATGATTATACCGGGAATCTTCACGAGACGTGACACCTGCTCCGACTGCAAAAGATAATGGAGACAAGGAGAAAATAAACACTTTACCTAAAATGCCAGTTGTTTTCACTGTAGATGTATGGATGTGGCGCACCAAGGCACAAATGCTATCCATCGGTTTTCATTTTTAATTGTCAAGTTAACAGATTATTTTCTCACTTTCAGGTTGCGGATGGAGGACGGGTGGGCGTCACTCTTCAGCATGACCTGTATGTCCTGTACGGTCTCTTCTCCTAATGGCCGTGGACGTGTGACCTCATCAGCCACTTCCTGCGCCGCCTCCTCCAACTGTCAATCACAGAACAACATCATTAAAGGGAAAACCTTATGAACAACAATGTTCAAATAGGATTTTTTGCATTTCATAAATATAACATCGCTCCCCAGAAAGTCAATCACAATAATAAATTAAGTTTTACTTTTTATTTTATAAATAAAAACTCAGTTATCATCTGAAATTACATTATGTGTGTAAATAGCTGATTATTAATGTATTACTGTGGTTTAAACTTCCTATTAAATATTGAATAAAAAATTTAATTGAATAATTAAATCGTATGCTAAAAACAAAAATCCAGCTGACGTCTTGCAACTTTTTCAATATTTATATGAATTATAAGTTATTCTGTCCTCACCAAAGGCAAATTGTCAGTGGGAAGTTTGTAAAGACAGTCTGACAGATCTTCATCAAAACTAGCCAAATCCTCCATCTCCACCTCAATCCAGTACTCTCCCAAAGTATAGTGCCTCTTGAGCTCATCTCTGTGGAAAAAAATACATTTAACGATGGAGCGAAGCATTAGAATGATAAAAATAGCAGATGAAGATGATAACCCTAGTTCAAAAAGGTACGTTTTATGCACACACTTCACTTTATTAGTGCAAATGCAAAGTAGCGTTAGGGAATCATTCATTTTAATCGATTTAATTCTTTCGAACAGTTCTGATCACTGAACCGACTCAAAAACGATTCCGTCATACAAAACTTGTTCTACTGAGTCACTCAGAACGATGCATATCCCACATAACTCCAAGATAAATCTAACAACAAAATTACAAATTTAGTATAGATTAAGAAAAAAGTGGATATAATGACGATATAAATATATAGTGTGCAACGATTAGCACAGGGAAACTGTAGTTACACATTGTGCAAAACGTATTGTGAAAAAGGACGCATCTTCAGGAACAAAACACATTTGATATCACAATACCTGTATTTGTAGGTGAAGCCAGTGCGATCGGTGCCGACTCTAAATTGTCTCAAGAACTCACGAAACTTCTTTTTGATCTGGCTGCGTTTCAGGACCCCCTCATCGCCAATGCCTTCCCCTCCACCGAAACTGTCACTATAATAGACTCCTGGATCATCAAATCCCGACATTTTGCAAATGATCTAGAGTGGACTCCTTGTAATAAACGAATAATAAGATATCACTTCAAAAAGTGCTGTGAAATCTGAAGTATTGCTAGTATTCTGTGTCGGTCAGAATCAACAATGTGTTCCAATGACAAACGCGCGCTGACTTTCGCGGCAAAACCACTAGCACTGCCTTGCGCTGAAGCTAGACTCCGCCCTCAGTGACTTTTCCGTCCCGTTTATTGGTCCACAAGCAGTTATGACGAGTTACGTCGAGAAAAAGGCGTTAGCAAAGCGGAGCACTGGCGGGAAAAACACAAAGCAAAGTGCAGGGACCGGAACTAGTTGTTCTGCATGGCGCGGAATATCAGCATGGTTGAAGACTTGTCAGTTTACGGTTAACAAAACCTTATTTATATGAAAATAAATGTTGATAATGATAAATAGTCATATCAAATAAAAAAGTAACATAATACCGAAATGATTGTTGTGTGCAGGGGTTAAATTTTGATTTATTATGTGAGGGTGCTCTCCCTAGGGGGGTCAGGGGGTCTGTGGTGACCAGGTCCACCTCACACACACTTCCTTCTCCCATTCTCTCTCTTTACTACAACCACACACACACACACACACACACACACACACACACACACACACACACACACACACACACACAGTCTAACCAGGACTCAACATAAACTCTTCAAAGCTGCCAGCTTGGCAACCAAGTATGTAGTTTTTATTTCTGGCTCCAGTGGTTGCCTCATTACAAACTGCCTATTATTAAAGCTGCAGTCTGTAGCTTTTGTGGGGTAAAAATTATCCAAAATAAATTTTTGAGCAAGTACATATCCAGCCAGTGTTCAAAACGATCTGCTTGCCGTAGCTTGATTCAAAACGGTAAGCTTGTAATAATGTTTTTAATTTCAGTGGTACTGGAGGATTTCCGCGGGAAATTCGAGCATGTCTTTGCGTCATTACGTCACATGGAGACCGGGCTAAAAAAACACAATGACATACATTCAGACAAGAGTCAACTATATCATGAAGACAGATTTTAGCTGAAACGGTATTAGGCATAGATGATGGTATATACATGTAATAATTATAGTATTTATTAGCCAAAACATTGTTTTGATTATTGTTACCTTTTACATTTTTGTGGTTTCATGAACTGTTCAGTGTTCCTTAATTGCTTTACTATTTACATAATTAAAAAGCCTGTCATAGGCTGTTGTGAAATAATGACAGACGCCATTGTGACAACATGCCCCACTGTTAGGCTATTGCTTGAAGAAATGTTGTAAATGGTAATAAACTGGGCTTTTTGTTTATTAAACATCAAGAATTAGGTTTAATTTTATAAAACTGTATAAGGGACAGAGTATGTCTCAGGTCTTGTAACTTACAGGTTTTGTGAGCAGTTCATTAAAAGGTCATAATTCTATAAGAAATAACTAAATGTTGTGTGCAACAGAGGAGACATAAAATGGCATCATCTTTTTATTTTTTTAACCATCTATGGACAATTGTAACATAAGCATGATCTGTACATGATTTTGCAAATAATGTCTCAACTGAAAAAAGTCGAGACCCCTGCTGTACAAGCCTGCTGTAAAAGTAGCAACTAATAATCATAGAAAAAAAAAATATTCTGCCAATACCGAAAATATACAAGAACCCCCTGACCTTCAATGATCTCAGTAGCATTAGAAGAATTTTTTCTATGATGTGTAACTTTAGCCTCACTCTAACAGTCAGCCACTTTGTCCGTTCTGTTTCTGACATTAGGAAACGACCCCGTGCTTCCTGCCTGTCTGTATGAAGGCATCCACGGCACGATCAATGTCCTCATCAGTGTGAGCCGCAGAGATCTGGACTCGGATGCGGGCTTTTCCTTTGGGAACGACTGGGTAGGAGAAACCGATCACATACACTCCTGATGACAAGGAGAGAAAAACACTTTTAAACTGGGCTGCTGGACTATTAGATGCATTCATTTAATTGGACAAGACATATACGCCCGAATTCTCACCCAGTTTTAGCATGTCGTCAGCCATGAGCGAAGCCAGTCGAGCATCTCCGAGCATCACAGGACAGATGGGATGAGCTGTGCCAGAAATGGTGAACCCTGCCTGGGTCATGTTGTTTCTAAACCTTTGGGACGGAAGAAAAGATGCACAATGGACCATTGTGTTGAAAACTGCCATCATTAGCTCAATGAACTCTAAAAATCCTTTCTTCTTAAAAGCATTCATACTGGAAAACTGGAATACTGAACCAGCATAAGTCAGCTCATTTTGTTTTGACTGCAAGGCTGACTGCTGCTTTGAAAAGCATATTCTGTTAGTTTTAACCCTGCTTATCTCCTTTCCACAAACGTTAGGTGCAGTGATTCAAGCTAAAGGGTGTAATCGAATCTACAGTACAAACATCGCAGAACGCCAACTCCCACCTCCAGTCCTACCTCATGGTTTTAGCTGCCATGGACTGAGCGATTTCATTGGATGCCAGCAGCAGCTCCACAGCACGGGCGGCACAGCCCACCACAGGAGGGGGGAGGGAGTTGGAGAAGAGATATGGACGAGAACGCTGTCTCAGAAGCTCAATTAAAGCCTTGGGTCCGACGGTGTAACCACCTGACAGAGAATCAGAAAAATATATGTTTGAAAGGACTGAAATTGCTTCAGCCTTCTTAGCAAAGGAACTTTGCTATTTAATTTGTGATTTTACCCGACATAAGCGATGTTTCAATCCATCTATTTTTATGTGAATTTTGCAATATCGCATTAAAAAAAAAAAATGCTTTATGGAAACAGCAAGATGCGAATAGATGCACATTGAACAAATAAATTCCTCGATGCGTAACAAAAAAAAACTTGCGTGACTTTGCCTCAACAGTGGCTGTGATTGGATAACTGGACTAACCAGCGGATCAGTTTCATTGAACAGCATCTCAAATGTTGGTTTGATCGTTCTGAAATGCCTGAGCCAAAGTCTGTCATGAAAATGATTTGGTTTAATTCCCTCCCAGAAGCGTCTCGCATGATTGCGTTCACAAACACCAGCATCCGAACACAAGATAAAATGACAGCGTTTATTGCGTCTCGTCTGCGCGCTCAGACGCAAGTCATTTATGATGGAGGAAAAGAGAGCTACAGTGGCTGTAGCAACTTCCATTTTCATTACAGATAAAAATTCCCAGGAAGTGATGATTTTGTACTCTTCAACACATGGGATGGAAACGGTGCTTTATTCGCAAATGCTTCATGCGATAGTCCAATTTTGTGCACAAGTTAAATTCACAACTTTGGATGGAAACATAGCTATTGTTAGCCTAGAAATCTAGACGCACCCTAGCGGCAGCAAAAATTATTTTGCAGCCAGTGTGGTCTAGCAACTCTCCATTGACATTAGAGCTGGAAAAACCAAAAACTGGTCAGGCCAATCAGATCGTGTATAGAGTCGGCGGGCGGGCTTAAGATAATGACGACAGAGTTGCGACGGTTCACTTCTACTTGAAAACAAAGAATGGCTGCTGCTGCTGGCGAACAGTGCTCTTTCGATTCGGCTTTGGCTGCGACTCTGGAGGATTTGAAGTTAAACTTTTCTTTGAAACAAGAACAAAGAAGCTCTGACTATGACTCCGTCGCTCTGACTACGTCACCTTCTTCGTTGCTCTGGTTGGTTGTAGCGCTATCCTATTGTGTGCAGAGGGAATTTGAAAGACAACCGTTTATCCCGCCCCTCGGATTGAGGAATGCCAATGGAGAGTTCCCAGACCTAACATCTTGATGTAGGTCTGGTATGCCAGGCTAAGCTATTGTAGCTTGACTATGTAAATTGTATAGCTGTTTAGCTGATGTTTAAGATCTAGAAATGCAAGACATACGCACCAGCAGCACCTCCCAGTGCTTTTCCCAGAGTGGAATTGACAATGTGCACTTTGTCCATCACACCCAGCAGCTCATCAGTTCCTCTGTGGGAAATAAATGCACAGATGTCCACTTGTAAGATATTATGACATTATACTTTCTCACACTGTTTAATGAGTATTTAAACATAAAAACATATTACTGCCTCAATATTTTAGGGGGAAGATCCTTTTAAAGCAGTGGTACTAAACCAGGGGGCCTCAACAAACTTCCAAGATAGCCTCAAGATGATGTAATTATTTAAAATAAGACAAAACAAGAATTAAAATAAGTTAAAAACACACACAAAAATCTAGATTTTCTTAGTATTTGGTTAGTTTTATAATGAATATATCTTTCTAGTCTCTAAAATATTTTGTTGGGTAGAAATTTTGAGTGATGGGCCTTGAAGTAAAAAATGTTGGCTTCAAGGAAAACATATACCATCGATTAACAACCTCGTAGTTTGAAGTCTGTCTATTTTTAAAGGTTTATAAGTTATCGTTAAAAATCATGGAGAAGTGAATGGGATGTTTCCTTCAGGAATCAGACTGTTGCACTCTATTTTTGTAAGTGCTACCAAGTGTTTGTTCTGTCTACTCACCGGCCACGAGCACCCATGAATCCTGTGGCATGACACTCATCAATAAAAACCAAAGCTCCGTACTGCTCAGCCAGATTACAGATACCCTTCAGAGGAGCCACATCCCCATCCATGGAGAACACGCCGTCTGTGACCACCAACCTCAGACGAGAGGACTGTGGGGTAAAGTGAGCGAATCAACACTAAATTCTCCAAAAATGATCTAGCTCCTTGAAGGTGTATTCAGCATAAATGAAATGCAAAACAAAAAAGTTATGCAATTTTCGATAACAATTACACCATGCGGTGTAATTGTTGACAAAAGTTGACTAAACATATCAAGCTGCCACACAGTAATTTTTCTTTTGTCTTCAACAACTTGGCTTGGAACAACTTGAGGGTGAGTAAATGTGGACAGAATTTTCATTTTTGGGGGAACTATCCCTTTAAAGGGATAGTTCACCCAAAAATGAAAATTCTGTCAGTATTTACTCACCCTCATGTTGTTCCAACCCCGTAAGACCTTCGTTCATCTTCGGAACACGAATTAAGATATTTTTGTTGAAATCTGAGAGCTGGATCACTCCTGCATAGGCTTCTTAAGGGATTGACACTTGCCAGCCCCGAAAAGTTATTAAAGACATCGTTAAAATAGTCCAAGTGACTACAGTGGCTCAATCTTAAGTTTATCAAGCGACGAGAATACTTTTTGTGCAAAAAAAAAAGAAAAAAAAATTACGACTTTATTTCAACTATTCATTTCCTTCTCTGTGGGCCTCGAGTCAGTTCACTAGTTTAACAGCGTAAGCTTCTGTTGTTATACGTCACACGCATCACCCACATGACCAGTGCCGGCCAATAGTGAGTCTACGTGTGACGTAGCTCTACGCGATCACACTACGTTAACTGACTAGAGGCCCAAAGAGAAGGAAATGAATAGTTGAAATAAAGTCGTTATTTTTGTTTCTTTTTGCGCACACAAAGTATTATCGTCGCTTGATAAACTTAAGATTGAGCCACTGTAGTCACTTGGACTATTTTAACAATGTCTTTAATAACTTTTCGGGGCTGGCAAGTTTCAATCCCTTAAGAAGCCTATGGAGGAGTGATCCAGCTCTCAGATTTCAACAAAAATATCTTAATTCGTGTTCCGAAGATGAACGAAGGTCTTACGGGGTTGGAACAACATGAGGGTGAGTAAATACTGACAGAATTTTCATTCAGTGATACCTGTGATTCTTTCAGCTTTTTTTCCAGGTCATTCAGGTCCATGTGCTTGTAGCGGAACCTCTTGGCACGGCACAAACGAATGCCGTCGATAATAGAGGCATGGTTTAGTTCATCAGACAACACGGCATCATCAGGACCCAACAGGACCTAAAGTTAAGAGCACCAATGTATTGAATTGTTACAGTGCATTGGCAGTGTAACTGTAACATGTTTACTTAAGTATATAATATGACGATTGGTTAAGTCACCTCAAACAGACCAGCATTGGCATCAAAGCAGCTTGCATACAGAATGCAATCTTCTCTTTCATGAAACTGGGCTAGCTTCTCTTCCAAGTTCTTGTGGAGGCTCTAGAGAACAGAGATTAAAAACTAATAATTAAGGCATCAATAAGCAATCAATGTGTTCAAATACAGTATATTCCCTTACCTGGGTGCCGCAGATGAAGCGAACTGAACTAAGGCCAGCGCCATACTTCTGCAGGGCATCTATTCCAGCCTTCACCACCTCCGGATGACTGGATAAACCCAGGTAGTTATTTGCACAGAAATTCAATATGTCTACAAAAGAAATAGGGAGGCGTGGGCCATCAGAAGATGAAGAGGAGCAAAAGATCAAATCCTCTTTATTCATTCGCTTGCTGGAAGTTTTCCTTAACTATCCAGTCCGAAACATTTACAAAAATTACAATTAAATAAAAAGTGTTTGTTCATCTTAGTATTATATTAGTATTGAGGTACTAACATAGTTTGTATTAATATTTTAATTAGTTTGGTAAAACATTATTAAAATCAAAAGTTGTATTTGTTAACATTAGTTAATGCAATGTTAACTAACATGAACAAACAATGAACCGTTGGATTTGTAATATCAACTGTTAACAAAGAATAATAAATACTGTAACAAATGTATTGATCAGTTAGTTACAGTTTTTTTCAGTTGCTTTAGTGCATTTCTCAAATCATCCTTAATATTTGCAAAGAAGTATGTGCATTCTCAAAACAATTCGTAAAAACAGCACCACACATTGGATTACCTGCAAAAGCCTCTAACTTACTCAAAATCTTTAGTTCATCTCTCAAAAGTAAGTATTTATGTCAATGAACATATCAGTGTCATCAGAATGAAAAGTACTTGTGTCACTGTTCACAAACAAGATCGTCAACATGCTTAGTCATGCTGTCAATGAAACACTGCACTCTGTTAGTATGACCTGATGTAAACTATGGCAACAGTTTGGATGACTATATTGAAATGTACAAAGCTGCGCTTCTTCTGTGTGCCATATATCCATTTCAAAAGTACAAATTTACACACTACTGTATGCGAGTTATTGATTGAAAGAGACTGGATAGGATTCACAGTTACACTTTTAATAGTGGTCTGACGAAAAAAAAAAAACATTACAATATTATTGTGATATAGAAAAGAAAAAGAAATAGGGGCACAAAGGCGAAAATACAACATTAGAAAGGCAAACACAGTTAAGACCCCTTTGGCAGAACTTTGCTTTTGCATGCAGCGCTGTATATATGCTTTCCAACTGAAGGTTCATGAGATGCAACTTTGAGCTATTTCAGAGAACTGGTTTCTCATTGGTTGATTGATCTACATTCTCTTAGTGAAAGTCAAGATTCACCTACACAATTCATCAACTCATGGTACATTTACAAAAAGTCTAATAGAAATGTGTAGAAAATATGCTTGACAGTTTATGACAACTAGATCAATCATTTTGCATTTAATGACTCAATGCAACTGATAATGCAGGAAACAATTGTTCATAATCAATTGCATGAATGTCCCAAAGCAATCACAACTTGCTCAAAAGAATGAGAAACTGCTTTTATGATGTGCACAAGTGACGATGTGGAGGTTGAACAAGTAGTTTTGAGAATTTCATTTCTGATCTGAGAAATGGACCTAAGCGACTGAGAAAAACTGTAATACATTAACTAATGTTAACAAATGAGACCTTATTGTAAAGTGTTACCATTAGTTTTTATTTAGACATTTTCCATTTTATAGTTTCTTTTTGTAACTTTTTTGCAATTTTTATTATCTTTTTAAAAATGTCTTTATTGTTGTTTTTTTATTAATTTTTATTTCAAGTTTAGTTATTTAGTACATAAATAACTAAATAACTAGGTAGATAAACTAAATGAAAATGCTCAATATTTCCTTGCCAAGTGCCAACTAACTGAAATAAAATAGGCTCCAAATGTTTTTTATAGTTTTGGTTTTAAATAACTAATTGAGATAACTAAATATAACAGAGTCCACACTATTTAGGCTACAGTTAATGTTAGCACAAACATTTGAATCAAGTGAGTTTTAATATGCAAGAGATAGATAGATAGATAGATAGATAGATAGATAGATAGATAGATAGATAGATAGATAGATAGATAGATAGATAGATAGATAGATAGATAGATAGATAGATAGATAGATAGATAGATAGATAGATAGATAGATAGATAGATAGATAGATAGATAGATAGATAGATAGATAGATAGATAGATGACACCCTACAGGAACGTACAACCTAATCATAACATTCTGCCCTGAAATATATGTATTTTGGCTTGGTCACCCAGGGTTGCAAAACACCTCCTACTCACCGCCTGTGCTGCCGTCCACGTTTATATGAGGGCCCTGTTTGGAGGTGATGACTCGCTCCCCCTTCCATGTGCCCGCAGCGCGGATAGAGTCCAGCTCGCTCTCCAGGACACACAGCGCTTGAGCCGCAGCCGCGTACGGTCTGCTCGCGTTAGCAGCAGCGCAGGGCTGGAAAACACTCCTCAACGGAGCCCTGAGGCCACGAACAGCTGTGCGAAGTGACATTTCTCACACACTATCACAGGCACAGTGAGTAGTACAATAAAAGTACATGGACAATAAAAGTGACGTTGACGGCGGATATATGTAATTCACATGGGCGTTGAAACATCAACCAATCAGACGCATTTGCGTAAGAGGGCGACACGCTCTTGATCCAATGGAAGAGCAGCTGATTCTGCATTTTTAAAGAAACAGACTAGACTGACTTATATTGTGTAACTAGTCTACTACAGTTCCAAACTATAATGTAAAAATAAATGGTTATTGTCGGGAACTACTGTTGCAAGCTCTATTATGCATCTGATATGAAAAGGTTCAGAAAACAATGCGAATGCGGCAATGCGCTAAAAGTAATAGCAGAATTAAATAGATAAAACGAATTCTACGCGGGAAAGAGGCGGACTGACTTCCCGTTTGGCCACTACTGTATGTGCAACATGTCATATACGCGGGAATATATTTCCCGGCAAATCAGTTAGTCAGTCCGCTCTATACAGTAGAGAGAGAAAAAAGTTCGTGTTATAAAAATATTGGCAGGAACACCTTGCTTTTTAAGACTGTCAAGGAACTTTTTTCAGTTTATTCAGTATGGACCTTTGTTCAGTTTTTTAAGGCTTTATACGATGGTTTGCAGTGGAGTGAGTGGGAAAAACTTTAAAGGGTAAGTAATTCTAATGAAAATATTATATTTTATCTTTATAACAAAAAAAATCATGTACTTGTACTTGTATCATGTACAAATTTACATCGGTTAGACTGATGACGTGAAAGATATGATGTTTAATATCCCGGGAATTCAGCCAGCACACATGTTCGTTTTGCAGTGTAAATTGACTAAAACAATGCACAAATGAATCCATTTTTGTTTGTTTATGATTCCATGAAGCGCTACTACTTCACACAAATCAAATTCCTCGTCATAATCTAAAAACGTCATAGCGTGGGGCGTTCCCGATCCGCGGGAAATCCAAATCTTGTGTTGCGTTCAGAGAAAATAAACCGGAACTTTAGATAACAATGCGAATGGAATTCTATATGGAAACCAGTAACACAGGTCAGAATTATTCTGTTTCATCCACATTTGCATTCTCAAACTATAGGCTAATGGCTTTGATTACCCGGACTGTTTACTTCCTGTCAGTACTGTATTTAGCAAAATGGACGGCATTATTCACCGTAACTTATTTATCGCAATTTAAAGCGTTTTTATGCAACACAAAACGTGCAAATGGTAACGTTACAATAGTGTTTTGGATTATTAGACATCGGCGAAGTTACTTAGTGAGCGCTAGCAATGACAATATAATAGCCTACATTTTAACGAACTAGTGCAATGCCCGTGCAAAATGCCCGTGTTTTTGTGTGTTTTTAGTAATTGTTGGTTTGGTATGTTTAAGTTGCTGAATACTATTACACAGGAGTCTAAACTCTGAGAAAACGATAACGTTAAGCGCAGAATAAAATATTATAGTCAGAATTAAACCGTGTAGTAGCTGACTTACAGATACAGTGAACTCTGAGAAAACGCTACGCTTGAGCAAACAGTTAGTGAATAGGCTACTACAAATGATGCCCGTGAATAAAATATAATATTCAGATATTTTTAAACCACAACCCTCTAATTTCAGAATGTTTATTTTGGGGAGTGGCCACTGAGTGTGCAGTGTGAGCCAGAGTGGCCAGCGGCTAGAGCCGCAAAAGCCAATGTGTGCTTCTTTTACTGATATATTTAACGATATTTTTTGCATTTCTAATCCAAACAACGTCAAACACTGCACTTACTCGTGCCCGTAGCAAAACACCTGTCAAGTTTGAAATCCATCGGACTAACGGTTCGAGAGATATGCGAATAACACATATGCCCGTTCAAAATCAGCTTCTGTGCGTGTTTTTAGTAATTGTTGGTGTGTTTGAGTGCTTAATGTTACAACTACACAGCAAAAGTTCAGTGACATTTTTATTTGTGCATAAAAAGCAAATACTGATACTGACATAATGACATACAATAAATATGGAGAATTTAACTACAAAACAATTTATAATGGTGATATTAGGTGACATGTGTCTGGGTATCTGTACAGGTAGCAGGAGTTTAGATTAGATTTACATTAGTGTAAACTTTGTTGTCATTGTGCTGATTACAATTATAGAGACAATGAAAGGCAGTTAGCGTCTTTTATGTTTAGTTGGTGAATAGCATAGGCTACTATTAGGCTACACAGTGGCGATAATGTTAAGCGCACCAGAATAAAATATAATATTCAGAATTAAACAGTGTAGCTGACTTACAGATTCAGTTAACATCCACAAATGAATAAGCGCGACAATTCAGGGAGCAGCGACACAGTGAACCCCGAGAAAACGCTACGCTTGAGCAAACAGTTTGTGAATAGGCTACTACAAATGATGGCCGTGAATAAAATATAATATTCAGATATTTTTAAACCCCAACCCTCTAATGTCAGAATGTTTATTTTTAAACCACAACCTTCTAAACATCATCTAAACATCTTCAATGTGTGCTTCTTTTACAGAGATATGCAAATAACAGACACACAGACAGACGTTTCTGTAATTTAAAGATAGATGTCTGTGTATAGGCTACATTATATTTATATATAGTGTATATTATACGTGTGTGTGTACTGTATATTTTTTTAATCGCGATTAATCGATTTGACAGTATGTATGTGCAAAATCAGTTTTTGTGTGTGTTTTTAGTAATTGTTGGTTTGGTGTGTTTGAGTGATCATTGTTACAAATACACAGCAAAAGTTCAGTGACGTTTTATTTGTGCATGATAACTAACTACTGACAACTAACTACTTCTGAATAATTAAAATATTCAGAAGTAAACAGTGTAGTTGACTTAATGTTTAGCTGACAGAATGTTTATTTTTAAACCACAATTATTAAACCACAACCCTCATAGTGTCAGAATGTTTATTTTTAAACCACAACTTCAATGTGTGCTTCTTTTACCGATATATTTGACGATATCTTTTGCATTTCTAATCCAAAAAACGTCAAACTCAGCACTGCACTTACTCGTGCCCGTAGCAAGACACCTGTCAAGTTTGAAATCCTTCGGACTAACGGTTCGAGAGATATGCGATTAATAGACACACACACACACAGACAGACAGACGTTCCTGTAATTTATAGATAGATGTTGATTGAAGCGAGTTTAACCCTGTATATATAGATCATAGCTATATTTGATTACACAAAATATGTCGCTTTCTAACAATGATCCTAATTTAAGTATTTGTTACCACAGATAGGCCTACCATAATTGAATGCCTATGGAGGGTTCTAAGAAGAGCCTTGACATTCCTGGGCTGCGGTGGACATGATAACTCTGGTGTGTAACTATTTCTGAATGTATTTAAAAAGTTTATAAACGCATTGAAAGCATTGTGAAGTCAGCCAATGTACTTATCCAATACATAAACAGATTTTCAGATTCAGCTCTCAGTTGAAGAAACAGCGCCACCTCTTGGTTTGAGCACTGTACGACCATGGAATTACAGTGAAGATGGAGGTATTACTACAAGAACGGTTTAGGTGAGACGCTTTCATTCACTAAATGGACAGGCTTTTATTAAAGTGAAATTAATTGCATCTGAATTCATACATTTTGAGTGATGCAAATTGATGACATCACGTTGAAGTGTTCCAATTTACAATGCTAATGGCCACTCCATTCATTCCATACAGAATACTTGGATCAAGATGAAGAAACAACTTTATAAGTTTAGCACTTCAGAGATGGAGGATTGGCCCCCATCATCGCTGTCCCAGACACTTAAGTCACAAATTCGTGAGAGCAGCCGATGTCAAGACGTAGGGGAGAGTTACTGGCGCTCTCGCCTCATGTGAACCTACGTTGCGTTTGGTTTGGTCCATGCAAGGCATCAATAGAGCATAATCTTGTCTATTTGATGGTGATAGGGAGTCCTACCAAGCCATTGGGCCTAAGATTTAATTTGGCCAACAGTGAAAAATTAGATTTCTGTAGACCAGGGATCACCAACCCTGCTCCTGGAGAGCTGCTGTACTGCAGACTTCAGTTCCAACCCTGTTCCAACACACATGCATGTAATTATCAAGTAACCCTGAACAGCTTGATTAGCTGGTCCAGGTGTGTTTTATTGGGGTTGGAGCTAAAATCTGCAGGACAGTAGCTCTCCAGGAGCAGGGTTGGTGACCCCTGCTGTAGACAAATGAATCAATCATTCATTCACTCTTCATTGTATCAGGGCTGGTATTCAGTACACAACTGCGAATTTGATATTCCTTTTAATACCAAAATTCAACAAGATAGTATTTAAAGCTAGTTAGTAAGTACATTTCTGCTCTTCCAAAGAAAATAGAAAAAAGAAAATCTAAAGAAGCCAAAGCATCCTGCTTTCTTCTACATCTGCTGTACAGCCGAAACAAATTTTGTTGTACACTGTAAAAAATAAAACGTAATTTTTACGGTAAAAAACGGCAGCTGTGGTTGCCAGAACTTTACCGTCAAAAATACGGTAGCAACGTTATTGGTTTTACAGACTTAACTTAAAATTTACAGTAATAAACTGTATTTTATTATCTGATATAGTGTTAATTTATGGACCTATTGAAGTATTAATTTCTGTTTTGTAACATTGTAATACACTGACAACCATCAATCATCACAGCAGTGATGAGAGTCACATGATAAATCAAAGCTCATCACAAGCTGCTCTTCCACAAGAAAGTTAACACTATTTTATAGAAGCTGTACAGTGTCATTCGCACAAACATTAAATACCATCATGGTAACACACATGACATTTTAAAAATGCAAGAAACATTAATTTAACAACATTAAATATAACATAAAACCCTAATGTACATAACTGATTAGAAGAAAACTATGAAGAAACAGTTATTTCAACAAAAATACTTCAAATGTGAAGTGTCATGCAGGGAATTATGGGAATGTCAATTTACGTTTTTTCACTGTAAATTATACAATGAGTTTTCTTTTTCACTTTCAAAAACTGTAAATTTAACGGTATTTTACAGTAAAATTACATTAAATGTACCATTAGATCTATCACAGTTATTTACCGTATATAGTTAGGAAACTTTCTGTTTACCAATTAACAGTTTTGCACTGTAGCATTTTTACAGTCTTTTCCCAAATAAAATCACAATCATTTTTTACAGTGTATTTTCCGGTTATCAATGTTAAGCTGCTTTGAAACAATCTGTATTGTAAAAAGCGCTATATAAATAAAAGTGACTTGACTTGAAATAAGAATAAATGCTTTTGATGTTGAAGAATCCAGTCGCTTACACTTCCTCCTTCTAACATTTTCCCAGCCATACAGAAAATCAATCGGACCAAAACATTTCTGACCAAACATGAGTTCATATAACGGGAGTGCTGTGTTGATGACTGATGAACCGTGGTGTTATATGCAAACAAAAGTTGCTTAAGGAATTGTAGTCACTTCTCTTTCTTATCTGGAGTCTTTCACCTCAAGGTGATATGAGGGGGTATACGACTCAACTGGATTCTATAAATGTCACATAGATGTTTACTCCTAATCAACGACCACGATGCTAGGTTTGTTGCCCGGCATCTTCAGCAACATGAACAGGGCATTATTATGTCAGAATTGCAATTGTGAGGAAAAAAAGTCAGATTTGTGAGATAAAAGTCGGGAATTATCTTTTAATTGTTTTATTCCATGGCGGAAACAAGCTTTACACCTGTTTCACACATATGGTAGAGCGGGGCACAACCTAACACTTTTTGACTTTCTCAGTTTGTGTAGGCTAAATCCATTTGGGGTTCAGAGTATTTATTATCCCCACATTAATTTCCCACATGTCTAGTACAATTATGTGTTTTTGTTTCGTTAATAAAGTGTAAACTTTTTTCTTGATTTACCCCAAAAGATTGCAAGTGAAATAGGTGAGGCATGTTGTAACATAACCATATGAAAGCTTAAAATACTATCTGATCTAATCAAAGACAAACAAAAACAATTAGTAACTTTTTGGCCCTTTAAACCAGATTAACAGAAATCTGCTTTCTCTGTCATTGCTTTAAAGTTACAGTAGGTAGTTTTGAGAAAATGTCGACTTAGCCTGAAAATTTGAACAAGCACAACTTCCAGGTCCAACCCCCTTGCTCTCTGCTGCGCTACAGCCCTCCCTCCACAGCTCCTCCCCCACAGCGGAGCCTGCCGTGAACGCGCAGGCTAGTAAGCAGGACCACTGATGACGGCGGATTATAAACAGTTATGGAACATTCACTAATAGGGACGAAACATCAACAATATGCTTTACATTGACTATGGCCTGCCCATACTTTGACTACAAACTTGGTCCTCAAATCATTATGTATTTTGCAATACATGTAACTTTATAACGTTGAACTCTTTCTATAAGTAATAAATAGCTAGTAACATAACGTTAAAGGATTAATTCACTTTTAAAAAAAATTTTGGCTGATAATTTACTCACCCCCATGTCATCCAAGATGTCCATGTCTTTCTTTCTTCAGTCGAAAAGAAATTAAGGTTTTTGATGAAAACATTCCAGGACTTTTCTCCATATAATGGACTTCAATATAGGACACAAACGTTTCAAGGACCAAATGACAGTTTCAGTGCAGCTTCAAAGGGCTTTAAACGATACCAGACGATGAATAAGGGTCTTATCTAGCGAAACGATCGGTCATTTCAAAAATAAATACAAAACTTTAAGTTTTATAAGCACAAATGCTCGCCTTGCTCTGTTCTGTGATGTACGTTCGTGACCCTGTTCGAACTCGTTCTTAAAAATGAACAAATCTTTTTTCGAGTCATTTCGTTCGTTGAATGAACAAAATGACTCCAAAAAAGACTCGTTCAAAATGAACAAATCTTTTTTCGAGTCATTTCGTTCGTTGAATGAACGAAATGACTCGAAAAAAGATTCGTTCATTTGGATGAACGAGTTCGAACAGGAGAGTCACGAACGACGGTACGCGCTCGCGCTGTGCAAGAGAGGGGTGATCAGCGCGTACACGAGCGTGATTGACACTGCTAAGACATTCCTCCTGGCTCTGATTGGTTGTTTCTGACCGGGAGCGGTGTATTTCTGCAAATGGCAATAGGACCACAGGGAGGAGCCAGACGAGCTTGATTTTTTCCACAGATTATCTGTCTCATATTCTACTGTCAGGACATAATGACAGTTTTAACAAATACTTGTTTACAAAAGTGACCTACTTTTTCCTTCCCACAGACTTCCCACTGAGGTGCCTTGATACAGCACTCTGGGAACAGCCTATTTGTTCAGAAATTTCTTTCTGTCTTACCCTCTTGCTTGAGGGTGTCAATGATGGCCTTCTGGACAGCAGTCAGGTCGTCAGTCTTACCCATGATTGCGGTTTTGAGTAATGAAACAGGTTGGGAGTTTTTAAAAGCCTCAGGAATCTTTTGCAGGTGTTTAGAGTTAATTAGTTGATTCAGATGATTAGGTTAATAGCTCGTTTAGAGACCCTTTTCATGATATGCTAATTTTTTGAGATAGGAATTTTGGCTTTTCATGAGCTTTATGCCAAAATCATCAGTATTAAAACAATAAAAGACCTGAAATATTTCAGTTGGTGTGCAATGAATCTAAAATATATGAAAGCTTAATTTTTATCATTACATTATGGAAAATAATGAACTTTATCACAATATGCTAATTTTTTGAGAAGGACCTGTAAATATCATGACAGGTGAGGACATTTTACGTGTCCTCACTAATGGCCGATAAATTGCCTAAATCACGTTTCTATTTAAATAGTGACTTGCACTGGTTTCTGTGAGTGTGAGGGTTAGGTTAGGTGTAGGGGTCGGGCTGAATAGGCTATAGGCTACTAGATCCCTAATAAATCTTCTCTCTCTCTCTCTCTCTCTCTCTCTGCTGATTCGCCCTGCGATCGACTGCTTTTGTCAGCCTCGTTGCCCGCTGTGAGTTTGTTTGTTTGCGTTTGTTTGTTTGCGCAAATACGGTTTGAACATTGGTTGTTGGTCGTAGAGCGAGACACCGCTTCACTGCTGTTCGCCCTGCGATCGACTGCTTTTGTCAGCCTCGTTGCCTGCTGTGAGTTTGTTTGTTTTCCCGTCTATCGTGCGTCTACATTACACCCATACCACTAAAAAGACGTTTTTTACCCAAGACTTGAGTCATAAATTAGTATAAATATTAATAGCATCACTGGTTGCATCATTGCTAACTTACTGTCCATCTGTTAAAATGGCGAATATGTCAGGTGTATGTTGTCTACCTTTTGGTGCAGATGAGAACAGATCTGAATTGCTCGCGGTGCAGTCTGATTTAGAAGCTGTAGAAAAGCAGATCCGTGACCTTCTAGAGAGACAAGCTGAGCTGAGAGACCGGCGTTTAGCTCTTGAAACATCACGCGCTGATGCACACGGATCAGTGATTAACGTTAGTAATCCGCTGACGCTGACCTCGTCTACTCCGTGTGTTTCTCAGCATTGGTCCCGAGCGTCCAGGTCGCGATCAGCCATGGTTTCATTCACTCCGGCTCATATACACCACCACGAAGCCTGGGTGGTTCCGCGGAAGCCGCGAGCCAGGATAAGAATCTTTTCGCCCCTCCCGGTTTTCGAGATCTCCACTCAGAACCACTTCTCTCCTCTTCGCGAAACGGAACGCGATGCTGTGATCATCGGCGATTCCACCGTCCGACACGTCCACGCTACGTTAGGTAAAAGTAAGGTGCACAGTCACTGCTTTCCTGGTGCTCGTGTTCTCGATATCACTGCGCGGGTAACTGAGATCTTGAACGGTGACAAGCGCGTCGGAGCTGTTGTGCTGCACGCGGGAGCTAACGACATTAGGCTGCGACAGACGGAGGTTCTGAAGAAAGACTTCAGGAGCCTTATCGATACGGTACGCAGCACATCGCCTGAAACATCGATTATTGTGTCTGGACCGCTTCCTACGTACCGACGAGGGCATGAAAAGTTCAGTAGATTATTCGCGCTAAATGAATGGTTATTGTCATGGTGCAATGAGCAGAAACTGATTTTTGTGAATAATTGGAATCTGTTTTGGGAGCGACCAAGGCTCTTCCGCGCTGATGGCTTACACCCAAGTAGAATCTGGGCAGATCTTCTGTCGGATAACATCTCCAAGATGTTAAATACCGTTTGACTAGTAACCAAAAATCCAAATCACAGTCTCTACTGCACCAATTTAATTGATATTAATACTAGTGTAGAACATTGCATAGAAACTGTGTCTATTCCTCGTTTACTAAGATCAAATAATAAATCTACTGCGGGATCTAGAAAAAATCTAATTGTTATTAAAACAAAAAATCTCGCTATTAGTGAACAAAAACAATTTCTAAAGCTAGGTCTTCTAAACATTAGATCGCTCACACCTAAGGCGGTTATTGTAAATGAAATGGTCACAGATAATAATTTCGATGTTCTGTGCCTTACTGAAACCTGGCTTAAACCAAATGATTATTTCAGTCTAAATGAGTCTACTCCGCCAGGATACTGTTATAAGCATGAGCCCCGTCTGATCGGTCGTGGCGGCGGTGTTGCAACAATCTACAGAGGTATCCTTAATGTTACTCAGAAAACTCGTCATAGGTTTAATTCGTTTGAAGTGCTTGTGCTAAATGTTACGCTCTTAGGTGTAAGAAAAAAATCCCTATTATCTCTAGCATTGGCTACCGTATATAGACCTCCAGGGCCTTACGCCAATTTCTTAAAAGAGTTTGCTGACTTTCTATCAGATCTTTTGGTCAACGTCGATAAAGCATTAATTGTTGGAGATTTTAACATACACGTAGATAATTTAAATGATGCGTTAGGGGCTGCGTTTACAGATTTATTAAACTCCTTCGGGGTCAAGCAAAACGTCACCGGACCAACTCATCGTCTTAATCATACACTCGATTTAATTATATCATATGGAACCGATCCAACCGATATAGATATCATTCCACAAAGTGATGATGTCACTGACCACTACTTGGTAACTTGCATATTACGCACTGCTGTAATATGTCATGCTGCGCCACGTTATCGACCAGGTAGAACAATTCGTCCATCCACCATAGATAATTTCTCAAATAGCTTATCTGATCTGTCTCAGCTGCTGCCTGAACCCAAACAAACAGATGAATTAGACGAACTAACTAGCACTATGAGCACCATTCTCTCTAGAACATTGGATATTGTTGCACCCATTAGATTAAAAAAGGTCAGAGAAAAAAGTACAGCACCATGGTACAATAATACTACGTATGTTTTAAAGAGAGAAACCCGTAATTTAGAGCGTAAATGGAAAAAAAAACAAATTTAGAGGTCTTTAGAATCGCGTGGAAAGACAGAATGTCACTTTATAAAAAGGCACTTAAAACGGCCAGGGCTGAGCACCTCAGCAAATTAATAGAAAACAACCGAAATAATCCAAGGTTTTTATTTAATACCGTGGCTAGACTAACAAATAAACAGACGTCTTCTGAACAAAATATCTCGTTACAGTTTAGTAGTAATGATTTCATGAACTTCTTCACCGAGAAAATTGAAAGCATCAGAATCAAAATCGTAAACGTTCGATCTTTGTTCGCGCCTTATAATTCGGCCGCAATTATCACCCCGCAAGAACAATTACAATGCTTTACAACCATAGAACAAAAAGAGTTAAATAAACGTATCACTTCATCTAAAACAACAACATGTTTATTAGATCCTATACCAACTGAACTACTGAAAGAAGTGTTACCTATAGTGGCAGAGCCTCTTCTCAATATTATTAACTCATCTTTATCTTTAGGTCATGTTCCAAGAACGTTCAAGCTGGCAGTTATAAAACCTCTTATTAAGAAACCACAATTAGATCCAAATAACCTAGCAAATTACAGACCCATTTCGAATCTTCTATTTATGTCAAAAATATTAGAAAAAGTTCTGTCCGCTCAACTCGGCTCTTTCTTGCAAGAAAACGACATCTATGAAAAGTTTCAGTCTGGATTCAGGCCACATCATAGCACTGAAACTGCGCTTGTTAGAATCACAAATGATTTACTTTTAGCTTCGGACCAAGGCTGTATCTCAGTACTAGTTTTACTTGATCTTAGTGCTGCGTTCGATACTATAGATCACACAATACTCTTAGATCGACTACAAAATTACACTGGTGTTCAAGGACAAGCATTAAGCTGGTTCAGGTCATACTTATCTGACCGCTACCATTTCGTCTACTTAAATGGAGAAAAATCGATTATAACTTCGGCAAACTATGGAGTGCCGCAGGGATCTGTGTTAGGCCCTTTATTATTCTCAATATATATGCTGCCACTTGGTAATATTCTAAGGAAACATGGAATTAGTTTCCATTGTTATGCTGATGACACTCAAATATATATTTCATCACGGCCAGATGAATACGCTAAATTATCCAAATTGACAGATTGTGTTAAAGATATAAAAGATTGGATGACGCGTAATTTTCTTTTATTAAATCCAGACAAGACAGAGGTAATACTTATCGGTTCTAAAAACCGTCCACAAAACCTTTCACAGCACGACTTTAACATAGGATGCCCTGTTACTTTATCCGCTACAGTAAAAGACCTGGGTGTCACATTAGACTGCAACCTGTCTTTTGAAAAGCATATTTCATGTTACAAAAACTGCCTTTTTCCACCTTAGAAACATTGCTAAGCTACGTAATATGCTATCAGTCTCTGATGCAGAAAAGTTAGTTCATGCATTCATGACCTCGAGACTAGATTACTGTAATGCTTTATTAGCTGGTTGTCCTGCATCTTCAATAAACAAGCTACAGTTAGTCCAAAATGCAGCCGCTAGAGTTCTTCATCACTTCATTGGTTACCTATAAAGTTCCGTATTAAATACAAGGTATTGCTTTTGACTTATAAAGCTCTAAATGGTTTAGCTCCAGTCTATTTAACGGATCTTATATCGCCTTACAATCCATCGCGCTCTTTAAGATCACTAAATTCGAGGCTTCTGGTCATTCCTAGGATATCCAGATCCACCAAAGGAGGCAGAGCATTTTCACATTTAGCTCCGAAGCTCTGGAATAGCCTTCCTGATATTGTTCGTAGCGCAGACTCGCTCTCCCAATTTAAAACTAGACTGAAGACGCATCTATTTAGCCAGGCATTCATATAAATTTTTTATCTTACAGTTAATGTAAATTCGGCCTCTAGTTCATAAACGCCAGAGGAGAACTGGCCCCCTACTGAGCCTGGGTTCTCCCAAGGTTTTTTTTTCTCCATTGGGTCATCTGATGGGGTGTTAGGACACCATTAGGTCACTGGATGGAGTTTTTCGGTTCCTTGCCACTGTTGCCTTTGGCTTGCTCAGTTGGGGATATTCAAATTAATTAACCAATCATACCATTGATCAGCTCTACCAAACTTGGATGTCTTTTTTCCAGTAATAAACAAACATTGTTAAGTTGTTTTGATTGATACTGTGAAGCAGCTTTGATACAATCTGTATTGTGAAAAGCGCTATATAAATATATTTGACTTGACTTGACTTGACTCTCTCTCTCTCTCTCTCTCTCTCTCTCTCTCTCTCTCTCTCTCTCTCTCTCTATCTCTCTCTCTCTCTCTCTCTCTGCAGACGCACAGACATTCACGCGCATAAAACTTCTCAGCGTTGCCAGGGTTACTGGAAGTGAGGGTGTTTTCCTGTTTTCACAGGATGGATGTAAATGTAACGCAAATCATTGTTCATTTACATTTATTCATTATAAGCATTAAGTAATTTATTTGTAATAAACACTTTAAGTGGGCTATTTAAAAAGTGTTAGGACTAATTATATGTGAAATTATGTTTTTTAAAACGTATGCGCATGAGTGTGCCGTCATATTGTGTGTGCGTGTAGAAAGAATTCGTCATCAGTCGCAAAAAAAGTCAGTGTTGTGTAAGGTAGGCACTAGGCGGGCTTTTTGTGTTCATTTCTATTTCCTGTTGCTGTGCAGGCTCTTTTAGTGTAGCCTACATGACAGTGTAAACAGCCCAATAACCCTTTTATTTAGGGGCTTAATTTATGTCCTGTAGACCGGTCCGTTGCATTAGGATTGAAAGCAGTAGGCTATCGATAATGTCAAAAATGTGATGTGCAGTCAAGTTCGGGTGTGTGTATGCTGTTCAAATAAATGTTCAACTTCTCACCGACACGAGTTTTGACGAGTTTTGCAGACTTGATATTGTTTAATTATTCAAAATTGGTGACCCGAACGGCCCCACCACTATATGACATCTCTCTCTCTCTCTCTCTCTCTCTCTCTCTCTCTCTCTCTCTCTCTCTCTCTCTCTCTCTCTCTCTCTCTCTGCAGACGCACAGACATTCACGCGCATAAAACTTCTCAGCGTTGCCAGGGTTACTGGAAGTGAGGTTGTTTTCCTGTTTTCACAGGATGGATGTAAATGTAACGCAAATCATTGTTCATTTACATTTATTCATTATAAGCATTAAGTAATTTATTTGTAATAAACACTTTAAGTGGGCTATTTAAAAAGTGTTAGGACTAATTATATGTGAAATTATGTTTTTTAAAACGTATGCGCATGAGTGTGCCGTCATATTGTGTGTGCGTGTAGAAAGAATTCGTCATCAGTCGCAAAAAAAGTCAGTGTTGTGTAAGGTAGGCACTAGGCGGGCTTTTTGTGTTCATTTCTATTTCCTGTTGCTGTGCAGGCTCTTTTAATGTAGCCTACATGACAGTGTAAACAGCCCAATAACCCTTTTATTTAGGGGCTTAATTTATGTCCTGTAGACCGGTCCGTTGCATTAGGATTGAAAGCAGTAGGCTATCGATAATGTCAAAAATGTGATGTGCAGTCAAGTTCGGGTGTGTGTATGCTGTTCAAATAAATGTTCAACTTCTCACCGACACGAGTTTTGACGAGTTTTGCAGACTTGATATTGTTTAATTATTCAAAATTGGTGACCCGAACGGCCCCACCACTATATGACATCTCTCTCTCTCTCTCTCTCTCTCTCTCTCTCTCTCTCTCTCTCATAAACACACACACGGAGTCCCTAGGGACTGCAAAAAAATGTGTCTTTTTTTTTTTTTTTTTGTGTTTTTTTTTTTTTCAAATCTTTTGAGTTCCTTCGAGAAACTTTGCGTTCCCTCGCAAAACTTTTGCGTTCCCTCGCAAAGATATTTGCGTTCCCACGCAAAACCTGTTGTGAGCTCGGACAGCCACTTCCTGTTTAATCACCCACTGGCAGTGCTTCAGAGCTCCGTGCGTTAAGCGTTTCATAATTTACAGAGCTGCAGATTCATTTCGCCGTTGACAGAAACGCATAAATCCGAGTCTGAGGAGGTGAACAGTTCATGAGGAACTGTAAAAGGCGGCTGCTGTTTGTTTGAGAAGCTCGGTGACTGTCTACAACTCTGCATTGCCTCATGAAGCACGCTGATATTAAACTGTTCAAATATTAAACATGTGGAGCTTCTTGTCCAGTGTGCGACCCTCTTTATGCTTTGTTTTGCTAATTTTGGAGGCACCTAAAGGATATTTAATAAATTCTTACCAAAGGTACCATACTTAAATGTCTCTGGAGGCCTCTAATAAGAGTCTGGAGACTCCTGTGCCGCCATGAGACTGGTGACTCTGGTATTTCCAAAATATCATTTCAGTATTACATTATAAATTATATATATATATATATATATATATAATGCTTTACAGATCAGTTAACTTGCAATGTTTGTTCATATTACTCTAAAGCTTTAATAAACACCATGAAAATGAATTCTGTATGTGATGTCTTACTAGAAATAAAACTATCAGAGGAAGAAACAGAACTAATGCCCATCATCACTGATGTTCCTAGCTCTGCCCATCCTTGGTTTTGAATTGAGGAGGAGATCATGGAGTTTCGGGTAAATACACGATTGTTTCTACATAGAATATTATGGTTCCTTGGGTCGTTGCTCATGGGAACCCGTCTGTCCCCAGTGCATGCATTAGGAGCACCTGTTTTCACTTTCTGGAACAGCCCTCAATGGAAAAGACCTTGCCCAAAGATCCATACCTCCGGTTCATTCATTTCACTGGAAATGGAAAATTGAGTCAAGTATTGCATTATGGGATACAGATTTTCTTTATATACGAGTTCCTCTGGCTCAATTTAAGAGAAAGAAAGAATGAAAGAAAAAAAAGCATGGTACTGTTATTCTGATAATACTTAGCTGTAATTTCATGAGTATTCAAACTTGATGAGTTTTTTTTTTTTAATTGCAATTAATGTTTAAACTTTTTTACAATTGCATGAGAACACAGATTGTCATTTTTAGCCCTATACTGTATTTGTTAAAGGCCCCAACGATGTGCATTTAAAAAATCTGGGTATCACCTTTGGTTCAGACTAGAAGATTAATGCTGTTGTGAGTAACTTCTTCCAGCTTTGGGCTGTTAGCACACTGAAATCTCAGGTACTGATGTGGAGAATTGCATACATGCTTTTATGTCTTTTTGTTTTATTTACTCTGACACTTTATGCCTGGGTATTGCCTGGCACTATTAAGAGGGAGCATATTTCATGTACACTGTCTCCTCTTTAATGGTTACCACTCCAGTTTAGAGTTAAGGTCTTGTGTTGCAGGGATGACATTTAGCATCACCCTGGTTTCCACGAGAAAATATCTAAAGGATTTTTCCATTGGCTTTTGGATTATTGTAGAAAAAAGTGTATGATTCTGAAGCCTAAATACAGACAGAAGTAAAAAGGTAAATGTAAGCTATAAACAAACTACAGCAGGGTCACATGACTTCCGACTTTTTCAGTCTTTATTTCAAAAACATTTCCCCTGAAAGTTTGAGTTAGAATAGCTTGCAAGATCATGATTATAAAGACAAGGAGGCTGTAAGAGTGAGTAAATGAGTTTACATGTTAGGCTGATGACTTTTTACATTTAATGTTGAAAACTTGACATTTTTATACCGTTTCTTTTGTTTTATGCTTTATGTCTATGTTGTTGTACACAAATTTTGTAAACACCTTTTATTTTTGTATATTAAAATCTTAATTAATGAGATTTGTAAAAATGTATACTTCCGAAACTGAATGGATAATAGAGCCAGTGACAGATAATCAGGGGGAATTGTGGTTGATTTGCAAGCTCAATGTGGTTAACGAAACACCCACACAGTGTTTTAGTTGATTCAGCAACTTATTTCTTCCTTTGTTGAATTGTGGTTGAAACTGCAAAGAACTTCCGTTTGAATAAAAATGAAATGAAAGACGTTTCTTTTTTTCATCTCATACTAATTTAACTCTAAAGTCATCAAAACTTCCAGGAGCACATTTGAAATATTGTGGAAGCCTTAATACATGGTAATCTCTTCTTTTGATTGTCAAAGGATGTATTTCATTGAAAATTCAAGGGAAATTTCAAATATCCTGCATGTTGTCATTGGATTTTATTTTGCAAATACATACTGTACAGCACTTCCCAAAAACCTACTGTCACATGACTCATTATTATTTTTTCTCATTGCATTGACATTCAGAGTAAGCCAAACAGTTATTTAAATGTGAATTAACATTTACATTATTAAATTGCATAATTACATTTACTCAGGAGCTCTCAGTACATTTCATTCAGCCTTTGTGGTTTTGTTGGTATTGTCAGTGCAGTCCGCAATAATGATGTTAGAAACTGATGCAATTCTGACATGTTACATCCACTATAGGTCCATTTAATATTCATAACAGATTGAAACGCCATATTTTACGATCTTTATGATCTGCTGAGGAAAAGATTAGCCTACTTATAAGATATGAAGCTCGTAAAACCTTTGCAAATTATGGATTGTGTAATTGTATTCACATGCTGTTTTCCTACAGATTCATACATTAATTTAAGGTCGTTTAACATTTTTATTTATGTCCTTTTATTTTAAACTGAACTGAAAATGTCATTCAGCATACTTCTACATGCTTTGTTGTTATTCTTTTGAAAAACTTTGAAGTTTAAACATCATCACCAGGGGGCGCGATGCTCCACATTCCCTCTCAACCAAAAAGCAACCAAAGAAGAGCGACGCCCAAACATGCGCGGGAAAAACCGTTTCTCAGCAACAGGCAACGTGGTCATCACTCTCTTCACTTCAGGACTTATTAAAACAACGAAATTGAACCATTATAATGGAGCTTTTGGTAAAAACACCGAAGAAAAGGAGATGCCGATTAAGGCCATTTAATTCTGTTGATACTGCCGATATTTGGGAAATGAGTGGAGTTCATTGATTTCCTTATTGCAACAGTTGGCAGAATTGACATGAGAAGGGGGAATTAAAAAGGTAAGAATTTCAATTAAGTTTTTTCCATTATTGTATTTATACAATTAAAAAGACATACAGACACTGTGAGCACTTGTTGAACTTGAAGTTTAGCAGAAATTTAGGTCATCACTTTTTTGTGATTTAAAAAATATATATAGTATTAACAATGTCCTCTTTAAAAATGTAAATATCTTAATAAATCATAGTGTTTCTCAATGAGACTTGTATGGGCAAGCTATGTAACTTTTTGGACGTTGATTGTTACATTAAGAATAAATGTTGCGGAGGCGGATATTCGTTAGATCTCAGAAGAGAAACAGGCAACTTGAAGAAACAAGTTTGTTGTCCGTCCCCCCCCCCCAATATATGATTTTACGTAAATATTTGCCGTGGTAACGAACGTTATTCTGGCCAGTGAAAACATTTCTGCATAAAATGCATTTGAGATTTTTGATGACATAAGTTAAGTGCCGTTTGATTGATTGTATGTAAAGTCGTCTCCGATTGGTCAATGGGAAATGTTGGGCTTGATTCGGAATAGGGCGCTATTTCTGTTATACCTTTATATGTTTGAAATGGTAGTAGTAGGATTCTATTCAGAACGAAGCCTTTATCTTTCGTGGTGTGTGTCACTACTAACACTCGTGCACGATTTTTTTTTTCTTTTTTACTGGTGATGCTGCGGTTGCCATGTACATTTAAATTCCCCAAACTGCGCACGCACCTGGAAATGGCAAAACTGCGAGCACTTACGTATTAGTGCGGTAGGGGGTCGAGCCTGGCAAAGACAGAAACACAGGGAGGGAGGAAAAACAGCCATGCCGAATAATAATGACACTTTGCAGGGCGTAACTCAATGTAATAAAAAGTGAGGACATGGCAACTTAAGACGTCATGACTAAGAGAGACATATTGTCAGTGCCACAGACAGGAGTACATTACAGTATCCCTCCCATTCGAATTTGACGCGCGATCAAGCTTCCCGCACACTGCCGGGAAAAGTTTGCTTGGACCTGTCGCCTTTGTAAATTAAGTGTATAAAGGACACATTAATACAACGACCGCTACACCAAATATTAATAGTATGGAAACCAGCACCAGAGGTGAGAAATGCGTTGTTTTACTCTTGCGCTCTTGGACGTGATGGACACCGGCGCGCGCTCATCTTCCAACCTGCTTTTTCGTACCGATATTGCTTAGATCAAATTAACGTCCACTATAACTATTTCGGAGTAGATGTTGCTATTTCACACTATTAAAAGCAACATAAACATCGAAATAGAAGTGACTTGTGGACATCAGCGATCAAACGTCTCGAGTTGTCTGTGCCAAAACACGACGACGTTTTCGTGATGGATTCCGCTAAATAGAAGTTATTATAACCTAGTTTAAGTCTAGTTTATGGTTTAATCTATTTTAGAGATGTTTAGTAACAAACAGTGGTCAGTGCTCCGATATAATTATTATCTTGTCGTATCGCAGGTGGCGTGTTTGAGTGTGTCTGGAGGCCTCTGCGAAGAGTCTGGAGACTCCTGTGCTGCGGTGGACCCGAGGAGTCTGGTGTGTATCTAAAGGATTGTTACAGTATCATTAGGAAACAACGAAGTCATTAACTAATATTATATAGCCTAATGCTGAATAGATCAGCAGTTCATGAATGAGAATAACAAAAATTATTAATATATGAACGTATGTAATAATTTGAATATTATGTTACTATTTAATGTGTGGTATGGTATAAAGTGTTATATGTTAATATCCCACTTTATAAGTGTCTTTAACTACTATGTACTAACAGTTAAATTAATCATGTGATACAATGCACTTTTTGTGTAAACTTTGGGTTGGCCACTGGGGAAGGATAGGATGATTATCTCCCTGCTGTTTTTTTATTAGAAATATTTCAGTGTCTAGAGTTCCTAATGTCCTGTACTGTCAGCTTTTGTATAGTAGAATTAGTCATAATTTTAATACGCAGCATGCATCAAAAGGATGTTTTTAACTTACACTTTTGTTTTACATTGTACTTATATTTTAAAAAATATACCTGCATGCAATTAAAGCTGGAACCTTAATTTCTCGAATTACATCTTTAATTACACTGTCGACCTTCCCTTCCTCCTTAAACCTAACCAGACCACCAAACCTGTCACTAACCTTACCCGCTCACTAGCCTAGCAGCGTTTTGCAAAACAACATGAACACAATAAACACATGTTCCTAAAAAAATTTATGCAAGTGCATAGTAGTTAAAGACGCCTAAAGTACAGTGTGACCCTTATTCATTCTAAACACCATGAAAAACTGTGGCAAAAAGTAATTGATATGTAATGTTTTACCAGAAATAAAACTTTCAGTGGAAGAATCGTCACCACTATTTAATGGCCAAAGCTCCGTCCGTCCATGGTGAAGATGCTGAAGTTGTTTTCTTCACTGAGGTGAGACAAATTTAGTGTGACCTACCCTGGCTTTCATTTGCATGCAGTATTGTGGTAATGTATCTGTTAGAACAGTCACAGTGCTTCTCAGTCCTGTCCTGGGAACCCCCTACCTACCAGATGTCTTCCTCATCTAACACACCTGATTGAAGTCATCAACGCTATAGCAGAGGCCGTAAGACTGGGTGTGGCTGCACTTTTTCCTGTCTCCTTCATCAGACACTGACACACCCAATCTTACGCAGTGGTAGGGATTCCCAGCAGAGGTTTGAGAATCACTGAAGGGCTGTAACTAGTATTTGAATGATCAATTAATCTATTGATTATTTTTACGATTAATCTAATTATTTTCTGATCAGTCAATTAATATTTTATAATAAAGTTTATAAAACTATCCTGTGTAAAATGATCACTACAGAGGCGGGTGTTGGTGGTGATCCTCAGCTCTCCATCAAGGTGGCTCTTCACATAATTAATCCACCTCTTCTTGATATGATACATTTTTGGGAAAAATTTAAATAAGGACACAGATCAGTTTTGTAAGTGATGGCATCCAGGTAATACGCATTTCCGTGATGAAGGCATAGCTAGCTAGCAAGCTGTAGCAACTAATAGTACTGAAGGTAACTCGCGATTGAGCGCCAAACTGATGCGAATGTGTTCTATTGGCGCTTTTCCACTGCATGGTACGGTTCGGTACGGCACGCTTTGGCGCTTTTCCACTGCATGGTACGGTACGGCTCGCTTTAAATGGTACCACCTCTGTTGAGGTTTCAAGCGTACCGTACCGATACTAAAATGTGACGTGGAAGCACTGTTGATCACTATTGGTCAGACAGACAGAATCGTCACTACCAGCGTCATTGTGTTTGCGAGACATCAAACCCGCTAGATTTAAATAGCCAGTAACAGCTGCCGCTGTAGCACCTGTTTTAAAACTATTTGCTTGACTTGCTTGAAGAAAAAAAAACTTCCAAAAAAGAAATGGCTGAATCGTGTTGGTTGCCAAGGAGCGGATAAAATATAACGCTCAGTCATAATCCCACCCACTTTGAAGTGGTACTAACTGCTGTGGAAAATAGGGATGCTCCGATTGATCGGACGCCGATCATGATCGGCCGATATTGGCTAAAAATAGATTGATCGGCGAACCCCAAAAGCGCAGATCAAAAAAGCCGATCACGTGACGTAAATTACTCGCGCGACTTTTTCCCCACCTGCATGCGTGGCGCACGGGCACACAACAGCAGAGTGGAGCTTGGCAGTGGCAACATGAGTTCTCCTTCACCGGAACGAATCGGGAGTCTCCCAACGGATTGAAGCGCGCGTCCGAGTGAAGACCGCGCACCGCGCGAGCCACAACAGAACGCGGTATCTGCTCCACTGATCGCTGCGGCAACGAGCACTTTGATCACTTGATAAAAAAAAAAAAACATTTCAGCGCTAGATCGCCTCTTATTTAACAAATGAACAAAATGAATGCTCTGAGCTAACTGGAGGTGTTTTTATTTATTTGTATTGGTACATTCGTGCCGCGAGATGTTTCAAAAGTGGTGGTTGTATTTTATTTTTTTTGATCTGACGTAGTTGGTTTCTCAACTACATCAGATTCAGATTATTTTATGTCATGTCAGCATTCAAAGCTATTTTCATGGCATAAATTCAATTATAAAAATACAAATATCATATAAATACAATAAAACAAAACAAATATAAACAGGAAGTCATTTTATACAATATATATTTTTAAATGAACATGATAAAAAATCCAAAACCTTTCCAGGCATAATCTCATTAAATATGTCCTTTAATGAAGTAACTTCATAAAAGAGCATTCTGCTCAACTACATCAGACGTTCATAATAATAACAGAAAAAAAAACTTGCCATAGTTTTGTCCTTTTATCAGTAGCCAGTTTTGGTGTAACAAGTTGTACATTTTGTTGCCAATTAGTAAATGTAGTGGGTGTATTAAGAGGCTACAATTTCCAAATATGCCTAAGTGTAACTTGATCCCCTCCCATTAGGCTGATCTGATGTGTGTTGGTCTGCCTGACCCCTCTTTGTTTGGAATAATTTAATCTTACTCTGCCTTATTTGGGAAAGCTGGTCTACAGTAGCCTTAAGACATCTCATTTTCTAAATACAATTAAATAAACAATTTTTTTTTACAAATGGTGCAAACTCTGCTAGATTATAGATAAAAGATTCCCATTCCCCTGGCATTCTGTGATCGGCAGTGATCGGCAATCGGCAGATCATGATTTTGGTAATCGGTGATCGGCCCCAAAAATGCTGATCGGAGCATCTCTAGTGGAAAAGCAACCGAGCTAAAGCGAACCGAGCCGTGCCGCGCCGAGTCGTACCACGCAGTGGAAAAGCGAAGCGAGCCGAACCGTGCCGCGCCTAGCAGAACCGTACTGAGCCGTACCGAGCCGTACCATGCAGTGGAAAAGCGCCATATAATATTGTTAGGGGAAGGGGCCAGCCTCAGTGGCTCCAGTGCGGCATCGACAGTAGGGGCGGGGCCAGTGCGGCATCGACAGTAGGGGCGGGGCCAGGAGCTCAGTGGCTCCAGTGCATCATCGAGCCCCCGTTTTAGACCCGCCCCAAAAATCCTCAACACAGCAATGGTGAAAAACGGTTGTGTAAACTCCACAATTCAGTACTTCACAGTTCAGTCTTTGTAATGTGTTTTAGCGATACACTTCTAACATTTATGTGTTTAGAATTTTTTTTTTTAATTGCCTTTAGGGACTTTAATGTACTGCAAAGGGCAGAAGCGAGCAGGCATTTGTTTTGTTTTTAGTAGTTTATACTTTATTGAGGTTTTTATACTTTTTATACATTTGGGGGGAAAATAATTATATAATTATCAAAGGGATAGTTCACCCAAAAAGGAGAATTCTGTCATTTATTTCTCTCCCTCATGTTGTTCCAAACCCATAAAACTTTCACTCATCTTTGGAATACAAATGAAGATATTTGATGAAATCTGAGAGATTTCTTTCCCTCCATTGACAGCCTACACAACTGACACTTTGATGCTTTAAAAAGTTCATAAAGAGATAGTAAAACTAATCGATTTGAATTGAGCAATTTAATCCAAATTTTCTAAAGAGACACGATCGCTTTATATGATGAACAGATTGAATATAGGCTTTTATTCACATATAAACATTGGTCAGCGAACATAAACAAAAGCTCAACCGAACCTGCTTGACACGCGAGAACAAACCTCTTGCAGAAGCTCAAAAGTGCCAAAACCTCATTGGTTCTCGCATGTTAAGCGAACCTGCTTGAGCGTGCGTTTACCATAACTGATGTGAGTTGATGAATGTTTATGTGATTAAAAGTAGAGCCCGACCGATCAGGGTTTCCGTTGTCCGGTAATTAAATGTCCGACAAAATTAAATCTCTCCGGTCAAATTGTCCGATTAAAATTGCCTAATAATCCCGCCCCCCTAACACAATCTGAATTTGAGAATAAGCCCTAAAATGTATAAGGCAAAAATACACCGATCTTTGGCTATGTTATAAAGGAACAGGCTCTACCGTTTGAAAGTTATATGAAACAACATCGCATGCTGCATTTCAAATAAAGCGCACGCCTAAAACGGCTCTAATATAGACCTAAACAACGAACGATTGAGTGAGACGTTTCAAATATGTCCAGGCCCAGGCAGACTAACCTTGAAAGCTTTTTTCAGAGGCCAGGCGATGGTGAATCAGGAACATCTCATTATAGCCTAGTGGTTCTAATCCGCGCACTGGTACAGTTTTTTTTTCTCTCATCAAAACTGAATAGCCTATGTTCATCAGTGGTTAGTCTATATCAAGCAGGGACTTGCATTTTATTCTGTGATTTCACCGGAATGAACAGAGTCTCCGCAACGGCGATAGATTGAAACGCGCGTCCGAGTGAAGATTGCGCAACTCGCGCAGCGCGTCGTCCATGCAACTGATAGCAGTGGACACGAGCGCTCAGCTTGATTTCAAAAACAACAGATTTTAGCGCTAGATCTCTTATTTAATAACGAACTAAATGAATGATCTGCTAGTTAACTGGAGATGTTTTATTTATTTGTATTAGGTACATCCGTGCTTCAATGTTTCAAAAAGTGAATGTGTGTGAAACCGCATTAAAAAACAAAACAATTGGCGTTGGTTGACACCAATCGGACGTTCATGTTTTTTTTCCGTCTATTTGAAAGTTAAGCTAATAATAACATGTTGCATTCTATACGGCCTGATTATGTCATTTTTTAAGTTACATAGACTGCCTCCAGTTTTCCTAAACTTGACTAATTAAGAGGCGATATTTGACCGGCATATCATAAAAATGTCCGTAAAACGAAACCTCTGCCGGTCACTTTGACCGGCACCATTTTTTTCTAGCGGAAACTCTGCGACAGATATGGATTTTTGGGGGCCGATACCGATATTATGGAGTAAAAAAGCCTGATACCGATATATTGGCCGATATTATTTATGTGTATATTATAATACAGTAGCAATATTATTTATGTGTATTATAGTACAGTATACCAGTCAAAAGTTTGGACACTTTCCTATTGGTGTGTACAAACTTTTGATGGGTACTTTACACAGTAGCTATAAACAGAATAAATATATTTTATAAACACGTTTTGCAATGATCACTCAAATGTGGTGATCAAACACTTGTGTGACACAGATATGTAATGGAGGCAGGGGGAATGATAGAATGAGAATTATACAGTTGAGCTGTAACCAAACTAGTTTGCATTGCATGTTATATTATATTATATTATAATATAACAATATATATAATATATATATAATTATATAATATTATATAAATACTGTTGCATAATCTTCACTAACGACTTTGTCTTTTAATTTAGTCATAACTTGTATCAATAAATATATAAAAAGTGTCACTGACAAAACCTTATTATCTTCTATTTTTACTCTTAATTCCTCTAATCTCTACCAGTGGAGGAAGAACTCAGATCTTTTTACTAAAGTAAAATTAATAATATCATAATGAAAACGTTTTTAATTACATATGTACAGTACTTTTATACTATTTTAAATAATTAATAAGCAAAATGTACTAAACGTGAAACTAGGCTACTCTTAATGCAAAATGGCCCTATATAAAGTGTTATAATTATATACATTTTTGGAATATTGCTTGATGTTGTAGCGTTATCAGGCAGAATGAGCTTTAACACTGTGTCTACACCGGACGCGGCCGTTACTGCTCGCGTCGCAACAGCTGTTTACCCTAGACAAAGCAGAATCAGTTTACTGTCGGAGATCGCTCGCGCCACTCATTTTAATCAATGTTTCATCAACAAATTGCCTTAATAAATAAGAAGTAAATATAGCAGACAATATAATAAGGACTTCTCAGCTGTGCGCTTGCAATAGTCACAAGCTCACACAATACGTGACAGAGGCTTGTAGCAGAGAAATCAATTCTGTGAATTACACTGCGCAAATCACAAGTAGGCTACTACCCACTGGATGAAGAAGGGTTGGCTCTCAGTCTCCACAGGCTACATAAAATATTCATTTTATTTTTCGTGTTCGCATTTATGAGGAAAAAACAATGTTACAGACTCGACAGTTCAGCACTACGGACGTGAGCGCTCTGAAAGCGGCACTAAAATATGCTTTGAAACTTTCACATAGACATCAAAAAGAAAGCACAAAACCTTTCTTTTCAAAGTGAATTTCGTTTTGTATTAATTGTATCTTAATTTTAATCAATGTTTCATCAACCAATTGCCTGGATTTAATATATAAGAAGTAGATAGCAGACGATAGATAATCTCGACACGGAGGCGCCTGCGGGTGAACTGGAGCTCGTCTCATGAACCGAAACTCAGCGTATAGACCTGAGAATTGAAATATATCTATATTGAAATTTCTACTTTTAAACAGAACAATTTAAAACGAAAGACAGACAGACTCATGTAATCGTATGAAATGTGCATTTCTCTCTGGCACGCGTTCACTGAAGATCGCGAGTCAGCATCGTCAACTTCATCTTTGGCTGACACTGACTGAAAACACTTGTTTGTTAATAAACAATTAAAATGTCTCCTTACTATATTTGTTGTATTCATAATCATTACTTTTGCCAGTTCTTGTGACAGCTTTTAGGTGCTTTATGGCAGCGCCACCCTTACATGAATCACCGCACCCGCATTTTTTTAAATATTCATTCATTTATCGGCCATTATAAATACCGATAGTTAGGAAAATGCCTAAAATCGGCCGATAATATCGGCCCGCCGATATATCAGTCAGGCTCTAATTAAAAGCCTAATTAAATCTATTCATCATATAAAGAGATTAAGTCTCTTCAGAAAATTTGGACTAAATCGCTCAATTAATATGGATTAGTTTTCAATCTCTTTATGAACTTTTTGAAGCACCAAAGTGGTAGTTGCGTAACTGTCAATGAAGGGACAAAAGCTTGCAGATTTCATCAAAAAGATCTTAATTTGTGTTCTGTTGATGAATGAAGGTCTTATGGATTTGGAAGACATGAGGGAGAGTAATAAATTACAGATTAGTCATTTTTGGGTGAACTACTGTTTAAATACTGTTTTACGGCAGAAAAAAAAAACAAATTTACTTTTTGCATTCAAATGAATTACATAATCTTGCTTATGTCTCTTCGTATCCTTTATTATGGAAAAACTAAATTTTTTTGTATATTTCCATTGCGCCCCTAAAGATCTTACTGTGCTCCTAAATTTTCAACTTAGAAGCACATATGCTCCTTCTGAGAAAAGTTGGCGTCAAGCCCTGCATGGATTGGTTTAGTAGCTTGAAAAACAAAACGGTTATTCAAACTGGGAATAAATTATATATAGAATGTGAGTAAAGAAGGTTCACCATAAGTGAAGTTGTGCACTCTCTCAAAAACTCCCGTTCTAATCACTGAAGCTGTCTACACTGCAAAATCTGCACTTTGTTTATGACGAGAATTTGCGAGAGTGGAGAATTCAGTCAGTGATCGTGTGCACCTAACAAAACCGTTTTTAGTGGTGCCTAAAGCCTGTGATTGGCCATTGCATTCATAAGCTCAACAGAAATGTGTGTGATTACAGGGTCCGAAATTAACTTTTTGGCTCACCTGCCACGGGGACTGGTAGATGAGAAAATCCACCAGCCAAGCATATTTTTTACCGGCCAAAATAATAAACAGCCTTTTTGTGTCACATATACATTCATTCCTACATTTAATTGAGATAAGGTATTATGTTGAATGAATAAGAGTACATAAAAGTCAAAACAGAGCAACAAATAGTAAGACATGGAAGATGTGAGCATGGAACTAGTGCTCATAACAGTACATTTGAAGGTTTTGTAAAACTATCAGATACATTACCGAAAGTTAAAAAAAAAATCAGTTAAACGTTAAAAAAAAAAATATATATATATTTTTTAGCTTTTTTGTTTGTTTACTGCATGGTTAAAAAAAAAAAACACAGTATATAGCCTATATTTGTTAAATCACGGGGTGCGTCGACACGCGCAGCCACACGCGCCTAAAGACATATTTCGCTAAGCAAGCGAAAAGAAGTAGCTACTGTGTGGGACCATTTCGACAGAAAGGGCGATGAAGTTACTTGCAAAATATGCTACGCGGTATTAAAATAAAGCAGTAGGCCTAGTGCAAGTAGGCTACAATGCAATATCACTTGGGAAGCAAACATCCACGAACAAATGAAAGGCGTTTTCCGAAGTTGGCCACTCTAACGAGACGTTATCTCCGTATTCCCGGGGCATCTGTACCATCGGAGACCCAGACTATCCCCACATCATGTAGACATGTTACTTTTTTTTAAGTAAAAACTAGACAAGCTGTGGATTGAGGTAGGCCTGCTATTTTTATTTGACGAAAAAAACATAGTCTGATGAAGAAGAAAAAAGAAGCCGTTTTATCAAAGCTTCAAACTGATTCAGTGTTTTCTTTTTGAGATCTTGATTATTTAGGTTAAAAAAATATAAATTTAGTGTAGGTCTATTTTGGGTGTGAAGAAGGTTCACACACGCTTCTTGAGGCACACACGTACAAACAGGCAAGGTCTCTCGCTCTCTCCCTCTCTGGCGTGCACGCACGGTTTGGAGCACAGTAGCCTATGTGCGAGTTCTTTCTCGCTTGGTCTAGATTCCAGGAGATTTGAACTAATTTGCGGGCATCAGCTGCTATCAATATGCGGGACATCGCATATTGATATCAATATCAAGACTTGGGATGTCTGGAACATTCACCCGCCAGCGTGGCGTATAACCTTTTGAGATTTACTCGCCAAACGGCGATTTCGGACCCTGTGTGATTAGTTATAATGTTAAATGCTGCAGAAAACATGTAAAAAGAAATCTGATGCAATGTGAGTAAAAAGAAATCTGATGCAATGTGAGCAAAAATAAATGTAATGAGTAGTTATAAGCCTACAGCTTGTCAAAATGATTGATGGTGATCTTTGACCTAGCCCCGCCCCCCGCCCTTCCGTTGGCCCTCTGATCTAGGGATTAACCTTTGCCCTTGTTAGCGATCGATCAAGTTGACACATAGTTTTGACCTATTGACCCAGGGGTTAGGAATGGCGAAAACTAAACATTTTCTTGACCGACCACCGAGCCTCATTAGCCGGTTGAAACCGGTTTACCGATTAGTTTAAAATATGCCACGCTATTTGAAATAACAGCCGTTTCGAGCAGCGCCTGCAATTTCGCAACTCTGTCGCATCTCTCTGTCGCTCTGCCTCCCGCTCACACACACACACTGCCCCCCGCTCACACACACACTGCCCCGGCGCCGCCCTTCCACTCACGTCACTTTTTTAAAATCCCCTACAGCGCGATCCCGCAAACGCTGCGCCGAGGAGCTTGTATGTAATCGGAGGACAAATGGCTCCTTAGTTTCGAAATGGTTTGGGTACAGGGTGATTGCGTTGAAAATAAAGGCGTTAGTCTAGCGTTACAAGCTCATTTGAAACATTGCAGCGGCTCATTTAAGAAAATGACAGCTCCGAAGAGACGCCGCTTTAGTTTGAGGTAGTGCTAACAATAATAAAGAAAGATGATGATCATCATCATCACCTTATCTGTTACCACTGAAATGTAGATGTAATGTATTTCCAAATCTAATGCGGGTGTCGTGTTTTCAGGTGATGCATCATAGATGATGTGCTACTACTGTATTTAAGCACTGTATCACACAAGTTGCAACTTACATCTGTGTCATTCTTTTTTGGTGAAATGGTCCCACACACTACTTTTCTTTGCACACTTCATCCTGTCACTGCCCTGGCTCTAACCTCCAGTGTTTTAGCCTGTAGCCTTTACTTTTCACAAACCTTGTGAGCGCGCGAACCCAAACGCTGTGACCTTGCGCCAAATGTTTTTATTGGTTTATTAAGTACAAATAGGCGAGTTATGGATTTGTGAGGGATTTGTTCACTTCACACAAAAATATCTTGGAATGAGATGGCTAACTGTAGTACCGTTTAGTCCACTGTCTATAATAGCCTAATTTAAAGATCACTTTTTTTTTTTTTTTTTTTGACTACCGACAACTTTGATCGGTTAAGGTTGATACGGTCAACCATCGGTCAAACGGTCATCGGTTAACATCCCTACCAGGGGTATGATATGTTATTTTGACAGTTAGTTTTGCCCTATTGACACAGGGGTATTATATGTCATTTTGACGGCTAGTTTTGCCTTATTGACCCAGGGGTAATAACTCCGGAAGATTTGGTGAAAGGTGAGGTCACGGAATTTAATTTAAACAATCTGTTCATGTAAAATCTGACTCAAGTTGAAAAAGCCATGCTGTTCCTTTAAAAGTGTATAGCCTAAATGAAATGGTTGTAAAAATATCTTTTCAAAAATAAAAATCACCCGACATGTTTTAGAGAGATACAGGTTATGAACAATTCACAAAAATAAAATCATCTTACCGTTTCACCGGGTTGAAAAAAGATCCCGCATGTGATTCCCTCTCGCACCAGTGTCTGACAGGCATGGTGTGTGTGTGTGTGTGTGTGTGTGTGTGTGTGTGTGTTACATGATACCCTCCGCATTGCTGGGGACAGTGAGAAAAAGTTTTTTCTAATAATGCCACATATTTCACACTAAAGTTGAAAAACATTGATCTTTAAAAAGTATATAAATGAAATGGTTATAAAAATTCTTTTCAAAACAAAAATAAAAATCATCCGACATGATTTAGAGAGATGAAAAACCATACAGGTTATGAATGGTTACAACGATGTAAACCCATTCATAACCTGTATGTTTTTTCATCTCTCTAAAACATGTCGGATGATTTTTATTTTTGTCTTTGTATAAATGAAATGGTTGTAAAAATATCTTTTCACTTTTAAAGGAACAGCATGGCTTTTTCAACTTGAGTCAGATTTTACATGAACAGATTGTTTAAATTAAATTCCGTGACCAAAGATTTCACCAAATCTTCCGGAGTTATTACCCCCGGGTCAATGGGGCAAAAGTAGCCGTCAAAATGACATATAATACCCCTGGGTCAATAGGGCAAAACTGTGTCAGCTTGATCGATTAACAAGGGCAAAGGTTAATCCCTAGATCAGAGAACCACCGGAAGGGCAGGGGGCGGGGCTAGTTCAAAGGTCACCATCAATCATTTTGACACAAGCTGTAGGCTTATAACTACTGTAATGCCTTAAATTTGGGGGTATTTTTGCCCCCAGTCCCCTTTGATTTCTGGTCTTGGTTATACATGGCCATAGTAGATTAAACTAATGTAGGATGTTTCTATGATTAACATCATACTTGAGATTACTAATTAAAGTAAAAACATTTTTAGTGCATTATTAACAGTGATGGGAATAACGGCGTTATAAATAACGCCGTTACTAACGGCATTACTTTTTCCAGTAACGAGTAATCTAATTGATTACTCTTCTCATCTTAATAACGCCGTTACCGTTACTGCCAAAAAATGCGGCGCGTTACTATAACTGATGAAGCTGTTTTTTTTTCATCAGACCAACTAGATCTCTGAGCGAGAGGCAAATACTTTTTTTACTGTTCTTCCTTGGTTAGTGGGCAGAGCACGAGACAAGCGCATAAATGCTGACGATTGGCTATAAGGTAGAGTAAAATGTCATTGTAAGCCAATCAGAGGTAGAGTTGGGCGGGTGTTCGAAAGCACGCATAGTAGTGATGGGCATTCGGCTCTTTTGACTCAGCTCACTGAAAAGAGCCGGCTCTTTTGGCTCACAAACGGCTCTTTAAATGACTTTGACTATAATATTTCAATTTGTATTACATAATTATTTAATTTCTATAGGCTAAATTTGTAAAAATAGAGTCGGCTCTTCAGATATGCGAGCCAGCTCCCAACGTTCACCTAAAAGAGCCGGCTCTTAGAGTCGGCTCATTCGCGAATCGCGAACGACCCATCAAAATCTCATTCGCGAACGAGTCGATCCATCATCACTAACGCTCATTCGCGAACGACCCATCATCACTAACGGCTAACGCTCATGAATTGCGAACGACCCATCATAACGCATAGTCGGGCAGGACAGGACACACAAGGAACAACACAAGCCAGTCAGTCAACGAGAGACAGGTATGGCGACGAGCTTAACAAGCTTAATTTAATTTTGCCCAGTTGTGGCCTGTTGAGGGGCAATAAATATCAAAATTTCCAAAACATATATTGTGTTATTTGCATTGATCCACTATATAAACATAATATCTACATACATGGCGTTTGATTGGAGGCTAGTCTCACTTTGTCCCACAGCAACATTTTTTTTTTAGATGCGTGTACAATGTTTCATGTTTCTGTTAATAATGTATTGTATTAAGTGTCCATTTCATTATAATATTCAAATTTATCATAAATAATTGAACATGCACATGTATTTTAAGTTCCGTTAAAGAGGGGTAGAGGTGGGGTCACATTTGAGCATTTAAAATTTAATTTTACTTGAAAGTAACGCAATAGTTACTTTCATAAGTAACTAGTTACTTTTAAAATTTGTAACTGAGTTACTAATTTAGTTACTTTTTGGAAGAAGTAACTAGTAACTGTAACTAATTACTTTTTAAAAGTAACTTGCCCAACACTGATTATTAATAATGTGGGGTTTTTAAATTTTTCATCAAGAGTGTTTGAATTCAAATATTTTAGTTATGTAATTTTTGTCTTTGTTGTATTGTAGATGAAATCAATACATCTTCAATTAACATTATTGCCAAAAATTAGGGATGCACCGATCCGATACTCAGCATCGGCGGTATCGGCTCCGATCCTGCCATTTTTGCCGGATCGGGTATCGATCAGACAAGGTCGATCCAAATCCGATATTGTCTATATACTATTCTGTGTAATTGTTAAGCCCCACAAAAGCACCAAAAACATTATAAAGCACCATAAAGTTTTCGTGCACTATATTACAAGTGTTCTGAAGCCATTATAAGTTATAATGTGAGATAGAAATTAACATTTAAGTCATTAAATTCAAGATCACGTAACTTTTCCCTCAGCTGCGGCTGTCAATCATTCTTCAGTCAGTATTCAGCGTCTCGTTCGGTTACGACTGTCAACATGATGAAACCCTCTCCAACATGATTCAATGTTACTATTATTATACTTGATCTGTAGATAAAGCTCTATGGTTTCGCATAAAACAACTTTATCTTTTTGGACTTTATTGCTGTAACTTAATCATGTTTCTACCGGGTGTCTGTTAGATCACAACACTAGAGTAGAGTCCACTTGTTCTTCACGCGCACAGTAACTAAAATTTAAAACTGTTCAAAGAAAAGGCTCAATAAACTATTGCATAGATATATACTGTATAATACACCACGCATCAATGTCTTTCGTTTGTGCTTTGAACTTTTCAATGCGGACTCGATGCGCTGCGCGCTGTGACTCCGTGTTGCTTCAAGTGCATCATTCTGCGCTCGGGATGCGCATAAGCGCTTTGTGCAGCCTTTCATATCATAATACAGTGACCCAATTAAAGATTATTAATGGCCTTTCTTGTTCTTTCCTATCGATCATATGTTGCTGCCTCATTAAACAGGTGTGCTATAGCCTACATTTAAGACATGTCTCAATTGTAGCCTATATAAAATAATTTCTCTTTTTGATTTTTGTTATCTTTTTTTTTCATGAATGTATTTTACAATACAAAGAGCAATGTGTAACGTTTTACCAGATTTAGTGTTACACTTATTGTCTCTTTGTTTTTTTCACTAAATGTTCAGATTTTATACAATTATTGTGGACTTATGATTTTTCTAGACTAAATTTTACTGCTGAATTATCCACTAATCTAGTTTATAATAGCATTTTTGTCATAGATTATGATCATATATTTTTTGGATTTGTTTTTCTTTATAATGAAGTTGTCTGTATTAAGTAGATTGTGTTTAACACACAAAAGAGTGATTATCAGTTCAACACACTGAGAGTTATATAAATTCTACTTAATTTAAAAAAAAACTGTGTTGGTATCGGATCGGCATCGGTATCGGTCGATACTCAGAATTGTTGGTATCGGATCGATTCTGAAAAAAGTGGTATCGGTGCATCCCTACCAAAAATCTTGTTGGCAAGTTTAATTTGCTTTTATTCAGTGCAAATACAACAGGCCAAACCTCCAAACAAATACAGTATTGTAGTAATTTATAAATAATCCATTAATAAACTATTAATAATGTAACTAAAGGTTCATTCACACCAAGGATGATAGCTATAAAGATATAGGGCATGTATACGCACAAATTTGTGTGTGAAATGTGCATACGAACGATTTTAAGAACAAATCACGATTCACCAAAAATGCCTTAATAAAATTTATTTTAAATTTAGGGGAAAATATAGGAGCAACAGAAACCACACGTACGCAAAAAGCACTTACTCTGTACGTACGGCCTTATAATAGTTAAGAAGTTATATTTCATCCTAACATGACTATAATTATATTGAAGTATGTTGCATTAATTGTATTAGGGTATATAATCCATATATAAAATTATGTAATAAAATGATTAGGCTAAATAAAATTTTATCTTAAATGCATTCTATTATATACAGTTAAAGAGTAAGAAAAGCTGTTAGAGCTTCATCTGCAAGGTTTCTCTGAATAACGTAGATGTACAAGTGTGTACAGCTGGCTCATGAGACAGCGTGCTTATAATAAACAATGTTATTGTTTGTTGGAGTGGATGCTGATATATTTATCTTTTGTAACGCTTTACAATAAGGTTTCATTTGTTAACATGAATAATACGCCACATTTATTAATCTTCGCTAATGTTAATCTCAACATTTACGAATACATTTTTAAGATCAAAATTTGTATCGGTTTACAGTAATTAATGCACTGTTAAAGGGTCATGAAACCCTAAACCAAATTTTCGGAGATTTTAACAGAGGTATGTGTGTTGAACACCATTGAAGACAATGTTAGCATCTGTTAGATTTAATAGTAGGGTGAAAATGGTTAAATTTTAGTTTTTTTCCGGTATTTTCGTCTTACGGGTTTAAAATCTTCATCTCAGACTGTGACGTGGCAGAGCACTGTATAGTGCGTTGATGACTCATCGGTCTCTCATAATTATTAATGAGACTGAGTTTTCATATCCTATGAGAAGACACTGTCTCTTAATTATTCATGACACCACGTGGATCTTTCCAATGACAGACATGTCAGACTGTGATATTGCGTAGTAAAGGAGGGAGACAATCATGGGATGCAAGTGTTTGTTTTCGTGGTGCAAAAGTCAAAGTGGGTTGAATATAATTCCCCGCGATGCTGCCAGGGCTAGACTGGCTCCGGGCGGTTGGTTGGTCATCAACCACGGACACATCTAATCTGTACGTGTGCCGTAAACATTTTACCCGAGAGAGCTTCGAGAATTGGAGAATGGTGGACTTCGGCCTTGTCGATGACCAATGCAAGCTACGTCTTGCGAGTAATGCGGTACCCGAGGACTTTTCTATCCCTTCAGAGGTGTGTGTGTGCATTTTTCAAAAAGATTGTGAGCTCGACTTGAGCTGAAAGAGGGGGGTTTCATGACCCTTTAATAAATGCTGTAAAAATATATTGTTCATGTTAGTGCATTAACTAATGTTAACAAATGAGACCTTATTGTAAAATGTTACGGGTATCATTCTTGGATTGAATGGGTCTTAATGCCCATGTTCTTCTTGCTCATGATCTCTTCATCTCTTTTCTATATAGATGATCATTTTTGATGAATTGATGACCAGTAAAACTGCAGAATTCTTGGACGAACATTTGAAGCCAAGTTTAAAGACTCAGAAGATGGATATACTTCCCCTCAAATCCGCTCGACATGTCCGTCCCACCGACACACTGACAGAATGTGATGTGTTCTGGTCAAGGAACTTTATTACTACTGTGCTCTCAGGAGAACACACCTTTTCAGTGCCTGACCTTTCGCTTCGACCCTCCGGACAGCGCAATCTTCACTTTTGCCAAACTGACAAAGCCCGTGTACAGGTTTGGATCGCCTTGAATGTCCAGAACACTTGTATGAGCCAAGTGGGAGTTTCATCTAGTGGACAAAACAGACCTAAGTTGGTTTAGGTCAATGCAAGTTGGCATTAGATCAACAGCCGCTCAACTTGAAGAGAATAAAGCACTGTACCAGTGAAGCGTCCTTAAGATATAGACCGTTACTATTGTTTTAATTATTGCTTATTGGTAATAACAGCTTTGATGAGCTTATGCACATATTGGTGCATAAAAAAACTGCCTGAATGTTTTCACACAGAAATCATGATTCATCCATAAGTTCATGCTTTTGATAATTTTTTTTTTTGTAAAATTAGAAAATATTTGGACCTTGCTCTGTGCTCTCAGGTGAGAATTCACCTCTAGTCCCTGTTTATACCTGGTATTAAAGGGCACCTATTATGCAAAATGTTTGAGCATAATTGTGTTGGCAGTGTGTGTACATAACCTATAATGATAATCCACCAAGAGCCTTTTTTTAAATCCATGTAAATCATATTAAGCACTGTATCAGAACAAGCTGTTTTCAGATTCTGGGCAATGTGAGGTACTTTTTCACAAGCTCCTCCCACGGCTGTTGACTGACACTGCTGTATTAGCATAGACCCGCCCTGAGTGAGCGGTACACAGAAACCAGTTTACTGTTAGTCATAATGAGTTTTTTTGTGTAATTCACTGTGTATGATAATGCAAGGGAGAGAGAGAATTTATGGATAAGACTTTAATGGAAGAGTTAATCTGTTTCTCAAATCTAATGTAATAAAATATCTTTTATGTTAATACAGTAGAAAGTCTTACAGGTTTGTAATGACATGCAGGTGAGTATGAGACATAACTGTCCCTTTAAGCAGAGGGTGGTGACTCAAAGCATGACTGTTCACATTCCGTCTCAGGATTAGAAATATAATTTATAATATGCGGAAATATCTATCTTCTGAAACTTGAGATCTAAAATAATGCCTCCAGTAGGATTTTAGGTGAATCCCTAAACACCTGAAGTTCCTAGAGGCATGTGATTTCCTCGAGGGTGTTGCAACAATCACTTGCTCACGTTACCCGAGTATTTAAAGGCATGCGGGTTTAGTGTCTGTCCTGACATGACATGAAGTGTTTTGATTTCTCACAAAGTGCCTACACTGGAAGTTAGTAACAAAGCTGTCAACACAGCAAATGAGCAACAGTGAAGACGGGTAATGAATTTAAAATATTTTATTATATGGAGGTTTCTTAACTAATCTGGTTTTGTTGGATTCAGCTCCAAAATGTGACAAGCAGATTAATGTTGTTGTGAAACTCAACTTTACAGTATGAATAGTGGCTGACTGAACTCTGTCATCTCTCCCATTGGTTTAGATCTATTAGCACTTATCCTTTACATACACTCTAACTTGAGCTTCATTGTGCCTTCTTTTGCTAAAATTTATTTAGACAAAACTAACATGGCCACTAGTTAAAGCACTTTTTTTCACAATAAGTCTTATATTATGAAGTTGCTAATTATTTAGGTCAATATCACTTTATCAAAAAGAAATGCATGACTGAAATACTGTGATATCCTGGCGTGAAGTTGGCTTTAATGTATTGTATGGTATTTGTTTTTATTTTTTAATTATTTGTCTACAACGTGGATTTTGGAGCCTGAATATGTTACATGTTTTGAACAATAAAGTAAAATGATCCGAATCAATTTTGCGGCTTTTATTTATATTGTACTACTAGAGGTTAAGCAGCACAAGCCAGGCTTGCCTCAGGTTATGTTTGAAAAACACGTGTTCAGTTGGAGTTATTCTACACTGCGTTAGTGTACTTACAAATACACAGGACTCATCGGACAATTGCTGAAGAGACAGAATATCATTGCTGCATCGTTTCACTAATAGATTAGATGTCATTAACAGAACATTCTTGATCACTATTCAAGTATGTTTTGACAAAATAATTAACGTATACACAAGATAAAGGTGACTTGTATGTGTACCAGTACTCTCCATACAGAAAACACGCAGTGTATGTGTGTGTGTATATATATTATTATAAACACATTTCAAAATAACCTTAATTTTATTCAATATACCTTAACATAACCCCTAAAATGAGCTGTTTAAGGTTGTACATAGATTACAAACACTAATAGCTAATTTACTAAAGGAAGGGTGGCGAACCAAGGTCTTGGAGAGCCACAGTCCTGCAGAGTTTTGTTCAACCCTGATCTAACACACCTGAACAAGCTCAACGTCTGAAGTTAGTAGAAAGCTGAAGGCATGTGAGTTTTATCAGGGTAAGAGCAAAACTCTCCAGGACGTTCGCCACCCCTTCTCTAGAGACACCGCCGGCAGACGGAAACCACAATTATTGTAAGAAAGAAACGTAACTTACAAACTTCAAATTTTTCTCTCTCAGTAAGAGCCACTTCCTTCAAAACAGTCGAATATAATACATTTAGTCTATACACACAACGGCTTTAACCTCAACGATCAAGATCTTCATAATAAAGTTCTTCATGTGTCACCGTGGAGGCTTTCTCCATTAAAAGATGAAAGAAAATGACCTCTACAACAGAAATGACTGTATACTGAAGGAATTAGTGTCTAATTATAAAAAATATTTCATAAGATGGCATCTGCAAAATCAAAATTAGTGTAATATGAAACACCCACATAACCCGCACCTAAAGTTAGGTTCCTACCATGGTTAGAAATAAACCAAAAAGTAAGCACAAGGTTATTAACTGAAACACAAATGTACATGTAGAGATGTAAATCCAATCCAGAGCTACAGCTGTGAACGGCCGGGGTCGTGGGGTGACGCTTTTACTGAAGGAAGACGTTCGGCTGCTTTCGCTCTCTCCGCTAGAAACTTATCGAACTCTGAGGGTGAGAAAGAGATGAGACACTGAAATCATGTCTTTCACACATCTGTTGTAAGAAATGCTGCTTGTCCAAATGGACAAGTTCTCAATGGAACTTGAGACAATAGGAAATGCCATATATAGACATACAGCAATTGCCACATGAGGAAATGCATTTATGAAGTCTAATAGCCTATAAGCTGGGTTTGGAAAGTACCAAAAATGGAAAAGCGTTTTCAGATAACCAGAAAAAGCTAAGAAGTTGACAGAAGATGGTGTAAAGAGAATGTAATAAAACCACAAGCAGAAACAACAATACCACAGACTTCCGTTAAATAGGAAGTAAAGATCACGAGTATGTGTAGGTGACTAAAGGATGTTTGGCAGGTGAGACATGAACTACATAGACTGAAACTAACAAGAGGAAGACTGGATTATACAAGACAGAATGGGGTTGGGGGAAAAAAACATTAAAAGTTGGCCACTGATATAGGCTAAACTAGCATGCAGAAGAAAAGAACATGCAAATATAATCTTGGCAGATGGCCCAGATGGACTGAAGTTTATTTTTTTTACACATTTTCTCTGTTCATTTAAATCTGCGTTGATTTAAATGTGGCACAATGCATTACTTGCTGCTTATAGTATACGGGATATTGATCTCATAATAGTACTAGTCTTATTTGTAGCTGAAAGCATCATCATATTAGCCATATTATTTCATAAGCATACAAAAAGAAGAGTACCTTCACTAGTCACTCCCTCTGAGTCATCTTCCTGCAACACAAAAATATACTAGATTTCAATACAGTAAACAATAATCTGTGTTTTAAGGTTTCACTTTCTTCATAAATATCTCTATCTCTTCATAAATATCTCTAAAATATCTTCTATTGCAAGTTTCAGTGCAACATTTCGTGGCATTCACAAATCTTTTAATTATAACTTAAAATAAAAATGTAAACAGGACTCAAGTCTTTGATTAATAGCATATTCAAAAGAACAGCATTTATTCGAAATAGAAATCTTTTGTAACATTATAAATGTCTTTACTGTCATTTTCGATCAATTTAATGCATATTGCCAAATAAAAGTATTAATTTCTTTCAAAATAAAAAAAAAATCTTACTGACTCCAAACTTTTGAACAGAAGGTTTATAAGAGAATTTTGATATTTCAAATGTTGTTTTTAAACATTACTAATATATATATATATATATATATATATATATATATATATATATATATATATATATATATATATATATATATATATATATATTAGTGCTGGGCAACGATTAAAATTTTTAATCGCGATTAATCGCATGATTTTTTTGCGATTAATCGCATTGTTATGCGCAAAATTGAATAATGACTTCTAAAGTAGTGTATTGCGCACTTTTGATTTAAATGTACTGCTATATACACAAAAGTGCAATAACTTTAAACAAATAAGGTGCTTTTATACCAGCAGTATTCCCTTTACACAGTAATCTCAAATCTCAATTTAAACATTAATGTAATCAAATCAAATATTTAAACAAAGCTATTTGCCACTGCCAGGGCATTACCTTTTATCTAGTTTGTTAAAACGAGTCCAGTTTTCTTGTTTTTTTTTTCTGAACAGGTATCAACAGGTATCTTTTATCAGGGAGCAGCAGAAACAGTCTATGTAGTAGTCAGAGGTCATGATCACTACTACAGATATAAGTCGACCAACGTTACTTATAGTAGCTTAGGTTTGGTCATGCCATGGTTTCCCACGTAAGATTACATTAAACAGAGTAAAAAAAACAACAGTTTCCTGTGAAACTGTTGCGGTCATGCACGCGCCCGCGCGTTGCCGAAGTTGAATGGTCTATAACTTTTTATAAAGGACGCGCAGCACAAATCATTAGAAGAGAGACTGATCCTCGGCTTGCTGTTAGTGAGTTTCCAGAATCTAAATAGTTATTATCTATAGGTTTTATAGGTACTATCCATAGAGCGCCTGTCATTCACTCGCGGAGCGCAACCCTTTAACTGTTCACCAGAGAGAACCTGCCTCTCTCCACTGCTTGTTTGGGTGGGTTATTTGCTGGCTGACCAACATCCCACCCCTCCCGTGATCATGGTTTGACTGTAGGCCTATGTGTATTCAGAGCCAGTGAGCAACGGACTTTCAAAATAATAATAAAAAAACTGCGTTAACGTGCGATAAAAAAAATGTCGGCATTAATTAATAAATGCGTTAACGCGATAATAACGCGTTAACTTGCCCAGCCCTAATATATATATATATATATATTGTTAAGTGGAATCGGAATTAGAATTACAACTGTTATATTTCTTTCAATTCCCATTCTAAGAGGATTAAGAACGTTTTTACTCACATCATCCACGTTAAGCCATTGTTCAATATCATCCATCACTTCACTCTGACTGACAGGGATCTGACAGCAGGAGAAAAAATATGAATTTATTCACTTTAGCATAATAAAGTACAACTATCAGTTCCAAACCACACCCATCTCAAACAAGCTTTATGCTACTTTAAAGTATAAAAGAAAAATCGGTATGTATCAGTCCTGAGAATAGGAAATAAGTTCGTTCGAAATGGGAACACCAAAAGTCACTGAACAGGTATATAAATCTGTCAGGATCCCGGTCTGAAGGACAGAATGAACTAAACACCAAAAAGTCCCACAGAACCTTAAGCAAATAAAGATAATGAAGCTCAAAACATGCAGGCGACACAAAAGCAAGACAGCAGACACTCATCGTTCACCGAAGGAGAAAAACACTTTGACATGCTGAAAAAAAAAAACAACGAGCCCAGGGCAGCAGGTACACAAGCTCAACCAACAGCACGTCACACACTGCAGTGACTGTCCGTCTCATCAGCCAATCAGACCCACCATTCCCTTGTCAAGCATCCATTGAAACTGAGGTGAGCTGCCGAGGGAGGTGGAGTCTAGGCTTTCATCCTTAACATAGACAGACAACCGTTTTAAGTGATGGACACATATCGTGGCATCCAATGGCAGGTGAAAACAACCACAGGAACATCCCGACTGCTCACAAATACATTAATGAATGCTGCTCTCTCATAATACAAAGAGGTGCCATTTAAACACCATTTCAAACATGATATCCTTTCTGTGGGATTAAATAATTTAAAGACACTTACCGCTCCAGTGTCGTGTCGCTCTCTTTGTGTGTCTGCCAGTCCCTCGAGAGCTGCACAGCTTTCTGGACTATCAATAAATCACAATTGTAAATTGCTTTGGACATAACAAAAAACAATACCTCAAATCATGCAAAATGAGCTACAGAAAATTTCTATAGAACACACTCTTTATTTAAAGCGCCCCTTATTATGCTTTTACGGATTTTACCTTTCATGTAGTGTGTAATAAAGCTGTTCGTGAATGTAAAAGGTCTGCAAAGTTACAAAATATCAAAGTGCATGTCAAATAAAGTTATTGTCCCCCAAAAGAAAGGACCGATTTGGAACTGCCTGAAATGAGTCGTCAGTAATTCCAGTCTTACTTCCTGCATGAACTTACGTAGGTTTCTAACAAATCTGCATAATGCCAGTCTATGGTCTTCATTGGCTGCATGTAGGGTTGGGAATCGAATACTTGAGGTCAGGAATTCCTCTTATCGATTCCTTTGTGAGCATTTCAATATGACTTTTCAAGCTTTTTTTTGACTTTTATATGACTTTTTCAAGGTTTCTTTAACATCCAAAGCGCGCTCACAGAAAATGTGATTTTAATGTGATTTTAAAACATTGGGAGGCGACTCGTGCGTTGTTTTCTGTGCTGCAGGCATGTGTAACTATATTGGCTGCCATCTCTTTAATAACACTAAATCAAACAACAAAAGAAAATTTTTCGTTTATGAGGGAAAAATGGACTCAATCTTGACTGAATAACTTTTGTAACTATATTTGTAATGTATATTTTATTTATTAAGTGCAGTGTTATTTTACATTTGTTTAGTTTCTGAACACCTAAAAATCTTAAAAACACTGTTTATTTCAATCACATCTTCGTTCATTTGTATCAATTTGTTTTGCGATTGTTCATTTTTTATTTGTTCTTTTTTAATTACTGTGTTTATTGTCTTAAATAATGCTTTACATTTATTAGTTAGGCTAGTTGTTTTCTCTGGTATTTTCAGACCGCAGGCAAACGTTCCTTGTGTAAGGGTTCTTTTAGCCTGGTGATTTTTGTTCATGGTATTCAGCTACAATTAAATGTTTTGCAAGAAGACTAAATGTGAATGATATCTAAGGTTGTTTTTTTGTGATTAGGAATCGATAAGAATCAGAATTGATAAAATTCAAACGATACCCAACCCTAGTGCATACTGAGGCCTGGAAGAGTTTGGTTTGTGTTGTCGACATGTCGAGAAGATTACGTTTTCTGTCCAGTGAAAGGAAATCCACTTTGCACACATTTCCAAAGGACGAGTAATACAGACGCCATCATTACCTTTCATGTCATGTTGTAGAAAGTCTTCTCTCTTTTAAAAAAAATCCCTCAAGTCAGGGAGTTCCAGATGCCAAAACGTATGGGTCAAGATGAGATCCCTGCAGAACATCTAACAATCCCGGTCGCAGCTTCTACTTTTAAACCGTTCATAACCAATGATCTCATTCCCAGGTGTTCTCTCCTCCCTTTTATTTTTTGGCTCATATTCACAAGTGCTTTCCTCCCTTTCTTTTTGGCTCATCTTCAAACTCTTGCTACATTTATCTTCTCACAGTCACTTTCGTTTTAATGGTGACACACTACCAACTAGTCTATTTTTATGTGTCAAACAAGGATATACAACTTGGATAATGTTTCCTGGTTTTGCTCATATTATTTCCAGGCTATTCTACAAACATATACTTTATTTCTAATAAAAAATATACTATAATCACTGTGTATCCAGTGCTGAGGAAGCCTCCAGAGATGAAATTAAAATATGGAAATGGCCATTTGGTTTCCGACATGCGCTGCAAGTGATAGACCAAATCACAACAGACTGGGCCGTCTGACCAATCAGAGCAGAGTAGACCAATCACAACAGATCTGACCAATCAGAGCAGAGTAGACCAATCACAACAGACTGGGTAGTCTGACCAATCAGAGCAGAGTGGCTCTCGGAGAGGAGGGGTTTAGAGAGAGATCGAATCCTTTATCCAATCGTTTCAGACATTGTGAGAAAAGAGGTGATGCTGCAATGGGGCAATATGAGCAAATTCAAGTGTTTTTTGACCTTGGATAAATGTAAATCTATTGTAAGAGACCCCCAAAACAAAGTTAGGAACCTTTAAAATAGCATAATAGGGGCAATCAATTTAAACAATCAAGTTCACTTTAATGCCAATAACTTCACTTCCTAAAAATATCACAAACATTTGCTCACAGCTCTAGTTTTTAATGCCGTTTTATAAAATGAGACTTAAATTATACATATAAACTGCTTTAATTCTTACCTTTTTTGTAATGAGCTGCTTTTATTTAGTTTTAGCGCATCTGCTTTTGTGCCTGTAGTAAATCGTGCAACAACATTATGCATTATTAACAGAAGATTGAGAATAACATGTGAACAAAATACAAATATAAGCAAAATCGGCACTTACTCAATCCTGCCATCTGATTGGATAGTGTGGTCACTGTTGATTGGCTGACTGCATTGTGAGCACCGTTTGCTGCCTTCGATTGGTTGGAAGTACCCAAGTCAATGAGGTTTGCATTAGCTGGATTCTGAAATATAACAATAAATCATCTATCTATAGATGAAACCAGCAATATTTAATGTTAAATTTATAAATTCTTACAGACTGTGCACTGCTCTGTCGGTTGAGTTGTCTTTCAAATCTGGAAAAAAGAAGACGTTGGGTAACACTGATGAGACAAGTTATTAAATTAAACTAATTTGATGTGGGTTACACGCCTTTCAGCGAATGAGTTCCTCAGTCGGTCATGCTTAGTTTTTTTTAAATAGGATTTTTACATTTTGAAATTTTACATATTTTTAAAATATATTTGTAATATATTTACAGAAATTTATATTTACTATAAATCAACTCTATGTTTAGGATTTTAATAATTAATTATATCCTAATAAATACTTTTTTTTTTTCAATTCTCTGATATGCCTAGGTTTTCCATGATCGTGGGAACCCTGTCATTCTAAATATATATAATATATGACATTTCAAAATTCCCATAATTGCCAATATTAATTAGGATCATATAGGACAATTGAAACATTTAAGGATTGTTAATTTGAATTAACTTTCATTTGTATGTTTTCAGCTCTCAATTTATTTATTTTTAAAATTTTGTTATGTGCCTTTGTCATTTTTTAAAAATATATTACCATTTAGGTTTAATTTATTTTTATAACAGTTTTTATTCATTTCCAGTTAGTATTTTTAGTGCTTCAACTTGTTAAACTTATTTCAGTTAGTTGCCGAGTCAACTTTTTTTCCATCTAACATTTATATTTTATTTTATCAGATTTATTTCAGTGAACAAAATAGCTACTATAAATAAAACTAGTTTTAATGGTTAACACTTTACAATAAGGTTTCATTTGTTAACATTAGTGAAAATTAACTAAGAATGAACAATACTTCTACAGCATTTATTAATATTACTTTAATTACTAACTGATTCAATTTAAGATGAAAAGTTAAACGTGAACATTTTTATTATCTAACATTAACAAAGGCTGTAAAAATATACTGTTCACTGTTAGTCAATGCATTATTGCACAAATGAGACCTCACTGTATGTAAAGTGTTACCATTTTAATTAGCATAACATCCCAGGCCAATGCATTTTTTGTGTTTATCATGCAATGATTTTGTTGTCCACTGGGTAGCAGTACACTGGCACATAAATACAGTGCCTGAGGTCAGGAGGTCAAGTGTCTTGGTAAACGGGGATGTGCACACACAGTTTATGGTTGGATATAGCATACTATTCTTACTATTTCTAACTAAGATAAAGTAGTATGCTATTTGGAATTCGTGTTAATAGTGTGTGAGATTCTGTCAGACATGCAAAGAAAAAACAGCTTCATGATGGAATTGTTAACCTAAACAACTGATGTTTATTTGAACTATTTTTAAAATAATAAAGGAAGACCTTTTAAAAGGAATGTTTGGACCATTTATCATCAGTCAGATACTTATTCACCATATTTTTTAAACCTTGCAGGTCTCCATGTGCATATTCATGGCACGTTCTCAAACATCATGCCTCTAACCTGTAATATTGTGCAAACGTGGTGTTAATGTCATCATTGGCAGCGAGTAACTGCTCTATGAGCTTCTCCTCTGTCAGTCGGGGTATGAGCTCCACCATCCGGCCCTGCATGTCCTTGCTCATGGAGTACAGCTGCTACTGACCGCCAGAGAGAGTAGAGAAACAGCAACAGCTCTTCACATTTATACACTGGAGGATGAGTGTGTACATGCAGGAGAAAGTAAGGGTGTGTGTTTGTGTCCGTGTCTGATTCCAACCTGTAGTAGCTCTGTGTCCGTCGGCTCGAGACTTCCAGGCTCCATCTGACTCATCATGTCTGACATCACAGACATATTATTACGCACCACCTCCAGTTCGGCCTTCAATGTCTTCATCTGAAACACGAACACACTTGAAACCAGCGGTATTCAATATTATAGAAATAAAAACAACAATTTTACAGCATTCACATACTTAACTTGGTTGATGTTCATTTCTACATATACTAATAGATTTTTAACATTTTAAGTTGTATAAATTAACATTAGTTAGAACAAACAAGAATTACAATGAGCAATAGTACTGTAACAGTCACCAGCTGGAGTGCCCTTGAGAGCCACCAGAGGGCACTCCACATCAGACTATTGTCATTCCCTCATAAACTACATTTCCCATAACTCACTGCCTGGTCTCATAATCCACCTGTGTCTCATTACCTTGTCAGTCTCAGTCTACCTGTATGAATTTGAATTTCTAACCTGTATGAATTTCTTTCTTTTGCTGAACACAAAAGAAGATATTTTGAAAAATGTCTGTAACCAACAGTTGATGGACCCCATTGACTTCCATAGTATTTTTTTTCCATACTATGGAAGTCAATGGGGTCCATCAACTATTTGGTTACGACATTCTTCTAAATATCTTCCTTTGTGTTCAACAGAAGAAAGAAATTCATACAGGTTTGAAACAGCTTGAGAGTGAGTAAATGATGAACATTTTAATTTTGAAGTGAACCATTCCTTTAAAGGGGAAATGAAGCAGTCAGTCAAGTTTACATGATTTACAAGATGGATGTCCACTATAATCAAAAATTATATAAGAAACATGACAAATTTTAACAAATAAAAGAAACACCGTTATCTCTTTCGCGGCAAGGGCGCCGCCATTGTGCAGTATTATAACCTGTGACGTCACGGGGTGGGTTTGCTCTGTGCTGAGTTCAGTGAAATACAGTGAAAGATCCACGTAAGCAGGTCGAACCAGCGAACAACTAACGTTAGGTACAGTCATTGTTAGCTAACAGCTGTAAGCATGAACTAGCTAACGCTAACTTAGTGTTTAGCTAGTGAACTTTATTAGTACCAGACAAAAAGACGACGTCTAACGTTAACAAACTGAACATGGAAACATTGTTCGCGATGTCTGCCATCATATTCCTGTCTCTTGTCAACACCATGGTTGCAATGCATGGTCAAGATATGCGTCTTGACAGCAGATGGATCGTGCTCTCGTGGCGTAATAATCTGTTTGGTTGTCATGTATTACTTACCTGAATGAAATGAAATCGAATGTATCGTCCTATGGAATCATTCTTTCACAGACAGCATACGAAGATGTTCAACTAATAAAGATCTTCATCGCTGGCAAACAATATAGATTTGCAGATTTGTTTTCACTAGACTATACTATAGGTAGGTCCATGGCCACTTCATCCAACGCTCTTGATGTTCTTAAATCTTCCTGTTACGACTCCGAGTCGAGTGTGAATTGAAAGCGCTTCAGTGATTCAGTGCGTGCAGGAAACCGAACAGATCATTCAAACTGATTCGCGAACCGATTTAGACAGATCTCCCAAATCTCGTTATATGCAGGACCATACAAATGATGGTGTTATGGTGTATTAGGTGTAGCTCATACCTGTCAACACTACCGTTTTCCCCAGGAGTCTCTCACATCCATCTCCCGCCCACTTCCCGTTTTGTTATTTCTGCCGTGAAACTCCCGTAATTTGTATGGCCCAAATCTCGTTATATGCAGGGATGCAAACGGCGCACTTTATTTTAATGCAAACATGTATATAAATGCGAATGAGTTTTCCAAGCGCGCTGTATATTTTTTATGGGCATGATGAGCGATGCTCAATTTACAAATGAATCACTCTTTTTTTTTTTTTTTTTTTTTTTTTGTCGATTCGGTTCAAACATGTTGGGAGATCTGTCTAAATCGGTTCGCGAATCAGTTTGAATGATCTGTTCGGTTTCCTGCACGCACTGAATCACTGAAGCGCTTTCAATTCACACTCGACTCGGAGTCGTAACAGGAAGATTATATGCTGTCTGTGAATGAATGATTCCATAGGACGATACATTCGATTTCATTTCATTCAGGTAATACATTTTACAACCAAACAGATTATTACGCCACGATATCACGATCCATCTGCTGTCAAGACGCATATCTTGACCATGCATTGCAACCATGGTGTTGACAAGAGACAGGAATATGATGGCAGACATCGCGAACAATGTTTCCATGTGCAGTTTGTTAACTTTAGACGTCGTATTTTTGTCTGGTACTAATAAAGTTCACTAGCTAAACACTAAGTTAGCGTTAGCTAGTTCATGCTTACAGCTGTTAGCTAACAATGGCTGTACCTAACGTTAGTTGTTCGCTGGTTCGATCAGCTTACATGCATCTTTCACTGTATTTTACTGAACTCAGCACAGAGCAAACCAACCCCATGACGTCACAGGTTATAATACTGCACAATGGCAGCGCCCTTGCCCCGAAAGATATAACGGTGTTTCTTTTATATGTTAACATTTGTCATGTTTCTTATATAATTTTTGATTATAGTGGACATCCATCTTGTAAATCATGTAAACTTGACTGACTGCTTCATTTCCCCTTTAAGCTTGACATGCTAGTTACCTTTGCTATGTGTGTGTGTGTGTTACCTGTTGAGGTGACAGCGTGACGGGCGTCTCTGTATTCTGTGGTTGTGAGGATTGGAAGTGACTTTCGGTGCGCGCTGTCACCGAAGGCACGGACTCAACAGTCTGTTGGCATCAAGAATTAATAAATAAACAAATAAAGCAAAAGCAGTGCATGCTAACACTCTAGAGAGGATCTACTGTGTGCAGGATTTTTTTAACAGTTGTGCATTCCACATTTATTTTATGGGTTTATAATTGTTTATAAAAAGCTGCTTCAACAAGTATTTGAAAATGCAGCAGTTATACCCTGTTGGGAGTGTGAATAGGGGAATACCCATTCAGTTCAGTCATGGGAAACTCCAGGCCTTTTCTCCTGAGATCCTCATACACGGTTACAACACCCGTCAAATCTGGAGAGCTGCGGAAGGCATCGGACCACGCCTAGTGTGAGAGAAAGACACACACACACACACACACACACACCTCTGTCTGAATACTTCACACTGCAGCACAGAGCCACATACTGAGCCAAACTTCTCAATGCCAGTGGAAGTTTTCTTTGAAAGAAATTAATACTTTTATTCAGCAAGCAAATTTCTTTGTATTTTATTATACAAAGAAATTTGTAATGTTACAAAATAATTATGTTGCAAATAAATGCTGTTCTGTAATGAAAACTCTCAGAGTGTTTGGCATGGTAATGGATATGTTTGGTTTTTGGAGCCGTTGGTTATTGCTTCAGGTACGGGACTTGCTACTACCAATACATACACAGACACTTTGCTGTGAGCAAGTAATGCCTGGTACAAAAATGCACGATTTTGGGCTGACCCAGATGAAAGATGACCAATCGTGGCGATTTCTGAGGTCGTGGCTCCTAAACGGTGGTTCTACGTTGTCGCTGTTACGGTCTTGCGACAAAAGATAGCCTGTGATAATTTTCTGACGGTGTCGATTCATCTTGTTCTATTCGTTTACCATTAGCGCATACTGATGACAAATGCATCAACAAATACTTGACAAATGCATTCACAACCTTTTGCAACTATTGCTAATGAACTTACATAGAAAATATATAAGAAATACATAAAGTAATACATCCTTTCCATTCAACTTTTGGCCTGCAACAATACAACTTACATAGAAAATATATAAGAAATACATAAAGTAATACATCCTTTCCATTCAACTTTTGGCCTGCAACAAACAAATAAAAAATTAGTTTAGCTTTTAAAACCTTTTACATGACGATTTTGTTTCTTTTCATGGCCATAGGTTAAAATAAAATTAAAAATCAGTTGCCATAAAAAGAAAAAAACAGTATTTCAGTAAAAAAAAATTTCAGTCCTCCTGATGTACACTTTCTCTTATTTAGGCTTCTAAGTCACTAGCACCTTTATTTGACACTGACATGTTCGTGCCAGCTTTGCAGGTCATGCATTCTGCTTCACGGATCCCGACCGAGACGAAAACACAGGAATTTTCTCTGTAAATCATCTGAATTTACATTTGGGCTTTTTTTATGCTGTTCAGGAGCCCTGTGCCACTGTTGACAAGCAAGCGCTGCTCTGTCTCTTGGCCGTTGCCGTGTGCTGAGGGTAATGACTGAGATGCAGTTTGACCAATGTTTGCGTTACGTACATGACCGACCGATCAATGGTGGCATGTGAGAAGGCGGGACCTAAAGCAAAGTAAAAATGCACATGATGAATGGCGACTGTAGAAAGCAAAAGCCGAATCCCGAACATTTTTGGCGATCTAGAAATCCATTTTTTTAGGTCCAAAAAGAGGACGTATGGTCACCCTATCTATACTAACTTGCATCACAGCCTATGATTCAATAGGTATCATCATTGTACAGTCTACATACATGACGTTTATTAGATCCATGTCGTACAGTGTGATTTCTAATGATCTTACAGGATTGGCGAAATCGCACAGTCTGTAGCAGACATAAGACATGCTGCTGATGTACAATATAGTGTCCATGAATTACCCGTGGCAGATCTATACAGGTGGAGCTGGGGAAGGTGCAGGGTTTCTGAAGGTGCGCTGTAACAGCTATAGCAAATGCTAACCAAGTATTTGAAGGTTTAGCAGCGAGCTCACTGGCTACTGATACAACAAGAACCAATCGGTTGTGCCCTATAGACAATGGTGTGATTCCAAGCAGATTGAGTTAAAGTCAGCCTGCGCCATTTTAATGTCAGTTTCATGACAGAACTTTGTATTTGTTTTTTTTTAAACTTTCTATTGATAAAAGAAACCTGAAAAAAATACATCAGTTTCCACAAAAAAGTTAAGCTGCTGTTTTTAACAATAAGAAATGTTTCTTAAGCAGCAAATTAGCATATTAGAATGGTTTCTGAAGGATCATGTGACACTATTTACTCCGAGCACTAGCTGAGTTGACAAAGGGTTTATTTGCACCTGTATCATGCTCAAGACTCTGTCCTGAAGAACCACTGGTGCGTTGTTTTTAGGCAGGATCGTTTGGACCAAAACGTTCTCCACAAAGTCTCTGGTGGACACATAGATGTGGAACTTGTGCCCGCAGTTCTTCACACAGGCCTCCAACACCTGCAGCAAAACCAAAGCGGATACTGAAGAATGCACAATTGACCCTTCGCAAGGAGTTTGATTGACAGGCAATCTGACCAATCATAATCCGCCATCCGACATTTTTGTCCGACAAGGAAGTCAGGAGAGTTAGTAGATTAACGTTGGAGGATTTTAACTTGAAAAACTAAGTGTACTGACGTCTTTCCGCGGTTAAAATAACACTCCTTCTTGTTCATTAATGTTTATTTGATGCTATAAATTAACTAGAAGGAAGAGATGATAAGTTCACGAGCAGCTTTAACCGAGGCTCTACAGCGATCTGTCAGACACATTAAAGAGCCACTAAACGGTATTTATTGTTTCAATTTCTTTAAAAAAATGACCAAATTTGAAAGTTGTTACTTTGTTTCATATCAAAAGTAACCTGGTCTGTCCTGTCTGTCAGCGCGTTGTCAGTGTCCTCTGCTCCGCGTTGTATTTTTCACTGTGTGAGAACATGGTGTGTGGCGTGAGAGCGGTGTGGCTTGTCGGACATAGCAACAGTAACTAAAGGAGGCGGGTCTTTGTGAACGGTCAATTCAAAACGTCATGTGAATTATTAATGTGTAAAGATGAGGGAGAGGCTTTGATGGTATTGACAATATGTTTGACACTTACACTCAAAGCCAGCATGATCTCTTTGAAATTCCTATTTCCCAGGATTCTCTTCTTTATTGCCCTGACTGCATCTTTAGCTCTGCAAACAGAGCAGCATAACAAAAATATGTTAAACAATGTATGTTATACAATCTAGAAACTTAGCACCATACAGTTGAACGGACTATTCAGATTTGGACACTATTATTTTATGCAAATAATGACTTAAGCAAAATGAGAGATTTTAAATGTTAAAACAATAGCTATACAGCTCAAAATAAAGACAAACTGTATTTGTTGTTGTGCAACATTAGCTTGTTATTGCTACTTGTTATATGTCCACTGATTTATAATGGATCAGAGTATAGTATGCTGCTAGTTCAATCCAAATTAAATATTTTATTTGTTTACCTGCATGTCATGTGAGCATTAACGACATCACAGAACCGTGAATATGTGCATGTGTTGTTAAATTATTGAAATGTCAACCTGAAAATCTCCGGTAAATATTTTAAGGTCGAAGAGATTTGGCTGACAGACAATTTTGGGAATCCTTGGTCTAATATCACCTTCAGATGTTTTAAGTGTAGTTTAGGTGTCCAAATACATTTGGCGAAGACTTAAAAAAAATCCATTGTCATGACTATATAAACAGAAATATATCGTCTCTGACAACATACACACCCTTCATCGGTTTCATTGACAATGTCACAGATCTCCATGTTGAGGCCCCAGTCTTCTGACGGGAGAGAAGAACTTGTGGCATGTTCTGAGAAAGAGACAGTCAAGAAACAGTCAAACAATCATAAAGGGTTCACCTAAAATAACTGGATACAACATGCTGTAGTTTAAAATAATGTCTATTACATGCATACTTTGATATCATACTTATCATTCCTTTTTTTTTTAAAGCACAACTGAACAAAATGCAGATGACCTCAAAGCAATTATGTCAATGTTTGCAAGCTAACTAGTACTGTTCGTTATCTATCAACAGAATCCACAGCACAAAATAAACTTCAGGATAAAATCAATGAGCCGTCTTCTGAATGTCCTGTTATTACACCAGGACATTATTGTTATCTTACTCATCAGCCGAGTGTTTTATGATTCACAGCAACACGATCAAAGTTACAAGCACTGAACTTGTGCTGACATAATAGCTCCTTATTTGTCATGAAGAGCCCAGACTAACTTTACAAAGACGTCTCATATTTACACTCCACTCATACTGGATTAGTGAAATCCCACCCATATGCTGAACTGGAAATTTTAACTAGCTAACTAGTTAGTTTAGTAACTAACAAGCAAGTTTAACATGACTTGTCGTATTGTTTACAATGCTTAAGGTTCCGTACCTGGGGCGGGAAAACAGGCTTTTCAACAGTTTGAAAGGGCAAGTTCCATCAAAAGCATTCCATAAGGTGACTACCCATCTTTAAAGTCACCATGAAATCAAAACTGACAATTCTTTTTTTTTTTATGGCATATTGCAGTATTTATTATAAATGATTTATCCATGGACTGACGCGAAGGCGGAGCAACCTGTCATTCACATGACATCACAGAAATAGCAAACCACAACCATCCAATCAATTCCCAATCAATTTTTTTTAGAAGCCGTTTCATTCAAATTTACGTCACAATAGGGAAGAAAAGATTTTCGCAACTTCTATTACACGGCATGCTGACTTACTAAACGCTAAAGGAGAAAATGACGTGGATTACAATTCTTAAAAATGTTCCACAGAAAAAAATAACACCATTAATTGAGTTAATATTTAGGCAATCTGAAAATTCTAAGGATACATCTGGGATGAGCAGAACATTGCAAAGATAATTTTGATGCGAATGCATAATTATGGCGTTTGGCAGGAACAAACAGTTCCTCCCCAACTAATTGCTCTGTGCTGAGATGAGACTAGTCTAGCTGCAACGACACTATCAAGCGCACAGCAGAACAAGAGGCCACCCCTTAAAATGAATGAAAAGTAGACATTGGTGGTTACATAACCGTTTTAATTCTCGTATTTAAATAGTTATTTTGCTCTTCTTGCGGCAAAGAAATGGGTCAAAACGTTATTACTAGGATGCACTAAGACGTGCAAGGCTTCAAGCAACTTCCAACAAACCTCCTTGTCCCTATTTGCAGATGGCGTTTGATTGACACGCAGCTCCGCCAATCACGAATGCGTTGAAGGGGGGCCTCCGATTCTGGTTTGCACGAATGATGTCAATCTCAGTTTAATCGTATAATTTGCTGTCATCCGTAATTAAACGATGTATACGTGTTCTGTTCGTGTCTTGCAAGAAAACCAGGAGCGAATATTAAGATATATTTGATGTAAACATCAATCAGTCGTATTCCATACATCAAGTTAAAGTACACTTGCTGATCTGTGTTAAACTGACGCTCAGTCAGTATAATTTGCGACCTCATCCAGCGTGTTACTCACCTATCAGTTGACCCACGGGTGAAGAAAACGGGTTTCCTATGAAAAACTCCATCATCCGAGTGTCTCTGTCTGCTGCTCAGTGTTTCGGCTTCGGGCTGACCAGCTGGAGAGCTAAACAAACTTAACCGATTACATCATCTCTTAAAGTGACAGTAGCACTATGAGAATACGTGGTTTCCCCAGGTATTCACTGTATTCTGCGTACTGTTTTCATTTGTATGCAAAACAGAATGCGTTATGCAACAATAAACGTTTTAAACCGCCTTAAACAGTTTACAACGAGCATAATTTTGCATGTTTAGTTCAAGTAGGCACGTTCTTATCTTTCTTAAAGGGACAGTTCACCCAAAATTGAAAATGTATAATTTCATTTGTTTAGTCATCATTTACTCAGCCTCAAGTTATTGCAAACATGTATGCATTTCTTTCTTATGCTAAACATAAAAGAAGATATACTGTTTGGTTACCAAATATCTTTATGTTGAACAGAAAAAATAACTTGTTTGGATACTTGTTTTTTACTTGAGTGTGAGTAATGACAGGATTGTCATTTTTGGGTGAACTATCCTTTTAAATTGGATTTTTAACTCAGTTTTGTATTGTTACAATCTAATTAAATAATTTATGTGTTTAATTTATTGTTAAATAATTAAAAATGAAAATTCCACTGATATTACTCACCGATCACACTGGAAATGAAAAGACATTGCATTGTGGGATGCAGTATTCCATGATCTCTTTAAATATGTTGTCATCCAGATATTCAATGCATACAGAAAAATTCAAACATTGAGCTATGATAAGGTGTGGTGCTCTTCCAACCAACTAAAATACAGGCCCTGCCCTGTATGTGTTGCCCACATGATTTGATTTGACAGTGCATAACAAGCAGTCTGGTGACCAGTCAGGGTGTGTGTGTGTGTGTGTGTGTGTGTGTGTGTGTGTGTGTGTGTGTGCTGTACACCACAGAAAACATTGATTCCTTGGCGTATGAGCTGCAGTTTTTGGTCTAATCAAATGATTTATAGGATCTATTGTAAAAATGGTCGCAGGAGGTCAAGCTAATTTTGATACATGTCAGACTTTATCATCTCTGAAATACTGCCTCCAGTAATATTAGTATTTTTGTCTCTAAAGTTCATGTTGTAAACACAGCCTATTAAACAGGCCACAAAACTAATCCCAGTCCATGCCAGGCCTTCCAGTTTCAACAAGGACAGATGTAAGAGATTTTTCTATATTAGTTTTGGGAAATGGGGCTACTAGTAAATGTTTGTAAGGGTTAGAAATCATCGATATTTAGAAGAGTGTGTTACGAAGTCTCTTATGCTCACCAAGACTGAATTGAAAAACTTTTCAATTTAAAATGTCATACAATTTTAAATATTCCATTTGAGTATATTTTAAAATGTAATTTATTCCTGTGATGCAAAGTTGAATTTTCAGCATCATTACTCCAGTCTTCAGTGTCACATGATCCTTCGGAAATCATTCTAATATGATGACTTGATGCTCAAGAAACATTTCTTAGCCTTTTTTAAAATTTATATTATCAGTGTTTAAAACAGTTGTGCTGCGTAATATTTTGTGGAAACCATGATTTACCACCATTTGGGGTAAAATAAAATAAAATAAAAATAATTAGCAAGATGCATTAAATTGATCAAAAGTAATAGTAAAGACATTTATAATGCAAACTATTTTAAATCGTAATTCTTGACAATATAACTTTTTTTTTTTTTTTTTTTTACTGTATTTTTGATCAATTAAATGCAGCCTCACTGGGCAGAAGACACTATCAAACTTTCAACCAGTAATAAACAACATCTCTTACACTGGTTGTGGGGAAACCTTCTTCAGTGAACTGGTTAACTTTCATGATCAACCACATGGTGGCGTATGTCTCTGTGTAATTGTCTACTGAACATTTAAGGCAAAGCATGCAAACAAACATCTGTGGTACTGGCATTTAAAATACTGCGGTTGTAAAGGTCAGAAATTCACATAACACATCACTGAAATACTATATCAAAATGACGGATTCTTCATTACATTGTCATTTGTTCATTTCATGTTCTTAATTTTCCTTGAATACATTGCTTTGCATGTAATTTCAGATAATTACAGTGGCAAGAAAATGACAGCTGAACTGCAAGAATTTTTTTTTTTGGCACGTATACATATCTCAAAGCTTTTCGCACTTCTTTATTGGAGTCAGAACTCCTCCTGTAATTAAATTGGTCACGAATGAGTCAGTAATGACTCACAGCTCATTTCTCTGTGTGAGATGCAGATCAACAGAGGAAAATGTGATTTTTTTTTGTTTGTTGTTGAAATAAATTAATACTTTTATTCATTAAGGATGCATTAAATTGGTAAAGTGACAGTAAAAACATTTAAAAAAATTTAAAAAAGAATTCTATTTCAAATTTCATTTCAATTTTCTATTCTATCCTGAAAAATGTATCGGTTTCCAAAAAAATATATAAAGCAGCACAACTGTTTTCAACATTGATAATAATCAAACATTTTTCTTGAGCATCAAGTCATCATATTAGAATGATTTCTGAAGGATCATGTGACACTGAAGACTAGAGTAATGATGCTGAAAATACAGCTTTGATCACAGGAATAAATTACATTTTAAAATGTATTCAAAAAGAAAAAAGTTATTTTAAATTGTAATAATATTTCACAATATTTATTATTCTGTTTTTACTGTTATTTTGATTTAATGCAGCCGTGTGTCCACCAAAGCGGTTTTAGCCATAGATATAAACACTAGATGTCACCTTGGGGTTCTAAACATGCGTCAAAACCGCCGCCATCTTGGAACAGGGGTCTTGTCATAGGAAGTAGCTAGGTAACGCTGAATTCATGGATGATGCCGGACTTTTGTGCTGCGTATGGATGTTCACACGAACGAAATCTAAAAACCAGACAGCAAGGGATTACATTTAACAAGAATTAGAAATTTTGTACATTTTGTAAAATTTCTATGGACTCAATGATAAATACATGTCTGACCGTTGGAACGAACCAAAACAACTAGAAAATTGCATTCATGACGATTTATGGTGATTTTATTTCCGTTAGACCTTTTCCTACATTGGTAGGAACGCTGCTGCATTAAAGAGGAGGGGCTCCCCTGTTCCATGATGGCGGCTCTATTGACGCATTCGTTCCAATGAACTCAAAGAGTAGCCTATAGAAGTAAAAAAAAAATTGTTCCGACCCAAAACTTTTAAATAGTAGTATATATCTTCAAACAGGCAGTTTTAGGAGCTCAAAAGAAAATGTAAGTCAAAGAATATAAAATCCTCCATGAATCCACAGTCAATAACCTGCAGATAATGGACATAAAACGCACTGAAAAACTGTCTTGTCAGCAGCCCACAAGCTTCCCAGTCCAACACAAGGCAAAGAAAGTACTCTTGTAAGAAAAATAAATGCTCCTTGAGAGCATTTCATAGAGTGGATAAAGCATTTGAATGATGGTTTAACATTCACATTTTCAGCTGAATGCCAATAATCAACTTAATATGCCATACTGTCAAGGCCAATTAAGAGATATTACGCACGCGCACACACACACACACACACACACACACACGCGCGCGCACACGCACACACGCGCGCACACGCACACACACACACACACACACACTCGCGCGCGCACACGCACACACACACACACAGACACACACACGCGCACACAGAGGAAATTAGCTGGATTTCCCTACAGCTGAGGACAGTCTTCAGCCAATCAACACAAATGTCACGGACGCTGCATTCTCTGCCAGAGCTTGATGATGAAGAAGAATCAGCATCTAAACAAAATCCTGATTATACTGTCCAGAGCCAGAGTCTGGACATTCAAAATACCAGCAGATTTTATTTCATCACCCATTTAATTCCTCGGTTCCTTCCTGCCTACTGTAATAAGGAACCTGTCAATAAAGCCACACACTCAGTGACCTTGGCTTATTAAAGCTGGCGCACAAGGTAAGATTTGTTGGCACTTTTCCTGGGCTATATGGAGACTTCACTAATGTGAAATCAACATAAAATCAGATTTTTTTCAACAAATAGTCAATATATACATTTGCATATTCAAACTTAAAGTGCAAACTATTCTACAAGATGTTTTATTGTTTTATTCATTAGGTTATTTGTATAGCAATAAAAGATGATTTTACGAGTCTGTATAATCTAAAAGGCAATGAAGCATTGGTTCATTCATCAGAATTCCTTTTTATTCATTAGTGGAAAAATATCATTTAGAGGCATGAAAATAACAATAGAAGCATCAGCACACATAAAATCCTGCAAAACTAAGCAGCATAACACATGTCAAGTGTATGTGAGCATTATATTAATACACATTTCTCAGTTTCACAATTTGATTTCTTTTGTAAAGATAAAATACTTTCATAATTTTTTTGCATAAACACTATTTAGTTAAAACGTTGTAGCACAAATAGACTACCATTTAAAAGTTTAGGATCGGTTTTATAAAATAGTCTCTTCAACAAGACTGCATTAATCTGATCAAAAATACAACGAAAGCAGTAATATTGTGAAATAATATAACAATTTGAAATAACTGTTTTCTATTTGAATACATTTTAATATGTACTTTATTCCTGTGATGGCAAAGCTGAATTTTAAGCATCATTCTAGTCTTCAGTTAATCATTCTGATATGATGATTTGATGCTCAAGAAACATTTCTGATTATTATCAGTGTTGAAAACAGTTCTGCTGCTTCATATTTTTTTGGAAACTGTGATACATTTTTATTCAGGAATGTTCATGGAAAGTTAAAAAGAACATGCAGCATTTATTTGAAATATCTTTTGTAATATTATAAAAGTTTATACTGTCACTTTAGATCAATTCAGTGCATCTTGTTGTATAAAAGTGTTAATTCCTGAAAACATCTTACTGACCCCAAACTTTTAAACAGCAGTGTACATGATTTATACATAAATAATATGCTAAAGCACTTTACAGTGGGGAAAGATAAACAAACTAAAACTGGGTGAAATATAAATATATCTACTTTAACTTTCAAACTGAATTCATATTGTGTCAAGCTGCGCACCACAAAACTATACAGCTTTCATAGACATTGTAGTTAAAAATGCAGATGTAAAATGTGAAAGTATACATCAGAAGCAATGGTGCATTAGTACGCAGATCTTCTGGCTATCTCTGTTGTTCAATTGTATGGCATCATTTTGCTAATACTCTTCAGTATATGTAAATTTATGAAACATTTGGGAAGGTTTACTACTGTATCTCCAGTCACTTGCTGTATTACTTCAGACGATGCATAACAGAGCCTCCTACCGTTTAACAGTGAAACCTGGGATTGCCGGAAAAACTTCTCCAATATATAGTAGGTGAAAAACAGTATGTGACAGAGGAAGTATGTCTGAATTCACAGTACTCATAAAAGAGTAGGCAAAAAGTATCTGGATGACCTACTACTTACAGCCAGAATCTTAAGTGTATCTACGATGGATTAGACATATGGATTGGACGATGGACATGTCCCATGAGGCCACGGGAGACGATTTGTGAATGACAGTGAAGCGACTGTGAAGCAACTGACGCTGGTAGGTCACATGATAATGACAGCATGGCGAACGTAGTATGTCTGGATTACATTCATACTACACACATGCATACTATATAGAACGTACTTTCCTATATACAAGCAAAAAGTATATTTCTATCTAGAAGTCGTGAATAACTTATTTAAAGTAAAGACCTACTCAAGAGAGTATGCGATTTTAATAATAATTGACGAAAATCTCGTAAATGGTGAGGACAGAGTTCATATTTTGAATAAGTATTTATTTTTCCATTTTCATTTAATCTTAGTTAAAGTTTTAGTAATTAAGTTGTGTGAAATGTGTTTAAAGAAAATGAGAAATGTCACCTTGGTTTAAATAAATAATATTAACTAAGTTTAGTTTTTTTATAGTTCATTTAATTTAACCTTTATTTATATTAAGTACCTAAAATGTAAAGTTGATCAATTATCACTTAACTGGTGATTTACCCTGTCCAAAATCTGCTTATCACCGTCCTTCTCATCAAACACTGACAACATTTTTGGGTGAACTATTCCTTAAAAATCCAGGGACCATGTCAGTGTTTTTGGTGACACACATTGTGGTTGGCAGGTGGAGCAACCCCACAACAGATCATTTGCTCTTTTGCAAGAAGGAAGGGAGAAAATAATGTGCTAGCAAGAGAAAGAGTTACAATTTAACAACTACTCATGGGAATCCAGCACTTGAGTCTGGCGTTAGTCTTGCGATTTTAGACAGCTCAGTGTTAATTGTGGAAATGAGGAACCATACCATCTAATCACACTCCTCATTTTGGATATCTTCTCCATTAGGTTAAAACAACAATTAATTCTGCATAATATGCACATCAGCACCCATGTACTGCCGTCTGTTATGAAATGAATGTGAAAGAGTGTTTGAAAATATTGTGCTGAATCACGGGTCTGAGGGCTTGTTTACTTGTCACTCTGCTGCGCTACTCTCTCTCCCGATTTACACCGGCGTATCTACATGACGGAGCAGGTGAAACCGCAGCACTCTTTCAGCAGGGTGACGCCTGTCTTTGTCACATAAGGAGACGAGGTCTGCTGGGCTCTGGACATCATTCTCTTGTCCTTGGTTTGACCTGAAAAACAGAGAGAGAGAGAGAAATGCAGTGACCTTCTCTGAATCATTCTCAGCATCTCTGAATACCATCCAGCACGAGCGCTGAGGTGTTTGCTGAGCCATGCAGAACATTTGCAAATATACTGTATTGTGCTGAAATCCATCATCCAGGTTTTTTTTATTTTTTTTTTAGATATGAATTAAAAAAAGTAATTAGCTGTGTTCCAATCATCTGTGTATAGTGAAAAGTGCTACACAAATACAACTGAATTTAACTGAGGAACAGAGTTGAGTTGAGTCAAGTTCACTTTAGTAAAACTGAAGTGACTGAATTGAATTTAGAAGTCAGTAGAACAGAGTTGAATTCAACTGGACTGGTTTGAGGAGCACAGTTAAAGGTGCAGTAAGCGATTTATGAGAAACGCTGTTGAAAGTGGATCGGACTGAGCAGCACAACACACTTGTAGCGAATCAGCAGTAAGGTGCGTATACACTCATTAGGTGCTTGTGTTGCAAAGCATGTTTGTGCGTTTGGGGGCGGGGCTATCAACATAGGGGTGTGATCCTTTTGGGACCACATCCTTTTGTGTTTGTTTTTGGTGATTCAAATAACAGCATTTTTCAGAAATCGCTCACCGCACCTTTAAGATGATTTGAGTTCAGTTAATTTGAGTTGAACTGAACTGATTTTAGGAACATAGTTCAGAGGAACAGTTCAGCTCAGTCTGATTTGAACTGAACTGAATCAGTGAAGTTCAATCAAGCAGTTGGGAAACAAAAATACGAGTTCCTTTTTCAAATAAGTAACGCAAGTTACTTTGTTTTCCCATTTATTGACTGACACGTCTCCTGTCCCAATGTTGAGAGAAATCGTGAGTAAGTGCAGAGTTAAATTACACGTAAAGTATACTTTATGTATTTAATCTCACTTTATAAACCAATGTCTTTGCTGTTGACCTTCGATGATCCAATTCAACCAATAATGATGATCCAATTCAATGATCCAATTCAATAAGCAAAAATGACTAAAGATAAAAAGCACATTTGTGTTTAATTTTTATTTATTGCTAAAGAGTGTTGAACTTTCTTCTCCTGTTTCCTATTCTTCAGTGATCCAGAACGGAAAGGTTTGTTTAAGCTGCGCCCTCTGCTGTACAGGCATAAAAATACATTTCCTTCAGGCTGAGGCTTACATGTATTCATTTCACTTTTGGTGTGAAAGGGCCTTTACATTTGCCAAATATATATATTTTTGTTATTAAAAAACAAACAAGTAAGCTCAGCCCAGGTGAGAAAGTAACGCAAAAGTAACGCAATGCATTATTTTCCATAAAAAGTAACTAAGTAATACAACTAGTTGCTTAATTTATGGAGCAATGCTAAAGAACCTTTATTTTTAAGAGTGATAGAAAATCTCAACAGCTTGATATTTTATTGAAAAATGTAAACAATATTATCGCCCAACGATATATGAAAAGTCCTACTTTACCTGCATACATAAATCTATAATGTTTATTTGGGTGGAAAGCTCAGTTTGTACACTTTTATAAAGCAGCACTAAAGATTATGAAAGATTTTTTGTGAGAAGTTTCAAATTCTCACCATAACACTAATTTGTATTTGACTGTTCTTTCTAATTTAGTCAAACATTCCCAATTCTATTGACATTCATGTACTCTTGCACTATTTATTCCAGTTCTGAATTAGCTCATTAGTTGTGAACTAAAAGAAAACAAATGAAGACAGCTTATTAACACCCTGAGAACAGAATTAACATTCACACAGCTTCCTTATTAAGTTCTCTAGTTTCCATTTTTATTAAACTTGAACAGGCACTGAGTAAAACAATTATGGAGATGCTCAAAGAATGTATTATTATGTTAATTCATGTAGAGGTTTAAGAGACACACACACACACACACGTACATACTTTTCATGTGGCACCTGTTGGGGAATTTTGTCTGTAGGAAGTCAGCCATCTCGTTGTCTTCCTCTCGCTCTCTGCATGAAGAATAGCATGTATCAGCGAGGCAAAAGCACAAACACATACATAAGTCAGGATTCAATGTCAAGTGTACACAACTGTTCAGAAGTTTGAGATCGGTTTTAGAAAAAAGTTTCTAAAGCTCACTATATTTATTTGATTAAAAAAACAGTAAAACAGTGTTATTGTAAAATATTATTACAATAACTATTTTCTGTTTTAATATATTTTAAATGTAATTTATTCCTGTGATGTCAAAGCTCAATTTTCAGCATCATTACCAGTCTTCAGTGTCACATGATCCATCAGAAATTATTCTGATATGACGATTTGCTGCTCATTTAATATTAGTGCTAAATGATTAATAATTTTTAGTTTTTGCTACTTACTATTTTTGTGGAAACCGCAATACATTTTTCTTTCATTGATGCATAGAACTTAAAGGGACATTGTGTAGGAATTTCTCCCATCTAGCGGTGAAATTGTATTTAGCATTCAAACGAATTGTGCTCTCCAGCACCTCGCTTTTTCAAATGCGTGTTGCATCTACGGTAGCTGTTATGTATCAAAAAGCTATGACAGGATGTCTTCTAATAGCACTTCGTCGAGTTTTCCTTCGGGTGAACAGGTTTGTTATTTCAAACAAACTGCAACTTGACACAACGAACAAACGAATGTTACAGTATGAATAATAACAGTGCAATGCAGCCTTTTAAACTTGCCGGGGCCGTGATGCGCCTCTCACTGCTCTGCTCCTCCGTTTCTGCTGCTTTCAGTTGCGTGACGCTGGCTCTGAACAAAAACACGTTGTGGAAACGCATTGGCCTTGTACTTTTTGACCCTCTCTGCTATTATAGTTTTTCAAGATGGCGGAACGACATGGAAGCCTTCGTGGACCTACCCATCTCATGTATATAAAGATAATAAATTCTTCGTTTACGAGGATAAGTCAGATAATTGGCAGAGGTATTTGTACACCATTGAGGACATATTTATGAATAAAAATATTGATTTTAGATAATAAAATACCTAAAAAACTACACATAGTCCCTTTAAGACTCAAAAAACCTCAAAGAGCCTCAAAAGAACAACTTTTTTAAAATATATTTTTTTTAACATTATAAATGACTGTCTCTTTTCTTGCTTAATAAAAAAGTATTACTTTTTTTCAAATAAAAAATATCTTACCGACCACAAACATTTTAATGGTATACAAGAGAAAACGACAATTTAAATACTCTGTTAAAATAGTCCTCATAAAAGGTAGTCTATATGTGCGCTGTTATCATTTTGAGGACAAACTGCCCCAAACTTCACCCGATCAGGATCTGTGTGTAGGATATGAGCACCCTACAGCATCTGTTTTCAATGTCTAACATCAGGCAGCTTCAAGTCATCTACTCACTCACTCATTATATTATAAGCTTGGAATTATGCTAATTTGAATAGAAACACCAGAAATGTAAAGGATAGTACCCGCCATGAGTCGGGCGAGACCTCCACATTAAGGAATAAGGTAGATGTCAACTCAGTTCCATTACAATATTATAAAAAAAAACCCATTATAATACAGGATTTGTGAATAAAACAGAATCTTATTACTGAACTCTTATATTACTCTTATATACTCTTATATTATTTTATTATATTGATGATCTAAAAGATTTAAATTAACACTCATTCTTGAAGCTATGGATATAAAATCATTGCAAATTATCCTATATACAGTTATTGTATTGGCACATCCACTACATTAAAATGGATGTGCCAGTACAAGTATAGCAAAACATACTGCTAGCACATCTGGATCACACACATATATATACAGTATATATCCCCTAATTTGAAACCTAACCATTACAATAAGTTTTATGCATTTTTATATGTTCATGAAGATATTATTCAGTATGTTTATTAAGCCATTTTTCTTGTTCAGTTGTTGTTTGTTCCCCAAATTGCAGCAATATTTATTATTTTTCCAGTCCCTGCAATGTCAAACTAGACCCACACACAAACAACTGTGAAGTGAGACACTGAACATTCACCAAACATTCACACCCAAACACCAAACAATCAATTATTCTCTTGGCACATGGGTTTGGTGTGCAGACTAAGAGTGTTTGACAGTTTTTCGCGGTCTCTCTCTCTCTCTCGCTCCACCATCCACCCGTGTAATAGCTGCTTGTCATGTGGGTGACAGTGGCTTATTTATCCCATGAATAAACTGTGAGGACTTCATTCGTGTTGGGTTCAGATGCGTGCGTCACTCACGACACACACACACACACACACACACACACACACACACACACACACACACACACACACACACAGATCGTGAGATCTTGGCAGATGACAATCAGCCCAACCCATCGAAAAAAAACATCTCTTTTCTTCTTTCCATTTCTTTCTTGCCTGCAACTCAATCTCTCGTTTCTCAGAATCAGAGCCGCTGGGACCGTCTGTGAGCGTGATGTGAGGTGTGTGTGTGTGACGGCCGTGGTGAGGTAAGGGTGGATTATTGGCTTCAAGAGGAGGGTAATTGGATTGCAGTGTCTTCACAGATGAGGGAACAGCCACAAGAGGGACAAAACACATTTCTTGGGGCAGACAGTCACGTATTCTCAGAGCCGGTCCGAGCCTTTTGGGGGCCCTAAGCAGAATTTGATTTGGGGGCCCCCTCCCACTACGCGGAGTCACCTGTGCTTGACGATTATTGACACAAATGTCACGCAATAATGATACATTATAAATGAATACAGTGAGGATATGTATTAATACAAAATAAATACTTAATAAAAAATAGATGCCTACTTAAATAAAAACGTTTTGACTTTTACTTTACTCTTTTACTAACTCTTTGAAACTTCTTAAAACAAACTGTCTCAAAACATATAAAATAAATTATTTGCTAAAATAATGACAAAACTGAGAAATCAGAAACATAATAAGAGCAAGGGTTCAACAATGACAATTATTGTTGAAAACTGTAAAAAATATTATTATTTCTCAACTGTCTCAATACAGTGTAACTGTCCTCAAAATCTTTTTTATTATTATTATTGTAACAGACTTTGTTGGATTGTACATGACAGAATCCAACAAAGTCTGTTACTATAATACCGGTAATGATGTACCGGCGCTCGTTGTATGCGTGTATGCAATCTATTTTTCCCCTCGGGGCTTGCCGTAGATAGGAATGGGTCGTGCGCACTTGGTACTGGAGCGTCGCGAGTTTTTGGAGTTAGTGATCTGATGTGTGGTATAATAAAGTGGAGAAGAGTTCAAACTGCTATGTTTATTATTTATTCAAACTGCTACCCTTACACCTAGAAGGTTAAGTTCCCCTGCGGCTATTTTCTCCAACTTAAACCGATACCGTGACTATGCGCAGTTGCGCACGAATTGTCTATGCACTCGCGAGGTGTCTAGATTATGCGTATGACTTGTTGGCAGGTATATTGATCATGAAATCAGAATTTTCTTGTCTTGAATTATTCATACATTCATTCATTCATTCATATTCATTCATTCATTTATGTCACTTGTTTAAGTCATCAAAAAAAAAAAAAAAAAAAAAGTAAACTCGATTGGGGGGCCCCCTGGTGGCCAGGGGGCCCCAAGCAGCCGCTTAGTTCGCTTATGCCTCGGGCCGGCCCTGCGTATTCTAGCTGGCAATCTAAAGAGTTGTGGCCCACGTTCCTGTCCCTGAAGGCTGGCGGCTCTTTAAAACTGACCTGAGCCTCTCAAACTCCATGTCATCCACTAGAAAGTCCCGCGTCTCCACCAGCTTCTGGATCTGTTGAAGTAGTTCCTCCTCACGCTGTCTGTCCTCATTACACTTTTCTTTGTCTGCAGAAAGGAGACACGTGTGGAGACACGGTTAATCCAAATTCAAAATGATCATTCATGAATCTTTAAGTCATTCCAAACCCGTATGATGCTCATCCATGCAACACAAAAGAAGATATTTTACAGAATGTCATGACTGCTGTTGACTTCAAACCTGGTCTGACACTCTTAGAATATATATTTGTGAATATATAAATGCAACCGTTCAAAAGTTTGGTGTCAGCAAGATTTGAATTTGAAAGGGGTCCCATAATGCCCTTTTCACAAGATGTAAAATAAGTATCTGAAGTCCCCGGAGTGTGTATGTGAAGTTTTAGCTCAAAATACCCCACAGACATTTTTTATAGCATGTTCAAATTGTCACTTTTTGAGGGTGAGCAAAAATGCACCATTTTTGTGTGTGTCCCTTTAAATGCAAATGAGCTGCAGCTCCTGGGACACTGAGGGCGGAGATACAAGAGCTCATGTGTTAGCAGCTCCGATTACCTCACACAGACATGCACTGAAAATTTCAAAACCTTTTAGCCAGAGTCGGACAAAGATGGATAGACTCAAGAAAAAGAGACAACATGTAGTAATGCAGTGGTTCTCAGCTGAAAAAAAAACCCCTGCCATTTCAACAGCGTTCAAGTGCGTGAATAGCGGTTAGCGTTCCGCCATAGAAAAGCACTTCTTCAGTGGACCGAATCACAAGCTGCTATTGTAAACGCGCAAGCAACTCCGCCGCTGTGCGTGTTCAGGTAAGAAGATGAACAAGAAGCTGAGCTCGTGACGTGAGGCGCTGAAAAGCTGTTATATATTGGTGTTTTTTTAATTTAATTTTTTTGTTATTTTTAAAGGTTTAAAGGGGGGCGGGATGAAAAAAGTTTGTGAACCACTGTAGTAATGCAACAGGACATTTCTGAATGGTTAGTTGATGAATTTATGAAGCTGTTGTGGAGTTAACTATCTTCTAGTCATTGATTTGCATATTCTCTCATGATAATCAAAAAACTCCCGTGTGCGGGGTTTATGTAAATTTTAGGGTTAGTGATGTCACTAACTCGTGAAGAAGCTTGTAGTCACTACCAGCCGTTTGTTGTTGACCTTAAAAAGCGATTTCTGTAAAAGAAAATATCTCCCTTTGCTTTGAACTTTAAGCGTCGTAACTTTGCAGATGTTGTTTATGCTCAAACGGGAACATTACACACTAACTACAGTTAAAAAAGTGAAATCATAAACAACCACCCCTTTAAGAAATTAATACTTTTATTCATTAAGAATGCATTCAATTAATCAAAAGTACAGTTGAAAAAAAAGTTGCTGTTCTTTTGAACTTTCCATTCATCAAAGAATAAAAAATATTTCAGTTTCCACAAAAATATTAAGCAGCACAACTGTTTTCAATGTTGATAATCAGAAATGTTTCTTGAGCATCAAATCATCATTAGAATTATTTCTGAAGGATCATGGAGTAATGATGCTGAAAATTCAGCTTTGATCACAGGAATAAATGACTTTTTAAAATATATACAAATAGAAAACTGTTATTTTAAATTGTAATAATATTACACTTATTTTGTATAATACAAAATATTGCTGTTTTTACTGTATTTTTAATTAATATTATGCAGCCTCTGTGAGACTTATTTAAAAAAAAACAAAGGCAATTAGCTTTTTTGTGAATATTTTCAGTATCAATGTCTGCTATTTTGTTATATGGAAAACAAGAACATTCTTCAAAATATCCATTTTTGTTGTTACACTGAAGAAAGGAAATCATCCTGTTTTGGATTAACATGAATACATGATGACAGATATGAGTTAATACCAAAGTATATCAAAATCCTGACTCCACAGATGAACCAGAAAGAACCGGAAGGTCTCAGAATAAATGGACATCACTAGTACTGGAATGTGATTTGTTTCCCGCTTTGATGGAACAGTATAAGACAATATTATCTGCCGGTTTGGATAAATAACCTCTTCTGTGAGTGAAAGCTTTGTATGCACTTGCGAAATGAGGTTTCAGCAGTAAACAAAACGTGGTGTACGCTTCATTCGTGCATCTCCTTGGAAACAGGAGACCTATAGTGTAGTATGTACTGTATCACGAGCATGTGCTGAAAAGAGGCTGACATGAAGGAACTATTAACGATGCAATAAAAGAGAACCAGAAGAGAATGCAGAAATTAAGAAGTAGTCACATAATACATAGGGGAGGCAATTTATTTTTTATTTTATTTTTTTGGTTTCTCGGATTAGCTGAATCAATTTTTTATACACTAACTTTTCAAAAGTTTGAGATTGATAAGAAAGAAGTCTCTTATGCTCACCAAGGCTGCATTTATTTGATCAAAAATACAGTAAAAACAGAAATATTGTGAAATATTTTTATAATTTAAAATAACTGATTTCTATTTGAATATATTATGTACTTTATTCCTGTGATGGCAAAGCTGAATTTTCAGCATCATTACTCCAGTCTTCAGTGTCACATGATCCTTCAGAAATCATTCTAATATGACGATTTGGTGCTCATGGGTCACAAAGGGCCTTTAGGATTTGCTTTGCACCACTGAGAATGAGATCTATGTCATCTTCCAGCAATATATTTGTTTTTATATATAATATTTTGGTACAGCATCTTTTTAAAAACATACCTGGGATGGAAACCAATTTCTGGAGTTCTTTTTTGAGCCTTGTGATCTCCTTACACAACTGGATGTCATCCATCCTGAGGAATGAGGAACAAAATGAAGAAAAACTTGAGATTTTTCTTTAAACCACCAGTCAAAATTTCTTTCTATGGAAAATAAATGTCTTTCATGCTCTTAGATCCACAGTATTTCATTTTGCAAAACATTTTCCAGTCAAATGTGAATACCATATTTTATCAAAACAAATTTCAATGGTTGATGCCAAAGTATAGTCTCTGTTCAGCAATGAAATAACAGATAATATGTTTTGCTTGGTAGTATTCACATTGCTATTATACATACGCACACAAATAACAACACAGACACATACATTTGCAGTTGTTGTCTAACTCCAGCAGAAATATATTACTGTCATAACACACAAATCTCACTTTCATGGCTTGCGACAGACTCCCATCAGAAGCTATTGTTGTAAAGAAGTGCAGTGAATCCCTTTATCAATAAATGTCCTCAACAAGTTCTTCTGCTTTCATTTCGTCTATGTCTTTCATTTTCTCTCACACTCCTAATCTGTACGGATCTTTGCTACATTTATTTTTGTTCAAACAAAAAAAACATTGTGGTATAACAGTCATTGTGACACTTTCTCTAATTTTGCTTAAAGGCATATCTCACCCAAAAACAAAGCTGTTTCACTTCCATTGTATAGCTAGTTTTGTAGAATTAATGTGCATTGTGGGTAAAATGTGCCATAATGTACTTCTTGCTCCATGGTCTCAGTCTGCTAATAATAATGATACATCTGTGGAAATACTTTTCAATGGCAGCAATATTGTTTCACTCTTTCAGAAATGTTATTCATGCTATTTTCATTACCCAGGTTCAAGCCTATCCTTTAGTTCTGTATCTAAGAAAATACCTCATTGAGATTTGTAATTGTTGAGAGAAAATGTATGTCAGTTACCCCATAATTACATGATGATATTCACACACTGTAAAAAATTGTTGGTTTAACTTAAAAAAGCAAGTAAGCTGGTTGCCTTAAAATTGTAAGTTCATTGAAATGAAAAAAATTAGTTAATACAATTAAGGAGATTGGTTTTAATCAACAGAAACTCAAAATATTATGTTATCTGAACCACATAAATTATCTAAGTTGATTTGACAAAAGAAAAAAAAGATAAATCATGAAAATAATGCATATGGTATAGTATGTTTTATTGGGTTATGTCAGCTTACACTGCATTATGTGATAATATGTAGACCTCATTGTGTTGCATTGAATTATAGAACATTTACTTATCTTTTCTATTGATGAATGTAATGATGCAGTGCAACACAGTAAAGGATACATGATATCACATGATGCAGTGCAAGCTGACATATTGTATGATACTGAACACCATTGTACTTTTGACCTCCTATATAAAGGAGCTACATCAGGTTCTACCATAGCAAAAAACCTCACTCACATATATCTGAGCTCAGACTCTTTCCGGACCAGCGCATCCTTTATCCGCTCGATTTTGAACAGCTCCCCCTCGATGTCCTCCACAGTGATGGTGGAATCAGCCATGGACACCACATCCTCTTCAGCTGTGAGGAACAGCACATGAACTATGAGTGATGTATGGCTCACATCGAGCACATTACATTATGCCCATCTGAAGAAGCAATTTCAGAAAGAGGCTACTAATCGCTGTTACTATCTCCTAGATACAATGCTCTAAGTTAAATCCCATTTTTTTTGTTAAAATTAGCCCCGCCTCCACTCACTCACAAAAGCTCAGAGTACCTGATCCACTCGGTCAACTTTACTGTAGTAAACGCTGCACAATGGAAAGTGGAAATACTGGTTTAATTCAGCCATATATTTTTGAGCCAAAAACTGATTCAGAAAATGAAGACGAAGAGTGAATTATACAGGCTAGACTACAAGTCGATGTATCAGAATGGTAATGCGTTTTATGTATCTCTCTCTACATCGTCGGACAAATAACGGTATTTCATATGGTTAGCCTTTTGCTTGACTATGTTTTAGACAGCTAATAATGTGTTGCTAATGTCCCGTTCGCCATATCAGAGTCAGACAGGTGCCTTCTAACAATCAGCATCCTTAGAAATATTTGATAGGAAAAGCACTGCCCTGTCCGTTGACGGGATTGGTTACATGTTTGTGATGGTAGGAGAGAGGGATGGTTTCAAACTGTGTTTTTGAGACGGGTCTTTGGTTCATTTCAGTTTTAAGGAGAAACCACTCAGCAATGGTGTTGTTTTTTTGAATTTGCACCAGGTTTGTCTTAAAGCATATTAAAAACACCACATAGAGATATAAAAAACTTGATTTTCACCACAGGGGGTCTTAATTAGGGTTACAAAGGGGTGGAAAGTTTTTTTTTTAAATATTCCAAGTTGGCAAATTAATGGGGATTTATGGGGATTAATTGGAAATTTAGGTAATTTATATAAACTGTATAATTTTTTTCAACAACATTTAGGTTCCCTGTTACAGGCTAACCTGCAATTTAGCAAATTTCCAGTTTATTCCCTATAATTCCCATGTAAAGTTTCCAACTTTAAAAATTCCTGGAATTTAAGCATAACTGAACTGAAATCATGAAGTATTAAAATAAAATAAAATGTATGTGAATTGCATATTTGTAACAACAAGAAATTTAATGAAGTTTGTCATTTTGTGAAATAAAAAGAAAATGCATGTAAAAACAAATGAATAAAATCATTAATATAATATAATATAATAAATTTGCATTTCAGGACATGCATGATGATATTCCAGATAAACCGACAGCAAACGCTTTGCATTAGATACTGTAATATTGTTATACTGTTTTTCCAATTGTGTGCCCTTGAAGACAAAAATGAAAAGCATCATCACACATTTCTTCAGAAGCGGGGCTTCTCATATCTGGAATCAGCTAACAAGCACCCCAGCCACATTTCAAACCAGGCAGAAAGCAATGAGTTGGTTAGTCGTGCAGCATGTGTTGTGTATATGACGCTCGACACTGTGCTAATTGGGCTTGTGTTATCATCACTGAACTCTGCATGAATCCGAGGGTGGGTGAGAATTTTCTGGTCACAGACCAACATCTTCGTTTCATCGCAAGCAGTATTCATTCAGAAGATCAGTGCTCTCTTTATTTACAGTAAGTCTGAATGATTTGTGACTTAATTGTGTGTATACAAAACAGTACAGGATGAATCTGATAAATCAGACACTAATAAAACAAAGAACATCTAAAAAAATTTACGAGTCAATTCTGACCTTGAATTCCATATTATACATTAAAAACTGTACATTTTAGAAACTGTTTTAATTAGTTTGTTTCAGTTGATGAAAAAACATTTTTTTTGGTGAATAATTGAATTTGCATTCTATGTGCACAGGCATTGCTCATTCATTTAGCCTTGAGAAGAACAGCAGAAAAGGCCATGTATTTTTTGAACCCTAAAAAGCAAGGCAGTCCGTATCCTCCGATGACTCATTTGGCTTATCCTATGATGCGTTCAACAACTGCAATGCCTCATAAAATAAAGTTCTGTCTCTATGGAAACAACCCAGGCCTTCAGTTTTACACAGTTATTGGATTTCAAAACTATGGGATTGACCCCCAAACCCAGTGGCGTCCTGGTTTAACCCACTGTGATCCCTGGTGCAGATCGACAAAGAAAATACACACCATGACAACAACCATTTCTCTTATTATACACCTTTGCATGGTCAAGTAAACAAAACTAAAATGAATATGAACTACATCTAGTAAGCAAGTTTTCATATATATTAACCAAAATCATATATGGGTTGTTGGTTTTGTTCAATAGTTTTCATTGCTGTCCTTCTCAAAAATACAAAAAGCATAAAATGAGTTAGAGGAACATTACTGTTATTATGATTTTTTTTTTGCACATGTAAGCTTAAAAAAGGCATGTGTAAGCACCGGTTCATTTCCTTCGGGTAAAATATTGCATCTTTATTTAGAGAGTCTGCTGTTATAATACTCAATACTTATCAGGTTATCATGATTTAAGAGTCCCCTGTGAACAATATCTCTCTGATATAATGGACAAACCTGAATTATGTTTGATCTTGAACAGATTTACTTACCAAAAGGTTAGTGCGATATTAGTCTGCCTTACGGACTCAACGAGAGACAAAATAAAGCTGATTTAGATTAGGGATTTTCAAACTAGGGTCCTCGGGCAACAAGGGGATGCTTATTAATTTAATAATTTATTTCTAAATATTATATTACAATATTCTAGAAAAAAAAGATTAACTTTATAGCAAATAATTTCCAGATGATATTTTAATTGGTTTTGGTTTTAATAACATAAAAGCCATTATGTTGTCTTTATAATATTTTTCACACAGAATAAATGGGTTTGTATACACTACCTTTCAAAAGTTTGGGGTTGGTTTTTAACGTTTTTACCTTATGCTCACCAAAGCTGCATTTATGGATCAAATTTTAAAACTAATATTGTGAATTATTATTACAATTTAAAATAACTGTTTTCTATTGTAACATTCATTACTCCAGTCTTCGGTGTCACATGATCCTTCAGAAATTCATGATCCTCAATGTTCAAGAAACATTTATTATTATTATCAATGTTGAAAACCCCATATTCTTGTGGAATGTTTTCAGAATTCTTTGAAGTATGTAAAGTTAAAAATGGAAATTGAAATCTTTTGTAATGTCATTTTTCCCCTAAACTTTTTTAAAAAAAAAGTTACTTTAAAACAAAAAAAAATCAGCAGTGATCTTTAAGGTGTTAAACTTTATATCCAGCGGTTAACAGATGTCCCTCATGGCTTCCAGAAGGTTTTATCTGTGTGTTTACCCGCAGCTGACACTGACACCTTTCTAAGGCTGTAAAGAGCGAAAGAGATTGTTCCAATATAAAGTACATCTTTTATCGCTCCATTGCTTAGGCTACTCTCTCTCTCTGCCCTCGGAAACATTACAGGCTATGACTCACCTCAGCGCTGGGCAGATATTGGCTTTTAATTGCCTGACAGTCAGGGAGAAAAGACGTCTAAACAAACCACATCCTCATCCACCAGGGGAAAACAGGGCTACTAAATCAAGAGAAGGATTATGGGATATCCTAATGTGGATTGGTCAGTGTGCTGACAGTCATCGCTGCCCTGCACCCAAATGTTTCAGATCAGCCCTGACAGTTTTATTCTCATGTGTCAGTTCACCACAGATCTGCTCTGTCTCACTCAGGGCACAGACATGATTTCACAGCTTCATGAATAAAAACAACAGTGATACTCTGACAGGGAACAGGTAAGGTGTCAGAGAGGATTCAGGTGGAGATGGAAGAAATGCTGCATCCACACGAGGATATCGTGCAAAAGACTGTGAACGAACTTGAGAAGGACCATTCATATATATTTTTTTTTTTGCACGGTAAAATTATTTTCACGACAACTAGCACTTTTAAGTCTCCTTTCTCCTTTCAATTCTCAGTATATACAAATATGTTTTTTTTTTCCAGGAACAATTGTGCTTAAAGGCTCCCTGAAATCAAAATTTAAGTTTTTTTAGCTTTTAGTATAAATATGTTAGCCTTAAGGTTATGAATAAGCTGGTGTGTTCCAAAACAATGACAAAATTCGCATTTAGGAGATATAAGCATTCAAAACTTACAGTCTCTCACTTCCGCTAAAATGGATCAGTTTTATGACATCACCGCTGACTTCAGCTAAGCTTATCATCATATTTTCTGTCCAATCAAATGCTCTCTAGAATCTAAAGCTCCGCCCCCTATGCTATAAATACCACCTGGCCAAAGCGTCCGTTGACACGTCACAGAGCAATATGGGTTGGAGATGTGTGTTCGGTTGCTCAAACACTTGAGTTTTATTACGTTTTCCAACTGTACGTTGGTAAAGAATGCAATGGAATAGAATTTATAAATAGAATAATAAATAGAATTTATTCACACCTCTACTATTGAATCCAACGTATCATCAACGCTTGGATTCGCTTCGGTGCTGTCAAGTATGATTGCAGTCTGTGAGGTAAACTAAACCCTATTGGCTATTTGAAAAGGGGGAGGAGCCATTCAATAGTAGCTTTAGCTTCTAAAGCTAAGCTTCCGCCTTAGCTTCCGGTTTCAGTGGAAATTAGTCAACGCATCATACAAAGCTGCGCGTTCTAAGGCACTTCAGTGGGGCTTTAAGAGTCCTGGAAATACTATTTTGGCCTAAATAGACCGATTATTTCCTAAAAATTTCAAGACAAGATTCACCTGTGAACCAACAAGGAAATTCATACTGGTCTAAGCTGGTCTTATCAGCAGTGTCTGAACTATAGCAAATTAAAAATAACCGTTCTTAAATACACAATAATACATTGTAAGTGATGATAGTAGGTGGATCAACAACAGATGAGGCTGGCACATCTCCTACGCTCGAGAATCCCTTAAACCTGGAGATTGTAAATCTACGTCAATCCCCGTTGGAACAGTGGAGGCGTTGGGATCTCACACTAACTCACAGTGTCAATCAATCTTCACAGTTTCAGTCACAATGCCTGGAGACACTCCTACACCAGCTCATGCGGTCTTACAACACACACACACACACGCACACGCACACACACATGCATTTTATCACATTTTATCACAAGAACTAAGGCATCAAAAGTTTCTCTAAAACACTATACATCTGTTTGTTCGACCAATGGTGAAAGGAGGGGAGTAAACAGGGAACCTGTTAGTTTTATTATTTATGCAGTTGGTGAGATTTTGTTTTTTTTAGAGATTTAAAGCATAATTTACTTCTCCATCTCGCAGTTTCCCTGTCACTCCTGTTTAATCCTCCTCAGCTGGTCACCGGGTCATTGAAACCAACCCTCAGCATTTAGATCATTTAAAACCACATGTATTTTCAGCCCGCACACCCGCTGCGCAAACAGCATCAAAGTACTACGAAACATGCACTCTGGCCTTGTTATCCAGCTAAACTCAAGAGATGTGAGGAAAACAGAACTTTTTATCTCATTATTTGTATTTAGTATGTCTACTGAAAGGTGAACCCTAACTGTTAATGTCATTGCATCTAAATAATGAGTCAGATTTAAAGTATTATGGTGCCCAAGGATTGGAGGAGCTTCATACACTTTTCTATGCAGATTCAAGATGTCAAGATCTCATGTGAATGGCGGTCTTCGGATCTTACCACAGATTTTTGATATGGGTTAAAGTTAACGCTGTACTCTGAAACCCTCAGAGGCTTGTCTAAAAAAACACATTTAAAATTTTTATCTTTTCAGCTGTATTTTTCTGAAAGTCAGAGCTCTTTTGTAGCTGACACATGCCAAAGTATTGGGAGTGGAAGTGGATTTGCATGATTCTGCCTGGAGCGAAGAGTGTTTGTTTGTAGCGAAGTCAGCGCTGGTGTTTTATCTCACTCTGAGACTGCAACGATACAGCTCCTTCACGAGAATAACACTCTACACTCTTAAAAATAAAGGTTATTTCTTGGCGTCCATCCATGGAATCTTTCCATTGCACAAAAGGTTACAATGTTTTCACTATTGTTTAGTCTGTTACAGATCGTTTGATTTATACTACTCACTTAACTGAAAGTTCCTTTACTTTTCTTTTTATAACGATGAATGTAAGAACATCAGTGCGACAAACGATTCACTCGTAATACGTTTACATGAAACACAAGTTGTCATTTGTCAACTACACTGTAAAAAAAAGTTTGCTGCCTTAAATTACAATCAAGTTGGTTGTTTAAGTGATTCAACTTAAATGACATTAAACTGACTTAAAAATTAGCTAAATCTTGCTTAACTTATTTTGATGAGTTTGATGAGCAATGTAAAAACATATGTTGTCATAACTTATTGATGATATCATTTTTTACAGTGTATAACTGTGGTAACTACAAGTACTTAAACTTTATTTGCCACAACCAAGACTTATAAAGCATATGTCTTCTGATTCGGGATCATACTAGAATTTCACTGGTTGCCATTTTTCAACATCGAAAGTTTTTTAATATGCAAAATTACAATATGAAAATTATTTAATACGCAAAACTGTTACACAATCATCGCAGTGGACATTTACTTGAATGTGGCACGCCCATCAAAAAGGAGTGTTTTAAAGAGAGGGTCAAAAACAGGATAGAAAATAGCCTATTACTTCTATATTGTTTTTTTATGTAAAAAATTATGTTACATTATAAATAACATTATAAGTGGACCTCAGTGAACATTATAACTAAAATGCAGTTCATCACCCCTTCAAATTTAAAAAAGACATGACGGAAAAACAATGAAGTGGACTTAAACTACAGATGTGTTATATTATAAAACATTATATATAATGTTATCAAGTTTTTTTATGCTTTCCTGTAGCTCAAACAGTAGAGCATTGGCTTCTGCAATGCCAAGGTCATGAGTTCGATTCCCAGGGAAAGCAAGAACTGATAAGAATGTAAATGTGCACCTTGAAAAGCAATTTAAGTCGCTTTGGATAAAAGCGTCTGCCAAATGCATAAATGTAAATGTGTTAAACCATGCGTTTTGTGTTTGTTTTTGTCAGAATCACAATGGAGCACCTTACTTAAGCTGTGCATGACGGTTTGGCTAACAGTTGAGACTCCACAGACCACATTAGATTAAACGGAAAGCCTTTAACAGACTCGTACATCTGCGATGAGCCTCCTCTGACATCTCTTATTCAATTTACTCAGATATTCAGTTATGTCATGCAGAAAAGCTGAATCACAAAGACAGTTTCCAATTTGCTTGGTCACTTTGCATAAAACTCTCTAGTGCAGTGCACTCTGATTTAAACATCCCCACGGCTGTTTGCTGAGCCATATTGTCATGCGGAGAACTGAATTCTTTCAGTCAATGAAGTTGAATGTTTCTCTAACAGTTTTAATTGCATGATCCAGATTTAACGTCTTGCCATATTGTGCCTCATGATTAAAAATATAATGATGGGATTTTAACAGAATGGTGTTGGCATCATCACATTATACTGTAGGGACCCCATCTGTTTTACAGCTTTCTCATTATATGATACACAATCATCTCAAATCCTTCCAACGAATCATGCAGTTGATCTAGTTTACAAATCAGACTGTTCTAAAGTTCAACTTACTGACATCCCACTGAAGAAGATTATCAGTAAATAATGGCTTCTTTTTGCTTTGTTCTTCACACAAAGCTACAGGTGGTTGTATCACATTTATAGTATGTTAGTGTCTTTTTTTATGTTTCCTCAATCTGAACAAGAGACGACAATTCTTCAAAATATTACCTATTTTGTTTAAAAGAAGGTAAGAAAGTCATATGGATTTGGAATGAATCTGTGATGTGGACTGTACAATTGCTTTAATCTTCCATCACTAATTGTCACTTCAAATCTAATGGCCTTTAGTTAAATAAACTGAACACACCCTGAGTAAAAAACACATTATGCTTAAGTGTAATCGACCAGTAATCCTTTAAAGAACTAAAAGATCACAGAACGAGTCTGTTGTCTCCATTACGACTAAAGTGAGAAGGAATATATTTTAAGGAATAGCTGCTGAACGGGCATCACAAACAAGTATTTATTGATAATCAATCTCCATTGGTGAGCATTCAGTTCCCACAAGGTCTGTTTGTTGGGATTTCTTTAGTCAGGATCAGTCACGACAGCATAAAGCAGTCTCGCTATTTCCACCCTGTTGTCACTATTTCTCTATAATGATGAAAACATTATTGCATTTCCTTTGTTGGATCATTAAAAAAAAAAAAAAAAAAAAAAAAAACAGGAGTGAGCAAATAGCATTCCTGGGGTGAAAGTGATACTGGGACCTGACAGGAAAAATAACTTTAAAATGTAATCTACTGTTAAATGAGGGACAAACCATGCCCATAACTAGTCCTAAGAAATGTAAGTACCCTTCAGATTGAAACAATAAGTAATTGAGCAGTCTGTCAAACATTAAGACCCAAATAATATTCACTAAAGATTTTGTATGGAAGGGAAATTGTGAAAAAGCAGCAAGTGCATTTTTCATAATTCATAATAAAACAGTTATAAAAATGGTATCCTGTTGTTTATTTGTATTAATATAAATGAGTCAATTGCACTCTCAAAATATTTAATTTAAATAGTGTCTTTACGTTGCATTGCATGTAGCTTTCTGTAACTATAGTAGTGGCACTATAAATAACTTCATTTCTAAGCAAGTTGACAATGTTAAAACTATGTTTTCGTGCATACAGTTAGCCTACGTCAAAATCAGTCAAGTAGCCTATGCAATGTGAACAAACTCAAACACATTCATAAACGCAGAGACGGATGAATTTAATCAACATTCTTCTCACCTTGTTTTCCTGTTTCTTCGCAGAGCTCTGTTTGATCCAGAGATCCGTACTGTTTCTTGGTGCTTCGCCCTTTCTCCATTCTGTGAAGCTCCACAACACACTTGAAGTTTGAGCTGGAGCAGAATGTCGCTTCTTCGCTCCTCGGCCGGTGAATTAAAGCGCAGTTTGACTGATGGAGGTTTTTAACTCCATGTCATCGGTGATGTAGAGTGATGCGCGCGCTCGCACCTGCTGCCGATCGATGCTGCTGTGAGTCAGTGTGTGAGTGTGACACATTTTAGAGATGCTCAACACGATTATTCTCCCATTACCTGAAAGCGCCACCCTGTGAATAACGAGAAAAGTGACGTTAAGTTAAATGTTCATTAATTGAGATCAAATATAGGCTATCTTGCTTTTAAAATTAAACATATCACAAAACATTTTTGCATTGTCACTTCACCCGTTGAAGTGTTAAAAATATGCTAATTAGACATCTAATTTGCATATTATAAAAATGAATATGGCTCCACTGAAAATATGATATGGAAAACTAATATGGGTCTGTTTTTTGATTTCAGGTAACCTTGAAGGTAGGGTAAGCGATTTCGGAGCGGCTCTAGCAGCAAGCTAGCTTTGAAACAGTGTTGCTAGTTTGGAAATGTCCAAGTATCATACCAGAATTCAGCTCAAAGTTATCGTATTTGGAAGAAAATTATCGTACACAAGCCAAACGTAGGCTACAGAATACAGCTATTTAGACTAACAACTTTTTGACATGACCTGCAAATTACTTTATTGCTAAACTATTGACCTCAGCTTGAAACAATTCTGACCTGTAAGCGCTGCGGCAGGAACGTTAACTTGTGCTAAGTGAGAGAGAATCATTTCTCCACGATGATTGATCGAGGAGACTTTTTTTTTTTTTTTTGACCGAGAAGACTGAGATGAGATGGAAGACATGTGTAACACCACGTTCAAGTTCTCCTCACAATCATAGACGTAGGATTCACAGCTATAGATCAATGATTACAACGACCATCATTTGAAGTACATTATGGGATTTTTTTCATTATTGATCTTACATCATACAGATGTCAAAATTATCATACATATATCTGACAACACTGCTTTGAAAGCATAAGATCCCACCCTCCCTTCAGAGTCTACAAAGCCACGCCTCCTCCAAAACACGTGAACGAGCACAACAGCCAGAGTCTGCAGTGTCACGAGACAGCGTTAAATTACTTAATAATGTCTTAAAGCATATAACATTGCAATAATAATTAATGTAAACAACTAGTCTGGCTGTGTCCAAAATTGCCCCCCTGTACCCTCATTCACTATTCCCTTCATTACTCCACTAATAAAGTCCACTTAAAGGAGTGAATGAAAATGAGTGAGCGAATTTGGACACTGCCCGGTGCTTTTGCAATTGCTTGGTGTCTGATAATTACTTAAATCTTATCAAACTAGCAGCTCCAGTAGTAATAAAAAGATTCATCTTGAACTCTGTCATGGAAACTTAACCTCGTTTAAACTATTTAAAAATCAATCAAAAAGAAATGTATACCTGCATGATATTACGCTGTAAACACATTGGACCAGCGGTTTGGGAAATGGATGGATGGATGGATGATTAAGCTGTGGGCGCCATCTTCTGGTCAGACGTGGGAATTCACAGTGCATTGTGGGTATTCTCCCACATAAAATAAAATTCTTGGTATATGTATTATATGGTGCATGACTTAAAATGGCAGTTAAACTATTTTTAAAATCCCTGTAATTACCAATACCCAACAATATCACTTGAGAAGCAAAATGGAAAAGACAAGTACTGTAACATTAACACATCTACAGTTTCATTACAAAAGCTGTAAGACTGGCTTTACAATTTTAAAGGTAGGATAGGCAGTTTTTGTCTAAAAAACTTTTTTCCAAATTTGTTTAAACTGTCTTTATATATCAATGCATAATTAAAATGTAAGTACTCTGAAAAAGAAATTATAAAAATCGAGTGTCTTTAGTCCTCTCAGGACTGCAATAAACACAGCTCATTATTTCATTCACTCCAACCCCCTCCTTCCAAAGCCACGCCCCCAAAACACATGAACGCGCGATGCATACCAGCGGCTCAGTCAGCTGGAGGAGGACGCGTTTACCAACGCTGAGCGGAGAGGAGCGCAGTGCATGTAGTGACATCATGTCAGAATCACAAGTAATAAAATAACTAACTTTATCATTATGTAGTGTTGACGTGGTGCGGGCCGGGCGACGCCGTGTGGTGCCTGTGTGTGTGTGTGTGTGTGTGTGTATACGTGCTTGCGTGCAGGCAGGCGAGCCTGCAAAATGATTCTGGGTCAGAGAGAGAAGCGGTAGGATGTGTGTTTGGACGAACGACTGAAAACTCTGAAATTATCGTACATTATGGGATTTTTTTCATTATTGATCGTACATCGTACAGAGGTCAAAAATATCGTACAAATACGATAATTATCGTACATCTGGCAACACTGATGTGGGCAGATCCTGTAGCTGTGGGGTGGTAGCCATGGTAGCGAGGGAGAGTGACAGTCGCCCAGCCAATCATTTCATTCGTCCCCGAATGGAATAATGAGCTGTGTTTATTACAGTCCTGAGAGGACTACAGACACTCGATTTTTATAATCTCTTTTTCAGAGTACTTACATTTTAATTATGTATTGGTATATAAATTTGTTTTTGGAAAAAAGTTTTTTTGGAAATTTTTACCTACCCTACCTTTAACACTGTCCCTGTCTGTAAACGAATGATCCATGATCCACAAATTCTTAGAAAGTTTTATAAGAGCAAACTAACATAAATCTATCATCCACATGATACAGGCTTTCCTCTATGTGTGATAATATGAGCATGCGCATAAATCAATTTGAATTGCAAATCAAGTGGTTTAACAGTCAGGACATAAAGTTAAACATACATACTTTTGCACTGGGAATGAATGAGGCCTACAGAAAATGTTGGGATTCAGCTAAAGAATGTTTTACGGTATGAAGGCATCTATTGCTTAACCATTAACAGCCTGATTGCATTGATAGATTATGCTTTTGAAGCTGCAATCGAGGAAAAAACACTTTTAGCTATGTGGTCTGACCCTAGTGTCAATGCTTGCTGTTATATTTAAGCAGCATCAGTTCCGATCCAAAGGAAATTACATCAACACTGACACAATGCTATGCCATGAAATGTCAACACGGCAAATTCAAGGTTATTGATTCCATTACATAATAATGTCATAAAATGGTTAATGCTGGACAAACAGGATCAAAGTACACCACTTTTTACAATGCAGGGCTTAAGACATTTTAGAAAAAAAAAAAAAAGAAAAAAAAACACAACACTTGACTTTATGCATTTGTTGAAAGTGGAAATAATCATTTAATAGATGTTCTTGATTTCAAATATATGAAATGTAAAGAATATTTATTCCAATCCTTCCACGCATTTTTTTTTTTTTTTAAAGAGTTGACTAGACCACTCTGCAGTCAGACCAGCTCTACAGGAAAATTTACTCAAGAACAAGTTTGGGAAGCTTCCCTCCACCCCAATACAAGTTTGGCAAACCTCACATCTAAGCCAAGCATCTCTTTCTCAATCCCTTAATCTGAAAATATTACACTTTTATTATGATTATCTTCAATAAACCCCTCCCCTTTTAGTGACACCTAATAGTGCAAAACATGAGTGCCTCATGCACAATAAATACAAAAAAGTCTCTGCATAACAGGTAACTGAGGCTTACCTTCAGAACACAAATCTTTTCAAAACATAAGAATGAGTGGGAAAGAAAGGGTGTGAAGATGTTAAACAATAGGCACTATTTGCTCACGTGATTATTGCCGTTTGGCAGAGATGACACGCTTACTGTAAGCAAACAACCAGATCAGCTCGTCTCCAGTCATAGTCCATCAGTTTACCAAAGAGCTGGCGTATATAAAATCATAAATCTTCACAAAAGAATGATGATGTACATTTTAGGATGTTCAAGTGTTATAATGGAATCGGAGCTGTAATGCTTCTCTCAAAGCCTTAAATGATCCCAGAACGAGATTTAGCTGGCTTGAAAGAGTACTGATGGACTTTATGATGATTCATCTTCATAACACTCTCAAAGTCTTGCAATGCAAAATATTATTTTCTTACTTGGTATTTTTGTCTCGTTTTCCATTACAAATATCAAGACATCCTTAAGTCAAGATACATTTCCTTGAGAAAGAAAATGACTTAAGATATTACTCTAAAATTAAATGGGGTGTCAATGTGGTAAGAAAAATAATCTAGTTTTCCCTTTCAATTAAGTTTATATTTCTCACCCCATTTACATTTTTTTGTCTTGTTTTAAGCAAAAACATACTTAAATTTGATCAGTTTTCCAGAAACAAGTCTTAATATCTTCAGTCATTTTCCTTCTCAAGTAAACATATCTTGATTTAAGAATATTATGGAAAACAAGACAAAAAATACTGAGTAAGATTTTTTTTTTTTTTACAGTTTAATGAACAATTTTAGTGTCATTTTACTGTTCTTTTAAATTGCTCTCTGTAGATGTTAACAAGTCACTTTACTTTCCATTGTCCACTTGTTTTCCCTCTGTCATCTTCCATTGCCGTTTCCAGCCAATCTTTCTCCTGATCCGACTCGGACTCACTGATCTCGGTGTCGGCGGCCAGCAGCCGTGAGTAGTTTATCCGCCGCTGCCGAGGAATCTTCCACTTGAGTACAGCAAGAGCGCTACTCCACAAAGCCAAAACGACCCCAGCGCCTTGGAAAAGCAACATGACCCCAAACTTTTGCACAACGAACCCGGCCGTCAGACTGCCAAATGCAGCTCCCAGCTCCAGAGAAAGTGCCTCAAACAGCCTTAAAATGGTCTTTTCGGTGCCAGGAGTGGCGATGTCTTCGCTTTGCGATGTTACGGACCACCAGAGGGCGCCGGTGCTGAATCCCGCCATCAGTTGAGCGGGTATTACGGCCCACGGGCTCCACAAGAAGGAATAATAAAGGCATTGCAGGGCTAAAATGACGACGGCGAGTACTAGTAACCAACCGTGGTACTTAAGAACCCGGGAGAGATTCCCAGAAAGTGGTGCAAAGGCAGTCTGGCTTAGGTGCACCAGGGCTAAAGAGATTCCCATGTGGATTTCCGTTGCACCGCAGTCCTGCATCTGCCAGAGGAGGAAATCCGACACAGCTGAGCTCACCATGCCCATCAAAACGACAGTGATGGCACAAAGTATCGCCTGTGAGTTCCCATGCACCAATTGCAGTGCCTTAAAGCCACCACTAGTGAGGCGCTCACGCTTTCGGAGGTAGATTGGTAGTAGGGCGGCAGTAGGTATGGTTAGGATCATGAGTATGGTGTAGGAATAAAACTCCACTGAAGTTCCTGTAAGACAAAACAGGCTGGTTACTAGAACAGCAACTGCACAGTTGCCAAAAGCGGCCCCAAGTTGCTTCCAGACCTTCACGCCACTATAGCGGTCGGTGGCATCTACGAAATCCAAGTATTCATACAGTCCATCATCTGCCGTCCATTCCAACGGGGCAGCCATGCACTCCCACAAAACCATCACTATGAGAGCCAGAAAGAACATCTGGTGTTGGGCATCCATAGCTTTCAGGCTCCCCAGGAACTCAGTATGAAGACCTTCGTCCTTTTTCAAAGATCTCAATCCTCTTGCTGACCAGTTCTGACTTACAAATGTGTTAACTTCGACAGGTTGTTCGGTACTTAAAGAAGTTTGGTTCAATGAATAAACAGTAGCGTTTGATTGCGATGAGACCGTCATCTGCTCTAGCGTGGCTAGAAGCGCGGTAGGATCAGCATCGGGTTGACTAGCGTTACACCGTCCGCTTTCAGCTTGGATTCCTGTGGACGGGAAGAGCAGAAGAGTCAAAACCACCAGTGCCGAGCTGAGCAATGAGCCCACTATGACCGTCCGCCGTTTGTCGTACTGCCTGGCGAGGACACTGGAGAGCGGCCGCCACACCAGGGCGAGCAGGTGCTTGGACGCCATGATGATTCCGATCATGGCGGCGTTGAGACCCAGGTGCCGGAAGTAGAGCGTCAGGAAGGGAAGGAGGCAACCAGAGCCACAGGAATGGAGGAAGTGAAAGATGCCAGCCATCCGCAAGGCTCCCTTCACGTTCCACTGCTTGCTCTTCTGCATTGCTCCCTTCTTCATGTTTGTCGACTCGAGTTAGCGTTCTGTATGGTTTAAAGAAAAGTAAAAAACCCTGAAATTAAAAGATATTGGCCACTTTACAGGCTAACTGAATGATTGACACATTCACTGAATTCACATACCATAGTACTCCCAGGTATTTAAAAAAAAAAACCAAGTATGTTATTATGGTAATAGTTTGGCAGCCTACTTGTGGAATGTTTAGAATTTTTGCTACAAATATGATGTAACTGCATATTTTTAATTTGATGATATTATTTATTATGTTCCAAAAACGTGGTGCTATAAAAGTTTTATAGTAATATCATAATGGTACTTTTTCTTAGTTTAAATTATTACAGGCTACTTCATTTTATATTTTCTCTTTTAATGGGTCACATGAATTGTCACAAAAGACAACAATGTAGGCTTCTATAGCATTTAAATGGTACTTGGAGGCGCTTTATAGAATTCCATGATATGATATCGTCAAGAAACATAATGGGTTAATAAATTCCATATGGAACAAGACTGATTTCTTTAGTCCAGTAAACTGCCTTTTAGTCATATGTACACATCCTGTCATCATGATTTCTTTAAACAGGACATTTATAGAAACGAAACATACCATATCAAATGAGAGCTGAACAAATAAAAAGTAGGCTATCTATTAAAAAAAATACGGAAGAGAATGTGCAGTCAGTATCGCAATTTCATAAAATTAAACATATAATTATAATGGAGTTTAAGCCGATGTTTTCTAATAAGTCTGTAAAACTTCATTTTAAAACTTCCTTTCGCGTGTGTTAAAAAATAAAAACTTCACTTTTCAGTATCTACAAGTACACGACACACTCTCAGTAACAGGTTAATCGCAATCGTGCACCTGTTGTAACACGTCATGATGTTGCTGTGCGTTTAGCTACTATTTACCTGAGATCTGTTGTATCCGTAAAAGCATGGTTTGCTTGACAAAATATCGTCGATTAAAGTTTTCTTTGACTTTTCATGTCCATACCGTATGCAGTTGAGGTGTAAAAATTTTTCCTTCTCTTTGACAAACAACCAATGGCCGACCTCCCATCTGCAGCAAACTGAGCAAATTCAATTTTTTGATATTGCAGCGCCATCTGTTGGTGAGAGGATGAACTCACAGTTTAAAATTAAGGAATGGCACGGTCACATGAGTGCTTTTTAATCTCATTTAAAGATAACAGTGCAGTTGAAGAAAAAAAAAAATCTGTATTTCGAGCATGAAGTTCTGAATGACAAGTTCTTTATTTATAAAATGTCGCATGTCAAACCCCCACCGTCTTTTTATTAGGATTTCTGTAAGGAACTTGCTCTGTTAATGAAGTCACTTCAGGCTGTGAAAAATGTAAACGCCACATCTATAGTAAAATATTATAAATTTCTATGGTGACTATTTCATATAAACTTTATGTTTTCTTTAGTTAAAAAAAGCATTTTTTTAATTTATTTTTTTCATAAGAAAATGTTAAACAAAATTCTATTAGCTCAGGTTAATTTGTCTAATAGTAAATACAAATTGAGAACATTTTTGTGAAATTCAACATCCCACATATGATACTGCACATTTTGGCAAACGTAACAGGTTTCCAAACGTGCATACTGGAAGTGTTTAGGCCTATACTGCAGAAAAACTGGGGTAGCATGCTATTCTGATCCAAAATTCCCACAACAAAATAATCCAAGCGTTTTTTTCTATCACGTTAATTATTGGCAAGTGCCTCCAAAGTGTTAAATTACATGTCCAAAGTAATATACAAACACATTATTGTCATGCATGAAAGTATAAAAGTAGTGTAAACATGACATATTAAAATGTGCAGACTGCAGGACGTTTTACAAAAATCATGCATTTTAGATCAAGATGAATCCTCAGACACTATTTTAACATAACTCAGTCTAACTCATTCACACAGTCTATATAAACATCATGTGTTCACAGTTTAGCAGGAAGTCATGGCCTCTTGAGGTTACAAAGAGGAAATGCACATGTACAAACACTAAAAGCCTCAGAGAGGTATAAGGTTTCACTTAGTCTCCTGACTCAAGGGCTCATATCATGAACTGTCATTATGTCATTGCTCATTGCCACAGAAGGTGTTGATTGGTAGCGTGAGGTTTTTATTCAGATATTTGCTCAGTGATTTGCCTCCCTCTCCAAGACTGTACTTGGACTTGGTACTCGGCTGATGGCAATATCCCGGGTCCAAGCATGGAAAAACTTTAATGCTGTGGGCATAAGATCACACATAATGGCTCTGTCTGGAATATATATGCTTTACCTAATAGGTAATGCTTGACATTAAGGTAATAAATGTTAATAGTTTATGTATAGAAAGGTAGAATCTGACTGTTCACCTCTGGACATTCTTGAATGTTTTATGTGGGTCATTATCCAAACACACTCTGAATGTTCTGTCCTCCAGAACCCTGATATTGGCACTGACAGCTCTGAGAGAAGGCTAGAGAGAAAATACAGTTTTTACTTATTTCACTCGAGGTGACTAAATACAACATCTAGAATGTAACAGAGAAATCACTATTTTATAAGCGACGTCCAAACGTTCACTCACCATGCTAGGCCTTGTGGGATTCGTATCTTTGAAACTCATGCTGACACTATGTAGACCTGTAGAACCAAAGCGCCACATTACAAACAAGAAAACTAACATCATTATTTCTTTTCCTCATCTAAAATATGTATCAGTACCTTATTGTTGATGAAAGTACATTTGATACGTCTTTAATAAATACTTTCAGCCATGACCCAATGTTGTTATTGTTAACTAAAACATATATATATATATATATATATATATATATATATATATATATATATATATGTATATATGTATAAATTCTAAGAAATTAAATTTAAATTTAGAAATTCAGTACTAAAATAACTAGAACTAAAACAAAAATAAAAAACAACAAAAACACAACAGAGTGAAACAGAAAATAAAACATAAAACATAAAAAATATGAATAAATAATATACTACAAAAGTATATTAATCATACTAAAATACCATAAAATCTAACTGACATCATGTTAATTCTAAGAGTTTGCCCATAAATAAACCGAAAAGAAGAATGTAGTATTTTTAAATTTGTGACGTACTTCTGACTCTGCAGGAAGGTGTGACCCTCATCAACATGCCACTTGTTGACAAAGACATTCCCTTCTCAACTTCTCGGTCACTTATTGAAGCCTAAGAGAAATGTTAACAACAAATATTTTATTACATAGATATCTATTCAAAAGTTTAGGGTCAGTAAGATGATTTATTGTTTTTGAAAGAAGTCTCTTATGCTCACCAGCGCTACATTTATTGAATCAAAAATGCTGTAAAATTGGTAATATCATAAAATATAATTACAATTTCAAATAACTCTTTGCTATTGTAATATATTGTAAAATGTAATTTATTCCTGTGATGGTAACGCTGAATTTTCAGTATCTTTACTCAAGTCTTCAGTGTCACATGACCCTTCAGAAATCATTCTAATATGCTGATTTGATGCTCAAGAAATATTTCTTATTATTATCAATGTTGAAAACTGTTCTATATTTTTTTCAGGACTCTTAGAGGAACAGAAAATTAAAAAGAACAGAATTTATTTGAAATATAATAAAAAAGCGTTTGCTCTCACTTTTGACCAATTTAATGCATCCTTACTAAACGCTGCTTTAAAAAAATAAAATCATATTGACCCCAAACTTTTGATTGAAAGTGACACGTGATGGCCAAGTATGGTAACCCATACTTGGAATTTGACCTCTGCATTTAACCCATCCAAGTAAGTGCACACACATTAGGAGCAGAGTAGTGAGTAGTGAACACACACACACTGCAAACGTGGATACACACACCCGGAGCAGCGGCCAGCCTTGAGTGGCGCCCGGGGAGCGATTGGGGGTTAGGTGCCTTGCTCAAGGACACCTCAGTCATATTCCTGCCGGTACTGGAATCGAACCAGCAACTCTGTTACCATTAGGCCATGACTACCCCCTGACTGATTGGTAGTGTTTATAATGCTAAAACATTGGATTAAATCTTTACATTCTTTTATATGTTTCCAAAACAATGTTAGCTAGTTAGCTTCCCTTATTACGAGTCAATAGTTTGAGAGGAAACTCACCTTTACATAATTTATTGACACAACTGCACCATTAAATTCTTGTAGGTTGTATTTTTTGTAACGCACTGAACCTTCAAGGCAAAATTGAATGACAAACATTTAGTACAAGCAGATGAAACAGCACCTACAGTAGATATATTGTAGTAAAAATGGTTACATATGTCTATGTGGTGTTTTTAATATGCATTAAGACAAATTATGTGCAAATTCATAAGTCAACACCATTGCTGAGTATTTTCTCCTTAAAACTGCAGTGAACCAAAGACAGTCTCAAAAATGCGGTTTGAAATCTCTAGTGTTTCTGACGTCACAAACTGCCTTGTAACCAATCACATCAACGTGATCGTCCACGAGTGGATCTCTTAGCTGGTGTGAGTGAATGGAGGCGGGGCTCATTTGCATATTCATAGAACCGCGTATATACTAAATTAAGCAAGGGTGTACAGTTACATTCAAGCTATTTTAAGGCATCAAGAATTTTTTTTAAGGAAAAAACGTTTCAATATGTCATTTTGCTGATCAAAGATGAGGTTTTAATGAATAAAATTATTGACTACACGGGGACTTTAAAACATTTCAATGGCATGAGCACCTTTAATTGTGTCTTTAAATGTAGCTCTGTAGCGTTTGATCTCGGGGAAGTCCATCGCGAGCTGAGCCACAAAGACTTCCTCCACTGTGTGGGTTCTGAGGCCAGAGAAGCAGATCTAGATGTGACAGCATACAGATATTCAGCTTTTGTCATTGATGAAAACCCACAATTTATACAATATTGACAAACTTTTGGTAAGAACAAGGGCAATGTCCTTTTCACACAAGTATTCATTCATTGGTTTGCATGATTGAATGTAACCTTGACAGAGAAGATGGGAAGGTGCACCGGATGCTGGCTGACACGCGTGTAGTAAGAGATGATATCTAGCAGGAAGGTGTTGGGGTCTGAAGATTCGCTCTGACTGATGCTCTGCTACAATGAAAACAATTAAGAGGAAGGTTAAAAAAAAACCCCGTATTCAAACTGCTCTTGAATATGTTATATTTTTATATAGGCATCAAAACAATTTCAGGCAAGCAAGTGAAAAAGTGTGTTCCGAGTTTCAACTCAATACTTTAAAAAAGTAATCAACTCTCAGTGCCAGCACATTTACATATGTATTTTCCTTCCAAATGTTGTTAATGTAAATGCAATTCACAGATAATGAATGTCAACATATTGAAACTGAAAAAGCTAGAGTTGAAAATAGAAAAACTTTATTCTTCAAGCACCAGTAAGCCTCCTTTCTCTATATTGCTGCACAGATGCTTTAGAGCTGTCAATTTATGCTCTCACTTTAAGTTATATAATTATGCAAATTATTTTTAGTGAATCAAAAATACAGTACAACTAGTGAAGTTTAAAGGATTAGTTCACTCCAATCAGTCATCGTTTACTCACCATCAAGTTGAACACAAAAGAAGATATTTTGAAGAATGTTGGTAACCAAACAGTGGATGGACCCCACTGACTTCCATAGTAGGAAAAAAAATACTATTGGAAGTCAATGGGGTCCATCCACTGTTTGGTTACCAACATTCTTCAAAATATCTTCTTTTGTGTTCACCAGAAGAGAGAAATTCATACAGGTTTACAAACAACTTGAGGGTGAGTAAATGATGACAAAATTTTCATTTTGAAGTGGTCCCTTCCTTTAACTTCCGAGTGAATGACTCTAATGAGATGGTTGTTTTTAGTGATTTAAACTCACAGTTGCTCCCAGTGTAGTCCAACTCCTGAACGAATTACTTTTATGAGCCGATTATTTTAAGTGAATCACATGTACAACTAACCGCGAGTATTATATTTTTCCATATATTTAACCCATTAAAGCGTTTATAGATTGTTAATGGAACCACTAAGAAACCGGAATACATAAGAGGAATTGGAACCGGAATACAATATTACTTACCATTTGGGCCAGTTTAAGAATCATGGCCCCCAAACCGGTGATGTTACAGTCATACCACATATCCACGCTTCCCAAGTACCCTGCAAGTGTCAGCATGTCTTCAGGAAGACCCCCCTGGTAAAGACATGCATTACAATGAAATACTGTTGAGATGTTATTGCTAGTGTATTTTTAAAGGAACACCGAAGCATCTAGAAACACAAAATCTATTACCTGAATGGAAGGCGGCGACTGGTCAGTAACTGGAATGTAATACATCTCCAGATTCACTCTCTTTGTCAGCAGCAGATGTCGTGCCTCCCTTTTCCTGAGCACAAACACAGCAAAACGAAATCATTAAACTAGACTTTTACTTTTTCAAATGCAAATGAAACGTGTAAAAGAATCCATGCAGACATCTTACCGTATAGTGTGGAGAGTCTTGGCTAGCCGCCCTAGCGTCCTGTCGTCACCCATAACAACAATACGAGCTGTGAGGTTCCTTTCCTCTTTATTGAGGACGTATCCTCCATTTCCCTTAATGGCCTCCATCATGAGCGTCGTTCTGTTCCCAGCTTTAGGCCATCGTACACACGGCCTCCTGTAGAAGGACTGGGAGCTGCTCTGTTCCTCTGGGCCGCCCTGAGACTCTATCATTATAGAGGAGAACTCACTGATAGGCATGTCTCCCTCGATGCCACTGTCTGTGGACACGGTGGACATGACAGAGTTACGTTTCAGGTCATCCTCGTCCATATAAGCAGAGTTTCTGTCTGCAGGAACCATCAGTGCAAAGTTAACCAGCTCGTTCCCTGTTTAAAAGAAAAAATAAAACAATCAAACTACGTCCAATGTCAAATTTGTACCGGCATTAGTTGAAATAACAGCAGTTGAGCTCACATATCTCTTCCTCTTTGGTCCAGACATGGAAGCTGACCTCAGGACAGGGCAGCTGAGTTTCCACTTTCGAGGCTGGACATGATGGATCTGAACAGACCAAAAGTGTGAATATTAAAAGACTAACCCCCCCCCCCCCCCCCTTTTAAAATATGTCAGTGCCATTGTTTTGTCTTAAGATGCACAGCAGAAATGTTTTTTTTTTCTAAGGTACGTTTTTAAAAGCTACTTAAATGTCCTAATTGAACTAAGGCCTAATCTTGGCTTAAATTAAGCCCTGTCTGTGAAACCGGGCCTATATGTTTGAGTCTGTCGATTTGTGTCTTATTGGATTGTGGTGAGGACATTTCTACCTTTTGTAGCAGTCAGGATTTCCTGGTAGATCTTTTGTAATCTTGTTTTGTACTGGTTATCATCAGAAGCTCCATCTTCTGTTCTCTGCTCTAGGATGGTGACAACATTCTGGAAGTGCAGCTCCAGGTCTTCACCTAAATGCTGAAAGAAACAAAAGACTTAGGGCCAGATTTACTAAACAGGGCAAATTAGTGTGAGAGCGCAATCCCATAAAAGCGTCAACAAAGAGCAGCGCAAATTAACGTTTGGTTTAAGACTTTTTTTGGGAGGCAAATAATGCTGCAAATACCAGTAAATTGACAAGCACAAACCTCAGTAAATCAACTTGCAGGATTAATTTAAAGGGGACTTATCATGAAAATCTGACTTTTTCTGTGTTTAAGTGCTATAATCGGGTCCCTGGTGCATCTACCAACCCAGAAAATGTGAAAAGTGACAGTCCAGTAACTTTGCTTTGGTAAGCCTTTAAATGCAAGCATGTCAAAAATAAGTCGATCAGATTTCGCTCCCCTTCTGATGTAGGAAGGGGATCTTATGCAGGGTTCGTACACCTTTTCCAAGGTCAAATTCAAGCCCTTTTCAAGCACTTTCAAGGTCTCTTTTTTTTGCATTAAAAGAGATAATGCTATAAACAGGCACAATTGTGTTTCGTAATAGCAGAAGGATCAGATATTTAAGCAAATCGCAAGTTTTATTTTTCAAAATGTATCACTAAGTAGATAATGCCTATGAATAATACTTTTCATTATATTAATGTCCAAATATTGCTTCACAGATAGTATGATTTTCAGGCTGTAAAACTGAAGTAATCTCAAGGGCTGAAAATATGAACCCAGCAAGCAATAGCCGTCATTTCACCGTCTAGGTTAAAGGAACACGCTGACTTTTAGGGACTTTAGCCTATTCACCGCATCAGTCCATACATACCCTTTCATCACCGTGCGTCCGTAACTCTGTCTGACGCACCCACCGCTAGCCTAGCTTAGCACAAAGGCTGGAAGTAAATGGCTTTAGCTAGCATACTGCTCCCAATAAGTGACAAAATAACACCAACATTTTCCTATTTATATGTTGTGATTTGTATAGTCACAGTGTGTACAAATAACAAGGTCATATGAGACACGGGCATCTTTTAACCGTATACATATTGGGAACTATATTCTCAGAAGGCGAAGCACTACTTGGGCGGAGTGATTAGCGCAGTGCGTCTCTCAGGTGCTGCGGCTATCACTCCGCCCCAAGTAGCAGTGCTTCGCCTTCTGAGAATATAGTTCCCAGTATGTATACGGTTAAAAGATGCCCGTGTCTCATATGACCTTGTTATTTGTACGCACTGTGACTATACAAATCACAACATATAAATAGGAAAATGTTATTCTGTCATTTATTGGGAGCAGTATGATAGCTGAAGCCATTTACTTCCAGTCTTTGTGCTAAGCTAGGCTAGCGGTGGGTGCGTCAGACAGAGTTACGGGACGCACGGTGATGAAAAGGGTATGTATGGACTTATCTAACTCTGGGGGATACGGTGAATAAGGTAAAGTCCCAAAAAGTCGGCGTGTTCCTTTAAATATAGACCCGATATAGTCCGGCTATGTGTAACCCACTTCTCGCCAAAATAACATTGAATCCGGTTGCATGTCATTTTTTCCGAAATAACTTGCAAGATGTATGATATTTCATCATATAAGCAAAGTCAACTGTGATTACAAGGTGTTTGGTTTCATTTCTTTGACGTCCCTATGCGCGTACCCACTATTTAGCTTGTAGTCAGATCGGCTATTTGTAGCCCAAATATAGTCAAAACTGATTAATTGTAGTTTTGTGGCCAAGCAGCGCATGAGATGGTTGATATCCCATCATGTTCGCATTGGTAATCATATCCAGTGTTGGGAAAGTTCACTTTCTACATGAATTAGTTCAGTTCATAGTTCATACTTTAAAATTTTGAACTAGTTCATAGTTCTTTTTTATTATGTTGCTGCGAGCTATTATTTTTCAAAATTATTGCCACAGCCCATACAGAACCAGCAGTTATTTTATCGGCGGGCAAAGTTTGCACAGAAATGTACGATTTTTCCCATCCTCACCGACCTTGTCATAAAACTCGTTTATGATACCTCCTTCCTTGCTGCTTTTTGTTTTGATTACGGATGCGGCTTTGCGACACTGGTGGCGGGTGTTGCCAGATTGGGTGTTTTACATATTAAGGTCTACATATTAAGGCCTGTTTACGGTGTGTTTTAGTCGTGTTTTCGCCTGGAAGGCTCTATAGAAATCTGGCACCCTATTGAACGAAGTTGAATGGAGAGTGGTGCCGTTCACAGACACCAGAATGAACGAGTTCACAGTAACGTTCATCAGGCAGTAATACAGTACGTTCAGTTCACGTTCGCCCAAAATATGAACGTATCATGTAATGAACGCGTTCAGGCACGACACTGATCATATCTACAAGGTGCAAGGGTTATTTCATTAAATGGTCGAATGTATTGGCGATTTAGCTCTTAATTGGACGGGCTATGTGCAGTCTGCTTTTAGCCCACCCGGCGAAATCAAGGCAATCAGTGGTCTACGTTTAACGGGTTGGCTACAGCCCTGATTTAGACCAGCGATTAGTATCCAAAATAGTCTTATAATTGTTTACATGTTTTTCGCACACGCAGCTTCATGTTTGCTGTCACACATAACATTTATACACAATCTACGATATTATTTGACTGTCTTTAATTTTAAATGAAATAAAAATGCAATTACATTTCTCAACCGCTAGATGGCAACAGCCCTACTGAGACATAACTACTGGCACCGTGAGACTTGATAGTTACTCCGGAGCAGAAGGTGGTGGAAATAAACCAATAAGCTGGATGCCAACCGCCGTAAAATAGCAAAAAGAAGAAGAAGACTTGGTAGTTAGTAGCATAGACAGTAAAAGAAATGGACACAGCGACCCCCTTGATTTCAACGGAGAAGACTGAAGCCCGATTATTGCACTTCCTGTCTGATGACTGAGCGACTGCGCAGGCTCAAACTGAGCTTGACGACAGTCTGACAGTTGTAAATCTTCTAGTAGCTGTGCCAACACAAATCTGAATCGCCTTAATTCCTCAAAAACGTTGTTGAAATATTTTGTCCTGTTGCTTTTATGGACTCTCTATCTATGGGCTTCTCCCTCCCTTGACTTTATGCCTCTATGTCCCCCCGATTGTCTCATAGACAGTAAAAGATTGCCTGCGAGCATCTCCTCCTGTCTATACGGTAATGTCTCTATTGTGCAACAGAAAGTCACGTTGTTATGACGCAATCCTCTTCGCTAATGAAAACGGCTTCTACGGGGCCATAACGTAAGATACAAAGTAATGGAGCCTTTTATACATTGTCATGTTTCTTTAGAAATAAATAATGGACAAATTAAGTCTTTGGACGCCTCAGATGTAAAGTTATTCGCTGTCAAAGTGACGCCAAAATGAATGGGAGTCAATGGAATGCTAACAGCAGGTGAAGTTCTGCTACAATGGCGGCCCTCGTGAGGCTTCAGTTTCCGGCTGATGGATTACCCCCTTGGATAGTAGAGATCACTGTTCTCGCGATCGGTCGATAAACATTTCCACCATTTTGAAACATTTTAAACGAGACAGAGCATTGCATTCACTAACCTGAATGCAGGGAAGAGGTAAAATAAAGTCCTACTTTTGTCTTGTAAGTATCTGTGTTTTCGTTTTGACATGTGCTCATTTTTTAACTAAATTATTTGTTATCATGTGTTGTTGGAATTGTGACATTTTAGCGGGTAACAGTGTAGACTAGAGTAAGCCTGTGCATATTAACATGGTACATGCAGGTGTATTGTAACCCCATGTGTCCATGTGCAACCTCTTATAATGTGTTATGAAAGCCACAAATATATTTAACTCTTTTCTTTAGATCAGGGGTTCTCAAAGTCTATATTCAAAGGTCCAAATCAGAATTTTCATCAATGTCAAAGGTCCGAAACTATGATTGTTGGATGGGGCTTACATGCGCTTCACGAGGCACGCACGCACATTTGCGCACACACACGGGCGCTACACGGTTTGGAGCTCGCGAGCTCTACATTGCGGGAGATTTGAACTAATTTGCGGGCATCAGGGAGCCGCTATCAATATGCGGGAGACTCCTGGAACTTCCGGGAGACTTGGGATATCTGTGAACGCATTCCTCTCTGTCCAATCATCTTTGAAAACTCTATTTTCTTCATCAACTTTTCTTTTCCTGGAGAATGACATCCTCCACACCCATTCAAACGCTTACTGCGGTGAAGTGTCGCGTTGCGCCCGATTACGTCAAAAGTCATAAGCTCACTGGATGTCATGGCAACTAAATCACGGAGGAAAACTTTAAATATCTCGCCTTCGTTTTCATTTCGGACCATCTCAAAAAATAAACAAAGGATTTTAACATGCGTTTATCAAAGTAGGAAATCCACACTTTTAATCCCTTACACACAATTGGTGCTCTTGAAATACGAAATGGAGGCGGGTCCGGATTGAATTCCCTCCGGGTCCGGATCCGGACTGGTGTCCGGACTTTGATAAGTACTGCTTTAGATCATTATGATATGAAAATAGGACTTTTTAACTGAGCAAGTTTATTTGTAAAGCACATTTCAACAGCAAGGCAATATAAAAATTAGGCCTGGGCAAGTTAACGCGTTATTATCGCGTTAACGCATTTATTAATTAATGCCGACAATTTTTTTATCGCACGTTAACGCAGTTTTTTTTATTATTATTTTGAAAGTCCGTTGCTCACTGGCTCTGAATAAACATAGGCCTACAGTCAAACCATGATCACAGGAGGGGTGGGATGTTGGTCAGCCAGCAAATAACCCACCCAAACAAGCAGTGGAGAGAGGCAGGTTCTCTTTTAAAGGGTTGCGCTCCGCGAGTGAATGACAGGCGCTCTATGGATAGTACATATAAAACCTATAGATAATAACTATTTAGATTCTGGAAACTCACTAACAGCGAGCCGAGGATCAGTCTCTCTTCTAATGATTTGTGCTGCGCGTCCTTTATAAAAAGTTATAGACAATTCAACTTCGGCAACGAGCGGGCGCGGGCGCGTGCATGACCGCAACAGTTTCACAGGAACGCACCCACTTGTCGCTGCACCTTGTGCTCGACCACTTCACCTCACTCTTGGCTGATTTATACTTCTGCGTCGGACTTACGCCGAAGACTATACGCTATAGACTACGCGTTGGTTTTCATTTATATCTCTGCGTCGTTGTCCGCGTTGACGCGCAATTACACATGCAGAGGGAGCATGTGAAACCCGGGGAGCGGTTCTAGCAATCACAGCGCTTGCGGTACGCGTAGAATTGACGTTACATTTTTGGACAAGTGCACGTCAGGGTACGCCGAAGTGTACGCGCGCTACACAGCAACAGCGTGAGTATAGAGTATAAATTGTTTTTTTACTCTGTTTAATGTAATCTTACGTGGGAAACCATGGCATGACCAAACCTAAGCTACTATAAGTAACGTTGGTCGACTTATATCTGTAGTAGTGATCATGACCTCTGACTACTACATAGACTGTTTCTGCTGCTCCCTGATAAAAGATACCTGTTGATACCTGTTCAGAAAAAAAAACAAGAAAACTGGACTCGTTTTAACAAACTAGATAAAAGGTAATGCCCTGGGAGTGGCAAATAGCTTTGTTTAAATATTTGATTTGATTACATTAATGTTTAAGTTGAGATTACTGTGTAAAGGGAATACTGCTGGTATAAAAGCACCGTATTTGTTTAAAGTTATTGCACTTTTGTGTATATAGCAGTACATTTAAATCAAAAGTGTGCAATACACTACTTTAGAAGTCATTATTCAATTTTGCGCATAACAATGCGATTAATCGCGATTAAAATTTTTAATCGTTGCCCAGCACTAATAAAAATACAATATAAGAAAACAATTAAACACTTTAAAATAATAATAATTTGTCCAATTAACAAAAGGTAGTGGCAAACAAAACTAAAAGTATTTAGCCTTAACTTAAAGTTTTCTTGGAGTTGGTTCCAGATATATGGTGCATAAAAACTGAACACTTCTCTGTTTAGTTTTGTCAATACTTAAGTCGTTCATGTGGTCGTGATGATCAACTTCAACTTCCCGGCAGCAAAAGAGTTTGACTTGAGAAATGTAATTGGGGAGCATTTCAAACAAGCACCTGGGAGAGCAGGGGGTGGGGGGTATAGAAATTAAACCAATTAATCATTTATTCACTGTTGAAGAGTTAAGAGAATAAATAACCCAAACTTTACAGTTATGTAAGTTTATACCTAGCTATAGGCCTACTTGTTGTTTAAAATATTTTATTTTGTCATTCTTTATATTTTCATTATCTTAAGTTGATTTCCAATGTTTTTATTATAATCTTTATATATTTCTATTGTATTTATATTTTATTTTCATAATTGCAATTGTATAGTTGATAAGTGTCATAATTGTATATTTTCTCCTTTATTATCTTAAGTGTTCATTTTTATATTGTTCTTAATAAAAGTTTTGGATGGATTGTCATGTATATGTGAGTAAAAATAATTCACAAGTGTATTTTGTTGTCTATTCTATGAAGTCATTCATTGCTGTCTATTTGATGACTAGTCTATTCTTGGGCTACGTTTAGACGTCTGTTAAATTTTCACTGACAGCCCAAATTTAGCCTTGTTTTAGCCTAGACTCATTTTCACTGTCTATTAAACATATATATGTAGTCATTCAATAGCAGTCTAAATGACGTCTAGTCTGTTCTTGGGCTATTTTTAGACATCTATTAGACGTATATATGTAGTCGTTCAATAGCAGTCTAATTGACGTCTAGTCTATTCTTAGGCTACGTTTAGACGTCTATTAAATTTTCACTGACAGCCCAAAATTAGCCTTGTTTTAGACTAGACATCAGGGGCTGTGTTTAAACGGCTTTTAAACGCAAAATTGCTTGCTGGGAAGACACAGGAACAGAACAGAAATATTTTACAGGCCTTGGTTTTGGGACACATTCTTGATATAGACAAGGTTTGAACAAAATCTGAGATAGTGCAACAACAACCTGTAATTCCATTTTAACCCAGAAGAATATACAGTGCAAAGGCACCTGCCTGATAAATAACCCATATTAATTGAAAAAAAAATAATAATGTCATTGCCAAGACATATACATTTATCCACTGGAATAGAGCAGTGTAAATATTGCATAAGCCAATCCTCAACCTTACAGGCTACTTGTCTGACACAATTTCTGTTTAGCAATCAGCGATTGTTGTTATGCACTGGGCTAAAGGCCTCATTATGCTTCTGCGTCAACTCCACGGCGTAGCTACGCCGTCATTCCTAGGCGTCGTGGCCGTTTGATGCATAGACATAATAAATACATAGACGCCCTATTGGCCGCTTTGGAACGTTGCTGCTATACGTCAACGCGTCCGCCATTTTGCGGAGGGCAAGACTGCACTGTAATCAAATGCAAGTAAACGGTGAGCTGCGGTTTTTCTGGATAAAAAAACAAACCAAAAAACATTTATCAACCGATTTAATTGGTTTGTACGTGGTGTACAATAAGCTCCATTTCTAGTTATTTAAAATCTCGATAGTTAGACTTATAAAATATATATTTTTTTAATAACGAATTGTCAAAGCTCAGGCTTGTCATGTATCTGGCTTTTTATTCTTGGATAAGAATTGTGAAGATCCCAATACTGAGATATAATTTATTTTCACATTAAATTAAATAAAGTTTTCTTATTGTGGGGAAAGCATTTTCTGTGATTGACCCGATTGGATCCTTTATGATATGGTACAACTACAGTGCAATGCAAATAGTAAATATAAGATAAAGTGAGAAGTAATAGTAAATAGTTTAGTCAATAAAAAAAAAAAAACAGTAGGCTATACAGCAAATGAAATTGTAATGAATAGTATAATTATATAATATCATAAGTACCTACATACAACGAAGAGAATGTATAAAATAATTTATATTTTAAAATATTCCTACATAGGCTATATAAAATAAAATGTCACATCACAGCCCTGTATCTTTTTGTGAGACCAAAGATCGCCCGTTAGATATAAGTTAAACAAGACGAATTATATCTCATGTTTAACCACTAGACTAGAGACATCAGAGCCAGCGTCAAACATTAAAAGCACTAGCCGAGGTAAGGCTGTTCCATGCGGGGCACATGAGCGCTGAGCGCTCGTTGAGCGCCCGGATCTCACAACTCCGAAAACGTCAGATCATTTTTTTAAATAGTCGCTATCTTTATAAATAAACCACAGATTTCGGCTTTAAGCAACTACATTGTCGACTGAAAAACTATTAAAACTACATTTCGTGACACAATAACGGTAGTATTTTTAAATTTCGCGGCCTTTCTCCTTTAAACGTTACTATTACTATTTATATCATGACCAAATACAACCAGAAACAAATGTTCAGTCTTGCTTGTGAAAGATAATTCCTCGAGACCAGTTTTCAGTTGTGTGGCGATTTGTACAGCCCCAAGCAGCACACGAAACAGGCATTTTTCTCAATTCTCGTTATGAGAAGTATGGGAAAGTTGCCCTCCGCAATATGGCGGCGCCGTTGACGTGCGCTCCAGCGGCCAATAGGGCGTCTATGTATTTATTATGTCTATGGTTTTATTGTTCTGCGTCAGGTTGCGTTGCATCGCGGTGCATCTGACCAATCACAGCCCTTGCGGTCTGCGTCGCCTCGACGCGTAGTTAATTTTTTTTGGAGGTGCAAGTCGAGCTACAGCGGAGGTGTCGGAGAGGGGTTCGCGGCGACGCAGAGGGGTCTGCGGGGGTACGCCGTCGATTTGACGCAGAAGCATAAAACGTTTGCAGGTTTTAATTTGCGGTAGTTAACGTTACAGTTTGACGTGCACCTCCCCAAAAATGTAACAACACGTCAATTCTACGCGGACGCAAGCGCTGTGTTTGGTCTGCTAGAACCGCTCCCTCGGGTTTCACATGCTCCCTCTGCATGTGTAATGCGCGTCAACGCGGAGAACGACGCAGAAGTATAAATGAAAACCAACGCGTAGTCTATAGTGTAGCCGTAGAGGCTCCGACGTAGGTCCGACGCAGAAGTATAAATCAGCCTTTACTGTGTTGTAACTTTGGCCATGTTCACTGCATATTCCACAAATGAACGTGCCATAACGGACATGCAATACTAACATTACATTATCACATCAAGTACTTTCAGTCACTAATGGCCCATTCAGCGCGGAATGCGCTGGTCTATGGAACCCATTTATTTCAATGGCTTGCGCCGCCCGAGGACGTTTTGTTGCCGAGTCAACAATGCTGCATGCAGCATTGGCGAGCTCGAGCGCACGCCGCGGTCAAAGTTAAAAATATGTCAACTTTTGCTGCTGCGCTCTGTGACGATTACCTGCGTGGTCAATAAAAACGGAGCATCCAAACAAGCGCGGAAATGATCTCAGAAATAATCTTTTGCTCTGGCCAGGTAGCGCAAATCGCTCTGTTAAGGGCTACATTTTATTTCTCCATTTAATAAACTAACTATTCAGTCAGATATGTATTTGTTGTGAAAGAAATTGTTACAATTTCAAGCATTTTATCCTAAATTTAAGCACTTTTCAAACCTTGACACAACATCAAAATTCAAGCATTTTCAAGGATTTACAGATACTATTGCCTTAATCTGCACGTTTACGCTCACGGCGCCGCCATTTGGTTTACGCAAGCAACAACAGTGTAACCAGTTCTAACTCAATGGCAAAAGTTCGAGCAAAGCATGTAAACTGTTCTGTCGTTGGCTGCACAGAGCTCTATTAGACCAAAAATGCCACAGCTGTCTTATAAAGACCTAAGGGAACTGTGTCAACTTGTGTAAAAGTTAAACATGACTGTACATGCAAGTCAATGAGATGAATCAATGTAACTCCACAACAACTACATAAATGTATCCACAAACCATTCAGAAACGTCCAGGTGTGTCTAAAAGTAGCAACCTCTTCTTGAGTCTCTCGTAAGGCTGAACTCCACTACTGGTTATTTCTAAGATTTTGGATGAGAGAGATTATTCGGGTGTTTTGTTATTGCCAGAGTATCCGAAGCTCGTGTAAAGGATCGGCCGTCTTCTGAACGGAGGCGGGGGAGCATAAGCTCATTTGCAATTAAAGGGCCAAACACAAAAAGGCGCGTTTTTGCTCACACTCAAAAAGGGGCAAATTTGACAAGCTATAATAAATTATCTGTTGGGTATTTTGAGCAGAAACTTCACAGACACCATACATTTACATCATACATTTACATGTATGATAGGGGACATCCATTTACATATTGTGGAAAGGGGCATAATATGTCACCTTTAAATACTCTCCTCCCATAAATTTAGTCTGAAAGTGAAACTCAAAAAACTACAAATGCATATGCAATAATTTCATCTGCAAAAATAACCCTGACCATGCCTTTTCAGCGCTTATTTTTCACTGCATGTCTTTAGTAAATCCTGATTAAATCCTGTTTTTAACACTAAAATCTGGGCCATAGTGTTCTTTAGAGCATCGGTTCCCAACAGGGGGGTCACGGCCCACAAGGGGGCCTCAGCGAGCTCTTTGGGGGGTCGCGTCATATTTTGAAAAGCGTTGAACAGTTAGCATTAAAGCAGCAGTCCTTAACTTTTTTTGTGTTCAAAATGTACTAAATTTATATAATGAGCGAGTACATCATGAATCCATTTTCCGAACCGTGTTTTTGTCTTATCCTGAGTCACTATGGTACACCTATAATAAGTGTTTACATTGGGACTATTTTACACTGGTTGGGGACGTACCGCGCGTGACTCGTCATGGACATAAACAGAGAGAAGTAGCTCCGGCTACAATGTTCTTCCGCAAGACGCATTATTCTGTTAATAAACGCATGTTTATTAATCGCTAGAGCGCCAAACGATTATATTACATTTGCTAATTTTATTTACGATCCCCTGGCTGACCAAAAAATGAGTTTTCAACGATGTCCCAGACACCAGTCATTTTGTAATGACCTATATTAATTATTTTTTTCCCTACAGTGTGAATACTGATATTTTTGTTATTGCTTTTCTAATAGGGCCAATTAATAGGCTACTCCTAGGCTTACATTTTTAAATTACAAATGGCCTACTGATGTTTTTGTTATAGTATTTTCAATATTATACACTTATTTATGCATAAACATATCTGGTTATAGTAATAAACATACTATTGGTTTAAAAACAAAACATTTTGTCATCCTTGCTGTAAGCTTACAAGAGCGACAATATCATTAAATGTGAAGGGGGGCCCTAAAATATTTTCTTGGGAAAAAGGGGGTCTCAGACAAAAAAAGGTTGGGAACCACTGCTTTAGAGCAGGAGATTTCAATCTTTTAGATGCTAAGGGCCCTCAAATATGAGCATCCTCGTGTGAGGGACCCCCATCCTGAAAGGCATCTATCTTTTATAAACACTTATACACTGAAAATTTTATATTATAAATCTAAAATTAGTTTATATTAAGCTACATTATTGTATATTTTGTACTCACTAGTAATATACTGTTAAATGCCAAACTTTGATCAAATTTGTATTTGTTTTTATTATTCAAACATTTTATTTGTTTATTTTAATCTAATTTAATTATAATTTAATAGATTAATAACCCCTGCTTTAGAGTATAGTTTTTTCATTAAATACTTTATGTACGTCTTAGAGGATAAAAAGGTTTAAACCTGATTATATATATATATATATATATATATATATATATATATATATATATATATATATATATATATATATAGGCCTATAAGCACCCATCCCAATAGATATTGTTGTTATTATCCCATTTGTCAAAAGTTTGGAACCAGTGAGTTTTTTTTTTAAATAAACTAATATTTTTTTTAAAGAAACTTTTCTTTTGCAAGCATTTAATTGATCAAAAGTGACAGTAAAGACTTTTACATTGTTACAAAAAATCTATTAAAAATAAATGCTGTTATTTTGAACTTTATAATCATAAAAGAATCCTAAAAAATTTATCATGTGGCGCTTTTCCACTGCATGGTACGGCTCGGTACGGCTCAGTACGGTTCGGCTCGGCTCGGCTCGGCATGGTTCGGCTCGCTTCGCTTTTCCACTGCGTGTTACGACTCGGCTCGGCGCGGCACGGCTCGGTTCGCTTTAGCTCGGTTGCTTTTCCACTGCAGTTAGTACCGCTTCAAAGTGGGTGGGATTATGACTGATCTTTATAGTTTATCCGCTCCTCGTCAACCAACAAGAGGAACGTCTGCCTTCTCGTCCACTGACCACGATTCAGCCATTTCTTTTTTGGAAGTTTTTTTCTTCCAGCAAGTAGTTTTAAAACAGGTGCTACAGCGGTGGCTGTTACTGGCTATTTAAATCTAACGGGTTTGATGTCTCGCAAACACAATGACGCTGGTAGTGACGATTCTGTCTGTCTGACCAATAGTGATCAACATTGCTTCCACGTCACATTTTAGTATCGGTACTGTACGCTTGGAACCTCAAAAGAGGTGGTACCATTTAAAGCGAGCCGTACCGTACCGTACCGTACCATGCAGTGGAAAAGCGCCAAAGCGTGCCGTACCGAACCGAACCGTACCATGCAGTGGAAAAGCGCCAATGGTTTCTACAACTTCAATTATTAGAAATGTTTCTTGAGCATCAAATCAGCATATTAGAATGATTTTTGAAGGATCATGTGACACTGAAGACTGGAGGAATGATGCTGAAAATACTTTTTACTGTATTATTGATCATATAAATGCAGCCTTGCTGAGCATAAGAGACTTCTTTCAAAAAATCTTACAGACTCTAAAGTTTTGAACAGTATAGTATATATAAATGTAATCATTTGAAATCCCATGGGATGTGTTGTAAATATATAGTGATGCTCTACAGATGTTTTTAATCGCACACAAACCTCTATAGCATGTGCGAGCCGGTCAACATGGCACTGCTTTCCTAATCCAGCTATCACTGTGTGCAGTAAAACCCTGCGTTTGCAGATCAACGGGTCTCCACCATCAGCGTTCACAGACTCCACGTCCACCTTGAGTGCATTCAGCAGAGACAGAGGAAACACAGCGGGATCTATGAACACAAACACCCTGATCAAAGAAACACAGAGAGTTGCACACAGTGAATACAAAGACCATAAAGTGCATTTACAAATAAAAACAATTAATCACTAAAACTTCCCTCTTGTAAAAAGGCACTGTAACACTTTAATTTCATATGCCTGAAATAAAAAGAGGAATGCATACTACAAATGAGGTGGCATTTCTTAGAATGTTATTTAAAAAAGTGTGACAAAATCATAAATGAGTCACGGTGGTATGACTTACTAACCAATGTGGGCAGATCACATGGGTAGGATTTAAATAGCTATTCATCAGAGTTAAATTCAAAGTCTTCACTGTCACTTTTGACCCATTAAATGCATGGTTTCTGAATAAAGGTATTAATTCATTCAAAGAAAAAATCGTACCGACCCCAAACCTTTGAACGATAGTGTATAAAAAAGTACAGGAATATTAATATACTGGCATCATCTTACTTCTCATGAAGTGGATAAAGATCATTACGTAGGCTGTGTTCAGCAATGACTCTTCTCTGAAACAGTATTCCTGGAACAGATTGAAAACAGCACTTTGAAAACTGCTGCAGGATGGGATTTCCACAGAAAAAAAAAACACATATGAAGTAGCTATCGCTGTAAAAAATAAATCGGCATTGTTTATCCTTTTGATCTTTCATTCAAAAAAATTCAAACCTTTCATTGAAGAAAAATAATTGAAAGTGGGGGGGGGGGGCGGGGTGTTTTTAGCACACCAGGGTGACTAGGAACATGAAATTGTATAGCTATGACTTCTTGTTTCATAGGAATTTAAATATGAGGAAACACAAAGGCCAAATTCCCTTAATCATCATCACAATGAGTAAAACCAAAGAATACAGTTCTGATGTGCAGCAAAAGATTGTTGAGCTTCACAAAATAGAAAGTGGCTGTAAGAAAATAGCTAAAGAATTGAAAATCCCCATTTTGACCATCAGGGCAATAATAAAGAAGTTCCAATTAACTAAAGATGTTACAAATCTGCCAGGAAGAGGACGTGTCTATAATGTCTTAATGCACGGTGAGGAGGAACGATTGAGTGGCCAACAACTCTTCAAGGATCACAGATGAAGAATTGCAGAGATTAGTTGAGTCTTGGTCCCCCCCCCCCCCCCGCCCCCCCAAAAAAAAACACCACATGTTGTTTGGGAGGGTTTCAAGAAAAATCCTCCTTGCTAATCCAAAAACAAACTCCAGTAAATTCAGTTGTGAGACACGACTGGAACTTCAAACGGCACAGGGTTCTGTGGTCAGATGAAACAAAAAAAAAGAGGCAGCAAACACGCTAGATGGGTTTGGTGCACACAAGGATCCCAAAAGTACGCCATGTGTACAATTAAATATACCGCTGGATCTTTAATGTTGTGGGCATATTTTTCTGCTGGAGGTCCTGGACATCTTGTTCAGATACATGGCATCGTGGATTCTATCAAATATCAACAGATAAAAAATCAAAACCTAAAGGCTTCTGCTAGAAATTGTATAATGGACCGTGTTTGGATCTTTCATCTGGACAACGATCCAAAACAAACATCAAAATCAACACAAAAATGTGTTACGGAGCACAAAATGAAGCTTCTGCCATGACCGTCCCAGTTCCTTGACCTGATGAGTGGAGTGAACTGAAGAGAAGAAGCACCAACATGGATCTGGGAATCTGAAGGATCTGGAGAGATTCTGTATGGAGGAATGGTCTCTGATCTCTTGTCAGCTGTTCTCCAAACTCACCAGGCATTATAGGAGAAGACTCAGAGCTGTTATCTTGGAAAAAGGAGGTTGCAAAAAGTATTGAATAAAAGGGTGACAAAAATTATGTCCAGCGTATTTTGGAGAAAAACATTTATTTCATAATGTGATTCCCCCCCCAGTTTCAATTATTTTACTTCAATGAAAGGTTCGATTTTTGCAATTTTTTTGAATGAATGATCAAAAGAATAAACAATGCAGATTTATTTTTTACAGACATTTTTGATCATATTTACCAGGGGTGCCATTAATTCTGAGCACAACTGTATCTGAGTCCATATTTTCTTTGGTACATCTTTTGAATGCCGTAAATATGATTTAGATTAACTACATCCAAGCTTGCCATCTCCTCGCATGAGTTACAGTTGCACCAATGGTGGTAAAGAAAGAAATACCCATGCAAACCAAACGGGGTTGAATGAGTGTATGCTAGTAACAATGTTACCAGAAATGAAACTGAAAAATACTCCAAAACCTCAGTTTAGCAATTAGTTCGATACATAGACAGCATCCCATGCTTTAATGTAACTACCTGGTGCAATTTGTTCCATTTTCATCTGTCTTGCATAGTTGAGTGCAACTGCACAGTAAGGTACAGGTAATGTAACTAAACTTTTCAGGCAAATGTACATCCTTTGGTAGAGGTCTTCTGGAATAAATACAGACTGAAATAAAGCAGAGAATCTGATGAGCACCATGCATCGCACATGGCTAAAAAACAATCCAATCATGTTGATTTCCAGTTAAGCAACAAGGAACTGTTCCTACAATAACAAATCTGCCAGGAACCTGCTTGCAGATGCATTCCACATCACTGACTGGAAACAATAACATAACAAACAAAAGCATTCACAGAAATCTGACCTGTAGGACTGTGTAGGCAAGTGTGTGAAGTAAAGGAATGATGCGAATCTTGGAATCGATTCTCTCCGCCTGGAAGAAATCATATAAAAAGGAGAGAAATAATCAGATCATCATTCACAGTGAAAATTGCACGACTGCAACTTTGCTTTGATGGTAAGATCTCTGGATGTTACGCACAGACCTTTGACATATTTAACTTTAAAGAAACAAACCTTTTCGAGCTCTTTTATCAGAACCCTCACTAGAGGGACACTGATAGATGGGTTTCTGTCCACCCTGTTATGGAGAGTCCATCTCAACATACCTATTCAAAACAACATAACATATAAACTTAAATCGTATACTTTTTTGGCCTTTTCAGATGCGATTAGCATCAACTATAATATTGAGCTGCGAGAAAAGTCTTCAAAAATGCTTAGGTTTGGAACAGTTGAGCATTTTTATGGCCATTAACCCTCTGAAGCATGATGATGTCCACTGGGAAAAGTCATCATAGGCAATTACCAATGACCCTTTCCCATAATTCTATGTGTCTGTCCTGTTTATATTTGATTGTGAATTGTATATAAACATTGTGTATTTTTGGTTATAAAAATACTACGTTAAAAGAAGGTTCCACAAATGTTATGATTCGGTTCCGAAATAACCAGAAGGAAACCCAAACCCAGAATACACTATTTTGATGGAATAAAAAGATTAGGAATTATTATATATTATTGTTTTGAAGTAAAATGCAGAGGGTTAATCTTCACATCTTGGACAAGGAAATAGCATATTATGGATCATTCAGGGTGAAACGCAAGGCACATTTTGGAGATTTAACATGCATAGATTTGTATTTTACCTATTAGTTTAGATTGTTAGAACAGCGTCGGTACCTTTATTGCAGGCTGATCCAGCTTGAGGTTCACAGTCCAGTTCTCTGAGGATGGAATGGACATTGTGGTAGAGACTAGACTCCACGACTGAGGAGACGCCACCGACTGCAAAACAGTTCGCACAACCTCATGAAACATCAACAATACAGATGTTTGAAAACTTCAGTCATCCATTAGCAGATTTAGACTAATAAGAAATGAAACGTGTAAATATATACAGTACACTACCCTTCAAAAGTTTGTGGTCGGTAAGATTTTTGAATGTTTTTGAAAGAAGTCTCTTATGCTCACCAAGGCTGCATTTATTCAATTCAAAATATAGTAAAAACAGTAATATTGTGAGATATTATTTCAATTTAAACTAAGCGGTTTTCTATTTGACTATATTTTAAAATGTAATTTATTTCTGTGATGTAAAGCTGAATTTGCAGCTTAGTGTTACATAATTTAGTGTCACATGATCCTTCAGAAATCATTCTAATATGATGATTTGATGCTCAAGAAACATTTCTTATTATTATCAATGTTGAAAACAGTTGTGCTGCTTCATATTTGGAAACGGTGATACATTTTGTAAGGATTCTTTTGATGAATACAAAGTTCTAAAGAATAGCATTTATTTGAAATAAAAGCAAACTTAAATAATCCATTATAGTAAAGTACTACAGTAATATATGGTAGTACTATATACTCCCGTTGCATACACACCACTAAATAAATATTGTACTATGTTAAAATGATTGAAATTGAAACTATAAAATACAACTGAAATCAAATCAAGCCTTCAGATGTTTGCGTGCAATAATAAAACTAACGTAATGTATAAAATGGAAGTGAGTTTATAACAGAAAAGCAAGTGTTAGAAAAGAGTGTTTTAGTACTTATATCTTCCATGGTGGAGTTCACAGCTCAGATAATATCCACATGTCATTGAGGGTTCTTCTTGTCTGCAAGCACAAAATAAAGAGAACACGCTTTTGTGTGAGCGCATACACACATAAATATATTGCATTCATGCCCATTTCCTGCATTGAGGTTACAGTTTGTAAATTTAGAGAGCACAACACGGAAGCAGAAAAGACCCCACAGTTCTCGGCACAGGAAGTAGATTTCAAAGGGGTGAAAATGTTGCGAGAGAAATGTTGTTACTTCTCATAAATCATGTGTTAGACATAATCACATATTTGTATTTTACAAATCAATGAGCTTAACATGCACTAAACCAGCAGTTCTCGACTGGTGAGTCGCAACTCAGAAAAAGGCCGCAGGTTTGTTCTTATAGGACAGCAGGGAGAAGACTATGTGAAATACAAATAATAAAATGCAATTAATCGTATAATCTTACATAGGATGGCAAAATAAATAGGCAACTTTTAAAAGGAAGAAGAAAACACTTCCAGTATCTTTAGTAATTCACGTCAAAGGATGTATTGCACTTTTCCACAAATGAATTCACCATTTGATAATATGAATAATGCTGATACAATACTTAACCTAGTGTTTGTTCCATGTGTTGGGCTAGCACATCGTAATATCGTAAAAATTAATAAATTTGTGATTTGAACATTACGTTTCTATATTAAACAATGTTGGCCTTGTGGTGGGTTGCCACGTCATCCCAGCTAACAAAAATATGTTCTTAGACTAAGTTTTGGAAAAAAAAATTCTGAATGTTCTCTGAACGTTCAAATTTTTTTTTAATAAATGTTCTAAAAACCTTTTTTTCCCCTCTTGCACATGTTAAGGGAACATTCTTGTATTTTATAAAACTTCAAACATTATGGGAAAGTTACTTTTGAAAGTTCTCTAAACGTTCCAAAACAAGTAGTAACTTTTAAAATATATTAGACAAACATCTAACAAAAAAAAACAACGCTCTATGAATGATGCATAGATAATGTTTTAGTGCTAATGTTTTGAGAACACCATTAAAGACCAAATAACTTTGAACGAAACATTCTATTAATGTTACTGGAAGAATGTTTGTTCATAACATTGCTATAATGTTAGCTAACTAAGAACAACTGCACTAAACAAACTTTTTTTATTTTTTTTAATAATAAGACTAAAACAAATGCTGCTGCTTTCATCCTATACCTAAAAACAGTACATTTTAATAAATGATTCTTTGCTTATTATTGTATTATCCACACAAAAAATGATGAGCAAAACAGAAATACACAGTAAATTTACATTACACAAGCCTACCTTCCATGCATAAAACTGTTGTTCCTATAAGGAACAGTGAAAATGTGATAATCCCAGTCCTCGAGGGAGAGCAGAAGGTATTTGAATAATCTTCACAACAATCTTGCTCTTAAGGAAGTCTCTTTTCCTCAGTCTGATCATCTGTGTGAACGCCTGCCTGTGATCAAAGGAAGAAACAGGCTCTTTACTGCCAAGATATTCAAATGCTGTCTTTCTCTCACACTAAAGACTAGACTCAGCTGGTTTCCTGCCACACATATGTGTGGCTAAATGAAGCTAAGCGTATATATTTTTAGCACTGTCATTTTTTTCACCTTTTGTCCAGACAGGCCCACGTCACTCAAAACCTCATGCTCGTCACACATACTGTGTTTTTATCTCCTTTATTGTGCAAATAAATACAGAGACATTTTACAGAGACATCACACTTTTTTACAGAGACCAAAACCTGAGCTTCATCCCTGTTTGATCTTGCGAAGAAAAGGGAACAGTCAGTAACATAAGATATACTGATCCAGAGTGTCATCTGACTGTATGATAGCATTCATAACCAATACTGATGGTTTACAGGCCCAACTTATGCAGATGACCCCTGACAACGAGTTTCTGGAAAAACAAACAAACTAATAAATAACTTTCAGCACATTCAGACATTCATCAAAAAAGGATGTGGTCATTCTGGTTTTATATTACTGGCCAATTAAATCTTTACAGAAACAGAATGATCACAACAGTGGTTTAAAGAATTACCCACACAGGGTTTTCAAACATCTGAATCTACTGTACTTTCAGTCGGAAAGTCATATAATATTTAAATTTCATCTTTCCTTACTTATTAATGACAATGTTAAAAATGTCTCCTACACCTTGACCAACCTAAATGACCCTACACGATGTCTGTGTTTAAGTTTCGTAAACTTGGTCCAGTTTTGATTAGGAGCTGTTTATATTTAACATTTTGGGTTACACTTTATTTTAAGGTGTCGTTGTTACACTGTAATTACACATTTAAATACTGAGTAATATTGAGTAACATGTATTTACTATAGGGTTAGGATCCGCATTTGGATTAGGGTTAGTTGCATGTAATTATGCATAATTTATTAACTACAGGTAACATATGTAACAACGATAAAAAAATAAAGTTCTACCACACTGTGTCAGTTACCACACTTAATCAGTCACGTCTATATATCAATTAGACATCTTTTTAAAAATCATGTGTAATGTATTTGTTATACTTGTTTAATTTTCTCTGAACGAGTGATTCAAAAATTATTGTGAGCAACACTTGTTCTTTTACATAAATAGGCTATATGAAATACTATAAGCGTAAGTGTTATAGGCCTATGAATATAGGCTTAATAGCATATATTTTGAATCACTATATTAAAATGTCAACAGTAATCAGCAAGATTTTTTTAGATCTATTACGTTGACACCATGTAAAGCATATTGGCTGAGGCAAAAAACAACAACAACAACAACAACAACAACAACAACAACAACAACAAAAATACATTTGCATCGCTATTATTTTAACTCTTCGGATTTTAAAAGTGTAAGGTCCCAGGGCTACTACACAACACATAAGAATTAAAGTTATAGCCTAATAACCGTGACAACATATCCGAAGTTCATAGGAAGCAGACTTTTGAGCCATGAGATTCACAAAAAGCTAGTTATGAAAATTCACAGAACATTTTCAATCGACCTACCCCTCGTGCTTGTCTTCGCTTCAGTTCATTCACACTTTACGGATGACAGATGAGCGCACCTCACCGCAGTACACAAGACCAGGGGGCGGAGCTGGATCTCCTCCTATTGCATTTTGATTGGTCGTCAGACTCCCAACACTCGTTTTGTTGCTCAATCGTTTCCGCATTCTTTTGACTATTTAATAACGTTTTAAAAAGTTAAAGACACTGTAGTTTGTACATTGTGCACCTTTAATTACGTATAGTGGTGGGCAATAGGCAAGTATTTTATTCAATTTTTTTTCATTTGGAGAAACATTTAATGTTACTCCAAAACATAAACAAAAAAAAATTATATAAAAAATTCTTACATTTAACGTACCCTGAAAAGCCTGTGTTTCCCTGTTACATGCAAGAATAAATATGTGTACTCTTAAAAAGTGTATTCTTTGATTGGCTGATCCTTTACCCCTATCAGTAGTCCACATGCACTTTGACTTCAAATACTTAAGTATATTAATAAGTAGGCACTTCTACTTTTATTTGAGTAACATTAAATTAAGTAGAAAATATGTGTGCTTTTTCCACTGATTATGCAACTGTAAGTGACTAAATTATAGCGGCACTAATTGTATACTTATAAATGATTTCACAAGGGCATCTGACTTAATTTACATAACATAAGGGCATCTCACTTACATAAATGCATGCAAAATGCATACCAGCACAAAAAAAAAAGTTTATAAACACACAAGATAAAACAGACATTTTGAATACAGTAGGGAAACGTTGAAGGCAAAACCTAAGGAAAACCACATTGGGAGCACATCATAAGCACACACATAACACCAACATTAGAGGGAAACCACAGGACATTCAAAATTACTCATTCATCCCCAGCACAGATTTGGCAGAACTCGCCGCAGAAGTCTGGGTGGGTGCCTTCACTGATTATTTTTGTAAGTTCCCCCCTTCTTCCTCGACCTACATGGGTAAGCAAAGAAAGGAAATATTTCAATGTTCATTATTTTTGTAATGTTTTAATTCATCATTGAAAGCAAAACACTCCGTGGCAACAAATAACAATGCATACCTGGAGTGCAGTGTTTGTATATGTCTCCACATTGTCTCCTAAGTTTCCAGTCTGTACATTTTAAAGTAGGCTACTCCGCCTTGTAGGATGTGGAGAAAACAGTCCAATTTGTGACACCTGTAGGCCTACACATGAATTTTTTTTTTATCACACAAATTAAAATACAAAAATACACAAGGCTGGGATTCATTAACCAGCCAATCAAGCAAAAATCAGCTGAATTTCTTAAGATTTTTATAAAAAATATGTAACTTTTAAAAAAAGTATGCAAAAAACTACTAGGAAACAGTCATCAAAAACACTGTGATGAATGGTTCACGCTATTGCCTGAATCAAGATCTTAGGAGCTAAGCTTATGAGCAGCAATTAGATTGTGTGACTTCCTTGCATGGCAACTCTGACTGCACAGTGTTACACAACTACCTGACAGATAACAGTCCACATGTTAGCTTACCCTAGCTATAAACATATAAAAATACCAGCAGTATTTTCCAAAGCTCATTAATTTAGCTAACTAGATAGGCCACCTCTGCAGAGTTATACACGTGCGCACTAACGTTACCTTTTAATGTTAATGGATAGCGGACTAGTTAAACATGTCTTGGCGTTCTCAAAAGGTATCACTGTCAAAACTTTAACATAATATTTAACTGTGATCATTACTTACAGGCGCACACTAAATTATGAATCTATCTCGACTATATTATTAATCAAATGTAGACGTACATTGCTAAGAGCAAACGTTGGCGACCACCACGGGCTGCAACTCACCAAAGTAATATAGAGGGAGGAGTTAGATCTGGATCCAACCCCGCCCCCTGGATCTCGTGTTCTGCAGTGAGGACCATCTCGATGAGCGCAGCGTTTGTGTAGCCCCGCCCACATCGATCGCGTCACTTCCCATTTGAGCACTCCCATTACAATTAACAAAGCAAATAAATGACGTCTTTGATATAATTTGATCGACTGATAAAATTTTGAGAAATGACGTACATAAGGAACTCTTTTCAAATAAATAAACTAAATGAGGAACTCTACTCAAATAAATAAATAGCCTAAGTAAATAAATAGGCTAAACTACATAAATAACTTTTCTCAAATGAATAATATAAATAAATAAAATAAAAAATACAAATAAATTTCAATGAAAAAATACCACATAGGCTCATGTTTAAATAAATATATATAAAAAAAACATAATAAAATATAATTTTTGGATAACCAATCCAATATGCATATCTGCTTTCTAAGATTACAGACTCGGCAAACCCCCCTATACACGAGTAAGATGTACATAAAAGGGAAAACATTTTGTACACAGTTATATTTGCACACACAGCTCTCTTTGTATGTGAGGAAACCGTCTACTTCCTATTCTATACCACAACCCTGCTTTGCACTCAGAAAACACCTCATGTAGCTTTTAATTCTCATTTCACCCCAAACCGAGATGATAAGCTGCTTGATGGATAACCATCTATCCTGCTTTTCTTTTTCTTTTTTTTTACAATGACAACCACAATACCAGCCCCTGCTCTTAAAAATCCATTCATAGCACATGGGAACTAAAACACTATTTGCACTAAGTAACAAATAACTTCCACCTGAAGTAGGCAGAGTTATGACCACCAAAGAGGTAAAATAAGAAGTTCATTTGCCACATTAACCTTTTCTGATGTAAAAGAGGACATGAGAAACCGGACACTGCCTTGCATGCACATGCATTTCCTTATTTCAGTGGTTTTAAACTGACCTGTATTCTGTATTCATGCTCTTCACATGTGTGAGTCATATAGGCCAGTTGTCATAAAAATCCATTTTGCCTACGTGAATCGAATGAAGCCCAATACTGATGGAAAAAACTGAAGCAACCCACGACACATCAGTACTAAAATAGAGTCTGTATAATGATGTGTAAGATGGCCGCAGTTTCAGTGAACCTCATCTTAGCCTATTTGAATATCAAGACAAATCTTTGGTAATGATGGAAAACCTGCTATTTCTCTGAGATCTGTGATGATGATATTATTCCAGTTTGTCCGTGACTTCAGCACCAAGGACAGTGGCAAGAAAAAATGACATGCAGGATAAAAAAAAATAATAAATACATTCATCTGTTGCCAGGAAACAAAAAGAACACGTGATCCAATTTAGTGCTTTTAGAATTTGCTTATGAATTTGTTGCTTTTTTAAAGTCGGCATAAAGACGGAAGTTGTGATAGCCTTTACTTCCCTATTGTGACGTAGGCATATCTGAGTGAAATGGCGTCTTGGACAAGAACAAATGTAGGGCGGGGCTTGATTTTGTCCACAAGGAATTGATTGGATGGTTGTGGTTTGCTATTGCTGTGATGTAGCCAGTGACAGGTTGTCCCGCCCTCGTGTCAGTAAACACATCATCAGAGAAGAGATGTTGTTAAAAGAGTGAGGATTAAACATTACAAAGACACATAAATATAAAAAATAAGAAGAAGTGTCAACTTTGACTTCATGGTGACTTTAAGGTTGCCTGTGGTCTTGTGGCTTTCAGTGGACCTGTACTTGAACACATAATGACGCCAATAATACAAATGCTAATGATTGTTTCCTGTTTAAATCTTTACGTCACTTCTCTTCAGCTTCTTTAGAAGTATCTTACATCACTGACATTTTAATTTGTAATTTGTAATTTTTAATTTTAATCATTTTAGGTGGATCATGTCAACATTGGGAGCGTCTACTGCAGTATGTGTCTGTTTACATTGCAGAGGCCTAATGTAAAAATTTGAACTGCATTGAAGGTGGCAAAGTTCTTATAGCTTGAAAACTAAAACTATGGAGCAACAATGGCACATAATTATATTTGTTTATCATTTAAAAAAAAATTACTAAAATGGACATTTCCTGAGTGATAAAATCTGTCGGGAGTAAAAAGTAAAAAGTTGGGAGCAGCCGAATATTAAATGTTATCCAGAGTTGATTAATTTTACAAGCTAGATATTAGAAAATTAGTAAAAGTAAGTAAAGTAAGTAGAAAGTATAATAAGCAAAGTAAGTAGACTACTTTATTCTCGTATAAAGGTAAGTGAAGAGAGACCTCTAGTCTAGTGATTCGCTGTTGATCGGACTATTCTCTACTCTACCACACGGTGTCGTTGTTTCTTTATTGTGAGGAACAGTGAATGAACAACTGGGCACGGTGGGTGGTCAAGAGTTGAGTAATCAGGACTGCGTCTGGAATTTAATGTACATGTATGATGTGCATAATCTATTTATTTCCGTTTTCTAATATTAAACGGAACATTCTGTAAAAAGGGTTAGGGTTTATAACTAAATATGCAATTTAGGCTATATAACTTTGCAATTGTGTAGCTGAAAAGTTCTATTTTGCATGCAATGTCAAAGTTTGTCAAGCACATCTGTCAATCTGTATGTCCATCCATCCATCCATCCATCCTTTTATTTATTTTTTTACCTTTAGATGTGTTGCAGTGTATATTGTCTGCTGTTTTAGTATGTGTTCTTATTTATGGGAAATGTTGTTCTATACGATATTTAAATTAAATTAAAAATAACTTTAATGATTTTTTCATTTAGTTGTAAGGAAAAGAACACAGATCAAGACGTTTTATTGTGTCACTTTAATTCTTTTTTCAGAATTTCAGATGTTGATATTTGCCAGAATTTCTCTATTTCGCGCTTGTCCCCAACACTGACTTTTTAATCCCCATCTACAAATTGACAAAAAAAAGTGTTATTAAGGGGAAATTCTACTTAGCACTTTTTCACAAGAACTTTAAAAATATAAATTTTTGTGCAATAATTTGGTCTGCGTGTTTTCAAATTGTATTCCTAAAAATGCTCTCCACAAAACTGGTGTCATCGCGCATAAATAAAACGGTTTAAATGTGAAATGTTCAAGACTGAAAGTAGTCGAACGTTACCCTATAATTACCAATAACTCAAAATGCAACTAGACAGCAACTAGACCAGAATTCCATTGTGCTTGCACACAGGGCAATAAAGCGCTTTACTCATGCAGGCGCACAGAGAGAATGGTGAATGACTGAAGCCCCTTCCTATTGAATCGAGGCAGAGCAGCAGAAAGAGAGAAGGGCTGAGCTGCGACACTCAGTCACAGAGAGGCAGAGGTGTGAGTGAGTTAGGTAGAGGAAGAAAGGGAGACTTGGAAAGTAATAGCAGGTTTTCTGTTTCATTTTGGTTGAAAGTGAGAAATAGATTACAACATATCCGGGAGAGAGAAAAGAAAGGGAGAGAACCCTATAATTTCTTTTTTTGGAGGGGTTTGACATACTTCTCCACCCGAATAAAGCAGTCTCTCTGAGGTATAGTGCACTCTGTGGATTTGTCTTTAAGAAAAGTCGCCTATAATTACGCACAAATCTTTCACACACTTTCAACATAGCATGTAGGAAACTCCATGCTAGATTGCATATTGCATTGCAAAACTAGTCCTTTTTTACATGCAAAAACGATTCTTTTCTGTTCAGTGCAGTTTCAGGGACACTGAGGACCAGTGGTTGCAATGATAAGGATTTTGGTAACTTGCGTCTCCATGGTGTCCATCACCGCGATGGTGGCTGGTGGTCGTGGTGGATACGGAATGAGTATGTTCGCGGCTCAATCCTCTCCTCCGGACCCGTGTTACGACGAGAACGGCAACCCCAGACGCTGCATCCCCGACTTTGTGAACTCCGCGTTCGGAAAGGACGTGCGCGTCTCCAGCACCTGCGGCACCCCGGCGTCGCGGTACTGCGTGGTGACCGAGAAGGGCGAGGAAAGATCGAGGGACTGCAACATCTGCGACGCCACGGATCCCAAGAAGACCCATCCACCTGCGTATCTCACAGACCTCAACAACCCTCACAACCTCACCTGTTGGCAATCGGAGAACTACGTGCAATACCCCCAAAATGTGACTATGACGCTGTCCCTGGGGAAGAAGTTCGAGGTGACATATGTGAGCCTCCAGTTCTGCTCTCCTCGTCCTGAATCCATGGCCATCCTCAAATCCATGGATTATGGGAAAACCTGGGTGCCCTTTCAGTTCTACTCAACCCAGTGCAAGAAAATGTACAACAAGCCGAGCAAAGCTGCGATCACCAAGCAGAACGAGCAGGAAGCGATCTGCACGGACTCTCACACGGACATGCAGCCGTTAACAGGTGGGCTCATCGCATTCAGCACGCTGGATGGCAGACCTTCCGCGCATGACTTCGACAACTCTCCCGTCCTGCAGGACTGGGTCACGGCCACCGATATCAAAGTGACCTTCAACCGGCTGCACACGTTCGGGGATGAGAATGAGGATGACTCGGAGCTCGCCAGGGACTCGTATTTTTACGCGGTGTCTGACCTGCAGGTCGGCGGTCGCTGCAAGTGTAACGGGCACGCGTCAAAGTGCGTAAAGGACCGGGAAGGGAACCTAGTGTGTGAGTGCAAACACAACACGGCGGGACCGGAGTGTGACAGGTGTAAGCCGTTCCACTACGACCGGCCGTGGCAGCGCGCGACGGCCAGAGAGGCGAACGAATGTGTCGGTGAGTCAAGTGCTGATGGTTCTTTGAAAGGAAAAACTTCATAATAGGTTTCGTTAATAAATGTTTTAATGATGGCATATTCAAATATGAAAAAATACGAATCAAACATCTTATTTTAATGTGCTTTTTAATTTTAATTTACTTTGTTAAGTGTTTCCCCGGTCCAAATGTCTGAGAGACCACACATATAATTAATTCAAACCTGGAAATGAAAGGGTTTCTTGGATTTTGAAAGCAATTGTCAATTAAATTGTAATGATGGTTTAGTTTGTGGTGGAAAACATTGTGTATTAAATAAGACAAAAGCTAAATAAACACCATTTCATTAGTGGCCTCAGATTTTTGGACACCTCACCCAGAGGTAGACATTTCCAAAATGTTTAAAAGATTGGAAGAAGAGTTTAAAAAAATATATATGGGTCACACTTTAGTTTAGGGTCCAATTCTCATGATTAAATAGCTATTAACTATGACTTTTGCCTCAATAAACTCATAATTACTGCTTATTAATAGTTAGTAAGTTATTTGTTAAGTTTCAGTATTGGGTAGGATTAGGGATGTAGAATATGGTAATTAATAAGGCAAATAATATGTGGTTTATAGGTACTAATAAACAGACAACATCCTATTATGCATGCTAATAAGCAACTCGTTAATAGAATTGGACCCTAAAATAAAAGTGTAACCAAAATAAGCATAATGTAATCTAATTAAAGTATGAAGGTTTGTTTAAATGAATTGTCAGCTTTTGGCTTCATTCATTCTTTTTTCTTGATGAATTAATCAACTTAAGTTCAAAAAGTAATAATGCTAAATTTAATTAATACAATGAAGGAGACTGGTTTAGTCAACAGAAACTCAAAAAATGATGTTATTTGAACCACATAAATAATCTAAGTTGACTTGACAAAAGAAAAAATGTTGTGGTAACAAATCATGAAAATAATATTTTTTACAGTGTCCATAGTTCTATTCAGTTCAATGGGTGAGTGGGTTAACTGAATTTGGAAGTGCCTTTCAACATCCATTCTGTGGAAGGAAACATTGTGGAGGGAGAGAAAAGGCTTGTTGTGTTATTGCAAGGCAGGTGTCATTATCAGATTGAAGGAAAGATTACATCAGTTTTGTTGTTTGTTTTGGTAAATTGAAAGTAAACTGCTTGTTTCCAGATGAAAAGTTAGAAGAAAATAATATCTATGAGCATTAAGATGTTATTGCGAAAGAACTTGGGCAGACTGAATGATTCTTCTCACTTTCTCAATTTTAAAATGGGCTTCTGCAGGTGTTTTATCAACATCTATGATTTTAAATTTCATGATAAGTTGCTGTTCTTTTGGTCTGTCACATTTACTGCCATAAAAAGATTTTCTCTATTCCGTCCATGCCGTGTTAAGCACCACTCCATAACAAAAGCATTAAGCTGTCAGCAAAGGCTCTATTTGATGAGGTTGTTGTCACTTGGCAAAGTCAAAAAGTAAATTAAAAATGTGTGAATAGCTATGAAACACTCCTGACAGATGGCCATCACGCATATGCGAACATTGTTGTGCAGCAAATTAATGTGTGTCAGTAGGCTTGTGGTTATAAATAAAAGTTTGTTCCCATGAATGGAGAATGAGGGCACCATCATGATATGAGAGATGACTGACAGAAGCTGTTTTCTCACAGTGTGCTTTTGCACGCGACAATGTAGAGCTGAACAGGAAGGCTTGATGATGAAGCTGCATGAGATCTGTGACAGAATCCAAAAAAAAAGAAAAAAAAAAGAGAAAAAGTTTTGTCTCAAAAAGTTTCAAAGAGATTGTTACATCTGGTATGAATTTACTTGCTTTGATTCAATTATTCATAATTAAGAATAAGTCTCTCTGTGCGGATTCTTCCCATTCTTCTCGGTGGAATGAGGTGGGCAAGGCAGGTATTTGAGGGAAATTAGGTGTAGCATTCACAGGATGATAGGAATGTTATCTAGATAGATAGATACTTCCGGCATTGATGTATGTTCTGTACAATTCTTGCCAAACTTGCAAAAACACGCAGAGCAAAAAGCCATTATCACCACATATCAGAGAGAGAGAAAAAAAAACATTGTTAAAATATGTCATGTTGAACAGATTAATGTATTTATTTTATAATTATATATTACATTGTGCATTATGATGTTAATAGAACTTTATAGATACAACTTTAAAGATCTCACCGTAGTTCATTAGCAAACACTAAAACAAGTCTTGCTGTTTGAAAATGCATTCATTTTCACCACAGTATTTTAAGAATACAGAATAGAATGTCTTCATTTAGTTTCATGGCCACACATGATGGCAATGAGTCAGGAAGTCTATCCTCAAAGGCTGTGGTTAAAATTAATGTCACTGATATTGTCAATAAATTCTATAAATGATTTGATTGGAAATACTGGTCAAACATCTCAGCTGTCAATGATGCAAAATCATCATCACGCAAAAAGTGTTTAAAATTAGTTTTTGAATTTCACAATCAGATCCATCATTCAAACGTGTGCATTCATTTTAAATGCAATTTTTGAAAAATGCAATTATTAAAAAAGCTCTGATATGCTGTGACAGAAATCCTTTATTTGCATGTGTACATTTGGCCAGTCTAATCAAGATGCTTTGTTTCGGATGGAAAATTGTGTCACACTAAATAGTTTAATAAAAGGCTTTTGGTAAAATATTTTTTTTGACACTGGCACCTCCTCAAAAATGAAGTGCATAAAAAGCATTTGGATGCATTTTACCTTTCATAAACTGTTAAGAAAAATGTTAATAAAATAAAATGTTAAGAGATCTCAGTATACTATACAGGAGTTGAAGAAATGTTGACATAAGCAAGTTGACCCGCGGGTGGAAGCTGATTGAGCCAGACGTGCATCGCAGCACTTGACACACAGCAGACGGCTGGAATTATCTTGCCTTTGGATCTCTCTGCATTGTTCCACTCTGGTCCTTCGAGTCGTAGTGTTCTTGACCTGCTGCGATGTGAGCAAACTAACAGGAACCGTGAGCAGATTTCTGGGCTACCATGAAGAGCTGCTCGAGGTCTGTGGACCATCTGTGGGTTTCTCAGTGGTGTTGCCGGACCTTAAGTCTGATGAAAGAATTGTGCAAAAGGGTGATGTCATAAAACCTCTCGGGTCCCCCTGCAGAAAACAATGACTTTCAGTCCCTCATGTGTGTTTTAAATGAGGCTTCAGGAACAATTTTTTTTTTAACACATTTTTAAAAAAAAATTTCCCAGCTTTGTTTATCAGTTACTAGTTTTCCATTGCTGCAGCATCACACTCAGTACAAAGAACAGACAATAGCTCAGACAATAGAGCATGGCGCTAACAACACCAAAGTCATGGGTTCAATTCCCAGGGAAAGCACTAATAATGTGTCTGAAATCAAATATTTCCCTACTATATAGTATGCGAAAAGCAGTACGCCAACAGAGTAGTATGTCTGAATACATAGCATTTGAAAAACAGTAGGTGAACCTACTACTTCCGGAGAGATTCTGAAGTGCATGAACACTTTATCCCATGGGGCCACGGGAGAGGATTTGTGAATGACAGTGAACTGACCCTGGTAGGTCACGTGATAATGATAACATGGCGGATGTAGTACGTCTGGATTTTATTCATACTACCCATATAGCCTATAAAACAGATTTTTTTTAACGGCCGCGAAGTACCAATAGTAAAATATAGTTTACAAACGTAGTACCGCCTCAGACAGTATGTGTAAGTGTTTAAATGTACACCTTAAATGCAGTGTAAGTCGCTTTGGATAAAAGGGTCTGCCAAATGCATAAATGTAAAAGAGTACAGCTCCACCATTTTGTGAAATCCAAAATCCTTCTACTCATAACTACAATCATATCCTCTGATTGGCACTGATTTTTTCTTGCCACGCAGCAATTTGTGGATGGAAAGATTGGTTATGACCTTGCGTTACCAATGTGCCTCAAGAAAATCAAAAGTTATTTGTTAAAAACAGGAAATGAAATTGTTCAAATCTCACTGGAACTACCTCTGTGTGATCCTTTTTCCTAAATGAAAAGAAAATGAAGCCACAAAAATGAAAACATGCAGAGATAGGAAAAAAAAGGAGAAAGAGCTTCTAATCAGAAGCAGGTGGGCTGCTGGTCAGTCCTTTAGAGCAGCTTCTGACCCTGATACATGTAAACTCACACATCTCCTGATATACCCCAGCGGGACCCTGTAGTCAGGTGACTCGATGACTCACTCAGGTTAAACCATTCAATTCTCAAGATGATTGTTGGAACAGAAAACAGAAATAAACTTTAGTGTATTAAGATTTGCCATTGCTACTTCTTGAAAAGACAACTCGATTTCAGAAGAAAAATGAGCCGCCGTAATGCTGGGCTGTTGTTGATGGTTTCCAAGGTGTTGCTATGTGGTTGCAAAGTGTTCTAAATGCTTCTTAGCTTGTTGTTATGTGGTTGCTAAGGTTTTCAGGCTTACTACTCCAAAGTAGGTCCCTCCTTCAGTGCAAGTCTATGGGATTTTTTGCCTGCATGCTTTATCCACCAAGTTAGTTGTGCCACATCTATCCTCAACACAAGTTATGCACTGTAGTTTAACACTTCGATATAGGGTTTTGCTCACAACTAAAAAACAAACAAAAAACAATGGCTCTATAATATTTATGCCCTTACTTGCTTTAGCGTTTTTATGCTATTTTTGTCTTCTACAGAATAAGCCTTTAATGTAACATTTCGTTTATTTATAGCCATTTTAAAAACATCCTCTAAACCACAAGCTTTGTTTGAAAAAACCAAACTGTAGGATCGCAGGCTTGTACTCTTGCGGTGAAGAAAAAAACCCCAAAACAAAATAGAACAAGACAAAGAAAACACAAAAGGGATGCATTTTGGGATTTCAAAATCCAAACCTGAGTGTATCTGCAGTCCTCTGGGCAAAGAGCTCCATGTTTTAGGGATTTTGATTTGTTGAGCTCATAATTCAAAACACACTTGACTTATGAGCCAAAAGGCTTTGTTTGGCTTTATGGGAGTTCAGAGAAAACACGATATATCCTGGGTTTAGAGGCTGGTTAGGAGAGGTGGTCCATTTTCTGGTGGAAGGGTCTGCTTGCTTTGGCCTTCTGCTTGTTTCCCCACTAATATTTATGTTTTGAATCCCCTGTCAGTCAGTGTATATTTGCGATCAGCCTTTTGGGTATTATTTGAATCTCTTTTTGGATGTCTGTGCCGGTGTTTCGTCCCAGGGGTTGAAACTCTTGCCAAAGCTTTCCGGCAGTTTTCAGGTCCTGTGATGATGTCACTTTTGAAATACACTTGTTTTGGGAAAATTAAACATCATCTGTGAAATGCTGAAATTGAATAAAATGGTTCTGTGGCAGCATTGTACCCTAGTACAGTATGGATATCAAATGGTAATACCATGTCGCTTTGATATTTACTATGATACTGAATGAATGACATATACTATATACTGTATAGGCCAGGCAAATAAAACAGCCCATATTTGAGCAATTTTTGTGTTTTGAGAGGCCAATAACCATAGGCTAATGAACAACAAAATAAACATAAAAAAAAACACACAAAAAAACTGTAAACTGTAAAAGTCTTTTTTTGGTTTAATCCATTTTAAGTACTAAAATCCACTAAAAGTATGATTTAATGGACTATTAAGACACATACCAAGTTTTGTAATGGTATACCAATGCATTCGTAAAGTGTTGCATTTAATATCATGATATTATATTGTAATCAATGGCAATGTCCTTGTTTTGATCTATTATAGCGCCACCAGGTGGCGCAGTTCCACCGCTTTTTTTTTTTACTGTTCTCAGAGTGAGTCCATATATATGTGTGTCAAATTTGGTAAAAATATCTCATTTTGTTTTATAGTTATAGACATTTCTTTATATGAGAGCCTAAAAAATGACCCATGGGTGACTTTGATTGGATTTTTTTGCCACTTACTATCAAAATTTTGAAATTTGGGCATTACCAACCTCATTACCGTATTACCAACGTCCTCTTTCCAAACTTCCTACGGTGGTTTCGTCTCGATCGGTCTTAAGGTTTCGAAGATATTGGCAAATGTTTTTTAAGCACTAACTTACAACATTGAGCTAACCATAAGGCAAAACCTAGAATGGTATCGTTAGACTCGGCAAGGATTCAGAAATGTAAGGAGATGACTCCCGTGAAAATAAGTGACAATAAGGTAGTAAGACCCGCCTTCTTTTTTCGATTTGATTGGCCGTCTCGATCATTTTGACATTGATGAGTGCTGTTAGACTGCTGAGGTAGAGCAGCCTAAAAATGCTTTTTGTCCTCCTAACAACAAACAGCTTTACTCATTCAACACTAAAATGATAGGATAAGACAAATAAAAATCACTATAAATTTTTTTTATTCATAGCTCAGACAAAGTCATTGGCTCTGGTCTGGGGACTCTTGCTGTCCCCACCCCAGCCACCCCAAACTTCGCCAATGACCGATGACGCAGTATGTTGACCGAGCTCACATTGTTTCGGTGGGCAACCACAACAGCAGCTCAGAAGTAAACATGTAATGTGAGGTTAAAGGGTCTAGCATAGTTGTGTATGTTTGAGAAAGTCAAAGTCTGCTTGTGTATGGTGAGATGTATGTTTCTATTGGTTTTGCTGTGCAAGTTTGAATCTTTATGGCCTGCATTTGTGATAGCGCCCTGGCTAAAGGCAGGACCACCCTGAGCTAGAGAGAGAAAAGGTGGAATAATGAATGCTAGAGTAAATGGACACATTTTCTTCTCTCTCTCTCTCTCTCTCTCACACTCTCACACACACACACTTTTTTGGATTACACACTGGCACACACCAACAGAATTCATGCTTCAAGACTTAACACAATGGACACTCCGCCAAAAAACGTTTTGTGCCGCCACATGACCAAGCCAGGGTTAGAAACACACAGTTGATCAGATTCCTTTACTAATACACACTTTTTTTTCTAGCCAATTACCCCAAATTCCTTTCAGATCAATCTGCGAGGAAAGCTAACATTTAGCTTGACTGTAGTTGACTTACTTTAAATGATGAGTAGCTTGTGCTGTAGCCTGGCTAACAGTTTCAAACCAACACTGCTGTTACAGTCACTTCAAGCAACATCAAAGGCTGCATTTGCAGTAAACGCAGAAATGAATGCATTCCAATCATGACTACATCTGCGCAATGGCTGCCAATGAGGAGGAAATGATGGATGAAGGTCTTCTGTCATTGGCTGCTGAGAGATGGTTCAGGCATACTTTAATACTGTCAGAAAGTAGAGGCAATTTCAAGCCTCTGATCTGATCTTTTTTAGAAGATCAGATTTCTGTCTGTAAAACAAGTTTGTGATCATTGCTGCGTATTTGCGGGTTACTTGTTGTGCAAGTAAAATGAAACATTTGCAATGGATTTAAATTTCAAGAAAATTAATTTCACTCTGAAATACATCACATACGGATGTTAAATACAGATACTATTGGTTCAATGGTCATTCGATTGTTTGTTCATTTTATCCATCAGCCTTGGGTTACACCTGAGAAAAATGGGGAAAGATATAACAAATCTGGAAAGATTTAGGTTTTTATATTTGGTTACACTTTATTTCGATGGCCCACTTTAGACATTCTATACAGACTATAAATAACTTTGCAACTACATGTCAGCTAACTCTTATTAGAGTATATTAGTAGACTGTAAGGTTAGGGTTCGGGTCAGTAGAATAATTAGACGTAGTTGCAAAGTTCAGTAGAATGTCTGTTGGTGAGCATCAAAATAAAGTGTTAGCAGATATTAAGCAGACAGTCTATTAATACTCTAATGAGAGTTAGTTGACATGTAGTTGCAAAGAAACTTGTAGTTAGAATGTCTAAAGTGAACTATTGAAAAAAAGTGTTACCTCATATTTTATTGGTATTCCACCCATACTGATAAAAACCTCACTACAACCCACTGGATCATAACTTTCATCACTTCACGTCAGCATTTCACTTTCAGAGTGGAACATAATTTTTCTGTTCAGTAAATGAATACAGAAAAACATACTTTTTGGAAACTGGTGAATCCTTCCTGTGTAAGCAAAGCGTTTAGCTGGAGACATTTCATATCACGCCAAAGGCCCGAGCCCTATTACTGGTATATTTGTCCAGATAGCAAGCTCTATTTCCGCAGGATATCTCTGTTGAGATATGCTATTTGCCCTCTGAACTCTCTAATGGGAAACGGAGTGAATTCTGTGTCCTGTGTGCGACGAAACAAAACACAAACGTCAAGATCACTCAACAGTTGCTCCAGCTAAAACACTCGCCATTTCCTTAGCAGACTCTTATACACTATAAATACCCAAAACTTGAATGCATGTACAGCCCACAAACACACATACAACTTAAAAGTCGACTACTTCCAGTGTAAATACTGCACCTTGTTAATAGGCATGCTGAAGTAATGTGCCACTTACACATACAGTGCAAATTGTCGAATCTACAACTCATTTCGTGTTCCAAACACTTCAAATATTCTGTGGAGCTGATGCACCACATTGTGTTGACAGATGCAGAAAGCCGGTCCGAGAGCGATGATGACATATTGCATGTTGGTGTTTCCAAGGGTTACCAGACAAACAGTTGCGCAGGTCAGATCATTGTGTGTGCTCTCTTGCTCAGGATGTAATTGGCTATAGTGTGTTTCCTGGGACTACACACTTCTGGCTCACAGCAGGAAGCTCTTTCCCTCTTCCTTTCCCACCCTGTTGCTGGAAGCCACCTAGCTACAAGTGTGCCTCATTATAAAGTGTACTGTATGTGGCATAGTGCGGCTTGGCTTTCTTTACACAGTTGCCATTTCAGTTCATTGTTTGTTCATGTGTACATTAACTAATGTTAACAAATACAACATTTGATTTAATAACATATTATTAAATGTTTAAATTAATATGAACTAAGATTAATAAATGCCGTAGAAGTATTGTTCGTTCTTAGTTCATGTAGTTACCTAATTTTAACTAATGAACCTTATTGTAAAGTGTTACCGAAAACATTATAATTGTGTCCTTGAGACATGGATTTTAATGGTGAGACTTTTGTTTTTGTAATCAGGCTCTTAAAAATTATATAAAAATCTGGGTTTGGATTTATCTGCCAATATATTAGTTATCGGCTTTCAAATATAAAGATTTATCGGTTATCGGTATCGGCCATGATTTTCATATTGGTGCATCTCTATTAAATATTTATTCAGATTAAAATATAGAAGTGTCGGTACTGCGTGTAGAGGCTATATAACTCACACAATTCAACATATGTCAGGAGGAGTTTGTAGTGTTATGTACGACAGGCCTGCAACAAAACAGTCAAAGCACAGTTAGGATGAATGGCCTCCTGGAGTTTGTAATTTACAGCTCTGCTACTCGGCTTCTTGTCCGCGGTGGGGTAACTACAGCTAGAGTGTGTGGCAGATTGGTTGAGGTTCAGCCCGCTGTGGCGTCTACTGAAAATACACCTCCAGCTTCCAGAGATTCATCTCATTTTCTTGGTGCTTCTATAATTGAGTCTGACTGACAGCAGGCTATTGCTCTCTGTTCCTGCAGACAAACTTTTAATTAATAGCCCTAGACTCACCTTCGTTAGGTTTGGCTTATGGAGCTACATTTCCTAGCATTGTCCTTTTTTCTCTAGCTCTTTATGTAATAGACTTAAATGTTAAAAATAGATCTCTAGCATGCTGAAATACAAATGGCTAAGATCTTAAAGGGGTCATATGTCTTTTTTTCATTAAAAATTCCACTTATAATGTTTGGAGCTTATAGCCTCAATAAAAGACTTTTTCTACTGATGTTTTGAGTTCTGAAATTACATTATGTTTCAAAGTCCATTAAATTCTCTTTTTTTTTAAATCTTAACAGATCAAGGAAAATTTAATTCCACATGATATGACCCCTTAAAGACATTCTTGGGCACTGAGACATTAAAGGGCTTTTCCCTGCAAATTCTGTGCAGATTTTGGAGGAAAATCGGTGCAATGGATTTAGTAAAATTTAAAGCATAAGTGAAAGCATATTCAATGGATGATAACCAATAAATGGAACAAATAAAAATTATTGTGAAAAAACACTCAAATTAACAAAATGCAATTTTATGGAAGTATCCGTCAAAATGCCAATGTTTCAATAAATTGCATGTTGCCCCAAATGTGTGACTTTTAGGTAGAACTGTGAGCTACTGTTTTTTAATGCATCTATATAGATTTCTGTAATTATTAGTATACCTGCAAAATCATTTATGCATTTGGCAGTCACTTTTATCCAAACAGAATTAAATTGCATCCAAGCTCTATGTTTTCTCATTACCAGAATGAATATTCTGAGGATTTTACTGAATTGCAATTCAACATCAATCTCCTTAAGAAAACACTCAAAAAAACTCAAATTAATATTTTTTGTCAATGTCAAACCAATGTTATTAGGTGAATAATTAAGTGAATTTATCCATCACAATATTATCATGTACAGTGTGAAATATGACTGTTAGACCTGATTTTGAGATGAAGTTGATAAAATGGTTGAATAGTTGAAATTAAAAGTTAGCGAAATGAGCATCCACAATTAAATATCCATTCTCATTTGATAAATATCCAATATTGACAAATACAAGTCTTGATAGGCCTCCATCCCTTCTGAATTCACACTGAAACTTGCCACTGATACCACTAAGTTAAGCACACTGTAGTCATTCATTGCCTTTCAATCATCCACATCAACTGCACACCTTGTAAAGCTCATCACGGAGGCCTTTCCTCAGCGTGGAGCTGCATTCCAGTAACGCAGTGTCAATGAGGCTTCGTAGTGCCGTTCAAGGGCTGTAAATTTCAGCTGGTGAGAGACAATGAGACCAGAGTGACGACACCTGCAGTGGAAAAGCACAATCCCTCCGTCCCGTGCCACATCACAGCGTGATCTGAGGGAGATTCCTATTTACGGATCATTTGGGAGTTGGACCCCAGTCTCCAGCTGTGGTGGAACCGATTGGCCACACATCTGCAGCCCGGGCCTGTCGTGAGGATGATTTACATAGGCTCAAAAAACAGAAGGAATGCCAAGAAGATGGGAAGCGCTCACATTGCGGTCCCCCTCTTTCAAACTGATTTATGTTCCATGGGGAAGCCTATTCAGTCTTGCCAAATTCTTCAGCGTCTGGTGTCCAGTGCTGCTACAAATGTCTTTATCTTTTGCACTTAGCTCCAATCTAGAATTTTTTCATTCCACCAGTTCCACTTGTCTTCAGCTCTCAGACAACATGAGATATTTTATTGAAGTTTACTGAATGACTGAAGGAACATTTACTCAGGGTAATACAGTAAATTCAAAGAAGAACAGACTTTAAAAACGTGAGAAATCCGAGCAAAACTTACGTTAACTGTAAAAAAAAACTAAGATAATGTTTATGCTGGATCATAAGGTGTTCCTGTTGCTCAACTTAATATAATATGGTACCAACAACGCCATGGGTTGATTTCCCTGGAAGTACATACAGTATCAAGATAAAATATGTGTCTTGAAATAAAAGCCAATCTGACAAATGCATAAACTGGAAGAATTACAGTCACAGTCTCAAATACATTGTACTTGCCAATTAGAAATTTCGATTTCCAATTCAAGTAGTTGTATTTCAGGACTGTTGGCAATGCAACAAATGCAATTTCATGCAAAGTACCAGAATTTCTCAGTACCAGAATGAATTATGCTAAATTAATTGAAATGAAGAGGGATTTGTTGAATTACAGGTCCTTCTCAAAAAATTAGCATATTGTGATAAAGTTCATTATTTTCCATAATGTAATGATAAAAATTAAACTTTCATATATTTTAGATTCATTGCACACCAACTGAAATATTTCAGGTCTTTTATTGTTTTAATACTGATGATTTTGGCATACAGCTCATGAAAACCCAAAATTCCTATCTCAAAAAATTAGCATATCATGAAAAGGTTCTCTAAACGAGCTATTAACCTAATCATCTGAATCAACTAATTAACTCTAAACACCTGCAAAAGATTCCTGAGGCTTTTAAAAACTCCCAGCCTGTTTCATTACTCAAAACCGCAATCATGGGTAAGACTGCCGACCTGACTGCTGTCCAGAAGGCCATCATTGACACCCTCAAGCAAGAGGGTAAGACACAGAAAGAAATTGCGGCGTGGCATGGAGGCAATCAGCCTGTGGCACTGCTGAGGTGTTATGGAGGCCCAGGATGCTTCGATAGCGGCCTTAAGCTCATCCAGAGTGTTGGGTCTTGTGTCTCTCAACTTTCTCTTCACAATATCCCACAGATTCTCTATGGGGTTCAGGTCAGGAGAGTTGGCAGGCCAATTGAGCACAGTAATACCATGGTCAGTAAACCATTTACCAGTGGTTTTGGCACTGTGAGCAGGTGCCAGGTCGTGCTGAAAAATGAAATCTTCATCTCCATAAAGCTTTTCAGCAGATGGAAGCATGAAGTGCTCCAAAATCTCCTGATAGCTAGCTGCATTGACCCTGCCCTTGATAAAACACAGTGGACCAACACCAGCAGCTGACATGGCACCCCAGACCATCACTGACTGTGGGTACTACAGTGCTGCTTCTCTGTAGCTCAGGTCAGGCGCTTCTGCCGCTGTTTCTGGTTCAAAAGTGGCTTGACCTGGGGAATGCGGCACCTGTAGCCCATTTCCTGCACACGCCTGTGCACGGTGGCTCTGGATGTTTCTACTCCAGACTCAGTCCACTGCTTCCGCAGGTCCCCCAAGGTCTGGAATCGGTCCTTCTCCACAATCTTCCTCAGGGTCCGGTCACCTCTTCTCGTTGTGCAGCGTTTTTTGCCACACTTTTTCCTTCCCACAGACTTCCCACTGAGGTGCCTTAATACAGCACTCTGGGAACAGCCTATTTGTTCAGAAATTTCTTTTTGTCTCTTACCCTCTTGCTTGAGGGTGTCAATGATGGCCTTCTGGACAGCAGTCAGGTCGGCAGTCTTACCCATGATTGCGGTTTTGAGTAATGAAACAGGCTGGGAGTTTTTAAAAGCCTCAGGAATCTTTTGCAGGTGTTTAGAGTTAATTAGTTGATTCAGATGATTAGGTTAATAAGTCGTTTAGAGAACCTTTTCATGATATGCTAATTTTTTGAGATAGGAATTTGGGGTTTTCATGAGCTGTATGCCAAAATCATCAGTATTAAAACAATAAAAGACCTGAAATATTTCAGTTGATGTGCAATGAATCTAAAATATATGAAAGTTAAATTTTTATCATTACATTATGGAAAATAATGAACTTTATCACAATATGCTAATTTTTTTAGAAGGACCTGTATACTTCAAAGCAACACCTCAATCTGCATACAAATTTGATGATTTTAAGCTTCTTTTTAGAATTTTTTCAAAACTTTCAAACAAGGCTTTGTCAAGCCAGCATTCAAAGTTTCCTTTTAATTACAAATGGCAGTTTTTTTATTTCAGAATTACTTTGAATTATTAGTCACATTCTAATTACAATTCCCCGTCCCTTTTGCTACCTCAAAATATTCTCAGTTAAATTCTGAACGGGGCACAACCCTGCTCAAGCACTCCCTGGGAAAGAAACCCAATAACCTTGGCTTGTGCGTCATGCTATACTAGTTAAGCTACAGGAACATCAGTAAAAGTCCAATTAGACATGCTAAATCTTGGGTATGGATCCTGCAAGATTTCTATATTCCTTGATGTTAGATGTCTTAATTGGACAGGATGTTTTCATTTGAATTGGAAAAGCATCTGAAGTTTCCTAAGGCCACTCTTCCTGCAAAGTTATAGCGCAACAGCTCAGTTGGCAGGTTGACTGTTCCCTGAGTTTTGCAGCTGCTCTCAAACTCTTAACACTGTACATGTAAAGAAAACTTAAAGTGCTGCAAATTAATCACCAATTACTCAATGGGTGTGTTGCGTTTATGAAAACAAACAGGCAAAACTCGGAGATAAATCAAATGACTAACAAGCCGCGCAATGATTCGCTGATGCAATAAGTCAGCGTGGTTGCGATGAGTTTCACCCTGGCACATTTCTCCTGTGATTATATTCCAAAAAGAAACATACTCTCCTCAACAGAACATGCCGACACATCCACCTATTTTGTTTATTTTCACAAACTGCTCAGAAGCCCTGAAATATTAGCACGACTAATGTGTCAGCCAGTGATTTAATTGGAAATTTTTATGGACCAATGTTTTCCAGTGCCGCCCGCCCAAGCAGTCAAGTCACTCTTACTGTAAGGTCTTGTATACTCAATGCCATTTTGATTCAATAAGCCTCAGAGAGGTTTAATAACACAGCACAGGGGTTCTACGAGGAGTCAATAGAGTGTGACATGAAGATACACAGGCCATAAGAAACAAGTTACGATTCTGAGAACAGTTGGACCGCTTCCCTCTGAGAGTTGAGCGTAGTAATGGTACCAGCCGGATTCCTTACGGGATAACCTGGGCCAATTCCAGCACTCTAAACAGGAGAAATGGCCAGAGATATTCTGGCTATTATGTATTATTATCCATTTCATGTTGTTATCATTGGCACAATGCACTAGCGAGATTTATTCATGAAAGAAATGGAGACTTGGACATCAGCCATGTGAACAGATAGACCCAGAGTAGTGCTCAAGCACCTTCCCTTTTGGTCTCAGACTAGATAAGTGGCCTTTTCTAAGGGTACATTTACATGACAACGATATGTAAACAGCAAAAACGCGAATCTCTGAAAACGATGATGTCATGCACATGCGTTTGTACGTGTTCAGTCTATAGCGTTTCATCGACATCTAATGGCCTGACAGCAGAATATAGGGTTTTTGGTTGTTTTCGCAGATCCGTGTGACAATGTTCACATCATCGTTTTGACAATGGTTTCGTCTGTATGCAGAAAACTCAAAGGAAAAACATCTCTGTTTTAAGCACATAGTTGTCGTGTAAACGTTCCCTAATACCTAAGTCATAAATTTTGTTTTTTGTTTTTTTGGTTTGTCCCATGGCATGGGGTGGGGTCCCATGGCACAAACGCAGTGCAACAACAAACAAGACTTTGCAATGAGTGAGTGAAAACACAGGGCTTAAAAAGGCAAACACAAACAAGTTCATCACACACAAGTGGAATCAATGAGACCATAATGAGTCCAGGCAATGGGTTTTGGGAAGTGTAGTTCATGATGAGAAAGCAGTACAGGAGACAGGCCCACTGGGGGTTATCCTGAGTACTCCAGCCGGCGGGTGTAATGGTTTCGTCCATGAATGAATCAGCTGGTTTGAACGAATCAGTGAATTAATGATTTTTTGACTCACATATTTAGACTGGCCGCCACCTACTGGCGATTTCAGTTTAATATAAAGGTATCATATACAGAAAAGTATCATTTTATTTTTTTCCATTTCATATTTCTATATTAAAAGATTTACATTTAAAACACTAATTTCATAACATTATTCTTGCAACTAATGGCAGTGTAAATGTATCTAAATAATAATAATAATAGTAATAATAAATAGTAATTTCTGTCAGTAATGCACAACATTGATTTTGCTCATTTACCAATTCCAGCATAATGCCAACAAAATACATATTTAGTATGTAACTAACTTCATATTATGCATTTTGTATAGTAATTATGAGAGGGGTGCCCTTTTTCTCACTTAAACACCTCCCCACTAAAAATGTCTGTGTACAGCCCTGCTGGACATTACTTATTGAATAATTATACGATTTATCTTTATAAATATTTTATATATGTATATTTTTTATTTTTGCATTGAGTTGTCCTAAGATTCCACACCTTAAGAGACTCATGACCTCCTGAAACAACTTTAGGATTTATTGGTCTAAAGCAGTATATAATGTTGTTTTACAACTTTGCTACTGGCATGTGTCCCTGTGCTGATCCCTAAGATAGTCGTCTTGGCTTTTTAACCCTTATGTGCTGTTGGGGATGTTTTCAGCCACTATGGGGTATTTTTGAGTCTTAATTTGGCAATAACTTTCTCCGTGTTTCAGCAAATGGAATGATTTTTGGTGACAAATCTTATTTTGACACATATTGTGGGAAAATGCTTTGAAAATTTAAAAAAACTCAACAGTACACTGTGGGCAAATTCACTACCCTTTCGTTATGTTCGTGGCTGAAACAGCCACTAGTTTAAACTGCTGTAAAAATGTATCAGATAAATATTTTTTTCATTTTTTTTTTTTGCATAAATCTATTAATCAACCTCAGTCCTGATCAAAACTACTAAATGTTTAAAAAAAATATCAGGATTTTAACTCTTTAATTGCCAAATTCATAAATGATGTCACTGATTTGGGAAAAAAAAAACACAAAATGACTTATATTCAATATAAAATGTGATTGTGGACTGGATTTTTTTTTACCTTTTATCACAGTCTTGGACATGTCAAAGATTAGAAACAACATTGGTTTTGATGCATTGTTAGTTTTTGTGCAGCATCAGATTTTAACTTTTTCTCCCTCATTTACTGTTCGTGGCTGTTTTTGCCCCATTGACTTCCATTATAACCACATTTTTTGATTGCAAAGCCATGACACCATATAATCATGCATTTTTGATTGTTGGTGTTGTTCCCTGTTGGGAAGAGGTCAAATTTGTCATTTTTACTGTTGATAACCAGGTGGCACCATTAACCCTTTAGATAGGCCTGTGTTAAAAAAAGAGAGAGAGTTGATTTTCTCAGACGCATCAAGGTGAGTTCTCACACACTCTCTCTCTCTCTCTCTCTCTAACACACTCACACTCACACACACTTTAATATGCTATTATACCCATATAACTCCATGTAAAAGCCAGGAACTAAGCTTTTTTAACACAGGCCTATCTAAAGGGTTAATGGTGCCACCTGGTTATCAACAGTAAAAATTACAAATTTTTCCTCTTCCCAACAGGGAAAACCACCAACAATCAAAAATGCATGATTATATGGTGTCATGGCTTTGCAATCAAAAAATGTGGTTATAATGGAAGTCAAAGGGGCAAAAACAGCCACGAACAGTAAATGAGGGAGAAAAAGTTAAAATCTGATGCTGCACAAAAACTAACAATGCATCAAAACCAATGTTGTTTCTAATCTTTGACATGTCCAAGACTGTGATAAAAGGTAAAAAAAAAATCCAGTCCACAACCACATTTTATATTGAAAATAAGTCATTTTGTGCGTTTTTCCCCCCAAATCAGTGACATAATTTATGAATTTGGCAATTAAAGAGTTAAAATCCTGAATTTTTTTTAAACATTTAGTAGTTTTGATCAGGACTGAGGTTGATTAATAGATTTATGCAAAACAATTTGAAAAAAATATTTATCTGATACATTTTTACAGCAGTTTAAAGTAGTGGCTGTTTTCAGCCACGAACATAACAAAAGGGTAGTGAATTATTAAACATCACATGAAGTAGTAGGCTGAGTAACAATCTATGTTGTAATCCAATAATACTTAAGCAGGTTAAATGATGATGCCATTCAAAGGTCACATACATTTTTGCTTTAAACGTGCAAAGTCGTACCGATTTGTGACAGTGGCAGAATAAGCTCTTTGTTGTCTTTTGCTAGTTAAGCGCACGCTGTGGCTTTATTTGGTCAGATCGTATTTGTTGAGACATTGTATATCACTTTCACTAGGCAACTCTGGCAAGCAGTTACACAAACAAAAAGCAGGGAGGTCCGATTGCCGTGCTAATTGGTGCTGGCAAACGATTACAGAGGCCCATAACGGAAACTCCCCCTTAATTCTCACCCGTCATTACATCACAGCACACTCAGGCGGACAGAGGCTCCTCCAGATGGCCACGCGGGAGAGGACAGATTTTTAAAAATGAGAAGCAGCAAACCTATTTGAAGAAGAGCGTTTTGTTTGTGAGAGCATTTGCATCTTTTTTTAAACAGTTCTTTAATCATTACAAATAGTGAAATTATAACAGTGACCTCTGAAACCTTTTCCAATTTCTAAAAAAAAAGGTTACTCAAGAGGGCGATATGTTTTTATAGGCCTAAATAAAAAACATAAGAATACAATTATATATTTCATAATTTAATCAGAGCTGATTTTTTGCTAACTCAAAAATACAACAAATACACCCTCATTTTCACCGAAAATATATAATACATAGTACAGAGACTTGAATCATGAGCATTTTTTTATTTTTTTATTTACATTACCGGAACTAGCCGAATAAACTGATTCACTTAACTTAATTGGACTTTTCACTGCTGGGTATGAGAGAAAGAGAGTATTAATATCCTATTGTTTAGGATTAATCGAATCACTATAGAATGAATCAAACAGTGCAAAGTATGAGAAAGAGATTTGTTTAAGATTACTCGATTCAGAATGAATCACACAGCGCAAAGTGTGTGTGAGAGAGAGATTCGTTTAAGATTAATCGATTCACTAGAATGATTCAAGCTTTCTAGCGCTACAGTACATAATATGAGAGAAAGGGAGAAAGGACCGTTGAGGTAAGTGATTGATTATTCCCTCAGCTCAGGCATTTGAAAAACAATGTAACGTTGGGTTGAGTAACTCCGCCACTCATTGTAAAAACTGGAAACACAGCAGGTAAGTAAGTAGGCCTAGTGTGTGTTTCTTGGCAAACCTATAGGGTTAATTTTACCCCAAAGCTACTCAAATAGCTGGTAGCAACTAAAATAATTTGTTTTTAGACCTACATCGACCAGATATATTAACTCTTATTTCTGACGGAATGAAAAAAAGAGTCTATTTACAATGTGCTAAAACCTGCTCAAAAAGTCGTGCAAACGGTCTGTCTCCCCTAATCTGTGCGCACATAGGCTTACTGTATTTTAATATTAATATAGCCGAATGTCCAATAAAGCTATTCTCATTTACATATTTAATGGGGGAAGTCGCTCGCTACAGGTGTGTGAAAAGCCGAAAGGTCTGTAATCTAGTGACAAAGTTGCTAAATAGTCAACCCTAATACTGTATATCCACTTCTTTCCACATAAATACTTAATCTCAACTCACACATGGCAATTTATGATATCAATGATCATATTAGTGACTCATGAGTAACTCTCTTTTTCCAATGAGCTTACATTTATCTAAGGCCATTCCAAAAGCATTCCAGATAGATAAATATGATTCATTATTGTACAGTCATTCTCCTGGAACCTTTGCTACTTTCAAAAAAAAAAAAAAAAAAAAAAAAATTCCTGTGGAAATGAGCTGCAGTTAAACTCTTAAGGTAGCTGGTGTAGTAAAATGTGCAATAAGGGCTATTTAGTATATATAGCCTATATATATATATAGGGATGGTAAGATTCACCGATTCGCATCGGTGCATCGGCATAGAAGCTAACGATGGCATAAAGGCATCGATTTAAATAAGTGTGCATCGGATACAAGCAAGGGGGTAATCCATCAGCCGGAAACTGAAGCCTCGCGGGAGCCGCCATTGTAGCAGACCATCACCTGCTGTTAGCATTCCATTGACTCCCATTCATTTTGGCGTCCCTTTGACAGCGAATAACTTTACATCTGAGGCGTCCAAAGACTTCATTTGTCCATTGTTTATTTCTAAAGAAACACGACAATGTATAAAATTTGCGTCATAACCACGCGACTTTCTGTCGCACAATAGAGACATTACCGTATAGACAGGAGGAGAAGCTCGCAGGCAATCTTTTACTGTCTATGAGGCAATCGGGGGGACATAGAGGCATAAAGTCAAGGGAGAAGCCCATAGATAGAGAGTTCATAAAAGCAACGGGACAAAATATTTCAACAATGTTTTTGAGGAATTAAGGTGATTCAGATTTGTCTTGGCACAGCTACTAGAAGATTTACAACTGTCAGACTGTCATCAAGCTCAGTTTGAGCCTGCGCAGTCTCTCAGCCATCAGACAGGAAGTGCAATAATCGGGCTTCAGTCTTCTCCGTTGAAATCAATGGGGTCGCTGTATCCATTTCTTTTACTGTCTATGGATACAAGTTGGCATTTGTTTCGCGATGCATCGGTTTTAACATATCTGCATCGGTAAAAAACGATTTATTCATATATAATTATTCGTAGATGCGCTATAGCCAGTGTTGTAGTCGAGACCAGCTCACTCGAGTCGAGACCAAGACCATAGAGGGTCGAGTCCGAGTCGAGACCGAGACCAAAGAGAGTTGAGTCCGAGTCGAGACCGAGACCAGAGAGGTTGGATAACCTAGGTTGGGTCTGAAACCAGACCTAAAGATATCTTCAAGAATATGTAAAATATTTGGTGGTAACAATAAAATTGGCACCATACTCAAACAGTAAATCAAATATACCATGGAATTATACACGGTAATGGTAAAAAGGCCACATAGCGGTGTAAAGGTAATTTTATTAAAATTATGACTTAATTATTACAATCAGTTAGTGCTCTTACACATAATATACTGCACACGAATTCTGTGTGGCTCTTATATGCAAACTGAATTATGGATGATACAGCAGACATTTTCAATACATAGTTGAGCTAGAAGCCACATCACATCTGACCTGGGTCCTGCTGCATTTGCGTGCCGCGAACGTTATGGTGTGTTCACACCGAACGCGAATAGAGCGTCAAATACGCGTCTATCGCGTCTAGTTGGACGCTTGAACATTCGGTCGAGTTCAAATTTTTCAACTTGAGCGGAAGACATTCGCGGCAAACGAGTTGCCCAATTCGCGTCATTCGCAACGCCCGGCGCGAATGATGCGCCTATTCGCGTCTTTGCATTGACTTTGTATGTAATCTACTCGCGCAAATAATTCAATTCGCGTTCGGTGTGAACACACCATTAGTCTCAAGTCATGCGCAGTTGCGCACAAGAAAGTCAGCAAGACGTTTCAATCAAACAACAATTTAAAGAAATATTAACATACAGTAATAATCATGACATATTTTGAATGGGTCTCGAGTGGACTCGGGAATAAGTCCGAGTCCTAATATGTTCGAGTACGAGTCAATTCCGAGTCAAAATGCACACGAGTCCATGAAAAGACCGAGACCATTAAAATATGGTCTCGAGACCGAGTCCCGAGTACACAACACTGGCTATAGCCTATAGGCTACTTTTAGGCTACTATTTAGAAAGTATACAATATTTTATCATGTAACTGTTAGATTGATTTCTCCTTTCTGAACTGTTGCTCAAGCACATTCTCTCAACACCACTGCTGCTGCTACGTGAATATGACGTTTCTCAACACTACGGAGACCGAGGCGTGTCCTGAGAGTACCTACCTAGAACAGATCAACATGGCAGAGCTCTATCTTCCACCAATTAATTATAAATTGTTGGTTGATTGGTTGACTTGCCGAAACAGGATACTCTGTCTTACATGCGCTTCATGAGGCACACACACACGCAAGGTCTCTCGCTCTCTCCCTCTCCGCCGTTCGCGCGCTACACGGTTTGGAGCACAGTCTGTTCTGTCTCGCATGCGCTCTTGCTCGCTCGCTCTGGATTCCGGGAGATTTGAACTAATTTGCGTGCATCAGGGAGCCGCTATCAATATGCGGGAGACTCCCGGGATGTCTGAATTAATACATTTAAATGTTTTTCAAATATATATACATATATGTATATATTACATTTCATACAGTATTTTTTCATACAGTTATGAAAGACCTGTTTGTGAAAAGTTTTTTATTTATTTATTATTGTTTATGTTGAAACAGCACCTGCTTTCTGCTCACGGAGTTAGCCATACCTGCTGAAATCACATTAGCCTGCTGGCAATTTATGGAACATTTATTCATTGTTTATCCCTGAGCATCCATCTTACATTTTTTTCACTATTAAATGTGTGAGCTGTTAAATGTGTAACTGGAGACAGGACAGGAAAAGAATGTCTGTTTTTATTTAATCTTTTGTTTTTGTGAAAACCAAATATTTTGTTTGTGAAAGAGTCATGCGTTAAAAGTCAGATGGCACTTAAGCTATTTTATGATTTGCTGTATGTCTGAACAAAAGAAATAAAAGTTAACTACCTATACCATATTGAATTGCATAGCATAATATTTTTCTCCATTGCATTGTATGTATTACATTGAATAGCATCGCGTTGAATCGAATCGAAATTGGATCGCATTGTAATAGTAGTGAATCATATTGCATCGCATCGGTAGCTGCTTATATGTATCTTTAATGTATCGTATCGTTGGCTATGCATCGAGATGCGTATCGGATCGGCCTCAGTTATGGAGATGCACATCCCTAATATATATATATATATATATATATATATATATATATATATATATATATATTCTTTTTCTTTTGGGCACAAACGATGTGCAAACACTGATGGATCGTCTTTTTTTTAAACAATGCATCTGCCCTCTGTGGTCCACATGCACCATTTGGAATCACTCAGTGGTAACATTAATGGCAGGATTTAGTTCATTTAACCATGTTTATAGCATCTGAGTTTAGCCTGATCATTTGCCCCATTTCTACACCTCTTGCTTTAGATTTTCAGTTCTCTGAGGATTACCAGTCACTCACCCAAAAAACCCTGCAAGGCTTTCGTAGTGAGAGGAGCTGGTCTCTGTTGTGAATAATGGAGCCATGCTTGGCTGAATGTCTTTTCACATGCAAGCTTGGCGTGCCTGGATGAATGACAAATGTAACAGACTTTTTCCATTTCCAACTAGTTTAGGCAATCAATAATAAATCATCTCCTCAATGTCTGATTAACTGACATTGTGACATTTGTAATAATATTGTGATCCTATCAGAAGATAACGGAGTAAAAACAAGCTGGAGATTTAATGTGCAAACAATGTTTTGACAAACATTACACAAGCACAGATCTGCTGAGTGTGAGGAAAAAAATTAAGCGCAAATAAAATCATAATGACTTAGGGTTTGATAATGGAAAAACATGTTCATTCTTTTCAGAGAAAAAAGAAGAAAGTGCCCTGGTGGTGGTGCAAGGAGAGCAATTAATTTAAATTCTCATTTACTGTTACAATATCAATTTGTGTTGTGTTTTTCCAGCTGAGAAAATAATATCACAAAAAATAATATCAACATGGAGGCCTCATTTCAAAACTGACTTGACAAAGTATGAGCACACTTATTCTTTAAATTTCTGTCACTATCAGACGTAGCATGGAAGATCGTGTGTAAAAGACAGAGAGATATTCAAGGCCTTGTTATCACTATGATGAGTGGTTGAAGTGTTCTAGGTGTCGGCAGGATAAAACATGACAGCTGCTTAGCACTTCTTTTCTGTGTATGTGTGAGTGACTGTCCATGTCCCTATTTAGTCACACTCAGCAGGTGTGATGGTGCCTGCAGTCTCTAGCAGTACGAATGTGGCTTCTCTTTTGTGCTTATTTCAATATATATACTCACTGTATGTCAGGAATGGAGTTGTTCTCTGTTCTATATCGATCCATAGACTTTAAAATAAAATGGACTACGCAGCTTCACTCTCTTCCATTATAAAAAAGTAAAGCCGCGTTATCAAGGCCCCGCCCACACTCCCGCAGAATCAGTTAGTACAGTTTACTGCAAACAACTCAACTTACGTTGGAGTGATATAAACATGGAAATGTCGAAATGAAAGTTAAAGCTCCAATCTCCTCACGAAAATCCAGAAAAAAAGTCTGTGCCTCAGTGACTACTTCCCTCAGAGAAGCTGTCAATCTCAGCTGTCAATCATGACGTCACACCCCCGTTTTTATAGCATCAAATAACTAACTAAAACACCTGAAGTTACATCAGCGTGATTAAAAACTACCGAAAATGACAGAAAATACCTTTGGAAAAAAATTATTTGAAGTGTAATTTGAGTGTTTAATTATTGTTACGTCCCATTCGATTACATGAAGAGGGCGGGGATTATAACCTATACTGCATCCAGCCACCTGGGGGCGATCAAGAAGCTTTGGCTTCACTTTTCAGGACTTGTGCGGCACACTTGTATCAATCAGATCAGATAGATAGATAGATAGATAGATAGATAGATAGATAGATAGATAGATAGATAGATGAGTCAGCGAGACGCGCACCAACAATCTGCCTCTTTTGAACTCTGATATGTCTCCCGTTATGTTGTGTGGATTGCAATATTTTATGTACAGCTGTGCTATTGCTCTGCTAATTCAACCTTCACTCTGCTCTTACTGATGGAATGTGCAATCAGTGAAGATTGGCCACCAGGCTTCGCATATACAGACATGAAACCTCCAACACTATATTGGCCAGTGTTTCAGTTTCATTGTCCAACCCCTGTAGAAATAGATGAAGCTTGAACACCATTTGCCAGTAAGGGTTAGAGGTCAAAGCCATGGGCAGGTGTGTGTGTGTGTGTGTGCCGGATCTGCAGCGAGTAGTTTTATAAAGCCATTGTCTCTTAATGAAACGTTGTAAATGGACGGAAGCCCAGAGATGTCATTAAAATAAAAAAAGCTCTCTCAGGATACTAGTCATATGATGAATCTGGCATGTACTCTCTTGCTCACTGTGTTAAGGGTCTTCTATGATCACCAGGGGACAGAAAATCATTTCACATCACATCAGATTCAGACTCCACTTTACCAGAAGTGGTACACCCTTCAACACCAATAAAGCAATTGTATGATTGTTCACTAAAATATATGATGTGTGAGAAACGTACTTCATGGGTATTTTACAGATAAGTATGTAAAAATGTTGGAATGTGATCTCGCAGTCAATTTCCCCTTTGCAATTTCCTGTCAGTTAAAGCTCTCAAAAGGAACGTGTAAAAATATATTTTTAAACAAAAACAGACAAGGTAATGTATTTGTGAGAATTGAACAACTGCCACTAAATATATCTCTTGTTTTTTTTTATCTTCCCAATGTCCATCTCTTCCAAAGTCTGTCACTGTAATCTTCATGCCCGCCGCTGCCGCTTCAACATGGAGCTGTATAAGCTATCGGGCCGCAGGAGTGGAGGAGTGTGTCTCAACTGCAGACACAACACAGCCGGACGGCACTGCCACTACTGTAAAGAGGGCTACTACAGAGACATGACCAAGGCCATCTCACACAGACGAGCCTGCAAAGGTAAGCAATCACTGCAAATAATGTACTTTAAATCTTGATAAAAAAATATGTTAATATTCCTCAAAATTTTGACCAAACTAGCCTAAAAAAGCCTAAAAGAGAACAAAACATTCCAATGCTGTTGATTGAGCATTTTGAGAGTTCACAGCATGAATAAATGATGTGGTAACTTAACGTAATGGGATTGTAGCTTTGCTGTCTGACTACTATTAGTTTTTTTGTTGTATAGTGATGTCAAAAGATCATCTGCACTTAAAGGGCTGGCAAAATGGGCTTTCGATAAAACTTGGCTGCATGCCTATACAGTAGAAAGGCTGTTTTCTTTTTAAATCGATGGTACCTGACTAGAGAAAACTGAGAAAAAAAGCTGTTGTCTTCCCTTTTGCTGAATAGGTAGGAAGACTTAAAACACCCATAATTAGGGGTGGGCTATATGGCAACTATATCATATCAAGATTTTTTTCAGGAAAATCACGATTCATGATTTTATCACGATTCTTTTTCATGTTGGTTTTACTATTTTGCAAGTGACTGTGAAGTACAGACAAACTAATGTCCCTATTTAAAAAACAAAAACTTACAAAGTAACAAAATATAGAATAAAAAAGAATGGTAGACATTTAGGCCAAAGTGGCAAAGATAAAAATCTTTGTCGAAATCGACTGACATGAAAAATTGTATAGTGATATTTTTTTTGGCCATATCGCCCAGCCCTAAGCCGAAACACATTACGCTTTATGCAAGGCAGGCCAAATCGTGTGAATGAGTGAGCGGACATCATATCGTGTGAATATCGTAGCGGCCGCAAAGCTTTTTGTGCTTTGTACACGACCGACCGCTGCTCTGAGGCTTGTATAGTGTGAATGAGTGAACGGCGGGAAATGTTTTCTAGTAGGCTACATGGCAGAGACATGTGGAACTAGAGAACCTTTAGCTGTAGCCTAGTCTCCTTGCTCAGCTCGCAGCTCCACCACAGAAGAGAGAGTATGAGAAGCCGGGTTTGTTTCCTGAAGGGTTGGTGGGTGAGCAGCGGTGCTTCTGAGTGGGAATCGTCCCGGCAAAAAAAAAAAAAAAAACTGTCCGGAAGGAATCTGAAAGAAAAATGTAATACTCACGGAAATACTACAGGGGGAGCGGCAATCCAGGCACCGTCCTCTAGCGAGCATACCTCAACGGCGAGCTGTAGCTTCTTGAAGACAGTGACTACGTTTATATGCAGCCAATAACCATAGTCCGAATTACATGGGGTACTGGGGGTTTCTGACAGAAATATCAGTTTGGGGGGGTCAGATAATTTTTCTGATATTGTGAAAAAATATAATTACAGTTACAATACAAGTCAACTCCTATTTTCACTGTAGGAACATTTTATTGTAAAGCTATTTCAGACACCCCTATTGTGGACCGTACCATTTTAAATGGCTAGAAGCAACGGAGATTGCTGCTGACGGGCATGGATAAATGTAAGTTGCTAGCTGACGTCTAGCTTGTTGATTTTACAACCTTCATTTATTAACGTGTTTTGTTCTTTCATAGCTCATGTCACGTCTTCATACATTGAATAACCGGCAACTTACCTGCTACTTACCCACCGAGGCTAGTAAAGTGGACCTTGGTTAGTTACCAAGATTAGTTAGCAAGGTTAGGTAGCAAGATAATTCTCTATTTAAATAAAGCTTTACTTTGTGGTGAGGTAAAATCAGGGGCGGATCGAGGCGTGGGCACGATCGAACTGTGTGTGTGTGAGAGAGAGAGGCGCGGGCGCGATCGAACTGGGTGTGTGTGTCCTATGACTAAATCTGTCCATATTTCCTCAAAACCCACTAGAAGACATCATTTGAGGGGTCTTTTTTTTCTTTTTTCTTTTTAAATCTCCTGGGGAGCATACCCCCCAAACCCCCCAAGAATTGCTTTTTCACAAAGTACAATTTATACCCAGGGGGCAAAACACCTGTTTTTTAGGAAATCAGACATGGGCTGCTGTAAAAGGTTGTCATATAAAAATGAAATCTATGATGTCTGAGGATCACAACCTGGGTGGACAACCTGGTCAACAAGCTGCTGGAAACTTATAATTAGGGTCAAAACAATGCTACCTCAAATTCTGCTTTAACCCCCCGGAATCACCCAAACATGCCAAAAAGGTTTAATTATATTCATGAATTCTGAGCCATATCTCCCTGATACTTTATGCTAGAAACACCTTTCAAAAGAGTGGAAGATAAGCTTTCATCTGATGCCTTGATTGTACATGTAATTAGAATGCAAGAGTTAACCCTTGTGCATTGTTCAAATTCACTACCCTTTTGTTATGTTCGTGGCTGAAAACAGCCACTACTTTAAACTGCTGTAATGTATCAGATAAATATTTTTTTTAATTATTCTTTGCATAAATCTATTAATCAACCTCAGTCCTGATCAAAACTACTAAATGTTTAAAGAAAAAATCAGGATTTTAACTCTTTAATTGCCAAATTCATAAATTATTTCACTGATTTGGGGGGGAAAAAACACACAAAATGACTTATTTTCAATATAAAATGTGATTGTGGACTGGATTTTTTTTAACCTTTTATCACAGTCTTGGACATTTCAAAGATTAGAAACAACATCGGTTTTGATGCGTTGTTAGTTTTTGTGCAGCATCAGATTTGAACTTTTTCTCCCTCATTTACTGTTCGTGGCTGTTTTTGACTTCCATTATAACCACATTTTTTGATTGCAAAGCCATGACACCATATAATCATGCATTTTTGATTGTTGGTGTTGTTCCCTGTTGGGAAGAGGTCAAATTTGTAATTTTTACTGTTGATAACCAGGTGGCACCATTAACCCTTTAGATAGGCCTGTGCAAAAAACAGCTTAGTTTCTGGCTTTTACATGGAGTTATATGGAGTATAATAGCATATTAAAGTGTGTGTGTGTGTGTGTGTGTGTGTGTGTTGACCGGGTTGTCCACCCAGGTTGTCTGCTAAACCCCCTTTGCCCCCTGGGTATTAAGTATAGACTACACAGACTGTTGATAGTGATTACACAGAGAAAGGGTCCACAATTCACAAATTAAGACCCACACCATCCAAAAACCCAGCTACATTTCTGATTTGACTCCCACTCCGTGTAATGTAGTGTAGAGAACAAAACACATTCAATGAAAACCGTAGCATTTTAAATTATGAATAATGTCCATGGCCCCCCTCCTGAAACCTCATGCCACCCCTTTTTACCACCCCTGTGGTAGTATGGTTTTTCATAGTATGCTCCTTAATCACATTAAAGATTGCTCAGGTTTCACATATCTCCATGTAATTGTGTTGATTTGACACTGACTACCATAGACTATAATGGAAAATTGGTTTCTGTTTATACAGTATATGAGAGCGTTGGGTCTTACCTCCAGGTCTAATGAAATCTAAAAAAATAAACCAAATCAATATTTCATGAAATAGGCAATAGGCTTCTTGAAAAGGTATTACTTTTACTAGTAATTAGAATGGTATTTCAGTGCACTTAACTTCTAACTTTTGGGAGTTGATCAAAACAGCTCTCTTTTGGATATATAATAACAATGAGATATTCTGTAGCCTACTGATTATCAGTTTGTCGCATGTTTAGACCTTGTATGTGTGTTGCACAACACATGTTGCACTTTGCGATCACGGTGGGGATTGATATGGTAGTGGACCATGATGGTCATAGAAGAAGGAGCAGTACCCCCCAATTATGGTGGGGTAATTTGCACTCTGCCAATAACCCGTTCAAAACCGGAATATTAGCAATAATCCGAATATGCTCATATCCCGGATTTTAAAAACCCAAATATGATACCTGGGGTACCCCTTTTCTAACCCGAATTTTTGGTCATGTAAACGCGTATCGGCATATCCCCATAGTGATTTGTGTTCTGCGCATGTTCTATTCGCAAGGAATCTTGGTCTTTTGAGTAGAGGAACTTCTCGGCGCATACAAAAACCCGCGTGCAGTACCGGAAGTAAACATGGCGAGACGCAGCACAGCATACTTTTGGAGCGAGGTCAGTACCAGCACCAAAGCGCAAACAAAGGCGATCGCTATCTGCCTCGAACTATTCATTATACGCGTGCTGCTGCTGTTGTTGCTGTTGTCTTTGGATACAGGAAGAAGAATCGGAAATGATGCATATTGCGTCTTAAGGTTGTCCGTACGTCCAGACGCTAACCGTCCGTCGCCGTTTACATCGGGATATTGCAATTCCATGTATACAGGAGTAACTCTCTCTGCTCACGCATGTAAACGGGTTACTCCTAATGTTTCAGAAACCCGAATAGTGACCTTAACCCGACCATAACCCGAATATTGGCTGCATGTAAACTTAGCTGTCTGAAGGAGAAAGATTTTGAGAGAATGACGTTCAGCGGCGCCTTATTGAGCAGAAGAGCCCGCCTCTATTTCGCGCTTCAACGCCATTGTCTGTGAGATTTCATAGGGCGTCAGTATTCTCTGAGAAAATTGTTTACCCATAGCTTCAGCTACTGACACAATGTCGAGAGAATCAAACTCTAAAGGGAACTGTTGTTCTGTCAGTTCTGCCCAACCCCTCAAAGAGAAACACCGCCGATAAACAATGCAATTTTCAGTGATAAACATACCCTTACAATAACTGTTCTGTTAATAACCCTCTGTCAATACGACTGTCTGTGGATACAAGTATGCAGAAGTATATTCTGTAGTTTTTATGAAAGCCCTGAATTGTTGCTGACAAATAACTTGAATTTCTCAGTCCTGGTGACACAGAGAAACGAGCATATAGTACTACCGACATTGTAACAGTACAAAGCGGGGTGAAAATCATCAAAGTTATACTATAATGAGGTTTGTAGATGATCATTGTTATTAAGGTCTGTGTATTTATGTAATATATATTTACATTTAATCGGATGCTTTTATCCAACGCTACTTAAAGGTGGGGTATGTGATTCTCTTTTTTGTCCATTTTTTCAAAATAACTTGAAATCCTATTCCTAACCCACTTACAGCCACTGAGTTAGAAGCACTGAAATGAAAATTAAGCAATTTAGTCATCTGTGGAACGGGCAGGACTTGAAAAACTCCAGCCAATCATTTCCAAGACCACCTGGAATCATTGGACAGTAAGTTCGTCAATCAAACGGTCGTACCATACCCCTCTCCCCTCAGCGCGCGTTACCCCCTTCATGCGCATACTCAAAGCTCCTGACGCATGCGCATCTCGTCAGTAAAGCCGGTTCCATGATTAGTAGTAAATCGTCATTACAATCTCTCGAGCATCTGAGTTTTCGCTCGTGCATGATTGCGCGTCCATGTTCTTCGAATGGGTGGAGTCAGAGCCAGCGTTGGAGGAAAGAAGGTAGGACCATTTGAATTGTGTATTTTCAAAATCTGCCGGTCGTTTTCCAAGGACATCACACGCAATTTATCATAGAGAATCAAAATTATTCACAGTTTAGCAATTGCTAAGTTACAAGAGCAAAAACTAAAATGCAGAAAAGTAGAGAAAAGACACAGCACTATTAGCCTTGCTTAAATGAGCGTTTCATATTAATAGTCCATATGTAAAGAATCCATATGTAAGAATTAAATTGAATAAGACATTTTTGCATTCACATGGATACACTTATGGGCAAACAAAAGTAGCAGTACTTAGAACAATTATTAAGCCAGTTAAATGTTTTTTTGTTTTTATCTAAAAGAATTTATGTAATTAATTAAAGAATAAATTAATTGAATATAAAATTAATATATAAAATGAAATATAAAATGAATATAGAAAGAATACATTTCTGAATATAAATTATTTTGAGGATCAACTACATAATGAAAACGTTAAATTTGGGTTTGGATTCAATTGGGTTGGAACAATTGGGTTGTTCTTCATATGAACAAATATTGACCAAATAGGCCCCAGGTAATTTTATATAAAATTGTATTTAATTGCTTCATGATATACAGAACTCTAATGAATTTGAGCTGAAAGAGATTAGAATAAGCCTTAGAATAGAATAAGCACAGGCCATGCAGACAAGGAGGACTGCCATGGAATTTGGGACAACAGAGCATATTAAAAATAATAGTGAAACAAGCCAATTATTCACTCACCCATGAAAGAAAATAAATGTAAAGACAACAGAGATTACGCACATGTTCTAGACCTTATGTTCACACTTAGAGGTCAGATGGGCTGTAAGGTTCTGTTAAAAAACATAGTGAGCTTCCTATGTAGGCAGCATTTTAAAGCATCATGGGGCACACTCCCAATGTTAATTAAAGGCGCTGATATACTCACAGCAAAGTTCTTTCTCGTTCTTCGTTTAGGGGTAAAACGAAGTTCGAAATACGTTACCAGCGATATTTTGTTATCGAACATCTGACGCCACCCACACTGCTGAGAGCGACGTTTAGTTGAATATGTAAATATGTGCAGCGTGCTTTACTCTCAATAACAAAATAAACACACAACAAAATTATAAAACTAGCAAGCAATTTAATAAAGCATAAGAAAAGTATCTGATCATGGCAACGTGGATATGTTTGTTTGCACAAGCTCTGTAATCGGCACTCCAGTAAAGTCACGTCACAATTATATTATAGCTTAGATTATAGCAATATTATAGCAATAGCAATTTATTATAGCAATAGATTGCTTAAAATCAAGCAGCTTTACCGTATTAAACATGAAAAACAATGACAGTGTCTCATTTTATCAGAAGTACTACTACATTTTCTACTATAAAGCAGCTCTCGAACACCTACCTATAACGTAGTCACCACGGACCAATGGTAGTACGAAGGTGTTTACCAGCCGAAGCAAACTTTTCCAGAACTTTGCTTTGGCAAGTTGTTTTGAACTCCCAAAATGAACTCCAAACAAACTTCGTTTCGGCCTGATTTTGTTCGCAATGTCGTCACACAAGTTCGTTCTTCGATTTCGTTTGAAGTATATCGTGGCCTTTTGATATACAGTATCAAAAGGTACAGTAGGTAGCGTGATTATGCTTTATTTTGGCCAATTTCTAAGGCAGCACTGCATATCCTTTGCAAACAAAGCAATGCATTGTGAAAAGCTTAGTGAAAAGAACCAGTCAAGATGGATAAATGAGAGAAATGTTGGTTATAAATAATGTTTTAATGCCAAAAATATTGATAAAAATAGTTAGCTCTAAATTAATAATAATATTCCAGTGTGTATTTCTGTTTATTATAGTATTTTGAAATTGTCTTGGCAAACTTATGCTAATGCTCTTGTTGCACACTCTGTTGGAATCAATTGTGAGTGTAATCTCCCATGCACTTCACATGAGGACCATAATTCGTATGACACGCCTGCTGCCCATGTAGACCGTTCCAAATCAGTCACTTGTGCAACTTTCCTACTCACTACTGTAGGTTTTGCAACGGGGCCTGATTGTGGACATGAAATGAGAAACAAAAAAGATGGGCATACAGTTGTGCAAATACATGCCTAAAGATATTTAGATATTCTTGGAAGACTTATTATATTATATTATTTTAAATATATTATATTTCTTATATAAAACATGAAATCTGTTCACAGCCTTGCGAAATCAGGCATCCCAAGGCGGCTGTAGTTTTAAATGCATGGATTTTATCCACGGTTGGTCCACAGATGAATTTCACAATGTCAGTCCCCCGTGTTCCCATAGTCCATTCACTCACAAAACATTCTTTGCTATTGCATATTTCCCACCTTCGAGCCAAGATAACTTGTATTCTGACTCTAGCGGACCCAGCTTTTGACGGACTGAAAGCTTCAACAAACCACAGCATAAATGATATGAGAGGCTGCTAACCCAATCGCTGGGGTAGCTTAATTTTTTTGCGGACTGTCAGGTTCTAATGTGCAGATGTGATGGATGGCAAACACTGCCCATGTTACATTGACTTTGCTGTGTGTTATCACAAGATGAATGCATTTGATTCAGGGGAGGTTACAAATGGTTTTAAACAGCTTTCCCCTGCCAGCCAAAACATTTACTCGGGCTATATATGGGATGCTCGGAGGCCAGATGCGAGGGATACGGGCTTGTAAGGTCTTGTAATGACCTTAACATACAGAATATGGCCGGTAGAGTCAAAGCTTGTCCGGGAAATGCTGAGGAGTTCCAGTCACCATTGTCAAGATGATTGTTTCACTTGTCTCAGGTGACAAACTCCTCAACATTGTGACGTCGTGTAGCGGACTGCTGTATTTATTGTTCGTGTCAGCCAACCATCTCATTGTGCTTATTTTGGATGGTAAACGCAACATCGTGCCAGCAGTGTTCAGCGCGTACGGAAATTCTATAGGGGGTCGTTTGGAAAAGGAAGGAATATCGTTTGTAAATAACAAGACGGCAGAGCACATAACAAGACAAATCAGACCAAAAACCAGATCCATTGTCAGTGGCAGTCTGGAACACCTCATGCTTTATATACCAGATTAACAACTTCATCCCTCTTTGAGTTCAGAATAAACACCATGTCACCCTCCAGAACTACAACATTTCTTTCTGTCCCATATTTGTGTTTAAAGGAAAAGTTCATCCAAAAATAAAAAGATCTGTCACTGTTTATTTACTCACCCTCATATCATTATTAACCCCTTTGACTAGGGCTGCTGGACTAATCAAAATAAAACCAAAATCACTATATGCCTTTGTGCAACTATCAAATTGTAAAGGCTGTGGTTTAACGGAATAAATACAATCAGAGTGAAACATGACACTGCTTTTTTTTCTTTTCTTTTTTTTTTCTTTTATATGCAAGCAGCTCATGATCCAGAGTCTCGAAGTGGCTTGATTTGCAGTAAATGCTGCTCCACACAAACTCATCTCTGCATGTGCTTTATTTTAGCACGAGTTTAGGCAGAAAATGCAAACAATAGTTTATAGTCATATAATTTTATAGACTATTTTATAGTCATATTGATATAAAATCAAAAAAATTGGGTCAAATTGTTCACCTTAAGTCCCAATCACTATTTTCATCAAGATTTTTAATTAGCCTTTCGATCATCTAAATCATGCAGCCCTATCTTTGACTTTCTTTCTTTTGTGAAACACGGAGGAATTTTAAATTTAAATTATTTTTCATGCAGTTACAATGAAAAGATAATACAAAAACGATTCAAAAATCACCTTAAAAATGTAAGTATTCTAAAGCCCTACAGTAAATTCAAACTTGAAAATGTATTTTTTTTTTTATCGTAAAAATCCAACCTAGATCTCTGTGCTGATTTCTTTAAAGAAAGTAGCAACATCTGGTTTGTGAACAAATTGTTCTTTTGAGTCGGCTCTTTTCAATGAATCGTTTAATTCAATTCACAAACTAGGTCTAAATGAGTAGTTCACTGACTCAATGCGATTAACTGCCCTCTGCAGGACTTTTAGTGAATAACTATGACTTCAGATGTAGAATATAATGCACAAGTCATTTGGACTACTTTTATCGTGCTTTTGTATCCTTTTTGAAGTCTCCATTAATTGCAATTGCATGAGCAAGCTGAAAGAAAAAAATGAAAAAAATGTTTTTCTTTCGTGCTCCACTGAAGAAAGTGTCATATTTGGAATGACGTGAACAAATGATGACAGAATTTAAATTTTTCGGGTGAAAGAAACTGTTCCTTTAAACATGGAGAGGGGTTTTCAACAGCCATGAGAACTTACAGTCTATGCCGCATTGCCCCACGCTCATTTCCCCAGCATCTCTTCTTACTACTGCTGAATTATTAGTAGCTCTGGTTTAGATTATGTGCTGTAGAGTTGTAGGGTCGCCTGTGAAGGCGTTAGAGTGGTGTCGTAATTCAGGCGGTGGGCTGGTTGGTGGGTGGCTTAAGTGCAGAATTGTAGCTGCTTTTAACCGAATGTTAAGTGGGCATTGAAATTCAAAGCATCCCACCACTTTGTGTAGCATTTATTAACATCAGCTAAATCATCAGTGATGGGGAATAGTGGAAGCGATCCAAATTAAACTGATGCACTGGTAAAACATGTCCTTAAATGTGTTTGCAGTGATTTCCACAGTTCTTCCATGTGTGCCTGCAGAGTGCATACTCTTCTCTTTAGCCAAATGCTAAGGCCCAAGACGTATTCTATATATAAATGTGAATGCAAATACTTTACTGAAATACTACACAACCTGAATTTCACACATTGCATTTTAAAATGTTTATTGAAATTTCTTCTACAGTCAGTTTTCTCAATCAGATAAATAGACAGAACGACAGACAGACAGAACAACCAACGGAGAGAAGGATAGAACAACTGTCCGACAGACAGACAGCAGGATAGATAGACAGACAGACAGATAGATAGAGCATGATAGATAGAAAGACAGACAGACAGAGCAGGATAGACAGACAGACAGATAGAGCAGGATAGATAGATAGACAGACAGACAGACATGGATGGACGGATGGACAGACAGACAGGATGGATGGATAGACAGACAGACAGACAGACAGACAGAGACAGATAAATGGATAGAACGACCACCTGTCAGACAGACAGACAGGATGGATGGACAGACAGACAGACAGAGACAGATAAATGGATAGAACGACCACCCGTCAGAAAGACAGACAGACGCATGCTTGAAAAGTGTCTACAGTATTTAGTGCGTTCAGATTAGTCACTTGTGAGGTTGCATAAAACTCACAGAGAAAAAAAGCCAAATGATTAACGGCGCAATAACTCGTCTCTTCAGAACAACCATTTCTGTTCTGGCACTGCTAAGACTGTACCGCTTCTCCAGGGCAGACATAAATCTGAGACGAACAATTGCCTTTGTTACTAATTCAAGAAGTGACTTCTAATATTCATCACTTTTTTTTTAGTCCCAAGAGTTTTAGCTCTCACTACGGCTGGACCACTTCATATAATTTCCAAATGAATCCCTGGCTACATAAAAACGTCTGAAGGCCTGATGGGAAGAGTTAAGTTGAGACTTCAAACAAGCAGCTTTATGGTAAACGTTTGGCAGCGTGAGCGCACAAAGAAATTCTCACATTTTAACGTGTGATCGTCTCGACTAACAGAACAGCCAGAGCACCTTTGAAGTAGACGCCGTTCCGTCATTAATGTGAACATTATTCAGCCTTTATTTGTGAGGGTTATTCGTTGCCAAGAGTCTCTACACTGGAAACTTGATCAGACGGTGCTCAGCCTATGGGAATGACAGCGCTGTGTCAGAACGTGAAAAGTATAACTGCATACACAGACGGATGACAGGTCTGTTTCCTCCACGCGGCGGGTATCCACCATATCCACATACACACTCTGGACAGGATCCAGACCTAGTGCATGGACACAGGTGTGGGCCATAACTGTTCTTAAAACCCCACTAATTTATTTCAAACTGAAGTTTCTGGTTTGTGATACGGCAAAGTAAAGTACCAGACTTGATATATCATTTTAAGGGGCATAACCCAGGTATAACCTTGCGCTCCCCCGCTGTGAAATCTTCTATGCCACGGCCACAGAAATAATATTTTACCTAAGTTACGAATGTGTGTTTGAAGTCTGTATTGAATGCAATGCAATTAAAGACAGTGATCTGCAAAATAATGGTGAGAGATGTCTTTATATGAAGTTTCCTTGCTGGAGAAAACAATATATAACGTTGCTAGTGTAGTCCGATTCAAGGCAAAATGAGTCATGAGAAGGTTCTTTTTAGTGAATCAAAACATACAGCGCAAGCAGTAGTCTCATTCACAAACAAATGAATATTATGAGCCAATTCTTTTTACTGAATCAAAAACAGCGTAACTAGTGTAGTCTGATTCCCGAACAAATGACTCTTAAGCCATCTTTGTTTAGGAATCAAAAATTTATTAAACATTACAAAGCATTAAAGCAATACAGATAAACATGGAAAAAACTAAAAAGACAAGAAGATACACAGACACAAAGAAGTTGCCAGGGTAACAAAACTAAAACAAGAACAATGCAATGAATTTACCTTAAGAGGACAAAAAGGATGAATATAGAGATACAGTTTTCAATGCTTTGGGATTAACAGAGCTTTGGATAGTTTCCATGTGTTTGTCTAGATCATCTTTGAATAGAGAAAAGAGAGGTTTAGAGCCAGTACATTTTTGCTTATGTATGTGAAATTTAGCTAGAAGGAAACACAAATTAATTATGTAATATTGTCCTGTTTTCTCTTTTGAGTAGTCAAACAAACCAAAGAAAACATCTTTAAAACAGAATAAAAAGTCACTTACAAAATAAGATTGGATAAACATTGGATAAACATAAAAAAAAGTGAATGACATCATCCTCAGGAGAGTGACAAAAACAGCAATTCAATGTCTGACTTATATTTCGAGAAAGGCTTTGGTTGGGTAACATTTGTGAATTAATGTTATTTATTTTACTTTATTGGTAAGCAGATACTTATGAGACAAAGACCATACCAAATTCTCTACAATATTATTCCAGTGTGGTATTACATAAGGAATTGTCATTATCTCTTTCTGGAAGAGAGCTCTGATTTGATCATTTCTTTTTTGTTGCCCTAAAGAAAAGCATACATTTCCGATCATTGTGTCAGTTAAGTTCAAAGAGTAAGTACATGGCCATGGATACAATATCCTTATTGTTCCATAAGTAATATCTGTGTGGGGAGAAGTTTGTATATTAAGTTTGTTTGTATATTAGGGAACATGCCAAAAGCATCTGCTTATGAAAATCAGAGAGTTTGACAGGGATCTTTGTAACATTATAGTTACAAAGTAGGAGAAAATTCAGGCCACCTACTTTTGAGAAAATCTAATAAGGGATAATATTCCAAAGTGAAGAGGGATTATTAAGGGAATTTTGAATCCAATTCATTTTAAAAGTGGTTTAAGGTAGTAAAATCTAAAAATTTCTATTTTATTGAATTCATCAGTGCTGATTTTCTAATGAAGTGGGTTTTTATTTTTCCAAACACAATGATTTAACATGCTATCTGTATCGACCTTTTTTAATTTTCCTATATCAACCTCCAAGGAGAGCGCTGCATATGTTAGTCTTGACAATCCTTCAGCTTTAGAGAGTAGAATTCTTCCTCTCATCGACAGACCCGAAGCTCTGGAAAAGGAATCAATCAATCTTAAAGCTAAAGGGATTTGAGAGGCATCATTCAAAAACAAAGTGGTGTCATCAACCAGCTGGCTAATAATAATTTGTCTATCGTCAATTGTAATGCCTTGTAAATTACTATACTGGAAATATGCAGAGCTAAAAACTGCGAGGCAAGCAAGAATAAATATGGCAGCCTTGTCTTACTCCACGTGAATAATCGAATCTTGGTGATTTTAATTTAATAACACTATTATTATTTATATACAATGTCCTGATGTCTCTACAAAACGAATCTCCAAACCCAAATGGTAAGGGCTTGAAATATGAAATTATGCTCAAGTGAGTCAAAGGTTTTGTAGAAGTCTAGGAAAAGCAAGTAACTATCATTAGGGATGAGATCCTCGTAATCTAAAATATCTAGGACTAATCTTATATTATTCGTAATGTGACGTTTTTCCATAAAACCTGATTGCGATTCATCGATAAAACAGTTAAGGACATCTTTAATGATTTTTGCTAAAATTAAAGCTAGACTTTTGTAATCATTATTCAAGAGGGTAATCGGTCTCCAATTTTCTAAACATTCTTAACATTTCCGATTCCAAACTTTCCTCAAACACTTTTAGTAAGAAAGGGGATAAGCTCTCTGCAAACATCTTGTTTAACTCAGAGGTTAAACCATCACAGCTGGGAATTTTTTTATCTTTTTAAACTCTTAATAGCCTGTAGAATTTCTGATTGGGATATATCATTATCACAAGCTTCTTATCTTCTAAAGGAATAACTTTTTTTTTGATTAATAGATTCAAAAAAAGATTTGGCTGAATTATCACAATATTTTGATGTATACAAGTTATAGAATTTGGAGCAAAAAGAAGCTACTGTATTTCCCTATAGGATTCTCGAGAAATCATTCACAGCATTGGATCTTTCCAACCTAAAAAAATAGGCTGAATTTTGCTCTCCATCCTCAAGCCATTTTTTTCTGGATCTAACATAGGCTCCTTTAACTTTGGATCTATAGAGTTCATCTAATTTACTTAGATAGTCAAAGCATTGAATATTCCAAACTACAGTCAATGGTTCCTTAAATGATATAGCAGATAGTTGTGAAAGAACTTCATCCTCTATTAATCTATTTTGCTTTGCTATATTACTTCCTATATTACAAGAATTTCCCTAATTCATATTTTAAAAGCTCCCATTTACATCCATAAGCTTTTTGTGATTTAGCCCTTTCCCAGTAAATTTGAATTAGTTCAATAATCTATTGCTTGACCTCATATTTAAGGAGAGAGCTATTTAATTTCCAGAGCAAAGGTTTGCAGGCATTAATTGCGATATTTTGCGATAAATTAACTAAAATGTAAATGGCATTATGGTCAGTCAGTGGGCTGTTGCTAATATCAATAGAGATATTATTGCTACTTAATGTTTTAGAAATCAACCAGTAATCAATTCTGGACTGTCTTGAACGGTCTTTGTCACTCCAGGTGTACTGTATTACATCCGGATACATTTCTCTCCAGATGTCAAATTTCTCCATAAATGCTACAAGATTTGAGTATGGGGAAACCGCTTTTCTTGGAGGGTGCCCATCTCATTCATTGCTGTTAAAATCACCACCTAAAATCAGAAAAGCAGAAGGATATTGGCCTAAAGCATATGAAAGTTTTTGATCTAGGGTGTTAAAGAAAGCACAGTTTTCTGTAACAGAGTTGTAACCATAGATGTTGTCAATAATCAATATAAAATGATTGACGACAACAACAACCATTAGCAAGAAGTGTCCTGAAGGATCAATACTGGTTTCCAAAATGTTACCATAAAAATTATACCTCATAATCCCTACTCCAGCAGAATGTTCTGACCCATGTGACAAAAAAATATCATCGCCCCACTGTGACCTCCAAAATTTGGCATCTCTGGTGTACTTTCCTGGAAAAACAGAAATCTACTTTGTGCCTAGAAAACAAAAATAAAGCCTTCCTTTTGATATTGTTTTTCAAACCCCTGGCATTTAAAGAAAATAAAGACAAAGACATAAAAAAATTAAACAAGAGTATATAATACCTGAAGAACTATAGGTATGAAACATGATATCAATTAGAACACAAGGGAATCAAAAACATACAGTGCTACTAGTGTAGTTTGATTCCCGAACAAATGACTCTTATTAGCCGGTTCTTTTTTACTGAATCAAAAACATACAGCATGACGTGTAGTTTGATTCCCGAACAAATTATGGTACTTTGTTTCAAAAGAATGAATAGCTTAAAACCAGTTCACCATTTTGAATCAGTCGACAATTCTTTCACTGGACTGATTTCAATAGAGCTGTAACTGAATCAACATCCAATGCTTACGCAGCTGAAAGTTATTAATATTTTCTGTAGGTCTCTATATTTTTGAGTGGTGTATCACTTAAAAGTGTGATAATTTGCAGTTTAAACATGTATGTAGAGCAACAGTACAGTATTACAAAGTGTAAAATCGGGCAAATATGAGTCACTAGATCATTAAAGTGCTGCATCAGTAACCACTGGTTTGATGTTTTCTCTTCAGCCTGTGATTGTCATCCGGTCGGTGCAGCTGGTAAGACCTGTAACCAGACGACTGGACAGTGTCCATGCAAAGATGGCGTGGCTGGCATCACCTGCAACCGCTGCGCTAAAGGATACCAGCAAAGCAGATCACCTATCGCCCCTTGCATCAGTAAGTTAGCTGGCTTGTTTTTCTATTTCTATTTCTATTTAATATTCTTAGTGTCGAAAATCAACTATTTGAATTACACTACCCATTCAAAACTTTGGGGTCGGCAAGATATATATATTTTAAGAAATTAATACTTTTACTCGGCAAAAGTGAAAGCAAAGACATTAATGTTACGAAAGATATATATATTCCAATTAAATGCTGTTCTTTTGAACTTTCCTGAATAAAATGGTCTCCAGAAATTTATAAATATTAGAATGATTTTTAAATGATCTTGTGACACTGAAGGCTGGAGTAATGGCTTCTGAAAATTCAGTTTCGCCAGAACAGAAATGTATTAAAATAGAAATCAGTTATTTAAATTGTAATAATAATAATTTGCAATATTACTTTTTTAACTTTTTTGATCAAATAAATGCAGCTTTGGTGAGCATAAGAGACTTCTTTCAAAAACATTAAAAACTCTTGCTGACTCAGAATGTTTGTACAGTAGTTCTATTATATTAAATTAAAAATAGGTGCCATTTACACGACACTGTTTTCAACTAAAAATGGAAAACTTATGCATTTTGGTGCCTCACTTCCGAACCCTCGACGTCCAACTATTTGAAAACAGCTCACACACCTGGTCAGGCGCACGCTCGGGCTCCATGGCGATGTGGTCCTCGGTCGCTCTTGTGCGCGCGGGCTCATTCATCGCGGCAGTCTCCGTCGTGCTACCCGCGGTGGGCTCAGGCCGCCGATCCTCGCCATCTGGGTGCTTCTGGCTGGGCACTGGATGGGGAGTGAGGCTGGCGGCATCCTCGACGGTGAACGCTGATCCGCAGGACGCCAGCATCCACTCCACATATGTTGCGAAGCTCCCTCGAGGAACCTCCCCGGATAACTTAGACCAGGGGTGTCCAAACTCGGGCCTGGAGGGCCACTGTCCTGCAGAGTTTAGCTCCAACCCCAATTGAACACACCTGAAACAGCTAATCAAGGTCTTGATTTGCTGTTGAAGGTCATTAGGCATGCTAAAAACTTAAAAGCAGGTGTGTTGAGGCAAGTTGGAACTAAACTCTGCAGGACAGTGGCCCTCCAGGACCGAGTTTGGACACCCCTGACTTAGACAGTTATCAGGGAAGGTGGTCAGATGGGCAAGATCCAGAAATTTTACTAAATGTTCCTCGAGAGAGCATTCTCCCTGCTCGAGGCACATGAGTTTAACTGCCGGAAAGTCCATGGTGCAAGCAGGGGTGAAAACGGAAACAAAAACACTGAACATGAAAAATGGAAAAGAAAAGATTTTACAAACACGTTCACTTGTTTGGTCCGGTATTCTGTCACGGGCGGTTGCTGACAGATGAGGAAGACGTACACAATTCAATTCAAAAGGTTTATTCTCTAAAGATCTCACAATACCCGACAATGAACTGAAACAGAACTGAACATATATACAGGTGTTAATGATGGTGACTGATGAGTGCACAGCTGAACGTGATTATACGTGACAAAAAATGAGTGACGTAGGCAGGTGATGACAAAACATAACGAGTCCAAACTAACGTAAATGTGACAATATAATTACTGATGAATAAATTACAAGACAAAATCGAGATTGTATGTTCTAATTTGTGTAACATAATTAGGATAAGTGTTAGTCAATCTAAGTAAATCTGTTAAACGTTAAGAACAGCTTCATATTTACTAGTCATAAAAAAATAGTAAGTGTATTTCTAATATGTTTTTATGAGGGTACCAGAAGATCAATTGTAGACCTCCTACCAATCAAACAATATTTTTGATCAAGTTAAATATTTACAATAAATATGAAGCAATACTACTCATTAGGGCTGCACGATTTGGGGAAAATGTCATATTGCGATTATTGAGGTCAATATTGCGATTGCGATATGCGATTGCGATTTAATAAACAAATGGTTTCATGAGTCAACTTGCTTGATTCTAAAGCAAAATGCACACACAGATTAGTGATAATTCTGAAATGTGTATTTCTCAACTCAAACTAGCAACAACAACTAAATAATTGATAACATCTATAATGATCAATAAGCCATTGAGGTCTGGAAAAAATTAATCCACCCCCATTTAAAACATTAATTATAGCCATCCACCATTACAGTGATTCCACAATTGAAAGCTATAATTTTTTCAAAAACATTTATTAGGCTTCAAAAAATATAACAGCTTTTAATTTAAGTGAACTTAATAATACTCATAAAATAAAACCCATAAAAAAGTATTATTTACCTGTGCCCTTCCTGTTGTGGCGCTCTATACCAAAACAGACTAAACACCGACTACGCCACCCTGGGAATTTCACCCAGAGAATGATTTTACTACCCAAACTCTATAAATCTAACAGCTAAAGACACACAGGTACGTATACAATAGAGCCAAAGACAATGTTCAATTCTGAAGACACACCATTTATTTGTTTAAATAATTTAACAATTTAAAACCGTCATCTCTCAGGGAAGAGAACACAAAAAAAGAAAGAGAAAAACTTATAATTGCTGAGGCTTACCGATGGAGGAAAAGGAGTCAAAGGCAGTAAAAGATCCCAGGAAAAATCCCCCAGTAAACACACAAACACACCCCAATGAACACAAATGCAAACAGGGAAGTCAACAGCACTCCAGACGGGGACAATACCACCCAGACACCAATACCACCACCGGCTCTCAGCTACTGTAACAAACAAAGAAGAAAAAAAATAACACGCACACTCCAACAAAGATTGAGCAAAAAGAACAGAAAATACAGAAAGTCTATTTTTCTTATCACAAAATATAAACAATAACTGCCAGAACCCACAATGGCTCTAAAGAGGCAGTAGAAGAACAACAACAAAGAAAATAAACAAATTTCAGAGAAATCAAAACAAAGAATAAACTTATCACTAAATACAAACAATAACTGCCAAAACCAGCAATGGTTATAAAACGGCAGTATGAAGAAAACTATATATATATAAATATATATATATATATATATATATAAATCCAATAATCAAAAAAAAAAAGAAATCAAATGAAATATAAATACAATTTCAATCTAAATTGGAGTCAAAACACACAACAAAAACAAAACAAAAAAACAAACTTCTTATAATCAACAAAATTATAATATAAAGCCCCAACCCCTTGAGCTATATTCAGATATCATAAAAGCAATAACCCACATAAAACGAATGACACATATTTTTGGCCAGACAGCCGTAACTACCCAGTGGCCGTGATAGCAAGGCGAGCATATAGCGAGCTACTCCAGTCACTGATACCTGCTCAGTAACGTTGCTTGCACCAACAAGGCCGTGGCACGGGCAAAACGGCACGTATGCCGGACAGAGAAAAACACGGAAGTGTATACAAAACAGCACATTAAACAGAGGCAAAATGCACAATATAGCCGCCAGGCAAAACAGCAGGCAAAACAGCAGGCAGCGAATCGGTCCTGTGCAGCTAGCGATGATCTCCAGCTAAACTGGCCTCATTCCTGTTAGCTACACAAAGAAAAGTTACCATTAACCCCCAATTAATAAGAAACAAAATGTAAATGAATCCTACGTCATCTGAGATACATACCCATCATTCAGACATACCCGAGGGAGAAAGCTCGACGATTGCCCACGGCACTAATGCAGTACGTTCAGTGGTTCAGTGAGTTGAACGACAAGAAAGTTTGGCCATCCGACCGGAGATCTACGAACGCAAATAACCACATAATACCAGTAACCAAGACAGCAGGAAACAATGTTCGCACGGAGACAGCAAAGCCGCTACCCTACCTGTTGCACAGCACAGTACCGCACACGGAGAGCGAGACCAGGAAGCACAACACAACTTCCTGTCAACATTGAGCGAGAGGGCGTCAGAAGGGTTACTCGCTATTTATAGGGCGGGGCTTCACACGGGGAGTGACCAAAGGAACGGCAGTTCATTACAGTAACTCATACTGCCACAATCTGCCCCACCTTTTGTATCGTCGACCCGACGATGGACAAAACAGAATATCCCATACTAATTCCAGGGTCGAAAAAGAGCCATTATTACATTAGACCCAGGGCCAGAAGGATCGGCCGCATTGTCCACAGGCGCTAAAGGTCGTGGAAGGTGATAAACATTAGAATGTTGACCCGCAGTCGACCGTGCTGTCCGACGTATAGCCACTTCACTGACTGCAGGGGCAGCTCCAGGCAAAGGGACTGAAGGGACGGAGGATCCTTCCGCTGCACTGGTAATAGGAGGCACTAACAGGCCTTGCCTAATAGGTACTGGGGTAACTGGTGAAAACTGCGCCCGAGGGGTGCGTTGAGTAACGGACACTTGAGTGGGAGTCGCCAGAGGGGCATCATGCCTCCACACCAATAGATCTTCTATCGACTCATCCTCAAACGGCAGCTGGTCCGCAGGAGGGGAACAAGGTGAAGCAGCCCCCCTTGAAGGAGACCCTCCTACCACCGCCTTCAACAATGCACGGTTAACCTGCCTGACTTTGGTCGGTTCATCCACTGGTGCAATTGTATACACTGAGCCTTCCGCTCGGGGCACTTTAAGGACTCTGTACTGTACTGGACCGTAAAGGTCGCGGAGCTTATGACGGCCCCGTGCCGAGAAGTCACGAAGCCACACTAACTGGGCCAACTTAAAAGGCACAACCCTCACCCGTCGATCATGGTTATGTTTCCGACGCTGTGCAGCAACCCGTAACCTTTCTGTGGCACCTTCGAAGGCTAACTGCAAACGGGTCTGGTGCTCCTGAATCCACTCATGGATATTGCCACCCACAGGATCCTGTACCCGACCTAAGAGGAAATCAACCGGTAGTCTAGGCTCCTGCCCAAACATTAAAAAGAACGGAGACTCACCAGTGGCCTGGTGGGGAGTGGTGTTATACGAGAAAAGAACCTGTGGCAAACAAGAACTCCAGTCCCTCTTCCGAGACACTGGCAAGGTGCGCAACAAATTATGGAGCGTCCTATTAAACCTTTCACATTGGCCATTACCAGCCGGATGGTATGGCGTAGTGCGAGATTTTTCAATGCCATAAAGTCGACACAGCTGTTGGATCAGGGAGCTCTCGAAGTTACGGCCTTGGTCAGAAAGGATACGAGCAGGGACACCAAACTTAGAGAACCACTCTACCACCAAAGCTTGAGCCACGGTAGGAGCTCGTTGGTCGTAAGTGGGAACAGCAAGTGTGTATTTGCTGAAAACATCGGTCATGACCAGTACGTTTTCTATACCACTCTGAGTAGACTCCAACATGGTATAGTCAATGGCTACTATCTCATTAGGCCGGGAGGCCAATAAGTGTCCCATAAGACTGGAATTAGGAGGTCGAGTGTCCTTGGCAACTTGGCACCTCTCACATGCCTGACACCACTTAGACACGTCCACAGACATACCCGGCCAGTAACAGCGCTGACGTAGAAGCTCTAATGTCCTTTCTACACCCTGATGGCCATGCTCCTGATGAACCTTAGTTAACACCTCTTCTTTTAAGGAAACAGGCACCACCACCTGCAAGACCAACTCCGCACCGTCAGGGCGAAACACACGGCGATACAGGACACCACTTCTCTCCTCCAACCTGTCCCACTGTCGGAGCAACACTAGTGCAGGCTGGGTCATCCCTTGGCGCTCTTCAGCGTTGGGACGTTGCTCACGTCTCCAAAACACCAAGACCTCCTGTATACATGGATCAGCCTGCTGGAGAGCACACATATCAGAAGTGGTATGGTGAGGCAGGGCCATGACGGCCGTTTGAATTGCTTCAGCCTGAGTGCCCTGGAGAGCCTGCTGCAAAGGCTTGGGCAATGACATCCCAGGAAGCATAGCTTCCATATCTACTGGGCCAGGAGGATACTGACGAGATAAAGCATCTGCGTTCTTATTACTTCTGCCTGAACGATATTTTACCTCAAAATCAAACGATGCCAACTGAGCAGCCCAACGTTGCTCAGTGGCGCCAAGTTTAGCAGATGACAAGTGGCTAAGCGGATTGTTATCGGTAAATACCACACACTTGTGGCCCAGCAGGTATTCCCGAAATTTCTCTGTCATGGCCCACTTAAGTGCCACAAACTCAAGTCTCATAGAGCTGTAGTTCACCATATTACGCTCCGTAGGCCTCAGACCCCGACCTGCGTAGGCTATGGGCCTAACTTTACCATCCTGCTCTTGTGATAACACAGCTCCTAAGCCGCCATGACTTGCGTCCACCTCTAAAATAAAAGGAAGCGAAAAATCTGCATAAGCAAGCACCGGGGTACTGGTGAGCCTGACTTTCAGTGCTTCAAATCTGCTATGGCACTCCACTCCAGTTGGCTACCACCTCTACCTTACTTGGATCTGTGGCAACCCCCTTGCTGGAGATCACATGCCCCAAATAACGCACCTCTTCCTGGAAAAAGGCACATTTGGTGAGCTTTGCCTTAAGGTTCTCTCGTTGAAGCCGGCCAAGCACCACTTCCAACCTCTCCAAATGTTGCTGGACGGTGGAGGAGAAAACCACAATGTCGTCGAGATAAAGCAACAAGGACTGGTTTTGTTGATCACCAAACAGCCGTTGCATCAATCTCTGAAATGTGCCAGGGGCGTTACACAGCCCAAAGGGCATGCGATTCCATTCGAAAAGCCCAAAGGGAGTGCAAAATGCAGTCTTGGGCCGATCTGCCTCAGTAACTGGGACTTGGTTATATCCACTCGCCAGGTCCAGGGTGGAGAACCAGCGAGCACCTGTAAGAGCATCCAAAGATTCCTCGATACGAGGAAGGGGAAAAGCATCCTTCCGGGTTTTACCGTTGAGCTGCCTATAGTCAACGCACATTCTTAGAGTTCCATCCTTCTTCTTAACCAGGACAATAGGGCTGGCGTAAGGACTACTACTCTCCCTGATAACCTGCGCCTCGAGGAGTTGGTGAATATGCTCTTTAACCACCTCATATTCAGACGGAGGAATACGCCTGTGACGCTGCCTGACAGGGACATTGTCTAAAAGAGGGATATCATGGGCAATCAGATTAGTACAACCAAGGTCTCCATCATGGGCAGAAAAGACAGAGCTATACCTCTCCAGAAGGGACTTCACCAGACCCTGCTCTTCAACAGACAAGGACGACAGGTCCATGGCGTCTATCTGCTCCTGCACCGTAGGGGCAACAGTTTGAGAAGCCACTGTAGCCACACCTAAAGGTACCTCCGTAACTCCCGTTGGCAGGCTAGCAATACAAACCTCATCCAATGTACCCACCACCGTGCGCGGATAGAGCAGCACATCAAGGGTACCCACATTCACCACTGGGATGTAGGCAGTACCCCTTACCACCCGAACCAACGCAGGGGAGGCAAGTAGTCCTGCCGACTACGCCAAATTGTGGCGCTCTATACCAAAACAGACTAAACACCGACTACGCCACCCTGGGAATTTCACCCAGAGAATGATTTTACTACCCAAACTCTATAAATCTAACAGCTAAAGACACACAGGTACGTATACAATAGAGCCAAAGACAATGTTCAATTCTGAAGACACACCATTTATTTGTTTAAATAATTTAACAATTTAAAACCGTCATCTCTCAGGGAAGAGAACACAAAAAAAGAAAGAGAAAAACTTATAATTGCTGAGGCTTACCGATGGAGGAAAAGGAGTCAAAGGCAGTAAAAGATCCCAGGAAAAATCCCCCAGTAAACACACAAACACACCCCAATGAACACAAATGCAAACAGGGAAGTCAACAGCACTCCAGACGGGGACAATACCACCCAGACACCAATACCACCACCGGCTCTCAGCTACTGTAACAAACAAAGAAGAAAAAAAATAACACGCACACTCCAACAAAGATTGACCAAAAAGAACAGAAAATACAGAAAATCTATTTTTCTTATCACAAAATATAAACAATAACTGCCAGAACCCACAATGGCTCTAAAGAGGCAGTAGAAGAACAACAACAAAGAAAATAAACAAATTTCAGAGAAATCAAAACAAAGAATAAACTTATCACTAAATACAAACAATAACTGCCAAAACCAGCAATGGTTATAAAACGGCAGTATGAAGAAAACTATATATATATAAATATATATATATATATATATATAAATCCAATAATCAAAAAAAAAAAGAAATCAAATGAAATATAAATACAATTTCAATCTAAATTGGAGTCAAAACACACAACAAAAACAAAACAAAAAAACAAACTTCTTATATCAACAAAATTATAATATAAAGCCCCAACCCCTTGAGCTATATTCAGATATCATAAAAGCAATAACCCACATAAAACGAATGACACATATTTTTGGCCAGACAGCCGTAACTACCCAGTGGCCGTGATAGCAAGGCGAGCATATAGCGAGCTACTCCAGTCACTGATACCTGCTCAGTAACGTTGCTTGCACCAACAAGGCCGTGGCACGGGCAAAACGGCACGTATGCCGGACAGAGAAAAACACGGAAGTGTATACAAAACAGCACATTAAACAGAGGCAAAATGCACAATATAGCCGCCAGGCAAAACAGCAGGCAAAACAGCAGGCAGCGAATCGGTCCTGTGCAGCTAGCGATGATCTCCAGCTAAACTGGCCTCATTCCTGTTAGCTACACAAAGAAAAGTTACCATTAACCCCCAATTAATAAGAAACAAAATGTAAATGAATCCTACGTCATCTGAGATACATACCCATCATTCAGACATACCCGAGGGAGAAAGCTCGACGATTGCCCACGGCACTAATGCAGTACGTTCAGTGGTTCAGTGAGTTGAACGACAAGAAAGTTTGGCCATCCGACCGGAGATCTACGAACGCAAATAACCACATAATACCAGTAACCAAGACAGCAGGAAACAATGTTCGCACGGAGACAGCAAAGCCGCTACCCTACCTGTTGCACAGCACAGTACCACACACGGAGAGCGAGACCAGGAAGCACAACACAACTTCCTGTCAACATTGAGCGAGAGGGCGTCAGAAGGGTTACTCGCTATTTATAGGGCGGGGCTTCACACGGGGAGTGACCAAAGGAACGGCAGTTCATTATAGTAACTCATACTGCCACACTGTCATGTAGGACATATACAGAAATTTAAGTTATCAAACAGTCTGCACTGCATAAATTATAAATTATATATAGACTAATCCTTATTAAAGCTACACAAGTTCTTTAGTCAAGAGCAGTGAGTAATTTTCTTTGTTCTTTAACTTTACTGACAGAAAGCTTTGGCTGCTGGCCCTTTAAGAGCAGCCGTTGTAGAGACGCGGATCTCACACGCGCCTCATTCTCTCACAACTCTTTACGTCCATCATAAGACTGCTCTTATGTTATGAAGATACTCGACAAACGACATTTTGGCATAATTGTGTGTGTTATTGTTCGTTCAAGCGGAAAGATAACTATTCCGGTCTGTGCATGTGCATGGGCGCGCGTCTTTCTGTTCTGTGAGTCACAGTCGGACATTCACAGGCTGCGCGCTCTCTTTTGACTTGTCGCGCTTTAATGGTTTGAACTTTAAAGCATTCGCACGAATAAGAGCGGGATCATGTAACTAGCCAAAGGATGACAAAAAATAACAGATGCTGCGTTAATTGCGTTAACAGCCCTAATTTGTTTATTTTACATAAAATCGCAGCATTTTGCATCATATAATCGCATAGGCTTGACATCGCGATTACGATTGCGATATGATTAATCGTGCAGCACTACTACTCATACTAATGTTCAGGAAAACATTTCTGAATTATCTTAAATTTCATTGTCTCTACCTCTTGAAAAATAAGTGCGACCTACAAATAAATAACAGAATGACACAAAATGGTTGTTTTAAAAGCCGAAAGAAATTTACTATTATGCAGCTTCCTTCAAAATTGATTCTTGGACTAAATGAGGTGGTGCAGCATGAGTTTTTTTTCCCATTACCACCCACAGAGACATTAATAATAATACTCCAAAGAAATTTTGCATAAACACCTATTATTATTCATGATTTTATGGCCCTGACCCAGTTCATTTCCGTATCGGTCCCCTGTTCCATTATTTCCTTGGATGGACATTTCGCTGATTGCCCTCCGCTAAGTCAAACAGACCATAAAGCCCTGGCTGACATGACCTAGTCAGCCCTGAACCTTGCTGACGGCCTTTCAACTCATAAATCTCACGCCTGCTCCAGGGGCATGATGGGTGATGTGTTTATTGGCAGTATCAACAAGGCAGCAGACGGTCTCTGTGGCGATTAAGGACAGGCCCACACAGCAGCTGGCATTTCTCGATAAGATACTCACTGGGAGAGCAATGCAATATGTGGCTATTAATGTGAACCGCTTCTATTATGCACTAACTGATGACATCAAAATAAAGATTTATCTGGCCCTCTGACAAAAGCAACTATAGACATGAAGCCATTCAGATTTGCTTGGCAAGGATTCACGTAGACAAATGAAACCCTTAGAAACTAGATTTCCCCTAATTTCTCTGGGTAAGTAACAAATGTGCTGTTAAATCTGGAAAGAAAGAGAGAGAGAGTGAGAGAGAGGGAGCCCCGACAATCGAGTGGAAAATATTTGGTTTCTCATATATTTTGTGATATAACGTGCTTTTGTTTTAATAGCCTGATATTAAATTTTTGCGACATCACACATTTTGCCAACTGCACATTTTAACAAGCCTCGAATCCCCCATCGGCGTATATCTAACAGCAGAACGCTTAAAAGAGGAAGAAGGGGCTTCAGAGAGGAAACTCATTAAACTAGACACCACCGCGTCTTCATGTCACCAGTTATATGTCTAAAAAACACGATATGTCTACTAAAATTATTACTAAAATAAAAACTAATGTAAATGACACCCCCCCCCAAAAAAAAAAAAAAAAACAGGAAAAAAAACAGAAAAAAACCCAGGTGCTATGTATATTGAAAGCAATAATGCCTAGAAAAAATGTACGGCATGAGGTTTTGATTGTTTGTTCTTGACTGTTTGTTACAGAAATTCCTGTTGCTGCACCCACAGCCACCTACAGCAGTTCAGAAGAGCCTACAGGTGAGTCCAAAATAAATTAAACCATCTACTGGCATTACTGAGCAATCAAGCTCTATATGGTAAACTATCCCAAATACAACTTTGTTTAGATATATATATATATATTTGCGGTACTCATTTAAGCATTGCAGAGAATGTTTTAATCAACGCATAAAAAAATCAAAACAAATTTGTATTTGGGATATATTTATATATATTCTCCATAAAATTTGAAATAAAGTACAAAATTATAGATAAAAATTACAAGAATAAAAAGTGATATTAAAAGCATAATTTAAATGTGTTTAAGCGTAATAGTTAATAAGATTAATAAAATGGAATACAATGTTAATAATAATGTAATTAATAATAAATACATTATTTAAATTAAAAGGTACACTATGTAACTTTAGGCCCTCTAGCAGTTCATTGGCATGGTTTTATTTCAGTTAGGCTAATAGCTGGTTTGATTTGCATTGAGAGATGATCTTATGGAAAGTGCCCGATGCCAATCTCTAGGTATGGTGAAGGGTGTGTGATGATGTGGGTCTATTTTAATTCCAAAGGCCAAGGGAACTTTATCAGGATGCATATTATCCTGGATCCATGAAATAACTGGCCTTTAAAAATAAAAATCTGCCTGCCTCTATGGGAATTTAACATAGGGTTGTCCTGACTTATGCAACCTGTATTTTAAGGAAGAACATTTATTTATTTACAATACATTATTCATTTACAAAGAAAATTGGTGTCCTTAAAGGTTAGATTTTTCCTCATTTTTTAAATTAAGGCATTAAGTTCAATTTCCAAAAGATGATTTTTTTATTCCTCTTTTTAGTCAACTTTAGCATGGGTGTGTTCACTTATGCTAGGCACTGTAATCAGTTTAGATGGAAAGGATCTCAAGCTGACTCACTGAAGACGTCACTGTAGCTTTACCCATTCATAGACACGATACACTGCGCTACAACAACCACAATAAATTGACCCTTCACAATAGATAATGCTTTACAATAAACTCTGTTACAGAGCTACATATGGCAATTTAAAATAAAATACCTTACTCACCTTTTGAGTAATAAAAAAACCATCTCTGTGTCACTTTTACAACATTTCAAAAATTAAAAAAAAAAAATATATATATATATCTAATAAACACCAGGTTTGTTGTGCCTTGTAGGCATATACTTGTAGGGCTGCATAAAATAATAATAACAATAGCCTGTAGCAGACGGCCTATAAATGGTTAAAAAGGAACACTTCAGTAACACTACTCTAGAGAAAAAATATAGGGATTATCATATGTTACTTCAAATGTTTCCATTCCTGTGACGTTTTGAAATGAGATTGGAGTAAAAACATGAAGCCTAATGTTTGCCGCGTTTTGCTTTTCAAACGCACAGCGCGAGTGACTCAAACTCACAGCGCGTGCAGAGAACATTTACTGAAGAGATCGAGCCGCTCCAAACTATGAAACATTATTTTTGCCACATTATACATATCTACGTTTGAGCATATATCCACAAACACAGTATTTAACTGTAAACACTGGTCTAAACATTATAATATTCACCATATTAGAGTAAACACTCATACTATCCTACTTTTATATCATGCTGTGTTTTATTATCGAACATAAAAACATCATCGTGTCGTTGTCGTTGCCTACCTGTCTATAGTTCATATTTCAACATGTTTCTGTCTTATATATATATATATATATATATATATATTAGTGCTGGGCAACGATTAAAATTTTTAATCGCGATTAATCGCATGGTTTTCTTGCGATTAATCGCGATTAATCGCATTGTTATGCGCAAAATTGAATAATGACTTCTAAAGTAGTGTATTGCGCACTTTTGATTTAAATGTACTGCTATATACACAAAAGTGATAACTTTAAACAAATAAGGTGCTTTTATACCAGCAGTATTCCCTTTACACAGTAATCTCAAATCTCAACTTAAACATTAATGTAATCAAATCAAATATTTAAACAAAGCTATTTGCCACTGCCAGGGCATTACCTTTTATGTAGTATGTTAAAACGAGTCCAGTTTTCTTGTTTTTTTTTTCTGAACAGGTATCAACAGGTATCTTTTATCAGGGAGCAGCAGAAACAGTCTATGTAGTAGTCAGAGGTCATGATCACTACTATATAAGTCGACCAACGTTACTTATAGTAGCTTAGGTTTGGTCATGCCATGGTTTCCCACGTAAGATTCCATTAAACAGAGTAAAAAAAACAATTTATACTTTATACTCACGCTGTTGCTGTGTAGCCCGCGTACACTTCGGCGTACCCTGACGTGCACCTCTCCAAAAATGTAACGTCAATTCTACGCGTACCGCAAGCGCTGTGATTGCTACAACCGCTCCCCGGGTTTCACATGCTCCCTCTGCATGTGTAATTGCGCGTCAACGCGGACAACGACGCAGAGATATAAATGAAAACCAACGCGTAGTCTATAGCGTATTGTCTTCGGCGTAAGTCCGACGCAGAAGTATAAATCAGCCAAGAGTGAGGTGAAGTGGTCGAGCACAAGGTGCAGCGACAAGCGGGTGCGTTCCTGTGAAACTGTTGCGGTCATGCTCGCCTCACGCCCGCGCGTTGCCGAAGTTGAATGGTCTATAACTTTTTATAAAGGACGCGCAGCACAAATCATTAGAAGAGAGACTGATCCTCGGCTTGCTGTTAGTGAGTTTCCAGAATCTAAATAGTTATTATCTATAGGTTTTATAGGTACTATCCATAGAGCGCCTGTCATTCACTCGCGGAGCGCAACTCTTCAACTGTTCACCAGAGAGAACCTGCCTCTCTCCACTGCTTGTTTGGGTGGGTTATTTGCTGGCTGACCAACATCCCACCCCTCCTGTGATCATGGTTTGACTGTAGGCCTATGTGTATTCAGAGCCAGTGAGCAACGGACTTTCAAAATAATAATAATAAAAAAAACTGCGTTAACGTGCGATAAAAAAATTGTCTGCATTAATTAATAAATGCGTTAACGCGATAATAACGCGTTAACTTGCCCAGCCCTAATATATATATATATATATATATATATATATATATATATATATATATATATAGGCTACACACATACATTTTAGTCTGGCACCAGTTTAACTACTAGCTACAATATGAAGTTTATGCAACAATAACATGCTTACTATTATGAGTGGAAATGTCTTACCTTAAATACGTGAATCACATATTAATTCTATTAAATATTATATTAATAGTATATTAATCTGCGGTACAAATATTTGAATGTCTCAACAACAAATTCTCTACATACTGTAACTGTGTTACTGTAGCTTGTCTCTCATTTCACTCCAAAACATATCGATATTTCATGTCCATTTATGTTTATCGGCTACCTGTGTCAATATTACACAATTCACATTTTCAGGGCGATAGAAGACCTCTCGTGTGTGTACTGCAAACCTTGGATTGCCAAAACAGAACCATAAAAATGTATTGGTGGATCTTTCACACATATGATCTGGTGATATCAACATAAGCCAATGCTTTCCTTCTCTACATGCTTCGTCTCGGTCACCATCGAAACTGGCTGGGACCTTAATCTGATTACATGCTTCATTTGAACACGTTTGCTTTTCCGTCACGCTCTCGCAGCGCTGTGCTGTGAGGGAAAATACACCCTTGTACTTTCATTCATACTCAATTACCCAAGCTGCCCGATCACTGTCTGCGCTGTGGGAGTAACGCCCGTGACGTGCAGTCGTCCCATGGAGCCAAACTCAGCTGCTGAACACTTTCTGGCTCTGAGATGTTTCAGTATGAGTATTTCAATTTCCCCGGTTAGCGCACATGCAACAGACACAGTAGTGGTGGTCAGTGTGACCATATTACTAATTGAAAAAATTAAATTATCTGTTCATCACCAGCCATTCTTTTCATCATGAAACTGTACAATTGTACAAAGCATTAAATCTCGAACGTCCTCAAAAAGAACTAAACTCACACCGATAAGTGAACTGAGTGAAAAAGAACAGTTCACTTTGCATTCACATTGTCACTGGCCTTGTAAGTGGACTCAGACCACTTCTTTTTTCTCTTTTTATATCAGCTAATATGTTAGGCTTTTTTGTCATACTTATTTTTGAAAGCACTAAAGAGAACTGAGGGAAAAAAATAAGAAAAAAAAATATATAAAGGAAATTAATGAGAGAATGACATGAATAATCACTATATCATAAATGCTATATACGCTACTGTTAAAAATGTTGGGGTCGGTAAGATTTTTACTACTTTTATTCAGCAAGGATACGTTAATGACAGTAAAGACATATATAATGTTTCAAAAGATTCCTATTTCTAATAAATGCTGTCATTTCAACTTTCTATTCATTAAAGAATCTTGAAAAAAAATGTATCATTGTTTCCACAAGGATATTAATAAGATATTAATAGGTTTTCAAAAGTGTTTTCATCAAATCATACAGACAATATAGGGCAAAAGGGCAAAACCTAAATGTAATAGTAAGTTTAACCACTTAAGTCATTATTCACTTTACCTGTCCTGCTATACTCTACTGTGAAGATCGCTCTGGTGTGGCTGCCCGGTGGAGCAGCACAGTTGTGCTTGAGGGACTCTATTAAGCAGACATTTGTCCCTCCACAGGGGACGTCCATTATTTGGGGGACGTGGGTGTAATGGGCAGCGTCAGGCATTGTGCTGCTTGCCTAATGGACGCCCAGTCTTATCAAAGAGAAGCAGGATGAGGCGGACAAGGGCCATCGCCACACAAAAGCCGCCCCGTCCTCCGTTCATGCATTAACATGGAAATGAGGCGTGGCTGATATGGACTCGTCAGAATCATTTACTTTCTGCGACTCCACCCCCTTCTTTGCACTTTTCTCACTCCCTGCTCCCAGTTTTCCCCCCACGGTCCTTCACATCCTAATTCTGCGCACCACCTTTTTGTGTTACCACCACCCCCCAAAGCTGCCAGACATTTCGCTCTTCTAGCCCTCCCCCTTTTACTTTCCCCTTCAAACTTTTTTATATTCGGGTTGGTGGTTCTTTCCTGCTTCGCCGTTGCCCAGGTAACCTCATTCAGACGGAATATAAAGGGACATGAAAAGGGTGGATTGGACAGAGGGCTGGAGAATATAATGAAGTTTGTCCATATTCAGGCGAAAGCTGAAAGGTCTTCTCACTCCCATCTCTTCCAGTCCACCAGAAATCTCGAGGTTATTACGCTATGTGAAGTAGCTGCGACGAGAGTCTCGGGTTGCGGTTTGCAACAGGAGAACTGAGCCATTTTAACACTCTGGTCTCAGTCCAAGAGTTGCCTGGTGTTGAAGCGACTCCATCGCCGAGGGCTCAATGTGGGGTTTGGGTCTCCATGGTGGTGTCGAATAGATCCGCTGAGCGCTAGAGCTATAAATCATTGCACGCTGGATGCCGTCCCTGAGGTTTATATGTGGAAAGCTGCGTTTAAATGAGGATTCGGTATTATGGGCATTGTGACGGGGGTGTTCTGTGTCTGAATGAAGTTTAAATGACCTGTGAACCCCCTGCCCTGACATTGCTGAGTAAGTGGGGGGATATGGCGAGGCGCTTGATAATTAGGGTGAGAAAATTACTGGGTTGAGTGAAGAAAAGATTAAATGATTAAATACCCATTAAGTCTTAATTAGGTCTAACGTAACTCTCGTTAATTGTATGAATGATACAGCAGCCCCAAAATCATCTGGACACTTGAGTCGCACTTAAAAGTGCATAATACAAAACTGACAGACATATTATGCTCTTGTAGTAACTTTTAACCAATGAGTCCCGAGATGACTTTTAGTGCATGTATTGAAAACGGAAATAGCATATCGAATTTCTTTTCTTGAAAAAAAAAATGCTACTTGGTTTGATATTTTGTTATCTAATGCAATGATATTAATACATTAGTGCCACAGCCAAGTCCATTTTCAATAACTTCACCCTAAAGCCTACTGTATCATATTTAATAAGCAAATTTCTAAGGCTTCTACGTTATCGACATTATCAAAACTTTGCTGGTAAGCCTGTTGTACACAATCTACATGCCTTCTGTCGTCTGATTGATAGTTTAAACTTGTTTTTTAGTGAGTAAAATACTTTTTTAATGTAATTCTAAAAACTTCCCCCTTAAGGTTGTGGTACATGTGTCTTTTTGCTGTGAAATCTTTATTGATTTTTATCAATAAAGATTGATAAACCTACAGGCAGAAACTGAAATCAGCTAAACCTGTAATAAGGACTGTAAAAAGATGGACTAATGAAGCAGAGAAGAATCTACAGGCCTGCTTTGATTGCACTGATTGGACTGTTTTTGAAGCTGCTACCAACGATCTGGATGAGCTCACAGATACTGTAACATCATATATAAGTTTCTGTGAGGATACATGCATTCCTACCAGGACATTCTTATCATTCACTAATGATAAACCATGGTTTACTGGGAAACTCAAACACCTTCGTCATGCCAAAGAGGATGCTTACAGAAGTGGGGATAAAATCTTGTATAACCAGGCCAGAAACAGATTGACAAAGGAGATCAGAGTTGCTAAAAGGAACTACTCTGATAAACTGAAAAAACAGTTTTCATCCAACGACCCATCATCAGTCTGGAATGGCCTGAGGAACATCACCAACCACAAGTCACCATCCCCTCGATCTGTGGACAATCAACACCTGGCTGACGATTTAAATTCATTTTACTGCCGGTTTGAAAAGCCCTCATTCACACCACACATCCGGTCTGATCTGCACTTCACACATTCACCATCACCTCCTGCACTCCCACTCCCCCCCCCTCCTGCCATCCAACCTGAGCTTAAGGTCTGTGTGGAGGACGTGAGCAGAGTCTTCAAAAAACAGAAGACTAGGAAAGCCTCAGGCCCAGACGGCATCTCATCTGCTTGTTTAAAAGCCTGCGCTGACCAATTGGCCCCGGTCTTCACGCAGATCTTCAATAGATCATCGGAGCAGTGTGAAGTTCCCTGCTGCTTCAAACGCTCCACTATCATTCCTGTCCCCAAAAAAAACAAAATCACTGGACTTAATGACTACAGACCTGTCGCTCTCACGTCTGTGGTCATGAAGTCGTTTGAAAGACTGGTGCTGGCCCACCTGAAGGACATCACCGGACCCCTGCTGGATCCCTTTCAGTTTGCTTACAGAGCAAACAGGTCTGTGGATGATGCAGTCAACATGGGACTGCATTATATCCTGCAACATCTCGACAGACCAGGGACTTATGCAAGGATCCTCTTTGTGGACTTCAGTTCGGCCTTCAATACCATCATGCCTGGTCTTCTCACAGCCAAACTGACCCAGCTCTCCACACCATCCTCGATCTGTCAGTGGATCACCAGCTTCCTGACGGACCGGCAGCAGCGAGTGAGACTGGGGAAACACACATCCAAGACACTCACAATCAGCACTGGCGCCCCTCAAGGGTGCGTTCTCTCCCCACTGCTCTTCTCCCTGTACACAAATGACTGCACTTCTAAAGACCCCACTGTCAAGCTCCTGAAATTTGCAGACGACACCACTGTCATCGGTCTCATCCAAAACGGTGACGATCCTGCTTACAGACTGGAGGTTGAACAACTGGCTGTCTGGTGCAGTTATAACAACCTTGAGCTGAACACGCTCAAAACAGTGGAGATGATCGTGGACTTCAGGAGGAACAGCCCAGCACTCCCCCCACTCACCATCATGAACAGCACTGTGGAAGCAGTGGAGTCATTCAGGTTCCTGGGCACTATCATCTCTCAGGACCTGAAGTGGGACAATCACATTGACTCCACTGTGAAAAAGGCCCAGCAGAGACTGTACTTCCTTCGCCAGCTGAGGAAGTTCAACTTGCCACAAGAGCTGCTGATTCAGTTCTACTCAGCCGTTATTGAGTCTGTTTTATGCACTTCCATCACTGTCTGGTTTGGTTCAGCTACCAAATCAGACATCAGGAGACTACAACGGACAGTCCGGACTGCGGAGAGGATCATTGGTGCCCCCCTGCCAACCCTCCAGGACCTGTACTCTTCCAGAGTGAGGAAGAGAGCAGGTAAAATCATCACAGACTCCACTCACCCTGGACACCTCCTGTTTGATCTGTTACCGTCAAGACGGCGACTCAGATCACTGGCCACAAGAACATCTCGGCACAGGAACAGTTTCTTCCCACAGGCCATATCCCTTCTGAACAGTTAACATATCTCCCAGGGCATATGCCTGAAGTGCAATACTCCCACTGTTTAGTGCAATATCTTTAAAATTCAGGTGATATTTATATTTATTCATACTATACAAAATACTGTAAATATGTTCATTATCTGTAAATGTTTATTCTGACAAAACCCAACTGTGACCATATATTTTTATAGTACTTTCATATTTTTTTATAATTTTATTCGTAGAATTTGTATTACTATTTGTATTACTATTACTTGTTGTATCTGTATTTGTATATGTGCACTGGAAGCCTCAGTACCAAAACAAATTCCTTGTGTGTGCAAGCACACTTGGCAATAAAGCTCTTTCTGATTCTGATCAAGTAAATATAAGAATATTTTTGTATATTGTTAGTAATATTTCTAGATGAACACTTACTGGACTGAAACAACATAGGTTTACTTGAATATCAATTCATCATTTTCTAGAAAAAACATGTTAAGATGATATGATATATCAGGCTTTTGAGGAACATTTATTTGTTCATCTCTCAATCATCACTGTATTGCATTGCAATATGTTTTACCCCCCAAAATTAAAAACTAGCTTCTTCTTACTAAGACATATTATTGGGAGATTTAGGGTAAAACATAAACTGATATTTATATGCATTTTATGTCTCTTATACTGTTATAAATAACTCATTGATTTACATTACAAGCCATCAGAATTTCATCTTACTTTTTTGGTAATATAAATATCAGCAACTGCACCAAATTGCACACTTTTGCTCAGTTTGGGCCTCTGAATAAAATGTAGGTGTTTTTTTCCTCCTCAAGTATGATCTTTAGATTCTCATATATCATACTAAATGAGCCATAAAACCCTGATGTATCAAATGTGATACTCAACACAAAAATAAAATGCATATGCATACCTTTTTTTAATTTAGATTTTGTCTCAAGGTTCAATAAACTCTTTCTATCAAATTATTATTTCATATGTCAGGCTTTACAGGGGAAAGTACCAAAGATGTTGAAAATGGCAGATGTTTTTCCTCCTGCAAACACAGCTGAAAACCTAATTTTGTTGTTTCTCACAGAAGATTTTACCTGTGTTTCACTAGTTATATGTCTGCTATCTTCCTCAGACTGTGACTCCCACTGTAAGAGCCCCAAGGGCAAGATGAAGGTCACCATGAAAAAATACTGCAAAAAAGATTTCGGTAAGTAGCTGTTATTTAGAAACGCCTGCTGTCTTTTCACTTCACGTCACTAGACATCTTTCTCTTCTAGGTCTATTCTATCTCTCTCTCTCTATCTGTTCCCCCTCTCTCATAGCGCGGACAGCTTATTCAGAGGCTAAAGGTTTATGTTATAGCATCAAAGCGTGTGAACTCAGCAGGTTTCTCCAGATGGACACGCTCAAACTGCCTCGCAGCATCTAGAGGACAAAGGGGACAGCTGGTTCCTGTTCAAAGCAGAGATTTCACAAGTTGAAATACTAATATAGTTAATATAATAAAGGACTTATAGAAGTTCAAGAATGTAGTTGTAGGTTTTAAGTGGCATAACAGATTCTTAAAAATCTGGTAAATTCAAGTTTTTTTCATCTTCTTGAGAAAGTTGTGGTACCACACATGAGAAAAAGATTACAAAGAAAAAAAATTCAAATTTCAAACTCTATTCAACTATATTAAACAAAAATAGCTCAACTGGTAGAATCGGTAAGATTTGGTAATGTTTTAAAAACAAGTCTCTTCTGCTCACCAAGGCTGCATTTATTTGATAAAAAATACAGTAAAAACTGGAATATGGTGAAATATTATTACCATTTAAAATGTAATTTATTCTTATGATCAAAGCTGATCACATCCTTCATAAATCAGTCTAATATGCAGATTTGATGATCAATAATTGTTATTATATAGGAAGTTATTTTTGTAAAATTAATTTGACCTTTTTTCTGGATTCTTTGATATAGAAAGTTAGAAAGAACAGCTTTTATTTAAAATAGAAATATTTTGTAACATAATTTATAAATTACTGTCACTTTTGATCGATTTAATAAATGCTTTCTTGATAAAAGTATTACATTCTTAAAGAAAAATTATACTGACTCCAAACTTTTGATATAGTTACTATATATAGTTATACTGGCAAAATGTATACTTTGAATGTTATTTTACAATTTTTTTAAGTTTCTCTGGATAAAATTGTCTGTTAAATTCATAAATGCACATACAAACTATATTTGTTATACTTCACCTTTTATCAGGGCCCGATATAAAGGCTCTTACATTCATATTCGGTAGAGGCAGAATCTGTCTTTGACTGCACACATGTCCTCTGGCTGTTCGCAGAGATGAGAAAAAGAAAAGATGTTTGATTTCACAGTGTGATATCATAAACTCATTCCTTACTGGCCTCAGGTCTGGAAACACATCTGAGATTTGCGGTGTCCAAGAGTGAGGACTGCACTGCCTCTGCAAAAAACACTGCCAAGCTAGAAAGAAAAACTAAAATGAAGAGAGACAGACAGACACACGTCCTAAAATGGTGCAATGCAGTCATTTTTCTGTCCTTACTGAAACCGGAAAAATTATGAACAAACATTAGCTAGGTTTCCATCCAAAGCTGAGCTAGCGTTTCCATCTCATGTGTTCAAGAGAGCAAAATCATCACTTCCTGGGAAATTGGTGCAAAATATCTAATAAAAATGGAAACTACTACAATTGCGGAAGAAACTATGGCTCTTTTATCCTACTGTACATCATAAATGACTAACGCAATATTGTAACGGATTACTTTTAAAAGTAACTTTCCCCAACACTGGTTAGCATTACATTTTATCTTTGAAATTGAAAGTTTAAGGTTGAATTAAGGTGCAAAACTCGCTGATCATGTTCTCCAGCATGATTTGAAAATGATCCAAAGAGCATCTTGAGCTTCAGTGGAAGCAAAAACATCTGCACAAAGAAGTTTGCATGCACATTGTCACACATTTGCTTATTTAATTAGTGACATAGAAATAGTGCAGAAGCAACTTTCATGTGCAAAACTGTTTATTTCCTTAAATGAAAAATATTCCAGATTGTCAATGTGGTTTCAGAGTTTTGGACCCCACCGTATATGAAGGCCTCAGCATGTCTGCAGCATCTACTGTAGCACATACTGAAATATGAATTTGCGGCTAAAACTATTGCACACAGAATTAGGGTTATAAACACACAGAGAGAACCACATGTCCAATTTATCCCAATCGCACAGGCCATCTAAAGTGCAATATCCTCATTAATATAGCACCTTATCTATATTAAGATCTCTGTACTTCAATTACTTTTAAATGACTCATTTACAATCCCTCTCTGCTATCACAATGGTTCCCAAAACATTTTTAGGCATCTCCTGGGGCGAATCAGATAATGTTAATATAGATAATATCCACAGGTTGAATCAGCAACTAGAAGACTAACTGAACAATAAAATGAAGCAAAGAAAGAGAGAGAACAAACTATTAATGGCATTGCTGGTCATCTGTAGCTGCTATCGTTCAGGCTGTGATATTAAGTTTCATTCGTTTTTCACTCTCAGCCACAAGTGTTCATACTCGGAGGTTGCTCTCTTAGGGAAGTCATTCATCATGTTGATGTTATATAGGACAGGTAACATTGGCTAAGCCTAGTGTCCTGACTGCAGTATAAATCTCATTGGGTGGGGTGTATGGGAGGGCTAATGGTGTGTCCCCGTTCAACCGGCCCCCATGTGCGAGAGAGACCCAATGATTATTTTCGGTAACACTTTAGTTTAGGGTCCTATTCTTACTATCAACTATAGCTGCTTATTACTAGGATGTTGGCTATTTATTAGTACTCATAAAGCACATATTAATGCCTTATTTTGCTTGACCATACGTCCCTTAATCCAACCCCAATACCTAAACTCAACAACTACTTTACTAACTATTAATAAGCAGTAATTAGGAGTGTATTTAGGCAAAAGTCGTAGTTATGCAATAGTTAGTTAAGAGTGAGAATTGGACACTAAACTCTGACCAATATTTATTTTTCACACAACACAACATAAGCAATATTTGCAAGTCTGGCCTAGACTTGTTACGTTCTGTGTATAATATTTTCGATTTAACATGTAAAATGTTTTATTAACACAGGATCCATTTTTTCTTGCATCCATTGGCTAGCGTTACAGTAGGCCTTCACAATAAGAAATTATATGATCAATAAGTTATGACAACATATGTTTTAACATTGCTTTAACTCACCAAAATAAGTTTTTTTTTATGTTATACAAGATTCAACTAATTTTTAAAGCCAGTTTAATGTAATTTACATTGACATAGTCTCAGTGAAATTGCAGTGAATGCTTGTATCAAAGAGGTACAAATTGTCCAGAACTCGCAGGACATTTACACTACTGGTTAGTGCTGCTGCATCCAGCTCGACATTTCAGTCCTGGCCTTGGTGAAGTTTTAAATCTGTCCAGCGCTGGGTGGATGAGACCGACAGAGAGGCGAGAAAGAAAGAAATACTCCCCGTCGATCCGCTTTTGTTCGGCGTCGCTAAGGAGACAGCGGTCCGAAAGGGTCGCATTCTCCTACTCTTGGGTGGGGGGAGAATGACAATGAATCAAAGAACTGTGTGTGTGTGTGTGTCAGTGTGTGTATGGAGCTGCTTAGCATTGCCACACACACACGGAGGAGGCAGCAGTCAGTACCCTGGCGTAAGCGGCTGGGCGTAGGGCGTCCCAGCGGGGAGCTCGCAGGAGCTTCAGTGTGGTAATCAGGCGCACTAATTAGATTAGAGCTCGGCTTGTGTACCGCGTGCGGGTCGTGTTCCAGCACACTGACTGCACACACAGAAAACCAGCGGGACACCTGGCAAATCTAGGGGCCTCTTCCTCTTTTTAAATTCATTTCTCTCCCTCTCTCAATCAGGAGAGAAATCCCTTACCTTCTAACTCTTTTCTTTCTCTCTTACTCTTTGCATTGTCATGAAAGGAAATAAAAGTGGTCTCATCCCATTCAGCCGATCTCATGGAGCTTTGGAGATGGATTGTCTTGCTGGCCTGTGCCGTGTGGCCTCATGCAAAAGAGGGTTTAACTTGCCAGATTAAACATGCCCTACATATTTACACTTTAACATATTCTTATCTTGTGCATCTTGGCTTGTGGTAGGTTTAGCCAATTATTCTATATTATCACCAAGATATGTCAGGATTTTATGCCACATGACATAGTAAGTACATTTGTAAAGAATATAGAAAGGTCAACCTTTTTAATATAATGTTAAGATTTAGATTCAAATTATTTTTTTCTTTTCATATTTTTAATATATATATCAGATAAAAAAAATATATATATTTTCATTATTCTTCAAGTCACAATGAAATAAAAATTTAATTTTTGTCTTTTATGGAATAGTGCAGAGTTTATTATAAATCATTTGTCTGTGTACATCTTCATTTTTATATTAATGTGTCCTCAATCTTTAATCAAAATAACTTCTCTTATGATGCGTTTACCGGCACGAGGGCGGGACAATCTGTCACTCACATGACATCACAGTAATAGCAAACTATAACCATCCATTTAGACAAAATCAAGTTGACATTTATTTAACAAAAAATTGTTCTTGTTCGAGAAGCTTTTTCACTCAGATATATGTCACAATAGGGAAGTAAAATACTATTACAACTTCCATTTCATATCACTAGTAGCCTACATTTCTATTGTCCTGCAGTGTGACAAATACATTTTTACTTTTTTTTTTAAATACAAATATTCAATGTAGTCAGTCAGTTAATATGAGCTCATAAAGGCAACATACTTAATAATTATGAAATAATTAACAAAATGTGGTTCAAAATGTCATGTTAGATGGACTATGGCATTTCCTGCAAACCACAGGTGAAAGCATTTCTTGTCACCTACTCACAAATATAAATTGTTACAAAATAATTCATTCCGAGAAATGAAATGTTTTGAAAAAGAAAATTTTATTGCTCAAATTCATCTAAAAACTGCACATATTGCTTTTTCAGAGTTCACAGGACTTACAGTTCTCTGTTATTTTTAATCTAAGTCATATTTAATTTTCATCAATATTTAAACATGTAATTTATATAAACTTTGTCAACCTATGTTAGGAGAAAAAAAAATTTACATCATTTTTTTTTTAGATAGCATCATTTGGATCATTTATGAAGAGGAGTGATGGAAGATTGTGATGAGAAATGTTTGAGCTGATATTTAGACACTGTAGATGTTGTCCGAAACTCTAAAGGAGACACGCATTTTTGGTTTACTGGTGTCTTTCTTTTTCTCCTTTTAATTTCATTGCTGACTAGAAGAATCTGTCTACTAAAAATATCTCCTTTCTCTTTCCCATTTTCTCTCTATAGCTGCATCATGGTCAGAAACAAAGTTGTCCTACTAACGTACGAACAAAATCTTTCATTTGCCGCAGGAAATAGTCTGTTTTAGTACCTGGACAAATCTGGAAAGCGTTTGCCACCCGCATGGCGTATCTGAGACTCAGTACTGGATTCAGACAGGAAATGTGCCAGTTTGGCAGGGTACGATGAAACCAGTGCCAGTGATCACAGCATTAAAGCGTCGTGCAGAGAGAGAGAAGGATTTGATATGTTATAGTAACATACTCTCAATATAAGCTCACTTTATGCAGTATGTGTAAAATAAACAGTGATGACATCACTTTTAATATATTTTCAGCACAAAGCATTTAGGTTGGTTCTCTTCGTGTTTGTTTGAAAGTCATACAATATATGCAATGTAACACACACACTGCTATGTGGTTGCCTACCTATTTGTTTAGTTGCCAGGACGTTGCTACAGTATGTGGTGGCTAAGGTGTTCTGTCTGGTTTCTAGGATGCTGTTATGTGGTTGCTTAGGTATATGTTGGTGCCATGATGTTGCTATGTGGGTGCTAAGGTGTTTTATGTGGAGGCCAGGATGATGCTACTGTATGTTGCTAATATATTCTGTGTGATTTCAGTTTAACGTATTCTCTGTTGGTGCCAGGATGTTGTTATGTGGTTGCTTAGGTGTTCAAGGCAGTGTTTGGGGTAACGCATTACAAGTAACTTGAGTTATGTAATCAAATTACTTTTTCAAAGTCACAAGTAATGCATTAAAAGTAAATCGAATTATGTAATCAAATTACTTTTATAAGTAACAAGTAACGCATTACAAGTAACGCGAGTTACGTAATCAGGTTTTCTTCAAGTAACAAGCAACGTAACGCATTACAAGTAACGCGAGTTATGTAACCAGATTACTTATTTCAAGTAAAGTAACACATTACAAGTAACGCAAATTATGTAATCAGATTAAATTTTTTCAAGTAACAAGTAACGCATTACAAGTAACGCGAGTTATGTAATCAGATTACTTTTTTCCAGTAAAATAACACATTACAAGAAACGTGAGTTACAGTATGTAATCAGATTATTTTTTTCAAGTAACGCAAGTTACTTAATCAGATTACTTTTAGTGTAGGTTAGTGTAGGTTCAGACTAAATGTGAGCAGGCATTCACTCATCTCACTTAACAGATTCAGTATTTCTCAAAATGAATAAAAACAGTTAAATTCAAACTCTGAATATTATGAAAACCTGCAATTATTAAATGTTAAAAAATGTATTAAAAACATCACATTTGCATTTATTTATTTGCTTTATTGCTGAAGAGTGTTGAACTTTCTTCTCCTGTTTCCTATTCTTCAGTGAACCAGAGCGGCAGAACAGCTGAAAGGTTTGTTTAAGCTGCGTCCTCTACTGTACAGGCATAAAAATGCATTTCCTTCAGGCTGAGGCTTATTCATTTCACTTTTGGTGTGAAAGTGCTATAACATTTGCCAAAAATACAACTAAAAAAAAAAAAAAAAACAGCAAGCCCAGCCCAGGTGAGAAAAAGTAATGCAAAAGTAACGTAATGCATTATTTTCCATAAAAAGTAAAAAAAAAAAAAAACAGCAAATAGTCATTTTTTAATGAGTAATGCAATATTGAAACGCATTACTTTTAAAAATAACTTTCCCTACATTGGGTTCGAGGTGATCACAAGGACAATGCTACGTGGTTGCTAACATAAGTGGTTGCAAGGATTTTGCTATGCGGCTGACAAGGTGTTTCTGGATGGTTTCTAAGTGGTTACTTTTGGGAACAAGCATAAAGAGTCAATTAAGTATATGGTATGAGTTTCACTTTCAAAATAGAACTTTTTAGGCAATTTTATCAAAAAAACTAAAATTCTCAATTCTAATACAAGCTGAACACAATTTAGCAAACACCACTAATGAGTCAAAGCAATTGTTTTCAACCTTTTTAAATAGGCTCAACAACACATTTTGAGTCGGGTTTCGGCTCGCTGCCGTCTCCCGCTGTGAAGAAACGAGAGCAGGTCAAGAGCGAGACCCGGAGCAGGATTCTCACGCTGCTCTTGGACCGGGCACCGCCGGCCGGGCTCAGATAGCTCATGAGGTCGAAACACATCCGCAATTCTTCTGGCAACTTCTCTGTGGCTGGGATGATAAACAGTGGCCCCCCTCCTCTCTCAGCCGCGCTACCCTCCGCACACCCTTCTTTTCTTTTTATCTCTTGTTATTTGGATGGCGAAAGCGGGCTCCGGCCCAGAGAAACACAGGCGATGAATAGAGGGGCTGTGGGAGTGCGTTCCCTCAAATTGGGTGCAATTTGCTCGCAGCCTCCCCCCCCGCTGCTCAATTGGGACATTCCATTCAGCGATCGGGGCGATCCTTGCCTCCCTCTCTAAAGAGAGTGTTCACATTCAAGAGCGCAAAGAAAAAGTGCTAGGAAAGAAAGAGCACTTCCTGTGTCATTTTCACACAATGCTGTAATGGCATATTTCTTAAACATGATGTGCCACTGGTTCACGGGTTACTGGCTGCAGGGTGTGTGTGAGTGTTTCAGGGCAGCACAGCGATGCCTCCCCGTTACACACCGGGTCCATGCTAAATGCGTAATCGAGGTCTTTCCCCCGCTCTGGGCGTCCTCCCCGTGTGAAAACACTTCATGTCAAGTACAGATTAGCTCGCAATCTGCGAGTCTGATGATAGTTAAAATGCATGACCCGAGGGGATTTCTGCCGACTGGGTTTGTTAGCCGTTACCACATGGGCTGGATGTTAACATCTGATGTAGAACTTTTTATGTTTGCTCCATAGCTGCGGATACTTAGTGTCCAAAATACTGAGAACACATTAAAATCTGATTTTTCTTTTTCCATTTAAACCTGTAAATAAAGAACATATTAGGACTTTGAATGATTTTTCTGGGAATAATGTTGTATATTACTTGTTTTTAGTTAAACTAAAATTATTATGATGGTATAATTTTCGATACATTTTTTTTTTTGAATGTTTTAAGATTTTGAACAATTCAAGGAAAAGTTAAAATACAACTGTTATAAAATCCTAAAACATTCAGAAGTGCTCAGGTAATGGAATGACCCATTCCAAGGGTGGCCAAAAACTACATATCTTCATATTTACAAGTAAAGCTTCATATAGGTTTTCTATGATTACATAATTCTTATTACACTTTTCACAGATATAGGGACTAATGTATACTCATTCAATAACATTTGTCTGATAATCTTAGATTCTTATTGTTTTTCCATTGTGCATCTGCTGCTGTTTTCCTTATAATGAATATTTCAGTTTGATGTGGTGAAATGACAGGTCCACTCTTGTCTCAGTTTCATCCTCTGTGTAGTGTGTTAGCTGTGGTAGCCTAATCATGCCTGTGGCTGTTTTATATACTTTAGAAATCCATTTTGGGTGGGAGCGTTCAACACTTTATTTAAATGTACAGTATTACAGTAGATTGTAACTGTTCTGACTGTTCTCGGCCCGCTGGATGTGATATTCTGGCCAATGAGTTCCCCACCCCTGTCTTAAAGTCACATAAAAGCTCAAAGTTTCACACAAAAGATAATGAAGAGAACGGAATGGGCGGGTCTTCATCTTTTCCGTTTTATCAGTATCAGGAGATGGAAGGAAAGCATTTCTATGGCAACTTCCATTGTGGTCAAACATCACTTTAAATATACTGTGGTTTTACCAAATAATGGTAACTGTGGCTCAACTGGGTCTGCTTCAGGACCTAGATTTTATATTGGACAACAAATAATGAATTTTTGACTTTTTTTTGTGTGTGGAAAATTCAAAATGAAATATATTTATTCAATTAAATATATATTTAATTATACTAACCATAATTTGTTATTCATATAATCAAAACAAAAATAATTATAAAAATAATATTATAAATAAATAATGTAAATATGTGTATATCTTTTAAAATGCATTATGATTTTTTGTGTGTGTTCCTTTCTTTTGTTATTTATCTGTGTATAAAAAAAAATACTATTTATAATATTGTTGCATTATACTGATAAATAATTATTATATGGATGGATGGATGGATGGACGGACGAACACTGTCGGGCAAAACCCTTGCATCTCCAAAACCAATACTTTTCAAGAAATGGAAAAATACTTAATTAAACATTATTAAACACTGTTTTGTCAAAGTTTATATTGTGGCTATGGTCAGTCATTTGCATGTGTCATTACATTATTAATATTTTACCAAAATCAAGCTTTGTCCAGTGTTTTGTCCCTCATTCTAATGGCCGACTCTAAGGAAAATTCGCAATTATCTTCAATGTTTTATTCCGTGGCAGAAACAAGCTTCCATAGGTTTCCGCCCGATATATATATATATATACTGCATATGTTTTGATTTTTTCCCTGCTGTCCATAAACCAATTAAAACAGACCTGAGACATATTTTGGGGTCAGAATTAAAAGTGTCCTCATTTTGCTGTTCCCTGACCTTTTAATCTGATTGTTTCTCTCCGCAGTGGTCCAGGTTCACGTACTAAAAGGAGACAAGGCGGGTGAATGGTGGAAATTCACTATCAACATCATATCCGTCTATAAGCAGGGCGGACACCGCATTCGCAGAGGAGACCAGCCCCTGTGGGTCCGCGCTAAAGACGTGGCCTGCAAGTGCCACAAAATTAAACCCGGGAGGAAGTACCTGCTCATGGGCTCTGACAGCGACGACTCCCGCGGTCAGAGCGGCGTGGTGGCGGACAAGGGCAGCCTGCTCATCCCGTGGAAGGACCTGTGGGCCCGTCGGCTTCGGAAATTCCAGCAGCGTGACAAGAGGGGCAAATGCTAGAGGGGAAACAGAGGGATTGAAGAACAGGAGAGAAGGAAAGACAAAATAATGACCCGAGCACCTACAAGTCGGAGCAGATTGATTGACGATTGATCAGAACTGTGGTGAAGGACAACCACTTGTGCAGTTTTGCCTTCCGCCGTTTAGTGTTTTGTTTTTTTTCCCATCAAGATTTTATTTTTTCATATCTTCAATTTTGCAGAATTTGCACCTACTATTAAGTATACATATATGTAAAGTCGTCTATGTGTGATCCTTTATGATTTCTGTCTTTTTCCACAAATGTAAAAAGAAACAAGCTACTGAGTCAATGTATCTACATGAACGTTTCACTTCAGAAGAAGGCGGTCGACATACAGTGGGGTCCAAAAGTCTGAAGGCACATTGAATATTTGGATTTAAAATATGGAATTATACATAGTTGCAGAAATGTAAAACAAAGAAGAATTTAAATGCAAAATATTCATGAATCTGCAAATTTATTATTAAATATTAGTTGACCTGTGGTGCACATTTGACTCATTGGGATGATGTTGCAATCCCATTCCCCTTCTTTTAAAGAAAATAAAATAAAAGCACTTTTATTATCTCCCTCAGACTTTTGGGCCCCACTGTGCAGTTTTTATGAGAATGCAGCACACGTGATTGAGGGATCTATAAAGATCTGTTGAGCCAATACATGCTAAAATTAGATATAACATCCTTTAAATTCCTTCCTCTCAGATAGAAAATCTGTTGACAATACCTCACTGTTGCTGTTTGGAAGAACTGTGATTGGTTCAAAATTGTATGACACCATAAGGATTATTTGGTGCCAAAAGCTATGCTGATACTTTTGGCCTTTGATATTTTGATAACTGTGGTGATCATTAAAGTGTGAAGTCTACCTTCTGTTCCATAACTAGTTGTAGTATGAGTTTAGATATACAAATAGAGTATGATTTTTTTTAACCACTTTGATTTTTGATTTGAAAAAGTGTATTTTCATTATGAACAAGTTCCCTCTTTGCAGACTGCAGACTCCTATTATATTATACAGAATAAATCTGAGATTTTCCAGTTATTGATAATGCAATAATAACAAAATTCCCCAAAAGTAGATTTGTCATCTTTAAGAGAAATCAGAGAAGCTCAATGTCCTTCAGCATGTCAAGATGACTCGAGTTTGATGAAATTTTAATGTTCTAGATACTAAATTTGAGACATACTTTAAGTCATTGCTAAGGTTTAGTGATACAGGGATCAAGGATATAACCGCACAATGAACACAAGCCTGAATGGTCTTCATGGCTATGTTGACCAGTGTATGCAAACGTAAGGTTACATCGTACCAAAATAAATCAGATAAAATGACTCTTGTTATTTAGGGAAACAAACAATTTTCTGTGTTATCCCTTGTGTGGTACCTTTCTTTACTACAGCGATATGCTCTACTGTTTTTGTATAGTTGTATAGTTTTCTTTTTTTGTACAATATTTAGTAGATTATATTCACATGCAATTAACCATTTTTTATTTTATGAATATTCTGAAAATAAGAAAACGCATTTTAGATTTTCTTTGTTTACACGAGTTGATAGTGTAGAGAGAGGGATGTACTATGTCTATGTGACATGAAAATATGTGCGCGCACACACACACAAACACACACACTTTAACATCCAGTCACTGTCCAGCTCTGATCTCTGACAGTGACTACGAACTGAAAGTCAGTGACTTTGACATTTTGGAAAATGACTCTGAACAGATTTCTTTGTTTTTTTTTGTGTTTTTTTTTGATGAAGACATTTGCAATGTTCATGGTCCTCCTGTATATGATGTCTTACGGTGTACTTTGCAAAAGCTGTGTATTGTCCTGTAATGCATACTAATATATTATGATTCTCATAAATGAACATATTTAATGATACATGAACTCACATGTCTGTGTGTTTATTTTTGGTCCCAAATATGATATTTTATATATTATCTCAGTTTTATTGAGTACAGCCACTAATGAGCAAGAAAAAAAAAACTTTTAAAAAATAAAATCTGCAAACTGTATACTTATTGTAATTATATTGTGGCACAATAATAAAAAAATGTCCCTTAATAGAAGCAAAATCATTTCTAAGATGCAGTTATTTTATTGTATATAATTATAAATGGGTATGCACTTTATAAACCCCAACATTTTTCATATGGATGAACATAGTTAAAAACTATAATTATATAATACTTATTTTAATTTCATAATAATAATAATAATTATTATTATTATTTTTGCTATAGTAATTATTATTATATTGAAATTGTTAAATATAATTTATTATAATATAACTTATGATTAATAATAATATAATAGATTAATAAATAAAAAAAATATGTGTGTGTATTTATATAAATAAAATGTATATGTACACAGACACACACACACACACACATTATACAATATATATATATATATATATATATATATATAAATAATAATAATAATAATAATTATTATTATTATTTATTTATTCTATAGTAGTAGTAATAGAACATCATAAAATTTCAAATGTCCTAGTGATATTATTTTGTTCCATCTTGGCCAGAAAGAGACTACACAGATGAGCACTCTAGGCTAATTTAACGGTACCAACTAAATAACAATAAAAAAGTATAATTATAACAATTCCAAAAGCCAGAATAGTAAGCCAAGTTAAACACAACTAAATACTGTACGTCAAGTGCCTCACAGATGGAGGGCCTGTTAAATGCGAAGTAAAGAGTTAGTGTGAACAATAAATGTCAAATGGAAGTAAAATACAGTTCTGTTTTTGCGACAAAACCCAGCAGCAGACGCGATAAGCTGCATCATCATCATTTACTTTGGCTCTCTGGACCTCAATAAAGACCAGAGCCTTTCAGAAGGGCTTCAACATGTAAATGTCAGGGCCCATGTATTTCAGGTTTAACTAACCCAGTGATATATCAAACACATAAAACAGACCACTGGTAACAGGGTGGGCACTTGGTGGTTCTTATTCAAATGAAAACTAAGCCATTTTCAGAAATCTTCTGCATGTAGGAAGTTGCCTTTTGTCCTAAACATCCATTTGAGCAATACAACAGGTGTATAAAAGTTCAAAGGCATTTTTCTTAAAGGGGACATATGTTTTTAAATCGTTCCTTTTTACATATAAATCATACATTTGTGGTCTATATAAAGCGGAACTGCAATGCTTGGGTCTGAATTCCTCATCATTATAGCTCCACAGGCCCCTTTTCTACCCCTTTTCTGATGTGCGTCTGAGAGCAACTCGTTTTGGTGCGGTCTCTTTAAATGCAAATGAGACACTTCACACCCCGTCCCCTCTCCAGGTTGCAGACGTGACACTCGTTTCAACTCCACCCCGTTCGGCCATTTTTGTAGTTTGATAGCAGAGATACGATTATCTAGCGGTACAGAAACATTTTATTCACACGTTATTAACAAAATGTCAACAACGGAAGACTTGTCCATCAAGCCTTACATGTTCGAGCCAGAGCCGGACCCGGAGCGAGATGAAAATGAAGACGACGAACCTGCAGAACAACGTCTTCATATGGATGTATCGCAATGGTATATTACTGTATTTACAGTAACTTCTCCATCCATGTCCACTACTACAATACTGCATGTTTTACAACGACTATTTAACACTCACAAAACAAAATATAAGTCATATTATAAACAATTAAAGAAAAGCACGTTATTATTGCACGTAAAAACGTTATTTACTGCTTACCGAAGTGCTCTGTTCGTCGTCTCCAAAGATAGAAGGAGCCCTCAATCAGACGACGTCTATCGGCAAATCCTTCTTTATACTGGCGGAGGTTGCTGAAGTAACTTAGTTATCCTTGAAGTGCTTCGCGCACACAAAAATGACTTTACCCACAGATGTGGGTACATTTCCATGAAAAATAAAACTCAACCAGGCACTTCGAAGAGGTTCTGATGCTGGGAGACGGTGTAATGAAGCGTGTGGGTTACTACATCCAACAACCGAACATTTTGACTTACCCTCTCGTAACTTCTGCATCCTTGAGCTTGTACTACAAAATCGCAGCGAGAAATAAAAATGGCGGATTGCTCGAAGTGTTGGGCCGGGAGTTGATGTCCTTATTTGGCAATTCCGCTGCAAATACTGTGACGTAATTGTTCAATAAACGTCATAGAGAATAGAAAAATCGGAACAGGTTGCAAAATATGACCAAAACAGAATATAAAGATATCAACGAAGCACCTGAAGAGACTAATTTCAACTTTTCTGTACTTATAAACACTCCAAATATACAACAAAATGCATTTACGGGCTAAAAAAGCGGATTTAGCATGATATGTCCCCTTTAACAAAGAAGTAAACTATTTAAAAAAACATTTTTTTTTTAAAGTGGATGTATGGGGGATGTATGCGTATATACTGAACATACTGCTAAAGAATTACGTCAGTCAGTGTCAGGACAACCAATAGCAACAGAGGAGACAGTGACATTTAAACAGATATGACTAAATGGAAAGTGTGCATTTCCAATAATTTAGGGAGATATTCTAAGTGAAGCACCAGCTAAATGCAAACTCCCCGGCCTGCTCTCAAAACATTTATCTTAGACACACTCCCACCATTGTGTCTCTGTTAACAGCCATCAGGCACCTCCTAAAACAACGGCTTCCGGAATGTCTGCAAGTGTGTGTGTAGGGCTGGAAAGGTCAAATTCAGATCACCCCAAGACACGACTACACCAGCGCAAGCACCAAATAGCGTATTTGTTCTCAGAGCATCAGATGGGTAGCTGAACCGCAGCCGTGTGCTGTTGTGACCGGAAGGACGGATCAACGCTGTTTGTGGTTTCTCAGCCTCAGCTTCTTAAGAAAATGACTCCATAAGAAACCTCATTAAACTTCTTGAGGTTAGTCAACATTGCCCATTTACTGTAGATCACATTCATTCCCCTTTCATTTCAAGGAGAAATGTTTAATTTGTTTTTTTTCAATCTCAGATGTTCTATTATGAAGAATCATTCCCTTTCTCTCCCAGTAAACGATCTACAATTTTGATCTCTTTCAGTCCTGAGGGGCTCCTGGACTTTCATCTGCCGTATTAACCCTCAGCAAACCTCTCGTGCAGTTTATTGAGTTTCCTTTTTTTGCCATTAATTTGCAAAGATTTTTGTATAGACATGTAGATGTTATCTACAGTTGCTTCAAGCTATCAAGGGCTTCATTAGTTGCACCAGGTGTGCTTGAGCTAGAACACATGAAATACATGATCTGGCTAGGTTTTTTTGAGTGTCCCTTCATAAGGAACAGGATACAAAAAGATAGCAAAGGCACTAAATGTTCCTAGAGACATTGTTGGAAGCATAGCCTAGTTCGTAAGTTCGAAGTTAAAGGAACAGTGGTTAACACTACCTGGACGGGGCAGAAAAAGGAATCTATCAACGGCTGGGAGATGGAAATGCATTTACCGAATAAATTCTGATGTATAGGCGAACATTAAACCCACGTGACTAATCGGCTGTTTTCTGATGATGGGAATTACGGCTCTTTATAGTCCCTGCTCGATATGATAGTTTTACCTTACACGTTACTTCGTTTGCATGTGTTACTCATCTCTTCAGTGTGTTTTCTGACCTGATATTAAGGATGCCAAACTGCTCGACCACACGCACTCCATGCAGTGACTGATGTTATGTTAATGTGTAGCCTACTGAGTGTGTGCGACAAATCGAGAGCGGTGGGGTAATGTCATCACACGAGATCGCACGCACATACACATCAAAATAACATTCAGTTAGTGACTACTTGACGTGTGGCTAAGCAGTGTAGCGAAAGGATAATCATATAATTCTCTCTTGTATTAATATACAAAAAGGGAAAACGACTCTCAAACGGGAACCAACTCACTGTTCACTTAAAGCAGCCGGCTCATAGAGCCGACTCATTCGTGAATGACACATCACTAATGTTTGTCAGCTCCAGTTTGGATCCAGCCTATTATGAAGACTTCAGAAGCCCAACACCTGTGAAGAGACGGTTCCAACCCCCGCAAAGACTTCAGATGACGCAGACTCTGAATCAACATGCACCAATGCTATATTTTCTAAATGTCATAATTATTTGTTAACAAACAAGTCAATGTATCTGCATTAAATTACTACATTGTTTAAATTAATACATCTTTAGCTAACTGTGATTTTGTATATGTACATTTCTGAAATACATAACTTAAACAGTTACCTGATAACAGAACACTCTAAATTGTAATATGGACTCATGCACTTTCTGTAAAGCTTCTTTTAAATGATGTGTATTGTGAAAAGCGCTATACAAATAAACATGAATTGACAAATAAACAATTGAATTACTTTAACTTGAATTACTTTAGTATCTTTGAACTTGAGTTCCAGCAGGGTGTCTGTACTTCAGCTAAAGTATTTTAAAATTGTGCCATTTTGGTTGCAGTCTTCATGATGCCTTTATTTGCTAGTATAGCATAATTGCTAGCTTAATCACTTTATTTACTTACCAAGTTGCCCAATGATAAATGATAAAGTTGTTTTGTGTTACATGGCAAATATACAGTTGTAATCTAAATTATTCAACCCCATTTCAAATCTTCTGTGGCTTATTTATATGATTTTGAGCACTTTTCTTGTGCTCAAAATCACATAATGTGCCTTTGGCTCAGTATGGTGTACGTCTTGGAGCTCTGGCATGCATTTAGTACGCACCTTACTGTGAAAGCTGAAACCTCAGTAGCTGGGTTTCCATCAAAACGTGAACCAAATCTTTTCAAAGTTCGCAAAAGAAGGAAAAAAAAAAACTAATGCGAATTAGGTGCGTTTCCATCAAGTTGTTCGAGCAGATGACGGAGGTATTGGTAACCTAGTAACCAACCGTAAATAAAACACCATGAGCGGAAACTCTCTAGTTACCTCAGGATTGGCATCCAAAGATAAAACAGAGAAGCAAATAGAAAATAATTACCGTAGCTGCTGTTCATAACATTAATCAAGGATAATCATGTGCATTTGATCTGATATAGCTGTATAAGGTTAGGAGATGCATTATATGAATGCTAGGCTAAAGAGATGTGTCTTTAATCTTGATTTAAACTTGGAGAGTGAGTCTGAGCCCCGAACATTATCAGGAAGGCTATTCCAGAGTTTAGGAGCCAAATGTGAAAACGCTCTCCCTCCTTTAGTGGATTTAGATATTCTAGCTACTATCAAAAGCCCAGAGTTTTGTGACCTTAAAGAGCGTGATGGATTGTAAGGCGATAGAAGATTGGTTAAATAAAAATGTTATTATGTTATTAAGGGTGGGCGATATGGCCAAAATCTTATTTCACAATTATGAGTAATATTAAAAACAATAGGACAAATACAATAAATGAAAGATACACAATAAATGAAGAGTGCTTTAATCTTTTTACAGTCTATTTAACAGTACCAAAAAATACTAACTACAACGAGAAATACTGGTAATTAAATAACCAAACGTAAAAATAAACCACTGTATAGACTTCACTGTTTAAAATGAATGTAAATTGATTCTTATAAAGCCACAAAAGTTATTTAGCCAAGAGCAGTGAGTGAAGTTCTCCTTTTGGCAAATGCAAAGGCCCTTTTACACCAGAAGTGCAAATGCAAAAGGAAATGCTTCACGCTTGTACTGTACTTCAGAAGTAAAAACAACAAAAAAAATTAAACTTGGAGTTTATCTAAAGTAATTTTTTTTCTCATTAGTATGGTTGAAGTTCATTCTTCTGTTTGCAAACAAAGCATTGTTTTCTACTCACATAAACATGCCAACATACTTGCGTTGCACAGCTACGCAATGAATTGAGGGCAGATAGGAAGAGCTTTTTTGTTAAATCTTTATTTGTTTTTTTTATACACCTATTGTTTTATTACATTGATCAGGTTCATGCATTACTTTTGGACTTTCCAAATGATTGCAGTCTTTAATTTTCATGGTATGCATCTAAAGATCTCGCATTTCTTTCTAAAAATGTTTGTGTTCTGCTGAAGAAAGGCAGTTGTGCACATCTGGGATTGCATCCGGGTAAAAGAATAATGAGAATTACATTTTTGGACAAATTCTTTAAAGGATTTGTGTTTGTTAAAGCAAGTGCTATTTTCCTTTTTAACTTACTGTTTGTATTTATGCTGAGATTCAGTTTGGGTCAGTTTCAGCCAATTTGTAAATGCCTAGAATTATAGCTGTAACCATTGCTGCAAGTACAATTTAAAACGGTATTGAAATGGTAGAATTACGGTAAATGGCTGGAACCACAGCTGCCAGTATTTTACTGTTAAATTACAGTAAAGCTATAAAATGGAAAAGTGGTGTTGAAACCGTAAAATTACGGTAAATGGCTGGAACCACAGCTGCCAGTATTTTACTGTAAATTTACAGGTACATTTTTTACAGAGGAATTAAGGATACCTGGCTGGGACGTTACGCACTTTCAACCTATTATTTACTTTTTATTCAATTATCTTCCAGATTACCCTAATTCACCCCAGCATATACTCATGCAAGGCAGAAGCAGGGCATCAACCCTCTTTAAACCCCATACAAACATTCATTTAAAAAACAAACCAAACAGTCGCAATGCTTTTCTGGTGTCTTGTCTCGTGAGCATCAGGGTTCAGCGTTTACTTGTTGCCAGTTTGGAAACAAAGCGAATACACATTGAGCATGTGCACTTCCCAGTTCTCCTTCTCCCACCCCTCTAATTCTCCCCGTCTCTTGCTCTCTCTTCTCTCACATCGTTGTCACAGAATGGCCCAAAGCCTTTGAGAATTGCTCCATGAGAAACAAATGCCCAGGCGCCTTAATGGAGTCCAAATCAGAGCCGGATTCAAAGAGGTGCTCAATATCAAGCGCTTCACCCAGCCACACATACACATGCACACAAAATAGGGGCCCAAGTGTTTGACACCTACGCCCTTGGCATTTCTCTCTGTCCTTTTCTCTTATTCCTTTCACTCATTCTCTCCATTTCCCCCTCTCTTTCAGTACTAATTTCTGGCTTACGAGACACGGGCACAAAGCCGCCTCTTATGTGCATAAGAGTGGCTGGGATTCCTCACCGTGCACAGGAATGTGAGGTTGGGTTGCTTTTATCTCATTAACATTTCCATACAGGATTAAGCCACTTGGCCCTCAGGACCTGTATGTTATATATGTCAGCCATTCCTTGGGATATAGCTATGCTCTTGCCAGCTGCAAGTAAACGACGAAAAAGACAATTGGCTAATGCTCAAGCACTCTTAATTTTCATTCACACGCTTTCAAGAAAGGGCAAAGGCAGGTGTGAGCTCGATGCTCTTGTTTCGCCAGTGGAACGACAACTAAGATGTGCTCTTCACATTCCAGGTCATAATATACAATCTTAAGTGTTAGTGCTGGAAAAAAAACAAAAAAAACATTAAAACAACTTATACAATTTATAAATTCAGATTTAGGGAAGACTGTTTTATCTCAGAGTGAAAAAAAATAATAATACAATTTTAATAATTTTATGTCATTTCCACCTGATTGAAAGAACGAGTTGGATGCAACATTCACTTTTAATTGGATTCCTTTTTAAGACTTTTAGAGATCACGTAGTGTGATTTCTCAGTTACTTACCGAAAATAATTATATATAATTGCCATTTTCAACCAGAACGTAGGCTAAAACTGATCTGACCTGCATGCAGAAATGGCTATATTAAATTATTACAGTAAAAAAAAAAAATCACAATTATGAGATGTCATGTGACAGTTATGAGAAATAACATGTACATATTGATATACTGTATGTCTCTATTGATGTACTGTACAAGTTATCATTCATATTAATATCTTTATGCTGCCTTATAATTTCATAACAGTGGCAAACCCACAACTGTTGCTACAAAATGGTGAATTGGAATTTACAATTTGACAATTATACAAAGCTGACAAAACTGTAACTTCAGCACATTTATTCAACAGGGCTGTTGAATGCTTGAATCTGATTGGCTTACAAACATTCTAAGGTGTGCAATTATTTTCAGGGAAATGCACAGCTAAAGTAGTTCCAGGCAGGTCTTGACCACATTACAGTTCCATATCACTTATTTCAAAGGTCTTTACAGATAACAACAGCAAAAGAACCAAAACCTACAGTGACACTGACCAAGAAAATAAATGTAGTTAATAGGATAAAAACGACAAATTATTTCCATGTTTTTTACCACAAAATTAAGTTTTTATAATGTACGGAAAGCACATAGCCTACTCTCTTTCTCCCACTCAAACACGCACACACACATACAGTGTGGTGGACACACATTCACACAGAAAAGTGTTGTCAGCGCTGCTCTGACGATTTTGTCAGTAAAATAGTTCAAAAACTTAAAAGCTGTATGACATTCCTCACTAGCAAGGTAATAACGGCACTGTTCTTGGAGAAGATACACTTACAGTTTCGCTATTATTAGAGACGCTGCTGCTAAACAATGTTGAGAGACACACAAGGTAATTCACATACACACTCTCTCTCTCTCTCTCTAATATCAGTGGCTCAAGCCTCCGTTACTAGCTCTAAAATTACGCTTTGGAATTAGCAACGGATGCTTGGTTTAGATGCGTAAGAAATTAGTCCTACAAAAAACGAGCGTTTTAAGGACAAAAACCTAACAAATGTCTTACAATACATGATCTGAAGAATATTTTAAGGTGTGGTAACAGTAGTATAAGCAGAATAATTGACTCAGGGCCGTTGAATTATTGAAAAATAATGCATACCAGAGGGTGTGCATTATTTTTCAATAATTCAACGGCCCTGAGTCAATAATTCCTTACATAGAATATGAACAAGAGAATCAACTTGCAACCGCAGCTACAAAAGTCATAATTACCTTCTTTTTTTTTACTCTGAGACTGAAATAAAAAGATTTGTGCATTTGCCCATGAAAAAATTGCCAATATGCTACACTTCAAAAATAATTTTTTAATCACACAACAAAATTACAAAATTAATTGTTTTCAGTAAAAATTTCTAAACATTCTTAAAATAACAATAAATATAAAAATATATACTTCAGAAGCAAAATGTCATTATATTATTTGTTAATTAAAATAATGAATTCTTAAGTGTAAGTCTGGGATTTCTTCTCCCGTTTTATCATCCACGAGGCAAAAAAGGTTTGATCTCTTTCCTCAAAAAGCCTTTAAGATTTAAGGTGACATTCATGACTGTAGCACAACAGTACAAGTAAAAGATCTTCTCTGAAAGATCTTCAAGGAATATAACCACTGAAAAAAGTTAACCAATCAAACCACGCATTACTGAGGTGCAGCGCAGGCCCCAAGACGATAAAAAACTTTAACGCACTGATTCATCGGACATTAAAAAATATCAGATCGGAGTGTTCCCTGTGAAAAAAAGGAAAGTCCACTGTCAAGCGCTGTTGGATTAACAGCCCAATGGGAATACAACTCCAAAAAAGTGCGGACAGAAATACAACAGTACGGTGAGAGTATGGAATTTTCCATCCTTCACAGGCAATCCCTATTGACCCCCATTTAATCAGAATACATTAATATTCCCAAGTATTGGCACTGGCCTGTGGCACTCACCAGCCGAACAAAGTACTCGGTGACTTTGACGTCTGGGATCTTCAAATAAACCCCAGCTGGGAGCCATGGGGACAGGGAAGTGGAATTAACTGCTATATTAGCTGACCTTCATCCTGTTGTTTCTCCAAACTTGCCTGGTGGAGGCCCCTCGCTCCACCGTAACCAGGGTCTCCCAACTCAACAATGTGGGCATTTCCCTTCATGGCGCTACACAGGACTGTGAGGTTTACTGTGCAAACAAGACCCAGTTCTGCCAAAGGATTTCACTCCGACATTCCTACATCATTCTTTCTGCTTCTCTGCCAGCGCTTCTGGATGATGGAGGGAGTGTAACACTAGATGAAGGCTGGCTTGTTGCTGTTGAATTCATTTCGGTCAATTCTGAGGGTGAGTCATATTGCATCATGCTTCTTTTCACCTGATGTTGGCCATCACATCAGAACATACACTATTATTCTCTCAGCTGGACTGACATCTCAAACGATGAATACTAAATCAGCACGAGAGACCTCTGGACGACTTAATGAACGAATTTAGATTCTAAATTCAACACTTACTTCAACTTTCATCCTTATCAACCTCTTTCATATAGCATTTAGAAGAAGCACATGCAAAACTGTTAGCATCAACAAAATCTGTCAAAAATGTTTGCTCTCAGTCATCTCTTAAAAAAATAAAGGTTCCAAAACAGCAATGTCATATTAGAACCTTTTTTTGGCTCCACAAAGAACCTTTCTTAAAAGAACCATTTTTCTTAGTGTGAAGAACATTTTAAAAATCTAAAGAACCTTTACAACTATAAAGAACCTTTTGTACAATGAAAAGATTCCATGGATGTTAAAGGTTCTTTGTTGAACCATTAATGTCAATAAAGAACCTTTATTTTTAAGTGTATGAACTTGAATTTGAGTTATCCAATTCAAAATAGCATATATAATTTAGTAATTTATATATTTTTTGATATTGTACAATTTACCCATTTCCTGACATTAAAATGACATTTTAATCATTTTAAAAATGATCCCATATAAACATTGTATCATATTAGAACTAGCCATCATAAGACTATGAAAACCCATTAAAAATAACAATCAGATCAATTTAAAAGTACAAAAATAAAAGAGAGAGACAAATAATAACTTGCCAATATAGAAAAGCATCATAAAAAATCATAACATATTTAATTACTAACATTTTGTTTTTATTGTATATTTTTATATATTGTTAATCATTTTCTATACATATTTTACAATTGTTGTATAATTGTTTACAATTTTGTATTCAATTTTATACTTATTATTAAATATACATTTTTGTTGGCTACACAAAAAGTCAAACAGATTTGGAATGGCTTGAAGGCGAGTAAATGATGAATATACATTATTGGATGAACTATTTTTTTAAATAAATACGTTCTGACAGTGCCTAAATGATTTGATAGGTTTCTGAATGTATACTGTGGACTACTTTTCTGTCTTCTCATTGTAACCTCAATTTACTACTAATATTTTTTTCTTGCTTTGTTTAGTTTATGCTTTTTATTGTCTTCAGCTAACCCGCAACTGCTTAAGCAATACACATGTAGCGTATCTTGTAATGCCAATAAAGCAGACTGAAACACTGAGAGGGATGGTAATAGTTCCCATCTGGCCTTGCCTCAGTTTTTTCTCTGTCAGCGTAACGGAGGATAGACTCTGATAAACACACACGGGAGGCGATGTCCTCAGCCAGCTGACGATGAACAGAGCGCTCGCATCTCCATTTGATGCCTGACAAATATCACCATCCCATTCACATCCCTCCTAAACAAAGAGCTTGAGATATGCATGACATACTTTGAAACAAACACTGCATATTTAGTAGCGTTTTCCTCATGCTTCATAATCAAATTATGATAATGACCTGTAGATGATGAAAGAACTCAAAAAGGACTGAATATAAAAAAATTCCCCTCCCTAAACCTATTGGGAAATAATTACATTGTTAATGTTCCTAAAGTTCCTAATCCCAGGTCTAACTCCTTACTTATCCCGAAAATCTGATTGGTTGAGAGAAACTTTGTTCCAGGACCAGGACGTTGATCCAGGAACATGTCCTACTTGCTAAAATCACATTAAGTGCCAAGATGCATGAAAACATAATCATATGACACCTGTTTGAAATGTGTCAGAGTTTCTCTCTCCTTCTATGCCAGATTTAACATGAAAACTCTAAAAGATGTTTGTAATTTTCTCTGGATAAGAGCAAGATAAATATTGGATAAGATCACCAGCAAAATGCCTTAAATGACATATCAAACTGTTACTACCTACTACAGTGCTTTAAGAGAAGATTTCGGCATGTTTTGCCAAAGTCTGCACTTGTAAAGTGTTACAAGTCAGGCATTGATCTTTGCAAGCCAGAATGTAGAAACCTTTTGATTGATCCCAATTCTGCTTAAAAGCTCCCAGATTTTCCGGATTTGATGTCAAGCCTGAACTATGATCTACAACAAAGTGTTAAGACAAGTATTATGGGAAAATGATGACCGCATAGAAGTGCATAAAAATCAGATGGATTCTGACTATGACTGACTATCGAATGACTAACACTTAGCATTTTTACCACAGGAAGACGCTGCCCTCTGTTAGCCTGAAGCTGCACGTTCAAGACGCTCCAACAGCTGGTAGATTACAAATGTTAAATCTGTTGGGCTGCACTTATTTTTAACACACATTACACACATTTTTTATTCTAGGCCATTAAGTCAGAAACCATTATCAGGACCTTTTTTTTTAGAGGGAGGAAAAAGGTGAGAGAGAGAGATTAATCCAAGTGAAAGAAGAACCCTTCAGCCAAAAAACACCACCTCCCAATCCCCGTCCCAGCCAAGACCTGACTCGTCCACAGGAAAATACGATACATCATTTGTTCTAAATCAATACGGCATCATATTTTAAAATGTAAAATACACAAATTAATTCCAATAATCAAGGCACAGAGGAAGGTCACTTGTGAATGTTTACTGTTCCTCCTACTGTGGATTTTATCTTGCATTCAGGTTTTTTTTCTTTTCAGCTTTATCCACTTTATTTTTAAACGGTGAAGTAAGCTATTTTCCGTGAATTTGTAAAACTTGCATTAACCGCTATAGGGAAATAACTAAGTTAACGGTAAAACTATTTGTACTGCAAACTTTTTTTTACGTTTTTGAAAGTCTTTTCTGCTCACCAAAGCTGCATTTATTTGATCGAAAATACACAACAATATTTTGAAATATTATTACAATTTAAAATAATTGTTCTCTATTTGAATATGTTTTAAAATGCAATTTATTCCTGTGATGTCAAAGCTGCATTTTCAGCATCATCATATCAGAATGATTTCTGAAGGATCATGTGACACTGAAGACTGGAGTAATGATGCTGACAAAATTCAGCTAATAAATATTTTAAACATATTAAAATAATAGGCTCCAGCATCCCTGCGACTCTCCAGAGGATAAAAGCGGTTTGGAGAATGAATGAATGAATATATTAAAATAGAAAAGTGCTATTTTAAATTGTAATAATATTTCACAATAGGACTGTTTACTACTGTTACTACGTAGCATAAGAGAGTTCTTTCAAAAACATTTAAAAAAAATCATAATATTTCAAACTTTTGACTGGTAGTATACAGTATATATACAGATATATATGTGATGACTGGGTGATATCAAACATCATAGTATTATTAAACTATACACTACTTCAAACTATTTTTACTCTCCTTCTCACTTCCTGTCTCTATTGAGGAACAATGGTGTGAGAGAACGAGACCCCCCTCTCCCCTCAGCATCTGGTCTTCAGAAGTGTCTGTGCACACATGGACCCATTAGTTCCACTTCTGGCTGGACCTGGCCCTAATCCTGTCCGTTTGCTCCCTCTCTCCGGAATCTTCAAGGACCCGTGGGGGCCACCCAAGAGACCCATAACCACAGCAGCACCAGAACAAATACCTTAGTCCTTACGTACAACTTCACAACTCCAGGTGATTCTGTTCCTGAAAAACCACTTCAAAGCTCTGTGTGTCACTCTCTGCGTTATTGCTGTGGCGTCTCGACTGACCTTGAGGGAAGCAAGAGAGATAGTAAGAGGGGAAAAAAAGAGGAATGACAAGTGAGAGTGAGGGAATGTGTGGGAGAAAAAGGGGAAGACGGAGTTGGTGAGGTGTTAGAACAGGAAACGGGATATTAGCTAGAGGAAAGTTGGATGTGAGGGTGTGACCGGGAATGGGGCCAGGATCTGCTGAGCTTTACCATAAGCACTTCATCCATCAGTCACTTCATGGACAAATAGCTCACTTTACACCAGCAAATTATACAATATTCTTTGAACTAAATTAGTACTCTCAGAAGGGAACTGACTATATACGTATACTCTTTATAACGCATTTCCTTGGAAGTTTATTATGCTAAAATTTTACTATTTAAATCTCTAGTATTGGGGAAAGTTACTTTCAAAAGTAATGAGTTACAATAGCCCCTTTCACACAGCAATCCTGGTAAATTAGCCTAAAATTGAGAGAACGACTTTACCGGTAAATTAAAAAATGTGCTGTTCACTCAAGCAACCGGTAATATACCATTCACACATCAGTTCCAAAATACCAGTAAACTCTGTGATGATGTCATTAACTGGAAGTGACCTCGTTTACAAATCTCTTCATCCGCCCGGACGAGGAGAAGCACTTTAGTTTCGGTATCACTGCAATTTGAAGACATTTGTAAACAGTGCTGAGTTAAAACGCGTCATCCGCGTCACAATTTTATGAATGGCTCAGAGCTGTTGCTTTTTCAAAGGCTTCTGATTGGCCCAAATCACTTCTTATGTCAGTGCGTTCTGACCTCGTACAGTACGTGCAAAATACCGGTTATCTTCATTTCGCGTTTACACGGAGCATATACCGATAATTTATTGGTAACGTTACAACTTCCCTTACTGGTAAATTGCCGGAATCAATTTACCGGTACATTTTAAATGGTCCTGTTCACACATGATCTGTTACCGGTAATTTACCTGTAAAGACTGTGTGAAAGGGGCTAATATCACCTTACTCCCTTAAAAAATAACTAATTACATTACGTAGTTACTTTTTATGGAAATAAATGTGTTGCATTACTTTTGCGCTACTTTTTCTCACCTGGCTGAGGCTTACTCTCTTTCAAGCCTTGCAGGTGGTTTTTTTTTTGTGTAATTTGCAAGTTTAACACAGTAATGTCATGTAATTCATCAACAAACATAACATACACCTTCATTTTCTTAAAAAAACAAACAAACATATTTCCTGACCCCTTGAGCTATGTATGCCATACAAAATACCTCTTAAATTAAATTACCTAAAACTCTTTATTAAAAGCTGAAAATGTTTTGTTACTTTTGTACTTTTTGTCTGTTCCTTCACACGCATGATTGTGCATCTCTAAGCGATTACGTTATGGAGAAGAGAGAATTCAAATGGAATTTTAAATGAATTAAACTGTAACATGCATTACTTTTTAATAAAGTAACTCAAATATGTATGTGTAAATTTATAGTTACTTTACTTTAATCGTTACATCAAAAAAGTAATCTGATTACGTTATGCATGTTACTTGTAATGCGTTATGCCCAACAAAGATCATCTCTAATGTATTTTTTGTTTATAGACTTGATATAATGACATGAGCTCCATTTCAAATAGTGGATCGCAACACAAAAATAAGATGCAGATCTATTCCGATTAAAATTATGCAACAGAAAAATAATAAAATGTAGCTAATCATATAATTGTGCATAATTAGGATGACAAAAAATAAGGTATGATAAGCTTTCCATATCTTTTATTGATACCGTTAAAGGCCATGTGTCCAGTCAAAATATTCAACTCTAAATATCAAATTAGGCAGATGCCAACATGAAATGTCTTCATCCTCAATAAAACTGCATAAATGAAAATATGGCCAACTATATTAAACACATTTGTTTAATATAGTCAACACAATAAACATTGTGTCGACCACAATGTGTTTTGTGCTGTGAATTATTCGCGACCGAAAACATGAAACTAAATAATTGAATTCATTTGTTTAATTAATAATAAATAATATTTTATCAATCACCACTTGATGTTTAATGTAAAATTTTAGTCTTGATGCAAAACCGGTTAATAAGTCCTGATATAAAAAGTCCAAAATATAAATAAACTAAATAAAAATATATATCTAAAAATTAAAATAAAATAATAAGATAATATAACTTTGATGATTATTGTCATCATGTCATCTTTATCTCTGAAAAAAATACTGTTTTTACTTTCTTTTCAATTAAAATTCTTATAAATCTATATCCAAAGCAGCTTAATTTGGACAAGCTTGAGCTCATATTTTATTCAAAATGTCATGCTTTTGACTGAACGCCTTGTTTCATCCATCTTCACACCCTCATATTTCTCCACATGACTCACAACGGCAGCTTTTAAAATCTTTGCCAGTTCTACAACTTTTTTATAAGTTTCCCCCAGGCAACATCTCATTCCGATTCCACACTCCCATGCCTCATTTCATATCCCCATAGCCAAAAGTAAATTTATCCTCCTCCTTCAGTTCAAAAGTTAGACACATTGAACCTTGCTCAGAGTTGAAGATCGTGCTCAAGAATATATGTGAGCTTTTATATTAAAACCACCAAATGTTACAAATAGCTTGGTGAAATATAAAAATTCAGTTGGTTTGTAAATCTGAGTTTTATACAACTTCCCAAAAAGCAGAAGGGAATTTTAAGAAATTTTGTTCTCATAACGTCTGTTAAAACAATATTAAGAGAACATACTGTCAAGCGTCATAAAGTGCTTTCATGATGATACTCTTTGAAGAAGTCATGGGAAATTCAAAACTCCTTTCAACAATATCATAACAACATAAAGCAGCTGACCTAACACCTGTAAATTTCCAAACGTGGAGAAAGGGAAGAAGGAAAGGTTAGGAGACGAGTGCAGCTGGAAAGCTGCAGTACAGATGTGCACTTCCCCACTATATGAGAGAGGTTAAGTGCTTGTGACCTTGACCTTTTCTATAAACTTTGATATAAATCCAGACTTTCCCCAGCTTTCAGACTAAGAAAAAATCATGTGATTTATACAAATCAACCCTTACTCAAAAGCAAAGCCTCATAAGACCTTATTTATTACAACAATAAATAACCAAGCGTCAAGCATAAAGTAGATGGGTCAGGAGAAGAAAATGACCCCAACTGCAAATAATTTAAAATTAATTAATGTTTTTTTTTTTTTTTTTTTTTTTTTTACACTGGCACATATCGACAACAAATATTTTTAATTAGATGAGTTCACAGATTATTTAGGCTATGTTAAGACTGCAGGCAAATCAGCTCTTTTTAGGCGGACTGTCCGCACTATTAATTGCAGAGCTGGGGGGGGAGTTGTCGGTTCACGTGCCGCCAGGCGCTAGCTATCTGTTACGTCACATTTAAAAGCACCAAAACGATATTTATTGTTTGAATTTCGTAATAAAATTGACAGATCTGAGAGCTGAGAATTGGTTTCATATCAAAAGTAACCTGCTCTATCTTGTCTGTCGCGGTGTCAGTGTCCTCTTTGCTTCGCAATTTTTCTCTGCGTGAGAAAATGGATGTGTGGCGTAAGAGCGTGTGAAAAGGGTCAAATGCGTGAGTCTCACGGTGAATGCGTGAGAGCTGGCAGCTCTGTGTGCCAGGGCCGGATTCAGCCAGCCCCACTAGGGGGTGCAGGTAGAATATCAGGGGGGGCAAGTCATTTAACGGAACATTTAAATTTGACAAATATAGTGATTTGATTTATATTGTGATATATATCGATATGGCCAGAAATGAAAAAATATATTGTGAAATGAAAAAATCCTATATCGCCCAGCTCTAATCTATCAGCTCCTTTGATCCATTTGATTTGTCTTATAGGTTTTATGTTGGATGCCCTTCCCGACACTCCCCTGTGTATTTACCCGGGCTTGGGACCGGCACAAATAGGACACTGGCTTGTGCCCTGTTGAGGCTGCATTTATCTTTTTTTTTTTCTTTTTTTTTTATCTGTCTGTCTGTTTGTCTTCCTGTCTGTCGGTCTTGTCTGTCTGTCTGTCCTTTCGTTTTTTATTTCAATCTTTTTGGGGGTTTTTTTGTTTTCATTTCTTTAGCTCTGTACACAGCATGGCTTATATCAGTCATTATAGCATCAGTCGTCTGCTTTTCTGTGCAAAAGTCCTAACAAATGCGTCCATATCTAGACCTGTTGTTATGGCCTTCTCGTGAGCCAGAATAACTAAATTTCTTTTTCTCTCATGTAGCATAGTGCGGCGGAAGGGGGTAAGAACACGAGACAAAGTGGAGAAAGAGCTCTCGCATGATGCAGATGATATTCCAATCACAAGTGAGGTCACATACATGCGATGGAGCTGAGGAAAGGCATTCTTATACCCGTGTAGATATGTGCAAATGGTGGAGAGGTCTACAGACTCTACGTTCTCATCATCAGGTGACGGTGCTTCAGTGTTTAAGCCTATGTTGTATTCATCCGCAACAGCCACGGATGGGCTGGGAACGACGGGGGATTCGGTCTCTGCTGCAGCTAATGCCCTAGCAGCCTCGTTGCTGCTGCAAGTGCTAGCTTTAGCAACCAGAAATCGGCGCATACTCGACTCGTCACTCGGGGCAAATTACAAGAGAAAGCGATAGAGAGATATGGAGGGAATGAGAACACGCTTACAGAAAGAGTAACCAAATAATTTCAGTGACTGACGGCGAAGGAAACTCAAAAGAGGGGCTGAGCTCAGCTGACGACAGTGTGTCTGCGTGCTCCGCTCTGCAGTGAAGCTCAGCAGGTTCACCACAAGCCGGTGAAGCGGCCACGCCCTCCCTATGCATCTACCAATCAGTAGCTACTTTGAATGAGGGATAGAGAGCAGAGAGCGCTCACTCTGACCATTTTTCTTGAAATATTTTTTAAATTTGGGATCTTTGCATGCCATCACGTTTGGGGGGGCAGTCACGGCATTTGGGGGGGCATTGCCCCTCCTTGCCCATGCCTATATCCGGCCCCGCTGTGTGCACAGACATAACCAACCTGCATGGGTTGGCAACAACGTAGCGTACCAAATTATGTGACGAGGCTTTCAAAACAGATGCCGGAAAGATGGAGGTGCATCATCTCGCTCTCCAAATAAGCGCCCTGTCGAATTGGGATGCAGAACTCCACTGTCGCACAGGAAAATGCAGAAATCTTTGGAAATACCATTTGAACACTGTATGAATACTTAAGGCATTTTCGTCACCAGTTTTGGCGTTATCGTTGTGTGTCGCACTATGAGTGACGTAGTTTGAAATCCAATAGAGCATCACAGTCCCGCCCACAGCCCGAGAGAGCTTCGGTGCCGGAAGTAAATTTCCCATTCATTTCTCCCATTGACGTTTTGGAAAAAACGTATCTAAAGAGTTTTAGAGCATGTCTGAGGATAACCAGCTACGGCTGAACTCATAAGCATACAACATATCATTTCGAGTGAAAAAACGAAGAGAAAATTCAAAAAAAGTCAAAGGTACAAGACTGTGTACATATTTTCATTTCTGAGCGAAGGAACTACTCATCCCATAAACCACCGCGCCTCACTGAAGTCGACTGAGCTACAACCGCGAAAGAGCCTTTTGAGCGACTTCCAAATCTGACGACTGCCACGTGAACTTTTTCCTCCAGTGAATTTTATATAGTGAATGTGCAGGGAAACTCCTTTTCCTCGATTTACTGAAGCTTATATGTAAAACGCATTTGCAGCTGCACAGCTAACACATTGAGCATCTGGCTCGCTCATAGGCTGTGCTGCGGCAACTGCACATATAGAGCATCACAGTCCCGCCCACAGCCGGTGCCGGAAGTAAGAATTCAATACAATTTCTCCATTGACAGTTGGGGTATAAGCCATAAAAACGTAACCATACATGGTAGACTTAAAACCAGCTACGGCTGTACTAAGCGATTGTATATGCTCATATAAACGCCAAAAGTTCATGGGGCACTAACCTTGTTTTAAGATAAATGCCTTTTATTCGCGATGTCTTGGATAAGATTAACCACAATCCTGAACAATCCCACAATCCCACAGTGATTCATCTGATTGGTGGAAGTCGTGTAACTGTCTGGTTAAACCCATAGACAGTAAAAGAAATGGACACAGCGACCCCATTGATTTCAACGGAGAAGACTGAAGACTGATATTATTTATAATATCAATATTTTGTAACATTATAAATGTATAACTGTACTATTATTTTTTATCATTTTAATGCATCCTTGTTGAAGAAAAATGTCAATTTCTGATAAATAAATAAATAAATTTACTGACTCTGACAGTTGTAAATCTTCTAGTAGCTGTGCCAAGACAAATCTGAATCACCTAATTCCTCAAAAACATTGTTGAAATATTTTGTCCCGTTGCTTTTATGAACTCTCTATCTATGGGCTTCTCCCTTGACTTTATGCCTCTATGTCCCCCCGATTGCCTCATAGACAGTAAAAGATTGCCTGCGAGCTTCTCCTCCTGTCTATAAGGTAATTTCTCTATTGTGCGACAGAAAGTCACGTGGTTATGACGCAATCGTTAGCCTGTTTTTAACAAAAACGGCTTCTACGGGGCCATAATGAAAGATACAAAGTAATGGAGCCTTTTATACATTGTCGTGTTTCTTTAGAAATAAATAATGGACAAATTAAGTCTTTGGACGCCTCAGATGTAAAGTTATTCGCTGTCAAATTGACGCCAAAATGAATGGGAGTCAATGGAATGCTAACAGCAGGTGAAGTTCTGCTACAATGGCGGCTCCCGCGAGGCTTCAGTTTCCGGCTGATGAATTACCCCCTTGGTTAAACCCCGCGAAGGTCCGTGAAGACTGAAGATCGTGTAATGACGTAGGGCTAGTTCATTGGTCGTACATCAGAGGCGCCCGCGCCATTGGATGTGCAGTTGCCGCAGCCCAGCCTATGAGCGAGCCAGATGCTCAATGTGTTAGCTGAGCAGCTGCAAATGCGTTTTACATATAAGCTTCAGTAAATCGAGGAAAAGGAGTTTCCCTGCACATTCACTATATAAAATTCACTGGAGGAAAAAGTTCACGTGGCCGTCGTCAGATTTGGAAGTCGCTCAAAAGGCTCTTTTGCGGTTGTGGCTTCAGTCGACTTCAGTGAGGCGCGGTGGTTTATGGGATGAGTAGTTCCTTCGCTCAGAAATGAAAATATGTACACAGTCTTGTACCTTTGACTTTTTTTGGATTTTCTCTTCGTTTTTTCACTCGAAATGATATGTTGTATGCTTATTAGTTCAGCCGTAGCTGGTTATCCTCAGACATGCTCTAAAACTCTTTAGATACGGATTTTCCAAAACGTCAATGGGAGAAATGAATGGGAAATTTACTTCCGGCACCAAAGCTCTCTCGGGCTGTAGGCGGGACTGTGATGCTCTATTTGTGCAGTCAGATCGTCCAGACTGAGACGCTGTAAAAATCGGATTGGGAATCGCATTTCAAACCACCTTCATTCTTGGTTTAAATCAGTCCAAACTTTCAAAAGCCCATCTGGATATTTCTTTTTTTAACCTTTATTTGACCTTTATTTAACCAGGATAATCTCTCTGAGATTAAAAATCTCTTTCAAAGGAGTGTCCTGGCCAAGAAGGACAGCAGTTACAATCACAAACTTACCAATCAAAACATCAAGTATAAAATTAAAACACTTAAAATCTGGATATGCAGAAAATCAGATTTTTCCTGGCAGTCTGAACACTGTAGCACCATGATACAAGTCAATTAGTCATTATGGACCCTTTTTCACATTTTCGGGTTGTGAAAATTAGTCATATTTGGGAAACTTCCATAGCGGTGGTGAACGGGACAGGCATCAAATATCATTTTTGTATTTCAATTTGTTCCATGGCCACAGAAAAAAAAACTGTTTCCACGACTTTACAAAAGAGGGAAACATATAGAGAGACTGATCAGAAGAGAGAAAGATGTCAAATTTGGAGTCACTCCCTTAGATGTTGTAGGCTATCAGAAACACCCTGGCAGCAGCGTTAAAGGTCCTCTAAGCGATGTCACGCGTATTTAGGCCAAAACATTTTTTTGTCACATACAGCAAACATCTCCTCACTATCCGCTAGCTGCCCGACCCCTGTACACACTGTAAAAAAACGTGGTCTCTGCAGACACCCCAGGCTCAACAAAAGGCAACAAAAACAAACTGGGCTAACCCGCACCACGAAACATAACAAACTGTTCCAGCCAATGACCGACAAGAAGGATTTGGGGGCGGGGTTTGGGGGGTTAGTGCGCGGATGAGGAGGAGGGAGGGTCTAGCTATAGCCTCCGTTTTGATTGACAATACTACGAAGGTCAACAAGAAGTGACCTCACCCGACATCGCTAATGGCTCGTTTCCACTGAGCAGAACGGTACGGTACAGTTCGGTTCGGGTCGGGTCAGTAAACCATGATCCGGCTAGCGTTTCCACCGCCAACAGTACCCTACTTGATAGGCGTGGTGTTTGCCGGAAAGAAGCGATCTTCGCGCGAAGAAGAAAGCGACAAAGTTAACACCAATGGATGGCATACAGCAGATCTTGTCCTTGCTTCTCGGCATGTTTGTCACAAGAAGACAAGCGCCGACATTAGGCATTTCTCAATACCAAGTACGCAAAGTTCTCAGCAGAAGCACTCCCGAGGGCGCGAGTCCGGTAATTCTCTAAATTGAACAGCGCGTTCTTGAAAGCGTCACTCAGCTTGCTCTCCATGTATATTTTAGGCAACAATAAAACGAAATATGTTATAAAACACCACTCTGCCTCTTTTCGTTTTCATTTAAATAAATTTTAAACATTATAGGCACACAAGTGTGGTTCAGGCAATGTATAGACCTGATTATCACTGCATGTAGGTATAACGTTAGCCTATTTATAACAAAACGAAATATAAAACACAACCCTGCATCTTTTCGTTTACATTTTAAAAATATTAAACATATTCCAGGCAATATGCATTTGTACAAATGCTGCAATAAACAACATTACAGTGATAATCTTGTAATAAAATAATGACAAAACTCAACCCTATCTCTTTTTGTTAAATTTCAGTTTTATTAATAATAGCCATTATAAAAGTAGAAATAAGAGGTAACGTTACAAGAAGCTATACAATAAGAAATAAAGCAAACAATTCAGTCAAATGTTCAAATTCAGCGCTAGTCTAATAACTTTACAACGGAAAAGTTAAATAGCCTAAATATATGAATTTTCACTTAGCCCTCAGCCAAAACGATTGGCCAGTGAACTAATTATCGATTCACGAGACCAAAGATCACCCGTTAGATATACACAAGACGAATTACCACTACAGAGTCAGCGGCAAACTTCAGAACGACTAGCCGAGGAAAGGCTGTTCCAGGCGGGGAACATGAGCGCCGAGTGCCCGGTGATCGCTGGGAATGGATCAAATTATCATAAATCATTATAAATAAACCACAGATTTGAGCTTTAAACATCTACATTCTCGCCTGAAAAACTCTTAAATCTACATTTCGTGAAAGATTAACCGTAGTATTTTATTCCAACTGTATATTAAAAAATGGCGCTTCTTATGTTGTCATTCCCCTTGTAGCACGTGCAAGTGACGATCCTATGTCAACCAATCAGCGTTCTGCAGTGAGTCTAGCTCCACCCTTTAGTACCGTACCACTGTGCTAGGTACCCCAACGGAAGGGTACCCAAAAAGTGGTACGGTACGGTTCGGCTTTTTGGTACCATTCACAACTTTTGACAGTGGAAACGCAAATAATTGCGTACTGTACCGTACCGTACCGCTCAGTGGAAACGAGGCATTAGAGCACCTTTAATTCATTTCTTTAGTCATTTACTGGCAAGGTAATATAACATGATATAGCGTTATAAATGTGAATATATATATATATATATATATATATATATATATATATATATATATATATATATATATATATATATATATATATATATATATATATGTATATATATATGAAAAACTTTATTAGATTTGCGATGTTGATAACTGTGTGTCATCACAGTATTTGAAAAGGGTCCATAGGCCACAAAATGTAATTGGCTCAAATCTGTGGAAACGATTAAAATGTTTGTCAAGTGTCTTTAGGTGAAACAAATTCCATGCAAATCAGATTAATGCCCTCAGTTGAGTTTGCAAGCAGTTTCCCCTGAAAATTCTAAAGAGTATAATGTGTACATTTAGTATTATTTCTATAAAATTACAACTTTTATTTTTATATTTTATTAGTTAATGAAATAATGTTAACCAAAATTAATAAAACTAAAATTAAAATTAATACTGAAAATAAATTTTAGGATTTAATACATTTTAAATTTGTTATGTGCATTTTTCGCATTATGTGCATCATTTTTAAAAAATGATTTCGAATAAAAAATGTATTTTATTTTCTTTTCAGTAATTATAGTACTTCAAATTCAACTTATTTTATTTCATTTAGTTGCAATGGTAACATTAGTAATTTTTAATTCTTTAATGTAATATTTATATTCTATTTTATTTTAGCCTCATTTCTATTAACAAAAACGATTAACAATAACAACATTAAGTTGAACTAGATTTAGTCACTCATGGACTAGATATGATTCCTGTAATGGAAGATTTTACATTACAGGAATCATATCTAGTCCATGAGTGTGGCAACTAGTGGCAGAGAAGACAAACAAGGAGAAGACGAAGAAGGTGAAGACAAAGAAGATGAAGGTGAAGACGAAGAAGAAGAAGAAGTAGTCAATGTACTATTGTTCATCAGTTGGAAAAATCATTCTGAAAGTGATTCCAATAATATCACTCTTCCTTGTCATTATTGTTATAGTTGTGGTATGGACACCTATTCACACAAAATTATAACTATTATAAAACTTTATAGTTATTGTTACAGTTATCATTGGTGTGAATGACCATTTAAAATAAAAATGTGCATGAATTTAAAAACTAGTTGCCATTGGGAAACTCAATATTTGGTTTTAAAACAATTCATCTTTAAAGTGTACAACGGTATTTTCTGCACAGATGCTTATTAGTTTCCATGCTGATTTCTCCTGGTTGCACATAACAGCAAACGCAGTGCAACCTGTAACTAACAAATTACTCTTAGATGAATCAGTCTGTCACAGAACCACCAGCACCACCTGTCACACCATCAACACCTGATCACCTGACTCCACCCATCCGCTCGTTATCACCAGATTACTGACTCTCTTCACCTGTACACGCTCATCACCATCAACACATATAAACCCACACATCCCTTCACTCAGTGTCTGGTCTCGTCAGAGTAACACTAGACTCTAGACACAAACATCTGTCTGCAACCTGTGATTATCCGTTTCTGGATACCAGCCCGCTCTTCCTATCATCTTCAGTCTTCGGGATTATAAGTACTTTCAACTATCGCAGCACCCGATCCAGTTCTCTGTTTCACTATAAGTCTGAGTTCTACCACTTCCATTCCTTCTGTGTTTGAATAAACATCACTTACCACTTCATTCCGTTGTCTCTCTCCTCTGTTCGTGACACAGTCAAAAAGACTCGCATATTAGTCTCGAACTCGACAGTTTTAAATCACTCTAACAACTCGCTCACTGTTCAAGCAGTCCTGTTTGAGCTGACAACTGACTCACTGAATTGTGAGTCATTTAGCAGTTACCGTATGTCCATATGAAGAACATTTGCTTCATAACCATCTATACTGAGTGATTCTGTAATTTTTCATCTCAAAAAGTAATTTGGCTCTTAAATGCTTTAATTTTAGGAGCCAGTGGCCCATAGTATTTTTATAGCTATTTTTAGTCTGGATCCCTGAACCACATTACTCAGGCATTACGAGCATAAAGTTTCCTTTAAGAATAAAGCCTTCGACCAAATCGGTCTCAGACACGCAAGAGTAGACATTTTATTTTTACAGCAGAGCGAAAGCCATTTTGTGAGAAATATGGAGACAGAAATGTGCATTTTATCGAATGATCAAGGGAAAAGAACTGAGAGAGGGAGAGCGAGAGATTCTTTATAATAGAAGGGAGTTTAATAGAGGTTAGCCCCCAGCTGAGGAAACACAAAGGTTGGCAATGAGAGTCTGTTTGTGGTGGATCTGAAATCAGAGGCCAAAGAAAATGTTTGGGTACAATAGCTCGGCAATAAAGACCTCAGTTAACAGAGGAAACCAAGGTCTTACCGCAAGACACACCAACATACACGCAAGCGCACAAGCGCTGACCCTCTATCACACACGGCCACCCAGAAATACATCTGTGTGTTTACAGGAAGCCAGCTCTCACAAATGCCCACATTCAAAATCATCACTGTCATTTAATAGTTCATTAAATTCACAGGGCAGATTTCCAAGCCATATTTCCAATATTGTGTGTGACGTACAGTGAATGCATTGGGCATAACATGGCAGTAATAAGGAAATATGATCTCGGTCACTGATCACTGTTCCTTGTGTCTGTTGTGGTCAACTGATTGATCATTTCTGATTTTCTGAGTACAGTGTCTGTTAGAACAATTTGAACCCTAGTCATTCACTTTCATAACATTCACAAGCACACACATTTACATAACTATCAAAACTAGGACATTCCATTGACTTTTTACAAATGATTTAACATTTTTTTTATTTAAGTTATTGTTATTTTAGAAATATTTAAACCAACCCTAACATAATAAAACTTAAAAAAAATAAAAAAATAAAGTATAACCTCTTTAGCTACATCATACGCTTTGGCTGCTAGATACTGATACTGAGACGGATACTGTTTGTACTTATTTGAAACCTTGCATACAGACGTGAAGCAAACACAGATGAACTGTACACCACAGAATGACATGACAAACCACAATGTGTTTTGGCAGCTTCTGGTTTGTGGGTACACTCACTGAGTGATCAAACAGCAAACCTCATCTCCCTAGCTGGGAGAACATTATACATAGAATGATGAAAGCGTAGGAACAACTAAGGTAATCCTCAACCAAATGTGTCTGCAACCAAGGGAATGCCTGTTTTAGTGTTGTTCACTGTTGCCAGTGTGCAATTCACTTCTGCTTCTGCCTTGCAATACATGTACATGTGTGAATCACTTATTACAAAGTTTAAAGGATTAGTTTAAAGGATTATGTCTTCATTTACTCACCTTCATGTCATTCCAAACCAGTAAATCAGGGCTATTCAATTTAGTTGAATTCGAGGGCCAGATTATTCAATCGAAAAGTTGAGGTGGGCCGGTGGGTTTAGCTTATTTATTGAAACATTATGTATTATTGGAGCATGACAGTATTAATAAATAAGCTAAAGTAAACCTAAAAAAAATATTGTATTTACTTGGAAATGTGGTACCCAACATTATGCAGATTTATAAGACCATAATAAATAAAAGAAAAAATTATTTACAGATGTGTACAATTTTCCTTGGAACAAATATATGAATTTTATTTTGTTATTAGAAGTAAGAATTATTTTATTTATAATTAAATAAAAATATTTTGACAGTGAGATTTGGTAACCACAAGTAAAACCATGCATGGATCACTGAAAAAATCGAACCAAAAGAATGATTAATTCACGAATGATTGGTATCGCTGGTTCAGTCGACAGAAATACAGGGCAATACGGGCAAAAATTGCTGAAATATTTGCACGGAAAATTTTTTTTAGGTCAGTCGGAGTACTCATGGTACGCACCGTGCGTATAGCCGTACATCTGCAGGCGCCACTGCGGCCACATATCTTACGGTGCGTGTCCACTCCAGCGGCAATGCTCCGCACAGTACCGCTGGCAACGGGTCTCCGCTTTGGGGTGTGTCTGTTGCGAGTGTGTTTAATCCATGTTTTTTCAACACATGGACAATATAATCATCAGAGATGATGATGGCACACGATGTACAACCTCACTGTGTAAGAAACATGGGGGGAACAGAATCTGACGGCAAACAATCCAGCTGTCGAAATCTGTTCCCCCACTCCCATTATGAGAGGTGTTAATGTAGTGGCTTAAAAAAAGGCGGATTAGGCTATATTTTGTGTGTGGATGAAGCTTAACTGGCATCAGTTTAAAGAATATTTTTTTGGAATTTTTGCCTTTATTATGTTAGAGAACAGTAGGCTATGTCAAGATAAATCAAGAAAAATCAACAAGCCAGGACTTGAACTCGGGTCACCCAAAGCCCAACAGTGCTAAATGTCAGTGCACTGACCACTTGGCTATCGGGGCACCTTAATCAGCATCAGATTGATAAATATTACAGCCTCACTGTTAGAGAAACATGGGGGGAACAAAATCCGACGGCAAACAAACCAGCTGTCAAAATCCATTCCCCCACTCCCATTATGAGAGATGTTGATGTAGTGCAGGGGTGTCCAAACTCGGTCCTGGAGGGCCACTGTCCTGCAGAGTTTAGCTCCAACCCCAATTAAACACACCTGAAACAGCTAATCAAGGTCATTAGGAATGCTAAAAACTTACAAGCAGGTGTGTTGAGGCAAGTTGGAACTAAACTCTGCAGGACAGTGGCCCTCCAGGACCGAGTTTGTACACCCCTGATGTAGTGGCTTAATAAAAGGCTGATTCTATTTTGTGTGTGGATGGAGCTTAACTGGCATTAGCTTTAAGAATATTTTTTTGGAGTTATTTTTTTTATTATAATAGAGAACAGCATGTCAAGAAAAATAAAGAACAAATGCACGAGCCGTTACTTGAACCCGGGTCTCCCAAAGGCCAAAGGTGCTAAGTGTCAATGAACTGACCACTTAACCCTCAGGGCCAATAAATCAGCATCAATTTGCTACATATTAGAACCTCACTGTGTAAGAAACATGCTGGGAACAGAATCCGACGGCAAACAATCTAGCTGTCGGAATCCGTTCCCCCACTTCCATTATGATAGGTGTTGATGTAGTGGTGAAGACTAAAATTTCGTCTTTTAATATAATTGTATTATTTAATAATATGTATCTGTATTATTATTCTTTATTAATATTCATGATCAGTTGTATTATCTTATGGAGATATGGTTTAAAACGCATGAGTTAGACTATAGATAGCATGTGTAAGAATATCATTTCAGACACAGAGAGGGGAACTTGGAGAAAGTAACATGTTCCACTGATAGTGATACATCAAATGTGTACAGTTGGCATATTCTTTACAAGGAAAGGAATGTTTTGACTAATGCAAATTTTCCACAAATGTATACACTGAGGGATAGTTTCTTAATAAGGAAAGTGGAATGAACCTCATGTCAAACGTGGTGCGTAACACTAGAATGAACCTCATTGGTTCTTGCTGATGCTCAAACATGCTGTGTAACACACAGGAATGAACCTCATTGGTTCTTGCGGAAGCTCAGATGTGCTGTCTAACATACAAGAATTAACCTGATTGGTTCTTGCTGAAGCTAAAACGTGCTGCAGAACATGAGAATGAACCTCATTGGTTCTTGCTGAAGCTCAAAGACATGAGAATAAACCTCATAGGTTCTTGTGGAAGCTCAAACGTAAACCTGATTGGTTCTTGTGGAAGCTCAAACGTGCTGCGTAAAATATGAGTATAAACCTCATTGGTTCTTGCTGAAGCTCAAAGACATGAGAATAAACCTCATTGGTTCTTGTGGAAGCTCAAACGTAAACCTGATTGGTTCTTGCTGAAGCTCAAAGACATGAGAATAAATGAAGTTCCTAAACGCAAGTTAGGGAGGAGTGAGCCAATCTTTCAATCAACAGCCTGAGTATATAAGCAGCCGCTTACCTCTCCCTAGCATCAGCTGTTCCAGTATGCATTACTGCCGCACGGAATAATGTCCGACATCCTGGAAATCCAGCTCTTCCCGTCAGACGACGAACTGACAAGCCTTCCTGGGACACAGCCAGTCACACCCCGCGTGAGATCGGATCTTATGGATCATCTTCATGAGCGTTCTGATCGAGAAATCCAGCGCTCATATAAACCACGTTCCAAAGGCAACGCTCTCCTCCATCTTCAAGATCGCCAGTTTTAACCGAGCCTCGTCCGTCTTCTTCTCTCCATTCTTCCGCTGCTAATACACCGATTCCACCCATTTCAAAATGTTCAGTCAACAGCCTACGTCAAGTCCTCCAGCTCCGGAATCCATTTCTCCTGCAGATCATCAAAAGCTCAACTCTACGATCTTTTCATCAGTTCTTACAGTTCCAGCATTCCATCAAACACTTCAACATCTTATAAAGGCAAGACTCGCACCTCTTCTACCTCCGTTTCTCTCCCGGTTCGCCGTTCTGAACCCACACAATCCCAACGCGCCGATTTAAAGGCCGCCGGCGCCGCCGCGGCTCGCACTTCCTTGTCCGCCGGTATTTCCACCCGGCCAGCAACAGTGGCCGCAAAAAACAGTTCCGCTTCTTCTCCAGCTCTCACAAACTTCATGCAGTCAGCCCCACTCCCCAGGCAAGAACCAAACTCACAAACACATTCCTCCGCACTTCCCTCTGCTTCTCCAGTTCTCTCTAAACTTCTTTATAATAACCCTTGTGCCAGGTCACCCTCGCACACAGTTACATTTCTCTCACCCTCAAACCAACCTACTCAAAGAGCGGATCCTAGCGCGAGGTCGCCTTCGCTAGCCATCTTCCCTCTTTCCTTCCATTCCAATTCGCCTCATTCCTCTTTTCCCCTTCTATCTTCCAATTGTCTCCTAATATTCTTTCCAGTTCACATCAGAGCGTGAGGTTGCCTCAGCAATGGATTTCTACACTTTTTTTTTCTCTTTCCCACAAACCCTCCTCTTCCTCTCACTTCAGGCCATGCCAGCCATCTTGGACACCAGCAGTGTTGGGGAGTAACGCTATACATGTACCGGCGTTACGTTTTCAGAATACAAAATATGAGTAGGCCCATCTGTATTCCGTTAGTTACAATTTAAATAGTTGGTATTTATAATACAGTTACATTGTTGAAATCAATGGATTACATTACGATACTTCTGTTTCACGAGTTTAGTCACTTTCTAAACAATTCAAAACGAAACAAAACAAACTGCTTTCTGCTTAAGTAATCCATATGAAATGCGCATTTCTCTCTGGCGCGTTTACTAGCATACTGCAAAGATCGCGAGTCAGCATCGTCAACTTCATCTTTGCAGGCTACAGTGTCACAGACAGAAGACACTTGTTTATTAATAAACAATTAAAATATATACTTGCTATATTTGACATATTCATAATCAATTCTTTTGCAGACTCTTTGTGACAGCTTTTAGGTGCTTTATTGGCAGCACCATCCCTACAACGCGTCACCACCGCATCACCATTCCGCATTCCTACACTTATAAAATGCAGTTCAATGTGGAAGTAATCCAAGTATTCAGAATACGTTACTCAGATTGATTAACTTAACGGAATAGGTTACAAATTACATTTTGGGGCATGTATTCTGTAACGAAATACGTTTTGAAAGTATCCTTTCCAACACTGGACACCAGTCCGTAATGGGACCCTCCGATCAACATTCATTTACTTTTCTCAACACTAACACTTGTTCCTCAGGTACAATCCGCTTGCCAGCCCATTCACTCTCAACAGCAGTCAATCTTCCAGCTCCTAACAATGCAGTCGCCATGGAACCACCTCCAGTCCCAGCCCATCTCCGTTCCCTAATTCTATCAGGTGCAACTATCAATCCTCCTTTTCTACTGACTTCCGTCCCACTCAATGAATCCCACCGCTCGTTTGACTTAAATCGTTGATCTTACAAATTCCGTACAGCCTTCAAAACGGGTTCTCACACATGCAGAATTCTGCGTTGCTTTTGCCAGATACACAGAAGTAATTTGCACTTCATTTCCAGCCAGACGCAAGGAATTAAATGACTACCTCTCTATCATAGCAGAGCCCAGTCTCTCTTTCGGAGGTAGTCATTTTTATACATACCATAAGCTTTTCAGCTAAATGCGCCGCCCGCGTCATACACTGGAACAAGTGTCCTTACTGGGAGCCTTGGACCTCGAACTAACAGAGTCTTCTTAGGCGTTCGAAGCCCTTCTTGCGCCATCTGCAGGTCTATCATTCATTCTACTTCAGAATGTCCCCAAACCAACCCATATCTTCCAACCCATCCAGCTCCTTTTCAAGAAAAATCCACTTCATATGTCTCTCAATCAAGGAATGACCTAACCAGATTTTTTCCTCAGTTTCAGGCAGACAAGTGTGCAACAGCTTTAATTCATCACGTTGCAACAGACAACGATGCCACTTCCCCCATGTTTGTCATTTCTGTGGCGGAGCTCACGCCCGTTCTATTTGCCCTGTGCGCCGCTCCTCAGCTAACTTTAACCATCGACATTCTTAACGTCTGCCTAACCACTCTCCGCTCACGTCTTTTTCTCCTAACAAAACAAGAACCCTAGACGCTATGTTCAATTTGGCTTTCTTCCGATCATCAAATCAAAATGCTAGGTCGATGGTTCTCCCTCGCCTTCGAAACGTATGTTCATTCAGATCTGCATAACATTAGACAAGCTCAGCAAACACTAGCATTCCTCTGAGTCTGGACCGCTTCTCCCTACTATTTTGCATCTCCCCGCTTACCTAGCCCCGCAGGGCGTGTATTCATCTGGATGCAGTGAGAGCTCTCCCTTTTCAGATGTGCGTGACCTACCACTCCTGGAGTGGGGTCTCCCATCTGAATCGCTGTGTGGGCTCTTCCGTTCAGATGCATCATAGGCTCTGCCGTTCGACTTGCTGTGTGGGCTCTCCCGTTTTGATCGCCGAGTGAACTCCCTATTTATACATATGGGGGGGCTCTCTCCTTCGAAACGCAGTGGGAGCTCTCCCGGTCGAATCGCAGTACGAGCTTTCCGTTCGGGCGCCGTGGGGGCTCTCCCTTTCCGAATCGCTGTGTGATCCTTCATGTTTTTAACCATGGAGGCTCTCCCGTTCGGATCGCAGTGTGGGCCCTCCTATCCGAAAACAGGACTGGAGGTATCAAGGATCGTACGTCCCTCGAATGCGACGGGCCATTATGTCTTTGTGATCGCCGCCCCCTGCGTCAGAAGGATGGTAGTTCTGCATTTCCTATGTATACCGTAGGCTCCCTCTTGCTGCGTAGGGAGTTTCACTTCAGATATTGGTGGCCCGTTTGCCTCTAGGGACGAGGACCTCCTTCCCCGTTTGTGACATCTGGAAGCCCTATGTTCTCTAACTCCATGGAGCTCCATGTCATGGATGTGGCAGGGCGTTCTCCAACCTCGTACTCAAACCTCCAGTCCCAAGATACTCCCGCAGGAGTAATATCTGAAAGTCACTGCCGCAGCAGTGCAGCGTTGAGATGTACCCCAGTCAAATTTCCACAAGCCCATGTCGTTTCACTCCACAACGAACGCAGGCACACTCTTTAAAACACCGCTCCCACCGGAGCTCCACTCATAGCCCCACATGGTGGGCATAGTAGGGAGACGCAGTTCCAGCCAGGAGCCCCATTAAACATATCACTGCCGCAGCAGCGTCCATCCATGCTCCATACAGCTTTCAATTTCCACTCTTTTTGGGGGGTAACATGCTTTAAGCTCTTAGGCATCCTATATTTGATCATGTAATTCTAACTTGCTGTCCCAAATATTTATTCAACACTTTTGGGGGGTATATCAGAGCTCGAGTTGAAGCTGCTTCATCGAGCCCCTCTCCAGTGGACAGCAAGCCAAATAAGTTTAACCTAATATCTTAAAGATTCTATGGGCAAACAAACTCGTTAAATGAAGTTCCTAAACGTAAGTTAGGGAGGAGTGAGCCAATCTAATCTTTCAATCAACAGCCTGAGTATATAAGCAGCTGCTTACCTCTCCCTAGCATCAGCTGTTCCAGTATCCCTCCACCTCCCCAAACTCCACCTTCATCTTAGGTACCTTGCCCTTTTTATTATCAGGTCCTACATTTAGCCACTGGGGGGGTATATCAGAGCTCGAGTTGAAGCTGCTTCATCGAGCCCCTCTCCAGTGGACAGCAAGCCAAATAAGTTTAACCTAATATCTTAAAGTTTCTATGGGCAAACGAACTCGTTAAACCTCATTGGTTCTTGTGGAAGCTCAAACGTGCTGCGTAAAATATGAGTATAAACCTCATTGGTTCTTGCTGAAGCTCAAAGACATGAGAATAAACCTCATTGGTTCTTGTGGAAGCTCAAACGTGCTGTGTAAAACAAAAATGAACCTCATTTGTTCTTGCTGAAGGTCAAACGTGCAGTGTAACACGAGAATGAAAGTATACACACCTCGTTTTCATCAAATTCATTATTTTTTTTTTTTTTTTTTGTGAAGAGAATGATGGTGTCTCTCTATGGGTCACAATTTTGAGATTCAAGAGCTCAGTTGAAGTAAATAACGACTTCAATTTCAGTAGGTTCCTCACACAAAGCTATAAAAAGTAACTATGTATTTTCATATGGAAAAGAGGAGTGTACCAATTAAAAAAATGAAAATTAAAAAGAGTGCATCAATTAAAAAATCAAATAAATAAAAACTGAAAATGATACAGGTTTGGAGCGACATGATACTGTACATAACTTCCATTTAAACAGTACAAACTTCTGTATAAAAAGAAGGTGGCTGGTTTGATCTCCATATGATGTGAGCCATGAACAACCATTGTTACTTTTAATAAGTGTAGTGTAAGTCACTTTGGATAAAAAGTATGAGCTAAATACTTAGTAAAATGATAACTGACTCATTCAGTGTTAACTGTCTTGCTGAGCACTAATGCATCAACCGATAGACAGATGGAGTGTGAATATCTTGCGGACTCAGGTTGGACTGGTGTGTCCCTGTAAAGGGGTGCCTATTGATTTACACAACCTCACGGATGTAAAAATAACAGCAGTGGATCACCCAGGTGGAATGTGGCGTTTCAACTCTCCTGCTCTACCATGATACCCAATAGGAGACATGTGGAGGTGACAGACCATGACTTATAAAGAAACCGAATGGAATATGCATGTGCGTGGTGAACAGACTGGAGCCAATCGCCGCTTGGGTTTGTACTCCCGCCAGGAGCTGACGTATTGAATCATTCTCACACATAGCCATTTCTTTCCCCCGTCACCTATTTTCTGCCCTTTTTTTCACTCAACTCTTTGTTCCTACTTCTCATCCATTCTCAGAATAACTTAAATGCAGGGTAGAGAGCAACATTAAGCATCATCTAAGCACTAGAACGAGATTGCACAACCATGACTGCAGTCATCCATTATAGTGAATACAAAGTCAGAGTTATGTACGTATAGAATTACGTAATGTGAATTCTTTGTTGGCTTGACTATCTATAGTATCTATCTAAAAAAAAAAACATAGAAACAGACTAGAAATACACAGAAAATCCTGTAGCAATCATTTAGAATACCATAGCAACCACCTTGAACACCTTAGCAACACCCTGGCAACTACCCAGAACCCTTTTGCAACTGTGTAACGCTTTAGCAGAATCTATTCATACATCTCATGGTTTTTCTGACTACTTTTTGACTGACTTTACACCCTGTAAAACCTTACAACTTAAATCTTGTAAAATGACTGTAAACATTCAGAAAAAGCTTTGATCTAGATTGTAAAAAATTCCAAAACTATCATTGTAGGACAAGGGAGGAACAACGGGGAGCAGGTAAACTAAACACTTATGATGATGATCTGCCACAGGACCGAGAACACAGGGAAAATAAGGTTCATGGTTCATGGTTTGTAGGTAAGGTTCATGACAACGATGTACTAAAAACGGAAACTTTTCTTTTTTTCATGTACAGTCGACAACATTGATAAAAATTATCCCCGTTCACAAGGATCCGCGAAAACGACAAAAAATGCTGTATTATTCATGCCAGGCCAGTAGTAGGCAATGTCACTTTGTAAAGAAATACTGTGCGCCTACAGACTGAACACGTAATACTCATGTGCATGACGTCACCATTTTCAAAAATGTTTTTGTTGTTTACATGGAGACTATAACATTTTCAAAAATTTGCACTTTGAAACCCGATTTTTAGGCCCCTAAAATTCTGTTGTCGTGTAAATGAACAGCCAAAACCCTGAAACAGAACCGAAACCAAACTAAAACAAAGAGCCGGGATCCGAACACCACGCTCCGACAAACACAAAACAACACAAAACAACTCGCATTGATGGAAAAGCATATGGCCAGACACTGGCAACCACCCAGAACACCTGACCAATGCCCTGGCAATCACCCAGAAAGCATTAGCACCACAAAGTAATGCCCTAGAAACCACCCAGAAGACACTTGCAAAGCCTTAGCAACATCCAGAGCACCCTAGCAATGCCTTAGCAAAATCTATTTAATCATCTATACTTATCTTGTGGTCTTTCTTTATAGTATTCTGTCAGACTGTATGTACGTCCTGTAAAACCTTCAATATTTTAAAATTATTTAAAACTTCCAGACAAGGTTTTGTTCTAGATTTTTTTTCTTGTGATTCCAGCTAAAATAACTTCTTAAATCAATAGCAATAGAGCTGTTTAATGTTTTCGAGAATGCATGAAAAGTTAGAAGTAATAAAAGTTAAAAGTAAAATATATTTTTATATTGCTATTAACAGTAATAAGTGCTCTTATAGAGGAGTTTGGCTCATGCTGACTGGAATGTTAGTCCCTGACACGCACCCAGGCATTTTCCTTGCATAAGCGTAAGAGAATCTGATCATATGACCCGTATACGTGAAAAGAAATATGTTTCTTTCGGTATTTCCTTCAGCAACTAGTTATTTAATAATATAGCTGTATTCCTTTTTGCGGTTACTCATGAGCAAAATCTGCAGACTTTTTCCACATCTTCTGCACTGGAATTCTGCGGAATGCTCTAAAACACGGCAAACTATGTTCAATTGACTTCACTACACTCCCGTTAGAAACTGACAACATGATCAAATAATATTTAAAACTCGCATGTGAATTAGTGAATGATAAATTCAACTACCACCAATGCAATATCCCGAAGAATCCATTTCTTTATAAGATTTATAAGAGAGGATTTTGATGTCCACAATCAATCTCCTTTTTAGGAAGCTTCTCCCTTGGTTTTATAGCTAGTGGCACACCAACAGAATGAGAGAAGGAGTGTGAACTATGATTAGGAGACCATCACCTTGCAAACTATTTACAAAAGTCCTCTCGTCACTAGGATGACTACTACTTGAAGACCTTGAAGTACTTGAAAACCTGCTTCAAATCTGGAGTGAGTGTGACAGAGAATAACCAGGCTTGTAATGGACATCCTTAGTTACATCACTCCATAATTGGAGTCTATGAGCAGCCAAAGAGATGTATTCTGGGATACATCATGGCTTTGAGACCTCTCAGAAGAACATAAGAGCTCACTGACATTGCTGAAGTGGCTTTTTAAGGTAAGACTAAGGCAAAGCTGTTCCATCCTTGCTTTGAACATGCATACTGTATATTGCAGAAGCCACAACATGACTTTGAGAAAAAAAGAGTTTCTACCCAACAGAAAATGCACTGCTTCAGGCTCAAAAATGTGAAAATAGGACTACAAAATACATTGAGGTGGGATATTTTGTTTAAATGATTGGTAAATTCATACTGACGGCATTGTTTAATGAAATAAAAAACCCTCACCAGACTAATGCAATAACTTGTTCTTCGAATCTACCTTGCTGGCAGACAAACTCTGCCAGAAGTATCGTATGCCTTAAAAACTGGATTGTTCATCTCCTTACAATCACTTTTGTAAACTTTCTTTTTTTTATCACAAAAAGAGAGGATCTTTTTTAAGGGGAGAATCACAAATGGATATTGTTGCATACATTTCCCATTTCCAGTCAGTTGCAATGCTATGAAAAAAATATTTATGCTAGTACAAATTGGAAAACAGCCTTAATGGTTGGTTGTCATTTAGCTTGTCAAATTTGTACTCACAATAACACATTTATTTAGGCTAAGCAAATCAGTATTTATATTTTGGACAGTGTTTGAATTAGAGTTAGTCCTCTTGAGAACATAATGCTTTGCTCAGCTGGGCCTGAGTGGTGCCCTCCATTATTCACCTAAATGAGGTTCAAATTATACCAGAAAATGTGATTCAAAACACATTAATGAAAGAGCATACTGAAGAACAATAAAACATATTTCATTTATATAATGTGACTGTATGCCCTGTGTGAATCATAATTTTCACTTCCTTTAAAGCCCGCTTTATAAGGTCAAAGCTCACATCATATGCAAAGACTCTCGCGCTTACTTTACTCTTTTGTAGAGTGTTCTGGAGGGTAAAGGGTGAAGAAATGTGTTGAAAATGATACTTGCAGTAGTCTGGGTCGTATCACTGTCAGTCTATTTTTGCCAAATTACCCTGACCTCACTGCACTGGTCTAATTACGCTCTATGACTGATTACATTTCCTACATTTTTCTGTTTCGAAGTTGTGTGTGTTTTTTAAACCAGGTACAATTGCTACATGTCTGGTGACCTTAAAAATAATCCTAACACTGTATATGTTCACAAATTGTTTATTCATATAATCTATATCCATTTCAAATCGCATTCCAAATATGTTTGATAGAGTTGTCTGTGCTAGAAAAAAGAAAGATGGCAGAGTCAGACTTATTATTACTAATAAAAATAGATGAAAGATTAAAAAAGTCATTAAAAGAGCATTAAGAACTAAATGATGATTAAGGATATGATAAGTTTAAAGGGGTGGTTGATTATGATTTCACTTTTCTAACTTTAGTTAGTGTGTAATGTTACTGTTTGAGCATAAACAACATCTGCAAAGTTACAACGTTCAAAGTTCAAAGCAAATGGAGAAATGTTCTTTGAAAGAAATTGCTTTTTAAGGACTACAACCACTGATCTATATAGAATGACTGGATAGCTCATGACGTTCTAAACTGCCATCAGGCAGTGAAGCCACCGGAAGTGTTCGAGCGGCCATCTTACGATTCCCTACCAGCAGAGGCTCCAGCGGCCGTTATACAGAGATTGGTAGCTCCGACCGCACTTTAAAGGGATAGTTCACCCAAAAATGAAAATTCTGTCAGTATTTACTCACCCTCATGTTATTCCGACCCCATAAGACCTTCGTTCATCTTCGGAACACGAATTAAGATGTTTTTGATGAAAGCTGAGAGCTGGATCACTCCTCCATAGGCTTCTAAGGGATTGAAACTTGTTCCCCGAAAAGTTATTAAATGAAGTTTTATGTAACAAAGTTCGGGTGGAGCATGTTCAGGTAATCATCCAATCAGCACAAGAAGAAGCCAGTATAAATAAAGCCTTCCCTTACCTCCTGTTTCATGACTAATTTCTCAGCATCCCACCACCACCCCTTCACCCCACATTCGGCTGGGTCCGCTCATAGATACCTATGATCTCTAAGGTTATGGGGGGAGTACTCTGGGGTCAGGCCGAATTCTGAGCTCGGAGCCCTCCCCCCGGACAGCAAGCCAAATACGCTTTATAATATTACTTCAGATTTCATTAACATGTAAACTCGTGAAAGACATCGTTAAAATAGTCCAAGTGACTACAGTGGCTCAATCCTAAGTTTATCAAATGACGAGAATACTTTTTGTGCGCAAAAACCCCCAAAAATAACGACTTTATTTCAACTATTCATTTCCTTCTCTGTGGGCCTCGAGTCAGTTCACTAGTGTAATAGCGTAGTGCTTCTGTGTTATACGTCACGTATAACGTAGCTCTACGGAATCACACTACGTTAACTGACTAGAGGCCCACAGAGAAGGAAATGAATAGTTGAAATAAAGACGTTATTTTTGTTTGTTTTTGCGCACAAAAAGTATTCTCGTCACTTGGACTGTTTTAACGATGTCTTTAATAACTTTTCGGGGCTAGCAAGTTTCAATCACTTAAGAAGCCTATGGAGGAGTGATCCAGCTCTCAGATTTCATCAAAAATATCTTAATTCGTGTTCCGAAAATGAACGAAGGTCTTACGGGGTTGGAACACCATGAGGGTGAGTAAATTCTGACAGAATTTTCATTTTTGGGTGAACCATCCCTTTAAGATGACCCGCTGTGCAGCATACAAGTGTAAAACGACGTTCACAAAAGGATGTAAAAAACCTGCCCAAAGGTTGTAATTCAAGCCCTATAAGTAGTAATGTATATGTACAATTGTCGCTATTCCCGTGTTGTTTTCTCCGAGGCAAAAGTAGGCTAATGCTTCTTCAAAAAAACTAACAAAAAACATGATAAAACAGTTAACAGTACCCAATAAGAAACCTCAGAGCATAATAATCACAATTAAGTGTCCAATATCGACACCATTTGACAGCTTCAAAAGAGCTTCGTGCAGAGTCCGTTTACCGTTACTAACGTCTGTTTCACACATAGGGGAGAGCCGGGACAATTGAAACGCGGGACGGATGAAACATTGAGATTTCCTTGAAAACCACTCACATTATGTACGTCAAATTTCGTCAGCACGTACAGCACGCAATGCCTATCAGACCCGCAAAAACATTTCTTCTTTACGTCTTGCCGTTTTAAAGTTAGAGCCGGAAAGCTGTTTTTGAGTGTGGTTAGTGAAATCTTTCGTGCGTTACTTTTTTTTGACTGACAAGTTGTATTTATTGTTTCATGTGCCATTGTAATAATAATACGGCAGGTGTATTAGTACTGCATCACACCCTTAAGTGTATAATATCAGAGTTTTTTAGTTTGCGGGCAAAACAGGTTTAAATGGCGGAGGCGCTGTCGGGACGGTTGAAACAGCGACTCGTGCCAGTTAAACCTGGTCATAGGAAAACACTCAATATGACTAAATCACTCAATATGACTCAAGGAATAAATGTAAGAATTAATTGTAAACGGATTTGTCTGTCTTCTTCAAAATAGCCTATTAGAAAGATTACGCAAAATGCGCAAAGGCTTATCGCCGATTGTTTATTGGGCGACAGAACAAAAATGTTAATATGAACCTTAAAATGAAAATAAATGACAAAATATGTTTGTAACAATATGTACATAAGTTACTTGTCAGGTATTGTTAATAAAAACAAGAATTAGATGAATAGTTACCGTTTAAACTGTTATGTTTCATCCGTCCCACCCCTGTGTTTCAATCGTCCCGCTCTGGAGGGACGATTGAAACAAAGCCCAACTCCCGTTCAAAGTAAATTTCTACTTAAATCATTCTATGTTTCTACTGAATAACACATGATACTAAGATAACACATATGTGAGTTGTTGATCACACACAAAAAAAAAATCTATCTGTAATCTTATCTTAGAAAACGACGTTTATCTGAAAAGTGTTTCAACCGTCCTGGCTCTCCCCTACTCCGTGTGCAGCGCAGGAGCAGTGCTATTGTGCTTTCACATATGCTGCGTTTGCAGTGCGCAACTGATCTACGGCTGTAGCTACCACAAACACAACTATTCTCTATTCTTTATTTCAAATCACTATTTTTATATCTGCATATTTTATAAAATAATATATAAAAGTTTCAACATTGCGATTCTATTTGTACAGAGTTATAGGTAGCCTATAGGCCTACATTCTTTCACAGACTATTGAAGTTTAAACTCAATACACTTAAAAAAAGTATTATTCAATGCATTACTTCTATATAGATTCAACGTTATATATTAAGTTGCTCAAGCAAGTGGCAAAACATTTAAACATGTAGGCCTTATGTTTCTCTGGTCTATAAGACCTTATGCGTCAGAGAAACAAGGGCGCCGCCATCTTTAGAATATTGTCTTTGAACTTCCGCTTTTGCGGTCGCTCTGTTATTTCTATGGCATTGCTGTCCAGGAATAATTACCTTTTGAAGTGGATTTGCTAAATGTAAAGTTAACGAAAGTTATCATGAGGATTGTAATGTTAAAGCAGATGTCTTAACAAATGTCAGTAGACAAGGAAGATTTTAAAAGGAGCCGTTCATTTATAAATACGCAGGATCGCTGTGAAAATACAGACCGGAAGACAAAAGACAACGAGCGCAGCGCTGAAAAGGGGCGTGGCTATACATAAGGTCTATATAGATCAGTGACTACAACACATTCCTCCTGTGTTATGTAAAATGTACATAAACCCCGCCCCCGGGAACGAGATTTATATATTATCATGACAGAATATGCACACAACTCGCAGTCATTGGTCACATTAACAGACTAGGCTACTTACCTGCTATACTCACCTTGTGATTCTCCATGTTGACTCCGTGTTGTTCTAATAATAGAAATGGGTTGAGTTTCAATTACGAAATGTTGAAATGCACAGGATGAAATAGACATATTTGTTTGTTTTCTTTGTTTGAACGGTTTAATTAGTAGCCATAATTGAATTTCACTTCAGTGATAATGCTGCAACAAAGTTATTAAAACAACTGTCAAATCTGATACGATAAGATTGACCAAGGTTGTTTTTGTTGACTAAAACTATTACAAATTATTTAATTGAAATAAAGCTGAAATATAATAAAACCTAGGCTACATTTTAGATGAAGCTTAAAACTTTAAAAAACAATATAGATTAGACAATATAGATTATAGATTAGTTGCCCTGGCCCTGATCCATAGGCCTATAGGTTTTAGTTGACTAAAACAGAAGATAAAGCTATATAGAAATATTAAAATGATAATAAAAATGGCAAAAGCAAAAACAACATGCTAAAACAAACTAAAATAAAAACGAAATCTAAAACCTACAAAAAATATGTATAAATACTACGCTATAGTAGGCTATCTAAATGATCCCAACGTAACTAATCCTAAAGTAATCAATTTCTTTCAGAATAGTGCCCTCCTTTGGTGAAAAGGCAATTTGCAACTCATTTAGATCACTGCAAAATCATATCTTTGGTCGGCGTTCTAATTTGATCAAAATAATCTCCTTTTACACATGAATCGACTTTGATCTACACCTTTAAATCAAGCCTTTTTGAAATGTACAGAGAAGAACAAATATTTCCACATGATTTATTGGGGTCAGAGCATTCCAGTTATGAGTAAGACACAGTTGAACAGAGATCTGTTTGATGAAGTCTAATGGCTCGTCCTTTGCTCTCCCACTCCCAGGGGAATCTTGAAACATAAGGTTCTCTCTCGGCTGAAAGTGATTCTTTGTGTACAAGAGCCATTTACTGTTAAACTGATTCCTACGCTTCGAAAAGGTCAGCAACAAAAAAAAATCTCTCAAATCCTTCTTTCAACAGGACAGCAAAGCGCTTGCTTTGTTTGAGTCTGTTTTGTGACTCTTTTTATGGTCATCTATATCACACAAGCATATTGGGGTCTTCTTTCAACCACATGTTGACTTGAATGGATTTTGTGCATACGGATGGGTGGTCCGTGCCGGATATGACCCCGGTTTGACCCTTAAATTGCCCATTTCTGAGCAATATGAACTTTAAACTGGACAGAGGTGTCAGAGGGCGAATGGTCAATGCACATTATGCATAACTCTCCATTGCGTATACAGTAGACTCCTCTATTACACGCTTCTTAGGCTGTGTATTCTGAATTATTCTAAACATAACTATTTCAAAATATTACAACAGAGATACTCCCTTCAAATCAGATTCGAATTTCTTTCATTTGTTTTTGTTATTTTCTACTTTAGAAGCAGTGTAAGGTATTTGAGAAATAGCTGTTAACTAACCAATGTACAGAAATATGAACTAAACTTGGTCATTTTGAGAAAGTATAGCTACACTATAAGGTTACGGTACATGGCAAAAGTGGCTTGCAACAGTTAAGCTGATCCAACTTTGTCAACTCTTCACCGCTATACTTAATCAAAAAAAAAAAAAAAAAAGTTTAGCAACTGAACTATGATTTAAAAATGACTTGCTATCATCACTTTTCTACTCCAAAATGTGTGAACTATAAGCTTTGCAATTTCTATAATTTTTCAACACTTTGTAGAAGTATACAGCTATTTCAAACTTCTTAAATGGCACAAAACGTGATTAAAAAAAGAGATATAGTAAGATTCAATTAAAAAAATAGTTGCTTTGTTCCTGGTTTTAGTATTTTTTTAATAAGCTTTTGTTTTCATATTTTCATTTATCATTTCAATTTAGTTTAAATTTGAGCAATTTTGGTATGCTTTTGTCATTTTTAATAGTTAATAATATATAATAATATTATATATTATATAATATTTAATATTATATTTCAGCTTTAACAATATTAGTACTGGACATTTTAAATGTTGCCTAACTGCCTAAAGTTTCAGTTTTTTAAGTTGAGGGTTTTCATCTAATGTTTATATTTTATTTTTGCTCCATTTCAATTCACAAATGATTTTTAATAATTTTAGCTTTAGTTGCCAATAACAACACTGGTAAACACAAATGCATTAGACTAAATTTAAAGGGTTAGTTCACTCTAAAATGAAATCTGCCATCAATGACTCTCCCTCATGCTATTCCAAACCCGTAAGACTTTCATTTATCTTTTGAACACAAATGAAGAGCTTTTTGTTTAAAATTGAGAGCTTTCTGTCCATATGGTCAATGTTTCTATGTGAGTAACAGCCTACATTCAATCTGTTCATGATATAAGCGATCGTGTCTCTTCAGAAAATTTGGACTAAACTTCTCAATTCATATGGATTAGTTTTACACTCTCTTTATGAACTTTTTGAAGCATCAAAAGGGTAGTTGAATAAACTGTCAATGGAGGGACTCAGATTTCATCAAAAACATTTCCATTTGTGTTTTGAAGATGAACGAAAGTCTTACAGGTTTGGAACGACATGAGGGTGAGTAAATGATGATAGAATTTTCATTTTTGGGTGAACTATATTTGTCAACCATATGTAACCATATAAGTTCAGTCTGCAATGTTCTTCTTTCAGCTAAATTACTAATTTCAAGACATTTTCACTGCGAGGAAGGAACACTGACGACCTGAAAGGGCATTATGCATTCAGATTTCTTTCTACAAGAGCTTTTAAGGCCATCAAGGGAAGAGAGATGAATGCCATTTTTACTCGCTCTTCAGGTGTACTCAATTAATGTTAGCCACAACAGACCAGTCATTCAATAAAAAATATTATCAATGTACTTTTCTTGTTTACCACTAGATGGCGCCCCATGCTCACCAATACTCAAGTGCACCTCAGACCTCACTCATCACTGTCTTTAGATCAATTTTGATTAAATGAAAGCTTTTGTAAGCGATTATGATAGTCATATCGGTACCAGTTCGAGCTGCAAAAATAATAACTGTATTCAAACAGGTTTCTGAAGCGTTTACCCTGTCTGCCTTGGTTTAGTCAAACATGTAGTCCCAGTTTACCTTGAGTTTTAGCCAGAGTCTGATCGAAGGACTTGCTCAGTCAGGAATTTAACACGGAATTTAGCAGCATATGAGAGCAATAATCATTTTATAATCTGCAAAAGGTTTAATGACAGCGATATCTGTAATCTAAATTTGGTGACATGGATGTCATGACAATCTGTGTGGTGGGATTTAGAAGCGTTTAGATCTGTCAGCCTGGAAAAAGGATTAGATTAAAGTCTTCACCAGTGAAATATGCTGACATTTAACATTCACATTATGGGTCGGCAAGCATCATTGCCAGAACCAATGAATCCAAGATCATAACACAGACCAAAGCATTGGTCTGCAGCAACTAGGGTTGCCACCCGTCCCTTAAAATACGGAATCGTCCAGTATTTGTGAAATAAACAGCGCGTCCCGTTTTGAATCGATACGGGACGCGGTTTGTCCCGTATTTCCAAGTTGTCTTAAAGGGGACCTATTATGCCCCTTTTCACAAGATGTAAAATAAGTCTCTGATGTCCCCAGAGTGTGTATGTGAAGTTTTAGCTCAAAATACCCAACAGATATTTTTTACAGCATGTTTAAATTGTCACTTTTTGAGGCTCAGAAAAACGCACCGTTTTAGTGTGTATCCCTTTAAATGCAAATGAGCAGCTGCTGCCGGCCCAGAGGGCGGAGCCTCACGAGCTCGCGCTCAGTCAGGACAATCTCATCTCACGGAATGATAAACAAACTCTCAGTAGCCGTGTTCATTCCCGGAGTCGGACAATAATGCCCACAGAGCCAGATAATATATGCTGTATGGAGACTGAACAGGTATAGTCTAGTTTAATTACGGTTATAACTTGTTTTTCCATCTTTCTTTTATCCACTATTAGTACAAGCCTGTTGTTGCGGACCGCGTCCGAATGTTGTAAAAATATACTAATGAGTTCAATGAAGTTTATTGTACATCACACAAAAGATGAAGTGTCAATTTCATTCTAGAAAATCACTGTAAGGAGAAATAATAAACACTGTATAAGAACACTCTCTCCCTTTCATTATCATCAACATACATAGCGAAGTAAAAAAAAACACTCGTTACAACTAACAGTAAACAATACACACCTTTTCAGGGGGTGCTTAATAAACTGGTAAACTGTATATCCGTAAAATAACTATGAACTTAATAAAGTGCGCGCTCTCACTTTCATTTCTGCCATGATCAATAACGTTATGCCTATCGCTCCAGTAAACAGAGCTATGAGGATTAATACATCCAGCTACACAACACCGACAACGCTTGGGAGACATTGTCGTCAGTGCAGGAATGGCGGATGTGTACAACTCTCAACTCGCTGTGAACTCGATCAGGGCGGGTCTATGTTAGAACGGCAGTGTCTGTCAACACTCGTGGGCGTGGCCTGTGGCTTTAGTGATGTCACAAAAGCCACATTCTGAAAACAGGTCGTTGGGAGACACTGCTTATGATTTATGGGGATTTAAAAAAAAGGAGTGGGTGGATTTTTATCACTGCAAGATGGTTGTGTACACTCACTGCCATCACACATTTATGTCCAAACACCATGCAAAAGTGAATTTTGCATAATAGGTCCCCTTTAAACGCATCATCCCATTGCAAATCATTCCACCCGCATTCTGTGAAGACTCATCCTATTCTACCCTTGATTGGGTAATACTCTCTGCCATTGTTGGTTTGATTGGTTTGTTTAATACCATCAGCTTCAGGGCCAATCAGAGTCAGAGGAGGGCGGGTCTTTTGACAGAGTTGATAGCAATGCTAGAGCTCAGAGAAATCAAAGCACCGTCTCACAGTTCTTCATAATACCTCAAGCATCGCCCGAATCAGATAGTGTAGCCTAATGACAGTTTTTTAATCAGCTCAATAATGTTCTGATTGATTACGTTTTCATATGCTGCCTATGCCCATTTGTTAAGAAATAATGTTACAATGTAAATGAATTATATCCATACATTATGGTATGATTTGTTTATTATGGTTAAGGTACACAGTCAGACACATGCATTTTTTAAATAAGAGAGAGATATATTTAATACATATTTAATATTAAAAATGTGCATGTGTGAAGAAAATGACTTATGCTTAACAAATCTAGAGAATTTCATCCTTTAATACTATATAATTAACAATAGGTCTGAATACATAAATAAATAAATACATGCATAGATTTTCTTACCAATAATAAAAATAGTGTTATAATTAAATTTAGAAATGTTTGTAGATTATAGGTTATTTATGTGTGGTATCACTGTTTGGATGGTGTTAAATGTTTGAAAGAAACAGCTACTCAGTGCTGCACGGAGTGACAAGAAGTACACTTAACGCCTAACATAGTCCAATACTGCACAGTACTACTGGTCTAATGATGTTTTTGATGTTCAACATCCTTTGCTAAAGTCACAGTTTTTTCCAATCAAATTTAGTATTTGTTTGAGTATCAACGCATTTGTTTAATTTATAGTGAATAAGTTATGGATCTGTTCATTTAATAAGTTAATAAAGTATGGTTAACATCTCACATACAACTCAGACAAAAGGCAATTTTATTTTGGTCTCATTGTCACACATTGTTAACGTTGTTTGTGATAGAGAGTGATTGCATATATTCACACTGATTTCAATAGCTGATTATAATGTCCATTGGTACTGATCTTATTACTTTCCTGAAAATATGTTTTGAGTTATGATATACCACCATTGGCATACCGTCGGGCCTGTGGTCATTGTGGCCCCGAGGGCTTTGGCCCCCGCAGGCGGCAGGCGTCCCTTATTTTTTTGTATTGAAGGTGGCAACCCTAGCAGCAACGTCAAACAATTAAGATCAAGCTGTACTGGAGCTTGTATATTTAGAAATGTAATTTATGAAACTTCTATATGAGGCAAAAAAATGTTTTTTAGAATCCAAGCATTAACCTGTAATCTTGCTAAAAAATGATTGTGGATTGTAATATAATATTTATAAAATATATATTCTAAAACAACATTTTTTTCAGCTCTCTTTCGCTCATGCCATGGATGATTTTTTTTCTTCTTATTGTCATTCACCTTCATAGTAGGATTCAGACTGAATTTCTCTCTGTAAATGAAAAAGAAAAACATGAGAAGTTTCTGTAAAAGAAAGAAGTATGCCTATTTTTAAACACATATACACTAGGTTCCAAAAGCGATGCCACCATTTTTGTTTCCCCTTCAGTCAACATTTCTTGAAATAACCATTTTCACAATAAAGAAAATTTTGTGCATTTGAAAGGTTCTATGGAGACTAAAGGTTCTTCATGAAATCATATGCCAATAAAGAACCTTTAAAAAAACTTTATTTTCTCTTCTCCTCTACATCTATTTTTTTTTTATATACTGCATTAGACTAAACTGGGAAGTGTCACAGCACTTACATATTGTTGTCCTATTACTAGTTTAACTGCTTCTATTTCTCTCCTCATTTGTAAGTCGCTTTGGATAAAAGTGTCTGCTAAATGATAAAATGTAAATGTTAAATGTAAATGTAAGAGTGTAAAGGGAAAATTCACAGTTATTCATTCTTGTTCAAAGTAAAGCTCTTTTTTATTATCAGTATTTTATACCTTGGTGTAAATCTATTTGGTCTACACAGCTTGCTAGCGAAGTATGGGCACCACAAGGCTGTGTTAACAGCATATTATCATTAGAGATAATGACTGTTTTTAGAGACAACAGACCCCATCATCATGTTGATTATTGATCCCAAAAATCTGACTTGATCTTCTCACAACAGTTGAGAAGAATGTAAGCATGGTAAGGTTCAAAATGAAGACTTAATGAAAAACCTTAGAGAACCATGATGCTGTGGCTTGGCAATCCAGACTAGACTGAATTACCTCCGGTAGATAAATGAAAACCAGACTTATAGCTTCTCTTCTCATTTTCCAGTCCAGTCCACATGCAAATTGTTTATACAGACCAACTAAAAAAAACAAGAAAGGAAGTAAATGTACCTCTGAATATAAAAATAACTGCGAATCTGCTCTTTTGCAAAGGGCTGCCACACTGAAAGCGATAGCTGCCAACCTAGAGACATTTATACACACAAAAAGCCTTTAAGCTCTGCATGTTCTGTACTTTGAAGTCATTTGCACATAAGATCTCAGTATAAAAAAAAAAAGTACAAAGAACCGGAAATCTAAAAATAAGACCATTTTGGCCATTATCCTAGACATTCATCTTCTCTGATTGTTCAGATGTAAAGAGGACAGAATGAGTTTAAAACCACCTCAGTGCTTTGGCAGTTTGAATGCAGTAGAAATGGAAAAACTGTAGGTGGTCTGGTTTTGAGGCAAAATTCCATCACCGTGGCAGTCAAGAGATAACCGGGGAACAGTATTGATGTGGATTTCACTCTGACTGAGCGTCTGTTCTCTGTCCACAAGAGGTGATGATAAACCAGTGAAGGTGTGGGGTTACTCAAAGTCCAGGGAAAGACATATGGCAACAGGGACACCGTGCAAACATCATGGGAGCGATGGAGTGAAATTAAATAGTCAGAGGTGATAACAACATTCACACCAATTGAGTGTGAAGAGAGCATTATATTAATATTACAGTTTTTCTCAGTCTGCACATTTCTATCAGACTTTTTTGTGTAAATATGTCCTGAATTGATGAATTGCAGTGGTGAATTTTGAATTTCATAAATGTAAAGGGAAATGTAAAGGCCTATCAAACAATGAACAACCATTTCTCTAAAAAAGTTCAGAGGTACATGTCATGGAGCTTAATTTGGAAAGACAGAGCATAACAGTGCTACAAATTCTGACAATGAAAGAACAACAAGGAAACAAACATGGTCAGCAGCCAGGAAGAAGAAGAGGAGGAGGAGTAAAGATGTGTGGTGAAGGGGTACGGAGGTAAAACAGAGGAAGAGGTAAGAGGCAAAGATTGTATAGATATTTCTGATTAAATAAGGGCCACTGCTGTGGACCATGTTTTCAGTAATGACCTTTTGGCCGAGGTGGGTCGAAAGGTACAGCTGAATGCTGAGAGAACAACCCTGTGTCTTCAATCATTCAAATGTTTGTAGACAGAACAAGTGTGCAATCAGATATTCTCCAAGCTCTATGGCATTGGTGGAAATCAAGGAACCAGAGGCTTGGCATTTCTCCATTCTGCCACCTGATGGAGTTTTGGTTCCTTGCCACTGTCGCCTTCCATCCCCATTCCATCCAACTTACAAACAAAAAGAAATAAAACAAGACTGCAACCTTGCACAGAACTAGAGAAAAAATCAATGAAAGATTACTTAGCAAAAAATAAAAATCAAGAGAAACCAAAAAACAAGGCTTGAGAGAACTAGAATAAAAATAAATAAAGACTAGAACTAGACTAAAAACACAGGACCAAAGAAAAACTAGAATTTAACAAAAAGGAAATAATCAAACAAGGAAACCTAAATCTAGCACTGACTGACAATATTTGTGAGAACCGCATACACTCAATGAACACACGCAACGAACCAGCAAAGACATGAAGGGGAAAAGGCACAATATAAAGGGGACAGCACATGAGGATCAGGTGAAAACAATCAAGCAAAAGAGGACTAGACAAGGGGGCGTAATATCAGGAAACAAGGAGGCGGAACAAGAAGAGCATGGCAAACACAAACAAAGACAAAGCCATGTGCTGACACTCAACCCAAACATAGAGAAACAAAGACAACACAGACAAGGCTGCCAGGGCAGAACCCTGACAGATAAAGTGCAGTCTTGTGCATTTTCAATCATTGTCATAAAAATGGTTGCCATAGTTTACATCTTATAACTATCTTATAACAATATAATTATAATCTTAATAACAATATAAATATAATCGTATTAACTTATGATAAGATATGACTATCTTGTCATATTGTGAACAATGGCACAAGGACATGTCATTATGATGGCACTGATAGTTCATTGACACAAATACTTACTTTTGAGAGATGAACTAAGGATTTTGAGCAAGTTACATGCTTTTGCAGGTAATCCATTGTGTGCTGCTGTTTTAACGAATTGTTTTGAGAAATGCACATACTGGTTTGCAAAAGGATGATTCAGGAAATGTGCCAAAGCGACTGAGAAAAACTTTAACAAAGCACAACAGCCTGATTTTTTTTTTCATAATTTTTTATCTTTGCAGTCTATTCATAATATCAGGTCAATGGCTGGTCACTGGACCTACATGAGCATTAACAGAAAAATGACACTGACACCTCTGACATTTAAACAGCAGACATTAAAGCTACAATATGTAATTTTTTTTGCCGCTTCCAATAACAAAGGCGTAGGTTTATGACGCATAAGCAGAATTATGGAATTTGTCGTAATTGGATCTAATAATGTTTATGGATGAGTGAATTGATGTTTTTAACATGACTGTGGTATGAAGCAGGGCGCGATTGCTAATGAGAGACAGATATCAGCGCCACACACGAGTCCCGCGGATATAAAGGAATAAGGACATTTCATTCTACTGAACTTACCCGCAAATCCTGAAATTACTACTCACAGGTCAGTTTATTAGACGAATGAAACTTGTGAGGTAACGCAGTGCTGTTTCACTTGGTCTACATTATCACACTAAACTGCATTTGAGTGTGTTGAAAGTTATAATGTTATTCTATGTGTTAGTTTGTCTGTATGAGACTAGCAGTAAGGTAGACCAACATTAGAATAACATACATCATATTCTAACATTTCATCATGTTGAGCTATATAACATTGATTAGTTTTATGTACATTTGCTCACCTGTCTAATAAAGTACATGCAAGAGTGGCGTCTCTATCAAGTCGAAGTTAGTCACAGACATGGAGCTTTCGGCAGTCGGCATCTAGAAAACGCCACGCTGATATTGATCCTCGTTCTAGTTCTCCTTTTGTCCCAAAGTCTGCTTGCCATGGTCCATAATGTTTGAACGAAACAACAACAGTGTGAGTGTGCCGCTAGACGTAACGCAGTTGTCCACGTCTGTCGCCATGGTTACTATGGCAGTACGAGCGGAAACCAGGGATAATGCGGATATAACGTCATTGACAGGCGACAAGTGAACATGGACGAGCCATAATTTAAAATGGGAATTTCTCTGAAATTAAAAATCTTTGGGAACTTTTGGGATAAGTACACAACTGCAGGAAATATATCACACTGTGCAAGTGATTTTTGGATATTTTATTACGAAAATCGTACATATTGTAGCTTTAATCTCCATGCAAAAAGCCTAATCTTACAGTATATACAGAACAATATATAAAACCATAGACAGACAGACAGACAGACAGACAGACAGACAGACAGACAGACAGACAGACAGACAGACAGACAGACAGACAGACAGACAGACAGACAGACAGATAGATAGATAGATAGATAGATAGATAGATAGATAGATAGATAGATAGATAGATAGATAGATAGATAGATTGACTTACATAGTATTTTTTCCCCTATATGGAAGTCAATGGCTACCATAAACTGTCTGGGTGGTTACCAACATTCTTCAAAATATCCTCTTTCCCTGAATTTGTACTTATTTGAAAATATTTAGCAAAATGTGCACAGTGTCTATATTTTGTATATTGTAAGTATTTATTTGTGCTACTTTCTTGTGAAAATATTTTGTGCTCGAATTGAGGGGGGGCTGGGGGGATCCGGGACCCTCCATAAGGTATTAGGGACCCCCCATAAGAAGTAAAAAATAGAATTAGGGGGGGTCCCTCAGATATTTTTATTTTAGTAAAAAATAATAACAAATCTGATTAAATGCATGCAATGGATACGGTAAATTTCGTGAATTGATTATTTACAATAATTTTTTTAAAGTTGGCTAGTTGCCATGTCTCTTTAATATGTAAACGCCCCGCCTCACATCTAAAGAGTGCTGTGCGCATGACATCGTTGACTGACAGGACTGTTTGATTGGCACCGCTCCGTTGAAGCTAATTTTAACTTTTAAAAAATGGAGAAAAATAAACCTCCAATCGAGGTCGGGAAGAGAAAGCTTCTTACCGACTTTTTTGAGGGGTAATTGTCTCTCTCTCTATATCGTTCTACTTTATATCTAAGTTACCCACACCATATCGGGGCTTTTGTATTCCTTGCGTAAATTGGAAACATTTTGGCTTAAGTTGCTATTTTTTTCATTATTAATAGTCCTGGTTCTACGGGAGTGCTAGAGATCTCGACGGAGATGGATAACAGCTTTTTAGTAAAGGGAGCGATCGTTGTGTGCTTTCTATGCTTTCTAATTTCCATTCAGAATTTGTATAAAACTTGTTTTTCATTCTGCCAGCCAGGACCAATGGCCACGTAAACACAAAGTTTCGGGAATTACATACGCATTTATGCGGGATTCACTCTTGAAATAGCAATAATTGACATTGATTGCCGTGGCATTGTTTGTTTCTGAATAAAGCAGCCTTTTTCACTGAAATGGTCGTTGAATAGTTGCTGACTTACTCACTCATAACAGTGCTTTTCCGCCACCTACTGGACGGAACTATGTAAAAATCGCATGTGCTGAAATAGTTAAAAAATCCCCAACAACACACAGACTGACAGCCTGTTTTGTCACAATCTATATGTTTAATATCTAATAAACAAGTTTTATCCATTTAATCAAGTCTTTTGGAACAAACATTATTATCACACTGTCACATAATCCACATTAATCATCCAGTTGTTTTTAGGGTAAAAACTACATTGGAAAAAAAATACCTAGAATCATTCTGTTGGATGTACACTACTGTTCAAAAGTTCAAGAGTCTCTTCTGCTCACCAAGCCTGCATTGATTTGATGCTAAATACAGTAAAAACAGTAATTTTATCAAATATTATTACAATTTAAAATAATAATACAATAAAATATCATTTATTTCTGTGATCAAAGCTGAATTTTCACCATCGTTTCTCCAGTCTTCATCACATGATCCTTCAGATCTGAAATATAAACTTTTGTAGCATTATACACTACCATTTAAAAGCTTGTGGTCAGTAAGAATGTATTTTTAAAAAATGTTGGGAAAGAAATTAATACTTTTATTCAGTATGGTTGCATTAAATTGATCAAAAGTGACAGTAAAGACATTTATAATGTAACAAAATATTCTATTCCAAATAGAAACTGTTCTTTTGAACTTTCTATTGATCAAAAAATCCTGAAAAATAAAATAAATGTTTATTACATAAATGTTTGTTGATCATCAGATCATCATATTAGAGTGATTTCTGACGGATCATGTGACACTGAAGACTGGAGTAATGATGCTGAAAATTCAGCGTTGATCACGCATTTTATTATATATTCACATAGAAAACAATATTTCACAATATTACTGTTTTTTTTATCAAATCAATGCAGCTTTGAGCAGAAGAGACTTTTAAAAACATTTAAAAAATTGTATCAATCTCAACTTCTGAATGGTAGTGTATATTTCATTTCATTATGTGTATTTATTTTAAAATAAAAATATTGAAACCAAAACATGGCATTGTCTAGTGTGCAGGTAAAGAGGACCTCCAAGGCAAGCACAGTCCATTCCAGTTTAGCAGAGGGCAGTGGCAGGAGCTCAGCACAGGTTAGCAGCGACAAGATCTCAGAAGAGGACAAATGCAGTGATAACAGCTTTATATGGGTCTGTACCACCAACAGCAGCTCAGCACAGATCTGACAGTGATACCATCCAGTGACTCTGGAAGCCATCTGATTATTTTCTACTGTTTTTGAGACATTTCAATGTATTTTGAAGTTACTTGCTTTTACGGGTCTTCAAGAGCCTTATATGTAGTGCCATGGTATATTTGCCATAGTTGCTGTTTTGGGTCTGCTGCCCTCTAAATCCAGTATTACTTTAGTGAGTAATTTAAAAGAATAATTATATATATAATTTTTTATCAAGCGTTTTTAATAAATAAGATATATTTATGCATAATTTATGATCAAATATATTGTATATTTTGTATAAAGTGTATATTGCAAGACAAAATCTACATACACCCCCCCCCCCTCCCGTAAAAAAAAACTTGGGGACCCCCCATAAGACTTGACTCAATTCAAGCACTGCCTCAGTCTGAACTCAACCTTGTCATGCCAACCATTCTCCGCTTATAATGATTTAGACTCTTCCCATATGTGACACAATTTACCAGAAATTACATCATTCAGGTCTCTGTTGCAGAAGTAAGTAGTATCATACGTTTTATTCATATTATTCATAAGGCATATTATAGTTATAGGCATATCAGTACTGTCAAGCTAAACAACGCAACCACATCACATAAAATTAAGATGGAAAATGATTTGTTTTCAAAATTGTATTTTAATTCATAAGTACACAATGTACTTATTTCATTGCTGCCAAATTATGGTCTCCTGCACTACATGAAGAGCAGTGGGCATTTTGAGCAAAAAACCTGAATCTGTATTTCTCATTGTTTCAGGGTTGAAAACGTGTGACAGGGTTGAGTTTTTCTCTTCAATTATTAATAATTTTAATAATAAAAAAAAATATTCATGGTATCAGTAAATATATACTTACCAAAATCATGACAACTCATCATTTTGTTATAAATAGAATATTTGCTGTAATGTGTCCACTTAAACATTGACAAGCATGTCAGAAATGGCAGCCACATCAGCAGCAAAAACGCAGATATGCTGTTGCTGACCAAAAGAAGGTCACAATATGAGAGGGAGACCAAATGAAAAACTGAAGGCAATTGGCCCCACCTGTCTTGAACAGTCTTCAACCCCGTCACTCTATTCTCAACTTTGCCACATTAATATTTTTGAAAAATAAATAAACAAATAGGGAAGAAAAATTAAGGCATTTCTTGCTGATTACCACCTAAGGACTAACACAATAAAATTGTGGTTTTAGTTAAACACTTAAATTGAAAAAAAAAATTTTTTTTTTACAAAAATTAAGAGACCACAGACACAAAATGTGTCTACTTCTAACTTCAGTCCCATAAAAATGTGAAAATTATCATAAATATTTACATTTGTTGTTATGAGGGACACATGAGCAGGGGTCTATACCATGAAGCCAGTTTAGGTGGCTAGCCAGGTACCTGGTCCGGTCCGGGGCAGGTGATGTTCCAGGTAAGAGGTTGCAAACCAAACTTGGACCAATCAGCTGTGAGCAAAGTCTGATGCGATAAAGTCACTCCACCTGTTTCTACTCGAAATTACAGGTCACTACATAGCAATTAATTTTTGTAATGCTTTTGGTAATGCTTATTTAGAATAATAATTCTGTATGATTTAGATATTATTTATGTAATTATTATACCCCTTATCTATCACACATGTACACTTTTAGTTAAGCAATTATTACGCACAGTTTAAATGAATAAATATATAAAAGTAGCCTAATATAAATACACAATCAATAGATACAGCTATAAAATTACTACATGTGATTGTGAGCTTAAATGTTCAATTTCAACTTCACAAATTTTACTTGCACTGATAGGCTATAGAAAGACTTTTCTTTTAGTTGTTCTATTTCATAGACAGCTATTTTCTTCTTACTGTGTAAATTTGTTTACCTTTTTAATATTTTTCAATTTCGTAATATTCTGCAGAAGTGAGAAGTGAATCGCGCTGCTTCTCTCGCGAGAAATGAATCGCAGTTTGACTCTTTCTCAGCAGGTGATTGGCTGTTCGCTACTGATGTCACACCTAAACTCCGATTAAAGCCTGAATTGACCGAGAAAGTTTATGATCAGCATCATGGTACCAACAAAGCCTAGTTGGATTGGTTTGATTTTGTCAACTCAAAACTAATCCACCCTGAGTTTGTTCAACTACCATCATGGTACAGGCCCCAGATGTTATGTCCATTTCAGGGTTGAGAATAAAAGGTGTTTGTTGTGTGTAACTAAGCAAACAACCAACAAATGCCATCAGGTACGCTTTACTGATACTAATGTTCAAACAGGCTACATACATCACATCACATCACATCACATCACAGGTAAAGGTAAAGGTAACGTCACATGACTTAAATACTAGGAATGGGAGCCAATGAATGCAACACATGAAAATAAAATACACATTATCCAAATACACCACATACATACAACCCCAAAAAAAAATAAAATAAATAAAAATAAAAATAAAAAATAAAAATGACAATAATAAAAGGTCTTTAATGCATGAGGTGGGAAGTATGATTTATTGAAGGTTTGATATGTGCCTAATGATGGTAGCCTATTTAGAATGACCCAATTCCCTCTATTGACAGTCAGTGACCGTCAACATTTAATAAAATAGAAGCACCTTAAAATTATTTTCAAATAGTCGACCCTTTGAAAGTCATTATATAGGCTACTTCGCACACTGGTCACTAGGCTTGCCGTACTGACAGCTCCACCTGTCAATCTTCGCTCACACTCGAAAGCATCTTCCCCTCCACAGTATGAAGTTCCAAGAGCGCTCGTGCTGACCACTATTGAGAGCTGTCATTCATTCATTCGCTCCTAACCGTCTGGCAGTGTGGCGTCAGGAGTCGCCGTACTGACCTCTCTACCTGTAAATCATTCCTTCACGGCGAGCGTAAGAAAAAATCTCAGCGCGTGAAACGACTGCTGTCCACAATGCTGTGTATCAACGTAGCATCAGGTGAGGATAACAACACTGTATATGCTTGAACGTTTTAGTAACACGGAGGGAAATAAACAAGAAGCATGGATAAACGCGACAAGAACGCGAAAAAAGATTCGGGGAAGTCTACTAAACGCACAGGGAAACTGTTCCGGAGGAAATCGTTTAAATCTGTGGAAAGTTTGGTGAGTAGGATCTTGAAAAGTTTGGGAAGCTTGGCTAGCGGTGGGGAAACAACCGAACGGTCCGATGCTGAGGATGATGATGGTGGGTTTGGAGAAAGCGCACCTTGCGCTGGAAACTCGGGACATGTGAAAAAAGAGGACAGCGGCAGCCAAGTGAGGAAAAGTTCCTCGCTTCCCTGCCGTTCCTCCGCGAAAGAGCGACTGTTTTCGCTGTACGGGGTAAAAACGCCAGGCGCGTTGGGTCTGAAGAACCACGGGAACACCTGCTTCATGAACGCCGTCGTGCAGTGCTTGAGCAACACGGACATGCTCACAGAATATCTGGGTTTGGAGCGATATAAACTGGATCTGTGTCACTGGGGAATGAACGGATTTGTCATGGATGAGAACGGTCAGCACGAGAGAGGAGAAGTTACGGAACGGCTCGCGTCTTTGGTCCGAGCGCTTTGGACTTTTCAATACACACCTCAACTCTCGGCTGAGTTTAAGGTAGATTCAAATCATTCAAGTTTACTGTTTTTTTCACTTATCTGATGCTTTTATCCTCCTATACAGGCATCCCGTGAAGGTTCCTCAAATAATTGTATTCAATGAACTTCAATATATGTAGCTGCTCAAATGCACTTTTGCATAACTGGAGAAAACAATACGTATCCTTAACGTTCTTGCAGGAACTTGTGAGTTCCAATTAAAAATCTAAAGATTTTACAGCCTGATAATCCACTTCAGAAGAACCTTTGTAATGTCTCCAAAGATCATGCAAATCATACATAATTAGTATGCATGCTGTTTTTATGTTTTTTTTTTATAATTAGAATGCATGCTGTTTTTTGACCAAATACAGTATTTATCGAGAATATTTGTACTTTTAAAAATGAATGTCACACCAGATGACCTATTAAAATGCGTGAGTGATTAAAATGGTGAAAATTTTGGAAATGGTGACCATGTACGGTCAGCACCCAAACATTCCCTTTAATATATCTTTTTAACTTAAAATCTTTGGGCGCATTTCAGCTTCTCATATAACTTCAAATCAGCTGATGAATCTTTCTCTGATGTGACCATTTTGTTCAGTATGCGAGCAAATTCTTTCCCACAGGATGATCTCTTCTAAGCAAAAAATAGATCAGGATGAGAAACTTCCCACAGATAGCATTATCACCACCAGAGAGTAAATGTAAAAACTAGAGTGCACTCTCAGATAAGCCATCACCACACTGGATACTGTCCACAAAGACGAGTACAATCTGGAACGCAAGTCTTTTCTTAGAAATCTACTACTTGAGTAATACATTTGCTTGAGAAATGATGACAAAATAACTTGCCACTACAGTCTTAAAGACAGAGAGGGCAGATGGCAGAAAGCTAATGGTTTACCATAGTAGAAGCACAAGTTTCTTCACGATGACAGTTTTGTTGCCTAATTAGACCAGCCTTTGTCATCTTTAGTAATATTGCTAACAAAACCTTGAAATTTCTAGTTGCTGTGTCCCTGATTTGACCTGTAACCTAAGAAAAAAAAAAACCTTAAAGGAATAGTACACACACACACACACACGCACACGCACACACATACACAAAAGTAAAACATTTACAATCATTCTTTGGAAGAGCAGCTCAGATTTTGTAAAATATCTTCATGATCAATAATTAATCTCCATGAATGTCAGATTTGGAATGACATGAGGGTGAGTAAATGATGACAGAATATAATTTTTGGATGAACTAACTCTTTAAGACTTTTAGAATAACAATAAAACACATTAAGCAAACCATTTATCTTGAGGTAGGAGGAGTAGCTAAAGAAACTAGCAGGTGTGAAAAATCCAGAAAAGATTTCTGTGGAAAAGCGTCATCGAGAAGAGGTGGGAGTGTAGCCATAAAGTATGAGAAACAGAGGCCCATTTCTATTCACACCCTACTATCAAAAGTCTGAAATTACCGGTATTGCCTTGAAGGACCGCAGTCTGGGCTGACTGTTAGACGAATGGAGAATTACAAGATCACTCAAGGTAAAATGTACGGCTATTGCCCACTCAATGGGGGAACCGCCCAACACATTTATGGATAAATCTGAAACAAAACTGTATATTGGGCCACAAGACAATATTAACAACCTTATCTGATTTAATGTCTAATGAATTGCATGTCGTAAATTTACATAAGGCTGTCTGATGCATCATTTGCCTTTTCCTGTGTTGACAGAGCCCAGAGTATCATGTCTAGAGACGACATAAATAAACTCGCTCTGCTTCTCAGACGTCTGGGAGAGTTAATGAGTGCCTGACTGAAGAAATTGGGAGCCATCTATAAACAATCAAGAGCTCTACACTATAATTTAAGGATCCCACTGCGCTTAACTTCATTTGCCTAATATCGGCGTCAGTAAATCTATGTCTAATTAGACTTAAAAGGACCTGAATTATACAGTGACGGCATTACAAGTGGTGACTGGTTCAATTTGTGCAATTTTTGGAAGAGCAAAATCTTGTGGAACATGTGAGTTCGAACTAGGGTTGTCACGGTACCAATACCAGTAAAATTTCGCGGTAGTCGGTACCAATTTCGGTACCAGAGCAAAAAACTGTTGAATTACGTACTTAAAAAAATGTTGTCCCGTTTTTGTCTTATCCGTTGGTTAGCACTGTCAATTATCGCAGCTTCTAATTCAATCGCGCATTTAAATAGGCCTACGGTTGAGTAGGCCTACTTAGCAGCATGAAAAACTAAATTTGTATTCAGATTGTGAATGGGTAATAAACAGAAAGCAAGAGAAGAGCTCGCCCTTTATAATCACTTAGGCTGTCAATCTCTAAAGCGCAAGCTCACGGAATTCTGCACTCTCGCGAAAACTCATGTTATAATTAAAAAAACCCTGTCTTAATTGTACAATGAAACACTTGTTAACACTTTGTTGGTTATAATGAAAGGATTTGCAAGCGTGCGGCTCACGTTGAACAAAACAAAAAACTTAAGCAGATTCTCACTAAAGCTGGGTTTACACTGTACGATTTTGGCCACGATTTGCCAAAATCTGAAGTCTTTGATCGCTAGGTTGACATGTTCACCGCATAGGCTGAATTTATTATTTTATAAATAATAATAGTAAAGGACTTAAATTATGAAAGGATTAAAAGGAATTAGGGATGCACGATATATCGACCACATATCGATATCGGCCGATAAATGGTCTTTTTTGATGTTATCGTTATCGGTCCTTTAAGAAAATTGGGCCGATATATCAAAGCCGATAGATAATAGATTATTTACTTCAGTTGAGAGACGCGCGCTGTTCGCCATGATGGTTCTGAATGATTGGATTCACTTCGAAAAGGAAGATACAGTTCAGTGCAACATGTGCAGCACAAATCTGTCACATATGCTTCATAACATTATAATAAAAACACGCCTGCAAAAGAATGTTGTGAATTCTTGTTCCCTCACGTGTTTCAGCGCGTCGAGCGCGTTGAGGCGGAAAGAGCGCGTCTATGGAGTTAAGCCTTCATGACAAGCACAGTCAAGTTCTCTTGAGCATTCTGTGCCATTGTAAGTTATAATATGTTTAATTTGTGTATATATATCTGATTAATCTAATATAGGATGCGTTTGGTTGAGTTAATGAACGATGCAGTAGCGCTTCATTGTACCGGTGATCATCTTTATCTTTAGCGTGCGCAGCTCAAACAGCAATGCACATTTATAACTATAATTGGGACTGTCATAGATGCCATTATAATGAGAACACTATTGTAATAAAACGTTGTGAATTCTCTGTTTAGTTGCCGTTTCAGCGCGTTGTTGTGGGAATAGCGCGTCCAGAACAGGGATATTACACATTATGACCAGCACAAGTTCGATTGTGCATTCACGTCATTTTGCGCAGATAAGTCGTAATATAAAGTTGATGTAATATAAATATCTGATTAATCTCACATATGATGCGTTTCGTGGATTTAAACAACCTGCTAGAAAAGTTCTTCAGTTTCCCGGTGCTCGTTCTCTTAAGCTCCAGCGCGCGCAGATTAAACAACAATGCAAAACATTAAAAGCTATGATTGGGACTGTCATACAATTATAATTGTATTCACTAATTGTAATACATTTGTAAATTCTTTGGGTTTGCATTCTTCAGCAACCGTCGAGTTGATTAACCTTCTAGCAAAGCGATTCAGTTTTAACGTTCGTTCTCCTCAGCTTCAGCGCGCGCGCTCACACAGCAATGTCATTTGAAAGCTATTAAAGATGTTTACTATCAATGTAATATTAAAAATGTTAATTTTTTTCAAAAACATTGCGTTATAATTAATAACTAACATTATTTTGTTCTCGTATAATTAATAACTAACATTATTTTGTTCTCGTATAATTAATAACTAACATTATTTTGTTCTCGTATTATTTTCATCAACAATATGGTTTGATTAAAATATATTTTTCTTATTGTCCGTGCGGAGGCGATTCCATTTTATTGATCAATGCCACATGCATTTTGTTTCTTTATGTGCAGCCCAATGTTATCCAATGACTTGTTTGCATTATTTATGTATTTTATTTTTTGTTAGGCAATAGATTTTTTGATAACACTTTAAGGTCTAATTTGTTAATGCATTAACTAACAGAGAGCTATAGCCTGTGTTATTGTTAGTTAATAAAATATGTGTGTTCATGTTAGTTCACAGTGCATTGACTAATGTTAACAGATACAACTTTCTTAAAAATGTTTTATAAAATTGTTGGTTCATGCTAACTAATGCTAACAAAATTAAACCTTATTATAAAGTGTTACCATTTTTTAATAAAGAAAGTTGTCCATATGAGTGTAAAATTAATTTGAAAAGTTAAGTAATCTTACACTGGTTCAAACTAGGCTATACTGTATTGTATATGTTTGATTTATGTTAAAAGTGTTTGAGACAAGGCTTTTAATGGTGAGCATTTTGTTATACAGGCTATCAAAGTATATAATTTTTTTATTTAGATCTATCGGCCAATATATCGGTTATCGGCTTTCAAATGTAAAGAATTATCGGTTATCGGTATCGGCCAAAATGTTCATATCGGTGCATCCCTAAAAGGAATATAAGGGAATGAATGAATTAATAAGAATGGTAAATTCTTGGTTCTATGTCTAATTGTAGTTATGACGTAATCAATTTAAACTACTTGCAAATAATGTTTTATTTTAAAATGTGCACACATTCACTCTTCTTCATGTCGAAAACGCAAACATTTCTTGTCTCGTCACATTCATTTATGAATTACATGAATCATGATCGCATACTTTCAATTCAAAACGGTGAAATTTCAAAAAAAAGTTGAGTAGTTTGCATCACTAGATAGTCTATTACTGTTGGTCGCTGAACATTTCCATCGTAAAACAGTTGTCTAATACTTACATCCTTCCATAAAGTTTTTTATGGAAGTTTTTTAGCCTAAAAAATGTACATTTACATTTTTTTGTCATCCTAACAACAAGCAGGTTTACTCATTCTACACTAAAATGCTAAAATAAGACAAATAAAATGAGTCTATGTATAAGTCTATAAAAAAAAAAGTCTAAAATAAATAATAAAAAAATTATTCATAGATCAGACATAATCATTGGCCCCCCAAACTAGGCCTATGGTTTACTGACAGCCGATTAATGATTGTTGTGATCTGGCAGTGTCTGAAGGTTTGAGCAGTCCTGACTTCTCCTACAACAACTGTCAAATCTAAAACCTCCGCATAGACATGTTAATTTTTTCTTATTTTTTTCCAGTTTTCTTTTCAAGACAAGCCATGATCAATATTAGTGCTAGAGATTGTTTTTGTTTGCTAGCCACCATTTCAGTCCCGCATGTAAATGCAGCTCACTGTCGCCGCACATGTCACGGATTGATATAAAACGGACGAGTCTTTCTTGCACGCGTCCTTTATTTAACGTCTTGACTGCCGTATAGTCTGACATGAATGACAACTGAGATCCTACAGTGACATGGGTTACACCGGGGATCATGTTCGCACAGTCTGACAAGCAACAGTGGTAAAAGCACTATTATAAATCGTACACTGTTCACCCAGCTTAACTTACTGGCTAGCACCTCTGATAGGCCATTGCGTTCATGCAATCAGCAAATATAATTGTGATTTGCTACAATGCTCTACGCTTAAAACACGCTGTAAATAGAAAACTTTGGAGCTCAGAGAACGTTCAAACAAACACGAACAAGAGCGTCTGAATGCCTACCAAACATACCCGGTGTTCTGTTGAATAGTGCAACCTATCAGATTTATATTCTATATTTGCTTCAGAAATGCTGGTCGACTTTTTTTTGTACCGACTGGAACCAATTAGGGGTCGACCGATATGTGATTTTCAGGGCCGATGCCGATACCGATTATTACAGATCAAGTAGACGATAACCGATATTTTGAACCGATATAGCCTATGTCTGGTGTAAAAATGTAAGTTAATGTCAAAATTAAGAATAACAAAGGGTTTTTACAAAAACTCTCTTTAAATGATTTTAATCATATCTTTAAATCTGAGAACTGTTAATAATAACATTATTAATAATAATAACTATAAAAAAAATTCAGGGAGCACCCAGCAGCATTATGTAAAGATTTTGTAAAACTTAAAGACTATTTTAATGGTAAAATTAAATTTGACTAATAAAAAAAGCATTTCTAATTAATTGAAATTATCAAACAATTCAATTTATTTACAGTTTAACACAAATTACATTTTTAGGGCTCTATGAAAAACCGAACTTTTATTTTGACGGGTTGCCGTTGAGATCTTTGAGTTTCTGTGTGCTTATGATATGACCCTATGGATATGACGATAACTTTTCTCAGTTGAAGCATTAAAAAGCTCATGAAGTGACTAAGCGCCTCTGGAGATGATGTTTATGCAATCATGTCCTCATATAATGATGCAGCTGAGGCTGAAAACAGCGCAAGCGTCACGCGTGCTTCTGTGTGTGTGTGGTAATGATCACGCGTCTGCGCCATTCATTTAGAGACACGCAGGATTCATATTTAAATAACGGTTTGCGGTTTGACATCCGATTTGATTTGTACTGACCTGTTCTTTTATTAATTCATCAAGAAGTTGACAAATTCCGTGACGATCCGCTTTATACAGTAAATTCCGTTTTTATGACTGGATTCCGCGATTTCTTCCGTGTTTTCTGCGTCGCGGAAATCACAGGACCCTGTTATATTGAGGTGTTTTGCAACTTCAGTGTAGTAAAGTATTGCTACTTCAGCAAAGTCTGCTGCTGTCTTAACTTTGAGAGACTGATGCGTGATCAGTGAAGCAGCTCCAGTCAGCGAGTGCTCTCGGTGTGAGAGTGCAACACTTTCAGTGCCTCAGCTTTCGCGCTGATTGGCCGGACTCGTGACTCCCAACAAATCAGATGTGCGGGACATTGGTCTAGTCTACAGAGTGGTGAGTTCCGACAGAGGTGCCTGCGTTAGAGCCAAATGTAGCGCATTTCAAAATAAAATAATTTTATCGGCAAATCGGTTTTGAAAATGGCCGATACCGATAACCATAAAAATGCTCAATATCGGCGCCGATAATCGGTCGACCCCTAGAACCAATAGTACCAGTACATTTAACAGCCCTGTGTTTAAGGGAAAAAAGGGCTGTTGATAGAGATGGTATGTGGTTGATGGATGACAGGCTGGTATTTCACAGATCACAAGGTCATGTTGTACTGTTCCTGACTGATGTAATGCGCAGAACTTTCCACTCCCATCAGCGCTTTAATGGGATTGCGCTCTCATGCTAATTTGCCCTGTTTATTAAATCTGGCCCTATTTGCTCTGACATAATCTATGTACTGTAGTGTACTTCTAAAAGTTGATGAAACTAGCAGAAATATGGATTTCAAATTTACACTGTTTCTTTTACAGGAAACCAAAAATGTATGCTATATCGAAATCTAAAAAAATGTAATGTTGTCTGAGATAAGAATGTATATGTACTACCTGCAAACAACTAGCAACAGAAAGTTGTCATGAAAAAAAAAAAAAAAATTAAAGTCCTGATAATTAATTAAATGTTAAAAGGTCACATATCTATATTAAATTAAATTTGTTTTCCTAGTTATGCTCATCAGTTAGAAATTACTCATGGTGCACGCAGTGTCTTCAAAAGGATTTTTTCCTTTTAAAAAAATCCTTATCCAGTCTTTATAAACTTTCATGGAAATCCATGTTTCAGTTTGAAGTACATCAACACAGGAAAGAAAATTGCATTGAATAATTTAATGAGATCTTACACAATGATTGTATCCTTATATTTGGGTTCACTCTCAGGATTTTAAGCAAAAGGGGCTTTTGAAGACCAAAACTTTGATGTTTCAACTGTCTAATACTATTTTTTTTTTTTTTTTTTTTACGATTTAATGGATGTTTCTGGGTACTTTTCCTTACTTATCTCTTGTCTTGAAATATATACAAACACTAAAATATTTCTCCATATGCAGTACAATACTTTTTTTGTTGGAATATATGGCTATGAATGAAAAATCAAAAGAGTGTGAATGTCTATATACCAGTTGTGTTTTTTATTCACAAGAGGATCAAAAACCAAAAAATACACCAATAAATTGCATGGCCACATTGTCATTAAATCTGCTTCCATACTAATACTAGTTTTGCGCACAAAACTCTCGTTCAAGTGCAAGTCAAACCTCTTCAGGCTGAGCACTCATTGACGAAAAGAAAGTTTTCTTTTCCTACAGTATAAAACTGACAGGAATCCTATCTTTTAATACCACTATAAGTGGAGGCCTACATTTCTCAAAGCTTTCACATTCGCCAAAGAAATTTCACAGGACCAGAATTAAAGTCTACAGGGACTAATGACAAAATGTTATAAATTAAATATTAGGCTACATTTTATCCTCCCAACACAAGCCTTGTGACCTTTGTTTAAAAAATAAGTATATCTAGCTTTCTCTGTCACATTATTTTAACTAGAAGGTGCTATGAATGAATTGTTGTTCCTCTGAATAACTCCTTTGAGGATAAGGCATTTGGGCATCTAGACTTTCATTCTTTTGAAGATGGGTTTAAACTCTTTGACCACATGACCCAATTTCTCACTTTATGACTAATGTTAAGATTATTATGTTATCTCAGTCCTTAGGCCTTCAGCTTCATATTATTATCTGCAATTTGCTTCCAGCTGCTAGATTGAGTTCGTATGGTTAATGCTGCTGTAATTAATCTTTATGTCACTCAGCATTAAAATTATTATTTTAAATACACCTGACAATCAAGACTACTTTAAACTGGATTGAGAATATGATGTGGACTAGTAAGACTTTTGTTGCCTTCAAGTTACTTTGGAATGATGATTTTTACTAGACTAGCCTAGACTTTACTAGACTTTTTTTTTTTGTAATTTAAAGAATTAAAGAAAGCTAAAAGAAAGCAGTTTGAGACATCATATACAGTGTAGTACCTTACTATATATATATATATATATATATATATATATATAAACACTGAACAAAATTATAAGCAACACTTTTGTTTTTTCCCCCCCTTTTTTTATGAGCTGAACTCGAAGATCTAAGACTTTTTCTATGTACACAAAAGGCCTATTTCTCTCAAATATTGTTCACAAATCTGTCTAAATCTGTTAGTGAGCACTTCTCCTTTGCCGAGATAATCCATCTACCTCACAGTGTGGCATATCAAGATGCTGATTAGATAGCATGATTATTGCACAGGTGTGCCTTAGGCTGGCCACAATAAAAAGGGAATGTCCACCAGAACTGTTGCCCGTGAATTGAATGTTCATTTCTCTACCATAAGCCGTGCTGTTGGCAGTGCTGTTATCTGCCAATGCATTTCATTTATCACAGATGTGATGAGGATTCTTCAGTTATTCATTTACACAGTTGTTGTCATGATCTGCAATGCAAAGCATTATTCACTGTATAGCAGAATACAATTTACATCCTCCATCTGGTCTCCACTGCATCTCAGTATCTAACAAACTGACTGTTCAGAGTCAGATCCACTGCGGCTGTCATTCAATGCCTCCAGGATTTGTTTTTCTCGTCATTCAATAGACAACTCAGGATTTTATATACAGTATGGAGTGTGTCGACTGAATAAAGGGATCATGTTCAATACCTTTTTTGTGTTATGTCTATATTAATAGTCAATCTGACACTAGTATTTGTGTGACCTTTATCTTGTGTCTTGTCTCCAGATGACCGTATCTAAATATGGTGCACAGTTCCGGGGGAATTCCCAGCATGACGCTTTGGAATTCCTGCTCTGGCTTCTGGACCGCCTCCATGAGGACGTCAACTCATCTTCAACCGTACCCAATGGAAATAACAGAAGCAAATCAACTGGCAAGGTAAGCGCGTGTCTCAGAACCTGCCTAGGGCATGAAACAGCATGAAAGAAGTGAAATGATGCAACATTCAATCTTAAAAATTGGCTCTGGAATCTTTTTCCCCCTCATTATATTATTGTGCCTCAAACCACAAATAATCACCTGAAAAATCTACAATAAGAGAACTCATAATTATTTTACAGATCAATAAGTTAGTAGGAGTTACCAATAGCTCTTCTAAAACCCCATATGGCCAAACAGCTGTTACCTTCACCATTACCATGACCTGTCAAGGTGAGAGAGTCTTGTCTACACACCTCTGCCACCCGTAAACAACACATCTGTTTATGAATTTTGGAGATTTGTGCCAAGCGCCACAGCGTGCATTGAAATAGAGTGGTCTTCTTGTACGTAACCTTGGCATTACCCAGATGAATAGCTTTTCACAGTGGCTGTGATTTTCACAAGGCGATATTCATGGGGACTGAAGTTGATTTGAAACCCATAGCATTTTGAAGGTCTACATGTGTGCAATGGTTTCCACTCATCTTGGACCTCAAATGAAGCCACATCACCATGGCAGCAAGTTGCAGAACCTTCCGCAATTTAATCTTAAACTGCATTCAAGAGAGAAATCTAAAAAAAAAATCTCTGAAATTAGGGAAAATTAGTTTTCAAACATTATTATAGCCATTATCACTGCACCATATCTCCACTATTAGTGTTTAAAGAAAGCATAGCACTGATAATGGAGAAGACTGTTTATTTTTTTAAATAAAGCCACTGTCTTATTTAGAAACAATTTTCAAACAACTGGAGGACGCTGGTATATTTTTCTCCATGCATAGAGGCCAAACATTTCCAAAAATCTACTTTCAAACTATCAAAGCTGCTCTTGTCGGAAGAAAGCCTATGCTATTTTTAAAAATCACAAATATGAGTAGCTGAAGTTCACTGAACATTACAGGAGCTTTGTTTGTAGATTGCTTCTTTGGTCAGATGAGGTCTTTTGGCAAAAAACATCACAGATTGAAAAGAAACCATTCACCACTGTGAAGTACGGAGTTGACGAATTAAAATCAAGAGATCATTTTGATGAAAAAAGTAAGAATTTTAAACAGTATACAGCCAGAAGAACAATTCTGCAACTGCGAAAATGTCAAGAGGGCTAATGACAGGAAATACGAACAAATTAATTTAATTACCTGAATTTACAGTTTTTAAATTTATATGCAGCACAACAGGCATAAAAGACATGCAATCCATTTTAAAAGCTTAAAAAAAAAAAACTTTATGTATTCATATATTTATATTTATAATTATTTAAATCCAACGTCTTATATTAATCGACAAAAAGCATTATTTAAGTGGCGACAAGTGACTGTCCTAATGATCATTTAAACTGTTAACTTAATTGATTCGTTCAATATGAATGAACGTTCAAACGACTGATTCAAAAACACTGATAGGCTCTGGAACAAAACCCGCTACTTTATGAGTGAATCCCTGATTCATTCACTGAATTGGTTTACTAAGAAAAAAAAAAATATATATATATATGGGCGAAACACCATCACTATGTGTTGCTCAGAGATGTGCAATGATTTTGCTTTGGCTGAGGGGCCGTTTACACGACACAATTTTAATATGCGTTTTGGCCATTCATTTACAAGACGACAACGTTTTGGGGGCCTGAAAAAGCGAAATTTTTAAAACTGGTTTCAATGTGCAAGTTTTTGAAAACGAGACCATTATTGTATCTGTGTAAACTACAAAAACACGAATTTGTGAAAACAGTGACATCATGTGCATGAGTATTACGTGTTCAGTCTACAGGCACGTAGTGTTTCTTTAAAAAGTGGCATCGCCAACTACTGGCCTGGCAGCGTTTTTAGTGGTTTTACCATATCCGTGTGAATTCCCGATCGTTTTGACCGTGTTGTCGTCTGTACACGAGGAATGCAAACGAAAGAATTTTCGATTTTTAGTAGCCTACATCGTTGTCGTGTAAACGTATCCTTAATTTGACTAGTTTGACATAGTCCTTAGTTTAACTATTTGCGCTGATGGAGCAAATGTAACTAGCAATATTTTGTCTAAAATATAAGTTAAATAAGAATACCCTTAAGGCCTTTAAATTCGTCCCCTGCTTTTTGACCACTGGCCCTGAGTGCTAACAGATTAATGAACTACATTCATTAATACATTCAAACTGCATTGTTTAATGAGACGCTATTACTTTCTCATTGAATTTCGGGGAAGGGGATGGATAAAAATAGTGAGAAAAAAATGCCACCCACTAGCCTGACGTCGTCATATATTCTAGTCAGAATGTGAGTCTGATACTGCTCCATTGGGCTGTGATTATGGGGCGTTTCAACCGAACCAGGAATGAAAATGCCTCTGCACTCAATTGGATCGACAAATGCCTTGATCGCGGTTCTGTGCTCCTCTTTTAAAATGGATGCGCTGTCTACATCTTCTATAACAGACGCGATGGCTGAATCTACACATCTAAATTCTCCAGCGGAAGCCATTCTTTGTTGTAAACGCATTCAACCCAAGCGCTCTTTGGTGACGTGGATAATTACGATCATCTGTCCATCATCTTATAAAGCCCGCCCTGACAATTTGATTGGTCCGAACAGCTTTGGTTGGGCATTCTTGCTTCACAACGGATCAAGTCCAGACCGAACTTCCCATCCTCAAATGTTGTGGGTGGGGCTAAGTTCGGCTGGCATCCAGGCTAGCCACGCACAGTTTTCAAACATAATTATTGACATGAATGTTTTATTGACATGATTCATAAATGACACTACAGAATTCATATTGAAATGCTGGTGCTACGCATTGTGCGCACACTAGCTCAGAATTGTGACGGCCCACTTTTACTAGCTTTAAATGGCTTTTAGTGCACAAACACCATTATACGCCTACGATTTTCTTCCGTTTGCGCCATGCTAATTGTCTCTTTTTGAACTCAACAGTGCCTGAATGGTTATCAGATGTGGTTTGATGTAGTTGGTTTTGTTCGCTAATTAATAATCTGTTTAGTGACACAAATTTGAACCGCTGCTTGGTGATGAACCAAGATTTGTGTCTTTGATTTTCTGTAAAACAACTCATTTAATCTTCAGTCTGGTAGCACAGCGGCGTACTGTCTTTAATTGATGATCTTTGTGTGTATGTGTGCGTTTGTGTCACGAGCCGGTTCAGTTCCTCTGGCTACCCCTGTGGCTACAGCCTGGCTTATTATCTCTGAGCAGTACTTTCATCTACTCTCTGTTGATGCCCTTTTTGACTGAACTTGATACATTATTAAAAGCCCGCTTTTTTTTCCTTTTAAGATACGTGCCTATGTAGGCGCACAGATAAATGCTTGTGGTATGACGCTAACATGGGATATAGTAGTCTTAAAAGCCATTGAAACCGCAGTATTTCCATTCAAAGGTAGGCCTTTTAGCTCATGCGGTGACGAATAGATAATCAAAAATCCACTTATTAATTCAAAAATTCTAATGTAAATTAGTCACTTTTCAAAATGACAAACAAATAAACAGTTAAAATGATTTATTTAATTCATCTTTAATTCAATTATTCTTTTTTTATAATTAAAAATCTTATTTTTTTACGGCCGGATACAGTATATCTCAAAAAGGATAAGGATGGTGCCTCAAAATGCCTCATTTATGAATCCGTACACATCCTAAAAGGAGCATGACCCTTCTTCATACCAAGTATGAAGACATAGCCAGAGCCCAGCGGACATTTTCAGACTCACTCTTGAAGACATTCATTATAAATGTATTATACATGTGTGTTCTAATGGAGGTTGACAAGTGCATGTCTGTAAACAAACAGCTAGATCTATCTTTCCTTCTCTCTCTCTCTCTCTCTCTCTCTCTCTCTCTCTCTCTCTCTCTCTCTCTCTCTCTCTCTCTCTCTCTCTCTCTCTCTCTCTCTCTCTCTCTCTCTCTCTCTCACACACACACACACACACACTGACCCCGAGGCCACTGATTTTTGGCATTCCCTTCACTATGTTTACTGGGTATCACTCTGGAAACAGAACTGGTGTGAAGCCATCTCTCAACGGAATGAAAGGAAGCTTTTGTGAACGAGTGGATGAAAGAGACGCTTGTTCAGGACATATGGACTGAAGGAGAGCGATAGAAAGAGGTGCAAACCCCCTCCTGCAGCCCTCATAGAGGGTTTAAATTAATTTACAGTGATGTCATTATGACCAAAATTATGACCAATCATTGTGTCCAAAATTCTTACAACATTATACATTCTTTTTAATTAATCTGGTTATTACAGTAACTCTAGAGATAGTGCCATCTGTCGGTATTGATGGCTGTATTTTGTCATCGATGGACCACACAATACATACAGTACTATGGATGTAGTAAAAGCAGGTTGAAATTTAGGCTCACTTTTAGGCTCACCTGTTTACGGACAGTGAAGCAGCAGATGTTATATAAAGTAAAATTAAATAAATATTAAAAAACACATCCATCCATTTTCCAAACTGCTTGTCATATAGGGTCAGAATAAAATAAAATAAAATAAAAAATAAAGTAATTTCTTGCATAACTGCAAACCTGTATATAATGTCTAAAGAAGTTTGTCTAGCTTTTGAAAGCCAGACCATGATCATCTCTGCAGCAGTTTGTGAGGCCATGAGACTGTGAGTTTTTTTCCCCAGTCTTACTCTATTAGTATAACAGTAGGTCACACCACCTGCAGATGTTTTCTGTGGACTTATCATTGCAGTATACATAACATCAGTAATGTCCATGAGTCAGAGTACAGAAAGCTGCTGGAGGACTTCTAGTGTGGAGGAAACCACCTACTGTTGAACATCTGTAAGACAAAGGGGCTGGTTTTTTGAGATCTGGGTGATATCAGGGAATTTCTGGAACTGCCCAGGGGGAGCATGGAGAGCAATCCAAACCAGAGCAGCAAACTGGGCTGACCAGAGAAAGGATACCGCGGGCTGTATTGTCTGAGGTGGGCTTTTCAACTTGGCAGCACCAGAGATGTTTTGCTGGTGGCGCAGGTGTTCTTCTGTCAGTTTGGAGAGCAAGACTACCTCAAGAAATTCCATTAATGTGATCTGATAACTAGACATACAGATTCAGAAAGTTATGCAAAAAAAAAAAAGCATAAAACATTCTTCTGCGTTATATTTTTCTCACTATTATTTAAGTATTTCATTATTATTATTATTATTATTATTATTATTATTTAATATATTAATTTGTAATCATTAATATATATGTATATATATATATATATAAAGTATTTATTAAAGTATTTCACTATTACTATTATTCATGTATATAAATTATTTTAGATTTTTTAGAATTATTTTAATCATATATATATATAATTAAATTCATTTATTTATTTTTGATTAATTAATATATTTTTTTATTATACCCTCACCCTTGTAGATGCAAGTAAAGTGTACCAACCAATCTCTTAAAAACTTATGTCTATATTTATAAAAGTAAATAATATTGAACTGATTGTGTATACATCATGTTGTTAGTTATTAAAATATAGAAATAATAATATATAATAAAATAAATATTTAGAGCATTTTGTCTAATTTAATAATGCTTTGTAATACTCTCAGATACTGAGAAGCGACATCACATCCTTCCTTTCATCGGAGTTCGTTCCCCTTTCATTCCGTCACAGGTGCCTCACAGAGGTAAATACACTACATGAAGTGCCCCTCATTATTATTCATTTCACATACTCTCGGTTCTCCCTGACGATGTCTGAAAGGAAATAAACGCTGCTCTGCATCCAGTTCTGAAAGCTTGCCAAGAGCTCTTCTCCGCGGAGGACTAGCTTTTCTTTCCCCTCTCTGTCTCTCTTTGTGTATTTGCCCACTGGCATCTCCATAGAAACCAGCACAAGGTAGGAAGCCAGAGTCTCACAGCATTGCTGGATGAATTGTTGCCCACCTCTAGGGAAAGACACAGAGGGAGAGAGGGAACATTGAAAGACTTTTTTTTTTGTGCACGTCCTTATTGGACTTTCTATTCTTAGCTCTCGCTTAGCGGAGCTTCACTTCCTCTTCCTAAACAGATGGGGAGATTGTCTGTTTGCACAATGTTATTGATCAGTCACACTAATGAGATCTCCCCTGCATCTAAACACCTAAAATATTCATCTGAATCATTTCATCTGAACACAAACAAAAAACAGACGCAGGATTGCTCTAACATATGGGTCTGGTTTTTCAACCGAAATTCTGATGGCAAGTACACACACATTTGAGTAGTCACTCAAGTATTCTGCTGTACAATTATTTGAATGATTTGCACCTATTATTGCAGTATCAACGTTTTCCAGATAAATCCACCCTTTAATGACATATATAAACAAAACTAATTGTAGTCGTTCACTTTACATGTCGGTAGCCAGTCTCTTCCTGTCTAATTTGGATTTCATAGATCATCAATCAAAGTAGGGCTTCTCTAAAATTGTTGCTGCAGGTTGATTTTTCTTTTCTTTCCCACTGGTTGCTAAAGTCATTGGCTAGTTTTGTTGCACAGACTTGGCAACCCTGCCTATAGACTGAACACATAATACGCATGCACATGACGTCACCGTTTTCACAAATTAATGTTTTTGTAGTTTACACAAAGATGATTACATGAACGGCCAAAACGCAAAAAAACTTCAGTGTTGTGTAAACGGCACCTCTGAGTTTCATAGTGGTATTAGGCACTCATTCACTCTAAGTCTTTACAACAAACCGGCAAAATAAAAGTTTGGTTTAACGTGAATTATGATATATCTGTTTAAAAAAAAAAACACTATTATGTCGAACTTTAAAAAAAATATATATATATATATATTATGTATATATTATATATATATATATATATATATATATATATATATATATATTAATATATATATTAAAAGTCTGGTTCCACAAGACGAGTTTTGCACAAAACTGGGATTTAAAAAAAGAAAAAAGAAAGTATTGTGGTAGATTTTCCCCTGCACCTGACTTAAGTTAAACTGGCTGTCCCAGACACCTATGCATTTATACTCTTCTAAGCATACTTTAATACCTGTTCGAGTTGGCCAACGTCTCAAACTTTTTGAACACTATCACTCGAGAATAAGTTCTCTAGGCTCTAGGCTCAATTCTTGCACCACTCCTATTCAACCTGTACATGCTCCCACTGAGACAAATAATGAAAAAGAACTGAATTGCTTACCACAGCTATGCAGACGACACACAGCTCTACTTAGCCCTATCGCCTAACGACTACAGCCCCATTGACTCCCTGTGCCAGTGCATTGATGAAGTAAACAGTTGGATGTGCCAACACTTTCTTCAGTCATTGTTTCATTCCAAAGTCATTGCGTTTGGAAACAAATATGAAGTTCTCAAGGTGAACGCATACCTTCACTCTAGGGGTCAAACTAAAACTAAAAATCAAGTCAGGAATCTCGGTGTGTCTCTAGAGTCAGACCTTAGTTTCAGTAGTCATGTCAAAGCAATAACTAAATCAGCATACTATCATCTCAAAAATATTGCAAGAATTAGATGCTTTGTTTCCAGTCAAGACTTAGAGAAACTTGTGCATGCTTTCATTACCAGCAGGGTGGACTATTGTAATATACTCCTCACTGGCCTTACATAAGACAGTTGCAGCTCATACAGAGCGCTGAGCAGAACCCGAAAATATGAACATAGCAAACCAGTCCTCAAGTCTTTACACTGGCTCCCAGTTACATTTAGGATTGATTTTAAGGTATTATTACTGGTATATAAATCATTCAATGGCCTAGGACCTCAATACATTGCAGATATGCTCACTGAATATAAATCCAACAGATCACTCCGATCATTAGGATCACATCAGCTAGAAATACCAAGGGTTCACTGTAAGCAAGGCGAGTCTGCTTTTAGCTACTATGCCAGCCACAGCTGGAACCAGCTTCCAGAAGAGATCAGATGTGCTCCTACAGTAGTCACATTCAAATCCAGACTCAAAACACATCTGTTTAGCTGTGCATTTACTGAATGAGCACTGTGCCACTGTTCGTTTGACTGTTTGTATTGCATTTTATTTTTTATTCTAAACTGTTTTAATTACTCTGATTTCTTTTGATTATTTTAATTTCTTCTATGTAAAGCACTTTGAATTACCATTGTGTATGAAATGTGCTATATAAATAAACTTGGCTTGCCTTGCCTCTAGTGCTCCACTAAACACCAGCACTTGAGAATAGAAGTAAGATCTCTAATGTCTAAGGTACTGCGCAGCAATAATCAAATAGACTCCAGACAGTCCTTCCAACATGCTTTAATATCGGCCAGAGGACCTCAGACAAATTTCAGAGAGAATCCCAGCTCCATCAAAAATACAACAGCTTATAAAGGATAGAAATACAGAACACAGCCAAATAGCATGACATAGTACTCTTGATCATTGTATCATTTTTCTCAAATAGGATTGATTCAATTTGTGCAAAACAGCACCCACCCACACCAAGGCAAAGGAAATTTAGATATTCGAATCATCAGAATCATGGGGTTGGTAGTTCATTATTTCATCGGTGATTACTCAATATTTCATGGGACTATTACATTTAGAATAATTGTCTAGCCAGGATATATTACTATAATATATATATATATATATATATATATATATATATATATATATATATATAATATATATATATATATATATATATATATATATAATGTATATATATATATAAAGAGTTTCCACTCTTTTGAAACAACAAACTTGCTAAAAACAAAACTGCTGATACATTATTATTCTCAAATATAAAATTTTAGGCCTGTAAAGAGAAAGAAATGTTAGTTCATGGTTAGTCTTTAAAATTTCCACTACAGCATCAGGAAACATCTCAACTATTCTAATAAATATCTAAGATTTATATTGTCCTGAAACTTATCTGGTTGCCCAAGTAAGAAACTATAACAACAAAAACATATTTTAATCATTAATATAAAAACCCTTCACAATCATAAAAGGCCAATCTCTCTTTGAACATTGTCTTGCAAGTCTTGAACTATGTGTAGAGTGATACAGCATAATCCTTCAAGCAAAAAGACTAGTTATTTACCGGAGGAAGGAGGTGGATATCATCTGATTTAAATAGTGTTTAGATCTTGTAATTACATTCGAATGGCGCACATGAAAACACTCTTGAATACTGCATTATCTTGAATAAACACTGCCTCTCCTCAGTCAGCATTTCTTCTCTGACACTAGTCTTTCCATCGTTCTCTTGCTTACATTCTGACTGAACAACGCTGACATTAGCAAGGCAAACATCCACAGCTCCAGACACATCATTTAACAACTGTCTCTCACAGACTGACGGGACATAATTATTTTTAATTAAATGCCTGCCCTGGTTTACCACAGTATATTTACATAGGTAATGCTTAATTTCCTAAAAGGAGGGAATGCAAACAGAACCATGCAGACGACATGCACCTAGATTAACTCATTTGTTTTCCTACTTCCTCGTGGAATTGCGCAGAAAACTTTTGGAAGAAATGTGGAAGAAATGCAAACAACAGTGATTGGGCACATGCAGTGGCCCCTTTATTTGGACACTTAAACTACACACAAACATGTCTGAATGCCATAAAACAAATTTCATAAAACATAAAACCAACGAGAGACGCACAATATTAAAATTCTGGCAGATAGACCGAAAAATATTTTCTAATAAAAAATTTTATTAGTAATGGCAGACATCCAATAAATGGCAAATATAAAAATTGCATACCATTTTAAACTAATTAAATAAAAAGCATATATTTAAGCATAACATTATTATAATGTAAAGTATTGAAATATTAATATCTATTTGGAGATTTACTAACTGTTACAGTGTTATCAAATTATTAGTGTTTTTAAAGATAACTAAGTAATAATGAAATATTACCAAATGTAAAAATAGAGGAAATAAGAATTTACAAATTTATAAATTAAATAAATAAATAAATACCTAACAGTTGTTATGCATCAGTAAAAATAATATTCTATTTAAAAGTTTTTCTGGAACAGTGCTTTTCACAATAAAATTGTTCATTTTAAACGGTATGTTTCTTGTCTTTATAATTTAAAACCTAATTGTTTAGATCGTCAAGTGTGCTTATGCTGTCTGTAAAATAAATGCCACTTGGTTTGATATTTTGATAATTAATGCAGTGCCATTCTAGCGTCAAGTGTGGCTTAAGCTTACAAAATCTTTTTAAGGGACACTGCTGTAGATTTACTCCATTACTCACTAGTTATTCCTTGTAGAATTGCTTAGACTACTACTTTACAAGCTTTCTATTGTAAGATCAGTGCAAAAATAAAGTAAATGAGAGAGATCTCCTGTAGGGCATAAGTAGAGGTGCCATTCTTCAACCCTTTCTTTCCTCTCCATCTTTTAAAGGGGGGATATTTTTAGTTTGGAGCCCAGCAGGTAGTCTTTCTCTGAGGAGTGGGATGTCCATTATATATTAATGTATCCGGTGTATGTGTGGGCATGTGTGTGTTTCTATGTTTAAGCGGTTTAAAAGGCTCTTTTTGCTTATATGGGCCATGCTGTGTTGCGGCCACTACAACAGATGCACTGAATCTATCCCTCCACAAGGTACGCATCCATCTGTCTGATCAGGGTTGTGAATTATTCATCTTAATGCCATTACTGTGACAGCATGTATTGTCTGACTATACTTTTCAGGTAGTTTTCAAACATATATCTTCACAGCAAAGTGCAGTTTCTTCTACATATATTTGATGGTTGTGACTGATGACTCTTAAGACTGAAGAAGCATGAAAGACTGGACATAAACACCACTGATAATGACTTAGGAAGCTCAGCCAAAATTACCCTGGCAGAGGATAGAAAGTAATGATTATTAGAACAAATGATGAGAGTAAAAACTGCCTGCTTCACCTATTTCCTAATTTAAAACAATTTCTCCTATTCATTTTTAATGTCGCAGTGCTTTAATTAAAAGGAGATCTGTGCAAGCTTGCAGAAACACATGTTCTGTATATGCTAATTATTGCAGAACAAATCTACATACTGGCCTTATTTCAATTTCTCAGACCAGCTCACATGTTGTTCCGTTAACTGCATATCCCTTGCAAAAAAAAAAAAAACTCGTGAAATCCCTTTCAGCTTTCTGTTGGTCAATGCAGCAACTTGAAGCTGCTGCAAAATCACTTGTGAAAACTCACCAAACAACAGTAAATGTTACTGCACCTTCTGTCACAGAATCAAAGAAGTTTGACATAATCGGTGGGACCCCATTTTTAAATATTTTTAATTATGGCATTTTTATGATCTGTTTTTGTTTTGAAGCTTAACAGCCCCAATTTCATTTGTAAGTTTGTTTGAAACAAAATAGGGTAAGTAAATTTACATAATTTAAAATCGTAAGGGAACAATTAAATAGAAACATTAGAAAATTCTACAGGTGAGTTTTTGAACTCTCAGCTACTTGTATATCAATTGTGGTACAGCAGAATCATCTAAATCCTTAAAATCAATCGTGACAATTTTGTCAGCATGAAATGGAAGTTGCGGATGTATTGTCTTCCCTATATCCGAATGAAACGACTTCTTGAATGAAAAAAACATGTAAGCCCATGGCTTGATTTGTCCATCAGGAATTTTTTGGATTGTTGGAAGTTCTTAATGGTCCATTTTGATTTCATGGTGGCTTTAAGAGATTAGGAGAAGTGACCATCTTCCTGGTCAGGACACGGTTAAAGATGAGGCTGTCTTAAACCCTCACTTAAAGGCTCCAGATGCAACACATCAAAGTGCTGCCCAACCTGCCATTTTCAAACGACACCTTTGGCACCGGGTACATTTGGCCGAGTTTCAAGCAGCTTGTGCTCTCCTACTCCTATTGGACCAGTTCGCTCATCCACTACCACCTCTATTCAAAACAAGTATCACATTGTGGGTCAACCAAACCCTTTGATGTCTGTCTCATTCTTCTTGACGCATGAACAATATAGTACTGGCGAGACAAAGCTCAACCATTTAATTTATCCATAATGTCCTTTAATTTAACAACAGTGTGTTTGTCTGCACAATCGAGACCAATGTTTGTTAGTAAATAAAATATTAAAAACCACTATAACTCCCAGAGCAGCCTCAGTGGTAGGTTTGTTAAAATGCACTGTGACCTATTATGTCAGAGAAAGCAGCGATTCCACAGGTTTTAACGTTGCAAGGATATAGAGGGAAAAAGCAATGCTTAGACAAAGTGACACTCGCACTCTTAAAAATAAAGGTTCCACACGGGTTTTTCGCAATGCCATTGAAAAACAATTTTGGTTCCCAAAAGAACCTTTCAGTGAACAGTTCTTAAAAGAACCATTTTTTCTCAATGTGAAGAAAATTTCACATTGGCCAAAAAAATTTAGAATCTTTTTTTCTACTATAAAGAACCTTTTGTGGAATAGAAAGCTTCCATTGATGTTAAAGGTTCTTCAATGAACCATCAATGCTAATAAAGAACCTTTATTTTTTAAGAGTGCATGTATTATTTTTATTATATATATATATATATAAATATATAAATGGTGACTTTCTATGTTTAATGCAATAAAATTAACACTGGCAGTTTATAAAGTCAACTGTAAAATGGTTTGTTGCATACCACTGGCCAGGGATAGTTTTATGTTTAATGATAATAATATATGTTGGTTTCTAAAGCTACTTTTGGTACAATATATTCAATGATTTATTTATCTGCCACATCATTGAATTATCTTCAACTGGGGGCTTTTTCAGTGATTATTTGCGATTAATTTGAAAGTGTTATGGTTATAATTCAGTTAAACCGATGCATTCATGAACAATAGGTTCTCTCTTTCCAGCAATATGGAATGGTACTCGAGTTACTATCAAGAGATACATTCCCTACTAAGGGTCTGGGACCATTTATCTTCTGGGACCTTAACACTCATTAACCAGACTGGGGCAGGCAGAAGAATTTAGTGAAGTGATAAGCCCACTTGTTGAATAACGGCCTGAAGTCTTTTCCTCCTTTCTGCCCTACACAGATAACAATGGAATGTGTATTCGTACAGCAATTCATTTCATAGTGTTGTGCCTGTGGGACTTAGTACTTAGCTCTCAGTAGAAATCACAAGCTAAACACGTCACTGGGTGAAAAACTTCTTAGACAGCAGCCCTATGATTGAAATTGATGCTGAAAAATTCCAGATGCATTAAGTTAAGTTCTTGTTTGCAAAATCAGAATAATTACAATTCCATTAGAAACCCGCTGTACTGCAATAATTATGATGATTTCTCTTTTGAGAGGCATAGCTTGGCAACCAACAGTTTTAAAGCAGTTTAACCACAGTTTCTGCCATAAAAACATTGAGGGTATTTGAATGTGTTAACTCAATTTGAATCTCAATTTTGCACTGAACAAATAAATATACTTTAAATTAAACTTAAAAAAATGTTACAGTATAAACAGTCAAAAATATAATAATGAACAGCAATACCTGGGAATCATTTTTTAATCAATTCAAAAACAAGTACATTTCCAACAAACTGATTCACTGGAACACATCTGATTTTCCAATGCTACATATTAAAGAGAGGGACGTTTAGTACACAGATTCACTTGAATGAATCAAACTAGAATGTTTAGGTTGAACCAAGTCTCTAGAATGAATCAGAGAACAGAATGAATCATATAATTTAGGATGAACTGATATACTAAAATGAATCAGACCATTAAGGATATACCAATTCACTATAATTAATCAAAATACAATTAATCAGATAATTTAAGATTGATCAATTCACTAGAATTAATTAGTTCCATTGAGACAGAGGACGGTTTTGGGTGCGTATGATTATTATTTTAGTTTGCTCATATGTAAAGCTACAGCTGCGATACAATATCTAAAACAAGCAAGCAACACAGTAGCTAAAAAAGTAGCTTGTTACTGGAAAAGCTATGTTACTGAAAAATTAGCAGCTAACTTTTAGTTAACGGGGTGGTGATGGCGCAGTGGATAAGACACATGTCTTTGGTGTGAGAGACCCGGGTTCGAATCCACTGTGTGACACCAATGTGTCCCTGAGCAAGACACTTAACCCTTAATTGCTCCAGAGGCGTGCGACCTCTGACATATATAGCAATTGTAAGTCGCTTTGGATAAAGGCGTCAGCTAAATGAATAAATGTAAATGTAGTTACTCCTCAACACTGCTCTTTTTTCAGCACAAAAAAAGTACTAGACCCAATGAAGAGTAATTACGTCAGTGAACCTCAAGCCTTAGAAAGACACAAGAGTATTTGGTCCTCTTTGTGCTCTGGAGTGCCATTCTCAAGAAACTCAAGGCCCTAATTATAGCTAATAAGTATTAAGTAGACTAGTGCAGAAAAAGAGCAAAAGAGAGAAAAACAGGTGGTATAAAACGAGAAGAGAAGGAGAAAAGGGGTGTGATAAAGACCACATTTTTTTCTGGAGGGTCAAAGAAAGTAGGTGAATGAACTCTCCCTATTACTCGAACTCTTGGGTGGTAAAGGGAAAGTTTCAATCATACACTAGCAAAAGTAGCCATTCTCATCAGGACTTTGCTGTGTCTCTAGTTTCTTGCATGAAAAACCTCTTTTCGAGCATAAATTCCAACGCTTTCAGATTGTCAGTGAGGGGGCAGACATGACTCAGCTGACAGCGAGGAATTGTGGGGAGTGTCTTTCTCAAACATTTTGCCTTGCCAGACACATTTGAAAGGAACCAACCGACTGAATCGAACTGCAAAGCTTTGATAAGGACAATATGCTTCCAAGTTTTTTTTTTTTTTACTTAAGATGCTAGTAAAGTCTGACTTTCTGAACATTTACAGATTTAAATTTGACAAAGCCTTGACCTACTTGTTTATGTAAACCAAATGTAATATAAAAAGCTAAACCTATACGGATATAAAAACAAATTTTGTTGTTTGACTGTGGTTAAAAATCCTCAGATCTTGGTTATAATGGTTTATCATGCTCTAAAACAGGTGATAGGTAATAGTTCGTTCGTTTAGGTCTCAAACGCCACCACTCTGCTTTCATCTCATGGTGAAACCAGTTTAAACATTTTCTACTAGTTGTAGCATCTACACCTGCCTTTTTGTCTGACATAAAAGAAACAGTAAGGCAAACAGTCTCTACGATCTCTATCTTGTTTTGTGACCTTGAGAAGTGTATCAGTTCTCCCTGTGGTTTTTATCCTCTTGTCTTTCTTTTAGCTGTTTTCAAGTTCACTGCTGCCAGTATAAAACTTCAATACAAACTGTAAAAAATGAGAGCACAATATTAGCTCACTGGGTGAGGCAGAAGTCAGGTCGATCGATATTCTCACCAGCACCTCCTGGAAAGATGCATGGGGCGTTCTTGGGGACAGTATATAAATGTCTCTATGACCTTTATGTTTTTGTTGCAGGGTCAAGAAGGAGGTGATAAAAAGCCCATCTCTGATACTGTGACCTCACCACAGGCGCAGCCTGATGTACGTCACAGCTTTGTACAGGAGCACTTCCAGGCACAATATAAGTAAGTGTACTGTGCCAACACACAACATTTGGGGTTGTAAGATTTTATTTGAATGTTTTTTGAAAATAATTCTCTTATGCTCACCAAGGGCAAGGCTGCATTTATTTGATCGAAGAAGAAGAAGAAGAAAAAAACGAGTAAAAACTGACTGTAATATTGTGAAGTATTACAATTTTAAATAACTTTCTATTTGAATATGTTTTAAAATGTTATGTATTCCTGTGATGTCAAAGCTGAATTTTCAGCATTATTCTTCAGTGTCATATGGTCCTTCAGAAATCATTCTAATATGATGATTTGATGCTCAAAAAACATTTCTTATTACCATCTATGTTTAAAACAGCTGTCCTTTTATTATATCTTTGTGGAAACCGTGAACTTTTTCTCAGGATTCTTTGATGACTAGAAATTTCAAAAGAACAGCATTTATTTGAGATAGAAATCTTTTGTAACAATGTAAATGTCAGGGTTCTGTCACTTCTGTCTGGTTTATATCTTGGTTTGGTGACAGAGCTCTGACAATCCCGGTTTGTCATGTGTTTGTGTTTAGTCTGGTTGTGAGCACATGGCTTGTCATGTATTTCCTTGTGCCATGTGCTCTCCTGCAATCAAAATTATTGATTAATTTCCCCCACCTGCCTGCCTCGTTACCCTCTTATGTTTGTTTCCCTATTTAGTCTTCCTGTGTTTGCAGTCCTGTGCTGGTTCGTTGTCCATGTTATCCATGTTCCTTGTGTTTCCTGATCTTGCCTGTTATCGTTCTCGTTTTCCCCCACGAGGGAGTTTTGTTTGTGTTTGTTTTCTTAAAGGGTCATATAATGGTACATGCACTTTTACAAGTTGATTGTACTGAAATGTGTGTTGGCAGTGCCTGTACACAACCATCATATAATGATAAAAATCCATCCAGTGTTTTTGTTTTAATCTCCTTATATGTTTTCCCCAGCCTCAAATTGAGCTGTTCGTTTTTGTGACGTCAATAAAACGGACGCCCCTCCCACGATTGTTGATTGACAGCAGCGTTTCAACACAGACCCGCCCTCGTTAGTGAGCGAGCTGTCAATCATAGTCCGTGCGGACCGGCGCGGTCATTGTTGATACTGGAGCACTGTCTATAAGCAGAATGGAGTCTAAGCGAAGTGGTGATCTATTCTTTGGTGCAATAAGAAACACAGCAGTCACTTTAATGTTCCTAAATCCGAACCGCTGAAGACTCAGTGGCTGAGTTTGTTTTCGAAGGGAATATTCCCCACGATCAACGTCAATGCTTTCATGTTTGCGCAAATCATTTCTCATCAGACTGCTTTATAAACGAGGGTCAGTATAAAGCTGGTTTTGCTAAGAAGCTGCTCCTGAATAGGTACCAACTATTCGTGTTCCTGCTGAACCTCCAGAAGAACTGAAGTGAGTGTAACGTTTTATTAACCTTTATATTAATATTTATATTAATCTTTGCAAATCGCTTGCACGCTTCACGATGAATGCGGCTAAGGTTTACACTCAGGGTACATTATGGCATGTTTTCTATGTACGACGTTCTCAATATAATTCATAATCCCACGTTTATAATGAACAACGTGTTATGGTTATGGTGTTATTGTGTTACAAACGGTGTATGCACAGAACAGAGGGGCGGGTGAGCAAAGCTCATTATCATTTAAAGGCATATGCCCTGAAACGGCGTGCTGACAACAGAGCTGTTTTTGACCAGGTAAAATAAGTGTTTTCTTACAATACTAATGAGAATTTTTTAATTTAGACCCTAAAGAATCATATTAGCTTGTACAAAATGGCATTATATGACCCCTTTAATGAATGTTTTCCCATTTTTTCTGCACTTGAGTCCTCGCACCTTAAAGGATTAGTTCACTTTTAAAAAACTTTTGCTGATAATTTACTCACCCCCATGTCATCCAAGATGTCCATGTCTTTCTTTCTTCAGTCGAAAAGAAATTAAGGTTTTTGATGAAAACATTACAGGAATTTTCTCCATATAATGGACTTCAATGGGACCCAAACGGTTCAAGGTCCAAATTACAGTTTCAGTGCAGCTTCAAAGGGCTTTAAACATTATATGGAGAAAATTCCTGGAATGTTTTCATCAAAAACCTTAATTTCTTTTCGACTGAAGAAAGAAAGACATCGACATCTTGGATGACATGGGGGTGAGTAAATTATCAGCAAAAGTTTTTTTAAAAGTGAACTAATCCTTTAATTTACCCATTCCGAGACAGTAAATGTCTTAACTGTCACTTTTATGCATCGTTGCTGAATAAATAAATAAAATTCTTTCAAAAAAAGCCTTACTGACTTCAAACGTGTACCGTATTTTCCGCACTATAAGGCGCACCGGATTATAAGGCGCACCTTCAATGAATGACCTATTTTAGAACATTTTTCATATATAGGGCGCACCGGATTATAAGGCGCATAGATACTGCAGTCAAACGTTTGACTGGGTTTGCGTTATGCATCCACTAGATGTGCTAAAGGGAATGTAGCGAGTGCGCGGCGCCGGAGGCGAGCCGTTTATTAGTAAAGCGTGAGCGCGCTGGGGCGGGCCCGTAACTTACATTCGCAGCCTGAGTCATATGAGTATTCATGTGCGGCGACTCGCTGACAGCAACAGCTGGCTGTTTTGAATGAGACGACCCGGATACTGTGAACGGGGAGCGCTTTATGAACATTCTGTGACGCGCGAGCAGCGCCGGGGACAGTGTGTCTGTTCGTGTGTCTGTTCGTGTGTAAACACGAGCGCGAGTTTGCAGGCGAATTTAATAACACAGAGCGTTATTAACCAATTGATCCAATTAACCAACTGATCCATATATAAGGCGCTCTGGATTATAAGGCGCACTGTCGTTTTTTGAGAAAATTAAAGGCTTTTAAGTGCGCCTTATAGTGCGGAAAATACGGTAGGCCTATATGTTAAATGTATATAAATTATATCAAAGTTATATATACATTTGGATTTTTCACAACCTAATTTATTATAACTTAAGAGCCAACTTATCCTACTATGATATTTGAAAGCATATTAGTAGCAAATAGTATACATGTAAAAATGTGTACTACTAGTAATTTCCACTGGAATACATTTTCTTCTATCTGTGAAAGTGGAGAGATTGCTGAAGAGGACAAAAAAGGCACAGATCTTATCTATACGGTAGATAGTTAATGTATCTACACTATTTTGTTTAAAAAGCATATTTAAACCCCTTAAAGGTACAATGTTTGCAAATTTTCTTTCTGGGAGATTTGAGAAAATGATGACCTATGACCAGGAATGAAAGAAAAAAAAAATTCCCTGGAACAACTTCCCAAATCTGACCCCCTCCACTTGCTATGACATGAAATTAATCAGTTTATGTTAACTCCAGGGAAACAGTCCCCTCTTTCTCCCCAGTTTAGCTAATCATCTGTGTTAACAAATATTGATAAAGCCAACAGATTTGGGATGCAGCATATGTCCAACTGCAGCAAGCTGTTCTTAGACAGAAGATCCAAACAAACCATCACCATCAAGCAACTCCAATCAGGCCAGATGGTTTAGTTGTCCACAAGGGATCTCCATTTGAAGTCTCCATCAAAAAAGCAAAGTCTTTGATTTAGTGGTCCATGTAAAGTTCTAAAACAAATACCTCCAGTCGGTTTAAAATAAAACCAATTTCACATTCAAACTGACTGCACAGACAACTCAAGCTATGTTTCTTTATGTAGTAACAAACTTTATAAAATAAAATAAACACTATTTAGGACACTATACTGTATCAATCAAACTTTATTTATATAGCACTTAAAACCACCAAAGTGCTGTACAGAAAAATAAATAAAAGACATACTTTATACTAGGGATGGCCCGATACCATTTTTTTTCAAACCGATACGAGTACGAGTATTTACATTTGTGTACTTCACGATACCGAGTACCGATACCGATATTTCTACCGCAAAAGTAACTATAGGCTCCCAGAAAAGAAGACAGAAGACTATTTTAGAACACAGGTTAGAAGACTATTTTTATTTTCTTCTCTGCTTGTTTTAACAAGTCTAAAAATAAATAATAATGAGTAAAATAATAAATGTATAAATACACAAACCACTGTTAATTTAACATAAAAGCAAGCAGGCTACTGCGTGCATGGTCTGGAATGACTAAATGCGCCCAAAGTGCGCTCCCTTAATAGCCTAATTCCTAAAAAGCTGACAGTTCATAGCGATCTCACACATCTCTGTTATTATCAATGAAGCTGACTGCACAATGAATCTTTCATAATATCCACACACTGTTATAATTAGAGGATTTGCCAGCATAAAGAATTCAGCACTGAACAAAAAAGTTTTGAGCGGTGAGGGGAGTCTATCTTAAATGCTTCTGATTGGCCATTGCGTTCAAGAAATCAACACATATGACTGTGATTGGCTAGATCGCTCAACGCTGCAAACCTGTTATGAATAGAAACTCTGGCCTGTAAATCGTTTCTATTTTGTTTTAGTTGTTATTCTTGCTTTTCTGCAACAGATGAATAAAAATCTATTAGATTTAATATGTTTTATTCATAGATATTTCTAGTTTGCGGGAGTCCCGCGAATTGTTTTATTGTCCCGCAAACCACACACACAGAGTGAGTGCATTACCGCTCGCACTCGGCCATCAGTTCTAGTGCCGCGCCGCACTCTATTGCTTTGGGAGTGCACGTCCCTATGCCTCAGTTCACCTCGACAAAGCACTCGCGGCAGCCAGTTTCGTTTCGCAAAATGTACGTGGTATCGGGGCGTGGTATCGGCGAATTGAGTACGAGTATATGAGGACAGTATCGACCCGATCCCCGATGCCAGTATCGGTATCGGGCCATCCCTACTTTATACAAAGCATATAATACAAATAAAACAAATCAAGAGACATAAAACATAAGAAAAATTGCCATACCATAAAAAACAATAAAATAAATAAACAAAATGTCAACGTCAGGTGTGAAAGGCCAAGGAGAAAAGGTGGGTTTTTAAAAGCGATTTAAAAAATGACAGTGGATAGGCTTGTCTAATAGGCAGTGGCACCTCATATAAGTAGCCTGAAGCAGACTCAACATGTGACTAAACTATATACAGTAGTGCAGATTTTATTTATACAGTCTACCAAGCCACTAAATGGTCTGTTCAATATATTTACATTGATGCACTTGGCAGACTCTTTTATCCATTCCAAAGTGTCTAAAATTACATTCAAGGTATACATTTAATCAGTTCATGCATTCCTTTTGAATTAAAACCCATTACCTTGGCATTTCTAGCGACATGCTCTATTGGTTGAGCTATATGTCACGGTTTGGGTTTTGGGTTTTGTTCCTTGTTCTTATCTGTCTTGTGATTCCCTGTTTGCCATGTGTCTTGTCAATTGTTCCCAGGTGTTTCTTATTAGCCACGCCCCCTTGTTATCTTGTTTGCCTGTGTATTTAAGCCCTGTGTCTAGTTCAGTCTTTGTGAGTTCTTGATGTTGTAATGTTTGCTGTTAGCTGTCTCTTTGGTCCTGTCTGAGGTTCCTGTTCTGAGTTTTCCTTGGATTACCTTTTTGGATTATTATTATTAAAAGTGCTTGCTATTGGATTCACTCTTTGACTTTGCCTCAACGTTACAAGCTACAGGATTGCACTATACAATATATTAAATATTGCTAAACCAACCAGCCCGACACAACATTGACACTGTTATTGAACTGAATTTAATCAACACTGAACTGACTTAAACTGAATAATGACACTGTTTTCTTCTATAGAGCTGCTTATAGCTGAAATGAGCAAATTTCATAATTGGTAAACTTTACACAGTTATTGAACTGAACTGAATCAACATGAAATGACTTGAGCTGGGGAAAAAATACATTATTGTCTTCCGTAAATGTCTGGCTTGCTGATTATTCCCTTAAACACCGCCTGTTATGTCTTAAGTGAACATAAACAGTTTGGAAATAAATTGCATGTGTAACAGTCTACTGGATCTGTGCATTCAATCTTGAAGTGAGAACAGCCTAATATTCCTGCTGCCATCTGTGTCATTAATGTTAATCAAACAACAAAAGACATAGAGAAAATCACTCACTACTCTAGTACTACTAAATCTGCTAGATTTAGTATATACATTTGTATATATTTAATTTATACAGTGAAGACTTGCAGTGTTGTTTTACATTTGATTACTTTTTATTGATAAAGACTTGTTTTTTTATTATTTTTATTTTTTTTCACAGAACTGCTATATTTGTTAAGCTCTAAGCTGTTCCTGTTCCATCAACCAACCCCGACTTCAGAATCTAATATTTCTGCTCAATGTATCAACCGTAGTAACACTTCACGTTAACACTTCTTTTTGTCAGTGTCTCAAACTCAGTGGTGCACACAGTACCATCCAACCTCTATTTGTCGACATGATGCTTGTATTCTAAAAGAGCAAGCACAACAAAGGTTTGCCTGAACGTGTCCATCTTAGTTTTCTGACTTGTGTACTAGAACATTCGACATCCCTCCTCCGAGGTAAACGGAACAATGCAATAGTCCCACCTCAACTCACACCATTGGTTGAGGCATTACTGTGTTGAGATGCTCTAACGAACAGCAGAGTTTAATATTACCTCCGCATGTTAAACTGAGATAAGAGAAAGTATTTTAAAATGTAAAAAAATACACAAATATGAATGAGTAATAATCCTTTATGTATGAAGATTCAGTCTTTTTATACCCTTTATCTGTAATATAATATATTGTGAGAGTTTGAATCACATTCTAAAACCTACTGAGTTCAGATCTTATATTCCCTCTCAATCTTCTTCTCGCTCCAGTGGTGAAATGCAGTTAGCAGATGCAGTTTTGCCCAGTGCCTTCACTGCAGTTCTCCACTGACACTCGTCTGAACAGTTTATGTCACTCATCCCTCGCTTAAGCTGTTACCTGTGTTCTCACTGTCATTTTGAGACATCATTACATTACTTTATCCCTCTCTTCTGGCATCCACATCTCTTTTTTCCCATCCTCCATCTGCTGCTAGCTGGTTAATTTGTTCATTTTTCATCAATTTTATGATGAATCACTGACATGAGTAGAAAATTACTGTTTATGCTGCTGACAAAAAAAGCTCTACACAAACACCTGTCCTGCAGTCCACACATCAGCAAGCCTGAGCACGTCAGCACGCAAATATCTACACAGACAGACATAAAAACACTGATTAAATGTGTGACGTAGTCTGAACCTCTCGTTCATGAGAACTGTAATTAGTTTTGAAAATAACAGCATACTAGACATTTGCTCCTAAAGGAAGTAACTCTTGTTTTTTGCTGTACTTTTAAAAATAAATCTTGAAATATCTGCCATTTCATCATAGTGTTGTTCAATGCCCATTTTAAAGGTTCTGATCGTTTGTGGAAGAAATTATTGAAAGAGCTTCAGTTGCAGCACAGCAGGAGAGAAGGTTTAAAGTCAGATTCATTGCACTGTATACAACGACAGGCCCTGTGTGGAATTTAAATGACTCCCACTCAAGTGGCCTTCATACTAATGCAGATCATGGCACGAATGTTATTCCCATCAACGTCTTCCAAATATTTAGCTAGCTCCTTCTGTTGTCTGGATACCAGTAAATATTGAGTTTATAAGGGAGAAATATTATTCCAGAAGGGTGTATTTGCTTGTTTGTTTGCACTAATAATATGATCCTAATTTGTCAATACAAAATATATTACAGTATGATATGATATTAATAAAAAAAATTTGGAAGTATACAACAGCACATGGCACTACGTATTGTATCCCACAATGCAACTGACTCAACCCTTTTTATAACCAGTATGGCAGGAAACCATATTTTGATTATGTCTTTCTTGGCTCGTGCATAATATATATATATATATATATATATATATATATATATATATATATATATATATATATATATATATATATCCTAATAAGAATTACTTTGGTGCATAAGCTAAAAAAACAAAACAAGATATGTTGGTTTTTATTTTTTTTACAAAAATAACTTTATTTACAGGCCAAAACAAAGACAAAGGGTTTTTAATTCATATCGTCATTAGTGTCATATAATTCTACCATTTTGTGTGCAAGCTCCTCTCCTTGTTGAACTTTGGTATGAAAAATTATAAAATAAAATATATAGTAAAATAATATAATAAAATAAAACATAAAAAAATTAAACATGATTTTATTTCTAAGACGACAACTAGAATACACCTACATGTAATGATGTCACGTGACAACCTATGCTAAACACAAGGTCATGAGATCTGTAACATTAGGCTCCTTTAATGTGCGCGTCACCTCGCCTGAAATATAGGTGAGAGTGGGCGGCTGCAGTGAGGGGAGGAGTGAAAAAAGTGAAGATGGACAGTTCTCTCTTCTCAATTTAAGTTCTGTTGCTTTTATATGAAAATAAATATAATTGAAAAGACACCCAAAGTACTTATTTATTTCCATTCGAAAGACGTGTTTCTCGATCATTTTTACTTTAATTACAGACCTGTTTTTATAAATATGACAACAATCACATAGAGATCGCACTGTCAGAGAGTTTGGGAATATTCTCACATAATTTATACACATAAAAACATGATATTAGAGTTTTAAAATCAAACAATTTTACCCAGGGGCGTCATGCAAGCCAGAATTCTGGGGGGGCACAATCTGAGACGTTGCAATTGTTTTCTGACGGGTGATATGGATCATGTTAGGAGGGGTCAGGGGGTTTCTCCCTCTGAAATTTTTTAAATTCTGGCTGCTAAACATACCATTTCAATGCAGTTTGGGAGGGATAGAAATACCTTAACGGAGCTAGCAGCAACCCTCGTCTATCTGAGGACTAAGTTAAAGTATCTATTTTGTAAGTTTATGTAGGCTAAAAGACAGGTTGATGAAAAACATTGCTGTTTTTATGTTATGATTTTAAATTGGTATTTGACCTAAGAACGATCTTACATTAAAGGTACATAAAGGTGCTCTTTTTTCACTGCATTTGAATTAGATGCCTGATCCGTGAAGAACCGTGAATAACAGTCTATGGGAGAAACATCAAGTCGATGTTAGCTATCGATAACGTTACACTGACACAACTTAAGTTAATGCTCTGAATTCGCAGCTAATATCAGATCCATCACTTTTTGATCAAGTTAAAATTTCCAGGTCAACCACAAATAATCCCACTACCTTTTAATATCATCCGATAACTAATTCAATGCCGATTTGTTGCTTTGCCCACTTACCACTTCAAGATCATCTGTAAAACATTGCCAGCTTGCTTGAACACACACAGCAAAGATTCTAGAGCGCTACGCGCGTTGCGCTCTAGATTTAATATACACAAACACCATATTAGGAAAAAGGGGCGGGCTGATGCTGACCGATTTATTACACATCCAGAAGAATACATTTGAGTCGTTATAGGCTCTGGTAATTATGGAGCATAATAGGAATAAAGTTTTGACAAAAAAAATATAAGGGAGGAAAAATCTGAGGGGGCACGTGCCCCCTCACTTTGAATGGGCATGACGCCACTGATTTTACCACTGGACCACTGGATTTAAACATCACAAATTCTTCCCTTATTCTGAATGTGATAGTGGTAGATGCACATGGGAAATTTTCTTTGTTTGTCTATATGTGCATGGTGTCTTGAGATGAACAATCCCTTGTTAGATCACCTCTTTTTGTCTCAGAAGTTTATTATCATAAGCCACTTTATATGAATTAAACCAATACTTTCGGAGATGAAGGCATACATGTTATCTTTTGTTTTGGTGTAAATTAATCACCTAACACTAAACTGCCAATAATGTGAGCCACTGGGAGACCACAGACGATTGTCTGCATTAATAAAAAGTCAGCTTATAAAGATTTTTAATACAAAGTATTTTTCCAAAATTAAGTTTAAATAGTATTTTCATGCCATGACCGTGGGGGCGGGAACATGTGTAACGTAGTCATGTGCACTTACTAGACCGTCTTATTCTAGCGTTTAATGCTGAGGAGGACTCAAGCCTACAAGCCTCAGAAGGACTGGATTAGGAAGGACACAGACTCACTAGGATGCAGCCTTCTTTTTGAGAGTCATACAGTGCGACCAGTATAGTCTGAGTCCCGTTTGATTTTTAGTGAATCAAAAACATACAGAGCGACCAGTGTAGTCTGATTCCAGAACAACAAAAGATTTGAATTATAGTAATTTTACTATCCACATGTTCTTGGATCATGTTGTCCTATTCCGTGTAAATGCAGCAGTGCTACTGTATTGTTTGTATTCAGTAGTAAAGACAACTGATGTGTGTTTTACATACGTGGGTGAACTGCAGCCGTAAAGCTCAGCTTTAAAAACTGAAGTCTCCACATAACCCCCTGACAGCTCCTGGAGATGAACAGGGCTTTCCTTCACTCTCTATAAATATATCTCTCCACCTCTCTCTATTTGTCTTTCCAACTGACAAGTGCCAGTAGGGAGAAGATGTGGAGAATTGTATAAATTAAAAAGGCATTAGTATAGTATAGAGAGTTGTAGGTATTCTAAGAAGAATAGATTTGAAGTTAAACTGTAAATCTAAATTAATTTCCATTACTTTCTTAGTGAATGTTCCTGGTCTGATTTTGCACAGTTTATTGGTGCATGTTATTCAAAATAAAACATTGTGTTCATAATATTTCAATTAAATTTAGTATAATAATAATAAACTGGAGTGTCTATTTACACTAAGGCCATGTGTCCACCAAAGCGTTTTTAACCGGCTGAAAACGCCTAGCACTGGGCGCTTGAGAGCGTTTTGGCAGCGCTGCGTTTTTTCAGTTGACACGATTCGTTGCTATGATACAGAATAACCGCAGCACAGTTTACTTGTAACTGATTTCGCAGATAATTTTGTTTCATACTAAAAATTTATTTTTCATCCATTTTGTTCGGTTAGCTCTGCTGGTTGATGTCGTTGTACAGAAAGAATGTTGTTACAGTTGGTCAGTGTGGTATTTGTCCCGCCCCTCCTCCACTCTGATTGGACGGCTGTGTAAAAAGTGACCGTGATGAGCGCAGCGTTTTACCCAAAGTTGAACATTTTTCAACTCTCGGCGACCAGAAAAAACGCTGAACGCTCAGCGCTTGAGCGTTAAATACACGCTCAGCGCCTCGTTACGCTCATGGCGTTTAAAAAACGCGGCGCTCCCATTGAAAACAATTGGAATTTTACGCCAGCTGCGTGAAAAAACGCTTTGGTGGACACACGGCCTAAGTGCAAATAGCCCGCCTTGTTGGCAGAGGCTATTTACAAAAACTCCGCCCACTGAGGTCTAATTGGAATAGATAAAATTACGAAAGACGCCGAATTATCAACATTAACATTAATGTAGGGGTAAGGTGCAAATTGACATTAACTCTATCTACTCCCTTTTCCCATCACATATCCGATCGGAAGGCATTTATTTTCAATAAAAAGGAGGAAAATATTTGAAAAGTGTAAATAACGTGTCTAACGTGCCGGTTAGGGTTAAGGGTGGGTGTAGGGAGGGCTTTATTGTCCCAATAAGGTGGCATCCATTTAAAACTTTTAATAAATATAATCATTTACACTGTTATTACTACATACCGTTTAACGTAAAACAATACTGAGGTGCAAATAGCATCTGACACTATTTAAAGTATAAATGGCATCTAACTACTATTTACACTTATCGCTAAGTAAATATACTATTTTCACTTAGTGTAAATAGAATCTATTTGCTACACTTAGTGACAGAGATAGATAGATAGATAGATAGATAGATAGATAGATAGACGCACTTCATCGTCAAGTGATTCTGACGAATGGGGATCGCTTGGGAGAGCCTATATACTTTGAGTGAAACTAAACGAGCCAATGCACATTGGCACGAGCATATAATGAACAGCAGGTACCTCGCATCCTTGTCTTTCGTTTCGGGTGGAGAATCCTTTGTTTCATTTTGTTTCTGTTCCACCGTTGGCCCCCCAAAGCAAATACCCACATTTTACATCGCCAGTGGGCAGCAGTGTGCAGCTCGGGGATGCCACCAAGCCTTCCCATGCACCCTCTGCCTCACCCTGGAACCAGGTAAGTGTGGCACAACACACTCAGACTCCGCTTCGGGCCGCATCAGTGCCTCCCAAGCCGAGTCCCTGTGTTCCACCTCGCTGCCCCACCCCGGGTACGTCTGTGGTCCCATTGGTCCCGCTTGCACAGCGTCTGGGAGCCTGGCTAGTGCTTCCCAGCCCTTCTCACTGGCTCATCCGTGCCATCAGAATTGGCTATGCGATTCAGTTCACCTGGCGCCCTCCCAAGTTCAATGTCTTGTCTTGTCGAGCCGAGCAACAATCGAGCCAGTTCCTCCAGCCGATATGAAGACTGGGTTCTACAGCCCCTACTTCATTGTAACCAAGACAGGCGGTGGGTTATGGCCGATCTTGGACCTGCGAACCTTTAATCGGGCCCTGCACAAGCTCCCGTTCAAGATGCTCACGCAGAAACGCATCTTCATGGTAGAGCGGCACGTACTGGGTGCACGTCATCCCGCACTGCCTCCAAACCTTTAGTCCATGGTCAGACCCTTCGTTTCTACGGGCAGGTGTTCCCCTAGAACAAGTGTCCAGGCATGCTGTGATATTCAGGGATGCCTCTGCTACCGGCTGGGGGGCCACGTACAACGGGCATGCAGTTTCAGGTCTGGGAACGGGGCCTCAACTGCTTTGGCACAACTCGCCCGCCATCTCCTATGAAGTCAGAAGCATCTGAGGTCGCTTTGTGACATTCATATCCCTGGTGTGCTCAATCGTGCAGCTGACGAGCTCTCACGACAGCCTACGCTTCCGGGAGAGTGGCGTCTCCATCCCCAGGTGGTCCTGCTGATATGGGACTTCTCCGAAACCGCTCAGATAGATCTGTTTGCCTCTCCGGACTCGACCCATCGCCAGTTGTTTTATTCCCTGACCGAGGGGACCCTCAGCACGGATGCACTGGCGCACAGCTGGCCCCGGGACCTGCACAAGTATGCGTTTCCCCCAGTGAGCCTTCTCGCACAGACACTGTGCAAAGTCAGGGAGGACGAGGAGCAGGCCTTGTTAGTTGTGCCGTATTGGCCCAACCGGACCTAGTTCCCAGAACTCATGCTCCTCGTGACAGCACCTCCTTGGCCCATTCCTCTGATGAAGGACCTGCTTTCTCAGAGAAGGGGCACTCTATGGCACCCTCATCCAGACCTCTGGAAACTCCATGTCTGGTCCTTGGACGGTACACGGAGGTTCTAGGTGACCTACCCCAGGCGGTCGTCGACACCATCACTTCTGCTAGAGCCCCCTCAACGAGATGCCTTTATGCTCTGAAGTGGAACCTGTTCGTTGAATGGTGTTCTTCCCCCGAAGATGTCCGATCAGAGTCATGCTTTCTTTCCTGCAAGATGGGTTGAAGCGAAGGCTGTCTCCCTCCACCCTCAAAGTGTATGTTGCTGCTATTGCTGCACATCACAATGCAGTTGAAGGTAAGTCATTGGGAAAGCATGACCTGATCGTCAGGTTCCTGAGGGGAGCGAGGAGACTAAATCCGCCTCACCAACCACCGCCCACCCCCCAAGAATGCGAGGCACCTGCTGCTCATTATATGCTCGCGCCACAGCACAGCAGCTGGTGCAATTATCACATGCCAATGTGCATTGGCTCGTTTAGTTTCACTTGAAGTAGATAAGCTCTCGCAAGCGATCCCCATTCGTCAAAATCACTTCTGACTCATGTCTCCGTTCCTTTCTCTGGGAATGAGGGTTACCATGCGTAACTGAGACATTTCCGTAGCTACAACAATAATTCTTCCCAAGAGACGTTCTGTGCTTCCTCTTCCCTGTGACATCACTTCCTATTCCAGTGAACTTTCCTTTAGGCTTATTCAAGCAATACAATGGCTAATAGTTTTGTGTGTGTTTATTATATAATATTTGTATATGTTTGTGTGTCCACTAATCTGAGTTGTTGACGTTTAACCAACCATCTTGCTTTCTCTTTTTCTTGTTCTTTTTTTCTAGGTCATCTCTGACATGCCCACATTGTCTAAAGCAGAGCAACACATTTGATCCTTTTCTGTGCATATCTCTTCCCATTCCTCTAAGACAGACGAGGTGAGTAAATTCTACCCAACAAAAGTTATTTAAAGTCTCTGAATTATGTTGAAACTTAATTGTTTTACTTGAGTTAGGGGTTGTACAGTATAGTGAGCTTTTTTTTGCTTCTCTGTGCTCAAAAACAATAAAGCACTTATCCGGCGGGTTGAGGAAATGACTGCTGTTACGTTTATGTCACAAAGGCAAAACTATTGTCCCACATACACTATAATGTCACATCAGATATTTCTATATATAGGCTACATCTTCATTGAAACCAGGCTTGCAATTAAAACATTAAAAAAATGCAAACATGTTTGCAGTTAAAAAGTTGGGTAACCGTTTGAGGTGTGGCACTTGACCGATTGCCTTACTGCTTCCGGCAATTCATTCAGCATCTAACGCCACACTTATTCACAGTAGTTTATGGGGAGGGCGTTTTCAGGCTTTAGGTCAAATCTCAGCAGGGTTAGGGTTGTGTAGCTCTCACACTGAAGTGTCACACTGTTTCTGAAAAGTAGATGAAAACCAGATCACAGTATAAATAATGGTGTAGTAGATTATATTACTTCAGCTGGAGCTATACAGTTCAAAACATTTTTAAATAAATTAATACTTTTATTCAGCAAGGATGCATTAAATTTATCAAAAGTGACAGTAAATATATTTATATTGTTACAAAATATTTATATTTCTAATAAATGCTGTTTGTTTGAACTTTAATCAAAGGCTCCTGAAAAAATATGGTTTTCATAAAAAAATATTAACTGTTTTCAACATGTTTCTTGAGCATCAAATCATCATATTAGAGGGATTTCTGAATGATCATGTGACACTAATTTACATTTTTAAATAGATTACAATAGAAAACAGAATTATTTCTTACAAAAACCTTTGTACAGACCTTTCTTTATCTTTAAAGGGTAGTGTATATTGCATTCAGAATACACAGCTACATTTGAATGCCAGGATATCGGTGTAGTTAACATTTACCAGCAGTGCGTAACCGAGTGGCCAATCAGATGAATTATTAGCCACACCAGCCTGCTGAAGCCACACCCTGCTAGCTTTTGTAGCCTTTGAAAGAGGTTGTTTGAGATTTGACATGCCCTTCATTGATTTCAGTAAAATTTGAAAGCTGCTTTTTGATCATAGAGGATGTGTTTTCTTGTCTCTCTACAGACCAGTGTGTGTGACTTTGGTGTTTAGCAGTAAAGGGCAGCGGTATCTGAGAGTGGGGCTCGCTGTGCCTCTCTTCGGCTCTTTAGCATGTCTGCGCAGGATGGTGGCGGATGAGGGCAAGATCTCTCCTGATCAGGTGACAGGTGCACACACAGCATCACACAGACAGACCTCATGCCTGCAAACAATATATCACCTGACCAAACCACCTTCCCTCCCCCACTGCTACAGTGATTGTCAGATGGTAATACTATAGGACTTTGATATACACCATGATACTGCATGATTATATACAGTACATACAGTATTATGGTATTTGCATGGTACTCCAATACCAGTAAGAATAATACAATGGTACTTGTTTGTGATTTTGTTACAACTATGCTTTATAAGATTATTAATTAGATTAGTTATTATTTAAATTTCTAAAATGTAACAACTTATTTGGTATTAATAAATGTGAATTATTTAAATAATAATAATAAATAATGTGCTTCAAATATGAATATTTATTTGTATCTTTATCTAATGATAATATCCTGCAACAATTGAGTAATTTTATTCAGTTTTCATTTTTTAATTCTCTGTTGTACTAGGTAATATTGACAGAGATCTACACAACAGGATTCAAGCGCTCATTCTTTGATAACGATGACTTGACCAGCATCGCAGAGAGTGACATCATCTATGCCTTCCAAGCCCCGCCCCTTTACATCAGGGGTGGATCTGCACGAATCTCAGGTAAATATTGCCAAGTTTGAGGATGCTATTGAAGATTCGAGATATTCAAGATAAGGTTATTTTTTATTTCATATCAACCACATCTAAATATAAAAGTTGTTTTCTGACTGAAATTACACATGTGTGTATTGATATTTAGATTTAAATTAAATTAAATTAAATTGCTGTATAAGTTCCGCTGTGATTTTGTTTTTGGTCCAGTATGCCGTGATGATCGGCCTGAATAGGGGCCTTGATTTGTGTAGTGTGGCCATGTCTGTATTCACTAGGGTTGGGCAGAATTCATATCTGGCTCACCTTCAGATCATGAGAATGTGATTTGAATTGGCACCACTGGATTGACAGGAAGAGTAATCTTACAAAATGACATAAATGTAAAGAAATTATTCACTGTCCCACAAATGTTTTGCAACAAAGTATAAATATTGAATTATGACTTAGTGATACATTTTAGATCTCCTAAATATTTTTTCTATTATTTTAGTAATATTTTATATATATATTTCTGGTTAAATAGATTTTTCTTAACTCAAAACAGTCAACACAGATATCACAACTTTTAAAATGTCCAACACATTTTTTTATCATACAGTGCTGGCCAGAAGTATTTGCCCCCTTGGTAATGATCAAAGATGGCTGTAAAAAAATAAATCTGCATTGTCTATTCTTTTGATATTTAATTTTTTTTAAAAAATGCAAAAATCTAACCTTTTATTGAATTAAAATAATTAAAAATGGGGGGAAAATTACATTATGAAATAAATGTTTTTTCTCCAAAACACATTGGGAACAATTATTTGCCCCGTTTTATTAAATACTTTTTAGAGATAACAGCTCTGAGTCTTCTCCTATAATGCCTGGTGAGTTTGGAGAACACCTGACAAGAGATCAGAGACCATTCCTCCATACAGAATCTCTCCAGATCTTTCAGATTCACAAGTTCATGTTGGCGCTTCTTCTCTTCAGTTCAGCCCACTCATCTTCTATAGTGTTCAGGTCTGGGACTGGGATGGCCATTGCAGATGCTTGGTTTTGTGCTCAGTGACACATTTTTGTTTTGATTTTGATGTTTGTTTTTGGATCACTGTCCTGTTGGAAGATCCAAACATGGCCCGTTATAAGATTTTTAGCACAGGCTTTCAAGTTTTGATTTTTTATCTGTTGGTATTTGATCGAATCCATGATGCCATGTCTCTGAACAAGATGTCCAGGACCTCTGGCAGAAAATTAGGCCCACAGCATTAAAGATACAGCAGAGTATTTCATTTTACACATGGGAAACTTTTTTATCCCCATATGAACCAAACCCATATTAAGTGTTTGCGGCCAAAAACCTCTGGCATAATGCCCAGTGCATTATGGGTGTTGAATATGTCCTACCTATTTGGCAAAAGGGAAGACAACAGCCATGTTCTCTGTTTTCTGTAGTCAGGTAGCACTGATAAAATAAAATAAAAACGCCTTTCTACTGTATAGGCAGCCAAGTTTTATTTGAAAGTCCATTTTTCCAGCGGCGAAGTACCTCTTTAATTTTGAATGAAGCACAACAATCCTGAAGTCTGCAATACAGTCAGCACTACAGCTCTGAAAACATACTCCTTACAGTATATAAATCAAAACTGCAACAGGGCATATCAAATATAAATGCATTTGTGAAAGCAGGTTCTGTCTCATTAGCTTCTCTTTAGGAAATTCATCTGTTGGGTTCAGGTGGTTTGCTGTGTGATCTGTGGAGAGCAGAGGTGTTTAATTAACAATCTCACAGTGTTACCTTTGAGTGATAGCCTCAAACGAACTCAGTAAGATTTGTAGAATGAGAAGAAAGAAGCGCGATTGCACCCACTTAAAGTCAGCACAGGTCATTGAAAACCTGATATGAAAAGACCTTGAGACAGAATGCTGGGTAATACAACCATCCTGATGTTTAGCCATAGAAACATCCCTTCTTGATTAAAAAGCCAGCCAGGCCTCCATCTGTCCATGATGGCACATGTGACCTTCCTGTTGTAAAGTGTAATGTGTTCATATAGTGTAATGGTCTTACTGATCGACATTGTCAAGTTGATTTCCCATAAATCACAATGCAGAGTCATAGGCCTGCATAAATGCAAATCAAAGTGAATTGTTGAAAGGGTCTTGGTCAGAAAGCTAGACAGACGATGATATATATATATATATTACACACTCACACAAAAGTTTGGAATCTGTACGTCTTTTTTCTTTAAAAGAAGTCACTATGACAATCATTCTAATATGATGATTTGATGCTCAAAAAAAATTTCTGATTATTATCAATGTTGAAAACAGTTGACAAAAACAATAAAGTTGAAAACACACAAAGCTGCTTCATATTTTTGTGGAAATCGTGATATAATTTTTGATAAATAAAGTTGAAAAAGAACAGCATTTATTTGAAATATAAATATTTTGTAAAATTATAAATGTCTTTACTGTCACCTTTGATCAAGGTAATGCATCCTTGCTGCACAAATCTGTTAATTTCTTTAAAAGAAATCAGACCCCAAACATTTGAATTGCAGTGTATACTATAGTGTATCATGGTACTGATACTGATTCTGTGTTCTGTTTGCTAGATTTAATTTAAATTAATAAAGCTGTAGAGTGTTAAAGTGCTAAATTAATAAAGTTAGACCGTCTCAATTTAATGTGCTGAGAGAAGTTATTCTCCTGAAAAGTACCATGACTCTTTTTGCACATCCAGATCAGCCTGACACAACAATATTGACTTTACCAATAGCATGAGTTTGAGGTGGAACTATCTGTTTGTCCAATGAGTGGCATCTTAAAAAACATTTTAAAGTTCCAGTTCTGGGGTGTGTTTCCCAAAAGCATCGTTGGCCAACTATGATCGCAATTTCCATTGAACTCTATTGGTAACGACGGAACTTGCGACCATAGTTGGCTTTGGGAAACGCACCCCAGTTCGGTGATGTTCAAGGCGCAGAAATAACACACTTCCGCTTTTAATGATGTCACCTTTAAACTATGCGTCTGTTTTGTCCTTGATCAATTTAACTGGGTGACTGAAAATAACTAATATACTAGTCTCAGCCTTTTTTATTAGTTTGTTCTGGGTACTTAATTTCACGTTTCTTAATGGCTGCTGCCCAGTCGTACTTTATTAGGAAGAAAACGCCTGAAAGCTTGACATATATTTAGTATGTATGTGTATGTGTGTGGGTCAAGTTATACACCCCACTGTGTTCAGTCTGCTGTGCTCTATTTGCATGTCTCCATCTGTCTCTCTGTCACTCTCTTCCTCTCTCTATCTGTGTGTATGTCACCTTGTTTTGTAGCATAATAAAGTTTGACATTATTGTCTATATGGAGACAGTAAATCTGCCCGCAGATCAGTGTTAGGAGGTGACCTCTACCTCTCCTTGGCTCTTTCTCTCATCGCAGGGTTCCACCACAGTCTTCCGTCCTCTCTGTACACCTCGTCTGGGCCGGAGGGTCACAGACTGGCTGCGTCCGGAGCGCTGTCCTCGGAGTTCCTGAACCAGGCCGATGGGATGGTGAAGATCTTGCTGTTGGTGTGTAATGCAGCCGGAGCAGGACAGCAGGCAGTGAGGTAACCCACAAAACACCAACTTTTTTGAGATTGCAGATCTGGATTTGTAACCAAACGGTTGTAGGTTTGAACCACATATCTTTACAGTTATAACGTTCAATATTCATCAGTTCGGCCCACCCTGTGTGAACTTGTTAACGCTTACACATTTTATTTTTTTGTCTTATTTTTTTTTTGTCTTTTAAAGACAAAAATCTGTTGTCATGTTGAAATATTGACTAAATTTATTCATTAATTTTTGTCAATTTACTCAATGTCAGTATAAAATGCCAACTAGTTTTAGTCAACGGAAATAACATTTTAGTTGACAAGAAGGTGCAAAATGAAACCAAATATGCAAAAAATATATCTATTAATTTCAACCTGTATAAAGATATGAACCCATGACATAACATTATGAAACTATTTTAGAAAAAGAAAAAAAAGGTGTGAATTCTTAATGCTCTAGTTATTTACTGCTTTTGTTTCAGTGTGTTGTTATGGAAAGAGTGTCAGTCTACAGTGTCACATGATCCTTCAGAAATCATTATGATATTCTAATTTGCTGCTCAAACAGTTAATTAAAACAGAAAACTGCTAAATATTTTTCTGCAAACTGTAATAAATTTTTTTCAGGATTCTTTGATGAATAGGCTGTTCAAGATAACAGCATTTATTCAAAATAGAAATCTTTTGTAACAATGTAAAAGTCTTTATTATCACTTTTGATCAATTTAATGCGTCCTTGCTAAATAAAAGTATTCATTTCTACACCCCCCACCCCCAAAAAACTTACTGACCTCAAACTTTTGAATAGTAATGTATATTAGGGTATTAAAATAATTTACAAATATAATTAACAAATTATTTTTCATGATGCACATTATTGTTATGATGTACATTTTTAATGTTGATAAATTCATTAACAAACGTTTTCTCCAGTAATATTGTTGACTATATTAACACTATGCTGGTATATAGAGGTTAGCCAGTCATAACAAAGGTCATTACAAAGAAACTTAAAGATATGTTTAATTCCAAAGGTCTGAACTAGCACATTTAGTGGATTCAGAGGACAAAAACATGCTACAAGTATAAAATAGGGCCACTTTATGCCACATAAAGCTGACTTGGGTAAATATAAATTGTGACAACCTTTACCTCACCTTTTCAATTTTGCTCTAAAAGCTTCTCAAAGATTTTTTAACATGTCACGTCAGAGCGACCCTTCAGACACACTTTTGGCAGTGACAGTCGCTCAGAGATCAATACTCTCTTAGGTGTGAATGCCTGCAGAAATCTAATTTGGTTCCATGACCTTTTGTGATGCGAGTTTCTCCCACACTGTAATGGAAGTGAAAGAGAGGTAGCTTAGAACAGATAGTTGTCTCTTATTGATGAGCTAGAGTGAGTAGATGTCAAGCAGTGATATTTTGATTGATTTTTTTTTTCTTCCAGATTCTGATAAAAGTGATATTCCTATCGCTGCAAAGTTAGAGTCTGGAAAGGGTTATATTTCACCTACAAATGTCGTCATGGGTTCATTAACTGGGAATGTTTAAATCTAGAAACTTCCACAAGAGGCAGACGCCATAAGGAGTATCTGCTGAGGTTTCCCATATAACCCATTATTTATTTGTGAACAGTGTTTTTGTTGTTAAGCATAACTAAAACTACTGTATTATCCATTGTTTTCATTAATAGCAATAAAGCTGAAATAATATAAAATATAAATATTAGATGGAAAACCCTAAAAAATTTGCTTTGGCAATTAACTGAAAAAAAAAAAAAGTTTAGTGCTAAGATAACTAAAATAAATTAAAATGATACTAAAAAAAACAATGCGAAGCATTAAGATTATTAAGATGAATAAACTATTTCTAATTAATGTCATTGACAATTGGGCACTTGCTAAGACAGAAGGCACTGTAGAGTTTGCATTAAAAAATATGGATTCTAGAAAGAATATTAGGTTCCCTATAGAGTTTTCTACCCAAAAAGACTTTGCTGTTCATCACAGGAGCAGGTATATTGCGGGAGAACATTCTTTTGATGTTCAGAGTGTGCAACATCAATCATAGTGGAATAGTTCAAAAAGTCAGCAACGAGTTTCTCATTTGTGTCCGCACTGATTTAGTTTGTGGCTAGTTGCAGGTTGTAGGCTTCTAGTAGTGATTTCAGCAAGTTCATCTTTGAAGTCAAAGTGAAATAAAAAATGTACCCTATTAAATATTAAAGACCCAAATACATATCCATATTGTGCATGATTATTTCTTTGTTATCTTTGTTTAATATGTAATAACTTTCTCCCCTCTTTCCTTTCCAGCTGACTTCACATAGGCCAAATAAATCATGTTCAACAAGAGCAAAATAGCAATTGAGTCATTGGTTTAGGCTATTAAAATCTTGTCAATAGGTAATGCAGTAATTTAATAATAGATACCATTAATGCGATAATAGCAAATAGATTTAAAAAGACCATTGCAATATGTCAAGATGCTCTCAAGGGTGAATTTGACCTCCCCAAAATTGTCATCACCACATTATTGAGGTAAAATGCTGTTTTGTGATATTTATTTAGTGTCTGTAGCATCAAGCATATGGATGGATAGTTAGTTTGCTTGACGGACAGACAGACCTTTTATTGCTTTTTTTTATTTGGTGAAAATCCACCATGTTGTTGTTGTTGCCCGGGGCGAACTGTGACGTTACGAGCATCAAAGCATGTTTGTTCAGATCTCAGTTCTCTCTCTGCCTCCTGTCAGGGAAAACTCTGCAGTTGTTTTGGCTGAGAGGAAACCCAACACAATTACTTGTTTATCACAATCTGCTTTCCCTCAGCTCACTTGTGTTTGTTTTGTCTACTTTATTTATGCTGTACAGGTCCTGTGGCAGAAATCTGGCTGGAAATTTAATCACTAGCCTCCTGCTGCAAAACACTAAACTAAAAAGGGTTGGGGGGATTTCAAGGACACTGGAATATAGTGTCCAAAATTAAACTGTAATTTATCTGACAAACATGCCCCTGAAAATGTGACAATGTTTACATAGTCACTACCTGAAATCACGTGAGATTTATAAGGGTTTTGCAGTAGTTAGGGTGACCAGACGTCCCGAAAAATTCGGGACAGTCCTGAAATCTAAGCTGTTGTCCCGAATCCCGAATCCGGCCCTAACTGTCCCGAAAATTATACTAAAGCAAAATCTTGATTGTCTGATAAAACATTAAAAACTGGAGGTTGAGCCCCCGCCTCAAGCCCCTCATTGGCTGCAGCATCTTTTTTGTTTCTTTTTTTGAAGTTCTACAAAGATACCGTAGGTGCGAGTTTAGATATGCATTGATAAGCTAATTTTCATTTATTCGTTTCGTCGACATGGCTGGTTTACCGGAACCCGGAACCCCAGCACGCCGCTTTTTTGTGGCAGACTGAAGACTAATGACAAACAATAAAAATATGTTTGGTTCAGGTTTGAAATTCATTATCTTTTATTATTGGCTATGTAGTCTAATATCATAGTAGGCCTAACCCTATTGAAAGATTTTAATGTGGGATGTCAATTAAACATTTAGCTGAACTTTAGCTTGTTAATATTACCTTTGGATGAAGTTATCTCATTACAGGATTATTATACTAAAACCATAAATTAATTTTCATTTTAAGTCAACGTGATCAATGAACTGTATATTTTTTCTTAGGCAATAATAGAAATGTTCCATAGCTTTTTGTTGCAAAAATTTTAAGATATATGTGTATAGAATTTGACTGTCAAAAATAAACCTTTATATGCGAAACCTAAAGATTCACTGAAGTAAAAAAGTGTGACAACTAGCCCCGTTCTCCCTGCACCATACGCATGTATTTTACCAGTGTATCTTAAACAAGCAACAATGAAATGAGCGTATTAGCTAACAGAAAAATTCGTACTTTTTGGAGATGATGAATGTGTTACTATGTTAGCTAACTTTTACAAAGTAATTGCATCTATTTGAGTATAAACACATTAATCTCGTGTGTTTACCTGCAGATTTGGCCCTCCGTTTCTGATGAGAGAGGACAGAGCAGTGTCGTGGGACCAGCTACAACAGAGCATCCTCAGTAAACTCTACTATCTAATGATCAACGGATCACAGGCACATGTGAGAAGAACTTTATGACCACCATACTTCATGGAGGTTATCATTCAGTATACTCATTTAACAAATGGAGTATAGGAGTTTAACTCTAGATAAATTATGGATGCAAGAAAATACAAAATATGTGCAAATTTTGAACAGCCAACCCCAAAAAAGACAATCACTGGTTTCAGAGAATCAGTAGTTTGTTGGAGGCTGATGACGGAGTAAAGTCTCTCATAAGATTCCATCACTTCCTCTAAAATATCTCCCTGTCACTTTCTTGTGATCATCCCTATTGCTTTTCAGCAGTTGTTTGGTGCCCCCTGCTGGGTGCTTTCAGACACACCAGCCAGAATAAAACAGTGTCAGTCCACATCCAGGGCCTTTTAATAGGTGTCTACGGACCCCTGGGTGTCAGTGAAGGTACTACAGGGGATCTGCGAACAGATTTATACACACACTGCTGTTCAAAAGTTTGGGGTTAGTATGTTTTTTTTGGGACGTTTTTTTGGGAAAGAAATTAATTATTTTATTCACAAAGGATGACAATAGCTGACCTGAAATGCTATTCTTCTGGACTTTCTATTCTATTTTATATAGAAAAGAATGTAGCATGGTTTCCACAAAAATATTAAAAGGTTAGTTCACTCAAAAATGAAAATTATCCCAATTACTATCCAATGACTATCTTCTTTCAGACAAACACAATCGGAGTTATATTGAAAAATATCCTGGCTCTTCCAAACTTTATAATGGGAGGGAATATGCCATCATATGCCAGAACTCGGCTCTCTTGTGAATGTGTGGACGGATTTTACCGGAAGATAGTGATTACAGTTTATAAAGTTATAAATATGGATATTTTTCTTACAAAGGCGCATCGCTTCGCTTCAGAAGGCCTTTATTAACCCCTGGAGCCGTGTGGATTACTTTTATGATGGATGGATGCGCTCTTTTGAGCTTTACCATTCAGGCACCATTCACTACCATTATAAAGCTTGGAAAAGCCAGGATATTTTTTAATATAACTACAACTGTGTTTGGCTGAGTCATAAACACCTAGGATGGCTTGAGGGTGAGTAACATTGATGTAATAAGAAATGCTTCTTGAGCAGCAAATCAGCATATTAGAATGATTTCTGAAGAATCATTTGAAACTGAAGACTGGGGTATGGCTATATATACTGTACGTATATATATATATATATATATATATATATATATATATATATATATATATATATATATATAGCCATCTGTGGTCACTTCTCTGGCTACAATATCACAATGCCCATATTGAAGCATTAGTGTAGTTGCACCTTCATGACAATGGCAGAAATCAATATTGTCTCCAAATCTTTTTCATTAGAATTTCAGGGTGTTGTTCAAGATTCGTGTTGTTGGAGGATCAGCATCTTATAGCTACTTAAATCCTCAAGATGGACGGCCGCTTTATCACCCTGCAGTGGACAGGTAATATTGCGTGTGTGTGTTCTCAAATACATGGATCAGAACAGAATGTAAGCGAATTTCATCTTTCTCAGTGTTGCCAATAACAGCAATTCAGTTCAGAGGACGTTTGAGCCCCTTTCACACAGCGCTTTGAACCCGGCAAATTGCCGGCAAATTGCCAGAGTGCCTTCTGTGTGAACGCAAACACGACCCGGGATTGATGCCGGGATCGATGCCGGGTTGGGGACCTAGTAACATTGCCGTGTTCAGTCCCGGAACGCGCGCTGTGTGAACAAAAGCCGTAACCAATGCCGTGTCGTAATGATGACGCTGAAGTGAAGTGAAAGCAGGCTAGTGAAACGGTACGTAATGCGCTAGTTTATGATCGAATCAGATAAAAAAATGCACAAGCTTGGTTTCTCTCGAGAGAAATCGCAGCTCATAAGCAAACTAGACGCTGCTGAGACATTACATGTCACATCGATGTCACGTGTCTTCGCGGTATTTTTACGGGTTGTGTGTGAACGCACTCTCTGATTCCGGAAAATCACTGGCAGTGTGAATGAACCAAAATCAAACGAACCCGGGTCAAATCCCGGGTCACTTTTATCCGTGTATTTTCCAGAATCTCTGTGTGAAAGGGGCTTTGGAAACCGTTTTCTAGCATAACCGGTTCTGACATTAGCATTCCGTTTTTTTTATCACGCTTAATATATCAAATGAAACAAACATTCAGTTCACCTTTATTTATTATTCATTGTTAGCACCATTTCATAATGCATAGTACTGTACAGTATTTACAGATGTAGTCATATTGAGTTTATAATAAAAAAAAAATATCTTAAACGTCAAAGGAAAACTCTGAGCTGCTTTCAATATTTATCACAATCATAAAATGTATATACAGACCTTAAGGAGTTTGTTAAATCACACTGGGTTAAGTTACGACTTCAGCCCTTGAAACCATAAAATACTGTCAGCTGCGTTTTTAAAGATGACACTAATCTCATAATCATCTTAACATCATGCATACACACTTTTTGCAGAGGTTGCGTTATTCAGCCAGAGGGTGGCGCTCTAATATTGATGGTTAGACTTTAGTACACGTGACAAACATATAAAATGCCATCTTAGAATTGCCTTAATGTAGTACTTATTGCCTCCGTTTTTTTTTTTTTTATATATATTTCAAGGTTATGGAGGAATTCCAGGGAGGAAAATAATGGCATGTCTATTCTCAGAACAAACATAAAACAAACATAACAGAACGATATAAAGACTATTCATTTGAGCATGTTTAAACTAAAGGATTTATACTTTTATTAATTTGATACGATGCTCCACATAGGAAGAACAGACATGCCAGTTACTGACCTGATATACATGATATACATAGCTGAAGCGGATTCATATTGTTTTGGTCTGGATCAAGGTTTCCGTAACGTAAGCATGAAAAAGAAAAAAGATTTCAGTGTTAGTCTGAAATCTGCCCGGATGGCTCTCAATTAGAGCACACTGCAGTTCCATAGATTTACTTTTGAAAAATTGTGGGACGCTGTAGACAAACTTACATCTTATTATTGACTCAATTTATATAGAGGTCTATGTTTTGGATTAATATTTTAGTAGGCCTCTGCTCCACCTGCCCTTACAGAGTGAAGAGCCACGGCAGTTGATGATTCTCTTGTTCATATTCTATAATAATAATACGTTTATTTTGTATAGCGCCTTTCTACAAACTCAAGGTCGCTTTACAATAGAAAGTCCAATAAACATGACACCAGGCATAAAGACAAGCATGAATGTTCACTGAATGTAGAGAAATATAACAGAGAAACATAACATACATAACACATGGTTATGTTATGAAAAACATAACATACATAAGTAACACAAACCAGATCATTAGACTAGGGATCAGAGAAACATAAGGTCAAATGATATGTTTTATGGGTGGGCTTTGAATTCTTATAATGATGTGAGGATGCGAATATGTTGGGGAATATAATTCCAGAGTATGGGGGCAGTGATGCAGAAACCCCTGCCACCAAACGATGCTAATTTGTGGTGCGGGACCAGCAATAGTCCAGATTCAGAGGACCTAAGACTGTGGGCAGTTCCCAGTTTAAGGGACTAGCTGCCTCTCGTCTAATTATTCAGATGTATACTCTGGTATTTAACTAAAAATACATCTGTTATCAATGATGTTTTTTTCACAGCTGGTATAATTCTCCCCATATAGATTGGTGTAGGTTAGAAGCACAGTCCTACTTTTCGTCTTTGCTTCCTGCCTTAGTGTGTGCTCCTTTTTCCAGTCGCTCCTCAAAATACACTACAAATCCAGTTGTATACTTCTCTTAGGATTTGGAGGCAATTCAGGCAACATTTTAAACTTGCTTCTGCTTCTCTTTATGGTCCTATTTGCAATAATCATTTATTTGTGCCTTCAACCTTAGACTCTTATTTTCTATAGAAAAATAGAGGCGTCTCGTATTTTTCCGATTTATTTAATGGAGTTTTTGCAACATTTTCTGAGGTGAACTGCAGAGAAATTCAATATACTACAGTCTAACTTGTTTTTTTTTTTTTTTTTGTTTTTTTTACACAATGTTGTTCATTCTCACTGTCCTTCCTTTTAGGCTAGACTATGAAGGGCTTTGATTGTGATGAGAATGCCTTGTACTGCATACGGAAACGAATGGGTAGCCAATGTAATCTCTGTAGAACAGGAGCAATGTGGGAGAATTTCTTGGTATATGTGAGGATTCTGGCTGCGGAGTTCTGAATATATTGGAACTTATTTAGTGTTGTAGTGGGAAAATTACAGTAGTCTAGACGGGAAGTAATGAAAGCGTGAACTTGGGTCTCAGCATCATTGACATTTAAGAAGGGACATGGAAAAAGGCAGATTTGGTAAGTGATAAGGTATGACTTGAGAAAGAGAGAGAAGAATAAAAAATTATACCCAGGTTTTGAACAGTGGTCGAAGGTCAAACTAGAAAACCCAGCAATATTAATATTGTCAACACAGAGACGGGATGTAAAATGAGGAGGACCAACCAGAAGTATATTTGTTTATCAGTGTTTAGTTTGAGAAAATCATCTGGTCATCCATGCATTTATTTAATCAATACAAGCCGAAATGGAGTTGGTGCGGAAAGGAGCAGTGCATTAGGATTGAATGTAGAGCTGGGTGTCATCTGCATAGCAATGAAAGTTATGACGGATAATGTGACCTAAGAGAAGCATGTAGATGATGAAGAGTAAAGGCCCAAGAGCAGAACCCTGTGGAACACCATGTGAGACAGGGGCAGTAGTGGATTTAAGGCCGTAACACACTACAAGATATTCGGGGTGATTTTGGACTGAATTCTCCCCTTCCGACAATCCTAGGTAAAGTCCCGATTATCGTGATGGTTCTACAGGTCATCTTATCAGATTTTCCTGTGTTGTGAGGTGTTAAGATTAACTGAATCAGCTTGGAAGAACATCAGATCCATCCCGATCTCGAATAGAAATCCTGTTGTATGGGAGGAACCCTGAGGACAAACACGCATACACTCTGGAGATTATCTCATGAAATGAAACGATACCCAATCAGACAGCGAGCTGACGGAAGACTCACCTCCAGCTCGCGCTGTAACATGTAAAGTCCATGTTCACACCCTCTCCACTAACAATTTTCTTTTTATTCCCCCGCAAATTTTTTGTAAAAAGCATTCCATACACTATAAGTGCCATTTCTTCTTGCCAATCATCTGCCATGTTTGTTTCCTCTAAAGTCTCTCACATTTTGAAAATCTTATAAGATTTAAAAAAAAATCCTTTAGTGTGGCCCAGTCTTTAGCCTGATGGTTTTGAAATGTAATACTGATGGTCAGACAAGTAGGAAATGAATCACGACAGGAAAGTTCCAGAAATACCAAGAGCAGAGAGTCGTGAAGTTAGAATACTGTGAGAAATGGTGTCAAATGCAGAGGAGATGTCAAGGAGAATTAAAGTGCAGATGGAGCCTCAGTCGATGGCCATAAGAAGATCATTTACAACCCTGAGGAGTGCTATCTCAGTTCTTTGGAGAAAACCTGATTGGAAGCATTCATAAAGGTTGAGTGATGACATTTGTGAAGTTGAGCAGCGACCACTTTCTCAAGCAGCTCTGAGAGAAATGGAAGATGTGAAATTGGTCTATAATTAGCCTTGTCATGCCGGGTTTCTTTAAAACAGGGGTGACAGACAGTTTTTAATTCTGCTGGATTGTCATGTGAGATGTGATGTTAAATAAATAAGCAGCATTTCGACTGTACCGTTTCTGCACGAGATAAGAAGACCTTTTAAGGGTGCTTTCACAATTTTGGTGCGCACCCACCCAAGTTTGATTGATGTCAGAGTTCGGTTCGTATGGATGATGCAAACACTGTTTTCCGAACTTGGGCGCAAACCTGCAAACTGAACCCGAGTTGGCATAAAAAGGGTGATCTGGGGTACGGTTGATGTAAACTCTTCTCACACACTTTTCTTCTTCTTCTTCTCGCCTTCAGCAGAAACAGACTCTAGGGTTCTTTAGAATATTAGCATTAAGGCCTGTTCACACCGGGACAAATTTCACGCGTGTTATTCCCCGACGTTTAACACCTCGTGACTAAACAAAGGGCGCCAATGTGAGTGTTCACACCAACGCGTAAAACGCCACGCGTAAAAGCGTCAATTTAAAAAAAAACGCCTCGGGTTCGTTTTTTTGTTTGACGCGCCGCGTCAAAAACTTCCCGACCAATGAGACTGGCGCTTTTGCTCACGTGTCTGGTGCTTCTGAAGTTACAGTAAAACACAACTTGGTGGCGCTCAAAACACAAAACGGTCACAAACGTAACGGCGAAGAAGATATACGCCACCGTCTATACTGCCGGAAGATGAGGAAGATGCAAAGCAAGATGTCTATGGGCAAGATGAATGTTGAGCTGCTGGTCTCGAGATGGTCTGTTATTGTGACTTCATTGCACTGCTGTTTTTTAATATAGAAATGTCATTGTATTTTATTAACATTCAAGAATTAGTTGAATGTGTATGTGCACTACTGCAGTCATTGTGACTTATTTGCTCTACTGTTTTTTTATATAGATATATATGCCTTTGTATTTTACTTACATTCAAGAAATGGTTGAATGTGTATGTGCACTATTGTTCACTTGCACTACAGTCATTGTGACTTATTTGCACTAACTTTTCTGACTACCTTTTTTACTTGTATTGCAACTTGTAGTTCATTGAAAAAATAAATGTTTAATTTTTTCAAAAGACATTGTGTTTACGTGACTTACTTGAAATTAATGTAACATATTTTGGAATTTAACATTTGTACATCTTGACCTCTTGTTAAAAATATCTATGTGCCTAATTACAGAGTCACTGCATTTATAGGCACGTTATCAATCTACAGGAACATAACCATGTTGGGCAGAGAAGGGAAAGAAGATTTTAAAGAAAATGCTTATAAAAAAGTTTATTACAGATACACATTTTCAAAATCACAACTTAAGTTTAGCTGTAAATAAGTGACCAAATCGCGTAAACATGCGCGTAAATTATTGCTCTCTTCATCGGAGGTAATAAATACATAGACGCCCTATTGGCCGCTGGAGCGTACGTCAACGGCCCCGCCATATTGCGGAGGGCAACTTTCCCATACCTCTCATACCGGGAATAGAGAAAATCCACTTTTCGTGTGCTGCTTGGGTCTGTACAAATCGCCAAACAACTGAAAAAAGGTCTCGAGGAATTACCTTTCACAAGCAAGACTGAACATTTGTTTCTGGTTGTATTTGGTCATGATATAATTAGTAATAGTAACGTTCAGAGGAGAAAGGCCGCGAAATTTAAAAATACTACTGTTATTGTGTCACGAAATGTGGTCTTAATAGTTTTTCAGTCGACAATGTAGTTGTTTAAAGCTCAAATCTGTGGTTTATTTAAAAATATAGCGTCTATTTAAAAATTTGATCTTACGCTTTCGGAGTTGTGAGATACAGGCGATCACCGGGCGCTCAGCGCTCATGTACCCCGCCTGGAACAGCCTTACCTCGGCTAGTGCTTCTGACGTTGGCTCTGATGTATTCGTCTTGTGTATATCTAACGGGCGATCTTTGGTCTCATTAATCTATCTGTTCGTTTTGGCTGAGGGCAAAGTGAAGTTTCATAACTTTATATTTAGGCTATTTTAACGTTGTATCCTGCTGTATGTTTGACTGAATCGTTTACTTTATTTCTTGTCTTGTATAGCTTTTTATACCTTTTAGGCTACTTATACTGTTATAATGGCTATTACTGATCAATAAAACTGAAATTTAACAAAAAAGAGACAGGGTTGTGTCATTTTATTTTATATAGCCTATGTAGGAATATTTTAAAATATATAAATTATATTTGCATATTTATACATTATCTTCACTGTATGTAGGCCTACATAAAATAAAATGACACAAATCTCTTTTTGTGAAATGTCAGTTTAATGATCAATATTATGTTTCATATTTTTTTCATATTGTCTATATTATTCTGCAATTGATATTACATTATTTGCTGTTCTTATTATTATTGTTATTATAATATTATACCACTTGCGATTATCAATCTATTAGTTATAGCTATCATAGTCACTATTTAACTTATTATTTGTATTGTCTATATTCTGTAATTGATATTTCTTATTATATTGCTATTATAGTATTATACATAAACTATATGCTATTATCAATATATTTTTATGATTGTATTATTGTACTTATGATATTATATAATTATACTATCCATTACTATTTTATTTGCTGTATACTGTTTGTTTATTTTATTGACTAAACTATTTACTATTACTTCTCACTTTATCTTATATTTACTATTTGCATTGCACTGTAGTTGTACCTTATCATATGTATTACCATAAAGGATCCATCAGTTATCTTTGTTATTGCTCAAATCGGGTAAATCACAGAAAATGTTTTTTTCCACAATAAGAAAACTTTATTTCATTTAATGTGAACATTAAATTAAATCTCAGTATTTGGGTCTTCACAATTCTTATCCAAGAATAAAAAGCCAGATAGCCTACATGACAAGCCTGAGCCTTGACAATTCCTAATACATTTTTTTTATAAGTCTATCGAGATTTTAAATAACTGGAGATTAAACTTTTTGTACACCACATACAAACCACTGAAATCGGTTGATAAATGTAAAAACATTTTTTGTTTTTATCCAGAAAAACCGCAGCTCACCCGTTTACTTGCATTTGATTACAGTGCAGTCTTGCCCTCAGCAAAATGGCGGACGCGTTGACATATCGCAGCAACGTTCCAAAGCGGCCAATAGGGCGTCTATGTATTTATTATGTCTATGGATTCAGGTGTGTTTGATTAGGGTTGGAACTAAACTCTGCAGGACAGCGGCCCTCCAGGAGCAGGATTGAAGACCTATGCCCTAGGGTGTCGCATTTAGTCCATTTTTTTGCGGTCGATGTGTGCCCCTCAATGCACACTTTTGCTGAGCCTGCACTGGTGCTAGCTCAGCAGCAGACTTCTTCATGTCAGTCAAAGCTGATATATGTTTGTTAATTTCCTTTGCAATCCCTTTGGCTTGTTCTTTATCTCCTCAGAGCTCTAAAGCTGTGCGGCTCAGGTGGACCTCCACATGTGAAGCTCATTGTTGAGTGGGAGCACAGAATCAAAGACTGGTAATGTAATCTTTTGTTTCCTTTTGTGTATGTGCGATAATACAGAGAATTGTGTCTGCACTTCGTTACTTCGTACATGAAGCCAACAAAACAGGGCTTATGGTCAAATGACCTATAGGGATACTGTGTGTTTGTTTGCAGTCTGTTTGGTAATATCCAGGAGGAGGTGGTGAAGGACTCGGAAAGCGTCCGTGCTCAACAACAACACCACGTACAGCAGCACAGCTGCACCCTGGATGAGTGCTTTGAGCTGTACACCAAAGAAGAACAAGTAAACAACACAAAAACACACCAAAGAAGAACAAGTAAACAACACAAAAACACACATTATACTGAATATTAGCAGCAGAATGCAATAGAAAAATCACAACCAAATTTAAATTTAAGACTAAACTTAGCCAGTTAGTTAGTATATTTATATTTTTTTTCTTCACCAATTAAAAAAGTGAAGCAAATTGCTGTTACACAAAATGTCAAAATGCCACTTGGCCAGACAGATCATTTTTAGCCTTTTGTAATTTTGAAATCTTTATAGAATTATGATTGTATGATTTTTTTTTATTTTTTTTTTTTTATTCTGGAAATACAAGCGCCGTCCTCCCTCTCTTCAAGTAACTTTCATTATTTCAGATAAACATGCATAACAGCTGAGACCTTGACATTTTCTGAAACACATGATTGGGATGTTGTTCTTTGATTCTGAGCAACTATAACAGTAACATTTGCTCTTGTGCAGCAGGTGTTTCTTTTTGAAAGAGGACAAAAACAGGAAAAGATTAACAATGGCAAAAGTATTGTGCTTTTTATAGTACAATGGAATATAAGCAACCATGTAAGAATTACATGTATGTGGTTCTAAAGGACTAAACCAGCATAACTTTCTTATGTGGAACACAAAAGGAGGCATTGTCTTGCTCTTTTCCATATCGTGAAAACATATAGTGTGCACTGGCTGTCAAGCTTTAAAAGTTTGGGGTCAGTAAGGTTTTTATTGATATTTTTATTGATATTTAAATAAAATACTAAGCAGCACAAGAAATAGGGGTGTGACGAGATCTTATGCCGCGAGATCTCCCGATATTAAAACAAGACGTTATTTCTCGTCAAGGTGAAAAGCATGATTGTCTCGCAAATTTCAGCATGACGGGGTTGATTTTGTGGCAGTGTTACTCCCAACACTTTTGATACTAGACCAGTCAATAGCCGCGTGTGGTGTCCAAGTTTGTAAATAAAGACTAAATGATAGCTTCTGAAGTATTTGTATAGCGATTTATTTCATTCATCTCCCTCTTGCTGGTGTACCTTTGTATTGTGTGACATAGTCCAGTGAAGGCGTGTTTAGGGCGGGTTTTACAGGAGTGCCGCGAGGCATGATTTCGGCCTCTGTGCTCGCGCTGGCCAGTGGAAAAGCGGCTAATGGGTGAAGATGGCTGAAGAAGACTGTACATTCGCGAGATGGACATATGCGAATTACTTTGAGTTTGGCCTAAGGTTCTTTATTTGTTCTTTGTTTTCTTTCTAAGCAGTTAGGCTATGTTTAGCCTATATGTTAATTTCTATGGACTAAAATGACTGAGGCTGAGGGTTGGTCCTCCAATTGCACTTTATACTTCCCGAGAAAGCATAAGGTATGTTCATCATGCACACTTTGTGCATGACAGTTTTGAGTTGTGAACCTCTTGAATTCAAAGAGAATAAAATAATGGCAACAATAAGAAAAGAACAAATGTGCATCTTGTCATGGCATTCGAGTTTACATACAGTTCTGTTGTGTCTAATATGAATTGACCCAAGCTATTCCCAAATATTGCCAGATAATTACTATACCTCTACCATACTTTTAACAGACTTGGATTGTTTGTGATTCTGTCTGTCATCCTTTCTTGCATTGTCTTGAGCCTTCACTTTGCCAATTATATGCTATATTGTTAGTTGCCTGGATAGCCCACAGTCATTATGCTACATCATATCGCCTTCTACTGGATGTAAAATGCTCTGTAGTGCATTTTGTCATTTTAGAATGTTAAGTTCTACTTCTGTAGTTATTTTGGTGAAAGTAACTCAAAAGTAATACAGGAGTAATGTAACGCATTACAATTCTGAGACAGTAATATTGTAAGGTAAAGAATTACTTTTAAATAACAGTAACAAGTAATCTATAATGTATTACAGTTTGGAAGTAACTTGCACAACACTGTATATCATAAAATATCTTACCGACACCAAACTTACAATGGTAGTGTAAATGCAAATGAGAATTGGGTCATATTAGCATTTATATATTTGATTAAAAAAGTAACAAATTCAAATTTATTTCATAAAACAAGTTTTAGTAAGTTCTAAAATAGTTACGATCATTTCAATCTGTCAGGACCATTAATTTAGCCCAAAAAAGCACTCGAATAATCTTTCCTTGAGATGTACTGTATATCATTTTTCATCCATGTTTACTTAGTTGGCCCCTGACGATGCATGGAAGTGCCCTCACTGTAAGCAGCTGCAGCAGGGCACAGTGCAGATGAGCTTGTGGACCCTCCCAGACCTCCTCATCCTTCACCTCAAACGTTTCCGACAGGTGGGAGAGCGGCGGAACAAGCTCTCTACGTTGGTCCACTTCCCCCTCATGGGCCTTGCTATGGGCCGCCATGTGGTCAAGAGGAGCAACTGTGTCCGTCCACCGCATGGCTGGAAACAACAGGCCCATCACAGGCCTGAAGCCAGCCGACACTCACTCGACTTCCTATACGACCTGTACGCTGTGTGTAACCATCATGGAGGCATGCATGGAGGCCACTACACAGGTGTGTGAGCGAAAGAAAATGTGCCTTTTAGTAAAACCTGATGAGACAAAATTTATACTTAAACTAACTATTATATTTTTTGTAACTGATTTTCAACTTCACTTTACATTGTTACAAAGTCGCTAGTATATGTAAACGAACAATGTCTACTCGTTCTCTCTTTTACCTGGACTGAGAAATTCCCATTTTGTCAGCAAATGTTTTGACCGCTTCAGGGCTTTCGTGAAAACTACAAATTATACTTCTGCATTTTTGTATCCGCAACCACAGACAGTTGGATCGACAAAGTTAACAGAAAAATTATTGTAAGGGTAGGTTATCACTGAAAATTGTATCGTACTTCATCTACTCTTTAAAAATCATTGTGGTAAAAAATGAAGCCCTATGACAACAGCTTTCTTACATGTATGCAACACATTTAGCTTCAGGTGGAACTGGCAGAATGACAGTGTTCATGGTCATCCAGTTTGAAATGTTGACTACAAACAGAGTTTTTTTTTAGATTTTTTGGTCTCAGCGTTCTCTCTATATTTACGATTCTTTGCAGCCTTTAGCCACTGCCTACAAAATGCGCTGGATCCTTCACTGGAAACCGAACTCACTCCCACTAAGGCCGTGTGTCCACCAAAGCGTTTTTAGCCAGCTGAAAACGCTAGACACTCTGCTGAAAACGCCTAGCTGTGGGCGCTTGAGAGCGTTTTAGCAGCGCTGCGTTTTTTCAGTTGAGACGATGCATTGCTATGATACAGAATATCCGCAGCACAGTTTACTTGTAACTGATTTCGCAGATAATTTGTTTCATACTACAAATTTATTTTTCATCCATTTTGTTCGGTTAGCTCTGCTGGTTGAATCTGACAAGAATGTTGTGACAGTTGGTCGGTGTGGTATTTGTCCCGCCCCCTCCTCCACTGTGATTGGACGCCTGTGTAAAAAGTGACAGTGATGAGCGCAGCGTTTTACCCAAAGTTGAACATTTTTCAACTCTCGGCGACCAGTAAAAAACGCCAAACGCTCAGCGCCTCGTTACGCCCATGGCGTTTAAAAAACGCGGTGCTCCCATTGAAAACAATTGGAATTATACGCCAACTGGTACCACCTTTGTACTGTACAAGTTTTATAGAAAGCCAATTTGCCAACAGTGAAGTCACCCTTTAGGGTAAAAAACTACAGGCAAGACCATTGTTCCCTTTCAAGGAAACTCGTGCTCCATCGATTTACGCTGTGGGAACTCTCTGTGTGATTGCGTCATGAAGCACGTGTTAAATCAGTCCAATGGTGTGACGGGACGTCAGTCACGAACCAGGAAACTATAAAACATGTTTCTGTGTCTTTTGTAAGCGCTACATGTGAAATTGTTTGTCTTATTTGGTGACTTGTTTGCATGTAAATTGTTGTAGGCCTATATATATGTGTCGCTCTTAAAAAGTTTGAAAACCACTGACCTAGATTATAGATGGAAAAGACCATTTATAGACAATACAGGCAATTTATTAAGGAAATATATAATCTATAAAGCTAACAGTTATAGCCCCACCTATGGCCCAATCTCCATAAAATTGTGCATGCTTTTTTAGAATCACGTGTCCCATGTGCTCACCTAATGTCGCAAAGTTCTGAGTTTTCGTTTAGGAATGGCTTTTGGGTACACTTGGCCACGTGTGCAACTATTCCAATCTAGATTGGTGCTGCGTCAATGCTTTCTGTCTTCAGCAAGCGCTCTGTGTGAAAACTGTCAGTCTTATTTGGTGTTGTCTGTCCCATTAAGAACGATTAAGCAGCTTCAATCTGTACCCGACACTACATTACGGGAGGTGACACACACAATCTGTGTGTGGTTGCTTGGGAACGGAGAGCGCACAGTCTGCTCTTGAGAGGGCTGTGGTCATTCATAAATTCCCGATGTGTACAGAGAGAAGCGTGTACTATCAGGAGTTTTAGCTCCGCTCCTGTGGACTTTCTTTTCAAGGGAAAGTCGGAATTAAATGATAAATACTTATCTAACTTTGAGAACTTAGATGCATGTGTTAACCCTCTGGGGTCTGAGGGGTTTTCTGGGTCCTGGAGGTGTTCTGACATGCTCTGACATTTGTGCTTTTTGTCAGTTATTTATAAACATGTTAATGGCAAAGGTATAAATTCACTCTATATAGCACAAACGGGGCTACCGTAATATGTGAGCAACATGTACGTACATGTTTGTATTTTTGAGAGAATATTGTTTATGCATGGTTATTGAAAAAACTAAAACTTAAAGTGTCTGAAATAAGGCCACAAAACACATACTAAATATGTGTCCACAAGACTTTTGACTAATGGGCATTGTTGCCTAGAGTTTTTGCTTCAAAATGATCTGAAAATCATCCTGCCTAATCATTTACACAAAAGAATACATTGATTTAAATTTTATAAGACACCTTTTGTTTGGAAAGGCAATATGCGTGGAGGCGTGTTCACACCTGAGAAGACAAAGGCCGGATAATGTGCCACATACATAATGAGCTGCATATTAATTAGCCCTTTCACACAGGTGTGTCACAGGGTCCCAAAGAATGCAAGGACAAAAGAAATTATCTATATATACATATTTTACAATTAGAAATTGTAACCAATTACAAAGAGGTTACAATTACAACAACAATTACAATTTTAACAATATTTCAAGTGTATTCTTTCTTTGTAAAAAGTATACATTTTATCATACGTATTAAAAAAGGTAAGGAGAGTTTGAATATTGTAACAAACACTATAATAACATCTTAGTTGATAATTCAATATACCTACTTTATTTTTGACAAAACATCATACTATAGTATATTTAACATGAGCAGGAATTGGTGAACAAAAGCTTACCTATTTAATGTGACAGTAGTCTTTTTTTACAGTCAAAACTTTATAATCTATCCAAAACTAATCACAAAATCTTGTCTAAACATTCATATTTAGTCTGTAACATATTGTGTATGATATATTAGCATATACATGTTAATTTGCAGTTTGCTTACACAGACATTTTATTTCAACATATTTCAGTCTATTTTTACTCATCTTAGTAGGCTATAGCAATATAGTTTGGATGTGTTCATGTAAATTTAATAACATGTTTACTAATGTAGATGCGAGCGTGAATGAACGGTACAGACACGCGCTGTATAACTGTAGTAAACAAAGCGCGCGCGCCTGTGCCGTTCATTCATCATTTAGCCTACACACAGACACGCAATTCATATTTAAACAGTCTTTTTGCGGTTTATAGACACTATTCAATATCGTGATTAGAACAAAGCACTTAAGAATAAATGACTTACTACATCAGCTGGATCCGTTGCTCCTCGAAATGAATCTACCAGCACTTCTGGTACATTTTCCAGGGTTATTATTCCTCACAGCGTAGGGATTCGCTGTGTTCACAGCGGTAGTAAGAAGCTTACTAAACATGATTTTATAATCCAGCTGGTGGGCGTTGGCATGTTTGAATGGCTTGCCTTAGATCGTTTGCGTTTGAATACCGCGCGCTCTCCGTGGGCGTGGCACATTAACGCTTAATGAGGTATAATGAGCTGGAAAGAAAAATACTGACATCTCTCTCTTTTCATACAGATTACATAAACTGAGAATATTTGTTTTTTTATATAAATTAATTCATTTAAGAGAAGAGAGTTCAAGCTTCATTATGGAAAAACACTCGTGCCTGCATGACAAGTATTCGCGGAATTACAGTTAATCTTCGGACGCGTTTCAGAATGGACTTCACTGACAGAGAGAAGGCAAAACTAGCATCATGTTTATTTTTCTTTATTTGACTAAAAGCACAATACTTTGTTTATATTGTGAGTATACACAAAAAAATGGACACTTAACAGGATCGAATGATGTATAACACAAATATGTAAAATCAAAATCAACAGAGTATTTTGAGTCTCTTTTGCACTGATAAGAAAAAAAGTGAGCTGGTATCGCCAGCGATACCGCCGACCCCAGAGGGTTAATATATTATATTATACTGAGGTCCGGGGAATGGAGACTCCAACCCTTGATGGTGGAATAAATGAGGCGGACATGGACCCGTTTCCATCTTACAAGAAACGATTCATGTTCCACTCTGGTTCTCCCTCACTCATCCAGCTCCACTGGGGCTGGATGCCATGGTACAGATGGGGCCGAAGCTTCATCTGTGCACATTTTCCCAGATCACTCTGCTCCCGGGAGTTCTAGAAGAATTCCCCGGGTCGAGCTTCGTCGTCTTCTGGTAGCCTCATTATGGCTGGCCTGAGTATGGTTCTCAGACCTGATAGCCCTCCTAGACAGTCAGGAGGGACCTTTCAGCCTATCAAAAGCTGATGCTGTTGTGTTGCCGGCTTCCCTTCATAGCTTCCGCATTATGCCGGCACACATCACGAGGTGACGCAGCACCAATCAAGATTGAACTAGTTGCACACATGCTTCAGATGCAGTTCCCCTCTCAGGGAACCATGGTTACATGCGTAACCTTACATTTGATCGCTGTATCACCACTGCCAGGCCAATTGGGGTGAGCCTCGGTGACGTTGTAGACGGGGTGGGTACTACCATCCCTCAAAGTTTCAAGTCTCTACGACCTACGGTTTGGTCTGCCTGATCTTTGAAAATTACTATAGGGTTTCAGTGCTACACACTGGAACCCCTAAAAAATTTATAAATGTCTAATATCAGCTGATATTGATAAAAAAACTTTAAAATTGCCTAGTATCTGAAATTTACTGAAATAATAAAACAATCCATTTAAGCACGTCCACAGATCACATGTGTCCAAAATGATGGGGTTGTTTAGCAGTGTTGCACATTGTGAGATCACAGTTGGATTTATGGAATCATTATGAGGGAAGAACACTTGAAAATTCACCACATCTTCTAGATCCAGGGTCCTGGGAGATGATTCACATTTCATTGAGATATTGAACCCAAACAAATCTCAGCACCAGCTATTTAGGGCAGGGTGCTTGATTCAGATTATGCAAGGCGATGGTCGGGTCACTTCCGTCCATCTGACTGCAACTTAAGCACAGAGTTAAAAGACCATGGAAAAAGGCGACACAAGATGGCTCCTGATGTTCACCCAGGAGGAATGGGGAAAATATTCCAGCCTCATTTCTGCACAAGCTGCTGGATAGAACTGGCAGAATTTGCCAAATAGTAGCTGTCAGAGAAGAAACTTTGCTAAAGCTGAAATCATTTGGATACTTCAACGTACAAGCCAAAATACTAAATATTTTATCTGAGAATTATGTGCTAATTAATTTACACTGCAAACCCTCTTTCTTAATAATGGATCGAGATTAATCGAGATGGGGGAAAATATCATGAGACAGAGTATTTTTTTTTTGTAATTCTGTTTGTAATTCTGTTTTTTGTAAACTGTTTTTCATAAAAATCATAAACTTTAAAGCATTTCAGAAGCATACTAAGTTGTTTTTCGAACTAGTTTGCTCTTGTAACCCTGCATTGTGATACTGTGAATATCATTGGCTTGTTATTAATTACTTGTGATATTCCTCATTTGTAAGTCACTTAGTATAATTTTAAATCTATATTAAATGCACACTAGTGTTCAAAAGTTTGGGGTTAGTATGATTTTCTTTGAAAGAAATGAATACTTTTATTTAGCAAGGATTCATTAAATTGATCAAAAGTGACAGTAAAGACTTTTACTTTGTTGCAAAAAGATTATATTTAGAATAAATGCTGTCCTTTTGAACTTTCTATTCAGCTTTGCATCACATTAATAAATTTCATTTTAAAATGTATTATAACAGTTATTTTTAAAATGCAGTAATATTTCACAATATTACTGTTTTTACTGTATTTTTGATCAAGCCTTGGTGAGCATAAGAGAACCCAAACTTTTGAACAGTAGTGTGCATGCACCTCATTAAGTTTTGTTAGATTTATGCTTGCGTACAAATTTGTAAATTTTATTTATGTTTTGCAGTGTAAGTACTTGTATGCATCTGTATGTAAATGTTTAAAATTAAAACAATACCAAGGTCCAAGTAATTCTGGCCCCTGTGCAAGGATATACTTGAGCATGAAGTAAACTGCATTCTGAATGAATCTCTGTTTTGAACAGCATACTGCAGGAACTCAGTGGACGGTCAGTGGTACGCCTACGATGACAGCACTGTTGAGCCAGTGCCTGAGGGAGAAGTGTGCACTCGTGGTGCTTATATCCTGTTCTATCAGAGACGTGATGCCATTCCATCCTGGTCAGCTAACTGCTCACTACAAGGTGAACACTCGTATCTGCATTACTGTATATCCTCATCCCAAGGGCAAACAAACAGAAAACTAGTAAAGAGTGCATTATCAAGACATTACAAGAATATTCTTTAAAAGAAGTAGTGTAGTTTTGTTAAGCGTATCATTTCAGCCTGTCCGATGTGCTAACTATTCATGAAATGTAACTTTACACTAAGAAATGTATGATTTTATATACTGAGTTTGTGTAATGTATGTTGATAAGGGAAGAAGGAGGCAGGAATCGGCGAACATTCAACACTTTCATTTATCAAAATAAACGAAACACTCGGCCCAGCCCTGCTTGCCACAGTTTGAAAATTACATTACTGCTTTTGAATTACATTGTTAGAAAGATCTAAGAAAAAATATGCTTTGCTGTTCTTTTGAGGAATTGTTAGAAAGGGTGCCATTTAAAAATGCAATACTAACTAATTTTATTTTATTTTTACCAAAACCTCTACTCTACAGAACACAGAAATCACTGCTTGAGTAACTTTATTTACTATTTATTTTATGCAAAGTAGTGCATTCTAGGCTCTAAGTATCTATCCCACCATCTGAAGTTCAAATATTTTATGTATTTTTTTATATTATAATATTTTAAGTTATTTTTGTATCAAATGCTTAGCTGTACTAGTTCACAATATTACTGTTTTTACTGTATTTTTGATCAAATAATACAGGTGGTGAGCATAAGAGACTTCCTTCAAAAAAAAGTCTTTCCACAAATTTTTGGACAATAGTGTATATCCGGCAATTTTTTACATTAGTGATAAGAAAAAAGGCACAACCAACCTCTTGGTGACTCCAAGGACTTTTCTACGCCATTCTCAACATCTTTCTCTCTCGACATCTTGAAAACCACATCTTCAAAATCCAAATATAAACACAAAAATGACGCAAATTAATTCAACAACCAGTCCAGAGTGTACTTGATCACTCTGCTGCCACAACAATAACCTTGGTGAAGGAATAGGAACAAAACACTTGCAGGAAGGCCGAGCTGCTGAATTAGCCTCACTGGGAACAGACATGGTTTCGAGTTGTTTGTCTCATACATGTTCACACACATATACTGACAAAATTTAGTCACTTTCTTTTTCTGCTCAAATGTCTCTGCTGCTGTTTTCCTTTCCTCTCCAGTCCTCTGAAGTTATGCTATATGATTCTTCAACAAATCAAATCCACACTAACATGTAGATGGGTGACGTGAGCAAGATGGTGCCAGTGTGTTTGTCAGCTTGTCGTCAGCTCCGTCAATTGCTACCTGTTCCATTTGTGCTATGTTTGTTTGTGTTGACGCTCATGCTATGCAGGCGCTGTTCTGTTGCCGCTGCATGATCAGCAGACTTTGCTGGATCTTAGAAACGCACTGGTGACCCATATTGGTGGGTCTCCTGTCTCTGACGGATGTCACCCTCCGTTTGTCTACCCCACTGCGGAGTGTGTCCTTCAGCGCCGAGGCAAACGCAGAGGTGTCCGGGTGAGGATCAAGCGAGTGAACCAGGGCCCTGCCAGCTCCCTGCACCCCTTTTAGTTCGGAAGGATCTCTACCTGGCTCGACGTTTGTGGGATCTGAGGTACTCCTGCCACGTATCTGTCACCCTGCATCGACTCCAGATGTCTATCAGCCCTACTCGACTGAGACTGCATATCCGTAGCGGTGGGGTAAATTCCTTGAACATCCACCAAAGCCCTTTGGAATACTCTCGATGCCCCCAGGCTGCGGTTTACTCCAATGCAAAAGTGGCCCTGGTCAACAGCAGGTTTGAGTCTAACAAAACTTTTGTTTTAAATTACCTTTTCTCTCGTCACAATCTGGATTTCCTGTTTTTAACCGAGACATGGATTGGCGCTGGAGTTGGCCAGTCTTCTGTTTTCAGTGAACTATGCCCAACTAACTGCTCATTCATTAGCACGCCAAGGTGCTTCGGAAGAGGAGGCGGTGTGGCTCTTGTTTTCAGGAATAATTTTAAATTACGGACACTCTCTGCAGGGACTTTTTCCAGCTTCTAACTGCAATGTGTTATTGTAGAATCTGCTATGTCCTCATTGGTTTGTGTACTGATCTATAGGCCCCCTAAGCCTGACAAAGACTTTATAACTGAATTCTCTGGCTTTGTCTCCCTTTTTGTAACTGTAGTGGCCGTTTGTCAACAAACAAAATAAATTAAATTTAAATCAAACCTTCAAACGACAACTTCTAGCACCCTGGGCAGGTGATGTACGTAGGCAAGAAATAAAATCAATTTAGGCTGGTTTCAGCGTTTGTGGCTGGTTTATTTGTTCCAACTGAGCAAACAATACAGCATCTCTCACGCTGGTAAAAAAAACATTTGCCCATCGCCCAGGTGCTACAGGTCACCTCCTACTTCCTACCTATATTTACCCTCACCTGTGCCCACTACTGCCCTCAGGTGTCTAAATCAAACATTGTAATTATTAAACTAACCAAAAATAAAGACTAAACATATAAATAAAAACAATTAACTAAACAAACAAAGGAACATTACCAATATATATATATATATATATATTGGTAATTGAGGAGGCCACTTTCTCTGATCATAAGCCCGTTATATTTGATATCACCCTTTTCAGTCCCCTGCAAACTGCCAGAGCTCAGGATCGTTACTCTCGCCATATACACTCTCTTACTGCAGCTCAGTATTCTGATAGTTTTCTGAGCAAAACTGTTGCATTTACTATTGCAACAGCGGCATCATCCTCCTATAGCCCGGACGAATTAGTTGCTCTTTTCCACTCATCTTGCTCTTCCATACTTGACTCTGTAGCTCCTTTCACATACACCCGCCCCAAACTAAAATCCCATTACTGGTTAGATGAGGCCACGCACACTCTCTGGCAAGCCTGTTGTAAAGCTGAAAGGAAATGGAAAAAGGATCATGTCACTGTCTCCTTTCAAATTTTTAAATCTGCATTAGCTTCCTTCCAGGCAGCAGCAAAAAAAGCCAGAGCAAAGCACCTCTCTGGTTTGATCAGGAAACACTCAAATAGACCAAACATTTGGTCCCACTTTATATTAAGTGGCGTCAAGTATTATGTACTTACATCAAAAAATAAGTACAATGTACTTATTGTGTTCATGTTGTATTGTAAAACACTTTTGCTGCTATTGAGGTGTGATACTGGTAAGGTTAGGGGCTGGTGTGGTGGAATGGGTAGCTTTAAGGGTAGGTTAAGGTGTAAGGGAAGGGTCAACAATGTAACTACAAATGTAATTGCATACATTAATTACAGCTGTAATTACATGCAGGTATTTTTAAAAAATAAGTACAATGTAAAAATATCTATGTACACAATAAGTCTATTGTATCAAATTATTAATTTCAATGTAAGTACATAGTACTTAAATCCATTTAATATAAAGTGGGACCAAAAATTTTATTTAGTACTATAAACTCTGTTATCAACCCCCCTAATTCCCCAGTCATTGATGTATCCACTGATACCTGGGAGAAATTGTAGTCCGATGTAGTCCGCCATTGTAATTGTTATGCTTGAAGTTGGCGCAAGCGTTTCTAGCTAAGACGTATGGCGACATGCACAGTGACGTAACGATGTCGTTCGCTGGGCTCTAAAGTCAGAGGAAAAACAAACAGGTTCTGAGAAGGTTCTCAAGTTGAACCAACTTTGAACCAGCACCTGTTCTGAACCAGTTCTTTTTTGGTGGAAAAGGGGTATATGATGTTTGCAGTTGGTCCAAAACGCAGCTGCACCTGCGTGTGAGCACATCACCCCCATTCTGGCCTCCCAGTTCTTTTTAGGATTCAGTACAAACTTTTTTTTTTGTGTTTTTAAGGCACATAATGGGCTGGCCCCAACCTATATCACAGACCTTGTACAGCTGTGCTCAGTTCAAAGGTCACTGAGATCTTCAAACAAAGGGCTCCTGCTTGCGCTGCGCTCACAGCTCAAACAGAGGGGTGATAGAGCTTTTGGAGTTTCTGCTCCACGTTTGTGTAGCCAACTCCCCCGGGATATTAGATCTCCCCCCTCCATTTCTGCCTTTAAATCCAGGCTAAAACCCCACTTTTATTCCCTGGCCTTCTTTGTTCCCTAACCCTGTACTCCTTCTCATTCTCTGTATTTCTGTCATGTGCTCTGATGTTGAAGGTTTCCTTTTTATCCATGTTTTGTATAATTATGACAATTGATCCTATGTGTTTTTGTATTATTTGTCTTTTTAGTTATTCACTGTACAGCAATTTGGTCAGTTTTATGCTGCGTGTAAATGTGCTTTATAAATTAAATTTACTTACTTACTATGTAAAAGTTTAAAAGTTATATAACCTAAAAATTTATTATGACAACCACATATCTCCACTGAAGCCAGCTGAGCGGACGTTTTCAATTCATTCTCTATGGGGGGTGAACAGAAGGCATGCACATCAAAAAGTCGAGCAGTGTTCATGCAATTTTATGCAAATGAGAGGTGAAAAACACAGAGTGCCAGCAAACTGATGTGAGATGAATGCAGTAACGTCCGTCTAAGCTTTTTTTTTTTAAATCTATCTGTAGTGCTGGTGGATTCTGTGGTTAAATGGCATTCTTGCATATCATTAGATTTAATTCAGATTTTAATGCATTTTGCATGCTTTCTTTGTAGCTATGTTTATTACAACCATAGACCACTTTCACGGCAACTGAAAGTTGGAGTTTTGATTGAGTTTCTTTCGAAACAAAAAATTTGGGGATCTGTGAGATTTCTAAAAATGTTTTTGAAAGAAGTCTCTTCTGCTCATCAAGGCTTCATTTATTTTATCAGAAAGACATAAAAAATTATTATAATGTGAAATATTATTATCATTTAAAATAGCTGTTTTTTTATTGTAATATATTTTTAAAATGGATTTTATTCATGTGATGCAAAGCTGAATTTTCAGCATCATTACTCCAGTCTTCAGTGTCACATGATCCTTCAGAAATCGTTCAAATATGCTGAATTGCTGCACAAGAAACATTTCTTATTATTAGCAATGTATTTTTGCGGAAACCGTGATATATTGATAAATTGAAATTTCAAAAGATCTTCTAGAAATCTTTTGTAGCAACATAAATCTTTACTGTAAAAAATTAATGCATTCTTGCTGAATAAAAGTATTAATTTCTTTAAAAAAAAATCTTACTGACCACAATTCTTTGAACAGTAGTGTAAGTTAAGATCATCCGCTTTGGTTGCATGAATCAAGTGCACATCAGTAAGTAGTAAATACAATAAAATTGGTTGAGAATTTAAATCCATATGTTAAAAGACTAAAGTAGTATAGTTATAATTGAAGTGAAGTCTGAATTTCATAGGTAATATAGATATTTAGCCATTACTCCTAACAAAAACTTTACTTTTAAAACTTGTCTACTCATGCTGTGCACATTCCAAATTGTATGGCTATGTTTTCTAAATGAGTGCTAAAATTGTTGTGTTAACACTCTGGTGCTCTTTGTTGATTTTTGACAGAAAAATTGTAATGTTTTTTATTTTCGTCTTCAAAATGGTACGAAATATGGTAAAGGTTTTTTTTTTTTAACACACACAACAACAACAAAAAAACATGGACATTGTTCGAAAAGGTTAAATGGTCCTGAAAAATATAGTCACACATGTACTTCTCGCAGTGAAAAATTACCGCATTGGAAATGGATTTCATTTAGTGGAAAGTTTTGGTACTGCACCCAAACAAAATGTTATTGAAAGGTGGTTGTTGTTTTTTTTGTATCAAGATAAAAAAATTTTTTTCGATTTATGGCTTTGATTTTCTCACAGTTTTAGAGTAAAATGTGTTTTGGAAAATATATATTTCTTATAAAAGTTGAAAATTTTATTTTTGTGCATTTTTCATAACAATAAACAAACTTTTTAAGTTACCTTTTTTAAACTTTTTTCACATCAGCAAAAATCTGCCAAGGGTCTTCTTTAAAAAAAAAAAAAAAAAAAAAAAACATATTAAAGGAAAATCAATATCGAACTAAAATAGTACATTTATTTTATTGAAATAAAAAAAGTCATTTTTGACCGTCATGTGAAGGTCACCAGAGGTTAATAATCAAAGCAGTTTTGATTATTAACCTCTGGTGACCTTCGCGTGATGCGTCTTGCAGAAGAACATTGTAGCCAGAGCTCTCTGTTTATGTATATGACGAATCACGCCTGGTCTAAAATATTCTAAATATAAACACTTATAGGCCTATAGTGATTCAGGATAAGACAAAAAGATGGATTCATGCTATACTCACTCATTATTTGAACAAAAAAGTATCATAGTGTACCTTTAAGGTATGTTACATATTTCCATAGTGCAGCGAGGCACATTTAAACGTGCATATTTTGGTATATTTTTGTAAATGTTTTGTTTCAAGTGATGCATTTTAGTGTTAAGATGGGATAAGAACAATGTTTCAGTGAGCTGCTCTTCAATGATACTGAATCTTACATTATAAGAAATATTGATGTTGTCAAAGGTGCTGTATTTAGTCATGAAATGTCATGCAGAGGCCTTAGGTTACTCCATTGTGGGAGTAATTCAAATGGATCTGTTATCAGTAGCTCCCATTGATCCACAGTTGAAACAAGTTCTGTGGAGTCTGAGCTTGACTGAGTTAAACTGTTGTGAACCGCTTCAGGCTACAGTTCAAAATAAAGTAACTGATCTGTCAGGTTCACGTTTGTGGAGTTAAAGCGATCACCTTCAGTGTTGGCTGTTGTGCTCAGATCAAAGTTATATGATTCACCTCCTCCACACTAACGTGCCCCAGAGCATTTATGCATGAACTTTATGAACTCTCAAATATGGCTATTTGAAGCTTGTGATGTTCTTCGTCAAATAGTTCTCCTTTCTTTGTGATTTGTCAATACATAAATATGAGAGCTCTTTTTCTCTGAGTGTCTGATCCAGAGAACATGTTGTTCCTAATTTCCATAGCTGACTTAAAGGGATAGTTTGCCCAAGAATATGAAAACTCTTTTCAAATAGTTTCAACTTATTGTTGTTCTTTTGAACTTTCTAAACAACAACAAAAAATTAAGCAGCACAACTGTTTTCAACATTGATGATAATACTAAATGTGAGCATCAAATCATCATATTAGAATGATTTCTGAAGGAACATGTGACACTGAAGAGTGAAATAATGATGCTGAAAATGTCACAATATTACTGTTTTTATTACATTGATTAAATAAATGCAGCCTTGGTACGCATAAGAGGTTGAAAATATTTGATTACATAAATGAATTAATATATTTTATTAAATAGATGCTGCCTAAGCATGACTTCTTTCAAAAACATTAAATACCACCCTTCCCACATAAAAACATGCATCAATTCTGTCAACTCGTCTGAGACATTTTTTAAATGCTGCATGTTTCCCATGTTCTGTAACTCATTTTTGAAAGGTTATTGCACCAGCAGTCCACCAGCATCTCACAATCATTTGTATGCATAGCATAAGTCAAGTCAAGTCAAATATATTTATATAGCGCTTTTCACAATACAGATTGTATCAAAGCTTATTCACAGTATCAATCAAAACAACTTAACAATGTTTGTTTATTACTGGAAAAAAAAGACATCCAAGTTTGGTAGAGCTGATCAATGGTATGATTGGTTAATTAATTTGAATATCCCCAACTGAGCAAGCCAAAGGCAACAGTGGCAAGGAACCGAAAAACTCCATCCAGTGACCTAATGGTGTCCTAACACCCCATCAGATGACCCAATGGAGAAAAAAAAACCTTGGGAGAACCCAGGCTCAGTCGGGGGCCAGTTCTCCTCTGGCGTTTATGAACTAGAGGCCGAATTTACAGTAACTGTAAGATAAAAAATGTATATGAATGCCTGGCTAAATAGATGCGTCTTCAGTCTAGTTTTAAACTGGGAGAGCGAGTCTGAGCTACGAACAATATACAGGAAGGCTATTCCAGAGCTTCGGAGCTAAATGTGAAAATGCTCTGCCTCCTTTGGTGGATCTGGATATCCTAGGAATGACCAGAAGCCTCGAATTTAGTGATCTTAAAGAGCGCGATGGATTGTAAGGCGATAAAAGATCCGTTAAATAGACTGGAGCTAAACCATTTAGAGCTTTATAAGTCAACAGCAGTATCTTGTAATTTATACGGAACTTTATAGGTAACCAATGAAGTGATGATAAAATCGGTGTTATATGATCATATTTTCTAGTAAGAACTCTAGCGGCTGCATTTTGGACTAACTGTAGCTTGTTTATTGAAGATGCAGGACAACCAGCTAATAAAGCATTACAGTAATCTAGTCTCGAGGTCATGAATGCATGAATTAACTAAAAGGCTGTTTTTGTAACATATGAAATATGCTTTTCAAAAGACAGGTTGCAGTCTAATGTGACACCCAGGTCTTTTACTGTAGCGGATAAAGTAACAGGGCATCCTACTATGTTAAAGTCGTGCTGTGAAAGGTTTTGTGGACGGTTTTTAGAACCGATAAGTATTACCTCTGTCTTGTCTGGATTTAATAAAAGAAAATTACGCGTCATCCAATCTTTTATATCTTTAACACAATCTGTCAATTTGGATAATTTAGCGTATTCATCTGGCCGTGATGAAATATATATTTGAGTGTCATCAGCATAAGAATGGAAACTAATTCCATGTTTCCTTAGAATATTACCAAGTGGCAGCATATATATTGAGAATAATAAAGGGCCTAACACAGATCCCTGCGGCACTCCATAGTTTGCCGAAGTTATGATCGATTTTTCTCCATTTAAGTAGACGAAATGGTAGCGTTAAGATAAGTATGACCTGAACCAGCTTAATGCTTTTCCTTGAACACCAGTGTAATTTTGTAGTCGATCTAAGAGTATTGTGTGATCTATAGTAGGGATGGCTCGATACCACAGTTTTGGCTTCGGTACGATACCAGAATTTAATACCTCGGTATCGATACTAAATCGATACCATAGGTTAAAAAAAAAAGTCTCAATTTAAGTGATACTTAAAAAAAACACTGCTTGAAACTCTCCACTACCAAATGTGCAAAGAAAAGGTATCAAAATGTACATAAAAAAATAAAAAAAATCAGTCAGGGAACATACAGTAGGTTAAATTTTGATTTAGAAAAAAAAATACCCCTGAAATTATACAATTAAAATAGGTTAATATCTATAATAATAGATTCACATATAGGCTAATAATACTAATAGAATAATGAAATGACATGTAAACCATAGCTGTCATGCATCAACAGAGAATTATCAACATTTATTGCATTTATTCATCTTGGTTTGGTTACTGTTTGGGTTCATATTAGTGTAATGCATTGCATAAAGTAATGTTAACATGCTAAACATGTATTAGTACATTTAATTTTTTAGGTCATTTAATTACTGATTGATATAGATGAATAAATGCTATAATACTGTTAGGTCTGGTTACCTAATGAATGTTGACAAATGTAGCTTAATTGTAACATTAGTAATATTCATATTACTACTATCTCTCTCTCTCTCTCTCTCTCTCTCTCTGCTTTGGTCGCCACAGCGGCACTAATATGCCATTCAATTTACTACCACTAATACTAAAATTAATATTATGCAAATTATATAATAAAATTATTATTCAACTCTTTGAACAAGTCAAGATGAGCAACTGACGAGTCAAGTGAGGCAGATTTGATGTGTTGCCTCCGCATTTGCAGAGTGGTGCATTGAGATCTGTTTCTTTACTTTTCTCATGACTTTTGTAGGCAAAGTAATGCCTTATTTCACTCATACTGCTCTCTCTATTTATTAATTTCGGGCGTGTAGAAATTCGAATGAGCTTCGTTTGATCTGGTTTGATCCATCGTGTTCCTCTGTCACTGTTTGCCGGTTTCGCATGACCCGCGTCAGTTTAGATAGCGCACTGCCACCTACCGGTGAACTTCGAAACAGCAGCGCATCAAATACCGAATTGAACAAAATTATGATATTGTACCGTTTGAAATATAATATATACCGGTATTTTTGCAGTACCGGTATACCGCGCATCCCTAATCTATAGTGTCGAACGCAGCACTAAGATCAAGTAAAACTAGTACTGAGATACAGCCTTGGTCCGAAGCTAAAAGTAAATCATTTGTGATTCTAACAAGCGCAGTTTCAGTGCTATGATGTGGCCTGAATCCAGACTGAAACTTTTCATAGATGTCGTTTTCTTGCAAGAAAGAGCCGAGTTGAGTGGACACAACTTTTTCTAATATTTTTTACATAAATAGAAGATTCGAAATGGGTCTGTAATTTGCTAGGTTATTTGGATCTAATTGTGGTTTCTTAATAAGAGGTTTTATAACTGCCAGCTTGAACGTTCTTGGAACATGACCTAAAGATAAAGATGAGTTAATAATATTGAGAAGAGGCTCTTCCACTATAGGTAACACTTCTTTCAGTAGTTCAGTTGGTATAGGATCTAATAAACATGTTGTTGTTTTAGATGAAGTGATAAGTTTATTTAACTCTTTTTGTTCTATGGTTGTAAAGCATTGTAATTGTTCTTGCCGGGTGATATTGCGGCTGAATTATAAGGCGCGAGCAAAGATTGAACGTTTACGATTTTGATTCTGATGCTTTCAATTTTCTCGGTGAAGAAGTTCATGAAATCATTACTACTAAACTGTAACGAGGTATTTTGTTCCGACGACGTCTGTTTATTTGTTAGTCTGGCCACGGTATTAAATAAAAACCTTGGATTATTTCGGTTGTTTTCTATTAATTTGCCGAGGTGCTCAGCCCTGGCCGTTTTAAGGGCCTTTTTATAACGTGACATACTGTTTTCCACGCGATTCTAAAGACCTCTAAATTAGTTTTTTTCCATTTACGCTCTAAATTACGGGTTTCTCTCTTTAAAGCATACGTAGTATTATTGTACCATGGTACTATACTTTTTTCTCTGACCTTTTTTAATCTAATGGGTGCAACAATATCCAATGTTCTAGAGAGAATGGTGCTCATAGTGCTAGTTAGTTCGTCTAGTTCATCTGTTTGTTTGGGTTCAGGCAGCAGCTGAGACAGATCAGATAAGCTATTTGAGAAATGATCTATGGTGGATGGACGAATTGTTCTACCTGGTCGATAACGTGGCGCAGCATGACATATTACAGCAGTCCGTAATATGCAAGTTACCAAGTAGTGGTCAGTGACATCATCACTTTGTGGAATGATATCTATATCGGTTGGATCGGTTCCATATGATATAATTAAATCGAGTGTATGATTAAGACGATGAGTTGGTCCGGTGACGTTTTGCTTGACCCCAAAGGAGTTTAATAAATCTGTAAACGCAGCCCCTAACGCATCATTTAAATTATCTACGTCTATGTTAAAATCTCCAACAATTAATGCTTTATCGACGTTGACCAAAAGATCTGATAGAAAGTCAGCAAACTCCTTTAGGAAATTGGCGTAAGGCCCTGGAGGTCTATATACGGTAGCCAATGCTAGAGATAATAGGGATTTTTTTCTTTCATCTAAGAGCGTAACATTTAGCACAAGTACTTCAAACGAATTAAACCTATGACGAGTTTTCTGAGCAACAATGAGGATATCTCTGTAGATTGTTGCAACACCGCCGCCACGACCGATCAGACGGGGCTCATGCTTATAACAGTATCCTAGCGGAGTAGACTCATTTAGACCGAAATAATCATTTGGTTTAAGCCAGGTTTCAGTAAGGCACAGAACATCGAAATTATTATCTGTGACCATTTCATTTACAATAACCGCCTTAGGTGTGAGCGATCTAATGTTTAGAAGACCTAGCTTTAGAAATTGTTTTTGTTCACTAATAGCGAGATTTTTTGTTTTAATAACAATTAGATTTTTTCTAGATCCCGCAGTAGATTTATTATTTGATCTTAGTAAACAAGGAATAGACACAGTTTCTATGCAATGTTCTACACTAGTATTAATATCAATTAAATTGGTGCAGTAGAGACTGTGATTTGGATTTTTGGTTACTAGTCAAACGGTATTTAACATCTTGGAGATGTTATCCGACAGAAGATCTGCCCCGATTCTACTTGGGTATAAGCCATCAACGCGGAAGAGCCTTGGTCGCTCCCAAAACAGATTCCAATTATTTACAAAGAGCAGTTTCTGCTCATTGCACCATGACAATAACCATTCATTTAGCGCGAATAATCTACTGAACTTTTCATGCCCTCGTCGGTACGTAGGAAGCGGTCCAGACACAATAATCGATGTTTCAGGCGATGTGCTGCGTACCGTATCGATAAGGCTCCTGAAGTCTTTCTTCAGAACCTCCGTCTGTCGCAGCCTAATGTCGTTAGCTCCCGCGTGCAGCACAACAGCTCCGACGCGCTCGTCACCGTTCAAGATCTCAGTTACCCGCGCAGTGATATTGAGAACACGAGCACCAGGAAAGCAGTGACTGTGCACCTTACTTTTACCTAACGTAGCGTGGACGTGTCAGACGGTGGAATCGCCGATGATCACAGCATCGCGTTCCGTTTCACGAAGAGGGGAGAAGCGGTTCTGAGTGGAGATCTCGAAAACCGGGAGGGGCGAAAAAATTCTTGTCCTGGCTCGCGGCTTCCGCGGAACCACCCACGCTTCGTGGTGGTGTATATGAGCCGGAGTGAATGAAACCATGGCTGATCGCGACCTGGACGCTCGGGACCAATGCTGAGAAACACACGGAGTAGACGAGGTCGGCGCCAGCGGGTTACTAACGTTAATCACTGATCCGTGTGCATCAGCGCGTGATGTTTCAAGAGCTAAACGCCGGTCTCTCAGCTCAGCTTGTCTCTCTAGAAGGTCACGGATCTGCTTTTCTACAGCTTCTAATTCAGACTGCACCGCGAGCAAATCAGATTTGTTCTCATCTGCACCAAAAGGTAGATAACATACACCTGATATATTCGCCATTTTAACAGATGGACAGTAAGTTAGCAATGATGCAACCAGTGATGCTATTAATATTTATACTAATTTATGACTCAAGTCTTGGGTAAAAAACGTCTTTTAGTGGTACGGGTGTAATGTAGACGCACAATAGACGGGAAAATGTTCGTTTGTAAGTGAGTGTAAAGAAGACTCGCTCAGCCGTGACCCATAGGTGTAAAGGACCGGTGTTGGGTAACGGCTTGAGACACGTCTGCTCAACAGTCCGAGTTGTAATTATGAGTAATTATGAGTTAAACGATGGTTCAAAACAGAATAAAAGAAAGAAATACGGAAAAACAGAAAGAAATACGAACCTAATACGAGGCTTAGACAGCCGCGACGCAAACAAACAAACTCACAGCAGGCAACGAAGCTGACAAAAGCAGTCGATCGCAGGGCGAGCAGCAGTGAAGCGGTGTCTCGCTCTATGACCAACAGTCAATGTTCAACTGTATTTGCGCAAACAAACAAACTCACAGCAGGCAACGAGGCTGACAAAAGCAGTCGATCGCAGGGCGAGCAGCAGTGAAGCGGTGTCTCGCTCTACGACCAACAGTCAATGTTCACCGTATTTGCGCAAACAAACAAACACAAACAAACAAACTCACAGCAGGCAACGAGGCTGACAAAAGCAGTCGATCGCAGGGCGAGCAGCAGTGAAGCGGTGTCTCGCTCTACGACCAACAACCAGTGTTCCAACCGTATTTGCGGTTCCAGCCGTATAATGGCTTGAGACGCTTCTGGCCAACAGTCCGAGTTGTAATTATGAGTTAAATGATGGTTCAGAACAGGAAAAACAGAAGGAAATACGAAGCTAATACGAGGCTTAGACAGCTACGACGCAAACAAACTCACAGCTCACAGCAGGCAGCGAGGCGGACGAAAGCAATCGAGCGAAATAATACTTGTTTGGACCCATTCTCATCTTCGTGGGTGTTTAATAGAAACCAGACTCACACATACAAAGGCTAGAGCAAAATGATAACAGGGTTCCTGGTATTTTCAGGAACCTTAAACCAAAATCCTTGACCATAATTCTGTTCACTCAGTTCCACAATTCTAGGATTCGGCTACATGTGCCTTTCAGTTTATTATCAGAAAACAAACAGCATTCTGACTTGCATGAAATGGGTAATGTTAACTAGGCTACTTTTGACCCACAGGTTCCTCCAGCGTCACTATATCAGATCACTGGCTCATCCGATTGAATGCAGACAACCGAATTTCCAATTCAACTAGCAAGCTGTCCAATTCATCTTCAGCTCCTGAGCCCCAAACACCACACGTTCCTGTCATCCATGAGCCTCTAAATGAAGATAATGGTCAGTATACTCTTGATTTATGTCTACTCCTCTTAAAACAATAAGTGGTATTTCTTTTACAATTTAATGTCATATGTACAGTAACCTGCTCCATTGTTTTGATTTGTTTTTAAAGGAAAGTCTCTGGCTTTCTGATAATAATTATCATTTTAGATGTAATCAAATCAAGTCAAGACCCATTTATGTACATAGTGCTTTATACAGTACAGATTGTTTCATTTCAATTAAATGGAGGCTGTCATAACTTGTTTTGACCATTTTCAGACATTAGGAGATTTATTCAAATATACATTAAATGATCACTAACAGGTTAAGGTTCCACTTGTTAGTTAACTACCTTATTTAATTAACTAAGATTAATAAATGCTTTAGAAGCATTTTTCATTGTTAGTTAATTAAATAAGATAGTTAACTAACAAGTGGAACCTTCCTTAACCTGTTAGTGCCAGCAGCCAGTTCATTTTAACTGGCTGAGCTGCATTAGAGAAGACAGTGTTGTCGCTTTGTTGAAGAGACACTGTTTTTTCCACATTTCCAAAACTCATTTGTTTAACCTAACTTATTTTAAACACTTTTCCTAAACATTATAACCCCAACGTTTATCTGTGCGCTGCACATTTTAAGGAAAACAGCTTGTTTTCGGTTGGTTTTGTTAGCTCTTGCTTTTGTAAGACTGTGCACCGCTCCTTAGGAAAATTAGCCATGGTTTTGTGTTTGATTAATGCTTGTATTACCTTAGTTTTCTGACAAATATCACGATTAAATGGTGGATAACATCGTATATATATAAAATGACAAAAAACATACCACTCTGAAACTTCCTGTGAAATCCGTTCTGCACGAGCCTCTTGTATGTTAACATTGTCAGGGTCTGAATCGGGTTCAAATTGGTTTGAAATTGACACCATCCTCAATATGTACACTACAGAAAAACTCGCCGTTATAAAGGGGCGGGACATTTCCCAAACATGCACTAAGCGCTGCCAATCACAACACACTGGGCCAGCTAACCAATCACAGCACATTTTGTATTTCGGAAGGAGGGGCTTCATCGAAATCAACGTGTTCGAGCCAGACTGGGGAGAGAGGTGCTATAATAATGTAAAATATGTATAAACATTTTCAAAATTCATGAAAATGTTCAAAGTCTTTAGAACAATCAAGAATGAAAACATATTTTACACCCTAAAAACAAAAACAAGACTTCGTAAAAGAGCATAATAGGACCCCTTTTAGGACCCAGTAAAATAAAAATACTGTTTATTTATTAAACTAGGACGGGCACTTGCATATTGTTGTCCTATTATTAGTTTAACTGCTTCTATTGTTCTCATTTGTAAGTCACTTTATATAAAAGCATCTGCTAAATTAATAAATGTATATGTAAATGTAAATTTATGATTTGACGACACATCAAAACAACATTAGCAAATTTCGCTAATAAAATTTGAAATGTGCTGTAAAATTTATTTGTAAGCTGAGACTATGTTTTATCAAAAATAACACTGTAAAATAAACAAACTCACACATAAAAAAGATTCTGCATATCACTTTTCTCCTCAAACAGTTTTCAGTGTCACAGATGACTTACTAGCCCTCCATTTTTTGCTTTTAGGTGTAGTTGAGCGGACGCCATTTGTACGGAGCGTCCGGGGTCACAGCATGAGTATGCGCTACCACTCAAAATCCAAGACAGGCCAACGCAAAGTTCTTCCACTGCGCTGGTCATTTGCTTCCAAGGAACGCAGAAAGCCCTCCAGCGTAGCTCCACAATCGGCAAACGAAGAGCTGGTGGAGTACCTTGAGTCTGGCCGGCGGCCTCGATGTACCAAGGAGCCCATAGTCAGCATCGTGGCTAGTCCTTCACAGGTCAAAGCCCAGCTTCACGAGGATGATTCCCTGAGTTCCCCCAGCTGTAGCAGTAGTCTCAACGGTGTGGAGCGAATTAGCTATCAAGGTCCGGATTCGCCCAGGCTACCCGAAGGCCAGAGCAGACCAGCATCAGACCTTAATGGTATCAGTTGCGATGGTCCATGGGCCAAAAGCAGCTCAACATCAACCAGGCAGGAGCACGAAAGGACTCAAGGAAGCAAGTCGCTTCAAGGTTCCCCTAATGCACTCCCCAATGGCACTAGCAACAGTGCATCTCATTCCAGAGACTCTACGTTAAAACGGCTCCGGAACCAGGCGGCTACAGCTAGCAGGATTCATACCAGCCAGACGCAGATGGGCACTGGGGAAAGCAGGAGTAAAGATGGCATCCTTCCCGCCATCAGCAAGGAGGTGGGTCACGGAAAAACACTTTCCAGTAAGAGCTTGACCAAACTCTCTCTATCCAACGGCACTCTGAATGGGAAGGGAGTCGAGGCGAGGAAATCCGGTACTTCTCACAGGAGTGCCAATAAAATGGTTAGTAACAGAGAAAACCAGGTTTGTTCAAGCACAGCTAATATAAAACGCGCCTATAGCTCATCCAGTATTCAGAGCAGGCTAGATATGACTTTGAAAAGGACGTCGTCTCTCCAAAGAAATAGTACGTTGGTGCCGGCCCCCCATAAAGGACTTGCGGTTGATAAATCCTCCTATGCAACACTACAGAGAATCAGATACAGCAGCAATTCACTTGGCAGACAGAGACCTGTGCCCGAGTCCTGCTTCTGACTGGTTTCTCCTTCACTGTGGGAAATGGTGTTTGTATATATGTTTTATGCATCTGGCAACGTTTAAAAACTAGACACTATTGCTGTACTATTGCTCTTTTCCTAAACCTAGTAAGCATTGTGTGCACTTGTTTTTGCCAAATTCAAGGCAGCAGGTACCCAATGTTGAAAACAGTTGTGCTACTTAGTTACAGCTTGATTGGAAATGAGGCAGTATGTTCCTCTCACGTGACCTGTATTGAAATCAATTGCGAGTTGAGTCTCCCATTTGTATGACAGTTTCAGCCAATGTAGAGCATCCAAATTGTTTCTAATACAATAAGGATGCTGCCTAAGAAGATAGCTATGTAGGGTGTAGGGAGTATGGTTCACTTGGCTAAGCTCACTAGGTTTTGAAACAGAGCTTGTTTTCACTCTCAAATCTGTCTTTCTGTATCATCTTTCTGTATCAGTCTATTGTTGGTATGATGAGGAATATTGAACTTGCATATCTCAAAGCCTGTTCTTAAATCTCCATTTATACCTTCAAATGTGTAGCATCACACTCTAGTTGCTGGAATAATTACCCGATTAGCAGTACAGATACAGTAGGACCTGCTTAAATGTCAGAATTGAAGTCTGCTTTATGCTTTCAGTGGAACTGTCATGTTTATTTATGCAAGTGCCTTTTTGTAATGATCTCAGGAGAGTGATGTTCGTAGGAACAGAATGGCTGTGTATTGTTTTAGTTTTTTTACTCATGAATATACATGCACACACCTCACCACAGATAAAATAAATCCACTAACAGCCTAAACATTTATTGATCTCACTCCCACACAGTATCCCAAATGTCACTAAATGTTTCATTGTGTACCTTGCTCTCTACTGGATTCACTTGTTTTCTGACAGGAATGGACTATGCAAGCACAATCAGACATGTGCATGTCGTGCTCGTCTCTGAGTTCAATGCGTTTAAGCATCAGCTGAAAAATTGAGCACTAATTACAAATAGGATCAAGGTGCTGATTTTCATTTTAAAAGAAATATTCATATTGTATGAATGAAGATCTGTAAGTGAAGATAAATTGAGGCATAAAAAAGGCAGTATATTAGAACAATATTTAACACAGGGAATAAAAATATAAAATAATTAGAGGAAGCAGTTGTCTGAGACGTTTTGATAATATTGATGCATGTCATATTCTTATGTTTGGAAATATGAATCGGAACATAATGGTTTTGGATAGTTTTTCTCTCATGCATAGTCTTTTTTTGTTATGCAAACAAATGATACCTCAAGTCACATGGCTTGTTGACTTTTCTAACAAGTTGGACTTATGACTTGGGTCAGTAAGAAATCACCTAGCAATGACGTAGACTTCAAGACACTAAAAACCACTAAAAAAAAATTCAAGTTACCACAGTCGCATATTCAAGTTACCACAGTCGCACATTCAAGTTACAAATGGCTGAGCTCGCTTAGATAGAAATGGCTATATTTCGCCTCAAAAATTGCTGAACAAATATGACCGCAAATTAATTGGGTCTAATTGGTAAGCAAGACATGTAATATTACTTAACTCTGTTACACCACTTACACTTTAAATAATTCATGAAATAATAATCCCAATGCACTTTCTAGACCTCTGGAGTGATGTTGTGCCCTCATATCACTAACCAATCTGAATATGATAATGCTGTATGTGAACTGTTCACCTGAAACTAGACTCCCCATGTTATTGTGCACTAAACCTGAAGAGCCGCGCTTATGTAACAGGCTACTTAAAAAGCAATGTATTATGATTAATGTTGTTGAGTGTAATTATTACTGAGGAGGACATTTATTCTGAAAGAGCATTTTCTCCTGTGCTCCTTGGCGAGTTTTTATGCTAAGTTTTTGTACCACACTTTTTAATTGGATGTATTATGTGTGATTAACTATATGCTGAGATGCTTGTTAGCAAGATAAAGCAAGCCATTACAAACTTTGTGCTAACACATTGCACCTAGTTTATCTTTAGGCTAGTTGTGGCGAGGGGGGCATGGTAAAACTAGGTCTGCAGTGGGGGAACGAGTGCGGGAGGTTCCGCAAACCTCCACTGTGTTTTCCCCATTCAAGCTTCTCTATGGTTGTCAGCCCCGTAGGGCAGAGATGGGGGACTCGAGTAGGGTTGCCACCTTCAATACAAAAAAATAAGGGACGCCTGCCGCCTGCGCAGCGGGGGCCAAAGCCCTCGGGGCCACAATGACCACAGGCCCGACGGTATGCCAATGGTGGTATATCATAACTCAAAACATATTTTCAGGAAAGTAATAAGATCAGTACCAATGGACATTATAATCAGCTATCTGCTATTGAAATCAGTGTAAATATATGCAATCACTCTCTGTCACAAACAACGTTAACAAAGTGTGACAATGAGACCAAAATAAAATTGCCTTTTGTCTGAGTTGTATGTGAGATGTTAACCATACTTTATTAACTTATTAAATGAACAGATCCATAACTTATTCACTATAAATTAAACAAATGCGTTGATACTCAAACAAATACTTGGATTGGAAAAAACTGTGACTTTAGCAAAGGATGTTGAACATCAAAAACATCATTAGACCAGTAGTACTGTGCAGTATTGGACTATGTTAGGCGTTAAGTGTACTTCTTGTCACTCCGTGCAGCACTGAGTAGCTGTTTCTTTCAAACATTTAACACCATCCAAACAGTGATACCACACATAAATAACCTATAATCTACAAACATTTCTAAATTTAATTATAACACTATTTTTATTATTGGTAAGAAAATCTATGCATGTATTTATTTATTTATGTATTCAGACCTATTGTTAATTATATAGTATTAAAGGATGAAATTCTCTAGATTTGTTAAGCATAAGTCATTTTCTTCACACATGCACATTTTTATTATTAAATATGTATTAAATATATCTCTCTCTTATTTAAAAAAATGCATGTGTCTGACTGTGTACCTTAACCATAATAAACAAATCATACCATAATGTATGGATATAATTCATTTACATTGTAACATTATTTCTTAACAAATGGGCATAAGCAGCATATGAAAACGTAATCAATCAGAACATTATTGAGCTGATTAAAAAACTGTCATTAGGCTACACTATCTGATTCGGGCGATGCTTGAGGTATTATGAAGAACTGTGAGACGGTGCTTTGATTTCTCTGAGCTCTAGCATTGCTATCAACTCTGTCAAAAGACCCACCCTCCTCTGACTCTGATTGGCTCTGAACCTGATGGTATTAAACAAACCAATCAAACCAACAATGGCAGAGAGTATTACCCAATCAAGGGTAGAATAGGACGAGTCTTCACAGAATGCGGGTGGAATGATTTGCAATGGGATGATGCGTTTAAAGGGGACCTATTATGCAAAATTCACTTTTGCATGGTGTTTGGACATAAATGTGTGATGGCAGTGAGTGTACACAACCATCTTGCAGTGATAAAAATCCACCCACTCCTTTTTTTTAAATCCCCATAAATCATAAGCAGTGTCTCCCAACGACCTGTTTTCAGAATGTGGCCTTTGTGACATCACTAAAGCCACAGGCCCCGCCCACGAGTGTTGACAGACACTGCCGTTCTAACATAGACCCGCCCTGATCGAGTTCACAGCGAGTTGAGAGTTGTACACATCCGCCATTCCTGCACTGACGAGAATGTCTCCCAAGCGTTGTCGGTGTTGTGTAGCTGGATGTATTAATCCTCATAGCTCTGTTTACTGGAGCGATAGGCATAACGTTATTGATCATGGCAGAAATGAAAGTGAGAGCGCGCACTTTATTAAGTTCATAGTTATTTTACGGATATACAGTTTACCAGTTTATTAAGCACCCCCTGAAAAGGTGTGTATTGTTTACTGTTAGTTGTAACGAGTGTTTTTTTACTTCGCTATGTATGTTGATGATAATGAAAGGGAGAGAGTGTTCTTATACAGTGTTTATTCAGCTCTTACAGTGATTTTCTAGAGTGAAATTGACACTTCATCTTTTGTGTGATGTACAATAAACTTCATTGAACTCATCAGTATATTTTTACAACATTCGGACGCGGCCCGCAACAACAGGCTTGTACTAATAGTGGATAAAAGAAAGATGGAAAAACAAGTTCTAACCGTAATTAAACTAGACTATACCTGTTCAGTCTCCATACAGCATATATTATCTGGCTCTGTGGGCATTATTGTCCGACTCCGGGAATGAACACGGCTACTGAGAGTTTGTTTATCATTCCGTGAGATGAGATTGTCCTGACTGAGCGCGAGCTCGTGAGGCTCCGCCCTTTGGGCCGGCAGCAGCTGCTCATTTGCATTTAAAGGGATACACACTAAAACGGTGCGTTTTTCTGAGCCTAAAAAAGTGACAATGTAAACATGCTGTAAAAAATTATCTGTTGGGTATTTTGAGCTAAAACTTCACATACACTCTCTGGGGATATCAGAGACTTATTTTACATCTTGTGAAAAGGGGCATAATAGGTCCCCTTTAAGACAACTCGGAAATACGGGACAAACCGCGTCCCGTATCAATTCAAAACGGGACGCGCTGTTTATTTCACAAATACGGGACGATTCCGTATTTTAAGGGACGGGTGGCAACCCTAGACTCGAGTCACATGACTTGACTCGAGTCAGACTCGAGTCGCAAATTTAAGGACTTGAGACTTGCTTGACTAAATTCAGAAAATGACTCGACTTGACTTTGACTTGAGATCCAATGACTTGACTTGACTTGAACTGTATGACTCGAGAATGACTCGATATACATTTTTATTTAAATCATCGCAACATCAATTGATGAACAAAATGAAAGCAACGGAACCATTGACGTCAGTCATCAGATTCTGTGCGATTGCGTGACGCTGTACGAGCCCAGAAAAAAACATACATCGCGGTGAGCGCGCTAAATACAAAAACATCTCCCAGCATCGTTTCTTTTTGGATTTAAACACTAGAAATTGACCATATTCATTCAAGAAGATTTGCTGTACGCATAATAACTGGCAAGGGATATCGGACGACCATCACAACCTCGAACAGTCGAACTTCATTCACCACGTCTAAAAGTAAGCTATGGCTTGTTTAACCTGTTTGTTATAGTTAATTTGACTATCTTTAAATCTAGAGAGAATATTGCTCAAAATAGCATGGCTCTTTATACAGGTTTTCAAATGTAGCTTAATGTTGTCAATATTCAAATGATAATTAATGATGGCATATGTTTTGTATAACATTTGCCACATTTCTTTTTAATTCATGCTTTAAAGCCAAATATGTCGTTCTTTCCAATGACGAAAAACAACAAAGAAAACTGTTAGTTTTGAACATAAGTTAAATGAATGCTTCTATGACTCGTTAATTAAGATGGTGATTTGGCGCCACCTATTGGCGGTTTTAACTTCATAATTAAAAATATATAACTTATATAAAGGGGATGCCAGTTTGAAGAATGCCATTTGGTGGCATAGGAACCATTATACTTGAATTGTGAATTGTTATACCTTTTAATGGTCTTCTGCAATGTTTGAGGCATATTTATTTTTTCATGCTTTAATGTTGGCCTAATTTCAGTAACTTTTACATTTTAGGCTATGTAGTTTGAAATTGTATTTATTTTTTATTTTTTAGATTTTTATTGTATTAACCACTCAGCTGTATGTGGAAATGTATATTTTAAAAAAATGTATGTTGCAAATAAAACCATAGTCCACAACTTCTGTAGTTTTAACTTATTTTATTATATAAATTCAGTGAAATCATCAAACGTTTGTATGACTTGCCAGTGACTTGTGACCCAAGCTACGACTTGACTTGACTTGCTTGACATAAGGCAGTGACTTGACTTCACTTGCTTGCTTTTATAAAAAATTGACTTGGACTTGCTTGAGACTCGAAGGTTAAGACTTGAGACTTGCTTGTGACTTGCACATGTGTGACTTACTCCCACCTCTGCCGTAGGGTGCTTGACGTCACCAGAGAGGCTTGGGAGGAGGGGCCTTCAAACAGCGGTAGTGAAATTCAGTATGTCATGGACCTCCGAGCGAAACTCCACACATTGGAGCGACTCTCAATGGAGAATTTGCTCCAGGCTCAAGACAAACAAAGTCGGCTGAACAACGGGTACATGGCAACGTAAATTTACACTGGTAGAAAAAGTGCTTGTATTACTTCCAGCGTCTAGTTCTAAATTACTCACGAAGAGGCAAGGACCTTTCGTGGTTGCACGGCGAGTCAGGGATCTCGATTATGAGGTAAGATGAACTTCATGTAAAATTTATCATCAGTTGAGTTAGCAGTGGCTGTTTTAGCAGTGGAAGATCTCGGACCAGAAGCAGCTGTCAAAACCAATCAGCTCACTGATCCCTAGATCATTTCTTGCCACTGCAGCTCACGGATTTAGCCAAGTCGCAAGCTGAATTTGCAGACGTGTTTTTTACCCCTGCTTGGACGCACGGATCTCATACAGCACCATATCGAAACGAGCCATCCCTAACGTTTACCTGAACGAAAGAAAAAAGGGGTACAGGGTGAATTAAAGGCCATGCTAGAGTTGGTTGTAATAGAAAAATCACATAGAGACTGGACGAGCCCTATAGTCTATGTACCTAAAACGGACGGCTCTGTCCGTTTCAGTGTCAATCACAGGAAGGTGAATGCAGTGTCGGAATTCAACACTTATCCAATGCCTCGAGTTGACGAGCTGCTTGATCTGTTAGGTTCGTCTCGCTTTTATTCGACACTGGATTTATCGACAGGCTATTGGCAGATTCCCTTATCGCCATTATCCAAGGAAAAAACAGCCTTCACAGCGTCATTTGGATTACACCAATTTATTACTCTTCCGTTTGGGTTGTTTGGGGCTCCCGCCACCTTTCAGCGTCTCATGGACAAAATCCTCAGGCCACATATGTAACGCGTATGCCACTGCTTATCTCGATGACATCATTATAAACAGTAATGATTGGCAGAGGCATCTGAAACATCTCCACACTGTCCTGAAATCGCTAAGGGGGGGTGGACTCACGGCAAACCCGCGGAAGTGTGCAATTGGACGTGTGGAGGTACGGTATCTGGGCTTTCATTTGGGATATGGGCAGGTGCGTCCCCAAATTGGTAAGACTGCTGTGATTGCACCTTGCCCAAATCCCAAGACTAAAAAGGCAGGAGCGTCCCCAAATTGGTAAGACTGCTGCGATTGCAATCTGCCCAAATCCCAAGACCAAAAAGGAGCTGAGACAGTTCCTGGGGCTGGCGGGTTATTATAGAAGGTTTATTCCTAATTATTCTGAGCTCACAAGCCCTCTGACTTATCTCACTAAAAAAGAAGCACCAGATCTGGTCCAGTGGACGGAGCTGTGCCAACAGGCCCTAACCAAGGTAAAGGCTGCCCTGTGCGGCGGGCTGCTCTCACACTCTCCTAGCTTTGATCTCCCTTTTTGTTGCAGACCGACGTGTCCCAAGTGGTCGGAGGGGAGGAGCGGCTGGTTTTGTATCTGAGTCGTAAGCTCTCAAACAGAGAGACCAGGTACTGCACCATTGTAAAAGAGTATTTGGCCATTTGGTGGGCCATCCTCACCCCCCGTTATCACCTCATGGGACGGGAATTCACTCTCTGTTTGGACCACACGCCCCATCAGTGGCTCCACCATACGAAGGATACCAACGTGCGGTTCACCCGTTGGTATTTAGCTTTACAGCCTTTTAAATTCAAGGTGGTCCACAGGCCAGGAGCGCAGATGGGTGTAGCCGACTTCCTCTCTAGAAATGGGGGGGGGGCAGTGGGCTGCAGGCCGGATGGCTCCCCAGCCTGAGTCGGGAGGTGGGGGTATGTTGTGAGGGGGGCGTGGTAAAGCGAGGTCTGCAGCGGGGGAATGCGTGCGGAGATTAGCGGTGATAAGGAGGTCAAGTGAATGATAACTACCACCTGTCTCTAATTCCAGTAATTGGTGTAGAGACAAGATATAGCGCCCCACAGACCTGGGGCAGGGAGAGGGAGAGACTGGTTACTCACAGGGACTGTTATTTTGCTGTGTAAGTGACTGTGGTGGCAGAGAGCCAGACAGTATTTATTTTGTTCATTTTTTCTTTGAGTAATAAAAATCTTGGATTACTCGCCACCCCTGACTTTTTCATCCTTCTTCCTTTGAACATATCACACTAGTAAATTAAAACGCTGTCACGAGTTTTCTAAAGATGTTTTAAAAACGGATGCATTTGCACCTTGATCAATAAATCTTTCACTGCCTCTAAGATTGCCATTCTTAACCGTTCATGCGATGACGCAATACAATCTAAACGTCAATACCAATGCATGCTGTGAAATGAGCAGCTATTGCAGATATAAATAAAACATTGTGGCCAACGTAGTTGCTAATGTGCATGAGCAGTATTATTGTGTTTTAGACATTGCTGTTTTCTCCTCTATAACATCCAAGTTTGTCTTGACAACGATTATGCGCATTGCATATGTTTATATATATATATATATATATATATATATATAAACTTCAACAGGTAAACTTCTCCTCATGGAGGATAATATATATACAGTATATGCATATATAAACATATATATGCATATACTGTATATATATTATCCTCCATGAGGAGAAGTTTACCTGTTGAAGTTTATTTTACACATACATCACAATGTGCAAATCATGAACATTTCAGCTTTCTTTTCTCCTGATAGCAGGAAAATCTTGACCAGAGACTGAAAAAATATTTTTAATGACAGTAAGACAAGAACTCTGTGTCTCAGAATTTAAAGAGCAGAGAAATTTAACAGACAGTCTTAGTTGGCTTTGTTTATCCATTATTGTCCTGCAGACATCGAATTGCATGACTGAGCTGAATAAATTAGTCTTCTTTTTTTAAGGATTCTGTTTTTCTTGATGGTTCTAAGTACATCAGAGGTGTGTTCTCAGAAACGCATATTATAGTAATTTGGCATTTGTCTTTTATAAGATATTGATTCAGACGTTTCCTCCTCCTCATTATGAGTCATTTAGCCCTGCCACAGGATTAACACCCAGCTATTGGACCGTTTTATTCAAATATGTCCCATTTAATTCCCCCTCCCATCATTTGAAGGTTGATTATGAGCTTGTTTGAGACATTTCATATACCTTGGTATTGCCATCAGGTTATACAACACCCAGCCGATGTATCCTACAGCTCTCGAATGACGCATGGCTCTGTTAGACATATTGCATTAGGTTTGAGGTCAATGACGTTTATTCACAAACTATGTAATTGATGTCCTACAGTCACCAATATATCATTGGAGATCTGCAGCAGAGGGTAACAGGCTAACAATTTTCATATTTCGAGTGTGCTTCAGGGACTCTATAAACACTCATATGTTTTTAAACAAATGGGTTTTTGGTTAAATGCATGAAATAAGGTCTGTGGTAAACATAAGCTCATGATATTTTATTCCGCAACATAAAATACATCAGTAAAACCCCCTTCTGATTTTTTAAAAGCTTACTTGCCTTCAAAAAGTAGGCTGCTAACAAGTTTCTAAATGGGACTGCAGAGGCTTTAGAGGACATTAAACATCATCACATCGAACGGGCTAACTTATCTACTCACTAGCATAGTGTTTGTAAGTGTGCTCTTGCAAACTATTATCTCAGGGAAAATGTTTTTAAATAAGCTTCTGACAACAGCAAGTCTTTAATGGTGGTGACGAAGTCTTGCGACCATGTTGTAGCTAGTTCGTTCATAGCCTTCGTTTAGCTTTTTTACTTCTGCCGATTGTATTTAGGCTTCGGAATTAAAGTTGTGTTCCTTTGTGAAGATTATCATGATTTCATGCTGTTGTTTATGACTCATAAAATGATAGTAAACAGAGCATCATAAAACCACTGGATCCGCAGAGTTGTAATCATATTCGAAGTATCCCAGCAGCTCATCAGCTTCTCCAACCTCTCCCCACTGGAAGCAACTGAATGTCGTTATCATTAAAAAAACTCTAACGTAATGAAGAGATTATGCCTACGGTGACCCATCAAAACTGCTAGACTGTTGTGTTTCAAACATGACTGCATTTTTCAATTTTGAAGATATAATATTTATTGTTCTGGCCTGACCTGTTTTAAAATTGTAATTTTTAACTTTTTACTGAACAATGCAACATATTGAGGCATGGCACACCACAACTCGGCTTGTAGCTACATTCACAATAACATGGCCTCATGGTTAGTGGTGGTTGTGTAACGTGGCAGGTTGGAACATAGAAGGAAGCAGGATCCAAATGCAGCATTAGTACTTTTATTAAATAAACTAAAACTAGACAGACTCAAAAACTCAGACATAGAGAACAACACAACCAACCTCTAACAACATCATGAACCCACAAACACTGTAACAAGACACAGGGTTTAAATACAGAGACTAACAAGCTAAACAAGATAACAAAAGGGCGTGGTTAATCAGAAACACCTGGGGATACTAATAAACTAGAAAAACTACAAAGGACTACAAAACATGACACAGAACGGGAAATAACTAAAGTTCACACAAGACAAGGGAAACACAGACAGGAATCATTACATAGCCCCCCACTTAAGGAGTGGATTCCAGACACTCCTCAGAAAACAATAGTCCAGGAGGGTGGTGGGTCGGAGGCGGATCCCGGGGTGGGATGGAGGGCCAGGCCCGTGGAACGGAAGAGGGCCTGGAGACTGCGACAGGACGAGAGGCCAGGGCGGAGCAGGCAGTGCAGGCGACCAGGGCGGAGCCGGCTGTGCAGGCGACCAGGGCGGAGCAGGCTGTGCAGGCGACCAGGGTGGAGATGACCCTTCAGGCGGCCTGGGCGGAGATGACCCTTCGGGCGGCCAGGACTGAGACGACCCTTCGGGCGGCCAAGGCGGTGATGACCCTTCGGGCGGCCAGGGCGGAGAAGACAGTCCATCGGGCGGCCAGGGCGGAGAAGACAGTCCATCGGGCGGCCAGGGCGGAGACGACCCCTCGGGCGGCCGGGGCGGAGAAGACAGTCCATCGGGCGGCCAGGGCGGAGACGACCCCTCGGGCGGCCGGGGCGGAGAAGACAGTCCATCGGGCGGCCAGGGCGGAGACGACCCCTCGGGCGGCCAGGGCGGAGACGATCCCTCGGGCGGCCAGGGCGGTGCAGACACCGGCTCAGGAACAGCAGACACCGGCTCAAGAACAGCAGACAACACACACACTGGCTCGGGAACAGACAACACACACACACTGGCTCGGGAACAGAAAACACACACACTGGCTCGGGAACAGACAACACACACACTGGCTCGGGAACAGACAACACACACACTGGCTCGGGAACAGACATCACACACACTGGCTCGGGAACAGACATCACACACACTGGCTCGGAAACAGACAACACAGACTCGGGCTCGGGAACAGGAACAGACTCTGGGCCGGCCATCTTGTCCGTAGACACTGGCTCGGAGGCGGCCATCTTGTCCCTAGACACTGGCTCGGAGGCGGCCATCTTGTCCGTAGACACTGGCTCGGAGGCGGCCATCTTGTCCGTAGACACTGGCTCGGAGGAAGTGACGTGAACAGTCTCTGGATCAGCAGAAGTGACGTGAACAGTCTCTGGTTCGGCCATCTTGTCCGTAGACACTGGCTCGGAGGAAGTGACGTGAACAGTCTCTGGATCGGCCATCTTGTCTGTAGACACTGGCTCTGTAGAAGTGATGTGAAGCGTCTCTGGCTCGGAGGAAGTGACATGAACAGTCTCTGGATCGGCAGAAGTGACGTGAACAGTCTCTGGATCGGCAGAAGTGACGTGAACAGTCTCTGGATCGGCAGAAGTGACGTGAACAGTCTCTGGATCGGCAGAAGTGACGTGAACAGTCTCTGGGTCGGCAGAAGTGACGTGAACAGTCTCTGGGTTGGCAGAAGTACTGTGTCTCCTCCACGCATGCAGTACCGCCACTGCATAAAAGAGGAAGACCTCTCTCTTGGCCGTGGCAGGACTGATGATGGGCTGCTCGGGCACGGCCTCCGGGATGGCAGCGGGCTGCTTGGACACGGCCTCCGGGAAGACAGTGGGCTGCACGGGGACCACCAGACTTGGGGCCACCGGACTCGGGACCACCGGGACAGTCACGGAGGAAGTCTTTCTTCTCCTCCTCCGTCTCCGAGAGGCCGCTGGCCTGGACGGGACCAGCGATGAGGGCGCTGGACTGGACTGGACCAGCGGTGAGGACTCTGGGCTGGACGGGAGCAGCGGTGAGGGCTCTGGACTGGACGGGACCAGCGGTGAGGGCTCTGGAAGCTCTGCTGAGACGTGATGAGGCTCTGGAAGCTCTGCTGAGACGTGACGAAGCTCTGGAAGCTCAGGTATGTCGTGGTGAAGCTCAGGCATGTCAAGGTGAAGCTCAGGCATGTCGTGGTGAAGCTCCTCAGCCTTGTCCACCAAACCCACAGTAAAACCTGAGCCACTCAGTTGCAGGGCCAAGTCAATATAAAACTCAAGAGTCCAGCTAGGGTCATGTAATGGCATTAAGGAGCTGAGCGGTTCAGATAGTCCTCCACGAAAAAATATCATGAGGCACAGAGGGTCAATAGAAGTAATATTTGCCAGATCAACAAAATCCTGTACATACTCCTCAATGGGCCGGTCTCCTTGACGGAGACACATAATCCGTGCTACTGGATTCCTGGAGGTCATTGCTGCTGGATCCACGTTAGCGGTGGGTTCATCTGTAACGTGGCAGGTTGGAACATAGAAGGAAGCAGGATCCAAATGCAGCAGTAGTACTTTTATTAAATACACTAAAACTAGACAGACTCAAAAACTCAGACATAGAGAACAACACAATCAACCTCTAACAACATCATGAACCCACAAACACTGTAACAAGACACAGGGTTTAAATACAGAGACTAACAAGCTAAACAAGATAACAAGAGGGCGTGGTTAATCAGAAACACCTGGGGATACTAATAAACTAGAAAAACTACAAAGGACTACAAAACATGACACAGAACGGGAAATAACTAAAGTTCACACAAGACAAGGGAAACACAGACAGGAATCATTACAGGTTGCTAGCCGGAAGTATGCTAAAATATTCCATTTAAAATAAAATGAAAAAAATGTAGTGATGTTACGTTTGACTCTGAAGCTTCTGTCAAAAAATAACACATTTCAGCACTGTATGTGTCGCAGTCACCAGCTCTGTCACTAGTCACCGTATCTGCACTACATTCTTCATAATCCTTCCATGTTTACTTCCGGTATACTGCACGTGGGTTTTTGTATGCGCCGAGAAGTTCCTCTACTCAAAAGACCAAGATTCCTTGCGAATAGAACATGCGCAGAACACAAATCATTATGGGGATATGCCGATACGCGTTTACATGACCAAAAATTCGGGTTAGAAAAGGGGTACCCCAGGGTAGAGGTCTTCACGGGTCCAAAAATTCATGCCCGAACCGTAAGAGACCCGTAATGTGCTACACCGAACCGACCCGGACCCGTCTATTATTTCAAAAGTTGGACCCGGACCCGTGCAGATCCGAGAAATGCCATAAATGTACTGCCCGGACCCGACCTGGACCCGTCTATTATTTGAAAACTGGACCCGAACCCGGCGGGAAGACATAAACCCGACTGGACCCGATCTTCACATATTATTTCACACAAGTTGCGAAAAATAAACCTTTTTGTCTTACCTAATTTTAGTAGCCGTCGTCTCACTTCCTTGTAACGTTAACGTTACTGACTGTGATGCATTACAATCCACCGACAAGAAAGTTCTATCCATGTTATTTCTCTCGTTATTCCAAGCTTAATCCACTCATTATTTCAGCTTTAAAAGTCCACTTGATGTCACGGTGATGGATGACAAATGCGACATTCTGACTCGAGTTAACTCGCATAATAACTTTAACTGTTTGTCCTTTTGAACTATAATAACGATTGCTCGTTCAGTGCCATGGCCGCTGACGTTATTTATTTGCTATCATATTTTTGCTCTTTGCTCTGCATTGAGTCTGAATCTGACCACCAAAACTTTAAGATTAAACAAGACGGTTCATTTGTATTATTATAAAAATGGGAGAAAATGTAAAGCGCGGTTTGGCGGAATCTCTGGTTGCCATAGAAACATGACACGCGCTTTAGACTGCGCGCTCTGCTTCTTCTAACGGCAGAGAGAGAGAGAGTGAGATCGCTCTTTTTTTGGCTCACACTTTTCTTTACCTAATTTTACAAGTTGCAAAAAAACACGAGCAGTGCTGACTGACTCATTCTGACTCTGATCGAGTCCGATGACTCCGATCGCACGGGTATTACACACAATGTTAAACAGACCCGGGACCCGAAGTAATAGATTCGGACCCGACCCGTAACCGGCTGATAATTTAAAATATAGACCCGAACCCGTACGGGTCCCGGGTCGACGGGTCTCGGGTGCACTGTGAAGACCTCTACCCCAGGGATCATATCCGGGTTTTTAAAATCCGGGATATGAGCATATTCGGGGTTTTGCCGGTGTTTACATGGCCGTGCGCAACCGGGTTATTGCTAATATTCCGGTTTTGAACGGGTTATTGGCTGCATGTAAACGTAGTCAGTGTCTGGTCTTGTTAATAGACGCTTGATTGGACTCTTTTTCTGACTCATTTTCATTCTCCAGCGATCATTTTGCAATGTCATTCCTCTCCTAGTTTCTCCAACGTCTCATCCCACCGTGTTTCCTGGTCCTCCTTGTATGTTCGTTCTAACCTACCTTCCAATCCAGCGAGGTGTGTGTCTCCATCTGCCATTTGGCTTCCGTCATTCACGATCTCCTGCACCAGTAAGACAGAGTCTTCCATTATCATCCATATCAAGTCATCTAGCTCTCTCATTGCTCTATTCACTTACCTGTTGGGTCATTCTATGGAAATGTCCATTTTTCTGTCCCTAGCCTTTACAGAAATATTACACTTAAAAAAACACTTTAGAATTACAATTTCTTTACATTTAAAAATAAAACAATATGTTATTTGAACAATTACACCTTCTTGAGCCACCAAGTGGCAATATTTTATTTGTTATTAATTCTATAGAATTCCAAGCACCACAGAAGTGCTCGTCCCCACAGTCATGTACAGAGGGAAAATGCTTTGTTTTTAGGTCAATAACAGGTTTTTACACCATTTAAAATACAATAATGTATACATAACTATTTAATATATTATGTAAATGACATAAAAAAACTAAATGCAGAATAAATATTATAAAATTTATAATGAAAGTAGTGGTCCGCTGGAGTTGTGTCACTGGTGTGACCGTTAAACAAAAATCTCTTATTTTGAAATAAAAATCGCACTGATGACATCACTTGACTTCCTACGTCCAATTTCCTGAAGATCTACGAAGAAAAGCCCATAGTAAATCCTCTGTCTCTTTTCAGTTATCAGAAATTTTCTCATTTATCTCATGAGTTGAAGTCACTGGTATGACCTACTTTATTGTTAGGTAATTGTAAAAAAAACGAGAATACAAATGGATTAAACTACTTAATTTAGTTAGTATACCATGATTGACAACATGTGGTTTGATATGGAGCTAGAAATGTGTCTTTATTACATGCGAGAAAATAAATGAGTTTTTAAAATAAAAAAAAGTTTGAGAGAAAAAGTTATCACACTGATAGCAAAAAAGCATTTCATGAGAGAAAAAAATATATTTGAGAGAAAAAGTTTTCATACCAATAGCAAAAAATAATAATATTTGAGACTAAAAAAAAGTTTTGAGAGAAAGTATTTTCTCATAGAACATATAAATTTGAAAAAAAAAAAATCTCTCAAAATACTAAAAATCTCAAATATATATTTTTTGCTATCAGTGTGAAAACTCAAAAAAAGAAAAGAAAAAGTGTTTTTTCTCAAAACGCTTTTCTTTGCTCTCGATGCAATTTCTTGCTCTCCTGTCAGGATTTTGCTTTGGCTGTGAAAATTGTGTCATGGGCGGGGCCACGTTCCTATTGGCCACTCGGGTGAGCATCGTCTTGTCTTGGGAGTCGAACTGAATCATTACACCATTGTTCGGTTCACCTAGTCCTAGATAGATGCCGCCTCTGCCTTAGTTGAGCACGGACACTCCAATGTTTGGGTAAGATGATGACACACACACAACTCGATGGGTAGCTGGCATAGCAAGTTCAGCATCACTGAAGATTAAACATTAAAAAATAGCACTCATATTCATGAATGAATGTGAATTATATTATTAGCTTGCTAATCGCTAGTAAAGCTAATCGCTAATTAGCCATCATGCTAGGTAAACTTGCAAACTCACCTGGTACTATTTTTAAATCAAATGCCAAATGAATGTTTTGATTTAGATAGTTTGGCCTGTGGTCGGTTTTCCATGCTGGGATTTTGGAGTTTGCAAGCTAAAGTACACATCCAGTGTAGCTAAACGTGTAGTGCAACAACCATACAAAGACTATTTTAAACAAAACTAGGTGGGACACTTTCAAATGGTATCAATCACTGTCTAACGTTAGCTAGCTATAGGGTTGCCACCTTCCATGCATACTAACGTTAGTTGAAAGTTGTACAGGAGGTTGTAGCCTATATGATGAACAAGCAGTTACTCTTCAGGTGCTTTGAGGCTAGCAAGTGCAAAGGTAGAAACTAGCTCACTACTCACTAAATAAGGAGTGAAACCAAGGGCGTAGGTTTAGGGGGGGACGCTAGGTACTAGTCCCAATCAATATTTTGAGATGACAAATTTGTCCCCACCAATATTTAGCAAGCTCCTTTGAACTGCTATTTTGATATTTGCGCTGCATTTGGATCTTTGCACTGCTATTTGGATCGATTCCAACGGCCAGGACGACGACAGTACAAGATACGTCGTAATTTGATTGGCGGCGGGGTATCTGACAGGCAGGCTACACGCGCGGGCCGGGACTACTTTTTGTCTCTGGCAGCGAGCGAGTGGTGTGTGTGTGTGTGTGTGCGCGCGCGTGACGACGCTGACGGTAAGTTACCAGGGCTGTCTCTCTGCCTGCCATATACAAAAGGCCAGAGTGAGACATTTTAATATTCCGCTTTTTTGCCCCTTTTTGTACTTTGTAGATCAGCTATGTCACCCAAGAAGAAGAAAGGGGACATACAAAGCTTTTTCATAAAGCAGAGTGTAAGTAGGCAAAAATAACTAGCCACACAAATAACTAGCAGTAGTAGTGACTGACCAGGCTTTCAAATGCAGATTCTACTGTGGAAAATAGTATTAACTGGTGATCCTGGTTACCCAGGATATTGTTACAGTTAAACCTAGCTTCTGCAATCTTTCAAGGTTAGGAGCATTAATTAAGTTAGGGGTGTGCAGCACGGATAGACTCGTCGCGCTATCATGATAGAATGCTACGTTATCAAGTCACTGAATGTTAATTAGCCTGCCTCAACTTAGAATCTTGCAGTCATAAACAGTGGATCATCTGAGACATTTTTCGTTTCTACATTCTGGTTATGTAATGTATTTGTGAGTGTAGCCTACTTGCTAGACACATGTGCTGGAAAAACATGTTGGCAATGTTAAAATTAAAAAGGCTATTCAAATATTCAAATATAATGAATCATTATTTGATTGATAATATCCAAAGAACAATATCTGGTTGGAGGGTTAAACTTGCTAGCCATAGGATAGACTACAAAATTAATTAACCATTTTGTATGCAGGAAAGACAGCATCAAACCACAACAGATTTACATTTATTCATTTAGCAGACACTTTTTATCCAAAGCGACTTACAATTGAGAACAATAGAAGCAGTAAACCTAGGATAACAATATGCAAGTTTTATGACCCTTCCCAGTTTAATCTAATGGACTTTTTTTTTTTTTAAGAATAGAATTTGATATAGAATACAATATAGGATACAATATAATGAGATGAAGTAGATTCACTTCTGTATTGTGATATTCTGTATTGCCAGCAGTCTGAAATGACAAAGGAAATCGCCATTAAAGCACTGTTACTTATCTTACAACAAAATAATTCCCGGGGGATGGGGGATGGGGGAGGGGGAGATGTCCCCACCAAAGCTGAGACCAAACCTACGCCCATGAGTGAAACTATCTAAATCAAAACATTCATTTGGCATTTGATATAAAAATAGTATAAACCAGGTGAGTTTGCAAGTTTACCTAGCATGATGGCTAATTAACGATTAGCAAGCTAATAATATAATACACATTCATTCATTAATATGAGTGCTATTTTTTTATGTTTAATCTTCTGTTTTCTGTCCAGGAGTAGTTAGCTTTTGAAGTGGATTTACTTAATGTAAAGTTAACAAAAGTTATCATGAGGATTGTAATGTTTAAAGCAGATGTCTTTACAAATGTCAGTAGACCGGGAAGATTTTAAAACGAGAGGTTCATTCATAAATACGCAATATCGCTGTGAAAATACAGACCGGTGTGGTGAAGAGATGAGTCCCACTCACATATTGCGCTGATTATTACGATAAAAATAATGACATAATTATAATTGCATTACAAATTAATGTGAATACGGTGAGGCAGTATAAGCTCAGGTAAAGCTCAGCTAACGTTAGCACACTCATCGGATAGCTGTATGCTATGCTACTATGTAAGCCAGGGGTGGGGAACGTTGATCCTGGAGGGCCACTGTCCTGCAGAGTTTAGCTCCAACCCTGAAAGAAACACTCACCTGCCTGTAACTTTAGCAATCCTGAAGACCTTGATTAGCTTCAGGTGTGTTTAATTAGGGTTGGAGCTAAACTCTGCAGGACAATGGCCCTCCAAGATCAACGTTCCCCACCCCTGATCTAAGCTAACTAAAAAACACTAAGATCAGAAAAATGTTTAAATTCACAATCTATAGCTTCGGTTATATACTAGTATATGAAACATATAAGTTAAAAGACATTAATGACTTGTTATAACGTAGTTAAAACGACTTCTATAATAAAGTGATTTTGTCTGATTTGTAACCAGGCACTAAAGCAATACCACACCTGTGGACAAAAGACAACGAGCGCAGCGTTGAAAAGGGGCGGGGCTACATAAGGTCTATAGAACAATGGCAAGACAAACTAACTTTACCGCGGTCCGAGAGCCCTCTAGTGATCAGGAGCATTTCCGATGTGTTGTAAATTTTCTGTTGTGTTGTGGGTCATTTCCGTTGTGTTGTGGCTTAACTTCGTTGTGTTGTGAACTTATGTTTGCTTTTTACATTTCCTTGTGTTGTGCACTACTGGGCCACCATACATTTCCTTTCATTCCAGGGTTGTTCAATATTATGTATTCCGTAGACAAAAATAGTGTTTATTCCACATTCATTTTTGTGCTAAAGGCAGTAGCAATGACCCTGCTGTGACTATAGCCTTTCGTTTTCAAATCAAAGCAATTAAGCTGTCATTATGGGACCTTTCATTTTCATCATTGTACCTGCATGATCCAATGTAAGTTTGAGCGGGATTCGTTTTTAAGCTGTGTTTTTATCAAACTTTTATTAAACCAGTGAAGTGTGCGGAAAATAGTACGAGGACATCCACAGCTTGAAAGAAGAAAGAATAAATTCTTCAATAAGAGATTATTATAATCCTCCTGTTAGAGGAGTTAAAGCCCCTGAGCAGAATTTTTTTTACGCTGCATGGTTTAAAAAGAAATCTCTTTGAAGGGAGAAGAACACTTTTATCACACAAACAATGCTGAATAGAAACAAAGGAAGAGTGATAAGGGCATACAGTTCATGTTAAGAACTGAATTCCCACATATGAGAACATGAAGCTGTTGTAAAATGTTGTGGGAAATATTCCCAGCGCTTCCTGTTCCAGGGAATTGAGTTCATTCATGACAGGTCGGAGAACTGTTTTCAATTACTGTTCTTTCTCCCTTACATATATTCAGACATGCATTTGGATGAAGTTTAGACAAAGTCATACTTAAAAATATCTGAAATTCATTGCATTTTATTTCATAAGATTACACAAAATATCAAACCACGTGGTATCTGCAAACAATTGAGCTAACTTCACTTTTTTTCTAGCTGTTTTTTCGATGACTTTTCACTAACTAATCTTAATGTCAGTTTTCATATTCATACACTATCTTTCAAAAGTTTGGGGTCAGTAGGATTTTTTTTTTCTTTTCCTACATTTATTTTTTGTGAAAAGTTTAGCTTGAAAAGTGTTCTATATTTCTTTAGAATAAACTGTATTTCTGTACCCAACAGAATAAACTGTATTGTAATTATATATGCAAATTAAAAATCTAATTGGACATGTGATATTGATCTGACATTCATACATTTCAAGTCAAGTGTGACTTAGGTGTCCAAATACATTTTATGACATTTATATATATGTATATATGTATATGTATATGTATATGTATACAGTATATATATATATATATATATATATATATATATATATATATATATATATATATATATATATAACCGCACTTGAGATGTATAGAGATTATATCAAGTAAACAACATTCATATATGAATTATCATACTACAGGATCTTTACAATTCTTCTGCTGTGGACTGGAATATTCTTGAAAAAGATTGTGGGTGATTGGCTGGAGCTATAAAGAGGTCAGGACAAACTGTGTGGTGTAAACAGTGTTTTACAGCACAGGACAGCTGCTGACCTGAAGCCAGACCTGAAGAATCTGATGCACAGTGATCCATTACATAAAAATATATTATATTTTTCTTATCATTTCTTAGTTGACATTCTCTTTGTTGTTTAATGAGCTGTTTTTTTTCCTTAGTTTTTTGGAAGAAATTAAAAAGGGCACGTAATTCAAGGAGAAGCCTCCTGGAGCTCAATGCTTCGCTCAAGGGCAGAATGGGATCAGAATAAGATTATGACCTTAGAGAATGTTTAGTATCACTTTGAGACTAATTAGGTGTCTCATCAAACCTATAAATCCAGAGAGAGTGGTTGTTCCATAATTTCGGCACCTTGTACTGAATTTGCTTACAGTTGTTACGGTTGTAAAGGTTGTTTGCATCAGTTGAATGATCCTGGCTGAAAAATGCCGTTTTTATTCTTTGATTTGAGCTGAAGTAACATTTATCATTGTTGTCAGGCAAGTGATTTCATGTCAAAATGTTTTGTTGAAAAACAACTTTCGGTCTTTCTTCAATCAAACCTGCCCGGGCTTTGCTGAATCCTAAATGTTCTTATTCCATAAAACAGACCTAATACAGCAATAATGATGCATTAAATATGGCCACAAAATATTGTTGTATTTGACCGATTTCAAGATCAAGACCTCCAAGCTTGAGTAACCATATTGACCCAGAATGCTATTGATCCTGAAGGTTCACATCACATTGCCTTATGAACAAGTGTGACTTTACATAAAAAGCACTAATCGATTCCTCACAGGAAGGGAAGCACTCAAGCTGAAATCACTAGAGTCTACAGCGGCATTCAGAGACAAGAGTCGTGTCAATATATAATTTGGTTTTTACTAAATAAACTGGTAACTGTGGTTGCCAGAATAATTCTGTTAAAAAAAAATCAGTAAAAATGTAAACATATTTACAAAAAAATTTAAATTTTACAATTTAAAACTGTAATTTACAAAAAAAATATTAAAAAAAATAATAGTTTATACTATAATAGTTTATAGTTTAATAGTTTAACAGCCCCTTTCTGCTGAATTAGCAAGGCCACAATGCTACAAAAATCTGTTATGTACTATTTACATAAACTGACATCCACCATAATAACAGGAGGTAAAGAGGAAACCACATGATGAATCAAAGTTCATCACAACTTTTCCATAAACTGAGGTAAATGTATAGAAGCTGCACACAGTCATGCATACAAACATAACACCATGTAACACGAGACTGAAACATGAATTAAACAACATAAGATATAACATAAAACCTAATTCAGAACATAAAACCCTAATGTAGTACAGAAGAAAAATACACTGAGAAACTAAGAAACCTAATTATTACATTTTAAAACTAGTGCTGTCAATGTTAGCGTTGCGCATGCGATTAATTTTTGTCCAGTTTAACGCGATAAAATATTTAACGCAATTAACGCAGCATCCGTTTTTTCCAATCTTATTCACGCAAACGCTTTTAAAGAGCGACAAGACAAAAGGGAACGCGCTGTCTGTGAATGTCCTGTACACACACACACACGGCGCGCCAGTATCGTGTGCACAGACAGCGCACCAGAATCCATTCTCTTTCGCGCTTGAACGAACTCACACTTTTGTCAAAATGTCAGTTTTGTCAAGTATCCTCATAAAAGCAGTCTTAAATGAGTTAAATAAAGTCTTAAATGAACGTAAAGAGTTGTAAGAGAATAAGACGCGTGTGAGATCCGTGTCTCTGTCAGCAGCCACTAATTCTATCTGTCAGTAAAGTCGATCAAATAACAAGGTAACAGTGAAAATTACTCACTGCTCTTGAATTAATAACTTTTGAAGCTTTAATAAAGATAAGTTTATATTTAATTTATAATGTATGCAGTGCAGACTGTTTGATAACTTTATTCAATTTCAGTATATTTCAACGGGCACAGGTAATGACATTTATTATGGGTTTAGGCCTATGTGAGGATTGTTTTAATTTCACTTAAATTAAAAGTTGTTATATTTTTGAAGCCTAATAAATTTTTTAAAAATGTATAGCTTTCACTGTAATGTTGAATGGCTATAATTATTGTTTTAAATTGGGGGAGAAATCGAGACATCAGTAGCTGCATGCATTAGAACCAGTGGTACTGGCCTTTAGCCTATTCATAAACATTTGCCATTAAACAGGTTTTAAAATATAGTGTCTTTATGTTGCTTCTACATTAATTTGGAGAACTTATTACATGAAATTAAACTATATTAAAATATTAAATATGATCATGTTTATTTGTCCGTCTCTCTATCATCATTGTATTGCATTGCATTATGTTTTGCCCCCCACAATACAGTTTTTATTAAAAAAACTAAGTATTTAAATACCATCTTATGACATATTATTTGGAGATTATCAAAAGGCTGTGAAGTTAAATCCAAAGAGTAAAACAGGAATAACACGATATTGAAGACTTTAATGAACTCTGAGAATTAACAAAGCAACTACACATAAACATTAACACAAAACAACATTAACAGAAGACTAAGGGCTTATACACAAGGATCTAATCAACATAACAGAACAGGTGTGTAACTTGATTAGCAATAGGCAACTAACAATGAATGAAAACACAAGCAAAACAGGAACGGGGAAAACCAAACTAAAACACAAATGAACTAAAAGACCTGAACATGACTCATTACATCCCCCTCCCAAGAGGGCCAACCAACAACTATAAAGAAAGTCCAGACAAAGAGACAGAAGGAAACTGGGAGGAGCCAGCAGATGGAAACCCCATGGCGGAGATGACGGAGGAAGGAGCCAGGGGGAGATTATGGAGGGAGGAGAAAGCTGACGACTTGGAGCATAGCCAGGACAAAGGGTCAAGGCAAAACCTATGGTGGGAGAAGCAAGGGTGGAGTCAAATGTCCGACCAGCAGCGATGGAGATGGCCCGGAGGTCCGTGGTGCAGGCAAATCGACAACCGACCAAGGCAGAGCCAGAGTGACAAGAGAGCCCTGTAGAGCCGTAAGGATGACGGTCCCAGGTCGAGCCGAGGGAGGGAGGAGCCAAGGTGGAGTGACAGGATTGGTGGCCCGAGGCAGAGCCAGGGGATCCACTTGCTAATACGGAGCTGGAGATCGGAAATCCCGAGGCAGATCCACGGAGCAGAGTGGAGCAAAGAGAAGAAGAGCCGAGGAACTGAAGGGAACCAGTGGAGGGGGGAGGGGCAGAGAACTGGCTGTCTTTGGTAGAGGAGATGGGAGAATGAGGCTGGGCGGGTCAAGCAAAGACGCAGGAGACTTGGGGATGGGAGATTTCAGGGAAAATCCTCTTCCAAATCCTCAAAATAATGAATAGAGGCCTGATGCAGTTTACCTTCAGTGGCGGGAGTGTGGGTGGGACTTCCCTCCATGCCTTCGTACTCCATTAACACGCCCTCTGGGACGGATGTTGGTGCTGGCTCATGGACCAGGTCAGACTAGGCTTTAGCTCTGGGTCTGTGGGGGGCTCTGGCTTGAATAAGCAATGTAGGTTATTTAATTCTGCCAGCTCAGTTGGTTATAATAGTTCTCTCCCATCCAGTAAATCAACTTTAGTGTGGCATCATCCAGAAAGGAGTGCTGTGCCAACACTAAGAATAAGTCAACAAAGAAAGTCCTTCCTGGGCAAGAGCAATAAATGTTCTTCTGTAACCTTTTTGTTGTTTGTCGTTCTGTCACGACTGTGTAATTAAATCCAAAGAAGAGAAAAATGCAGGAATAGAATGGGTTAAGCTTTCCAAATGTGTTTATTGTGTGTGATAAAATGTTATGATTGCAGATTGTGCTTCTTTCATGAAATGACTCGTATGTTCTTGCAGGTCTGTAGCAATCTTTATAACAGAGGGGGGCATGACCATCAACCCTCCTGCAAACCAAGTTTTATATATATATATATATATATTTTTTTTTTTTTATATATATATATATTTATATATATATATAGAAAACATTCATCACTAGGATAATTATAGCTTTTCACTGAATTTCCCTTCAGTATTTCAAATTATTCCTTTGCTTAAAATAGATTAAAATCATATTATTTTAAGCTCCCCGTGGTAAAAAAGTACAATGAAAGTAATTAATTATGCAACCCAAAGTCATTGAGTGAAAATCTTGCGGAACATTTTGAAGATTGAACTCTCAGTTCTGTGCACCCAGCTGCTGGATTTAGTCTGCTGAGGATAGTAAGACTGATTATAAAAATGTGACCAAAACACAAACGCAGTCTTTATAGGTAAAATAACTGTGATAAGACTGAACTGTATAACGCATATTCTTTCCTGACTGTAATGGGAAACCTTATTTGACCTCTGCATTTTGTAAAGATTTATATCTAGCCGGGATCCAGAAAAAAAAAAGATTCTGTAACACTTAGTGTCCAATTCTCACTATTAACTAGTTGCTTTTTGGCATGCATATTACTAGGATATTGGCTGTTTATTAGTACCTATAAACCACATATTAATGCCTTATTCTGCATGACCATATTGTACATCCCTTAATCCTACCAAATACCTAAATGTTACTTACTAACTATTAATAAGCAGTAATAAGGAGGCAGAAGCCATAGTTAATATTTAGTTATTAGTGAGAATTGGACCCTAATTTAAAGTGTGACCAAAGATTATGCATTATGTATGCAAAAACGGAGTGTCCCCAACCTTATAGATGGCATCTAGTTTTTGTATATTAACATGCTTTTAGGGGGGATAACTCGCCTCATTATATCGGTAAATAGAGAAAAGTTGTTCCGGCTAGTTTGTACAGATGACAATGTTGTCAAAACTATGCCTGTTCACCGGTTTCAAAAGTTTGCATTTTCAGGTCCCCAAAACGCCATTGTTGTGTAAATGAACTGCCAAAACGCATACAAAGTTTTCAGTTTTTAGTGGAAAATGGTGTTGTGAAAACAGCCTCTTTATCTCAAACCTTCAGGCTGTAAGCCCCTCTAGATCGGTCCAAAGGCGGCATCCGATAGAACAGGTGAAGTTTCTTTGCAAAACACGTACACTTGAATTAGTGCCAAATATTAGTAGTCACTAATCCGACACAAAACTTGTGGTAACATACAAATCCGTTTAATCTACTTGGGAAAACAATTTCAGAGTCAGTCAGAATAAAATCAAACGTAACAATTTATTATGTCAGGTAAATGTATCATGCCAATTTCATAATCAGTTCAAAGATAATAAAACATCAAATGCTCTGGAATAAAGAGAGAAGATGCGAACTTGCCATTATAGAATACATGATGCGGAGTGCCTGCATACACTGCATTTGAGTTACAAATCGCCACAAGCCTACTTCAGCATCTTCCTAAATACTCAGGAACAGCGGACACCGGCTCAAGGAACAGCGGTCAGCGGTCAGGACAAAACACAAAGTCCATCGGGCGGTCAGGACGAAACACAAAGTCCATCAGGCGGTCAGGACGAAACACAAAGTCCATCAGGCGGCCAGGGCGGTGAAGACCCCTCGGGCGGCCAGGGCGGTGAAGACCCCTCGGGCGGCCAGGGCGGTGCAGACCCCTCGGGCGGCCAGGGCGGTGCAGACCCCTCGGGCGGCCAGCGCGGAGCAGACCCCTCGGGCGGCCAGGGCGGAGCAGACCCCTCGGGCGGCCAGGGCGGAGCAGACCCCTCGGGCGGCCGCGGCGGCGAGAACCCTTCGGGCGGCCGCGGCGGCGAGAACCCTTCGGCTCAGGAACAGCGGACACCGGCTCAGGAACAGCGGACACCGGCTCAGGAACAGGGGACACCGGCTCAGGAACAGCGGACACCGGCTCAGGAACAGCTGACACCGGCTCAGGAACAGCTGACACCGGCTCAGGAACAGCGGACACCGGCTCAGGAACAGCGGACACCGGCTCAGGAACAGCGGACACCGGCTCAGGAACAGCGGACACCGGCTCAGGAACAGCGGACACCGGCTCAGGAACAGCCACAAGAACTGAAACAGTTACAAGAACAGACACAAACACAGACACAAGCACTGGGTCCGGAACCGACATGGGCTCCAGCTCTGAAACAGGCACTGGCTCTGCCTCCGGCTCTGGGACAGGCACTGGCTCTGCCTCCGGCTCTGGGACAGGCACTGGCTCTGCATACACTGCATTTGAGTTACAAATCGCCACGAGCCTACTTCAGCATCTTCCTAAATACTCAGACCAAGGCAGAAGACACACCCACAGCCGTTAACAAGATTTCTCTAAACTCTCCACACCTTATTACCTTTTTGGTTTACTTCTGTGGGAATGAGACCTTGAGACATTTCAAATGATGCCAAACATGTATAATACTCTATGATAATTGTTCATATTAAAACATAGATTTTAGGGTGAAATTCAGGTAGGGATGGGTGAAGGGAATAATATGTGAATTGGGAGGTGATCAACTCAATTGTGATCACGTCTCGAATGGGGATGGTAATATAGCAAGAGAGTTCAACTGTTTATTTCCTTTGTTTTCTCAGAGAGTAGCCCTCTCTTCCAGTTCTTCCAGTTTCTCCAGTCTTACAAGGGAATCATTTGAACAGAGGAGAGTCTGCTGGCAAAACGAGAACGAGACTGTCACGATACAATTTACAAAAAGTGGAGAAGAGGACTCAAGTGCAGTAAAAGGATATTTATTAACAAATGAAAACAAAAACACAAAGCAAAAACCCACAAGGGGGAAAACATAATCAATGAAACATAAAACAGAACTGAACTAAAATGACAAACACTGACCAAGAACACGAAGACCATCACAAGGAACAGGGGTAACATAAGACAAAGATCCGACCAAGACAGCAAACAAGAAGAGACTTAAATAGGGAACAAATCAAGAGGGAACAGGTGGAAGAACTCAAACACTAATCAGGTAACGAGGGGGAGGGATCAAACAATGACAAGAGCACATGGCCCACAATAACAAAGACACCCATGTGCAATACGAGACAGGACAGACACGTGACATTACCCCCTCCCTACGGAGCGGCTACCAGACGCTCCATCAGGCGGGATGGGAGGGACAGACCAGGGCGGGACGGGAGGGACAAGGCGCTTAGTCCTGAGAGTCCAAGGTGGAACACAAAGTCCATCGGGCGGTCAGGACAAAACACAAAGTCCATCGGGCGGTCAGGACGAAACACAAAGTCCATCAGGCGGTCAGGACGAAACACAAAGTCCATCAGGCGGCCAGGGCGGTGAAGACCCCTCGGGCGGCCAGGGCGGTGAAGACCCCTCGGGCGGCCAGGGCGGTGAAGACCCCTCGGGCGGCCAGGGCGGTGCAGACCCCTCGGGCGGCCAGGGCGGTGCAGACCCCTCGGGCGGCCAGCGCGGAGCAGACCCCTCGGGCGGCCAGGGCGGAGCAGACCCCTCGGGCGGCCAGGGCGGAGCAGACCCCTCGGGCGGCCGCGGCAGCGAGAACCCTTCGGCTCAGGAACAACGGACACCGGCTCAGGAACAGCGGACACCGGCTCAGGAACAGGGGACACCGGCTCAGGAACAGCGGACACCGGCTCAGGAACAGCTGACACCGGCTCAGGAACAGCTGACACCGGCTCAGGAACAGCTGACACCGGCTCAGGAACAGCTGACACCGGCTCAGGAACAGCTGACACCGGCTCAGGAACAGCTGACACCGGCTCAGGAACAGCGGACACCGGCTCAGGAACAGCGGACACCGGCTCAGGAACAGCGGACACCGGCTCAGGAACAGCGGACACCGGCTCAGGAACAGCGGACACCGGCTCAGGAACAGCGGACACCGGCTCAGGAACAGCGGACACCGGCTCAGGATCAGCGGACACCGGCTCAGGAACAGCGGACACCGGCTCAAGGAACAGCGGACACCGGCTCAGGAACAGCGGACACCGGCTCAGGAACAGCGGACACCGGCTCAGGAACAGCGGACACCGGCTCAGGAACAGCCACAAGAACTGAAACAGTTACAAGAACAGACACAAACACAGACACAAGCACTGGGTCCGGAACCGACATGGGCTCCAGCTCTGAAACAGGCACTGGCTCTGCCTCCGGCTCTGGGACAGGCACTGGCTCTGCCTCCGGCTCTGGGACAGGCACTGGCTCTGCCTCCGGCTCTGGGACAGGCACTGGCTCTGCCTCCGGCTCTGGGACAGGCACTGGCTCTGCCTCCGGCTCTGGGACAGGCACTGGCTCTGCCTCCGGCTCTGGGACAGGCACTGGCAGACGGGACGTGAACAGCCTCTCGCTAGGCAGACGGGACGTGAACAGTGTCTCGCTGGGCAGACGGGACGTGAACAGTCTCTCGCTGGGCAGACGGGACGTGTACAGTCTCTCGCTGGGCAGACGGGACGTGAACAGTCTCTCGCTGGGCAGACGGGCATTTCCTCCTCCTTCTCTGTCCGTGACGGCGAGAAGTAGGTCCTGAGCTGTCCCTACAGATGGACGACAATTGGGTTGACCCAAATGTGGCGATGGTGTAGTCCGGGCAATCCAAGTAATCGTCGTCCATATAATTATCATCCAGATTCACCCAGTCAAACTCCTCGTCCACCATGCTGCTGAGTCCACAAGTGGTCGGATCTTTCTGTCACGATACAATTTACAAAAAGTGGAGAAGAGGACTCAAGTGCAGTAAAAGGATATTTATTAACAAATGAAAACAAAAACACAAAGCAAAAACCCACAAGGGGGAAAACATAATCAATGAAACATAAAACAGAACTGAACTAAAATGACAAACACTGACCAAGAACACAAAGACCATCACAAGGAACAGGGGTAACATAAGACAAAGATCCGACCAAGACAGCAAACAAGAAGAGACTTAAATAGGGAACAAATCAAGAGGGAACAGGTGGAAGAACTCAAACACTAATCAGGTAACGAGGGGGAGGGATCAAACAATGACAAGAGCACATGGCCCACCATAACAAAGACAACCATGTGCAATACGAGACAGGACAGACACGTGACAGAGACAGAGCTTGTAATAAAACAAGAATCAACATTGGCTTGGGTTTTTCAGAGAAGGCGAGAATTGATGGATTTGAAATAACGTAAAAGCGACGTGGAGATGGTGTTTTTATTACTCAACATGTGAGTAAGGTATTTTATTAAACCGATAAATTGCCATATGTTGCTCTCTAACAGAGTTCATTGTAAAGCATTATCTATTGTGAAGGGTCAGCTGTTTGTCATTCCCGTCTTCGTCTTCGTCTTCCCCTCGGGATTACTTAATTACTTACTTGTTTGTTAAATAAAGTGCTTGCGATTGGATTCACTCTCTGCTTCATTCCTGCCAGCACGTAACACGTATGTTCTTTTTTTCTGTCTGTTAGATAGTTCTCCTCCATCTTCATGGCCCTATTTTCTAATAGACTGCTGCTATTCTTAGTAGCTGTCTGCCTCAAGATGGTGTTATAGTTTCAACTTCAGGCCTGGAATGGAGACTCTGCACAAGAAGAATTATTCATGGAAATGTTCATCCACATTCCTCAGACACAGCAGTGTTACCTGAGGCACAGGTAAAACGCATTCTCATTCTTTTCACAGGCTATTTGTGACATAAAATCAATAAAGATGCATTGAGATTCATACTGACATGATTCTTGCATGATCATATTCAGTTCACATTCTGAAGGATATCTGAAGTAGGTGTTGAGATCATTCTCTTGCTTATGGGCTGCATGGTTAAACCGCATTAAAAAGTAGTTTGACAGAATAATAAAGTCAATACCATCCACTGACAGTCATCATCTGACAAAATAATAAGGTCAATACCATCCACTGACAGTCATCATCTACAGCAGAGCAGGAGTGTGGGCGAAATGATTTATTTATGTGGAAGTTGATAAATTATTGATGTAGATGGTATTAATGGATTTCAAGTTGTCATTCCATTTCAAGAAGTGTCGCAACATGTAATTATGTGTGCGGACACATGCAGTCATAGACCTGTGTAGGTCATGCTATAAAAAGTGTAGCAGTTCAGCTATTTTGCTGGGTTGTAACTGATTACATGTAATCTGAATTACGTAAACAGATTCCTAAAATGTAGTACTTGTAATTAGATTGTTATACATTTTAGAATACTCCTGATCAGACTACAGTTACTTTTTTATTGATGACATTATTACATACTACTCACACAAAGGCAGTACATCTTTCACTACTATTTCATGTTTTAAGCATTTGATCATTGGATTTACAGAAATCCTTTCAATTTTAAGAATTGTTTTCTCAACATTGCAACAATGCATTCTCCTGACAAATACATTATTATTATTTGAATTATCACTCAGTAAGTCATTTGACCATTTATTGCTATGTCTTTGGAATGCATTTTTTCTTTCGAGCACATTTTTTATTATTTTCAAATTGTTTATTTTAATTTTTATGATTTAATAGCAAAAAAAGGGAATATATTTTCTTTTCTTTGTATTTTTATATTATTATGCTACAATATTATTCTTGTGATGCCGACCCAGAAACGTTTGAGTAATGATCCATTTGCAGCTTTATTTGAGCACACAGAGGGGTGAAAAACAGGCAGAGATGGGTAACAAAGTGACAGTCAAATAAGCCTTCCCTAGATGCTGAGTAATCAGGCCAGGAGAGGGGTTGTGGGAATTGTAGTGAAAAGTATAAGTCAATATTCAGGAGAGGGAGCCCTTCGGTGGCCATCAGAGGGAGCTTCGGAGTTCACACATGTGTGACAATTCTATTTAATTCAATGTAATAAACAAGTTAGGTCAAAAGTAATCTAAAAGTAATCAAAAAGTAGTCTGATTATATTGCCTAAAGTGTGTAATGTAATGGACTGCTGCAACTCAATTTTTTTGTCATGTAATTTGAAATCAGTAACTATTTATAATCTACTCAGCACTGTATATATAATCTACTCAGCACTGTATATACACACACACATACACTGTAAAAAATAATTGTAATTTTTGGAAGTGGAAAATAACAAAAACCTTAAATTGGCCTTTCCAAGAATTCCCAGTGTGACACATAACTTCACATTTGATGTTTTTTTATAATAATTTATAAAAATAGTTCTTATAAGTTATGTGGTTTTATGTTGCTGCTTATGTTGTTAAATTAATTTAATATTTATTGCATTGTTTTAGTGTTATGTGGGTTTCTATGATGGTTGGTATATTAACAAATCAGGTAATGAAATAAGATTTTTTTCTTTTCTTTTTTTTTCTTTTTTATTGTAAATTTAAGTTCAGTCTTTAAAACCTAAAATGTTGCTACACTATATTTTTAAGGTAAAGTTCTGTCAACCATAGCTACATTTTTTTTAACCGTAAATTTTAATGGATTTTTTTATATATATTTCATGCATGATGTTGCATGAGTAACACAGCTTTTGTTTACTTCAATCACAATAAAATGACATTTCACATAAAATGGAAATGGAAAAGAGATGGCTTGTGATAAATAAAGAAATTGTTTTCTGGCAAGGTACTGAAGGGGGTGGTTTTGTTTTTGAGAAAGGTCTTCAACGTGTCAAAAACATAAAAGGGTCATTGAAGTCTATAGTTTAAGGGACCATTTCCTAGTTAAAGCTTTACTTTACTGTGTAATATTTAAGTGTCCTCTCCTTGAGAGAAAGAATGTATTATCTTGATGTTTTGAGAGGACTCTCCTGTTTATAGTTAGAGCATGGCCAAATCCAACCTTGGAAAAGCTTTGTGTCGGTGTGTCTTCTTGGCTACAGGTTAAAGCTCCAGTAGGTCACTTTTGTAAACAAGTATTTGTTAAAACTGTCATTATGTCCTGACAGTAGAATATGAGACAGATAATCTGTGGAAAAAATCAAGCTCGTCTGGCTCCTCCCTGTGGTCCTATTGCCATTTGCAGAAATACACCGCTCCCGGTCAGAAACAACCAATCAGAGCCAGGAGGAATGTCTTAGCAGTGTCAATCACGCTCGTGTACGCGCTGATCACCCCTCTCTTGCACAGCGCGAGCTCGTACCGTCGTTCGTGACTCTCCTGTTCGAACTCGTTCATCCAAATGAACGAATCTTTTTTCGAGTCATTTCGTTCATTCAACGAACGAAATGACTCGAAAAAAGATTTGTTCATTTTGATGAACGAGTTCGAACAGGATCACGAACGTACATCATAGAACAGAGCAAAGCGAGCATTTGTGCTTATAAAACTTAAAGTTTTGTATTTATTTTTGAAATGACCGATCGTTTCGCTAGATAAGACCCTTATTCATCGTCTGGTATCGTTTAAAGCCCTTTGAAGCTGCACTGAAACTGTCATTTGGTCCTTGAAACGTTTGTGTCCTATTGAAGTCCATTATATGGAGAAAAGGCCTGGAATGTTTTCATCAAAAACCTTAATTTCTTTTCGACTGAAGAAAGAAAGACATGGACATCTTGGATGACATGGGGGTGAGTAAATTATCAGCAAAAGTTTTTTTTAAAAGTGAACTAATCCTTTAACGTTATTTTACTAGCTATTTATAACTTATAGAAAGAGTGCAACGTTATAAAGTTACATGTATTGCAAAATACATAATGATTTGAGGACCAAGTTTGTAGTCAAAGTATGGGCAGGCCATAGTCAATGTAAAGCATATTGTTGATGTTTCGTCCCTATTAGTGAATGTTCCATAACTGTTTATAATCCGCCGTCATCAGTGGTCCTGTTTACTAGCCTGGGCGTTCACGGCAGGCTCCGCTGTGGGGGAGGAGCTGTGGAGGGAGGGCTGTAGCGCAGCAGAGAGCAAGGGGGTTGGACCTGAAAGTTGTGCTTGTTCAAATTTTCAAGCTAAGTCAACATTTTCTCAAAACTCCCTACTGCAACTTTAAGGAACAACTGCATTATTGAAGATTGGCTGAGTTGTTGTTCTGGACAGGCTGGTGCCCAGCAACCCAAATCTGCGACCTGTAAGGTCACGGCGTGCCTAACTTCAGGGTCCGAGTGTCTTCATTCATCACGTCTGGTTCTGGGTCTTTGACTGTAAATCCCCTTATAGTACGCCATGTGGAAGATGTATTTATCACAAAAATATTAGTGAGCAGACTTTATTTCAGAACAGTCATTTACATTACTTGTATATTGTGAAGAATCAAATTTGCCAAGAAGCATGTGTTATAATGATAGTGTAATAAATGATAGAAACTGTTACAAAAACATATTTAAATCAAAAGTAAACCTTGCTGGAGCTTGGAATTAATTATATTTCTAATTAATCTCTTTTCATTGCTGCACAGTTTTGCCTCACGGCCACATATACTGTACCAAGGGAAAATTTGTTGTCCATTGTACTAATTAGGTCCATTTAATGCAGGAAAATTGAGTCAAACATTTCAAATACTTTCCAACTAAGGGTCCACACGAAGCACATTTTAAGGTTACAAAACATTTTTATAGTGAACCCATTTATGTTGCATTCTCTGTATCAGTGCTGTAAATATAGTTTTTATTCTGCATTTAATGTTCATTGAACCAATATTAAGCATGAATAAAGTTCACTGATTGAAACTCCCTGTACTTAAAATAAGCAAGTGTTCATTTGTGAGGGTCAAGAGGGGATGAAGTTTGCCTGTATTATTATAAATCACAATAAGGATTGTTCATTAAACAAAAGAGTGAATTGAACACAATCAATAACAATCTGTTTTAAAAAGCTGCTATTATGTTAAGTGTTGGTGATTGTTGTTCCCATCACCTCAAGAACAGCTCTATACAGCCCAAAGCAAATGAGTGCTCCCAGAAATCACACTCAATGCAGTTCTTAGAAAACCAGACCATCTTTGGGTATTGTTGATGATGCAGACCATGGCAATCACTGCCAGTGAAGCTGTCAAGAATGAGCTGTCATCACATAGGCTATGGATCGAAGGGAAAAGGCACTGCAGTGCTTCTCTCATCATGAACAAGAACACAGCTTGTGTAAAACTTTATTATTCTTATTTTTAAAGGGGTCATGAACTTAATTATTTTATTATTTTATAATGTTTCATGGGGTGCCCTTATAATGCTAGTATGATTTTTACATCAAAAATTGTTATAATTTAGAAATAAAAGGAATTTTTCCTAGCCTGATTTTTGCCTCTGATTTGAACGATCTGTTTGAAGGGGCGTGTCTGTGTGAGACTTCAGTGTAAACGCCCACTGCTGTGATTGGCTGACATATTTGCATATGAAATAGCTAGCATTACATGTGGAACTCTCTCTCTCTCGAAATCTTTTAGCCTACTCCGTTTTTACTATTACAGCTATCAAGATTAACGAATCATGAAAAGTAATGATTATAGCATATTTAGATCTATTCCCAACACATGTTGATGCTTGAATGAAGTGATCTCATCATTGCAACGCAATTTCTGCACTCTCACGAATGCTTTCACCAAATAACAATGCAAACACGATGTAAATACAGTAAGAGCTTAATTGTGCAGTGTTACAGCGTCATTGATTTCATAACTAGTTTTGGCAAGTGTCCAGGTAAACACGCTCTGTGTGATTGACAGCTTGGGCGATTGGAAAGGGAGCATTCTTTGATCGCATACATTCTGTATAATTTAATCACAGTTTAAATAAGATTATTTTCATCCTACCAAGAGAAACGATGTGAAGTTTATCGTTTAGTCACTAGCTTGATTTGCTGATGCATAAATAAACAGTATTGAATGATTTTGAGAGAAAGATCTCTGTAGTTAAATAATTACACATAAGAAATCACTGATAACATTCACAGATCAGGCATAAGAATAAACATGATTACTTACATGTTTGGGGCGTTGCTGGCAGATACATATCGTAAAAGTCTGTTTGCAAAGCCTGTGTCGAAATCGCGACTACCAAATAATCCACAGTGAAATGCATCGAATACAAACAAATGCACTGCTGACATTCACACTGTTTAGTCTATCTCTCTTGGTAAAACAAAGTTATGATTTCTGAATAAAATCACATTTATGATATATAAATTGGAGTATCTGTTGTCTTGTTGTCAAAGGCTATTTAGACTAACTCTGCCCACCGATGTTTGGTTGGGCCACACAAGATTAAAAAAAGACGCGCGCGTCACTTAAAGAGATAGTTCACCCAAAAATGAAAATTCTGTCAGTAGCCTATTTACTCACCCTCATGGTGTTCCAACCCCGTAAAACCTTCGTTCATCTTCGGAACACGAATTATGATATTTTTTTATTAAATCTGAGAGCTGGATCACTCCTCCATAGGCTTCTTAAGGGATTGACACTTGCCCTTAAAAGTTATTAAAGATATCGTTAAAATAGTCCAAGTGACTACAGTGGCTCAATCTTAAGTTTATCAAACGACAAGAATACTTTTTGTGCGCAAAAAATAAATAAAAAACGACTTTATTTCAACTATTCGTTTCCTTCTCTGTGGGCCTCGAGTCAGTTCACTAGTGATACAGCCAGTTCTTCTGTTGTTGTACATCACACGCATCACACACATGACCAGCGTCGGCCAATAGTGAGCCTACCTGTGAGGTATTACTATGCTATCACACTACATTAACTGACTAGAGGCCCACAGAGAAGGAAATGAATAGTTGAAATAAAGTCGTTATTTTTGGGGTTTTTTGCATACAAAAAGTATTCTCGTCACTTGATAAACTTAAGATTGAGCCACTGTAGTCACTTGGACTATTTTAACGATGTCTTTAATAACTTTTCGGGGCTGGCAAGTGTCAATCCCTTAGAAGCCTATGGAGGAGTGATCCACCTCTCAGATTTCATCAAAAATATCTTAATTCGTGTTCCGAAGATGAACTTCGTCAAATCCTACTTGTATTTTGTCTATGTATATATTGATACGTTTATTATGCAGTAGCCTAAACACAATTATGTGATACAATATCACAGAGTATCAAAAAAGAGAAACAAAATATGGAGACACTTCTTTGATGGAGAGGTCTGTGCCCCGGTCCTGAGGAAAGAAAAACTTGAAACGGTCCAGGATATCGGACACAATCGTTGTGAAAATCTAAAACAGTTTCAGGCACTCAGCCTTATTGCATCTGTATTCACGTGCACGCTCAAATGAATTACACAAAACCACTTAATGTATTACAGACCAAGCATTCTCCACTGTATCTTATGCACCAAAATTCACGTGTTCACCGTGTTTCCTAGAAACATCACTAAGCTATCAGGCTCGTTTCCTGTGGTAACAGTACACAGTTTACACATTCATTGTGATTCTTGACATGAAAGCTTTGATTAGTTCACATTTGTTCAGGCAATTTCCTCTCAGTGGAGTTGCCTTTACTTAGGAAGTTTGTTGTTGTCTATAGGTGATGACTTTTTAATAAGCCCTCATTATAAAATTAAAATTATAAATTCATAGACAAATCTGCTGACGTGTGTTGCACTGAAGGGATGCTATGAAATTGCAAGGCAGTTTCTGAATATCAAACCTGTTTTGTCCTGTTTTCCACCGCAATCAAAAGAAGAAATGGAGCACTTTGAATTCCTTTATGCTGATTTCAGAAACAGAAGATGTTTATAAAATGGGGAAACTATTTTCCATCCAAATCACCTCTCTTTTCAGAGGAACAATGGCTGGTACTGTGAAGACTATGTCCAATAGAGTTGTTGTTCTATACAGACACACACAATTTGCCATACTGTATCTTCATACCGGTACTGAGTGACAATAAAGGACATTTTGTAGTGCTATTTATATGTACAGACTATTTAAAAATTTAATACATCACCAAAATGATTAAAGAAGTCAACATAAAACACATAATATCAAAAACGAGTATACACATTTACACTGACATCAAATACAAGAGTTGTGATTCCAACAAAAAGCATTGATCTAATTAAAACATAAGTAAGAACCATTTTTAATGACTTAATGCAAAGTGATTTTATAAATAACGTAAAACAAGCAAGTCTCTTGTGAGATTGAGAATGTGCACAGTTATGGACTTATTGTCACAACTGGCTGTAGTAACACACACGACGAAGAAGATAAAGATCCAAGACAGGCTTTATCATCCAGAGGTAAATCCAAACATAGGCAAGCAAGCACAACCATAACACTGACGAGACCCGACAATACTGAACTGAAACAAGGGAACTTAAATACACAGGTAAATGAGGATCATTAAAGACACACCTGAACTGAATAACGAATCCCATTAGTGTCCATGACGACAGATTATACAGTGCAAAACGAACACAAAGTACAAACAAAGGGAAACTGTGACACTTGGGGAAATATAGATAACATACATAAACTGTTATCGGGGTTATTACAGTTAAAACCATAAAACTAAATCAGCACTTGAATTTTTGTGTGTGACATTTATCATTTTCATTTAGTTTAACTTAATGAACTAAAATAAATATAAATTGCATTTTTAAAATATATTAAAATAGAAACAGTTATTTCTAATATTACACATTTTTACTCTATTTTTCATCAAATTAATGCAACCTTGGTGAGCAAAAGAGACTTTCAAAAACAATATATATAAATGTCACAAATTAGTAGGAAGTGTAGAAGCCCTTGATTTGAATTACTTCATTAGTTTCTCACACTGCTCTGGTGTGACCTTGGTCTACTCAGTCTCTTCCAAAGTTCGGTAATGTGATGCGTTTCTTAGCCTTAACTTTGTCACCAAGGATTTTCCAGATATTTTCTATTCGGTTTGGCCACACTGGGCTGGCCATTTCATTAAATCAATGAACTGTTTTACCTGTTTTGCAGTGTGACAGGGAGCATTTTTTTTGCATAAAAATTGCGGGCTGATTGGGAGATGGACGCGGGGAAAGAACATGTGCAATGCATTTGCATTCAGCCTGCCATGTAGGTGTATAAATGGCCCAACAGCTGCTGCAGAAAACATCCCACAAACCATGGCACTTGCTCCTCCAACTTTCACTTCTTTGCGCACTTTGGGTTCAGTCTTTCCCAAGTTTGATGCCGAAATTACACAAATGAATTAAACTTCGGACCAATTCTCCTCTGTCCACACAACATACTCCTCAGCAAAGGATAGCCTAGCATTTTGGACACTGCAGAGTGTGATTTCAATCCAAATTCTATTAAATGGTGAGACACTGTATGCCGAGATAAATCCTTACCCTTTTCAGCACTGTATTGTCGAGCAATTCCAGCTGCAGTGTTGAACCGATTCTCCATTGAGAGTCTCCGCATAATCCTGTCCTCTCATGCATTTGTTTTACGAGGGCGACCAGCTATTTTGGGGGACTTGAATGAATTAGTGTCATTGTAAAGCTGCAATATTCTAGAAATCACAGATTTGGAATGACCAACTTCTCTTGCAGTGGCTGAAAGGGTCATCCCGCTTAGGCCTTTAACTGAATACTCTGCTGTCGCACCTCAGAGCGCCTCTTCATCTTGCGAAGTCAGTGAAAATGGGAAAGTTATTCTAACAGGAATGCTGCTAGTTAAATGGGGTTTGTCAGATAATTTTGGAAATTAGCACCATGTGCCAGATTAACACCAAGAAGTGTGAAGTATCTGAAAGTGTTCTCCAATTTTGATCAGTTTTTTTTAAATGTCTCATTTAAGTTATTAATACTGTTCTTCAGAATTTATTTAAATTGTGAAAAATGTTTGTTTTTTTTAAACTGCCTTTCTACTCCTGTTAGGATCACTTCAAATAGGACTAAGCAATGACCTTAAAATTCAGGAAATTGTAGGTTTTCTCATTTTGATCTCCACTGTCGAACCAACCGTAAACTTACCAAAGCCCTATTTTACAGAAAACAAAAGGTTGTAAATCACTGTGATGTAAAAGTGTTGCTATAATTGGGTTGCGTATCATATCTCTTTCACTGCACAGAAATATGACAAGGAAAATGTGCAATCACAGATCCATTTAAACCTACGGACTGAGCAACCTATGTTACTGAGCAATTCTGCAACAAGCTTCATAGACTTCTTTTCAGCTGTATGCTCATTATAGACACAAAAATGTGTTCAGCATGACTGCAGTTTCCCAGGGTTTCTAGTGAGATAATATTTTTCAGGGTACAGCCACGGTAACTGGCAACAGCTCCCGAGAGGACTGTGACTGCTGCACTCCATCAGGGGCCAAACGAAGACTGACGCTTCCGTCGGCCGTTCCCGGATCAGCCCGGAAGTCTTTGTGCACTGGCCGGATGGCTACGATGAATTGTCTTTTGAAGGTCTCACTGAGAATGATGTAGAGAAGCGGGTTAATGCAACTGTTGGCGTAGCCCATGCTAATGGCGACGTTATAGGCGTAGAGGAAGGCGTAACTGGGTCGTTGCACGCTCAGATGTGCCAGTTGCAAGATGTAATGAGGCGCCCAGCAAATAAAGAACGCCAGGCATATGGCAACGGCCATCCGAGTGACCTTTCTGGTGCGCAAGCGAAGGCTGTGCTGGGGAAGTGGGGCGACCGTGGCCGCCATGTTCTGGAGGATCTTAAAAAAAAACACGCAAATGATCACCAATGGCAAAGCGAACGCCAGCACGAACTGGTAGAGAGTAAACCAGTAGGTGTCTGTAGCTGGATTAGGAAGGAGCAGAGCGCATCCCACTGAACCGTTTCGCAGAGGCATGAGGCCAGCGTACATCCACACCGGTGTGATGGACAGCAGCGAGAGGATCCACACCAGGCCAACAACCGCCACGGCCATGCATGGAGTGCGAATGTGGTTGAAGCGGATGGGATGAACTGTCGCCAAGTATCGGTCCAACGTCATGACTGTTAAAATGTAGGTGCTCACGATCTGGCTGTTGGAGTCCAGCGCTGTGATGACGGTGCACATGGTGGCACCGAAACACCAGGAACCGTTCCCCACCAGCTGGTGGATGAGGAACGGCATGCCTAGGAGAAACAGAAGATCTGCGATGGATAGACTGAAGATGAAGATGTCAGGCACTGTCTGTTGCGCCCTGAACTTTGTCTTTTTCACAATAGTGTAGATGACAATGCAGTTGCCTATAATGCCAACAAAGCAGATGACGCCATAAATGCTAGGCATGAGAACATTGTGATACTGTTCGTCAGTGTCTGCAAGAAACAAAAGAGAGATTTTAGTGCTTTTGGTTTTCAGTATCAAGGTACATTTAAAATACATACTTTTATTTTTACCTATTTTAATTTTTAGTTTCAAATGTTGTACACATAACATTTTATTCAGCAATGCATTAAATTGACAGTAAAGACATTTATAATGTTACAAAAGATTTCAATTTATTCTGATCTTTTTTATTCATCAGAGAATCAACATGCAACATGCAACCATTGCATGTACAACAACTGTGACACAAGGGCTATACACAGAGGCGAACATGCCTCTTAACAAGATAACGAGTTAACAAGACACACTTGGGAAAGACAATCAAGGGGGAAAACTACAGAGGACTACAACATGGCACTCAAGACAGGAAGTAACACTAAAGTCCGAGGACAAACACGGAGAACATATGATAGAATCCACAAAAATGTTAAGCAGCACAACTGTTTTCAACATTGATAATAATCAGAAATGTTTATTGAGCAGCACACAAAAGAAGATATTTTAAAGAATGTTGGTAACCAGACAGTTGACGGCACCCATTGACATCTATAGTATTTTATGTTTCCTGCTATGGAAGTCAATGGCTAGCGTCAACTGTCTGGTTGCCAATATTCTTTAAAATATCTTCTTTTGTGTTCAACAGAAGAAAGAAACTCATAGGTTTGGAACAACTTGAGGGTGAGCAAATGATGACAGAATTTTCATTTCAGGGTGAACTATCCCTTTAAAGACATTTTCATTGAAAAAAACCTAAGCTCTTTTATTTTTCAAGATAAACTCGTTACTTGAAAGCTACATAGTTAAATCCGAGATAAACTTTGAAAAATTGGACACCCCTCCCATAGTGCTTTCTTTTGATATTGAGGCATTAATAGATTTTAGACAAATAGAAAAATTAAACATAATTGAATGATACTATAATCATAGCTAGAATATTTTAAAGTGAATCAAATTGTGTTTGGTATATTAACATTCTTGAATGGGACTGTATGACAACTGAATTGACTTGTTTTTCAGATTTCAGAGAACCCAAAAGGAAAAGAAGCAGTAGTCTAATATAAGACAGTTTTTTAAAAACTGAACAGTTGGACCACCTGTTGTTATAATGACATCAGAATTCTGATGCTAATTTTAGTTTTAAAGGTTGTAATGCTTTTGTCCTATTTCTATTCCTACCCTGTCATTAAATGCGGGTGCAAACGTGATCCTGAAGCAACATCACTTTTTAACGTTAATTCAATGCAATTAATGTTGAGCCGTCAACACTGACTTAACATTGTTTCAATGGTTGTTTGCTATCCGTGAGTCATGAGCTACACACAAGCAAAGAACCAAAAATATCTAACAAAACATTACACTTAAAAAAAGTAAGAGACAAACTACTTTTGATGGTCTAACCTAATGAAGTCAAATAAATAATATGTTTGACTTGAATAAAGCCTGTTCATTTGCCACATGACACACATTTAGGTTGCTGGACAACATTTGGATAGCGTATTTACCTGCATTTAAATGTTGAGATGAATTAAACTCATCACTGGAATTGGGGGTCACGTTGAAATCCATCACAAACTTGATCATAAAATACAAATGCACAGATGTTATCAACAGGCTGTCATAGAAATATGATACTTTCAACATATTACGCAGTTGACATGAGAATGCTTAGAAATTAATTATTAGGGGTCTTTGTCACTAGAGAATATCTTTACAATTGTAGAGACTGTATGGGTAATTCAAGATAGTCTTACACAATTAAACTTATATTCAACACCTGTTGATTTTTTTGTAAACAGTCAAATCTGCACGAACTCCAAACAGCAATTTATCTTATGGATTTGTCTAAAATAAATTATTTCAATTTTATTTACTAAATTTCATATAATCCCTTTTTTATACTGATTCATGAAATCAGATTTATGTACTCTGTTAACACCCTTCATTTTGAACAGTAAGAAATAAGAACAATTGTATTACATTGAATAGGCAATGTCAACAAACAACAAACGAAAATATCTCAGGATAATTTTTTAATAATTAATTTTGGCAACATGAAAACAAATTAAGTCATTTTAGATACAACATATCTTTACAATATCATGCTTACTATTTTTCTCACACTGATTTAATTGGGGTTTTCTTTCACACATTTATTTAAATGGGTCGCATGAACATTTATAATAGCCTTTCTTTTTAACTATCATCATTTATAGTTACAATATCAAAATAAGCTACCATAGTATTTACATTATACTCCAAGGTACTTCAAAAACAACATGGTGCTATTATGAAATGTGTATTGACATGGTGCCTGTCCACAAACACTTTGTGGTACTTTTTCTTAGTGTAAAACAATTAAGCATCAAATTCTATCTCATTTGCATAAACCTACCTTAATCTGTGTATCTCCAGTGGTTAGCCTCTCATTTCTCTGAAACGCATGCCACTAGTTGACAGCTCCTCAAACGCCCTCTACACGACCCATTTCTGCTTCTACTTCGACAATATGTCTCCAGTTACACACTTCACTGCTCCATTGTCCGATGAAGATGTGCCTCCTGTGATGTTAACGCTCTCGTTCATTCCTGATGCACAGGACATCTGAGAAAATGAGCCTTGCTGAAAAAAGGGTTTTGTGTTGAGCTCGATGTAGCGTCTGATTTGCTGCCTGAAGCTGCTGACGTGCGGAACATCATCCATTTTTGGCCACTTTTTGTACAGAAACTGGAAACGGCACATAACTGGTTACAGCAAATAATCCCATTTGCATTTCACCGCATAATGTTTGCATGCCTTGCTCCACTGAGACTGTCTTTGTAATTAGTGAGCTGTTTAATCAGGCTGGGTTTCAAGTGTCTATGAAGTGGAAACATGTTTGCGAATGTAGGATTAAGGGTTGCGTTGAGTGGATTGATCAACCTACACGTGAAGCGCACATTTTGAAGCAGATAATCTATGCAAAAAGAAACAGCAATTATGTAGGTTGTGTGATATCATATTTTAATATCTTGAAAAAGTATATAATGTTTGCCCAACTAACAGGGAACGTTGTCATAACTTTAACGTTCTTATCGGTTTTAACCTTTCAGGGAACATTCATAAATATCATTTAGCATATTTTTTATATCTGGGTACATACAAGAATATTCTAATCAGAATGTCATATTAGTGTTGTTATTCGCTTTGGTACTATTTTCACATGTGTACATTTTCAAAACTCTTAGTACAAAAATCTTGTAACGCATCTAGTCATTCTTTCAAAACCTGATCTCATGCTTTTATTCTAGTTGTACATATTTTCATTATAATCATTGTTTCAAACACAAGATTATATGTAAATTTGGTTTAATCACCGAAACACAACAGTATGATCTTCTTTCAGTTTAGTACTTGCAAGATGTTTCAAATCCCCCTTGTTGCTGAACTAATTACAGTAACAGCAGCTACAGATGCCACATTAGAAAATACACTTACATGACCTAACTTATACGTAACAACCATAATGTTTGTAATTGTATCTATCTAGTGTATTATCAAAAGGTGTGATGCAGCCATGAGCTTTTGCTAGAACAGAGTTTGCTGGCAATACAGTAAATGTTCTCACTGTGCCATTTGACTGAACGCTGTTGTAGACCTTTACAAATGAAGGGTGAGTTACAGTATGAGACAGTCTCTACCATGGTAATTCCTCTGTTTACAGTAGGCCTATCACATGGCAAGCTGTCATGTAAAATGCTGTAGCCTATTTGATGCCATCTGTCTCGCATGCATCTTTGATCAATCTGATGTTACAGTCATTGACTGTGATTCCTCCCTTGTATTCTATCCTGATCTGTTCACAAACTGCAAATCCCCCCCATCTCTCTCTCTCTCTCTCTCTCTCTCTCTCTCTCTCTCTCTCTCTCTCTCTCTCTCTCTCTCTCTCTCTCTCTCTCTCTCTCTCTCACACACACACACACACGCACACACGCACACACACACACACACGTGTCTGCACACACTTTGAACATACGGTTATCATCTAAGATAGATCACTTATGTAAAAAGAATTCATTACATTTGGTAACCCATATCGATATTTGCAAACAAGTTCTATAGAAACTAAATCAATATCTATAGAAATCTATAGTTTAAAAAAAATAAAAAAAATTGATTAACCATTAAGATCAGTTGGATTAAATAATAGACAAACGTATTAAACTGAACGAGAAGAAATGCAAATCAAAAGTTTGATAGTAAAAGCTTTATGAAAGGTACTGTGAATGAAACATGTATAGATGAAGCACTTATTTTGTGTAGTGAAAATGATACTTTGTGATCTTGTGTATTTCAATTGTGTAAAACACAATTGAAAATATGGCGAAATGTAAATGAAAAAAGTGCACTTTTGATAATCTGTTTATGTTTGATTTTAGTACTAAGAATTGCTTGTGAAAATTGTGCCAAAAACTGTATGTAAACGGGATGTAAATGCTTTAACCTGATGCCATACGCAGACATAGCCTATCCCACACTGGTAGTAAAAAACATAATTTTAGTATTGTAGTACACTACTTATTCTCATGTAATAGCCAGTGTAGTTGAATATTTAGTGTGTGCGTGCGTGCGTGCGTGCGTGCGTGTGGGTGTGCGTGCGTGCGTGCGTGCGTGTGTGTGTGTGTGTGTGTGTGTGTGTGTGTGTGTGTGTGTGTGTGTGTTCATTGTCCTTGTTGGGACATTTATTGGCCCCCATGAGGAAAACAGCTTGAATCATACTGAGTGATAGTTTTTTTGAATATACAAATAATAATAATAATAAAAATAATACACTATTTGATCCTGAAAGTTAATCTGAATAAGTGAAGATGATGCAGTTTCAGGCAATGTGGTAAAAAGCAATGTTCTAAACTTCTGAGCATCCACAACCAACACAACGCCAGGCACTCTAGAATATGTTTATTCGCTCTTGATATTTTACCAGAAGATGGCGCTATGCTGCAGCCAATTGACCATCATTGTAAAAGTGTGTAATGACACAACTCGTCCACTAGGGGCAGGCGGAAGCTGCACATGCTGTATCGAGGAGGAAACGGAAATAAACAGAAAAATACAGCAATTTTTCACCATTTCAAGTCGGGCGAGGTACAAGAGCTCAACCTCACCAACGATTAAAGACCAATTGGAGTGGATTCTAGGTTCATTAAAACGAGAGAGCGAGTATTGGCCCTTACAGTTGTTTACAAGAGTGAGTATATGAAACTTCAGTTTTTCCCTGACTCCCAGCGTCAGTTTTTTTTTTACGTTAACATGACCAAAGGCCATAAGGCCTGTGTGCTTTACATTATCAATATTCGCTATTATTTATGATTATGAAACCATTGCTTTTATGCTTCTAGACATGTTGACAAAAAGTCGACAAAAGAAACTTAGTCTCGTGTGTTGTTTTAAAGTTGCTTTACGGGATTTATAAACTAGAACCTTCGGGACTGCACTGAAATTATTGATGTTTCTTCTATTATCATTTAAACGATACATAGTTGAATAGTAATACTTTTAGAAACTTCAACATAATATACAGTGAAAGTGAGTTTCCTATTGTGTTACTCTATGCATAATTGTAAGCAATATTAAGCATAGGAGTTTTACAATTAATATCTATTTTATTTGAATGTTGTAAACATTGTGTTATTCTATTATTTGATGCTAAACGTTTCAATATTTATACAGTCAGACAACAATACGTCAGTGTCAAATGCTGCCTGTTGATTTCCAATACTCTGCAAGATGTCAATATGATTAAAATTACAATAACATATGCTTTAGATACAATCCACAGCGGTTCCATTTCCGGTGTCATTTACGCAATTTTCTTCGCTAGAAATCTGATATCGTTAATACATAACAGCTGTCTTGCATAGCTGTGTTTACGTTTCGACTTATTTCTGCGCAATCCTTGATATTTGCTCACAGGTTTAACCGAATATTATTCTGTGCACGTTCTATAGCACTATGACGTTATCGAGCCTTGCGTTCTCCAACACTGAGAAATTCCGAACGTTTATTGGTCCAACACTAGACGGAGCGAAGCCAATTGGGTGTTGACGTCCCTTCTAGGGCTTTGATTGGCCGAGTCCTCTTTGACGCGCTAATCTGATTGGACGGTCCGCTATGCTCGCGGTGCGTAATTGGCCGCTTGAGACGTCAAGCAGACGGGTTTCCTTCCTCTTTATGGGGAGCATTTGCTTTTTAATGCCAGTTGTATCGTGGGGCGCGGCCCATTGAACAATCTAGAACACTAGATCAACACTCTCCTATCGGATTTTCTGAAAGAGTGTATTTTGTTCACAGGTTTCTCGCCGTGATCTTAATGTGAGGATCGCGACGGGAGGAGAGACTCGGGGCTGAGAGAGAGAGAGAGAGAGAGAGAGAGGCAGGTGGACATCCTTGTGTCTTCTTGGATCTGTGCTCATCATCGCTATTGAGATCTCATTGTCTGGTCCTCTGGTCCACAACATTGATAGAAACTGCATCAGGAGGCATTTTCCACTGCTTCATACTCAACCACATAGGTGTCCGTCAGGCTGAATCATGGAGGCCATTGCAAAGTATGATTTCAAAGCAACTGCAGATGATGAGCTGAGTTTTAAACGTGGGGACATATTGAAGGTAAGGCTAGATTATTTGATGGGTATTGTTGTTTATTAATATAAATCCACATCAGCGTGTAGTTATGGGAGTTTTATCTCGATCAGGATGTCTATAAGTCTATATTATTTCCTCATTATTAATGAACTACTGAAACAACACAGGTTATATTGGATCTGCATTCATTTGGTTTTATTGGTTATTTATTAGTTTTATTTTTTGATCTTCTATTCACATACAAGGAAGTATTATTTGCCATTTAAATGAAGTAAAATAGATGTTTTCAATAAGATTTTTTCATGGGCGATTCTGCTTGTCGATTTTTATTTTTTTACAAGCACATGGACCAATTCCTTCATGACTAACTTTTACTGTTACTTTGCTGACATTACAGCTTGCAATCTTAACGTCCTGTTCACAGACTTCGTAATATTTCCACACGGATGACATTTTTGGAAATGATTCCAATGCAGTTTGTGTGCATGTGTGTACTTCCAGAAAGCAGATAGGCCAAAGTAAAACAAATCAAAAACCCTCCCGGCTGGTTCCAATTGATGATGGCGCATCTCTTATCTTACGATATTGTATATTTCAACATATTAGCTTTGTCAATACTGTATGTGCACATCTTTGTTTATATGTACTTATTTAGCAGATGCTTTTATCTTGAGAGACTTGGAAGGGAAAAATGTAAGGAATTTTTCATAAATTAGTTTAAACTGAGGAGCCAAGTAGATATTTTAAAGCGTTTGTAGGACGAATGATCAATAAGCAAAAAGAGACATTTGTTGATTTTAGTGAGTAGTCTGTGCATTTCATGGTCATCATTTCCTCCCTTCTAATGTCTGTTTCGTGATATCAGCGTAGTTTCATCCATCAAAAAGGCAGCTTCTCCGAATGACTGTTTACGCAAGCACATAATTTCTCTTTCCTCTTGCGTCTGAATGTTAATCTCAAGCGCAGCATCTGTTAATCCGGCCAGACCTCACAGATGTATGTCGCTGTCCAGCTTATGTAAAGCCGCGGTCTTTCATTCACTCCCTAAGGAGAGTTCAAGCCGCCCCTCTTTGAGCTGGATTGCATCATATCAGATGTGTGGAGGAAAGGGCTCAAGTGCTCGAAGATTTAAACGCAGTCATTCTAATCCTTCAGGTTAAATTTCGGGGCATCTTTCGTGCTTCGTGCACACATAAGCCTCTCATAAGCAGGTCAGCTGCATCATTCCTTTGATCTGATTACCTGAGACTATCATCAGGTCTTTGTCTTTGTGATGGGACGGCAAAGAGTCACTAAATGAACCACGTCCTGGAGTGATGAGGAAGAAAACGGATGACATCGTGAGGGATTATGACATTGATCTGTTTTTCTGTGGGCTTTTTTTGCTCGACTTCAGATTATGTTGTTGGATAATGCATGCAGAACAATAGGGTAGTAATGAAATGATTCAACGAGGAATCATGTATGTTCCTGTGTGTGTGTTTTATATTGATTGCATGCAGAGACCTGACTTTATTTAGTCCCTTTTACGCCTTATACGCAAATATGAGTACTATCTAAGCAAGCAGGCATTCCCTTAAAAATTCTCTGTACTCGCCGTCATGTAATTCCATACCTGTATGACTTGTACGCATTCCTTCTGTGAAATACAAAAAAAAATTTAGACGAGTGGTTTTATCCAGTCAGTGGGGTCCAAAACAACATTGGACCCCATTGGCATTCATTCTAAGGACAAAAAAAAGCATTAAAAAAAAAGAAAGAAAGTCAGACAGGTTTGGAATGATATGAGGTTGAGTAAATTATGAGAGAATTTTCCATTTTTGGCTGAACTGTCAATTTATTTTCACATGTTGTGTTTTGAAATGCATCAGGATGAGTATATCAGCGCATGTTAACATAAACTGTCTTCGTTTTTGCTGATCATCAGTCACAATGACGCAGCATTGTCTAAAATTACGGAGTTTGCTCAATCTCATCAACAAACTGCGAGATATGTTTTCGGGCCTGTGTGTTAGAATGTTCTGGATCTAGTCTATCTGACAAGTTTTATTAATTTGTTTATAGGCTATTTCACACTACCCCAACAACCATAGCAGCTTGGTGTAATATTGTGCACAAACACCAAGTAAGTTTCTTTACCATTGCAAACTTCATGAGTCTAGAGAAGAGCACTGACTGGCTCCAAGTCTACCCAATTCTTCCGGCTTTTTTGCAGTCCGATGGAAGAAAAAAGGAGAAATCACCCGTGTTCTCATGTAGATGTTCAGCGTTGTGTGTTCTATATAGTTCTGTGGAGTTGCTGGTAACTATGAACACATTTGTGAGTGCTTTCTTTGTCTGTCTTTTTTAAAAAAAATTTTTGCATCTGTGATTTAATGAGGAAGTGATTCTTCGGAGTGTGCAAAAAAACAACAAAAAAAACACCATAAGTCAGCAAGGGTGCTAAAATGTCCAGAGAGAGAGAGAGGTCATCTTTATTGTCTGTCAGCATTTTATTTTATTCTTGATTTACATTTTGAGATGAAAATGTGAGTGGTGTTTGCATATGCATAAGTCATCCCCACAATGCAACGGGGTTCTTGGTGGTTGTCAAGGTGATGCTTTGCAGCTGCTAAGGTCTTCTGAGTGGGTTTTAGAGCAATTGCTCTGTATAGCCTTAGTGATGATTTCTGTTTGTTTTAGAAAATTGGCTCCAACTTAAGTAGCTGTTGATGGACATGTGCAGTTCACTTAACTTTTTGACTTCCTTATCTTTAAACTCGACAGCCTCTAATGTAGATGTGACGTCTAGTATAACATCGACATATCTGAAAACGGTGGTGATGTAGAAAACCCGCAGGTTATCTCTTGGCCCGCTGATCTAGACTGACCCTTATTACTGTACCCTGAATCGTCACAGACTGAGGTTTCAGTGGTGAACATGCTCAAGTCATTTTGTCTTGGTTTCTTTTCTGATGCAATAGCCAAATGAGCTTCATCCTAAGTGTACTTCACCTTATATGGCTTGTTTTTAGTGGTCGGTGATCTATGTGGGTTTGCCAAAGGCCAATACTGATATCATGAGAGCAGGGTGGCTGATAAATAATACAATTTAATGACAATAAATGAGAAATGCAATAGCAAAATGTAAACGCATTTGTTTTTATACAATATTAAGCCACCAGAAAAAACAGAAACGTGTGTTCTGTATTATTACCAGAAAAACGTGTGTTGTTCATTAACAAGGATGTCAGTAGATCTTGAAACTGGCTGGTAATCTCAAAATAGCCAAACTGAATCATTTTGGCTGATATCAGAGTTTTACTATTTTTGTTCTTTTTTCAACACAGGGAATAAAATGGACATTTATGCTGTCTTAGGCAGGTGTTTCAGCTTGTGATGGACACGTTTATAGGTAGGAAACACTGTGAATAGATATAATGCACCGCAGTGGATTTAAACACACTTTCCTCTTGTGTATAAAGTTTGGTCCATTGGTCAAGAGGAGTAAGTGCATGTATTCAGACCCATTATGATAGCGCTATCATGCTTTTAACAGTGTTTTGAGCTTTAAGACACCAAAGATATCGGTACGGTCCTCTTTGACTTACAGGAAAGCTTAGACGTTGTGACAGTGATCTCACACATTGACACATTCAAGTATTTAAAGTATAAAAGTTTTTTTGGTAAATAAAAGGGGTTTTCACTTGCTACCACAGTAAGAGGAACAACCTTTTTTATTTTTTTTATTTACTTCTAATTCATCTGTGAGACGAAAATAAAAAAGATAAAATGTAGTTTCTTCTCATTTTCACGTTCCTCTTCTCGTTTTGCTTTTGATAGCTGGTCGGCCTGCAGAATGATTTTCTTAAATGGACAACAATGGCTGTTTCTCTTGTAACATATTGCGGGAATAAACATTGACCGGCTGATAGCTGTCGCTGAAAGGCCAAGCGTCTTTGAATTGACCTTTCATTCACTCTTAATTTTCCACATTGAGGCTGATTGGGAAGGACTGCTCCGTTTATGGGTCTGTCTCATCTTAGAAGCGATGGAGACGGAGTCCGTGAGAACATTTGCTCGAGGGGTCGTTGTCCCGCTGACATGAGCACGTTTGCAATGCTGTTGAAACATGCCATGTGGATAGCAGCACAGCTCTGAAATGAGTCATTATGCTCCAGACTCTTTATTCTAGGAATAACCATGAGCATTTTTTTCCAAAAGGAATGAAAAGGTTTTATTTCGGTACTCACAGGTGATTCAGAATACAATACAGTAGAGATAAAGGCTGTACCGCTAAGTTAAGTATTAAAGTTCAGCGTGTAACTTGTCTTGCAGATAATGTTGCAGACATGAATGATACTTTGAATTGTGCGGCTTGTTATTAAGAGGTGTGTTACCCAATGTATTGGCTTCGATTCCCAGGGAGTGCATGAACTGATAAAATGTATACCTTGCATGCAATGCAAGTCAGTTTGGATAAAATCGTCTGCTAAATGTAATGTTATTAAGTTTGTAAGCATATAGATTTCAAATTTTTGATTGACAAAATAAACATTGAAGGAGGGACCTGAGCCATATCTGGAGAGTGGAGACTAGAATAGCTTATACCCCTGGGGTTGGGCTATTTTTGAGCCTGCATGCACTGTAGCAAACCACCACATTAAAAAAAACTGATCAGAATACCCTAGCAACGCCCTGGCAACCCTGCATGTCATGCATTCAAAAAGAGATCAAAGACACGTTTACAGTAAATCTATCAAAGGTAAGGTTTAACTGATAATCCTTTTGATTGATTTTATTCACACTTTTCTACTTAGTCAAACCAAAAATTATTCAGACCCTGGATATAATATTTGATTTTTTTTTTTTACTAGTGGATCCAGGACACTATAGTTCATTTAAGTGAGGATAGCAACAAAGTTAACTGCGACATATTATACCCAAAAATTCTTCATACAGTGGACTACCAGTAAAATGTATGAAAATTTGGGACCAAAAATTATTCAGACACTTGACCATGACCTGACCATGTTTTGCTTAAGTGTTTTTCTTTCATTGCTAATGCGACCTTTTTACACCTCAGACTGAACAAAATGAAGCATTGCTTGGTAATTGGTTGACCGAAATTGGTGTTATCTCATGTACTTAAATTTAACAGCTGACAGCTATTCTACATAATTCATTTGTGAGACAGTCTAACAGAAGGATGGCCAAAACCAGTGAAATATCAACTGATTTGATAACTCTGAGTTCTTGTCATGTTTTATTACCATTTTCTAAACCATAGCGAATAAACTGTGGTATTGTGAGAAATGTTGAAGGTGTCTGAATACATTTTGGTTTGACTTTAGTTACATTTGATAAATGACGTCCACTCAGTGGTGAAGGGACTTATTTAATGTATCATTTGCTTAAATTATAATACTATTTTTATCATTATATTCATAATGCATGCTATGCTGACTCTTAATGACTGTATTTTTTTTCCTATTGGGCCAAAAAGCAGAAATAAAGCTATGATTAAAAATGTATTCTGCATCATAATCTGTATCTGCCGTGATGATTGGTAAAACTCTTTTAAAAAAAAGGATTTTAAAAAGATCAGGTTTACTAATGAGTGGTTGCAGATGCTGTCTGTTGACCTGGCAGCAACGTTTTTGTAGGTTTCATTTCATTCCTCCACATAGTTTCAGTTTCTCCCTCTTGAATTTCTAATAGTTTCAGCAGCTGTCATTCAGCGTCCCCTGCGTTTCACCTCTGACGACTTCATAAAGCCGCCGCATGCTTTATGAACAGTGCGTTAATGTCTGTTATTTGCTCTTCACATAGTTTGGTTTATCAGTCTGGTACATTTGCCTCTAGCTTTGGAAATGAGGTGAAATTATCCTGGAAAATGGTAATAAATACAGTTTGCAAATGCTGTAATAAACTGACGCAATTTGCATTGATATCAATAGTCTACATTTGTTTTTTCCAAGTGTTCTTTTTTTTTTTTCTCCTGCTCCATCTCTCTCTCTCTCTCTCTCTCTCTCTCTCCTCCCAGTCTGTGACACATGCTCTGATCTTTTCCTTGAGATGAGTCGGTAAAGACAGACATGATTTAACAGGCCCCTGCTCCATTGCCCTCGGCCTCTAGTCAAGCTGAATTTAGCATGTCATCTATTAGACTGCAATGCTGCCCTCTCAGTTCATCTGTTCTTGTCTCCTTTGATACGTCAGTCTCTGTTCATACTGACTGCAGTTTGCACTGACAAAACCAGAAGCCGTTGGTTTTTGATGAGAGTCGGCGATTTCTGGCAGCAGAGACTCGCTCTCGGCGATGTGACAGTTTTAAGTACAATTCAACTTTATGTAAATAATGCGCAGCAGCTACCAATGGGAGTTAAGACTATTGGATTGATACAAAAAATGTGGCTTCTGTGCAATACCAGCCTGTGGTACTAAATCGATACCAACAAATACGCAGCAACACATGCAATGCGTTATTAAAATACAATGACTTTCTTATTGACACTTCTCTTATGTCTTATGTTTCTTCCATTGTCGTCTGATGGTCTTCTCATTAATGTTAATTTATATGTCATAAATATAATATTTCATACTTGTTTTTCATGAATAATTAAATTCCGCCAAATGGTAGAAGTTAACTTTTGTTCCTAATCCAAAAAATCTGGATTTAGTTTATAGACAATTTGGAAACCCTTTTCTTAAAGGCTTTATATATTATGTATTTTAATGCATTAATTATGCGTTGCGATGCATTGTATGGTCTCATGAATAATTGTAACCACAGTTATAAAACAATAATAATAATAAAAATCTAATCATTGAACACACCTTTATAAAATATAATGCATTAAAACGCATCAAACAACCAATTTCAGATGTAACAAGGAATCTGGAAATATTACAATGAATTTTAACTTTGGTTACAATTATTCATGAACCGATATAATGCTTAATAACATATGTTAAGAATACCTTATGGTGCACTATACATAAATGATTTAAGTGAAGTGTTATTGACAACAAGGAGACTAAATGTTATAATACACAGATCAGATTCTGAAAATTGTTTAGTGCTTTACTCCATGCAACAGATCGCAAGCAGATAGTGGAGTTCACATGAAAGTGTTGCAGTTAGTTAATACAGGAACTTCTATTAGCAACGTGATTTTTAGTCACTGTGAGTTGCTTCAGGCTGCTCTTGGCGGCCTAAAGTTCATCATCATCTCAGAGGAAAATGGCAGCAGGCTTGCGGTTTATTCCACCTGTTCTGGAGTTTTCTGCTGTGCCCTAGATCTGGAGGTGGGGGCAGTTACCTCCTCAACCCAGCAGCATCCTGAACACATCATTCCTGTACAGAGCAGGCCGTGTTGCAGGCAGGTTCAGCAGGTTTGGTGGGTGTCACAAATATGAAGTGAAACACATTTTGATTGTTGATTTGAATTTGATTTGAGCACTTTATAATGAAGTAAAAAGCACTTCAAAGGGGTTTGTTACAGCTTATGGAACGACTTCCATTGTTTTTTGTTAGACAAGCATTTTTTAAAGTGCCCCCATTATGCTATTGTAAAGTCTCCTACAACAGGTTTACATGCATCTAAAGTAAAAAAAAAAAAAACACTTTCATTTTTTCATACATTGCACATTCTCCACATTGTTTGCACATCACCACATTGTTCAATGATTCTCAAACGACTCAATGGATGAATCAGTCTCTCTAAATCCCTCCTTTCTGTGAGCAGGAGCTACTCTGCTCTGATTGGCCAGACGGCCCAGTGTGCTTTGATTGGTCTGCTGCTTAAAGCGCATGTCGGAAGCTGACGCTTATTACCATAACCATAAACTTCAGCTCACAAGGCTTCCTCAGCGATTGTACGCTGTAAAGACCGTAACGATGACATCGTTCAATATCAATCCGAGCGCGAGTCTGATGAAACATTTGAAGAACTATTCAACCCGAACGTCCATCGCAAGGATGACGTCAGTGATCTCAGTGAAACGCTACTCAGTTTGAGGTACAGATGTTAATTCCTCACTATCAGCATTAACAAGTGCATGTCCATCAACAAACCCATGTGTGTGTTTCTAAATTATTGTGGTGCACACGCGGGAACTAACTGTATAAATAATGGTGCTTATGTTAGTGAATGACTGATGTAACATTAAAGTTTGCGAAACAAATCTTGTTCCATCCTTCATCATTACTCATAGTAAGAACGACAGACAATCTGCATTTATAGACTCTATTTTAGGTAATGGTGTCCCACAGCTGCTAAGCAGAACTATTTCAGTGAGACCGTAATAACCTGAGTTAGCCGGAGACCAACACAATATAAAACACAAAACTACATATTTTGTAGAAAATATACACATCAATAATTAATCATACTTATCGGTTGTGATTCTGAGGAGCAAGCTGGTCCAAATAAACTGGGAACTGGCCCATCTTTCATGAGCAAGGGTTTTGTGAATCCGGTGTTGAACTGAGATTTGAGAAGCAGTCGTCAGTAAAAAAAAAAACGTGTTTGTGGGCTGGTCAAGTTGTTCGCGGGCAGACAACGTACAATATTATGCAATTGTCTTGTCTAGTGACGTAGAACTGTAAAGCAGTAGGATTCGGAAAAAAACACTCGTAAAGGCGGTTCAGTCGATTCTTTCTTTTGGGAGACAATAACTTTATTTATCGTGCACTTTTGATTTACAACTTTGCAGAACATTTACATTCATAGACAGCTATATTACACACTGCATAAAAGGGAATATCTGAAAAACGACAATAGGGGCACATTAATGTGCAGCTCAATGACACTTTAATATCAAGCATGTCCCGCACTAGACGAGTCACCTGACGGGATTTGACTGATTTGGACAAAATGGGCTTTCAATAAAACCTGGCTGCTTATGCAGTAGATAGGCGAAAATGTTAAATCGCTGCTACCTGACTAGAGTAAACAGAGAAAATTAATTAAATAGATGAATATTTATACATTATTTTTTTTATCACATTTACTACAACTTCTTTACTGCCAATTATCCAGTCACATTTTATATTTCCAATATTTATTGTAGTTGTTGATAAAAGACATTGATTTCTAACATATGCTGAGGGTTTGAAGCCAATGGCAGGTCATTTATAGGGATAGGCTTGTGTAAACTCTTAGGCTGATTGCTTGATCAAAGACAGCAACAGCTCAGTGGTTTTACCTTGATTGTATCTGTGATCAATAGAGGGGCTCTTCAAACTGATGGCGAGGCTGTGGCCTTATGACCTACTCTAATTTACACGTCTCTTCCTCTACAGTATGTGAACAGAACTGGATGCGTCTTGTTGAAATACATTTTAGTTGAGTCAGGATGGGCTGCTCGCAAGCCACTTAAATTTGTTGGAAGGATTTCATGCCTTCTTGCTTTTCTTGTAAATTAGATAATGCATTTTGGCTTTGTCAAATACGTGCAATTAAAAAACCTAATTAAACCAAAAACGAAATAAAAATTCTTGCAGTGGGTAGATATACACTTGCGTCCATCCAGCTATAAATGCGTCCGAAAAAGGACACAATAGTGCAACTTTTCCAGCTCTTTGATGACAGTGTCCCTGTGGTCTGTTGGTATTGTTTGTGATGTTACGAGTAAAATAGAAAATAAATCCACATCGAGAAAGACCACACCAAGGAAGAGCCATTATATTAAATATTTGTGATGTATCATTCAACATTTTGTTGGTGATTATAAAAAAAACAACATTATAAATACTGTGAATATTTTCACATTTAATAAATACTTTTTATTTGGATTGGTAAGTTTTCTAAGTCCTCAGTATTTGGCTAATTTTGCCTGTAAGGATTCTTTTTTTAGGGTTTCTATATGCGAGCTGGGATACGTCATTGATCTGGTCTTGTTAGAATGTGATCATGGAACTAAACGCTTTGCAAACGTAAGCCCAGCTTCACTCTAAAGGTCCACACTTCTAAGAAATCCCCCTGAAGTGACTTGTGACAGGTTATGACAGGTTCTCCACTTCAGCTAATAATACTGAAGTTTGCTTATTACTGATCAACCTCTTAGAAAGAAACTGTCACTAGTGGAAACTGTCATGTACGATTACTTTTTTCTGGAACGCAGTTGGATTGTCCTCACTTCCCCTAAGACTGTGTCTTAAAATGTATTAAAGGGGAATGGAAAGTCGCTTCTTTCGGCTTAATGGAAGTTCTGAATCTTTTTCCCTGAAAGCCAACTTTAAACTATTCATCGCCTATTGCGAAGAGCAGAAGCGAAAGATAGGGATATTTAAGTAGTTAAGTGGCTTTGGACTGAGAAAATGTGGCTTACGTAAAAACTCAAACCCATGTCTCAAAAAAAAAGTTTGAGGTTAAGGACATGAAAGGGGTGAGCTGATGAAATGTTAATGTGTTCATGCATAAAACAGTTAATGTGGCCATCTGTCCTGTAATTGAAAAGAGCTGTCCGACCATTCATTACAGGCACGAATATGTTCAATTTTTAATGACAAAGGACATAATTAGTCTTGGATTCAGATTTGTTTTAGGTTGTTTTCGTCTAAACTTCTAAATTATAAATGTAGGGCTTAAAAAAGAGAACTGACAGAAAAAAAGATTGAAAATGAATGAAGTGTTTGGGACCTTAATTGTTAAGCGCATTTAATGCTTTAGCATGAAAATATGCAACAAATGCCTTCCACTTAAGGCACTTTTTTGATTGCTTGGAATAATGTGCAGATTGTGCACTGAATATTCCGATTTAATTAACTGAGGAATATTTTAAGTTAATATTTGAGTGAATTTGATATAGTATTTAGATGCCACACTTCAAATTTGTGTTTTTACATTATGCTCTTATGTTATTATTTGGTCTTCAAAGTTTAAAGTCTTAAAACACTTCAAAGTTTTAAATTTAAATGTGCCGATGCAGTGAGTGCCCTAAATTATTGTGTACGGAATATTATGTGTATATGGAATACAGAAGGTTTTTACAAACTCTTGATAGCAAAGCCATAACAAATGTTGCTATGCTAATGTCGCAGCTGTAAAATAGCAACATAGATGCAAATAATTTTAACATGTTTGGGAGAGCTGCTTTCGACCAAATAATATTAGCAATTAAAGACATATTATTCAGAGCCATTGTATTTTGAAAATGCTTGTTATAGCAAAGACATGCTGTATTCTAATTTACATATTGTTTTTTAAAAAAATCTAGCATATTTAGACAAAGTTGACTCTTGATTCTTTGCGTCATCTTGCTTTGAATATATTATCAGCTGCTTCATGTAACTTTGCTGTTGGCATCTTTTGTAGTGGAGTTCAAACAATTTTTTTTTTTCCCCCTTCAGGCATTAATCGCATCAAAGCTGTAATGTGTAAAGCCCTGTTTTCTGCATGGAACCACTGGATTTTTCCAAGAATAACTTTTAGCTTTCCAAATCGATTTTTATAAGCTCAAAGCTGAAAATAAACCTAAAAGCTGACTGTCAGTTTAAGAAAAACTTGATCAGTTCTTGTCATAGTCGATAAGCATCATGTGGATGTTAAACTTGTTTTTTGATCAGATTAACTCTTCCTCCTCTGTTTTGCCACTTCAAATCAGGCATATGTTTGGTAAAAACCTTGTTTTGTTACTTCCGTTCAACAGTCTTCTCGACTGGTCTGGTTACAGACCGCATTTGGGAGGCTTTTTATTTAGATCATCATGACCACACTGGGTTCTTTGAAGCAGACATGCAATGATGACATTATGTGTGAATGTCTTATGACAGCTCAAGTTGAGATGATCACTGAGGCACTTTAATGTCCATTTCTGTAATATAATAATCACACACTTTGGTAGAAGTTGATGTGGCACTTGCTAAATGATATAAACCGCCACGCTGATGATTTGAATGTAGTTTGTATATCTTATCAGTGCAAAACACTCATTAGTTTAAGTGGCGGTTATAATCTGATGTCAGTGTTTTCATAAAGCTCTCAGATTTTTCCAAAAATCAACTGGAAATATTCAGCAACGTCTTGTGGTTTTGAATCACACTGCCAGTAGAAAGGAGGAACTCATCTAGTTTAGACGCACATCAGCTGAGCTGTCTAAACATGCACATAATTAAATCTAGCGCTTTTGAAACTTTAATAAGATTCCCTTGCACATCCATCAAAGGGCTTTCTATTACAACATGCTTTTCATGCCAAATTAAAGTTGTTGTTTTTTCATTTAATTTTTATAATTCAAAATTTATTGTGGTCATAACATTTTCCCCTCTAGTTGTAATTTCCATGTCCGAAGAAATCATGATAGAAATGTTTGTAGTAAATAGGGATGTCTGTTTACCATAATCGATCTGTGATGGAAAGACCTTGAAGTTGTCTTCCATCACTGTTTTTACTGTGTTCTCACTGTTCCTGTGCATTTTATAATATTTATGTGAGGTTTGCGGTTTTAGATTTCCTGTTTTAGAGGAGTGGTCGACTGGCCTCAAAGAAAGCACGAACTGTATGGGTGCGCTCATTTGAATTATTTATTGAAATGTTTGTACAAATGTTATTGTTTTTTGAACAAAAACAATTGGTTTTATCTGTCCTATTTATTGTGTGTTGACTCTTGTTCTTAATCATCTTGTGTATTTATTTATTAATCATGTTGAAGCAAGAGTTGATTTTAAAAGGGTACACTCCAATTAATAAGTGGGAAAATGTGTATTTAAGACAGCCGTCATTAGTGGAAGGTGGATTGGAGGATGGTTTTTGAGGGAATTTGAACTAGGTTATTGAAGCACTGCTTGAGCGCACTGAAACTCTGTCCTCAATCGATGAAGAGGAGAGTTTGTACTGTTTTAGTACATAACACTTCTAGTTTTTAGACTGTTTTTATATCCGGTTTCTTTTCTGCTCTAAACCATATTTGCTTTAATAAACACTTTTTTGGACTGCAACATCGCACCCGTGTTTAGCCTACATCTTGGTGTGATATTCTGCTCAGGTCCCTATCACATGTTCAATGTTAAATTGATATCTAATAATCGATTGATCGTTAACTTAACCTCTTAAATCCAAAGTGGGTCCGTTTACACGACACCGTTTTCAATTAAAAACGTAAAACTTTTTGTGCGTTTTGGCCGTTCGTTTACACGACAACAGCGTTCTGGGTGCCAGAAAAACGCGAACTATTGAAAACGGGTTTCAAAGTGCAAGTTTTTGAAAATGGTCTCCGTATAAACAACAAAACGTGAATCTCTGAAGACAATGACGTCATCCACATGTGTATTATGTGTTCAATCTACAGTGTTTCATCGCCATCTAATGGCCTGGCAGCAGAATACAGAGTTTTAGCTAGTTGTTCTCGCGGATCCATGTGAATTGGGATCGTTTTGACAATGGTGTAGTCTGTACGCGGAAAACTCAAAGGAAAAACTTCTCTGTTTTAAGCACATCGTTGTCATGTAAACGTAGCCTACATTATCATGTTACTTACAAACACTTGCTTAACCAACACAGAAAATGTGCTATTTTAAAAGCTTAGAAGCTTGGCTTTAGTGAATATAGGGACAGCTGACATATTAGAAGTGCTCTGTTTTCATAGTGTGAAAAAATAACTGCTTTACATGAAAACCTGATCTGTAAAGTCATCGTACATAACAGATAGGCTTATCATATATTGTTTAAAAAGGTCTCAACTAGCTGAATACAACAAGCATATTTTAGTTAGAAACCAAGTATACCAAGTAGGCCTATTGGTATGAAAAAGCAACACTGGCACACGTGTAAACAGTATACACATGATGCTTTAGCACTACTTTTTTGTTTGTGACTTTGCGAAACATTAGTAAACCATAGTAGACCACATTTCTTTATTTAGAGCAGGCGGTCTCGAGCGAGGCCAAACACAACATAAGACAATGCATAGATCATGGAGTAGTGACATGACACGCTGCTTGGCTGAAGCTATAGGACTTCTGGGATCCAATCGGAGGAGTTAATTGTGTTAACAATTGGGTTTTTGGGCCCAAAAAGTGTGGCAACCCTGAAATGAAAGACAAGAAATATTTGATTTCCCTTCAGACTGATGTTATATATACACCAGAAGTTTTAGAGATTTTTGAAGGTCTAAAATCCATATTTCTGTAAGGCACAGAAAGCTAGTGCTTTGCATATAAATGTGTGAGACGACTATAAATGTTAGCAGTGTTATGTGGAATCTGTAAAATATCTATGATGTTCTCCATTGGATGGTCAGTGACACATCCTTTGTACACCTCGTCATCTTCCTGACCCAGGCGTTCTGGGAAACCGCATCAGCCTGATGCAACGGCTCACTGGTGACATCAGCATGTGAGCTTGCATTCGGCTTTAACGCTACTTTGTTCTCACTTCCTGTTGGGTTCAGCTTCCACCCCCAGCAGTTTCCTGTATCCGCAGAGCTGCAGTGTGGAGTGCGTGCGGCAAACATTGAGCAGTCTGATTCTACTCTAGCTTCACTGTCTAATCACTGTTAAAAACCTGTCCCGTCCTGCTTCAGACTCTGTACACGTACTTGCTAGGAATTTGTTTTTTTTCTGATATCCTTCAGGTATTTTTTGGCTTTAGTGTTCATCGCTCTCTGTTGGTAATCAATCTTTCTAGATTATTAATTGTGTGGCAAATATAATCAGATTCCTTTTGCAGCACTTAAATTCTTAAATTAGGTCATATATGTGTATTATTATTATTATTATATATTTATTTTTGATTGTACCTAGTAGAATAGTGATACAGCAAAGTTTTGTATTAAGGATTCATAATTGATATTCAGTTATACATTTCAAAGTATAATGGAATGTTTAAATAGACTTATGGATGAATAAAATAAAGAAAATAATAAAATTGATTAAAATTGACAAAGAAATGTAGTTAGTAAAAATGTATTAAGATGACATAATTTTAAAATGATTTAAGACCATAAGTTAATTTTGAAGTGGAAAAAAAACAATAAAAAAACCTTGTGATATTAAATGATTTAGTTTATTATTATTCATTCAAATCCAATTTTAAATTGAATTTTTAAATAAATATAGAATAATAGAATTTAAATGAGTATTAAGGAAAGAATCGTATAAATGTGTCAGTTGTACAGTCATTTACAGTACAATATTTAATGCCAAAACTGCATTGATAAAAGCATATTATTGGCTAATAATTATTTGTCAGTTTGAGGTTGATTTCTGTTTGTGTATTTTATGATTCATATCAGTGTTTCCCCTAGGATTTTTTTTCAGGGGGGGGGGGGGGACTGCTAGTGTTGCGGAGCGGGCGTGTTACGGATACGTGGTGTATTTGTTTTTTATTATTAATTGAAATCATGTACTATGAATCATTAAACTTATACAACATTTTTTTTTAATATGTAAATATGGAAAAAAATTCACACTAATTCTGTGTTGTGTTTTTTCTGGTAATAAAATGAAGACATAAAACACAAATTTTAGCATTTATCATCAATTTTAATCATATGAAATTAAATAAACTTTTTGTCAAATAACTGGCTGCACAATGAGCTTTAGCCTAACTGTTCAAATTAAAACATGGATTATTCCTTAAAAATTTCAGTTTTGATGATAATTTATTTGGATTAGTGTTAGTGTATTATTACATTGGGATATATCTAAATTCTAATGTACAACAGTAATATATTTCTGTCAAGTTAAACCGAACTTTTATTTTGACGGGTTGCCGTGAAGACCTTTTGAGGTTCTGTGTGTTTGTCATGATGATAGTTTTTCTCAAATGAAGCGGTGAAATGATCACGAAGTGACTTTCAGAGTGGATCTAGAGCCTGGAGAGGAAGTTCATGCATTTGTGTCTTCATATAGGCCAAATAACAGCGCAAGCGTCACACGTGCTTCAGTGTGTGTGTGGTAAATTAAACTGCGCGTCGGGGCACCATTCATTCACACAGAACATGCAGGATTCGTATTTAAATAGTCTTTGTGTTTTAATATTCACACACACTAGTCTACATCGCGATTTGATTTCAAGTGTACTGAACTGCTTTCTATTTTTTCCTCAAATTTACAAATTCCGTGAAATTCCGCGTTTTACACTAAATTCCTTTTTTATGACTGTATTTCGTCAGCATTTTAGGGGGGGCGGGGGGTCGTTTTGCGGGGGCGGGCCGCCCCCCCAAAACAATGGTAGGGGAAACACTGCATATTTCAGCTATCACACTCCATCTTTCAGCTATCACACTCCATCTTTCAGCTATCACACTCCATCTTTCAGCTATCACACTCCACACTTATCTCCATCAGCCATTGAAAAAGCCATATGGGTTGAGCACCAGTCTGTATGTTTATATTATACTCTTTACATTCAGTGTTATTGTGTGTTTACCAGTGTGCAGTTTCACAGTGGACATATATTTGTCTAATGTGTAAGTAGCCTCAGCCTCAGCCTCAATCTCTCTTTAATATTTTCTTTGTGAAGCATAGCAAGCTCCTGCGTGCAGCATGACTCTGTGAGCATTGCATTAGCAAAAGCCTCACTCATACATTCCACATGAGCGTTTGCTGAAATGATGCAGTGAGTGTATGTTGTGCACAGTTACCTCATCATGCTTCAAATGAAACTATATGCAGACATATGGAGAAGAGTGAGTTTTGGCTGACAGGTGAGGCTGCCCTCGTCAGGGCCAGCAGTGTTCTCAGCAGGCTGGATCTTTACGGACTGACTCATTGTGGCTAGACGTCCATTGTAAGCGGTTAAGGTGACTCAAAGACGGCTCAATAGGCAACTCATCAGAAACTACAGCCAGTCTGAGCCTTAGGTTAGGTTGAAAAGATGTCTAAAAATTTTCATCTATGAAATTACCTTTCCATCTTTTCTTTTGGTAATTTTCGTCACGTCATTCGTTGTTTTATGTCCCGTTGACATTAGGGGTGGCACGGTACATGAAAAAACATCCGAACCGTTCGGTTTGCTTGTCTCGGTTCGGTGCGTGTGTGCGTCGCACGGTTCAACGCATGCGCAGTGTAACCTCGTGCCCGTGACCTCAGACAGTGTGTTTACTTTTCGCGCGAAATAATAGATGTCATGTGTGGACATGACAATGGACATGCATATGAGGCTTGTTCGACTTGAACCGGCGCTGCACAGACCGATCGATGAATAACATCAAAGTACCGCGAGAGCAACGGCTCCGTATGCTTTTCAATCACTCTCACGGTACTTTGATGTCATAAACCGATCGGTCTGTGCAGCACCGGTTCAAGTCGAACAAGCCTATAGACAGTAAAAGTGGAGTATGGAGTGCTGCAGGTCTCGTCACGTATAGAAATGGCAAGTGGGAGATATAAGGAAGGCTAACCGGAGTTGGAGGATGCGCCAGCGTCGTATAAGTCCGGTGTGTGGGAAGATTTTGGATTTCATGTTACCTATGATATTTAAATGTATACAGTGACACCAAGTTTAGATAAGAACTCCAGTCATATGTTTCCAAATACTGCACTTTAATTTCAAGTGAAAAAAAAATGTATCCTCACTCTCAGGGAATAGAAGCTTTGTTGATACTGTTTTTGTGTTGAGGTTGAACTTATGTTTCACTTTATGGTTATGCCTTTGCTATTGTTATAGCCTCATTATAGGCAATTATGTGTAACGTATTTTGACTTATTTAAAAGATAGTGCTTTAAGAGTTCCTCTCTTTTTCTATTAAAAGATATGCATTTTTAGCACACAAAGATTAAAATTAACTTGCATTTATCAAACTGTCAACTTCAGTGTAGCTCTTACAAAATGTTTATAAGTCCCTGTAGAGATAGCAATACACATTCTTCTTTTTTGCCAAATAAACAAAAGCATTTCATCAATGTCTTTCTTGCTGTATCAAAATGTCACCTAGCTTTCCTCAGAGATGGTCTCAATAATGTGCTTAAAGTCAAGTCAAATTCAGTTTGTGCATGATTACATGATATACATTTTTTTTTTAATACTGTATCCTGAATTGTGGATAATTAAGCTATAGCCTATATCATATGCTGAAGTACATTTCTGGAGTCTTAAAGATTAAAAGAAAAAATAACAACAAGAACCGTACAGAACCGAAAACCGTGATACGAACCGAACCGTGGGTTTTGTGAACCGTGCCACCCCTAGTTGACATAAAACCCATTGTTCTTAAAGGGATAGTTGACCCAAAACTGAAAATTTGCGCTGTTAATTTACTCCCCCGTCAGGCCATCCAAGATGTAGGTGTCTTTTTTTCCTTTAGTAGAACAGTAAAGATTTTTAGGTGAAACCATTGTCCTTGGTAATTTATATAATGCAAGTCAACTACTGCCGTCACTTTGAGAGTAAAAAAATAACCCAAAACGTATACAGGAAAATACCAAATGTGTCCTGGACCAGCCCATCCCGGAGGAGCCCCTGCCCTACATATGCCATCCCTTCACTGACAGGAGGTCTTTAAAAACGCCCTGCATCCCGGACTGATGGGTCACCTCTCCAGCTAACCGGCTACTAAGGGTGTCACGATTTCGATTTTAAATCGAAATCGATCAAAATGAATTCACAATCTCGAACTTCGAATTGAAAAATGGAATCGTCGATGCTGCCACGCCCCCATGTCACGTCCGGTCGGCGTGCCAAGCGGAAAAAAACACGCGTGTTGAAGTGCTGGGAGTCTATGGTCAACCTCCTCTAACTTACCTACAGCCACTCAAAAGATAGCATGGCAACTGCAGATGCAGGAGACCCATTGACAGAACTTGAACCCCCTCCTCTTTCATTGAAGTCGCAGGTGTGGACGTTTTTTGGATTTCCAGTGAGTTATGTTGACAACGTTCGCGCTTCAAAAAAGCCACAGTTTGCAGATATCCCAAGTCTCGCGGAAGTTCCAGGAGTCTCCCGCATATTGATAGCGGCTCCCTGATGCACGCAAATTAGTTAAAATCTCCCGGAATCTAGAGTGAGCGAGCAAGAGCGCGCATGCGAGACAGAACAGACTGTGCTCCAAACCGTATAGCGCGCGCACGGCAGAGAGGGAGAGAGCGAGAGACCTTGCGTGTGTGTGTGCCTCATGAAGCGCATGTAAGACAGGGAGCATCCTGATTGGCCGGTTTCGGCTTTAAAAAAAGTAAATGTAAAAATCGAGAATCGAATCGAACCGTGACCTTAGAATCGAAAATTTAATCGAATCGAGGATTTGGAGAATCGTGACACCCCTACCGGCTACAGATTCCCGCTAAAAGTTTATAGAAATGCTCCGAGCCAAGCTATGGATCAAATCAGTTTGATGTAACCATTGCATCTGTTTGTTTCTTTCCGTTCATGCCTTTGGACACTCTTAATTGTATAGTGTCTGGTTTAGACTTTACCATTCAACATTAGCAGCCTGATGGATCTTTGTATTATGGGTGCTTTGTTGAATGTGTTTGCATGAAGTCATGGGTTCAGATGATTTTATAGTTGTTTTTATGACTTTTTACGCATGTATATAAATGATGTACTTATGTTTGTCTTTTATTGTTCAATATTTGTTTTGTTTTTTTGTGGCTGTGGCTTACCTGTGGCTCTTGACGATTCATTGAGGTCTTATGAAGCGAAGCAATCGGTCTATATGCAAGAAACTGAACATTATTTACAACATTATTACCTGTAATCCAAATCCTCTGCAGACGGTCATCTGTCTGCAGTGCAGTGCAAGCTTCCTGTCGCATAATGACCCCATTAAAAAAAATAACAGCAACAAAAACTACTTTTAAATGATTTTAAACTTGACTTGTCAATTTATTTTTTAATGTGATATTTAGAGTGGGTTTCTGCTTTTTAGACTATATCTTAAATGTTACTATGTTTCTCCAAATACAAATTCCTGTTCTTTGTTTGGAAGAGATGATGCAATAGTGAAACAAACTCCTTGAACAAAGTGTTTAAATGGCAGAACCACAGAGGGACCAGCAACCCTTGAAGAATCCAATTTCGGATGATTACAGTAGCAGGTATTGAAAAAGGTGGCTAAGATCACAATTCCCGTGTGGGCTGAGCTCATTTAAACAGCCTCCTAAAGCAGGGATTAGCACGGCCAGTCACTTTTTGACCACTTTGGCTTGTTAAGCACACACGCACCGAACCGAGACAAGCAAACCGAACGGTTCGGATGTTTTTTCATGTACCGTGCCACCCCTAATGTCAACGGGACATAAAACAACGAATGACGTGACGAAAATTACCAAAAGAAAAGATGGAAAGGTAATGTCCTTGCTAATGCCTGTCACTCTCTCTGCCTCTGGAATACAGACATGGCCATAAACTGTCCGTCACTAACTGTGATCACAGACTTCTGCTCATGTGACATCAAGGACACTGGGTTACATAACACCACAATCCATGATTTATAATTCACGGATGGGCAAGCAGAAAGACTTAGTCAACCTATAGAGCTAAATAGGTTTGATTTAATCTTTTGATTTGAGTGGAACAGATTAAAGTATAGTTCAGATCACTGGTCCTTACATGTGCGCTGTTCACTTACTGTCTTCATGTTTGTAAGTAAAGGATGACACCCTTTCTCATTAAGATTTATGTTTGTCTGACGAGAAAACAAGTAAAAAAATCTAGAGATACATTGATATTAAAAGCAGATTTGACCCAACATTTAAGCTTACATATTGACTAATAATAATAATTATTATTATTATTATTGCTAAATAAAAATATTAAACAAAATGAGAAATGTTACTGTTGTGATAACATTTTCATAATTAAATATACAAAATAAATATAACAATATAATAATAATAAGAAGAAAATATTTAGATTTTACAGAAAACTTATTTTTACAAAAAACTGCAGGGTTACCTGTTTACATGTAGGCAGCCTATAAATCATTAGAAAGGTCTAAGGATTTATTATAAAAAATTATATTATTATTATTATTATTATTATAAAAATCTGCAACAATAATTTCTTAATTTTCTTATTTCTAATTTCTTTTTGTCAGGAAGTTTGCAAAATCAAAAACGAGTCCATATCTTTAATATGAAATATGAGGCTCTTATGCATCGACTGTGGAGGAAAAAACAAATGGATTATCATATACATTTCTTTAGAAAGAAGTATTATTTTACCTATTTTAAAATCTTAGCCTTTGCGATTTCATAATCACACTTGGCCAAATCGCGATTTCGGTTTGATATTGAGTAATCGTTCAGCCCTACGATGCGCTTTTGGCAATTCATTTACACGACAATGATGTTTCGAGTCCCTGAAAACTTTTAAAACTGGTTTCAAAATGCAAGTTTTTTAAAAACGATACTGTTATCATCTCCATTTAAACTACAAAAACACACATTTGTGAAAACGGTTACATCATGCGCATGCATATTACGAGTTAAATCTATAGGTGCATAGTGTTTCTTTACAAAGTGACATCGCCAACTACTGGCCTGGCAGCAGAATACAGCGTTTTCAGTCGTTTTCACTGATCCGTGTGAACAGGGATCATTTTGACAACGTTGTCGTCAGTACGCGAAAAACAAAGGAAAATTGTTATGTAAACATACAATAAATCATTTCAATTTAGGCATCACAACATTATAATGTACAGTATGATCAATTAATATTCATTTAGATATTTGTTAAAAATTACAAGAAATTGATTTCTTGTTTAAGTTTTTTAAGATTAATTTAAAGTGAGCATGAGATGACAGCAAAGATAATCTAATCTATCTTGCAATAAATGAATCACAAATATCAGCCAATAACCAATATAATCCAGATATATTGTGCATCTCTAGAAAAGTCCCTTTCATTAAGGGAAGGACATGAGCCATTACCATAGAGACTTTTGGGGCTCTTTTCGTTTGGTTTATTTTCAGGAACACAATTCTAACAGACTTCATTAATCCCTGAAATATGATGAAATGGATTCTCTGAGCACAAGTGCAAGCGAGCTGTATGTATTTAATGAGCAATCAGAAGTCCCAGCGGGAGAGCTTTGAATCAGGATGAAAATGATTTCTGTTGATTGACTTCTGCGGCTCCCTTTCTCTAATTGCTGAGCCCTGTTGTGAATGAAAACGTCAAATGCTGTTTTAAAGTGGAGACCCTTCGCCTCATCTCCATTCAGTGTTTCCATTTGAGCATTTCTGCGTGAATGTTTTCCCCAGGGTCCGCAGAAATGGCATTGCATGCAAATCAAAGTGTAACAATGCCACTTAACTGTAATCAAACCCTGGAAATGACTGTGATTTGTGGTTGCGTGACCTAGCCCTCTACTCTGTTGGGATAATTAAGCACTGTGACATCACGTCTGATCGACTGCTGAGTCCGTGAACATTCTGGATGAAAAGGACTCTTGGGAGTAATAACCACAGTAAGGACTCTTTGCTCCCATAATGAGGTCAAACTTTCTAATTACCATAGCTTAAACGGGCTTTAAATGGGTTTTAATTTGTCTTACTACCTGCAGGTGTATGTGGCATTTTGAAACGTCTCAATAAAATGCTCCCATCAAAAGTGCCAGACCTTGTAGAACTTTGCTTCTCGATCCTTACATATTAAGATTCGGCTTACAGTGTTTCTTCTAGGATTTTTTCCAGCTTTGGTGGCAGGCCCATTTCCCCAGAGGGGGATTACAATACTTAGGGGAGGTTTAAACACCTGGGGCAAGGGGGCGTGGCCCATGGGAATATCACTCATGGGCGCCAGGTGTTTAAACCTCCCCTAAGTAATATTGTAATATGAAAGGCTCCAATGTAGAGCGGCAAAGCGATTATGCACATCCCGTGCGCAGAATGATGCACTTGAAGCAACGCAAAGTTACGGTGTGCAGCGCTTCGCATTGAAAAGTTCAAAGCACAAAGCGAAGAGATATTTGATGCTTAGTGTATAATATCTATGTAACCGTTTATTGAGCCTTTTCTTTTAACAGTTTTAAATTTCAGTTACAGTGCGCATGAAGAACAATTCAAAGTGCTCTCTACTCCAGTGTTGTAATCTAACAGATACCCGGGAGAAAGGAATATGATTTAGAAAGCGCAATAATCTCCAGCAAGATAAAGTCATTTTATGCAAACCATAGACCTTTATCTACAAATAAAGTATAATAATGGGAACATTGATCTTGAAGAGTGCTATCGAATGACTTAAGAAGTCTTGGAATATACAGCCGTGGCGGGATGATTTTTGGTGTGGCGGACAACCACGGCAGAATGAATGTAGCGGAAACACTGACTTCTCGTGATTACTCGATAAATTTAATTCGTCATCAGATTGTTCGGTTACCAATGCAATGGTATAGTGAGTGACAGCCCTAATCAAGATGTTTCTCTCCATTCCTCTTTCTTCAGGAAGCACATTCAGAACTGAACCACCAGTGTCCCAGATCAGATTCTCTGGTGGACGTGGCTTGTTTTGCAAGCAAGATGCCGCATGTTTATTGTCTCTAGAGCCCCTTTCACACAGAGATCCCAGAAAATACACTGGTAATGTGTCCCGGGATTGTTTGATTTTGGTTCATTCACACTGCCAGTGATTTTCTGGAATCTGTGCGTGCGTTCCCACACATCCCGTAAAGACACTTGACATCAGGATGTCTCCGCAGCGTCTTAAGTTTGCTTGTGATCTGCGATTTCTCTCTCTCTCGATCTCTCTCGAAACACTCATGCATTTTTTTCTGAATCGATCTTAAACTAGCGCATCACGTACCGTTTCTCTTAAGCTGGCGAACTATCTCAGCTTAAGCGTCATCACTACGACACACTCCTTACGGCATCAGTCCTGCCTTTTGTTCACACAGGACGCATTCTGGGACTGATACCGGCAATGTTACTAGTTCCCCATCCCAGGATCAATCCCAGGACTTGTTTGCGTTCACACAAAAGGCACTCTAGCAATTTTATGGCAATTTTCTGGGATTAACGCTCAGTGTGAAAGGGGCTTTGATAAATATATATTTTTAGGGATCAACCGAGATTTCAGTGTAATTTCGGAATAATATATTGAAATAGGGATAAGAAAATATTGATATTTAATATTATTTTGATATAGACCTTTATTTATTTATTTATTTATCATTTCGATTTGGTTTTTGGCAAAGTGCATCCAGAAGGTTTCGGCCCAAAATTTTATTTTCAGTGTACCCAATTTTTTTTATTCTCTTTTCTATTCTATTTCTCTTGTCCTTTCCCTCTCTCAAAACTCTCACTGGCTGTGATGTTAAAATATCATACAGAGTCTTCATTTGCATGTCCGTGTGTGTGTGAGACAGACTGGCAGCGTCTGTTGACTGTTGAACTGTCGTTCAGTCAGTCATAAGCAGAGACTGACACTAGCGCACACACTGGTGTCTTTGTGAAAGTGGACACTGGGATGAAAGGAAGACTTGTTGTAGAGCACATCAACGTCTATGGTGGTGTATCGTGCCCTGACCCTTTGTGAAGTTGTGGATGCCCGTGTTGATAACAGCACAAGGGTTATGATATGAACGGCTGGCCTATATTATATAAGCTAACAGTCTGCGTGATTTCCTGCTTCAATCCGTCTCTTTTCTGCATTGATGATTTCATTTGCTTAGGCAGACGTCATTTATAATTCCCCGTTCTTAGGGTTAACCCTAAGTATTAAACTTCAAATTTTTCTTTATTTTTTTATTTTTTTTTGTTTATTGTAATGTTATATACAGTAGTCAACATTTGAAATGGATCAAAACCTTTCATCAAAGTTATACATGAATTTCTGATCCATTGATTTTGATCAACTTTTTTGATCCACTTCAAATGTTTATGTATGTATGCATGTATGGATGCATGCATGTATGTGAGTACACTCCTCACATTTCAGCAAACATTTCAGTATATCTTCTTAAGGGACAATACTATAGAAATGAAACTTGGATATATTTTAGAGTAGTCAATGTGATGCTTGTATAGCAGTATTGTCAAAATAGCTGGCAACAAAAGTGAGTACACCCTATATATATATATATATATATGACAACTGCCAAGGGGTCATCGGATGCCCATTTTCCACAAGTTGGTATGATTCTTTAGGGTCTTCATGTAAAGTTTGTGACATACTTTGGTTAAAATTCCTCAATGGTTGTGTAAAACAACATCCTCACCCTTTTTCCCTCCTCAAAAACAGCTGTTCACTGCGACCCGTTTCGGTGCATGTCTCTTTAAATGATAATGAGCAACTGCTCACCCCACCCCTCTCTTCCATGGGGCGTGTCGACACAAGACACTTAAAGTGCTGCCTTGGCAGACAGTATGCAAATGGCTGAGGGGGGGAAATATGCTAATACGGGACAGTCCGTCAGTGGTCCTGGGTGGAGCACGAGTGAGCAATATGTCATCATATTGCTCAGAAAATCCAAACGGCTTAATTATTGTTTAGGCTTTTTGGGGATTAAAAAAAAAGGAGGAGTGAATGGATTTATTTCATTGTATGGTGGTTGTCTCCACACACTGCAAAGACACATTTATGTGCAAACAGTGCACCATATAAAAGTCAATTTTGCATCCGATTATCCCTTTAAAGTGACGCTTGTTTATTTGTATTTTTTGTCACCATCAACAGCAGATGATGGGCCGCACACCAGATTAATCCACACGTTCAGATAATCTACTGTCTTCATCCATCACAATCCTCTCTGGATTGCATTTTCGCCCCCCCTTGTCTCTATCACGCTTTCAAACCTTTAGCCTTGACCCTCATCTGATGACTTCAAAGTCCCCACAGATGCGTCATCTCCATCAGTGTTCATATTCTAAGTCTGGTTATGACCTGCTATATTGACGGAAGTAGAGGTGTTTGCAGTGCATTGTGGGTACCCCAATGTGTCTTCTTATCTCAGACTGGGAAGCAGCGGCTGTTGGTTGTAGCAGAAGGCCATGACAGCTGTGGATGAGATTATCTCTGCTACACAAAACCAAAACGCCATTACTGTTGCGCCATAGTCTGATTAAAAGCGGGGGTGAGTGCTGGTCGATGTTGACAATAGAGATTGTGTTTGTAAATGAGAGCGAAAGTGTAGCCCACAGCGTTCATCTTAGCACAAGAACGCAGTTATGTCCACTGGTGAATCTGCCAACAAAGCAAATAGTTTTCTTTCTCTCTGATTAGATGTTTCAGGTTCAACTGTGTGTATTGGATGAAAAAATGGAGGTCTATTGTTGAAAATGAGTGTTGTGAGGGATTGAGTTTGCCCAGGTTATCTCTAATATAGATCTGACATCAGCAACCTCAAAGGGGAGGAGTTAAAAGAGACAATCGAATTTGCATGCTCATTAGCTGGGCTAGCCTGAAAATAGTGTGCCAAGAAAGGACAATTTGTAATACCATTGTTGTCAGATTATTTTTTTACAAACTGAAATATGTGATTTGAATATAAATTAGACCTACAGTTTTGGAGATTTATGTTGGTAGGAGCCCAGCTTGCATGCCTTGAAATAGCTATTAGTATTTGGCTAGCGGCTATTTAATTTAAATATGCATAACAATTGCTGCAATAAAATTGATTTATTTTACATATTAGCTAAATTAGAAATAATCAATTGTAAAATGAATTGACATGAAAAAAAATTATGCTTTAGCAACTTCTTGTTTCTGTAATTTGATTAGGCTATAGTATTTTTTCAAAAATGGAAAAAGTTTAAACGGTAATTAAAAAAAAGTAAACTGTTAATCTGGTTAGTGTGCAAACTGGGAGTCATATTTTTTCAAAGACCATGTAACACTAATTTTGCATATAGTATACAGTGACATATGGCATGAATATGATATAGCTGTAAAACAGATATAGTGCAGCAAAGTTTAAAATCAAGTGTTTAAAGATTATGCTAGCATCTGCTGCTGGCGTTCTTAGTGCTGTCAAAATAAAAGTCCCATCGCTGTCGAAATAAAATCGCTGTAAAATTACGACACTTGTTTAATTATCAGGCAGTGACGATAATTTAAAAAATTCCAAATATCGGCCGAAATATCAGCCTTGGCGATATATCTTTCAACCTCTCGTAGCCACTTGTTTTAGATTTACTGCTTCTAACAAGTGAATTGAGTAATAAGACCTTTTATTTTTCTTACTTTTTTTCTTTGTATGGGATATTCTTGAATAGAGTAGGTTTTGTACATAATGTTAATTTATATAAATATGCTACAAAAAAGGATTTATAGCAATAGACCAAAAAAAACACAATAAGCCGACTTTGATGATGATCAGATCTTATTTAAATATATGACGATTAAAATTCACGTTCACAGATGTGTCAATCAGTTTACATGTTTGTAAATAGATCAATTTCTTGCAATCAAGGAAAAAAGAATTAGCTGGAGTAATTGTGGAGCACATCTGAAATAGAAATGGATGTTCATCATGATCAACTGAAATCATCAAGATGTGGCACAAGGAGCTCCACTGATTATAATCGGCACTGTCATTTTGATCTGATGCAATATAGACGTAGTGTCGTTTTGTGTGTGTGTGTGTGTGTTTAGAGACATACAAATAATTATTGACTATTTGAAATATAGCTATTTGAAAAACGCATGCATTTCGCAAAACGCTTGTTTTAGTTGGGAAGTTGTTTTGGGGATAAATGGTTTAATTTTGCACTGCTATGATATATTTATACGGCCAAGTTGTTTTTGCTACCGGTTCAGCAGAAATATTAATGTGCAAGATAAACATCTGTCCCCATTTCATATTTAAAATAACACTTTATTATGTAAAATTGTTTGAAGAATTTTGCGGTATTATATACCATTGTATTTAATAATCATAACAATGATTGTGACAGAATCATTTTATACTAAATGTTATATGAATGTGCCTTCTGACATTTCATGGAGTTAAGTTTTCTGGGTCGTGCTTTTTTTAATTTTGCCATTTGTTTGGTGTTTGTAAAGATCAGTTTTTGTGCTGCTGTTCTGTCCAGTGTGTTCTGGTAACAGGTTTTGTTGAGGTCTGTAACGGATATACGCGCAATCTGAGGTTAGTCAACCTTTGATCAGAAAATGGCAAACAAATGTTGAAGCTGCTTGAAGCTTAAAGGCAGTTATGCAAGAACACTTCTTAAACCGTTCCCCTAATGCACTTTTTGGGTTACTTTCATTTCCTCTCTGCGATCGTTCCCTCTCACACAAGAGAATGGGGCCACTTCCCTGAAGCTTGTTGGCTTGATGATCTTGTTCACTCAAAATCTCCCATCTTGTTACAGTTGTAACTGGTCCCTCAACCTTTACCCAGCCTTTTTTAATCTTGTGCACTTCCTTTATGTCTTCATGTTTATTGACTGCCACTTGTCTAAGAATAAAGTCTGATTTTACAGACATGCTCTTCACGAGAGTCTCATATCACTGTCTGTTCAATGTATTAGCTCCAACTTGAAATGTGGATTATTTCAAGTGCCTGCAATTTTTTTGGGGATTTCACAGGCTGTTTCTGAAATCACCCCCTATAACCTTAAATAGGGCACTATTTGAGGGGACAGACATTTGTAGTGGTGTCCGAAACCATAGTGGACATTATAGACTGCACTCATTCAATCCCATAATGCACCGCAATAATGATGGTACAACTGATATACGCTCAACGGCTAGAGAATACCCATAATGCACTGTGAGAGTCGCGTGTCGAATGAATTCCCGCGTCTGACCAGAAGATTTCGCCCGCAGCTGAATCATCAATCCGTCCATTTTCCAAACCGCTGGTCCAATGTGGCTACAGCGTAATATCATACAGGTATTAATTCATTTTTAGTTGATTATCAGATTGTTTAATTAAGGTTTATACATGCTAGTTTCCATGACAGAGTTTAAGATCAATCTTTTCATTACTACTGGAGCTAGTTTGCGAAGTTTCAAATGATTATTAAACGGTAAGCTCAAACTATGCAAAAGCAGCCCTTCTGGTGAACTCAGCGTCTGGATTCACTCACTCGTTTTCATTTACTCTTTCAAATGGACTATCAGTGAATGAGGGTATGGGGAGATGTCAAACACAGCCAAAGATTGTGTTATTGGATGTTGAAGTAATCATTTCTGTTCACAATTTTGGCTTGATTGGATTTTCAACCTTTTTGCAGTCTTTTTTTGTGGCTAAAATTTCTCTCTCTATTCTCACTTTTTTCATGCATTTATTCATGCATTTGTTTAAGCATGCATTAATTTATCCATTTATTTCTTTATTCATGCATTTGTTTATGCATTAATTTATGCATTTATTAATTTATACTATTATTTTTTTATTCGTGCATGCATTTACTTATTTTAATAGGCTATTGAGAATTGCAGGAGGGGTTTTTAAATGTTTAATTTATCATTATCCAGAAAATGTAAATAATGTAATTAAAGTTGAATATAATAAAAAAAAATGATCATAGGCTGCAGTATGACTTTGACATTCTTTTAACAGGCTTCGTGCGATTTACTCTACATGGCCTTTCGTGTCGATGAAGCGGTATGTGTGGTTGGGTAAATGATCAGACCTAAACTTGATGCAGACACTTAGCGAGATCTCTTCCTCTCTAAATAAATGATGGCCATCTGTAGCTTTCACTCCAGATTGAAGCCGCTGAGTGGATGGTGTCAATCTCATTGTTGTCTTTTGGGTTTAGCAGAGAGCTGTTAGCACCCTATAATGTTTGAAGTATGCATCAGGGAGAGGACTGCACAATCAATTCTCTCTGTATTTCTCTTTGTGGGTTTCTTCGCTCTGTTGCTGCACTGAAATCCGCCCAACATGTCCTCCTACACTTCTGACTGGGCACCCACTTAATTCCAGTTATGAACAAAGCAAATTGTACGTGTGAGTCAAAAAAATACAACCATGGCTTCCAAAAATGGGAAGGAGTATGTTTAGAAGTTGTCTGTTTTTTTGTTGTTGTTTTTTATGTTAAGACTGTTGCGTAAATTTTGAGGTGTGGTCAGAGATTGCATTAGCTGGAAATGTTGTTATTGACTTTTGATTTACATCTTTAAAAGTGGTTTAAAATGATCTGTCAATGTTCAGTCAAAAATGTAGATTGTACTAGGGCTGTCACTTTACGTTCGAAAATCGATTGCACAATCGATCGGACCAACCAACACAAGTTTCGAAAACGAAAATAGGGAATCGATTTTAACTGCCTTTTTTTTTTAACCAAAAATGTGTTTTAGGTAGACAGATCAATACAGTACACAGAACATGTAGGATGTTGGAAAATAACAATGTCTTTTATGTTAACCAAATGCTTATTCGCTATTACTTCAGTGCAAGTGAACAAGCGCGCCGTTATTTGTTGCTTAGTGACGTGTGTGTTCAAGCAAGCCAGAAATGCGCAGATTCTGCGCAATACGCTGCATTTAATATATCATTAGGACTCACGAGTTGCGTATCTGCGGTAAATCCACGCAGATTTGGCTTACACGAACTTCCCCAGCAAAGTGAGTAAACATAGAAAAACGCCAAATTGGCTCGTGATATGACAGCGTTACCCGCCAAAGTTAATTTTTATCCGAATTTGGCGGGTGTTAATTTCAATCCTTGAATGTTGCACTCCTGTTTGTCATTGTGCACAAAACTTCACGCCAATAAATCATCAGAAATATTGCTGACTTGTGCGCGTCTCAAGCGCCCTCTTTACGTACGTCCTAATGCCTGTTAGTTGTCCGTGGATTTGCCAATATTTGGTGTTGAAAATGGAAACGTCTTTAGACATGGAAAAATCGATTTTACAATCGATTCAATGAACACATGTCTCAAAAATCGAACAGGATTTTTTCACAAAAGTGACAGCCCTAGATTGTACGTATAACTTACCATGCATCATGAAAACTGGCTTATTTCTAAACATAAACTACTCGCAGGTTTGAGTACGTCTATAATTTGGCCTGCATTGTGACTGTGATTGTGGATGGCTGTAGTTCTCGTGTGCATTGTTCACAAGTGAAATTCAAAGTAAAAGTGAACCACAAAGGCGCTAACCAGGTGTTAAAACCAAATATGAAATCCACCGTCATGGTTTTCTGTTTTCATTTGTAGCCATTTCAAGTGTAAATGGGCATCAGGTTGGACGTTTAGTGGATGTTCTCACATTCTTTAATTGTTCCCAACCCATTTTTGGTCAATGGTCCATCCCTTGTTGACAGGCTTTCTCTTTCTCTGCTCTTCTTTTGGTTATCTCCCCATCATTTTTTGCAGCGGAAGGATGTTGCATGCTCTGTTTCCTCCAAACCACAGTTTTGAGTCTTTTCTCTGGCAGATATTTGGTCCTCCACCTTCCCTCTGAATGCTATTGAGAAGGACATTGGCCAATGCAGAGAATCTGAATACAGGCACCATGCTTTCCCTTTGGAGTAAATTCAAAAGCTGCCCTGTTGTAACAATCTCATCTATCTATCTGTCCATATTAGACATCTAATATTTAATTGTCATATTTTTAGACATTTGGTTTTAAGATCTTGGTTTTTATCTACAGTTAACTTAAAGGGATAGTGTTTGATTACAGCAAAAATTGAGTGTTTGTTTGCCCATCTGGACATCTTATTGCTCTTACTGGACTTTATTTAGGATTAATAGTTTCCAACAGCATCATTTATAACACTTTTTCAATGTCTATGCTAGCATCTGCGCTCAGCTGGTGGCGTTCTTAGTGCTGTCAAAATAAAAGTCCCATCACTGTCAAAATAAAAGCTGCTCTCGACATTTGTCAGCTAAACAGAAAAACCTGCCGGTGCCTATAATTTAAAAAATTCCAGATATCGGCCGATATATCATATGGTATAACAACACATAATTTTATTTTCTATAAATATGCCAAAAAAGAGAGATGATTTATGATTTATACTAATAGATAAAAAAACAGCTGACTTTGATAATGGTCAGATCTTATTTAAATTAATAAGTCACATTCACAGATGTATCAATCAATTGACATATTTGTAAGTAATAAATTAATTTCTGGCAATCAAGCTGTGCAGCACATCAGAAATAGAAACGTGATGTCACAACGAGTTCCACAAGATATATCTTTCCAAATTAGATGTATAATATTTAATTTGTCATATTTTTAGGTTTTTTGGTTTTATAATATGTTTTTATTTGCTGCTAACTTATAGGGATGGTGTTTGATAACAGCAAAAGTTTAAACCTTTTTTTTATGGCTTTCCCATTTTGGGGTCTTATTGCTTTCATTGGACAGAATTAATAGTTTCCAACAGCATAATTTATAGACATTAACAAAAATAATTAATCAAATTTCGACATTTGAAATTGAAAATGTAATAGATTTAATAAGAGTGGTGGATCTCTGAAACCTAAACTGACAAATCCTGAGTCGATGCATTTAGCGTCCAATCAGATTAAAAGTAAACGCATCACCACACACATTTCTGTTTTTATTTTCATACATATACCGATGCTAAAATAAGATAAATGACCAGAACGCAGGTGGTTTGAACTGGGAGGTAGCATGGCTACTCTAGCGTTACACTTTCACACAGATGTTTAACTATCTATTGCTGGTTTGATGTTTAGCTTCTTTGATAGTGGTCTTAACCACAGTGACTCATATGCTTGCGATAATTCAGCAGGATTATATATATTGATAGCATAATGCTGTATGCAAACTATGGTGTAATGTAGTAATGTACAATTACCACTGGATAATCGTGAATCATGTTTAATCAGTATTAATCGTCTTCTCTTTTATTCGCAGGTATTAAATGAAGAGTGTGATCAGAACTGGTACAAGGCAGAACTAAACGGCAAAGATGGTTTCATTCCTAAAAACTACATTGAGATGAAGGCGCATCCGTGAGTATAAGATATTTCCGCCACCTACACTTTCAAACCACTCTGAGATCATTTACAGCTTTAAAGATAAAGTGTCACCAAATGAAATGACACGAGCAGTTCCTCTTTTTCCACCTTAAGAAAAGCTTCATTCAGAATAATTTTTCTTTTAGAAATTAAGGTTTAAGGAACTGTGCTGAATCTTTTGTGACTTTGCACAAGAGTCATTTTCTTGGTATTCAGCCCAAGTTTCAGGCATTCAGAGAATTGACTTCTGACATTACTTCAGTTCACTAATCTGAGAGAAACTCCTCTGGTGTGTTTCTGTTTGTTGCAGATGTCTGTTTGACGAATCTGCCTGTATTATTGAGGAGATTTACTGTAATTATTTTATAACAGCTGTACACAGCTCTGCTCAGAGGAGCGAGGGTCTCCAGTATGCGTCATGAGTTTAAACTGCCATCAGAAAGCATGCTCAGAGTGAAAGACTGATGAACCGCAATAGTAGATGTTGTTCATTTATTACATCATTTAGAATGTACATCTTGATATGTATGTATTAGAATAGCTTAAAATAACACTCATGCCTTTGAATCATTGTTTTGAATAATTCATTAAAATGGTTCAAACGAATTGATTCGTAGAACCGAACTAAACTGATTGGCTTTAAATTCTGAAAGTGTCAGTTTATACCAACAGACTTGACAAGTGGATGTTGCACATCTTATATTTTCAAATATTTGTAAATTTATTTATTTGTACACAATATTTACTCAATCTATTTTAATTCAGCAGTTGTTGTAAATATTAGGGGTGGTTAATCTGTCTGATTTCCCGATTCGATTCGATTACGATTATTGAAGTCCCGATTCGATTACAGTCGATTTTCGATTATTAACGATTCTCGATTAACGATTATTGATTTTCCATTTCACAACAGTAAATGAAAATACACTACAAAGTGATTGCAGTATTAAAAAAAGTCAGCTGCTGAATTACTTAACTCTTTTATTGAGTAACAACAACTCAAAGCACTTTCTGTGTCGTGTAGTTATAACTTCAGAATTATTTGTATGTAGCTTATGTTCTGTAGAACACAGAAATGAATACATCACATTGTGTTGTGACTCATCAAGTTGAACTAAACAATAACAAATAAATGAAAGGCTTATTTCCTTTAGGAAGTAGATCAGAACCAACATACTGTAGAAATTGGACAATTTTCTTCTAGAAAGACAAGGTGTTGTTCAGGTGGAGGAAGACTGCAGGTTGCAGTCAAAACATGTCAAGGTAAAGAAAAAGTTTGCATTATTATTATTATTGCCGCATCGCTGGATCTGGAGAGAAGCCGCCGCTGCCGTCGAGGAAGCGACAGCGACAAAGCGACACGATACCATTCATTTCAATGGGGAGCGGGCGATTTCCGGCGACACGCGCGACAGCGACCGTTGGCGACCGGATGGGGCGTGTCTGGCGACGCGACAAAGTTGAGATCTGTTTAACTTTATGCAAATGAAGAGCCACTTTCGGGAGCGACAACCAATAGGAGTGGAGCGCGCATGATCCTTCTCCACATCATTGGATGTCATTCATAAAGGCAACCAGTAGTGGGAACGCCCACTAGCGACCTCATCGCCAGCCACTGGCGACATGCAGCGACAAAGTCGCCTGTAGTTAGGACAGCGCCTGAAGAAGCCGGCCGTAGCCATCCGTGCGAGCTACGCTATCCCGCGACGTATCCTTTCTTGCAAAACTTACTGTCTAAAAGAGCAGCGAGCGTCTTTTTCTAGATGCCTTGCACTTCCTGCGGCTCGTGCAGAGCCCCGCTCAGCGAAAAATTTTTTTGCATTATATGCGGTTAGAACAGCTGTCAGCAGCGCGTCCTCATCCATATCAAGCGCCTCGTCCCCTGAGGTGGCGGCAGCGTGGGCAGCGTGGGCAGGAGGGGGGGCGGAGAAGGAGAGATAGACGCTCGAGGGAGTCATTCCAGCGAGCGTTTGCATCAGAAAACGACGGCAGTGCGGCTCGTGAGAGGCAGCTGCGCGTCTGTGAGGGGAGGCGGAGAAGGCAAGAGCGAGGCTCGTGGGAGGGAGTCCGGCGAGCGCGTCGCGGTGGCCACCGGCTCCGGCGGCCTTTGAGAACGGCGCTTCTTTGCGCGGTCCTGCAAAGGGCGGAGTGACAGCTTGAGGGTTGAATACTTCGAGCTGAGTGCGTCGCTGAGCTCACAAACCCCCTGAGGGCAAGAGCTGCGTGTTCCTGGCCCAGGCAGAGAACGCAGATCACATGGCGGTCTCCGTCGCTGAGCGGGGCTCTGCACGAGCCGCAGGAAGTGCAAGGCATCTAGAAAAAGACGCTCGCTGCTCTTTTAGACAGTAAGTTTTGCAAGAAAGGATACGTCGCGGGATAGCGTAGCTCGCACGGATGGCTGAAGGTGGCGAAGACGGCCGGCTTCTTCAGGCGCTGTCCTAAGCTGGCTTGTCGCTTCCTCGACGGCGGCGGCGGCTTCTCTCTAGATCCAGCGATGCGGCAATAATAATAATAATGCAAATTAAAAAAAAATAATAAAAAATCGATTTTTGAAAATTTAATAATCGATTCATACTCGTCCATAACATACTCGCGATTAATCAATAATCGATTTTTTTCACCACCCCTAGTAAATATATATTCACAACTGTTTGGGGAAATACAGTAAAAGCAGTAATATTGTGAAATATTATTGCAATTTTAAATAACTGGTTTTGGTTTGATATATTTTTACTTTTCTTAAATGATCAATTCAAAAGAACAGAATTTCTTTGAAATATAAATCTTTTGTAACATTTTAGTCAACACATGTCTTGACTGTAATTTTATACATCCTCGCTGAATAAAAGTATTAATTTCTTCCAAAAAATAAATAAATGCAGAGCTCAAATTTTAAACGGCATTGTATAAGAAACTACAAATAATAACCTGTTAATCACGGCAATATTTATATTGCTTAATTTTATATTGGCAATAAAATCATTGTACATTATTGTTGTCGAAATAATTAATTGCGATTAATCGCATCTAACATAAAATATTTGTATATAATATGTGTATAAATATATATATACACACACACACACACACACACACACACACACACACACACACACACACACACAGTGTATATATATATTAATTGTGTATATATGTGTAAGGCCTTGGCTGTTTTTAGCCTGTTTTAACTGTTGCTTTGCAGAATTCCTGATAAGCTCGTAATTCATATTTTAACCAATCCAACTAAAATAACTTCACTTTGAATTAAATGCTTCTGCGTTCAACAGCGCATATCAGCATTAGACTTGTACGTTTAAAGAAACTCTATAGTCCATCGGCCTTGAGAGTGAGACTAATAATGTGTGAGCTCTAATCTGAACATTTCAGGAATTATATCAATAATCGTCACAGATTGCCAGGTCGGTTTACTTTTCCAAATTTCTCCTTGTGCATTTTGCAGAGTTTCTTCTTTTTTATCGGAGAACTGCCTGATGATTTTCGTGGGAACGCTTTGTTGCCCTTTTGATACCAATCAGCTTGATTGAACTCAAAGTCTTTGTACATGATCCGGTTTGTTCCTCCCGCTCTCTTCCTCATTCGTCTCAGTGGTTCTCTCTCGCTTGAATGATTGAATGAATGAATGATTGACTAATATTTGCCTGAGAAAGAGAATTGAAATCCTTGTAATGACACAATGAGACGCTGAACAGGATCCTCCAATCAAAGACCTTCTCCCCCTCTCTCTGAGATGGAAATGAAACAACAGTTAGCCGCCATGATGCCAGTGTGTTGTAATGAATAGCTTCCTCTCTTTAACAGATAATTGAATATTGATCATTTTGCATCAGTGGTGTCAGTCGCAGAAAGGATTTTTATTTAAATTTTATTCTGAACAGTATTTTTCTCGTTTTTTGACATCCCAGAAAACACACCAGCGAATCTTTTTAATATCCTAGGACAGCTACACAAGATTGGCCAGGTTTATGGGAAGGGGAGGCGGATGTTTCTTATCAGGACAGGGAATGTAAATGTACGTGTTTGAGCAGAGAGAGACACGGCGTGCAGACGGTGGTTGAGTGGAATTTGCCCTAGAGTGCTTTGATGTCACTTCCTGGTCACATGCTCTGTGTTTGTGTGTCTGTGCTGTCCACATCAAAGCGGACAGGAAAGATTCGGCAGGTACGGTGGAGACAGCCATTATTTTTATGAATTTTTTACGAAAATGTTATGTTTTTATTTATTACATTTAAAAAACAAATTATGTTTGTTTTTTTCAAGTGTAGAGAATATATTCATATATTTATTCACTACATATTTGATTTGAATAAAAATAAAGGAGAGAGAGAGATTTTAAAATAGTGTTTGTTAAAGAGTTATAAGCTATGATCCAAGACACTCAGAAACAAGGTGAATCACAACATTCACAACATGTTGTCACAATCATTCACAATCATCATTCACAATCATTCACAATCACAACAAATCAATCTTTGATTTGAAGCAAAATAGTTTTTGCAAATCAGACAAAAAGACAAAGCCACAAGACTGTACTTAATGGCTTTAGTGAGGGAAAGAACTACAGTCCCATAAAGCATTGCAAACTGCATAATCAAATTAAAAAACAATGGAGAAACTACTCATTTACAAATATTGATTATATGTATACAAATAATTTAAAGTTTATTGCAAATTATGCATATATACACAAATATTACAGTAGATTGAGAACATGGGGAGATCGACTCGATTACAATTGTCATTCGCAGTGGTTCATGGGAATGGGCGGAGCTAAAGTGATATTTTGCCACGTGTTGCTTTTTTCTCAACTCATCCAAGCTTTATTTATATAGCACCACTAAAAACAACAATTGTTGACCAAGGTGCTGTACACTATATCAAATATCATCAACATTTAACACCATGTACAACATAACTTACAGAACAGAACACCAAACAGACCAGACACAGCACAATTAAAAGGCAAAGAAAAAAGAGAGGTTGTAAGTTTTGCTTTAACAACGGCAAAAGCTCAATCTCCTCTCGATTTCATTCTAGCCCCGAGGAACATTTAACAGTCTCTGGTTGGATGACCTAAAAGACCTTCCAGGATTGTGAACCGATAATAAATCAGAAATATATATGGGAGCTAATCCATTTACGGATTTAAAAACCAGCAGCAAGACTTTAAAATCAATTCTGTAAAGAATTGCGAGCCAATGCAGAGATATCAGAACTGGAGTAATGTGCTCTCGTTTATGCACACTAGTAAGGAGCCTAGCAGCTGCATTTTGTACCATTTGCAGATGGTCAAGAGATGCTTGGTTAATACCCATATAAAGGGAATTACAATAGTCAAGCCTTGTTGAAATAAAAGCATGATTCACACTTTCAAAGTCCTTTAAAAGAAAGAAATGATTTTACTTTAGCTAGAACCCTGAGATGATTTGTTTGTCAAATCTGAGAGCACCATCGAAAAACATGCCCAAATTCTTCACTAGTGGTTTTTGACTCTCTGGTGTAATTTTCTGTACAGCATCATGGGTAATGTGGTTTTTTCGCCAGGAATTCCATTGTCCAAAAATGTAAAAATAAGCTGAAATAATGCAGGCTGACGGATTCATCAGAAGCAAATTCCATCGATTTGATCGACCAACAACCTCGTAGCTCACTGTAGGTCTGTCTTTAAAGGTAGATTAAGTTATTTAATATCAATTTCCCTATGGAGAGAATGAATAGAGTTCTTACTTTAAGTACCTGATTGTTGCACTCAATAGTCTGTTCAGTGTGATAGAGTATCTTCCCTTAATATTATTTTCACAATCAATAACTTATGAATTTATTTATTTATTTTTAATCCACTGGAAAGTTTCTCCTTTTTTTTAATGATCAATAATTATGGCATTGGACCTCATTAATGAAACAAGCTACACTGTAAATAAATTGTAAAACTTTTTTACATGTAAATCTTGTCTAATTAAAATATAATCGTTTTCATTTTATATATATATATATGTATGCATAATTATATTTATCTGAATTTTGAAATTTTGGGGGGGATTTTTTTTTTTTTGATTGACACCTTTTGAAAGATCAGTAATTATAGCATTGAACCTTATTAATGAAACATAAGCATTTTTATTAGTAGTATTAATGGCATTGAAATATGGCATGTACTCCATCTCTGGTCTCCAGGTCTGTAAGTGCAGTGATGACATTGGATATAATTTATAATACCACACAGTAATTGCACTTGGGATTTGTCTGCTGTTTCTTGTCTCTCCAGTTAATAAAGGCATTTGGTTGTCAGGTTTGCTTAACCCAGTTCACCTGACTTTGCCACACACATGCACAAACACAGCAAGTCTTATTGAAATTTGAGTTCATTCAGTAAGGGCATATAGAATTGGATGGTTTATAAACTGGCTTGTACAAGAAAGACCAGCTTTATTCTAGAAGAAACCCACAGACAGACCACATTTTTTGTTCACACACACTCTATGCTGTTCATTGTGGTATGTTGATCTTCTAAACTCTGTAGCTGTTCTTCTGAGCTGATTTTTCTCTGTGCTGCCTGTCTTTTTGAAAATAATCCTCCTTTCTATTCATCCACACTTCCATGTAAATCAGTGAAATTCATCTGATCTCGGTCTTCAACATCTCTCTTTCCACCTCTTCTGTTTTCAGTTCTCTCAATAACCATGTCTTTGTTCGGATATAATCGTAACGTTTATATTTGGTGGTTCAGGTGGTTCTTCGGGAGAATTCCACGGGCCAGAGCGGAGGAGATCCTAAACAAACAGAGGCACGACGGGGCCTTCCTCATTAGAGAGAGCGAGAGTGCGCCTGGAGACTTCTCACTGTCTGTCAAGTACGTCAACACACAAACACAGCCTCAAATCCACCTCTCATGATTCCCAGCACTACAGGTTTAACCAAGTCCGAGTCCTGACCGGGAACGCAGTGATGCCTGAGTAGTGTTTTGTCTCAGGCTTCCTAAAGGTTTTGTTGTTGACTATATCAATGAACACAGAACATGTTTTCAATTCCACTGCTCCACTTTTCCATTGCTTTTCTACGTAAACTCTCTAGACAGACGTGTTTGACCGGTGCGCTTGTGTCTCTTATCTTTTACAATGTCTTGCACAGGAAACGCTGTTATAAAAATGCAATGCTCCAGTTAAAAGAAGTCTATAAAAAAAAATTAAAAAAAACATGTCTCGACACCTTGCGTTTGAACGGCCCCAAATGGGAGAAAAAACACAAGGTCTGTCTAGCGTGAGTTTACATAGAAAACAATGGAAGAGCAGTGCAGTACAATGCAAAAATGTGTTCTGTGGAAATGGCACCATTCTGTTTTTCCTGTTTAGTTTTTGCCAGAATGGCACAAGCAGAAAAGGCGCAGCCCTCTTCTGGAAAGGGGGAGTTGAGGAGCAGCAGCTCATTTGCATTTAAAGATACACGCATGAAAACAGCGTGTTTTTGCTTCCACCCAAAACGGGGATTTTTGGTCATGCTATAATAAATGATCTGTGGGGTATTTTGAATTGAAACTTTAGTCACATTCTGGGAACAACTGAGACTTATATTACATTGTGTAAAAAGGGGCATAATAGGTCCCCTTTAAAATACATTCAAATAGAAAACCATTTTTAAATTGTAATATTTTACAGTATTACTGTTTTTACTGTATTTTTGATTCAAGAAATGCAGCCTTGGTGAGCAGAAGAGATTTCTTTCAAAAGCATTAAAAAAATCTTAGTGACCTCAAACTTTTGAACGGTAGTGTAGATGTAAAGACATGTAGCTGAATGTCATCATATGAATTGACTGCGTCTCGCGTGAGTCATGGCGGTTCATGTCTCAGTCAAGCCGAGCTCTTTGATAGACATCAGGGCAATTACCCATTTGATCCCCGGCTATCGTGCCCGTCTCGCCTGTGTTTGCATACACGTGTTAATATGCATTCTGACCTCTGTTCACTTATGTAACTTTATTTTTGGATCATGGCACACAAAAGAGTGCATTATGTTAATCTCATTGGTATCAATTGTGAAGTGTTGTCTCTCTTTTTGTTTAAGGTTTGGTAATGATGTACAGCATTTCAAAGTGCTGCGTGATGGGGCTGGAAAGTACTTCCTTTGGGTCGTGAAGTTTAATTCTCTAAACGAGCTGGTGGACTATCACCGCACCACTTCCGTTTCCAGAAACCAACAGATCTTTTTACGAGACATCGAGCAGGTGCCTCAGGTCTGTATGCCAGTTTTTAGCTTTTTAATCCTTAGTCTTTGTGAATGACTGTTTTTACTTCTGTAATGCAACACTTTTTCAAGTAAAATCTGTGGATCAGGGAACGTTTTTTTCTTTGGAATAACCTGCAGTAAATAATCGTTTATAATAACATTAGGGAAAAGGGCATGCTATACACACTAAATGAAGACAATTATTTAATAATAAAAAAAATCTGAAAGGTGGGAAAACACCACACCAAGGCTTTTGGTAATATTTTTAAGAGATAAGATAAAGGCTATGTTTACACTGTCAGTCCAAATCCGATTATTTGTGTGTTCGTTTGAAATCTGATCTAAATTGTTGACTGTCCACACTGTGTATCGCAACTGTTCAGATGTTCCGTGCCACTCTTTGCAAGAATACAAACCTTGTTTCTGCAGTGAAACTAGTGATCGACCGATAATTGGTTTTACCAATATTTTCCCCTATATTTAAGCATTTTTCTATAATCGAATATCCGTTTTGTTATATCAGGTTCAAGGATAAATGGCACCATCTTGTGGGTGTTTTAAAAATTGTGTGCAAGACTGCCATTAAAGCACTGCGTTTGAGGGGAGATGAGTGTTCAAAGGTAAAATAACTTGCCTCCCTTGATGCCTCCCATTTTTTTAACATAACAGCCATTAATGCACAATGAGATTTGTTAGTCAAATTACCTTTTATTTCTATAGCACTTTATACAATACAGATTGTTTCAAAGCAGCTTTACAGTAATAAACAGGAAAATAGTGATTCAATGATGCAAACAGAATTCAATTCTGCTGTAATGCAGCTCTAAAAAGACAATAGTAAACAGTCATTATTCAGTTGAAAAAATTTGTCAATTATGAAATCAGTTCAATTCACTATAAAGCAGCGCTGGATGAAACACTGATGTCATCATCCAGCTCAGTTAAGTTCTCATCCAATAGTTTCAGTGCAGTCAAATCAGTAATATTTTTGAATATTAAGTATCCCCAACTAGGCAATGTCGATTTTGATATTCTAGGTATTATCAACTGGACGGAATTTTGAGATCGCAATTGACGTGAAGGAGTATAATGCATTAAGAGCTCGCTCAAGTACTGGGGAGCTAAACCATTTAGTGCTTTGTAAGTAATCAGCAATATTTTAAAATTTATACGATGTTTAATAGGGAGCCAATGCAGTGTTGACAGAACCGGGCTAATATGGTCATACTTCCTGGTTCTGGTTAGAACTCTAGCGGCTGCGTTTTGGACCAGCTGTAGTTTGTTTATTAGTATGCAGAGCAACCACCCAGTCGAGCATTACAATAATCTAGCCTCGATGTCATGAACACATGAACTAACTGTTCACACTAACTAACACAGCACATCTAGGTTATAATCTGTAATCATATCATTAACAATAAGTGCTTTTGAAGTAAGGGATCGAATATTCAGCAACCCGAGCTTTATCATTTGTTCATCCGTATTATATCTGCTTTTTATTTGGTGAACATCAATTAAATTTTTACCCTTAAATCGGTTTAGGTAGTTTTTTGTATGTCCTAATTCAGGGAACAGACAGAGTCTCTATATGATGATATCTAGGTGAAAGAGTCTCTATGTGATGGGATTTATCTGACCACAGTGACGTGAGACAGCTAGTAGTCGGTTTAGCCAGTTTGTCTGCTTCCTGACCTGGGCCCCAGATTGTCATGTTTGAGCTCTAAGACTATGTGCCATATTATTAGAGAGAAGAGCAGCACCATCCCAGGAGGAATGAATACCATCTCTTTTCAACAGGTCAGGTCTGTCCCAAATACTTTTACAATTGTCTATGAATTCTATATTTTTTTACGGACACCACTTAGACAGCCAGCCATTGAGTGAGCACAGTCTACTAAGTATCTCATCACTCCTGCGAACAAGAAGGGGGCCAGAGCCAGTTTTTAAAATGTATACAGTGTCCCCTAATGTATACCAATGTAATAGGTAACTAATGTAATGTTGACAGAACCTGGCTAATATGGTCACACTTCCTGGTTCTAGTAAGCTCTCTAGCTGCTGGAGTTTGTTTATTAAGCGTGCAGGGCAATCACCCAGTAGATGATTACAGTAATCTAGCCTTAAGGTCATGAACGCATGAACTAACTATTCTGCATTCGTCATTGAAAGCATATGTCATAATTTAGATATATTTTTAAGATGGGGAAAAATGTGGTTTTACAGAAACTAAAACAAGAAACGTGGCTTTCAAATGAAAGATTGGTATCAAAGAGCATACCCAGGTTCCTGATGACGAAGACTGTAACGAAGTTACATACTTGCAGTGTTGGGCATGTTACTTAAAAAAAGTAATTAGTTATAGTTACTAGTTACTTCTCACAAATAGTAACTGAGTTAGTAACTGAGTTACATCCTTATAAAAGTAACTAATTACCAGAGAAAGTAACTATTGAGTTACTTTTTAAAAAAATGTTCAAATAGGCCTATGTCAAATAACTTGGATCCCCCCAGTATTAAATATATAAATGAATGAAATGGACACTTAATAGAATAAATTATTATTATAAAACATTGAACACTAATCTACACTATTTTAATGTTGCTGTGGGACAACGTGAGAGGCACCTATTAAATTCAATATATTATTCTAAATATTATCATTACTGTAGTAGAACAATAAAACATAATAGATGGTTTATACTTAATATCGCACAGACCACAACTGGCCAACAAATAAGTTTAAAAATAAATTATGCTACTTAAGAAATGTACCAAAAATGAATAAATAATAATAAAAAATATACATACTCTTTGTAGTGCATATTAAAATGCTAAAACTGTTACACAACTTCACAACTAGTAGACATACTGTAGCCTAAGTATTTTCTTCCTCACAAAAGTAAACCGTTTAACAAGAAGTGCTCTCTCAATATAATAATGAACAGTTTACCAAAAAAATTATAATAATAATAAAATATAATATTTTGGGGGTGTTCACAACCGTCAAACAAAGATGTTTTCTGGGAATGTTCCCTGCAGGTTATTTTTGGGTTTAATTTTATAACCTAAAGAGAACGTTCCCAGAACGTTCCCTGTTATTTTTAGGTTTTATTTTTATAACCTTCCCAGAACGTTCCCTGCAGGTTATTTTTTAGATTTTATTTGTATAACCATGTAAATTAATTAAAACGTTGCAGATGATACCAATAGGCTATAGAGATTATTCTAATGCTGAAATTTGTCATTTATTTATAAACAAACTATATAATGCTCGGACAACCTCGGTCTCTCTTGCGCAACTGTTGAGCGCGCTCTCTGACACACTCGGTCTCTCTCGCGCATTGTTGAGCGCACTCGCGGCGTTCGCTTCGCTTTTGTCCACTCCGGCGCCTCATAAACACACACACACACACCAGAGAAAAAACTTTGCAGGTCCTATGGCGGAGAGAGAGCCTACTCGGATGAAAACCGCTTCATTGAGTTCAATTATAGTTACGCCACATTATTTTGTCAGTAACGGTAACTGCGTTGTAACGGGGGAAACAGTAATTCGTTTGATTACTCCTTACTGAAAAAGATAACACCGTTAGTAACGCCGTTTATTTATAACGCCGTTATTCCCATCACTGCATGCTTGATATGTAGTTTAAACTTGGTGCTAAAAAATAGAGACAAACTCAGTCACGTAATCCGTCAAGTCATGTCCCACTAAATATGGAATTTTACATAAATAAAACAGCCATTAATGAGTGCATGTTGGAAATAAAACTGCTGAATTTAATTCTCTCTGTTGTTTTTTCCTCATCAGTCTTGTAAAATCACTTCCATAGTGCCGTTCACTCTCCTGGTTGATGCTCAGGAAATGCTCCAGCATGGCCGCCACATGTAACCTTTAACAAGATCCACTCATTTACAAACTCCCTAAATTACATTAACATTTACTGTGTAACCTTTATTTAGCTAATAAACAACTAAATTACAGCTATGTAGAAATGAATTATCTCCGCAAGAGAAGTTCTGTGTAAACGCATAGATAAAAATCTGTCCGCAGGTATTTCATAATCTAGACCTACAAAATCACTATTAAACATTCTGACTCGAACTGGAAATGGACTCGGTAATTGCGATGATGTATTCGTTGTTTGTTTTTCTGAAAATGTATGCGAATTCCAGGGTATTCTGTTCTCTTCACTCTTTAGCCTATTAAACAACACATTAACCTTTTAAAATTGTAGTTTAAAGTGAAATGCTTATTAATGCAAAGATGCTAGACTTTCCAGTTATGTTCTCCATTTGAAAACATTAGACTTTGCCTATTGCCTATTGTTAATACTGCTGTTGTTAAAAATAATAAGATTTTCTAAGCTCTCTTCTAAGCTACACTAAAGTTGCAATGTTTTTTTAATTCAGGCTGTTTAGAATTAGTTTTACATGCTATATTTGTTATTTGTTTGTTTACCTGATCAAATCTTTTATTTAAAAGATGCACTTGAGTGACAGTTTTTTGCACTCTTTCAGACCCCTATATTTATTGATGTAAAGTGTGTTTTGTGTAAAGTGTTACAGCAGTTTTGTTCAGTTCAGTGCTCTTATAACTGTCAAAAACAGAAATAGATGTTGGTTATGTATATCAGTTATCAGTCACATCATGCAAATAATCAGTGTCTGTTATAAAAAAAGACATCATCGTTGTACTCTACCAATAACTACGTCTGACATTTGTGTTTAAGTGGTGTGAGAAAGTTACATAAACCACTCAAAATCTGATTCAAAATCAGAAGCGGTCAGACTGAAACGGTTATCCAGAAATGTGATTTGAATAGGATTTCAAACCACATATAAATGTAGCTCAAAATTGATTTTTTGCTGTTCACACTTGCTAATATGATCGGATTCCACTCGCATATGCACAAAAATCAGATTTGGTCTGAATGAGGCTAAGTCTTCAGTCATTGTTTTAAACAAATTGACTGAGACAGTCCAGAACTGATTTGTTGAAATGAATCAAACATCCTAACTCAACAAGTTTGCTTTTTTTGTGGATTTTAGGAAACTTAATGGACAAATAAAAAGTTCCTCAAAATCCTCTGTATTCAATGTCTTAGTTAAAATATCAAATATTCTGTAAATATTCAGTTAAGTTCACTTATACTACCTTCAGGAAGATTTTTAATGAAATTAATAGTTTTATATAGGAAGGCTGCATTAAATTGATCAAAATAGACCATAAATAGATATGTAATAAAAGATTTCCATTTCAAAATAAATGCTGTTTTTTTATACTTTAAATTCATCAACAACAAAAAAAAAAATGTCCTGAAAACATTTATCACCATTTCCACAAATATGAAGCAGGACTCAACATTGATAATAAGAAATGTTTCTTGAGCAGAAAATCATCATATTATAATGATTTCTGAAGGATCATGTGACACTGAAGACTGGAGTAATGATGCTGAAAATCCATAACAGGAATAAATAACTTAACATTTCTAAATACACTCAAACAGTGAACAGGTATTTTAAATTGTAATAATATTTCACAGTATTGTTTTATCAATAAATGCAGCCTTGGTGAGTCTTTCAAAAATATTACAAAATCTTATTGACATTTGTACAGTAGAGTATGTGTTAGATTCAAAACATGCCATCATGTTATTTACACGTGTCTATTGTGCATCTGCAGCATCCAACATACGTGCAGGCCCTGTTCGACTTCGACCCTCAGGAGGACGGAGAGCTTGGCTTCAGACGCGGAGACTTCATTCAGGTCCTGGACAACTCTGACCCCAACTGGTGGAAGGGCGCTTGTCACGGCCAGACGGGCATGTTTCCACGCAACTACGTCACGCCTGTGAACCGGAACATGTAAAGGAAAAAACCAAGTGATTAGTGAATAAGTTGTAATTATCGGCCCCTCACATTCATATACAATCAGACTACCCTACATGTCCCCGTCAACACCCTTAAAGTCCCGTGAAATCTAAAGCGGCACAGAAGAATGGAAATTGTGACTGAAATCATGGAGAGAAAAAAACGTAGCAGAGAGGCTGGACGTTTCCACCTCTTTCGTGGTGCCTGGGCGAAACTATTATTCCTGAGAATCGTGATGTCTTCTTGAACGCTTGCAGTCCAGACTGAGCTGTTAGGGCGAAGGAAAGGCTGAATCTTAGCATAGTAAACAACGCATAAATTAAAACAACAATGATTCTATCTGTAGATTCATCCTGCTGCTTCTGGCTTCTTTTCTAGTCTACAATTAGACTTTTTTTTTGTTCTTTTTGTTTTGGCTGCATGTTTAAATCTCTTTATAATAGTAAATCCTGAAGCTGTTTTTAAAAAGGAAAAAAAAAAAAAACATTCTAAAAATATATAAAAATGTAAGAGTAAAAAAAAAATGCAAATGCATTGTACATCTGGGCTGTGGAAAAAACACCTATAGAGAGAATCCATTTTTTTAAGAATATATATATTATATATTTGTATGTGTATGTCAGTTTTATCTTTCAACACATTTTTGTTTTCTTTTTTCCAATTGTAAATTATGTTAATTTTTTGGGGAGGGCGAATGAAACGGAGTAGCTCTGGGACATGCTAATTTTATGAGCATCCCAGACGTAACACCGTAGTATTTTAACGCATCATGTATTCCATTTGACATCATTCTTATTTTGTTTTAGAACCAATAGATGAGTGGATCCTTGACGATAGCGATTTATCGCAAGGGAGCTTCCGGTCTTACAGGAGTTGATCTAATGTGAAAAACCATGCGGCTAGCCACCATTTTAAGCCAATGTATTTATTGCAGCCAGTTTTTATTTTTCTTGGGTTGTGAATGTAGCCGATATCACTCTGTAGAGATCATCATGAGGGACTTCAGATTGGAGAGCTGAACTGCAGGTGCATGATTTCAGAGACGCATCTATTCATGGTGTCAAAAGCGGTTCACGTACTGCATTTGTAACCAAACATTTAAAATCACAATATTTGGTGTCGAAAAACTGGCAGATGCCGGTTAAGAAGTAAGAAACCAGAGAGTTTTCAAATATGAGTTGTCACATCGACTAATGTGATGCATTTGTTTTTTGGTTTTCCTTCATATTTTGTCTTTTCAGTGTTGTACGTTTTAGCTCTTTTTATGTATTTTGTTTCCCTCCTTGTGTATTATCGACCCGGTTTTCCGTGATGTGTTTTGTTCTCTCTGGATTAGTGCCTTTTTCTCTGGTGTGACAGTGTCTCTGGCTTGCTGCTTTAGCCTGAGCATTGGGTTTCGTCAGACCCGCAGTGAGAAATCATGTGCGCCCTTCCTCCTCCTCCTCCTCTTGAACACACCTACACAGATTCACTCCTATTTAAATGTCTTGCCTTTTTTTCTTAATTTTTTTTTGGCCTTTTTCCTTGTTTCTTTTGAATAAATAAAAAGAAAATTATAAAAAAGAGAGTGTTGTGTCAGATACTTTATATTGAATGAAAGAGGCTTTTCCATTGAATGAAAGAGGCTTTTCCAGTTTCTTGTCATAGTTTGACATTCTTATGTTAACACTTGTGTGATATTTGAACTGTAAAGTGTTTTAGCCATTTTAGGTGTTACGTTGGCAACATCGAGCTACTGGGGTGCCTCAGGGCTCAGTGATGGGACCATTTCTCTTCTCCATCTACATGTCATCACTAGGATCTTTCATTCAGAAACATGGTTTTTCCTATCACTGCTACACTGATGACACACAACTCTACCTCTCATTCCAACCAGAGGATCCGATGGTAGCTGCTCACATCTCAGCCTGCCTGACAGACATTTCTTGCTGGATGAAGGACCACCACCTTCAACTCACCCTTGCAAAGACAGAGCTGCTTATAGTCTCAGCCAGCATAACACACTTCATCATAACTTCTCAATTCAGTTGGGTTCGTCCACCAGGACAGCCAGGAACTTTGGTGTTGTGATTGATGATCAGTTGAACTTCACAGACCACATCGCTAGAACTGCCCGGTCCTGCAGATTTGCCTTGTACAACATTCCTATCGGAGCATGCTACACAACTCCTTGTCTATCCAGACTGGACTATTGTAAACCTCTGCAATTGATCCAGAATGCTGCAGCTAGAGTGATTTTTAATGAGATGAAGAGAGTGCACGTCTCTTCTCCTCATAAACTTGCACTGGTTGCCAATTGCCGCTCGCATCAAATTCAAGGCACTGATGTTTGCCTAGAGAACAACCACTGGCTCTGCACCCCTATACGCAAACTCACTACTTAACACCTATGTTTTTTTTGTTTTTTTAAGTATGTACTTAATTTAGCTGGTACCACAATTGGTACATAGAACTGTGATATTTTACTGGTACTGGTACCAACTAGGCCTACTGAAACTTTGGTACTGTGACAACCATATATAGAGGCTATATAAGAAAAATTATTTTTGTGGTAGTCAAAATTATGCCACAAGTGCTCTAGATGCACCAAAGCAGAAAGAAGTGTGAGAATGTTAAGACACCGACATTTTCCGGTGCACAATGAACCGATTGCAAAGTCACCGTCAGAAGCACTGAACTTACGAAGACCTGTTCACTGCAGCTCTTGGCTATAATGAAAGGTCATTTCCCTGTAGCTGGATAATTGCATACTTACACACTTCGCCGAAACCCCCGCTTCCTGCTGAGGGTCAAAGACAGGGCATCTCTGTGTTTTACACTATCTATATGGTGTTGTCACAGCCCTTCTGGCTATCTAGCTGGTTGATTAGGAAGTTATAGATAGTGTAACTGCTATAGATTTGTAAGAGGGTTAGTGAGCTTTGCCACCAACAGCCTTTTAACCAGCAGCCTTCAAACGACTGTTACAATGAGCTATAATATGATTGTAGTGTTGCATAAGCTAAGCTTGTATAGCAACATTGCACTATATTGCTTCTTAGAATACACGACAGATCGGGGAAGATTAGTGGTGTTTTCAAGCTGAACTCTTCTGAGAATAGTGATTAAGGCACAAAAGTGAA